>JANKKI010000353.1:0-1395340 GCA_025175665.1 Cinchona pubescens
GTCAATATTCATGAAACCACTTTGGTTTCAGTGAATTTGACACTTATCAATCTCATTTTCTATGTAATTGTTGATTACTGTGAAAGTACAAATTCTAAAATTATCTTTTTCGTGTGTTTACCGTAACTTTATGGATTATATTTTTTCTACGCCCTCCTCTTAGAAAAAGAGTTACATAATTGTGTAACTTATCACCTATATTGGCTACCTCAACATAGAAATTACTACTTCTATTTGTGTGGCCCACTAATATCGTTTTCGTCCTTGGACATTAATTCTAGTAAAACATTTATTCATGATCACTTTTAACTTCCTTAAAATAGCATCACAAATTTTTTTTGAAAGACTTTGTTTGTTCATCAATAATACATAAAAAGGATGAAAATTTGTGCATATAATCTTTGAATTTTTCAAAATTTTGGTTAGAAAAAGTATAATAATGATTAGCGGATTAAGTAAGATATTTCTTTTAGTCAATTTTTGTTAACCACATTGTAAGTAAAAATTCAATTTTTTTTTATTTTTTTTTTTTTATTTTTTTTTTTTGTGTGTGTCCTACTATGTCAATTGCTTTACACTTTTAGTTGTCTTCCAAAAAATATGAACAACTTCATTACTATAGGCTTAGACCTTCATTTATTAAGTACATACTTGTATTTGGTAAAATTTGCGCAACTCATCTAATTTTTAAAAGTTCACATGTAAATTTAACATAGAATTCCCCAACAAAATTTAAGGAGGGGGTTTTTAAAATTTTTACTTTACAATCAGAAAACATATCAAGCCACCCACGGAAGCACGGGAGGCAAACTAGTAATTCAATATGGCGACAGTTAAAATAGAAATATAAACTTATTTCCAAAGAGAACATTGGGATAAATTTATTACTAATTTTAATTCTTGATTAAGAAAAAAAATTAAAAAATGTATTACTTTTTTTTTATTCACATTGGTTAAATAAAATTTTTATCGATATATCTGATTAACTAAAATTCACTAGTTAATTTATTAAATTAAGTATAAAATTAAATACAAAAGTAATCAAATGAATAAACAAATAGTTAAACTAGACATTAAAATGATAATAAAGAACCTTAATATCAAATGTTGAATATATTAATGAAAAATGAAATTGGACTGCTTATTTTACTAAAATAAAATTAATAAAACTAAAAGTTCATCATTCAATTATACAATAGTTTCGGATTAAATTATATAATATAACTAATCTTTTTTATTCGATTACCTATGGTTTTTTGAAATTCAAAAATAAAAAGTAAACTGAATTAATTCATCTCTTTGTTCAGTTAAATCAAACTATAAACATACCCTATGTATGGTTCCAAAATCATGCCTCATTCCGGGAAGCTAAAGCTATCGATAGTGCAACATTTATGTTCAATAATTGTCAGCAAAATGAGCGACGGTAAGCGTAAGAGAAAGCGTGCAACGCCTTCTTCTACAAGTTTTTGATTCAGAGAGGGGTAGCATCTGTCAAATTGAAGTAAGCAAGGCCTCGGATTCATTTTTCTTCTGATAATATTTTATAATTATTTCCTCATACATATACAATCTCAATAGTTAAAACAACAATATTCATTTTAATAGTATTCTAAACACTATCTTTTTTTTTTTTTTAAACCAAAACGTCAGAAGAATTCTAAACACTATCCAGAATCTCAAAAGTTGCAAGTTGCTACAATATTCATTTCAATAGTATTCTGAATAATACCCAAAATCTAAAAAATTACTATAGTAATTATTTCAATAATATTTCAAATAATATCTAAAATAATAATTATCTAAAATTGTTACAGCTAAGTTTGTGAATGATTAATCTACTTTTTCCATTGCTCATTTAGAGGGTATTAAATGCTCCTATTGCACAACCAATTTCTTAGAATATGACGGTTTTTAAAATTTATAGCGCAATATGTAATTGTACATTCGGGGGTATTCTGAATTATGATTCTCACACTTTGAAAGTGCGTAATCAACTTTGGTCTCAATTTATTTTATTTTTAAGCAAAATATAATTACCCATATAGACACTATTCATCTATTAACATATAGCTGTTATAATATGACATACTAAATGGCTAAAATACATTTGGTATTTATTTTGATTTTTATGTATTTAAATTTTGAAAGCGATGTGAAAATTATTTAAAAATAAGTAAAAATAAACTATATAATATTTCAATATAATCTATATCAATGGATTTCTTGGTCAAATTTTTTAAATTGGATTTCTTTTAATATTATTTCGAATTTGAATGTTTAACTGAGTGGTAAAACAATTTTCTAAATAAGTTTGCTTTCTATGAAAATTTTTTCTGTAAAGGTATTGTATGAAAATAAAATTTTTATTAAAATTTGAGATTTTTTCGATGTCTCTTAGTAGTTTATACTTTTAATACCAATTTTAAAGCGATGTTGTGTATAAGAAAATTGACAAAAAAACATGTTATTTTCACTCCCTAATGTCTTAATATCAATATGTTATTATATTTTATTTTTTTCCTAATTCTCTTAAATTATAAAAAATCAATAAAATACATGAAAAATAAATATATGATACTAAAGTTATTTTAGTCATCTAACTAAATTTTCTTGATATTTTAAATCCCTTTAAAGGATGAATAATGTAAATCGGGGATATAGTGTATATTTCTATAGTTTAGGAGATAAAATATAATTACACTTATTATTTAAGGGCAAAGTGTAATTACACTTTGCAAGTGCAAAATCTAAATTGATTTCGCACTTTGATTTTATTATTTCTATGAAAAAATGCAAAATGGTCCTCTACACCTTATAATCAGTGTAATTACACTTTGCCTCCTAGATGTGTATAACCTACGCATGATATCTGTCAGATTTGGCACTTAATTATTGAAAAATTTTAAAAAATAAGAAAACATTTAGTTAGCTAATTAAAATAGCCTTAGTCATATTTGATTTTTCATGTATTTTATTTCCAAAAACTTAGTTTAAAAGTTATTAGAAAAACTTATAAATTGTAATAAAATTTTTATATCTTAGATTTTAAGAAGCGAAAATGCGAAATTCTTCAATTATATTATCCGACATCAAATGCATTGACATGAGTTACATAATGATTTTATATAGTTATTTTTGGAAAAATTTTAAATAATTATCACATCACTATCAAAATTTAAATACATAAAAATCAAAATATAGTTCCAAAGTATTTTATTTGTTTAACTAGATTATCTTAATAATTTTAATATTAGTAATAGAGAAATAATGTTGTTTGGGAGGGACAAACTTTATATTTCTATAGTTTAAGAAAGAAAGTATAATTACATTCAAATATTGCAGGAAGGCAAAATTTATTACTTTCAATTTTTTTTTATAAAGAAATAATGGGATTTATATGGTATTTCACACTTCCAAAGTGCCAATCTTATCCCATTGTTTTTAAATAAAAAAAAAAATTAACTCTATTTGATTATACACTTTAAAAATGCATAATCAATTAGATTATGCACTTTCAAAGTGCACGAGTCACAATTTCAAAAAACCATTGCTAACTATCACATTTGTTTGATAAATTTAAAACAGTCCTAATCCGAAAAATTGACCCTACTCCACAGGAAGCGCCGATTAGCCACTAAAAGGCATAAAACTTTATCAGAAATGCAAAAATAAATAAACATTTAAAACCAATCAAAATACAACTAAACTATAGAAGATAAGATAATTAATGGACAACCTTCCAAAGGACAGAAATATTACAGACACCAAGATAAAACTACAGCTTGAGCTGGATGCCCGTGAAGAACAAAACCAAATGGGACTTCATGCTTCAAATTCACTATGCATCTCACAAACGAGTGCAACTCACAAACCTTTTTATCACAAATAGCACAATATACAAAGTTTAACATATATCATTATACAATCATGAAAACATCCGACCATTGATGGAGTTCAAAATTAAGCTTAGTATTCAACAAGTAAAGATGGATAGACCTCAGCTGAGATGAACTTCTCCGCTTTCTTGTGCCTTCTTAACTTGTTGATCATATTCATCTTCCTCATCCTCGTCTTCATCCTCCTCTATTCTCCCTCAACATCTTCTTAATCCTCTGTCTCCTTGACCTCCCCAGCCAAAGCCACCAATTGAACAGGAAGCTCTTATACACATCTTATTAACTATAAAATATTTATCAGATCTCCTCCACACATCTAGGGAAAAGGTTGGGTTGTCATTTTATAATAGACAGCTTGAGCTGCATCTGTTATACACCCTAGCAAATCAATCAGAAACATGGATGGGGAAAATGTCCTTGATTGTAATTCTCTGCAAATCAATGACAATCTTGATGTGTATAAGAGACAGGTGTTGGGGGACAACACCACCCCCCACCCCCAAAAAAAAACCTATTTGGTTGAACAATGTTTTAATCTAATTTCATGGTGAATTCAAAATTTCTTTTTTGTTATTAAAATAAATTGTAGTTTATCAATGATAACGCACTGTCTCTGCATATGTTAGAATTTAGATGTGTAGAATCTTCTTACACAGCTCTACAGGAGTTCAACTATATAGTTTCATGGTAATTGGCAGATTTCGCCCAGAGACAGGTTGCACTTGAGATTTTGAAATCCAAAAAGTAAAATTAAGGGTTAATTACACTTTACCCCCTGAACCTACACTCCAATTTCACTTTCTTATACATCGCTATTAAAAATGTAAACTACATAAACCTCTAAAAGATCCCATCATATAAATAATTACAAAAACTTATGCGAACATTTGCTTTGACATTATTATCCTTCAAACATTTGTGGACAAATTATTTTCCTTTTTATACATTTTTAATTATTCCATATAATTTCTATTTTTGCTTCAAATAATCAGGCCATATAATTGTTATCACATTTTCCTTAATAAATTTATATATTATATTTCTTCATTTCTAAAAGTAAATACAAATATCGAGAACTTTTACAATACTGTTCTTCATTTTCTTTTTGTGGGATCTAAACATTTTGAAATGAAATAAGTAAATTTATTTTATTTCTTATAAAAAAGTTTAAATACATAAGAAGACAGATTAAAAACTTTCAAAGATGTGTATAAGAGACAGTAATAAGGTGGAATCTACTTATTTAGTTAAAAGATATTTAACTGTCACCTTATTATTAATTGTGAAATGGAAAGTATATTCTTATATAAACTTTAATTTAAAAGATTTATTTAGTGATTTTATATTTAACATGTTTAGCTCATACAAAATGAAAAAGAACAAAAATACAGTTGTAAAAAAATCTCCTTTTTGTATTTAGTTTTATAAATGAAGAAAATAATGTATGAGTTGATTAAAGAAATTTGTTCATATGAAATTATCTTATGGTCCCGAAATAAAAAATAACAGGAACATGTGAAATTATTAGAAATTAAATAAAAGAAGAATAACTTTTCACCAAAAACCAAACAAAAATGAACACACTACAAGCACAAATCATGACTATCCAAGCATTCGAAACAATTAGCAAACTCACAAAAATAAAAAACTAAAAAAGATAAAGTTAAATCTAACCAATCATTAAGTGCTATCACTGACAGATATCAGGGGCAACAATAAAATAATAATCATTCCAGGGGCTAACCATATGAGAGTGGGCAAGGGCAAACAAAACTGCTTATATGCTACAGCCTACAGGTAATGATACAAAAGATGTGTATAAGAGTGCCCAGAGATCTGTAGGCTATCTCTTATAGTATCTAGATTGTACTGCACAGCCATGATTCGCTGAAGAAGAATAACAGAGGTATATCATTAAATATCATATTCCTCTATAAAAAAAATAAATAAATAATGGTGTCATATATGCCTAGTTGCCTTTTGTGACACCAAAATGAAAAAAAGGCACTTGAATGGTCTTCCTGAAGTTTTTTGGATCTGCTTGATCTTCAAAAGGGTAAGCTCCAACAAGCATAACATAAAGTGTTACTCCACATGACCATACATCAGCTAGCTGAAAGGACAAACCAAATTCTAAGAATTTAGACTGTTAGAGATGTAACACATCTCTGTTCCAGAAGGGGGGTGGCTGTTAAAGGAGAAAAAACACATACCTTTCCGTCATACTCTCGCCTAGATAGGACCTCCGGAGCTATATAAGCTGGGGTGCCAACTGTTGATTTGGGTCTAGAATGCAGGAGTGATGACTAGACGAAGGGAACAAGAAAAGTAAGAGCAAATATAAACATATGATAAGAGGAAAAGGTTCTAAAGTTTCAATTGTAGAATCACAAGATACACCTTAGAGTAACCAAAATCACATATTTTCAGACGAGGAGCAGGGCTTCCATCCAAAAGAGTATTTTCCAGCTTCAAATCTCTATGGCATATTTGCTGTCAAAGGCATTTGAATATGAAATTGCATGTTTGCATGAGAGAACCAAGTTAAATAGCTACAAAAAAATTTATCCATATTTGCTAAATTCTAACATATGCAGGTTTTAAGTATATTGATGAAAGATATATAACTATGCACAAGATTATCTGCCAATGGATATGAAATGACAGTAGTTGACTCCTGAAATGAGCTGCTGGAAGAAGTACCTGGCCTGATTATTTGAAGCAAAAATAGCAATCAAATATTAAAAACATATAAAATACGGTTAATCTTTCAATAAGTTTTGTTTATCCCAGTAACACAATTGCCCCCCACCCAAAAAAAACAAATCACTGGTGTGTAACAGTGGCAAACTACTGCTCGAACTCCTGTACAAGATATTATACCTCATCTTCACTAAACCTTCCAGCATTGCAAATTCTTTCAAAGAGCTCCCCACCAGCTGCATACTCCATGACTATAGCAAGATGCTAGTTGGAGTCAACACCACCTGCAAATCCACATAAAATATCAAAAGTTTCTGAATGATTTTAATTATGCAAGCAAAATCTAATATCTAAGAAGACACATTCTGAAAAACCAACTGAAGCTGGCTCACCTCCTTGAATCAAATGATGTTCGGATGCCTAAGAGATCTGTGACTTATTATCTCTCCTGCAACATTCTCATCAATCTATACAAAAGAATCAACAATCTAGCATCAATTTTGTGCAACTCCACGAGACTTCATCACTGAAACCACATCAAACACAAGTAAAAGACACACATGACAAAAACCAAGAAACAAAAAGTGCACATATAAAGAAAGATTAAACCAATTAAACAATTGGACAAGGATGCCCTGAAATCCAAATGCTTAAAAGACACTAAACACACAACAGTAACTAAAAATACAATAAAAGCAAGCTAAATCAGTAACAATTGCATCAGATAAAACCAAAAATAGAAGGGAATGTAACCTTGTATCCTCTTTGTGTATAAGAGACAGCTTTATGCATTTTAAATTTTATTTGTACGATTATTAATTTTGTGATTTTTAAATTTGAGGTTTATTTTATATAAACAGAGGATTTCTTTATTGAAAAAAAATCTAAATAATGGACAAGTTAAAATTCTGTTAAATTGTCTCTTCAACTCACACCTCCAATCTCAATTCTCAATTACAACAAACCCTAAATCTATAAGCACAAGCCAAAAAGATCCAAAGATAAAATTTTTTGATAAAATTGGAGAAATTAAGAACACTATCACAAAAATCCCCCAAAATTTAATCCAAAATAGTTGAAGTCTTAGAACATCCTATGAAACTATCCAGCTACATTACAACTGGTATTACCACAATTTTTTCAAATATGCCAGAAATCCAAAAGGGAAAGCTAAGATTTATTCAAAAAAAAATTTTGGGTGAATTTGGGAAAGGGCAACCAGGGTTTTGCAAAAAAGTAGATTTGATGATGGCAAAAGGAGTTTTGCTTATGAAAGGTTTATTAAGGAATTGAGGGGATGGTGATGAAAGCCAGCTTGCTTTTCCTGATTGCGAATTGGAGAAAAAGAAAAGGAAAAAAATGGTGTTGTTTCGCTATGATCCGAAGAAAAGAAAGAAGTTTGTTAGAGCACTAGCGAATATGTTTGCTGTGTGCATGATAAAGGAAGAAGGTGAGAGATTTTTATATTGTGGAATTAGTTTAATTAACTATGTGACTATGATTAGCTACTTTAATTGTATAACCATGTGCTTAAAGGGAAGCATTTTTATTGAAAAAAAGTACAGAGAGGGCGCTACAAATATTAAACAGTACTGTAGTAGCCATGGTTATACAAAGCCAAAATTATAGCCATATACACTTATCCCCAATTCATATTATTCATTCTTTAAAAATTTTAAAATATTAATAAAACTTAATTAAATGACTGATATACCTTTAGTATTGTATTTTGATTTTTATGTATTAATTGACTTTTTATAGTAGTTATAAAAGAATTAGGAAAAAATAAAATATAATAACACATTGATATATTTGACTTTAAGGAGAAAATGTGAGAAAATATTGTATTATATTATATCTCAAATATTAAAATTATAAACTATTAAGAGATATCAAAATCTAACAGTCTAAATTCTTAGATATTTGGTTTGTCCTTTATAGACAAATAGATGTGTCTAAGATACACATCTCATTTATGAATTGTTTTACCACTATAGTTAAATATCCAAATTCAAAATAAATATAAAATAAAATCCAAAAATTTTAAAAATTTGACCAATAAATATATTGATATAGATTATATTGAAATATTATATAATTTATTTTTACATATTTTAAAATGGTAATTATCACATCACTATCAAAATTTAAATTCATAAAAATTCAAAATATAGTACCAAGGTTATTTTAGTTATTTAACTATATTATCTTAATTATTTTAATATTAGTAATAGATGAATAATAGTAATGAGGGTATAAAGTATATATTTTTATAATTCAAGGAGTAAAGTGTAATTACCCACTTAGTTTAAGGACGCAAATTGGTTATCAACCCTTTATTAAATAGTGCTACTTCCTCTCTTACAAAATAACTGTATCCTTAAGCAACTTGTCTTATTTCAAATTAGTTACTTTAAAAAATAAAAAAGTATTAAATGATATATTTTTTTAAAGTTTTACTCTTATTGTCATATTAATTGCGGGATGATTATGTAGTTCATATTAATATAAAATCGTAATTTAGTCATTTTTAACTATTTTTTTGTAAAATTGATTCAATTTCATAACTCTCTCAATTTGTGTGTATCGATCAAATGTGATCTTATTTTATAATGTATGGAGTTTTGCTAGTCATCACTCCTGCATTCTATATACCCAAATCTATTATACACCCCAGACATTGGGAATTATAAAATCTGTATGTATATAAATATTCTATATATTCAGTGTTGTATTGTATAAATATTCAAAATATAATGATATGATACCAAAACGAGACTATAGAAATTTATTTAGTTATTTATCCCACAAATGTGTTTCTCCCAATACTAATACATAATTGATACTAGTGAAAAAGACATACCTTATTGATGTGACTTTAAAAAAAAATTCACAAAATTTCAAAAGGTTTAGGACCTTTTTGAAATTTTGTGAATTTTTTATAGTATTGATGGTGGTACACCAAAAATAATATAAACAGTACTTTTGTGAAGAGTATGAAGAAAGTTATGGATAGTTACTCATATATAATGTGGATGAAAAAGAAAGTATATAAAATGACATTATACTAAATTGAGTCTCTTACTGTTATATATATAATATAAATATAGATGGATTACTCCCATCTATGGTAAATATCTGCATTAAATAGTTTAATGCCTAAAATGCCATTAAGGAAATATAATTAACATTTCATAGAAAATAAAATAAAAGAATAAGAAACTTATATAACAAAACTTCATATATCTTGTTTGACTTTATTTGATTTTTAAATTTGAGCAAATTTTATATTAAAAAGATTTATTCTGTCTCTTATACACATCTAGATGTGTATAAGAGTACAGATATTCAAATGCACAGGAAAAAATAGTATATAAAATTATTTTCTAATCTCATCTCATTTTATCTTACAATTAATTTAGATTTATTTTGTCATGCCCTACATCAACACGATGTTCTAAAGAAAATTAATTGAGCAATGAAAGAAAAGTTTAGGAGCAAAATAGAAAACTTATAACCTTTAGTCGAGACAAAAATATTTGTTAATTTTATATAACTTTTTTTCATCATGAATTTAATGTAATGCCCAAATATATTTTAAAATAATTATTCAGACACATACAAAAATTTAAATACAAATCATTTGTGACTATATAGAAGAAATTCCTAGTGTAAGTAATATCATAGTTCTAAGTTTTGGTATCTCTTATTTGCTCATCATTTTTGTTCACCAAATTCCTATAACAGTCTAAAGCAAAATGTGCTGGACATGGCAGCTAAAGTTCCGAGATAGATGCACTGGAGATTTAGTGCATTATGGCTATCATTTTGGCTTATTTTATTTATTGAAGATGAGGTGTCCAAAAAGATTAAAGTTGCCATGCTAATTGAGTAATCCTTGACAGTAGTGAATGCCGTTAACTGCAGTCCCTAGAATGTTGTCTCTGAGGAAGGTTTTTAATTCTCGATTTTATTCCATTCCCCTGTTCTTCCCCATAATGGCTAACTAAAAGTTGTATTCCTAATAATTCTTTTTGGGTATCGTTGGCTTTTGCTTGATGTGATGTGATCAACCTAAGCAAGAAGACCAGCTGTTTATCCTGTTGAAGAGCTCACATCACAGATGAATTAATGTTTTGGAAGCGGGTAGCAGGATGCAGTTTTTCAGAACCAAGGTCTGTGAGAATATTATTGTAGTATTTCTTAAACTGTTACGCTGGACAAGCATGAAAAACCATTGCTAGACTTAAACAGAAAAAGACGGGTTAAAACACTTCGTAGAAATGGGCAGCGGTGTTACAGTAGATCTTATAAGATCTATTCTTATAACTGTAAGAAATTCTATCCGTCCTCCCCCCTCTGTGAGAGGGACATTTCTTTAATAGCAATAAAATTTGACATTTACACACTGAAGATGATACTATTTGACTTGCCTGGGGATCATCCCATTTCCGCTTGAGATAGCGTGTGTCAATTCCAAGCGCCAATCTGGAGGAAATCTCCGTCCTCCAATTAAATAAGCTACATCATTCCGTCAACTCATCCTTTAATGGGATGATACAACAAGTCAAAAACATCATCCCCAGTGAGTAAAAGTCAAATTTATGCTGCTATTAAACCCACTTCCCTCTCAGTATCCACAACAGTGGCTGTAAAAAAATTTAAAATGGTTAAGACAAGGAAAAGATCATAAAGCAACTATTGCTTTAAAACACATCTGAGAGGGTAACCCAAAATCGCCAATTTTGAGTGTTCCAGTTATGATCTTAAACACATTAATGAGTTTCAGATCAAAATGTCTCTTAACACATCTAGATATCATGAAGAGAAGATTTAATGCTTCCACTATTTCTCTAAAGTAAGCCAAAGCTGTTCGTGAAGACAGTCGCTCATCTTTCACCGTTTTCTCCAGGGTTCTAAATCAATGTAAGAGTTAATATTCCAACAGAAATGAATAGGAAAACAAAAATAATACAAAAAGTAAAAAAGAATATGAAACTTACTGCTTGCAGGGTTCCATGAGTATATAAAGTATCTTGGAACCACTTACAACTGAGGAAGAATGGCTAGAGGGTGGTGCATCCTCAATCCAAGCCTAAAAGAAAATTTCTACGTATTTGTTAACTTCAAACACAAACTAACTGGTTTAATTCTTAGATTAAAATTATCATTCTATAAACATAGACAATACTGTTATACCTTGAACATTAAACTTAAAAGACCACGTCTAGGATATATAAAGGATTCTCACAATGGTTTTCATTATCTAGTATGAGTATTACAGAAACAAAAATAAAAATAAAAATAAAAATAAAGATGATGACGATGTCTGGGTTAACTGGTGAGGTTGGGTATTGCCAAGGGATTAAACACAGAAACACATACCAATACAAGGAAATACAACATAAAGATCACTTTACACACCTGGTAATATCGGACAACATGTTTATGTTGTGCTTTACAAAGTAAACGGACCTCTTCAACCACCATTTGAATATCACAGTCCATAAAAGCTATTTTTTTGATGGCGTATGTTAACCCATCAAATCTGCTTCTACACTTGTACACGGTCCCACAAGAACCCTCCCCTGAAAAAAAAAGCAAAATAATTAGAAATAAACCCTATCAAGAAACTCAACAACAAATTAAATTTACCCACCTAGTATTTCATATTCCACGAAATCCCGATCATACTTGTTATCAACAGTACTGCCCACCAAGCTGGTGGGTGTACCACCATCAATACTGCTGCCAGGAATCCTAAATTAAAAAATATATATTAGATTAACTTTGATTACATGGTTTGCTACAGAAGCAACAGAAAATGTTGATTTCAAAACAATTTTAACATGACCACCAGTCTCTTCTAACTCACAAATGCATCTTAACAACATGTTGGTGTTAATCTAGCATCCTAGCTAGCTGAATTGATGGACTGGCTGTAAATGCCTCAACAACTTCCAATTCGATGGTACAAATGCCATTTTGTTCAATCTAATTTGTTGTGTTCAGGTAGGAGGCAACATAAAGCTATCAGATTCTGCCATGGCTGACCAAACATTAGATGTGTATAAGAGACAATCTCAGAGAAAAAGAGAATAATTGAAGATGTGTATAAGCCGATTCAGTGTGTGTTTCTTGTGTGTGCAATACAAGATGAGAAAGAAAAATAATAAATGCAGGCCGGGACAGAGTAAAAAACAGGTAGAAGAAAAAAAGAGAAGAATTAGTATTTTGGCTTAAAGATAAAAGGGAAGCAAGAGATAATAGAGGGTTTGTTTGTGAGACCTGAAAGAGATGGACAAAAACAATATGACCATGGTGGCTGGAAATTGCTCAAAAACAATTTGAAATAAAAGCTATAAATTGAGAGAGAGGGAGGGAGGGGAGAGTTTTCTGTGAGGAAATAGAAGTGCACGTGTACAGGTGAGAGAAAACATTTGTACGACAATGCTGCCACTGCCTGAAATTAGTGCAGCAGTAGTGACGGGTGTTTTGGTGGCTTACAGTTTCAGAACTCTTAATCAAGATATTAGCTTCACTTTTTCCCGTATCAAAGTGTATTTGAGACAATTGCAACAGAGATTTAGGCAAACAGATTGCAACAGAGACTTAGACAAGAGAGAAAGCAAAAGAAAATGAAAATGAAACCAAACCTTTGAGCCTTGGAACAATTGTCACATGTTTTTTGGCAGTTGGCAGAATTAAATTCCTCTCCAAAATGAATAAGTTGGAGATGGCGTCGGCAATCCACGTCATTTTCACAGTAACTAACCTGAAAACAGTTTGATGGGTAAATAAATAATTTTGATAATGCAAAAAACAACCAATGTTTTCAAAAGATTTTACATTACCATTTCCTGAAGACTATCCAAACATGTTTCCAATATTCTCCCTGTTCTTGTAGTTGCCTGGATGTGTCCATAACTTTGGTCTACCATTCCCCGACTAAGGACTTACGTTTCAATTCAATCTACAAAGATTGTCATATACATATGCACAATCACACGTACAAAAGAGAATGAAGTGAGCCAACTTCATATAAACATGCCTAACTACCAAATGATAGTTCAGACTCACATAGTCATTATATCTGTAGAACAAGACACAAGATGCTGGCTGCCCATCCCTTCCCGCTCTGTAAGGGTGGCACAGGTGTAAAATCAAATTATAGTAAGTTATTTCTGCAAGAAATCAATTTAAGAGACAGGTTGATTGGATATTACCTGACAGTAATTCTCGATTGACTTTGGAAGAGATTGGTGGATAACAAAACGAACATTGGGCTTGTTAATACCTGAAAAACATCTTAATCGTGTTAATACAAATAGTTGTTTATACAAGTAGGTTAAAGTTTAGTTCCTGTAACCAATTATACTGGTTCCAAACACATCGGTAGCGCATATTATCTTAAAATCATCCATAATCCACTGTTCTTGTGTAGACGCACCATAGTAGGATGCAGCTTGAAGCCCACATTCCTAAGGAACAAAATCCAGATAGAATTGTTTTTTTGGGGAGCATCGACCATTAAACAGAAAAAATAAATGTCAAAGTATAATGATTAGAGAGTTTAACCTGTAATTTTTCAGCCATGTTTTCACAATTCGTGTTTGACATGCAGTAAATAATTCCACAATCATCCAAATGATTCGCCTTTATGAAGTCGACAATGTCATTTTCACAATTACCAGTCTTGGGAATAACCGAATATCTGCAACACAGGCAATCTAAGACAATTTGATGTTTCAGAAATAGTGTAATTCAATTGAACAATTACCTTAAGTTGGGTCGGTTAAAACTCTGCTTAAAGACAATGCAGTTAACAAGATCCAGAGCCTTAACCACGTCTTCTTGCACTCTAACTGTGGCAGTAGCCGTCAACGCCAAAACCGGCACTTTTGGAAATTTTTTCTTTAAGATGTCAAGACCCTGCATGGGTACCCAAAAAGTTAAGTGCCTTCAACTAAAAGAATATATAATGTGATATAAGTGAAAAATTGTACAACCTGATCATGGCTAATGCAATGGGCCTCATCAATCACTATCCTAGTAAGCCATCCACGATGACTCTTACTTTCTAATTTTGTCAGTAGTTCATCACTTCTGCAATCAATCAGAAATAAATAACATCAGTAAACAATTCCAATTCCCAGCTTTTTCCACAGTAGATCTAGTTAAGCACACAAGGTTAAACATAAATACACAAATAAACATACCGAACAACTCTAGGGGTTACATATAACAGCTTGTATTTACAATACTGTGGATTGATCTCCCTCAGAATCTCCTGGTGCTCAGTCCACTTCATGCTGGCACTTAAAGAAGCAGCAGGTATGTGTACCTGCAGGTAATGAGATACCATAACTTATCTATTTATATCTATACTACCGATACCTATATCTATACTATCTACTATATCTATATCTATATTATCTAAGTGTGGGTGATGTTTTTTCATCTTGAGATGTGGTGTTTTTCCTTTTAAAACTGCCTAAATTAACCCTTAAATTACACTCACTTAATTGCCTGTCATTATGTTACAACCAATCTTAAGCTTATGAAAATAAACTTATGATCATAATAGAACTTGACTTAAGAAAGACTTGTGCTGGAGAAGTACAACCATGTATTTAATCTTCCGATCATACAAGAATTTGACTTGAAAAAGGATTTATGCTACAGAAGTTTCACCAGAGATGTATATATTGGTTCTCTCACTATATGCAACACCACATAACAACATGTTCATAAGGTTAACAAGAGACAAGAAAACATCTTGGCCATCATCTCCTATCAATCAGTCTACTAGAAGAAAAAGTATACAGAGGTGGTAGCAAAATTGTGATGAAAAAGAGAGTGAAAAAAGAGAACTAGGAAAGTAAAGATTTTGGCAAGTAAGGTAACAATGCAACTGATTGGATTAGTTTCTTTGTTTCTTGGAGCAAATAAGGTTTGAGAATCGAGCATATGCATGTTAAGGAAACTTTTTATTAATCTTTTCCTGTTCTACAATGTAATTTATGATGTAAAAACTGGTTTTTTATATGATAATAATTGCTACATTTATTATCTTTTAAAACAGTTTAACCATGATACTGACACAAGTACAATTAATTATTCCTTCTCATTTATAATAATCCAGATTATCACGCATACTAATCTTTTAATTTGCCTGATATATACTACATTAAATCACTAAAGACAGGTGAAAGGGAATTGACCATGATTTTAGTAAGAATAATACTTGAATTCAGCTAAGCATTTAAAGCTAACCAACTTAATTTAATCACTTCATTTGATGTTGTATTGCTTTTGGAATTATAGTACTCATCATTTAAAAGAAGTGAATTCGATAACTTTCTAATTAGTACAAATAGTTCTTTTACTGAGTTTTTTGGGACTTCTATAAAAATATTTGATTTTACACTTGTGATCCAAAGCTGAGAAGACTTATCCTACAACCCCTGTCCCCCCTGACATCAGACCTATATTTGCCACCACATTATTATACAAATCCAACTACCCACAATAACGCTACTTCAACCCCTTAGTCCTAATCCCCCCCAAAAAAAAAAGAGAAGCCCAGAAAATTACACCAAGAAAATAAAAAGGAAAGATTGTGCAACTCAATCCATGAATTTCTCCCAGTATTTGCTTTGCTGTCATCTGAGCAAAGCAATAAACCCAAAACTGAGGACTTTCTTGATGATAGTGTGAAATTTCTCCATCTCTGTAAGCCTAAAGCCCAATCAAGAAGCTGATTGAACCATCATGTCAGCAAATAATCCAAATCCCCAGGAGGAAGAGTAACTAGTTGAGAGATAATATGATATATACTCCCACAACTTCACACAAACACACAGAGCAAGTTTAATCAGTGCATATGGGATCAAACCAAAAAAAACACACACCACAAATCTCAATGCTTTTACTCCATTAGCACCCTCTCCTAGGCACAATTAAAAGAGAAATAGCCATCTATATGTTACAGAGTAATTCATTTATTGGCTGGCCTTTCTCTGGTTTAACACAAAGAAGCTTAGTTGTCTTCATTTACTACTAGTAAGATTTGGATAAGGGCAGAGCTATAGAGGGGGCTGCCTGCTACAGAAATCAGTCTGAGGGTTGGCTACATCCACCAATTCTTCCTATCCCTCTGTCCCAATAAAAAACCAGCCTTTTTTGATGCTTCAGGGGAATTTAAATTCTTTAACTATGTTTACTTATTTATGCACATTTATGATCTATTGTACTACTAATAACCAATTAATTCAATCAATTGATGCCAGCAATGTCACCCAAAAAAAAAACATTCCGTAAAAGTAAAAAGAGATAAAATAAATAAAATGGACAGACATACCCGTCGTAGATGTAGTAGTTGATCTTTCATAAGTGAATCATATGGACAAATAACAAGAGTTATTCCCTCGTGGACAACAGCAGGAGCTGCCACAAAACAAAATTGTATTTACAGTCATTAAACAACAAGGAGGATTATTGGATTGCTTTCAAAACTAGGATGTATTAAACAAAATAAGGAGAAACTTAAGTTATACTGTAGGTTGAGGTCTATTCAGGCTCGCCTTCAGAAGATCATTGTAATTGCCACAAGGTTGGTAAAGTTAATTTGCTTGCCTCCTCCTGTTGGCATTAGAGCCGGAAAAGCTGAACCACTGCCGGTGGAAGTTGATAATTCACTTCTGATTGGTACTGGCAAAGAAGGATTCCCAAGTACATATCATGTCTAGATGTGTATAAGAGATAGGCATCATGGATTGATATCCCTCTTCTATGTTGTGAAAATAGGGTGGCTGCAAAATGTCAAGTCTCAATATGCAATTTGTATATGAGAAATGCTACCCACTGTATAAAAATCAGCAAACAATTTTTTTCTTTTTCTTTGATGATGTAAATGTATTCCCCTATGAAAGCATTTAGTGCGCTTATAGATCAGGTTATGTACACAGCTTCCTCTCAAGCCAGGAGATTTATATCCTTTACGTGTATAAGATTTCTCCTAAGAATTTCTTCTATAAATTGGCTATCTCTGTCTGGAACATTTGGCTGAACTTCCACTTTCAGCATTGAGGAGTTCTCTTCTGAGTAGATAGTTTGGTAACTGGGTTTATAAAGAAAGAAAAAAAAAATTAAAAATACCTGAACCGCCTTCCCTCCTCCTCTCTCTCGTTACCCTCTTCTCTCTCCTCGCCGCCTTCTCTCTCCTAGCCACCACTCTCCCACCTCGCGGACTCTCTCTTCTTGCCACCAAACTCTCTCATTGCCTACTCTCTTCTCACCCTCCCTCTTCCTCTCTTTCCTCTCGCCTATCAACAACTCTTTCCTCTTCTTTTTTCAGGTGATGTTTCAGTGCGTGAAAAGCAGAGTGTACGTGTGCTGTGCCTTGAAACTAACAGGTCTAGATGTGTATAAGAGAAAAGTTTTAGAAGATTGTAACATAGGAACATAGCAGCATTCAAAAAACTTCTCTTAGAAATTACAGAAATAAAGACGGAGATTCTTCATGACAGCATTGACAAACTTCTAAAGACGACTGAAATAAAGACATAATGCAAAAAGAAGAAAGTTTTTTTTTTACGAATGATGATAATAGTAATGGTCTTAACAGGTCGTCGGTCGTCGTCCGGGACCGATGCCGTCGTTAAGAAGAGATAGAAGGAGACGATTTCGATAGTTGTCTGAGAGCTGCAATAAAAGAAAAATTCCTCACAAAACGAAAATGGAGAGAATGCGCCTATGAAAGTACCATAACTAAAATACCATAACTACCCTCATTACAATATAATTTAGTATATACTGCCCATACTATAAATTGCATTTACATTTTTTGTAGCCTTCCCCAAACAGAAAAGTAACTGTGAGATCACTTGGCAGTATCAAAGCTGCTCCCCCCCTCGCTCCACTACTCACTCTACACTCACAGTTTGCATGTGTACTACTGTGCCAGCTCACACCCTCTCTCTTTCTACTTGACTGATTCTGTTGTGACTTGACATGTATCCAAATATTTCAATGAATCATGGAACCAGATTTGTGCCTCTGAATTGGTAATTGGAGTAACCAGTAGCCCTTGTTGATTACAAATTTCGATTTGTATATGGTGTAAGCATAGGTTAAGCTTCAAAGCAGAAGATGCTGCTTTGTGATACCTCATGCTCAACATTAACAAATTTTTGACTTCTTCTCATTTCCATTAAATTCAATGCATTTAGAATCTCAGAACGTGACTAATTATTCACTACTCATTTAAGGGTGTATGCTACTCACTTTACCAAGTGAATTTCACACTCATTGATAATAAAAAATAACTGGTTACTTTTTAATTATTCAATAATTTGAGTAACAAAGTCTTTTTTTCATTTAACGTTGATTTGTTATTTCTTTCAAACATAGTGCTCAGAAGGTGCTTTCTTTTGGTTTAAAACCACAAGCCTTTGCTACTTGCTTTAATTGGTAAAATCTAAACGGATGCAACACTCCCATCCGAGGCAAATCAAACATATAAAAATTGTACGAGATACATAAACATACATACTCATAAAAAGAGAAGTGTTGTTATTACATTATTTGCTGCCTAATGACTAACATAATCGAATTTAATACAATGACGGAGTTTCATCAAACAACACTTTATTTACCTTAAATAGACAAGTAAACAGCCACCCTATTTTCACAACATAGAAGAGGGATATAATCCCTGATGCAGGCAAATCAAAGAACAGGATGACATGATATGTAAATGAAACTCTGTTTGCCAGTATTTCCAAGTGAAGATCAACTTCCACCGGCAGTCTTCAGCTTTTCCGGATTCTATGAACTCTTAACGCTTTATTTTACTAATATTTACATTTCTCCTATCCTCAACTGGCACAGTTCTTCACAATCACAATAATTGTATCTGAGATATAAATTCTATGCACAAGAGAACCAATAACTATTTTATTTCTCTTTACATATTCCCTACCAAACGTGCATACCACGGCTGCCATGGACATTAACAGACACAGTAGCTGCCACCACCAGTACTGATGCAGCAGAAACTACCTCATCCAAAAGACAAGCCGCACCAACTTGCCGCAATGCAATCTCTGCTAATCCTACTCCGTATGTACCACTACCACCAAGTACAACACCTCTAGCAGCTAAATAAATTGCACGGGATATCCGACTAAAAATAGTATCCCCAGCTTGCAGGCTTTTGGTTAATATCCGAGCCATGATATCTGTTATTGACTGGAGCTTCACGGAATCAATAGAATTACCTCCATCATCTACAACTTTGGTCAGTATCTCAGCGATATCAGAGATACCAGTATCCTCAGCCGTGTCCAGGAGATCAGACAGTTGCTTAACGCTTCTCAAGACTATGTTTTCAGTGTCTCCATGGCTGATTACTATTCTCTCACTAAGAAGAGTCTGTCGCAGGACTAAGATGCTGCAATACAAACAAAAGATATATCAATCCATGACCAAGGAAGAGAGTCGCCTCTCAACGTCCATGAAAAAAGGCATAGAAAAAAACATACACACTTAGCAAATTAACTTTACCAACCTTGTGGCAATTACAATGATCTTCTGAAGGCGAGCCTGAATAGACCTCAACCTCAGGAAATTGAGCTTCAGGGTTTCAGGTAAGCTTGCTTCTGTTATTCCAGAAATCTCACTAACCAACTTTAGCAACCCAAGCCTCACCATCAAATCAACCTTCTCTCCCTTGCATTCAACATATTCAAACCCTGGGGAGGAAGAAGCATTAGAAAAACAGAGCAAACATAGACCATATTAAACAGTGTCAATAGAAGAATCATAAACCTGAAGAGCTAGTAACAGATGAAGAAACTAAAGAAGCTTGATTTCCACTCCTGACTGAAAAGCTTCCCCCAGTTCTAAGTGTTGTTGTAGGAAGCAACCTTTTTCCAGATGAATTTTCATGTCTTCTAACCAACTCCAACAGAGTATTCACATGCTCAGCCCATTCCTGGTCTTTACCGCTCTCTTACGGATGAAAGCCACTGCATTGTTGAGGGTAAGCTGATCAGGGAGTCATCAGGAGCCCCATAATGCTTATGAAAGCTTTCCTCAGAAAATCAAGACCAGCAGGCCCCTTGAGTAAGGGTTCAAGAAGCCGTATGCGTGCTTTACCAACCTCTTGCTTGAGCGTCTGTAATAGGAATCAATATGTCAGATGAGGAATTATGCACAGCTCTATCCAAACCTATACTTGATATAAAACATGAGCTGGAGTTTTAGTGTGTAGATTTCCATTATGACTCATTAAATGTTTTTCATAAAAAATTTAGGATAAACACATGGATCCGTGTATTCCAGCCCAGTTGGTGACAGCCAATCACGGCTAATGTTAATATCTTTTCATATTCTAGTCTGACTTTCTTATTCATTGGTTGCCCACAAGAATAACATAGCATACAACATCAAAGGGAAAAAAAAAAAAAAACCTTTTCCATCTCTTTATGTAGGTAATAATTGCATCACAGAATTGATGTGTTATTTCTATGGATACAAATGATACTTCCAATTTCATTGACAAAATGGTCCTTATAAATGCAATTTGACCTAGACATTTAAATTTTCCACTCTCTCTATTTCAACATTTTCTCTTAACTAGTATAGAAGCAAATTTAGTTACAGCTTTTATCAGGAAGCTAACTAATTCCACTAGTTCTATTTGAACTATAATTGAATGTGAAAAAAAGTTAAAATGCAGGGCAAAGCGTTACTAACCTGTATCTGTTCTAACACAAAGCGCAAACCCTTGACTAGTGCAATGGTATGTGACTTCTTTGATGCATCACTGGCCCGACACATCACAGCCAGCTCTTCCAGAAATTTATCATGAATTGTTTTCTTTTGGTGAAAAGTTCAAAGCTGGTACCTATCCTACCATTAACGAGATGCATGCAATAAGTTGACCGGTTATGGAAAAAATGAAGTACCTGAGAAAGAATGTCCAGATCAATCACTTCAGAAATCTCTCCTTTCCAGCTCTCAGGCGCCATCACACTAATTTCATCTTTTACCTCCATGATTAGTTCAATGATGCGGACAAAGTTCGGTTCATCCTGTTCCACAGATTCAATAATGCCATCCCAGAAAGCTTTCCTCATTGTCTCTTTCACCCTTTCCTGAAAAGAAAGTACCTGTTTTAAATTCAATCTCACAAGAAGCTCTACTTGCTACCAGCTATTAGCACTAGGTGCTGTTCACCTAGACACAACACCATTGACTAAGTGAATAGCTTTCTCCTAAAACTGAATGCATTGAACTAATCATGCAGCAAAAAGATAAGAAAATCCAACATGGGTTTTCAAAATCTAAATGAGCACAACCAAATCCATGCATTGAACAAATAATTTAGGAACTGTCTGTGAGTTCCAACTTTATTCAGATCTTCATCCATGAATAATCTCCTTGCTACATGATTGGGCCTCTGAGTACTCGCATTCACACTATTACCTTTTTCTGACGTACCAACAGTAGAATGGGAAGTTGGCATAATACCAGTAATGGGAGATGAAATGTCAGTGAATGGTGAACCAACAGGACTCCCATTCTCCCTTGCCTGGAAATATTTTGTTCGTGTTTCAGAAATCGCAGTTTCCATGCGTGCGATACCAGCATCTCCACTCAGATGATGCACCTTGTCCCTCAAAAGTTTCTGATCTTCTGTGACCTACATCATGAGAAGAAGGGAATCTGAATTCAGGGGAGAATAAGTCATAGAAACTAATCAAAACCATAAAAGAAAATCTATAAGAGAAATTAAAGCCTTCTACAAGCAGACTGATCTTTTCTTACAGCACTGTACTTGAAGAATTAAAATTGACTTGGATATCAAACAAAAAAGTTATTATTGTATTTGAGAGTATTTGGTATTAAACTATTGGAAACATTCTCTATGTTCCAATGCATAATTGAGAAGAGGAATGGTA
This sequence comes from Cinchona pubescens, assembly GCA_025175665.1. Lineage (NCBI taxonomy): Eukaryota > Viridiplantae > Streptophyta > Magnoliopsida > Gentianales > Rubiaceae > Cinchona > Cinchona pubescens. The sequence goes on from JANKKI010000353.1 coordinate 22,574, forward strand.
GTAGTAAACCTGTCTCTGGATAGCCATCATATCATGAGTAAGAACACCATCATCACCTTCAGGAGTCATCTTGCATGTCTGAATCATTGAAAGTTCAAGTTGGCAAGCAGCTCTCACTAAATCCTCCTCAAGAGACTGAGCATCTTTAACTTTCCACACAACAAAACTATTCAAGTAGGAACACCATGCTGAATCAAAAGCTGCAAGCTGAGACCTAAAGTTCCATCTTCCGGCTAAAACACGATCAGACTCATTAGAACTCTGACGCAGCTCGGCCCATCTAACATAATCTTAACCAACAACTCAAACTCCCGGACAAATTTCTCAGCAGAATCCGCCAGAGCAACCTCACGATCTCCATGACCACTAAAAACTGAAGCTGGATGACCCAGTATCATGTAGGCACAAAGCACAACTCTCACTTGGTACCTAGATAATTTTATGGAGCTTCTCAAGTTCTTGTTTGCCAGAGCCCTGCTTTCGAGTCTCTCTATTTCCCATAGATTTCCTGGGTGTAGCCCTCCTTCTTGGCGTTGCTACTCGCTTGAGAAGGTGATCAATGTCATCCCAACTGGAAGGGCTGGGACTAGAAGCAAAAGCCCGTGACAGTACATACCGGATCTCAAGCCGATCAAGTAAAGCTTTTGTTGTTTGAAGTGTAGACCCTGATTCAATCATCAGCGCAAGCTGCTCAAAAGGCAATGATGTCACAGATCTCTTATTAATATTCAGTGCATTATAAGATATTGCAAGTTGCGCGCTGGTTTTCCTCAGCTTACAAAAACGCCTCCAACACCTGTAGAAAGCAATTTTCATTCAGTAAACATACAGAAAAAACAACATCTAACTTCTGAAACTGTATTGAACATAATAAATTCCAGACAAGAATATTCTCATTCAGTTAACAACAGGGAAAAAAAATTATATTTATATATATATATATATTCTGAAACCGCATTCAACATAATACTTAGACAAACAAATATGGCACATAGAATTCGATCAAATTCCTCTTCACAGCCACTTGAATACCTGAAGTCTAGTTTTGAATGAGGTTACAAAAAATGACTTAATAATCCATAATGATTCAGTTGCAAGGTGCAAAAAAATAGCACAATATAGACAATTTTAAGGAAATAGGTTGAGAGGATTGACTATTAAGCTCTGTGGAAAGGTCATAAAGCCTGAAAAAATAAAGCGTTTAATACCTATCAAAAATAAGATTTAGATGCTACAATAATATGACTAACTCTCTGGAATTCACAACATTTACACCTCAGAATGTTAATTTCACATTATCATTTCTCATTTTTCAATTTTCCTATTAGATTTCAATCTCTTATACATGAAATAGATGTGCAAAACTTACAAGATTAAACTCTATACAATACTCTATACTAACTTATTTCGACATGCAGATCAATGGAGTTGAATATGGTCTACATACCTTGCCAGTTTTCTAGAACTCGCTTCTTCTCAGCAGCCGCACGCTTTTGATTGATAGCAGCACGAACTAGCTCCTTATACTTGCTCTCTCGAGACATCCTTCGCAATAATGATTGGGAAGTCCTCTCCTTCTCTGAGGCACTCCTCTGCCTGTATGCCTTGAGCATAAGCATCCTATTAGCCTCTGCCTGCCGAACCCGTAATTCCACCTTTGTGCCCAACTCGGCCCTTTCCTTCCTAAAGCGCATTTCTGCACCAGTTTTAGCTGCTTGCCGCAGCTCATCCAGCTTAGCAAGGCGCATCTGAGCCTTTGCTAGAATGCTTAATCTATTAATTGACACAAATACTTGATCAGAGGGATTCACAAAGGACCAAAACATTCATAATAAAAAAGATTTCCTAGATGACAGCCGAACAATGTTATATTAGATTATTGGTCCCTATAACTATTCAGGTTCACCAAGAAGCCACAAAGGGAGGTAAATCCAAGCAGATTTGGCAGAAAGGATTTAAGTGAATTGCTATAAAAGCTCAAATACTGGAAGAGAGAGTTGTGACATGCAAAAAGCTACCCCGATTTTCTTCAAAGCATCAAAAACCATCGTGCTGCATCCGGAACAAAAAGCATACTAAGTCAAACTGGTGACAAAACTAAGCTTTCTTTCTATTTTCTTCGTGGTTTAGTAGTCAGGAATGCATGAGTAAGCACATCGTGGATAACAAATAGTAGTATATGAGATAGACGAAGGTCGTTGACCATCTGTGAAAAAGACCTTTAAGTGACTACTATAGAAGACAATACTCAACAGGGTTGGCCAAACAACTACACTTAGAGGCTTCAAATAATGAAAACTCCTAAATAGTAAGTCCCACACTAATATGTGTATAAGATTAAGAAAGTAAACTCCAGAATAAGCACTATGATAGCCCTAAAAAGGTTAATTACGGCCTAACAAACAATCCTTTAATAATACCAAGAAAACAATAATAATGACTTTCACATGGTTAACCTTTTGAAATTCAAGAGAACCAAAATAACCAAATTTGACTTATACACACCTAATTATATATAGGTTTCTAGAAAGTGAATAAAAAAAACCGTCAAACCAAATAAAGCCAAAAACACAAGAGCTCATAAAGGAACATAGGATTCCCAAATAGTAGCAAACTTTTTTCTCAAAAATAAAGCAGAAATAAACCTTTTCTGTTCAGCAGCTTGAAGCTTAGCCTCAAGGCGCTGTCCTCGGTCCTCCTCATTTGATGAAGATTGTGAGGGGCTTCTCGGCTTCGGCCAGCCTTGCTTGCTAGATGCTCATAAAATTTCTATAATTCGAACAAATAAATTTATTCAAGAAAACAAGAAATCCAAGTAGTAAAGATATTAAATTTCACATACAGTGAAGAAATTTTTTTTTTCTTTTATAAATCTCTGGTTAAAATAGTAACAAATAAATTGCATATAGATTTTCTTCTTCTTTTTTTTTTTGGTGAGAAAAAACTTATTCTTAAAAAAAATTTAAAAAAAAAAAAGTAAAGGAAAGTTGATGAGAGAAGAAACACCCACTTTTTACCTAACAACTGAAGAAACATCCTTCAACCCAAAGCGCCCAAAAAAAAAAAAAAAAAAACTTCATAAAGAATTAAAAAAGAGAAATCAAAAGAAATTTTAAATTTGTTTTAATGGAATTGATGATAAAATAATGAAAGGAGAAAACTAATTAAAAAAAGAAAAAAAATTCTTCCCTCGAGAAAGGAGAAAATTTTAGTAGGAAAGGATCAGACCTGACGACGAAGATGAGCGTGACGGAGCTTGGCTTCAATTTGTTCAAGAGTAGAAGGACCATTTTTTTGGGTTCCGACATCCGCCGGAGAAGCCTCGACGGCATCTTCTAGATGTGTACGACATGGCTCCATCAGTCACCGGAAAATCTATAGCAATTCCCATAGTCATCGTCCCACTCTCCGGCGATTCCACTCCCATCTCCGTCACCTTCACCGGCACAATCAGTGATCCTTTAATACTGTTGTAATTATCACTAATCTGTATACTCCACAATTCAGAAAAATAATAATACTGTTGTAATTATCACTAATCACTCCACAATTCAGAAAAATAATTTAATTGATCAATCGAGTAATAATAATAGTAATATTTACATAAAATAAAAAAACAACTGCGTTTTATTTATTTTTTTAATATATAGAATAGAGAAGGCGGAAAAAAGAGGAAAAGTTGCGACGATTGAGTGTGTTTCGAAGTTATCAACTCTCCTCTTCTTATTCTTTCTTGGAAGAGAAATACTAATAAGTAGTACACTATTTGATTTAGGAGTCTCTTCCACTTTTTTTTTTTTATGTGTATGCGTGTTAAATGTGAAGTTTACTATATAAGATTTTAATATAATATATATATATATATTAAAATTAATTTTATTTTATCTTTTAATGTTTTAGTCATATTAATTTAGTATCTAAATCTTATTTTTGATAGGTATTAAACTCTCTAAATTGATGATCAAATTTTACTGTGTTTGATTTTTGCTTGGTCGAATGCATGATGGTGTTTGACTTTTTTGCTAAAAAGATAATTTTGCCTTTAAATTATTGAAGTGTAGATGAATTTTCTTATGCCTAAAATATCTTTTTTTCATTAATAGAATTTGATGAATTTTACCTTAAAAAAAAAAGAGAGTTTGATGAATTTTGATTATGGTCATGAAAGATAAAAATTTATTGAATTGTTTGTATGATGTAAAAATATAAATAATGAGATTTGTAGAAAAAATAACTTTTTATTTAAATAAATTGTAAAGATATTTTTTAAAACAGAGCAATAAAGTTGATTTGAATTTAATAAAAGAATTTAAGCGCATGCTAAAATAATAGTAACTTTAAATGTAAAAATTAAATCATTAGGTCATACCCAAATTAGCTAATATCAAATTGTATTGAATTAACTCAATCTCGACCAATATTGTACCAAATTTAGCTAATATGGAATTGTATAGAATTAACTAGAACTGTTAAGGTGGCACGAGATGAACATAAAATTTGTATACTATTAAACTTGATTGATTCATTGGATAATTACGAATTTTTATCTAAATTTTATTCAAATCCCTAATATTGATAAATTTCTTGAAACATATATTTTCATGTCCGTTTGGTTTTAGGTAGGAGAAAATTTTACATGAAAACGTATTTTATACACAATTTTCTGCCATTTAGATTACAAAGGAAAATTTTTGAAATCTATAATTTTTAATGTTTTTCAACTTTAAATTTATAAACATGAGTTAAAAAGATTTATAACAATTATAATAAATTCTTTAAAAGTAATTTTTGTTATTAAAATTAAATTATAAGATAACATATTGGTAAAATATTTATAATGATAGTCATATTAGTGTGGGACTCAAATATATATACCACAGATAATATAAATAGACACCAATATTTAGTTCTAACACAAATCTATAAATATTTAGTTCTATATATTTGTATTATTACTGTAGGACTCTCAATAATATAAATACGATTGTTATATTATAATGCCAATACTCATATAACTAAATAATTATACAAAAGTTAACTAGTACTTATATATTTGTATTAAAAATCCAACCCGTATTAACAAAATATTTTTAAAAATAAACAGCTATATTAGAGTAATTTTAACTTGGAGGGACAAATTGGAACTGTTCAGTTTGAGGGTTCACATTAAAACACTTATTTCAGTTTGGAGGGCAAAAATGAGTTTTTTTTTTTTTTTCTTCAATTTAGAACATTATATTAGAACACTTTTTCAATTTGGAGGGCCAAACTAAAATTTTTTAGTTTGAAGGGTTTGTTGAGATTTTTGTTCATTTTGAAGGGCCAATACATTAACCCTATTCTTTTTGGGGAAATAATTAAGTAGACCGATCTACAGTATTCTTTGTGAACTTTATAATATAAATTAAATTTTATAAATTATAAAATCAATCGATGCGAATAAAATTTCATAAAATTTAATTATATACAAGAATTTATAGTACAATCTCATGTAAGGTTATCTAAATGTGTTTCTTGTGGGACAATAACACATTGCCTCCTCAACTATATTGGTAATTATACTTTGCCCCCTAAACTATAGAAATTATACTTTGTCCCGATTCACAATATTCATCTTTTAAAAATTTTAAAATATCACAAAAATTTAGTTAGATGATTAAAATTTGTTACTATTTTCTGTCTCTTTTATGTATTTAATTAATTTAGTTAGATGAGTAAAATACCGTTTTTAAGACTACGTAAGCCGATCGTTGCAACCTCTATGGTCCACTTTATCTACCGTGCACGGTCTACCTACCAACCTTGGCTCCTCCAAGGTGAAAGCAGCGGCGGCTGCCACATGTACAGTAGAACAGTCATTTGACTACGTGTCACAATCTGAGGGATCGAATTTCAACCATGTAATGTAAAGAGTCGTATGAAAAATTCAGTGGTTTGTGGGCCCTCATTGAATGACTCAATAGAAGGTGGGCCCACATTAACGGGGCTCAAAACTCCAAATTGTACCTAGCCCAGGTATGCATATGGCAATTCAAAGGAATACGTGTTTATAGTGGTGGAAAGGTGAACTATAATTAGTATTTGGATCCGTTTGTACAATCCTTATTTGAAATAATTATTGAAAAAAATTTGTGATATAATATATTATAAAATAAAAAATAAAACAAGCATTGACTAAATAATTATAAAATATTATTTATAAAACATTGAAAACTTTGCAATCCAAACAAAGCCAAAGCTTATGATTTGTATAAACTTTTAAGTCTAATATCAACCACTTGTACCTCGTGCATAATGTGTGGTAGTTTTTCTTTGGGGGTCATTTTCAATGTTGTGTAGACAATTTTTTTATTTTCATGGTCTTATTTTATTTTAAAATTCTTGAATTTAGGACCAAAATTGTGGGACTGTTGTATACAAACTAGAAAGTCTTCGTGCATTATGGCTCACATCTTGAATAGTAGAGTCAAGAATTTGGTGCATTTATGCCCAACCTCATCAAATTTGAAAAAAATAAAAATAATAACTCCAAAATAGTTTTTAGAAAACCAAACCTTTCCTCACATATAGGCTAGGAAAGAAAAAAAAAAAAAAAAAAGCTAGCCTACGTGTGAGGAAAGGAAATTGGTAATATACATATGGACATTAGGGGAAAAGTCTTTACATAAAGAGAATTTATAGTATAATATTATAGAATTTTTAATTTATAAATGATCACATCACTTTATATTATTTTAAGTGAGTGATGTAATTTTTTATAAATTAAGGGATTTATAGCATCATTTTATATAATAATTTCATGATATTAGGGAGTCGTTTTTTAACGGATTCAATTTAAGGTATTATGTCTTGATACCTTTAGTTTAGATTTAGACACATTACATTTAGGACCTTTTAGTATAAATTTAGAATTATCCATATGACTAATGTGTCTAAATTTATACTCAAGATGTTCAAGATTTAGTGCCTTAAAATCGTGTCTATTTTAGAATTTTTCATATTGAGGTGGTAAAGGAATTGAGGATTGGTTATCAATTTAGAACTTTTGCTAGTCGTAGGTCATAATTTGTTAAATGGAGATCATTATAGTATATTTTCGAGGGCAAAGATGATTTCAAAATTTTGGTCTACATTCTCTTCTTTCTAGTTTAAAACTTCAGTCATGAAAAATTCGTAATTATCCAATGAATCAATCAAGTTTAATAGTATAAAATTTAAAATTTTCATCTCCTACCTAAAACCAAGTTCTACATTAATTCAGATATGTATATCTAGATGTGTATCAATATTATTTTGGACTATGGATTTGAGAAAAAAAGAAGGGAAAATTATTATATTAGTCTCTCATATTACGTATTTGTATTTATTTAGTCCATTATTTTTAAAATGATAATTTTTAATCCCTCATATTACATATTTATATTTAGTTAGCCACTCACTTTTAAAATAATAAATTTTAATCTCTCACAAATGTAAAATATTGAATTTTGGTCCTTCAATAAAATCGAGTATCCAATGTGTCCCTCCAAGTTAAAATTAACCCTCATATATGTAAAACGTTGAATTTTGATCCCTAAGAGAAATTGAGAGTATTTTTTGTCCAAATTTGTCATGTGTTGCTCACATGATATATTTTCGATGGCGAATTCATAAATTAATCTGAGTACTATTCTATGAGTGTGAAAAATATGAAATAACTGATTGATTAGTAATTTATTTGTATTTAAAATTATTTCAATAACTGACTTGTGATATTTTTTTCTCAAATTTTATGACTCGATCTGATGCTCAAACTTCGTATTGGAAACGGAAAACAAATTCTCAAATTTTATTAAAAATATATTATGTGTATAAGAGACATAACTAATTCAGGAAAAAAAGTGTATGATTGAGTTATTTTAGGCATCGAAATGCAAAATTTTATATTTTGAGGACTAGATGTGTATAAGAGACAGATCTATTTGTATTTATTTAATTCTTTAAATAATTTTCCAAAAGAGAATCATCACTCACAAAAAACATGAATTTTTTTTTTTTAGCTTAAGTTAGTTACTAATCCTTGGATTAATCTCCATTTATGCACCTCATAATCAGTTGGATCAAATAAAAAACAAATTTCTAATATCTCTTTCTCACTGAAGTTTTTTTCTTAGTCAAGTTATTCATCCTTTTTGTTTTATGTGTTCTTAAAATTTTGATTGATCTCTTTTGGTTCTTTTCTCATATATATATATATATCATTGTTTGTATATTAGGGACTACAACCATAAATTTAAATTAATAACTTTGTTGACGATGATGCTTGATAAGTTCTCAGATTTTAATTGCATGAAATTATTGAGGATTGTGACTTATTAATTTATACAAAACTATTGCTTCACTTCACATAGTATGGTGGGGACCAAGAAAAATACTTGGATAATAGAAGGCAAAATGCAATAAAGAAGGCCAGCCATATGATAAGAATTTTCATTGAACTGTGTAGGAACACATTAATATCTTTTTATTGAGATGATACACATTTTCAAAATGTCATTTAAAATGTTATGTGCCATTTTCCATTGAGTCAAACAATTTAAATAACTGTACATGAGATTGTACTACATTTATTGTGAAAAGGCCATGAATCTTATCATTGCAAGGACAAAAGGAAATCATCCATTTCAATAGATTAAGAAAGCTTTGATTAAGCTACTAAACCAGAAAATAAACTAACTTCTTCCGGACCAACTAATTAAATAATTTGACTCTTAACACTAGGACCAATATTCAATACTGTTTTAATATCAAAGGGTTCTAGCAGTAATAAAAATTAATATAGCAGCATGAGATATTTAATAATATTTTATTTTATTTTATTTTAAATTACAAAGTTAATACGCATAATAACGATGAAATACAATTTAGATGATATGACTTTTTTCTAATAATTTATTATATATAAATTTAGGTCATTAAAAAAAATAGGGAGAGAAGTTTTGCCAAACAAAAAAAAACATAGCGAAATTGATTAGTGTGAAATTGTTTTCAGGCCTTAGAAAGACAAGAATTGTATAAAGTTTCATATAAATTTTTGTGACGTTCTTGGGAGTTATATAGTTAAAGAAGAATCAGGGTTGGATCTTAAAATTTATAAGAGACAGCCTCTTCTTTATTTATTTTTCTTTTCTTTTCCTTTCCTCTCCTTGCTCCTAAATTAAAAATTCTATAATATTATACTATAAAAGATGTGTATAAGAGACTGTCTCTCTCTCTGGTGGTAGTGTGTATAAGAGGGTGGTGGTAGTGTTATAGACCTGTCTCTTATACACAGCCCTTTGTCTACCATCTCTCTCCTCGTCCCTCCCCTGTCTCTTATACACATCTAGATGTGTATAAGAGACAGAGAGAGAGAGAGAGTTCGAAGGTCGAGAGAGGGGAAGGAAAATAGAGATGTGGCCAGGAGAAAGAGGGGCGAGGAAAGAGAGAAGAGGCGAGGAGAAAGAGGTCGAAGAGAGAAGGACAAGAAGAGAGGAAGGGTGATGGCGAGAAGATAGGGCGGAGAGAAAGAGTGGTGGCAATGAGAGAAAATGGGGCAGGGGGATCAATAGGAGTGGTAGGAGAGAGTCTAATAGTGAATAAGATGGCTAATTTTTTTTTTTTTTTTTTGGATTTTTTTATAAAATATTTTGAGAAGAAATTAGGATTGTTTAAGGAATCAATTTGATAGCAGTCAAAATACTAGTTAATCAAAAATTCACAATAGTGAGGATTTATATCCATTAATGGTAAACAAACAAATTATACAGGTATCATTATAGTTGATGCCCATTTTTTTTGTATGAGAAACTCACTTACCAAACATCTTCTCCATACATGATTGGAGCGCCCATAAATATTTCACCACATAATAGAATATTATTTCACTATCATATATTAAAAGGTGTTTAGTCCCATGCAACCGTGAAACTGAATGAAAATTAATATGAATGATGCTTATAGATATTATTTGTTAAATTACTGGGAATAATTTTATGAAAATTAAATTGTTAAAAATATCTACTTTTATTATTCACTTGTTACTTAATTTCAAAGTGATTAACTTATCAACATTAATAAAATTTATTTCTTATCCAAACCAAATAAGTAAGAAAAATAATATAAACTCACAAACAATTAAAATTTATATTTTAATTGTTTGTCGATTATGATTCCTCAATTTAAACAAACATCTCCTTGGTATTTCTTTCTGAACAATGCTTCTCCGCTGCAAAAGGGAAGTTTTTTAGTTCTAGCACCCAATAAAACTGCATTTGACCATGTTGTTTGATGCTACAAATAAAGGTTGTAAGAAATTAAAACACTTCGTCAATTATTCATATGAAAGTCTACCTGTCTCTTATAAACATATAAATAAAGACAGATATTTTTGTATTTAAATTTGATTTTTAACGAGCCATAATTGAAAATTTGTTTAATGTGGTCTGTTTATCTTTTCAGTCGAGTTCAAATAACACATTTTATTGAATTGAACTCAAATCGATTTTAAGTAATTCAAAATTTTATATGTAAATTTAAAATTTTTAACTTATTGAACTAAGTTTGAATCGAATTTAAAAAATTAATGAAAGCTAATTTTTATTCAAATTTGATTTCATTATTATGAAAAAAAACTCAATTATGCTCTTAAAGAGCAGAGTTCAATTTGAATATTGGGTAACTTGAGTTAACTTACCTAATCAAATTCAGAGTATCATTATACACATCTACGAGTATGTTTACCTTACGTGAAAGGCCCAGTTAGTTCCTAATCTTGGCCATATATTGACCAACCTAAACAATTCATCACTCCAATGTTGGATTAAATGAAGTAAGTAATTGGAAGGCCCAATTATGGACAATCTTCACAAACCCAAGCAGTCAAAGAACTTAAAAAGCCCAATTCTATAGCAAAGAGTTTTTCAGACTACAGAAAACGCAGACCCGCACCACACCTGATTCCTCCTCCTCTGGGTCTTTCTTCAACCCCATGCCCGGGTTTTGTTAAAAACACAGCAAAGTCAGTCACGGTCGCAATCTCCCTCAACCCTCCTCGCCGCAAAACCCGTCCACATTCATTCCCTTACGAATCTAAACCGATTCGTCAATCCCAAGCATTCAACCCAACCCCACCCCCTTTATAAACTGTCACCAACAATCAACCCCTCTAGAAAATCTACCAGCTCCAAAAAGAATTCCCAAATTAATTTATTATTTTTTGGAACATTATTTTAATTACAATTTTATGGCAGCTTTATCATCAGCATCAGCAATTATTCATTCGACGACTCACAAATCCTGTTTTTGTCGCTGTTTATGTTGCTGTAAATTTTAATCCTTAATTTCTCCGTCGAAAAACCCTAGCAGAGATATAGCTGGCTCTGAATTTCTAGGGTTTTTTTCATTCTTCCATAAGATCCCCAAATTTGATTCAATCTGAACAGGATTACTGATGCCGGTGAGATGGATTTATCGAGACTCGCAATCTCTGTAGTATCTCTCGCTAGGGTTTCTCTCACATGCGGCATCGGTGGCCTCGTCGTCGCCGGCACCTGCGTCGAATAATCGGACGCGAATCGCGGACGATTCGATTTCGTTTCAGATAGATTCGAGCTTTCGGGACCCTTTGCATCCGGTGCCGGCGATTCCGCTTCAGTTGATGGAGCCGCAAACTGAGAATCTCAAAGAGGAGAACAGCGGAAATGATGAGAAAGAGAGTGACGATGAACTCTTCCTAGAGGAGTTTCGGATTTTAGGGCATTCGATGTGTTTTAAGCGAAAACGCGAGTGTGGTGATTCGCAATCGTCTTCGTCTTCTTCGGTGAAGAGTTCTAGGGGGAGTTGTAGTGACTTTGAATCGCGTAGAAATGCTGTGAGGGCGTGGGGAAATCAGAGTTTACAAGTAGCGGATCCCGACGTGTTTGAGATCATGGAGAAGATGAAAAGCAGAGGCAGTGTAAAGGGATTGAATTGATAGCTTCTTAGAATTTTGTGTGTAATGTGTATAAGAGAGCTTTAGGGAGTCATTTGACGAATAAATACTCGGAGGGTATTCGGGGGCTAGGTATTATGGTGGGAATGAGTATATTGATGAGATTGAAACAATTTGTTGTGAGCGAGCATTGGCTGCTTTTGGACTTGATTCTGAGAATTGGGGTGTAAATGTACAGCCTTATTCGTGTACATCTGCGAACTTTGCTGTTTATACAGGTTTGTTGTTGCCTGGTGATCGGATAATGGGGTTGGATACACCGTCTGGTGGGAATTCTAGTCATGGGTATTATTTGCCAAACGGGAGGAAAGTTTCCGGGGCTTCTATTTTCTTTGAGAGTTTGGCATATAAAGTGAACCCGCAAACTGGTTATATAGATTTTGATAAGCTCGAGGAGAGGGCTCTTGATTTTCGCCCCAAGATACTCATTTGCGGTGGGAGTTCATATCCAATCGAGAGTGGGATTATGCTAGGTTCCGGCAGATTCCAGATAAATGTGGAGCTGTCTTGTTGTGTGATATGGCTCAGATTAGTGGTCTTATTGCTGCAAAGGTGAAAATTTGTCTACTTTTTCTTAAGTTTTAGTGGATATTTTTGTCCTATATGTTTCATGCTAGATTTTGTTGATTTTTTTATGTTGTATCTTTTGGTGCTTGCCTAGATTGCATGTTGTTTTAAAAAGGCCCCCCCCCCCTCTCTAAGTATTTCGTTGCTTGCATTTCATCTTTGTGTATTGAACTCATAGCTGCAAGTCATATTCATATTATGGTTTCTATGCATTAGGATAAGCTTATCAAAGTTCATGTTATCACAAATTACCTAAGCCATGAAATTTAGCTGTTGAAGAGAAATGGGTTAATAAACAGGATGTAGTATTTGATGAAAAATATTGGAGTAATCAACTGTGCCTTCCATACATGTTGGTGAGAGAAACTTGTGAATGGCAACTCTTGTGGAAGTAACACCAGGAGTGACTGTTAAACGTTGAAACATGGGAGGATTCCCTTGGCTAAAATATTTTTATCAAGTAGACAAATTGGTGAAACTGGATCCTGAATTTGTGATTGGAATGTGATGTAGTATTTATACATGCATGTCTTTTTGGCTAGTATCATTCCACATAACAATATTTGGACATTGTAACACAGGAACTAAATAGATTAAGAAAGCTTTCAGGATACACATCTAGATGTGTTCAAGAGACATTTTTCAAACTATCTGCTCAAAAGCAGCAATGTGAGTTGAACTCTGGTTAAGAATGCACATGCTCTTTCTGAGTTTAGTGGGTTAAGAATGCACATTGCTCTTTCTGAGTTTAGTGGGTTAAGAATGCTGGCGCGCCTGTCTTCTGATTTGGAATGCTGTCAGGATGTTTTAGCCACCAGTAATGGTGTTTATGGTTGTTTTCTACAGGAATGTGCAAGTCCCTTCGATCATTGTGATATTGTTACATCGACAACACACAAAATGGTCTTCGAGGTCCAAACCCTGGCATAATATTTTACAGGAAGGGTTCAAAACCAAGGAAAAGAGGCATGCTTTTGAATCAAGGTGATGGAAGTGATAGATATGATTTTGAGGATAAAATAAACTTTGCTGTTTTCCCAGCATTGCAAGGTGGACCACACAACAACCACATTGCTGCCCTTGCCATAGCATTGAAACAAGTGGCTACTCCTGAGTACAAGGCATATATGCAACAAGTGAAGAAAATGTGGAGCTGGTAGATTTTCTATAAGATTCGAAGAGATGAATGTAGACTGGTAGATGGGGGTACAGACAAGGTTTTGTTACTTTGGGATATAAGGCCTCTTGGATTAACAGGTACGTTTCTTTTTTTGGACATGTTTGTTTGTTTTTCCCCCCTTTGATTCTATTAATATTATAGTGTTCCACCTCTGTGTGATGCAACCTTTGTGTTTTTATTTCGGATTGTACGTGTGTGGGTTGGTTGTCATCATGAATATAGAGACCTGCTGATGTCTTTGAAATTAATGTGACCGCTGCTCAAGTTTTAATTCGTGATACATAAACCTCTAAGATGATTGTACAGCAAAAAAGTATCTTTGTAATTTAATTATGATAGAGAAGGATGACCTTCGAAATTAGGATCCATGGAGGAAAAAAACCACTGCTGTTTTGGGTAAATACTGTAAACCTACATTATAATTTGGTGCAAATTTTGTTTTATTACGTTGTCCTGTGAAATGTATTCAAGGCCAGCTGATCTATACGTATCATTTTATGTCTTCACAAAAGTTGGAATCCCAGAGATCAGTTTTATGTTGGGGGAGAGGGGAAGGGAAGCTAAGGAAGTAGAGGGTTCATGGCAGTACCAACCATTTCTCTGTTGTGGGATTGCTAAAATTGTGTAAGCCAGCTATATCTCTGATGTGAATATATAACAGATGACTTGCACCTCTGTGTATTTCGGGATTAAAGTTATTATGGTCTAAGTGCAGTTCATTCATCTTAGCTGTGGTGTGTCATTGGGGGTAAACAGTTGCTTTCATTGGTGCATATGAATTCTACACCATTTTTATCAGTGGAGAGGAACATTGTCTTTACTTTGTTATGCAGTTAATTTTCTGTTTCTGAATATATGCATGTTGGCAAGTATGATGCCTTGTCGATACAGTTCGACAGGCATTTAGATTTCCAAAAGCGCCTCTATCCAGCAGATCGAGTTCTTGGAATTCTCATCTTCCTTTTCCTATTATTTATAGTCTTCAGTTGTAGAAGAGTTGTTGGAGAAGATTTTCGTTTTAAGTTGTATGGTTTCAGCATTTTATAACTTTTTTGAGAGGAAATTTCATACTAAAATTAGAAATTTTTTTCTGGAGTTCAACGAGATGCTCATCCTATTCACTTTAGGAATAATTTTAGAGGGGAATTTTTCATCCAGATTATCATGGAAGAACAAATTCTATGGAGGAAATATATGATGTGATCTATTCTGGTCCGGTCTACTGAGATTCACTTGTACTTTAGGTGACTGAGTGCTACCTCTTTGATTCTTATCCTAGTGCCTCGTGATCTACTGTTGCCTGATCTACTGTTGCCTGATGTTGTGAAGTAGAGGTCTAATTGCTACAGTAAATAGCGTCTGAACAATATGATAGTCTCGTTTTTTAAATTCCTGATGGATACCATGACCAACATGGACACTGTTGATGGTCGACTTATTCCATCTGCAAATAATTGCTCCTTTGATATAATGACAGATTCCTTTTTCTCCTGGGCATTCCATGATCAAGAATTAGACTTTTTCTTTTCATAGAGCAAATTAAGAATACACATTTTGATTTGTAATAATGATATTCAAAATCTTTGTCCATTATTTTCCATTATTTTTTAACGTGTCTTGCTCTCGTCCTTGTGATCATGTGGAATTTGCCTTCTGAATGATGATTTGATAATAGACTCTTGGTCTGTTCTTTACTTTTGGATACGTATGGGGGACAGACTCATCTTATCTATTTTTCTGTTTTTAGGTAAGAAAAATTTTGAGAAGGTCTGTGAGTTGTGCCACATGACTCTGAATAAAGTTACGACGTTCGATGATAATGGAACTATTACACCTGGAGGTGTAAGGATAGGTAAGTGAAGATCATTTGGATGCTCTTTGACTTTGTAAATTTAGTCTGGAGACTCTGAACTTAATCCATTGAGCGTCGACATGCCTCTTGTTTTTTTTAATAGGTACTCCTGCTATGACTTCAAGAGGCTGTCTGGAGGCTGATTTTGAGACAATAGCTGAATTACTTCTCAGAGCTGCACAGATTGCTAGCTCAGTGCAGAGAGAACATGGGACTTGCCAAAGTCTTTTCTGAAAGGTCTGGAGAACATGTGTAAGCTCTCTTATTGTATAATCGGACTCGCGTTGAAAGTTTTGCATCCCAGTTTGCGATGCCAGTCTCTTATACATAATCTGGTCTGATTTTGTGAATGTATACTGTATACTCCATTCCATTTTCTTTAAAGAATTTGTCTTGTACTAAATTTTCACTCTCAATTTAGAATGTCAATTAAAAAAATTAAGTATTAAATGATTATTTTTCAACTTTACTCTTGGCACAAAAGTAAATGTATTATACTCTTTGGTGTTAATGCCATATTAATAAAGAGGACGGGTTACAGTAGATGAGAGTATGCATTAATGTAAAAGGATATTTAATCACTTCAATTTTTTTTTTCTTCTGGGGGGTAAAATTGAGACAATTTGAGTAGTTTTATTCATTCTTGTGCATTAACACAACAGATAAATTGACCGAAGGAAGTTTAAAATGTCACTCAACTCAATGTTAGCTTCTCAAATCAGACAAAATATATCGAATGTCACTTGACGTGCTTCAACTTTGAAGAAGCTTTTATATTTTCCTGCGAAATTAAGAAAATATACTCAATGGTGAACCTCAATTTGTAAAATCATGGCAGTATGCTAGTATCTCTTCGATTTGATTTCAATTTTTGTACCACAACTAAAAAGTGATGAAGGGTTTTGCTTACTGGGAGGAAATCAACAGTATCAGAATCATGTACTAGAGATCTAAATCTTAGCAAATTGTAATAGTACATCTAAATCTTAACAAACTGTAAAATACTAAATATTAACATGTATTAGACACAATCGAAACTGTAACTAATACGTGGTAGAGACGTTGTCTTACCACTTGAATAGTTGAATTGTACTTTGTTGTTATTTGGTGGTAACAATTAACAACTAGAAAAGTAAAGAATAAAATGATTAGTTTCTGGGCAATGGAATCATAATATCGAGGGTTGAGAGTAACAACTCATCTTGCATGTTGGACGGAAGTGAAAAGAGACCATGATAACAGAAAGAAATTTTTTTTTTGATAAGGAATCACGACATGTCTTATCACTGCTGGAATTATAAGACAATTTATTGTACGTACATAAAAAGAAGGAAGACTTTTGAGAAGCTTTTCATCATCACATAACAACAATAATAACACAAACAAAACCTTTTACTACTTTTTAAATCCAATGAAATTCGAATCTCAGACAAAAGGGTTCTTCAGAACTGCAATATGGTCAGTAAATGTGCATCTTTTTTCAACTTCTGAGATGAAATGAGTTGATGATCAGAGATCATCAAAGCCAAAGAATATCATAATTATTCCATTTGCTGTTATCAAGAGGAATGATTAGTGAATTTTGTATCATAATCAAAAGAATCTCCCATCATAAGTAATCATTTCAGTATAAGAAATGATAACAGCACTTGATTGAGCTTTCAGAACATTGTGAAATAAGAAAAATGATATACTGTGGGTGCCCCTTTATTGAGTTTGACTCAATTATGGATTATCATGTAAGTAACTTCGTATATAATAATGACTATTTGAAAATGAATTACCAATTCGGATTCGTTTTACTTATGCTCGAGTGAGGTCCAGTTGAACTCAAGTTTACCCAACTATATGACTAATATCGAGCTTGAACTCCTTTATCAATACTCAATCCAATTCGAGTTCATCTAAATCACTATTCCTCTACTCAATTTAAAAAAACACCTAGACATCTAGATTACTATTGTTTTCATTTTAGAGTTCTTCGCACAATCAGCTTGAAAAATGGATCACAAACTTTGTGTTGATTTTCCAAGTTAGCAGACAAGTGTTAATGAAAAAGACATCGAAAGTTTGTTGCATGGATTTCCTTTTGACAACTATTTCTGAACACTCTTATCAACTTACTCTTTTGGTTAACAACTTGCACATGGTTAATTATCTCCTTTACAAATTGACTAGCTTTAAGTTAATCTACATTCACACTTAAATTATCTAGTTAACTACTCTTTTCTTCTTTCCTAACATAATGATCAAGCTAACATTTTATGCCAAATCTGACATAGACAAGAAATTTTCTTGGAATGCCAAATCTGACATAGACAAGAAATTTTCTTTCTGCTTTTATTTTAACACATGGTGCATTAACTGTGGAATTTGGAGGCTATCTCACTTTACCAACTTTAATAAATTATGTTTTGCCGGTCAATTACTGAAGAATAACGTTGTCACTTTATGAGTGGAATAGTCTATAATTTATAAAACATTAGAAATGATTCTGTCATTCTAATACTACATATCTTATAAACTATTCCATATAATGTAACTTTTGGCATCTTTTGGGGTGAAGAATAGAAGCACTTTTTTTGTTTTGGTTGTTGGCAGAAGAATCTATCCTTTCTTTGGTAAAATTTTCACTTTTACTGATCAAACTTATCTTCGTCTAACATATTCTTCTTGTTTCTTCCTTCAAGAATCAAGATATCATTGTTGCTTTTCTTTGAAAGAAAGCATCTTATAAATTCTCTTTGCTTCAAGATAATCCTTTATGTATTCTTACAGAAAAATCTTCTCCTTAAAGCTTCAATCACCATATAAGTCGCAACCACCATATTT
Source organism: Cinchona pubescens (assembly GCA_025175665.1). Classification (NCBI taxonomy): domain Eukaryota; kingdom Viridiplantae; phylum Streptophyta; class Magnoliopsida; order Gentianales; family Rubiaceae; genus Cinchona; species Cinchona pubescens. The sequence continues at coordinate 41,015 of JANKKI010000353.1, forward strand.
CAGGCTGAAAATGACATTGTATTTAAATACATTAGAGATGAAAAAGAAGAATTAAAAAAAAAAAAAAGATTAAGCTAATAAAGGGCTTAAAATAGAAGCTGCTCCTACACTAAACTGATTTTTTACACTTGATCACCATTCTGTACACATCTAGAGTCTCTTGTTTGTTCTTAATCTTACCTATGGATACACATATCAGAGAGCTTCTTTCTTCCCTCGACAATTTCATCAAAGAAGTCATCAAGTTGAGCAATTAAGGTCTCAGCACCACCTTTGAGCATTTCAAAGCAATTCTTGAAATTTTCAGCCTTTTCTTGAATGTCAACTTCTGATGATTCATACACCATTTTTCTTTCTAAATCCTGTTTCAGCTCATCGGTGGCAATCTTCGCCATCTGGAACTCATAAAACTGCATGATTCTTGGGTGCCCTTCAATGTGATTTATCTCTGAAGCAATCCTTTGATGCAATCTTGCTGTTGAAACCATGAAACCTGAGCCAAATACCATGTTCCCTTCATAATCTCCTTGCCATACAATAAGGCTATAGGCTTGAAGATTATACTGATTGTATACTGAGAATTGATCTGTATGGCAATGAACTGACATTCCTATGTATCCAATACAGATATGTTGTGTAGATGTTCCATTGAGCTTTGATTCAATCAACACATTTTCATCAAGCCTTAATGATAAATGTTGTGCTCTGGTTTCCATCAAGCTCTTATTTTCGTCTTCCAATGCCACTATTTCCCGTTGGCAACCGGTGATTGACCGAAAGACCTGTCCAACAAAAAAAGAAGTATCTAAAAATAGTACTTCATACAAAGTGACAAAGACTACTGATGTGTCACCAGATGCGTGAAAGAAGGAATCAAGTATTGATTTGATTGATTACTTTATATCAATGGGATTTATTAATTTCCAAATCTTGGGAGTTGGAAGTACTAATGAAACTAACCTGGCGGGAAAGTTGCGCGTTTAAAATGGGATGATCATGAAGAGAAGCAGCTAAATTGGCACCAGAAGAGTAGTAATTCTCCATGTTGCATATTCCTGATTTCAGTATATGACAGGCTTCCCAGAGCCTGGAACTCTCATCCATGTATTCGTCAAGCCATTTTTCGCCAACAGGCAAGTGAAGCTTCTGAATTAAAAAGGTTAACTGGGAATGAAAGGATTGGAGTAATGAAAGAACATGTTGAAGAAACTGAAAAGACATGAAATTTTGAGGGAGGAATAAATGGTCTAAGTTGTCTAGGCCTCTTGTGAGGAAGCTGTAGAAGCCATTGACTGAAGTTGTTGATGAAGAATGACTCATCATGGGAACTAAGATGTCGGAATGTTATGAAAAAAAGTGATAGAGATTGACGGGTATTTAAAATGAAAGTTTGAAGTAGTTGTAGAAGTGAAGGACAAAGAAGAAGAAGGAAAAAGTGTTTAAAAACTTGAGAGGTCAGATTTCTATATGGTGAAAAGGATTGGTTATTGGAAGCAATGATGTTTGTTTCCAGCAGAGTGGAGGAGATGATTGAGAATCTGCCAATGTACCATTTTTTATTAGCAGAAAAGAAATGCTTCTTAGACCTTCACTTCCTGTCTCTTATGGGTCAACTTGATTGTTCAAAGGAAATGGTCTCTTGGCAATTGCATCTAGATGAATTATAACATAGGAGTCTGTCTCCCACTTTTTTTCCCATTAAGATTTTTAATAAGAGAATCAAGTGGAATGGTATTAACTAAATGAAAAACTCTGATATTAGGTAATTTAAAATATTCATATAATAAATTTATTTTAAATTATCAATCTTGATTTTAAATATTTAGTTGTATATTATTTCTTTTTTCGTGAATTAAAAATACGTTAGAGTGGTTATTGTCAATTTGTATAGAAGTAGAGGTAATATACATATTATGTTAATCTTTGATTCTGTGCTCTTAGACAGGTCTAATTATGTAGAACAAAATCTTCAATCTTTAGTAGCTCTTTATTCCATGAAGCAATAGATTTTGTTTCTTGGGCTGTAAAAGTTTGACTACAATGACTGAAAAGAGAATAATTCATCTAATCTTTAATTTTAATTTGTTCAGTTTAGAATTGAGTGCTTGTATTGCCTGCTTCACTAACTTTTTTTTTTTCCTTCTTTCTTTCCATCCAATTTTTGGTTGTCCTATTTTATTTAGCAACTTTTAAGTAAATAAGCTCAACTTGTTTTGCTTTAGTTTTTTCGGGAAAACAATGATGAGATTCCATGAATAAAACTTCTCTTATACACATCTAGATGTGTAAAATAGACAGCAATCTTGAAAAGCTGTCTCTTATTCACATCTAAGATGAGAAAACAGAGAAAGGGTTGATGTTAGTGCCCATTGGATACATTATACTCAAACTTTACCCAATTTTTAAAAGGGTCCCCCCAAAAAAAAAAAAAAAAAAAAACTCCTCCCAAACTACTATGCTATATGAATTTAATATTTCATGAAAAAAAAGGAAAATCAAAAGTATTATAATAACATTAATTTTTAATTTATTTAACTAAATTATAGCAGAAACGAAAAGGAATAGTTTAAACCCAATTTTCATTGATAATTCTGTTTTCTTTGTTACATTAATTTTGAGGTGTCAATGGGGCATATATTGAAGAGTAAACATTAATAAATTATTGAGTTCATTTTATTTTAGTTAATTTTGTTGGAGGAAAGAAAGTTCTTGAGTTTATTGTGCATGCGGTCCTAAGAGATTCTTTGCTGTCCTTTCTGATCTTTGCAAACATTTTACAACAAATTCCTGTCCATCCAATGATGTGCAATGAGCAAACTACTGCTTAGCATTTGTATCCTATAAGGAAGTTTGTAATGGAAACGACATCTTCCAACATATGTATGTGATTCTTCTGAATGGGGCATGAACTTTGGTGACAGGCAATCAACAGATCCTAAATAAAGATAATTGGAAACTTCACTTACAAATTCAGTCCAAGTCTCTCAAAATTTAAACCCTAAAGACTCTTACAATGTGTCCACCAAAAACGAAGTTTCGATCGTAACATTTACTTAAATCAGATCTATGTCGAACAAAATATAATTGTTAGGTCTATATAAATTACTTTTAAATAAGTTGTCATTTAATAGTAGAAAAGTAAGGAGATACAAAATGTACAATATTTTATGTCAAACTTGATTTGAATGGGGGATCATAAGGAGGACGGGACACCATTATATACGTTTTGATGCTGCAATTGGAGACAGAGAGCTGTCAATCAAATCCAGGCATAGAACAATTTGCATGGGAACCAAAGGGCAATCCAAATTTGCCAACCTCGTGGTAGTAGTGCTTCGGATGCGTGTAAATTCGAATATTATCAACATCGACTCTAGAATCCGTATCCGGATCATCCGATCCGGTCGGATCTCTTAATAATTTTTTAAAATTATATGAAAACTTCGAGAATTTTTTTATTTTTTTAATTATACAAAATAAGAGACAGAGTGTGGAGTGCCTAAATTATTATACAGGAAGGAGGTGTTTGGTTCATTTAATATATAATAAAATTATTGTCTTAATCGGATGGAACAAAGATTCAGTTGCTTTATTATAATTGCATTGAATGTCACTAGATCCAGGATAGCGGGTCTAGACGAGACCCGACCCATTGACAGGCTAGGCCTAGTAGTAGTGCTTTGTAGCCAACACTGATTCTTCTTGCATTTGCACTAATAGGCTACTAGCCTGAATGCATCAGATCAAAGGGGATTAGGATTTCCAAATCATAAGTGATGCACTATATAGTCTATGTAGCCAGCATATGTGAAAATGAAATAAACCTGAACTTTGAGAACATGGAAGATGTGGATCACAAAAGGAAGGACCATAAACAGAATACGAATATTTATTTACGTCTCAACGATTTTCAATCTAAAAGAGTTATTCAAGCACAGAAACTTATAACTAATGGTACAGTAGTTCACCTTCTTTAAGTGTTAGGAAAAGAATTGTTCAAATTTACCAATGTACTGACTGTAGCAGTGGCATGGTTCGAAGCCAGTTTCACTTCTGGACATCACTTATAATGGTAATTTGCAAGGACAGAGATTTCTCACTCTGATCTGAACGGATGTCTCCATTCCAACAAGTATATACAATGTATATACAAGGGGGAACATTTCTTTCAGGATATCAACGAGTTTTCATTCCTGCTTCTTGATGGTCCACATCTAATGGCTGGCAGTTGATCTACCAGCTAGAAGTTTGGAAATTCTTCTCTAACCTCTTTGATCAGCAGCCAACAAATATTGGACCTGGATAAATGCAGTCTTATTTGAGCTAACTCTTACAAATGCAACATAACTGCTTCTAGGATATTTCACAACAGCTGCAATTAAATACAGTGCAGAAACTATTTTCAAATTTTTTCTTAATATGTTGAAACTTGAAATCTGGTGCAATGGAGTATCAAATTTCTTCACATTACATGATGTCGGTTTAATATTAAGTTGGATGAAGAACATCTTCAACAATTAAATCCTTCTAAGTTTATGCTGATACATTCATTTGGCAAGTTTAGTTTCCCTTCCTCATTTCCTGGTGTGAATCCACAAGCTTTTACAATCTTTTCGCTAAATAAATTAGATGGATAATCAAGAATCCATGAAAAATTTCAATGCAAATTATTATTAACCTATACAGAAAACTGTAGTTATCAGAATTTAGAACAATCTTACAAGGTTCATCTTCAGGAAGTAAAGAAAACGTCGTAACTTCAGCATCTGTAATATTTTTTATTTTGGCATCTCTATGCATATCAAGATATCAGAAAATAGATGGCTAATTGCCAAGTCTGAAGCACAACTAGTTTACAAAGTTTAGAACATAGCATAACAAAACTCTGGCAAAAGCAGAGATAAGCAGGAAAAACTAATCAACGAAGATGGTGAAAAACAAAAAAAGAAAAAAAAATGGAATTCCAAGGTTAGCATGCTTTCCAAGCTGTGAGTAACCAACATATGCATATTCTACACAAGAAGACTACTCAAGAAGTCTTTTGTAGCATGACAAAATCCAGCTCAGAGAGATGGCACTAAATTATGATGAAATGGATGTCTAGAACAAAATCTCACTAATCAAATAAATGAAGTTAAAATCCAATCAGCACAACTAACCTAATCAATAGAAATCTGCGCAGTCACCGCAGTTTTGTGCTTCTTGAAAATCATTAAAACTAACACCAGGAGAACTCCATAAAACCAGTTTAGCAAGCAAATTGAATACAACCACTTCTATTCCAAGCTGGATTTAAAGGTACACAAACACCTTGACCTACTTGATATTGGTACTGAGGCAATTGGCTGCACAACAGCTAGAGTGCTTTTGGACATCAAGAAAATGCAGGACAAGAATGGTGTTCCCTTGGAATGAAGTTGCAAGGTGTTGTTTATGTTGATTGTGATTGGAACTGCAAGAGAGCTGTCACTCAGTGAGATTTGCCTCCCCTCCGAATTTCCAGTTACCAAGTAAACCAAAAGAAAAGAAAAACCAGTGTCACCACAGCAGTCACATAAATAGGATGTCAAACAAGAAATTACTTCAATTAACTTCATTGGATTAAGTGCCTTATACTATGGCAGACAGCTATCTGCATTTTAAGAGACTTGTGTATGTCACGCATTTTTATAAATTTTTTGACACCTACAAAATATGCAAAGTTCTGTTAGGACATCTTTGTAGATGTGCCAATGGAAGTAGAATTCTAGTGACCAGTCGATCCCTCGCACGCTGCCCGGAGGGAGGGATTGTTTTGAACATTCCAAGTTAAGTTTTCTGAAAGAGAATTCAGAGATGATTCTGTGGCCTTTCTTTTAGTGACTGTTTTTATGCAAGGACATACTGGACTCTTGGGATTGCAAATGGTCTTATCGAACTTTCATAGGGTTTATTTGTACCCAAAAGAAAAATGAAAACAAAGAAAGGAAAAAATTTGGATATTTGAACTTTCTACTTTTTCTGAGAAAGGAATAGAAAAGTGTACCTCTACATATATGCTTGCACTGAGCTAATTCTGCAGCAATAAAGAAGATTTCTGAAATCGGGATGATAGAGTGGTTACAATTATTAAACATGAATGCAATAAAGAACATGGAGGACTATTTACCAAAAATAATAATAATGCTGAGTTCATTAATGCATGACCATTCTTGCCACTGAAATCTGATGCAAAAGATAGTAAAGATCCGTAACTAAATTCTGTAATTGTAATTTAGAGATGAAGAATACAATTCGTAGAACCAAGTTGATTGTATGTTACAAACTCTCACAACAAGAAGTTTATGCAACAAATCACAAACAATTAAATGCGTCCTCAGCATATTTATTAAGGTAATTTTCATAACTGCCATTAACTAATCACTCAACTGCTATTACAGAAAATGACACCAAAATACTTCTAGAAGCTGGCTTGACTGCTGAGCTGACCATCCAACATCCTCAGCTAATCTTATGAGCTACATTGCTGATTATTGAGTTTCATTCACCATAATTTCTTCTGTATCAAAATCATCAAGTTATAGCATCAAGATTCAAAGCTGAAGATGTCCTTATGAACGCTCAGAAAGTTGTCTCTGAGAAACATCAATAATTTTATCACATAACTGTTGCTTATTTAACATGTAATGTGTATAAGATTTAGCTCGTGTCCATCTCATTGCATCCTGTGTTATATCATCAATGTTATAAGACGAATTAGGATCTTTAGTCGGTCATTTCCCATATCCACCTGTTGTTCTTGAATTTGCTTCACTAAAGTTAGAGCAGATTTCTCACGGCCACTGACCTCAATCATTTCAATAGTTGGAATATCCCCTAAACATGAAGGGACCTCTTGCAGATTCCAACAATCATTCAAAACCAGTTTTTGAAGGGGGGGAAAATTATCACAAGAGGCTATCCACCTGACAATGTCCAAATTTACCAATTTTAAGAATCTGAGCTTAAGGAATCCCCCTTCTTTCATGGCTTTCCCATGTATCCCCCAAAAAGGATTTATAAAGTAGCTTGAGCACTTCAAGATTGGGCAGTTTTCCAATTGTTGAAATTTCGCTCCATGGCTGCTTATAGTTTACGAGAGCCAATTTTTTAAATTCAATGGGAAAGAAAAATCACCCGAAAAGTTAACCTTGAGTGATTCTAATCGAGTCAAAGAATCCAGCACAATGATCCTGTTGCAACTCCCAGTAGAATCACTTGATTCAACCTCAAAGCATTCTAGCCTGCGGATGCTTGGTAGCTTTGTTAGTATCTTTTGCAAGCTTTGAGAAGAGGCTTCAATCGCAAGGCTTAAGGACTGTAAATGATATAAACTTGGGGAGGCATCAAGATTTTCAATTGGAAGCATGAAACCATGATCGTAAAAATCAACTACACAAAGATGCCTCAATTTCTTCATCGTCCAGATAGTATTAGTCAATCTAACAATTCCTCCACATCGAATGATAAAAGTTTCTAACCTTGAGAGGTTTGTGGAAAACTGCCCCTGCTATTGCAGATGGGATGGACTCCAAATGGGACTTAATGAGCAAGTATCTCAAGTGAACAAGCAATTCCACTTCCCTTGGAAAGATTCCACCAAGATCGATTTCCCCTAAATCCAACACTCTAAGAAGTTTACATATCCTAAGTATCCTGAAAATGCATGAATACTTAATTTCCCAGTTCCAAGTATGAAAGTAGAGCAACGAACGTAAATGGGGGAAAAATAGCCTTGATCTCTTCAATGCCTCTGCCTTGTCAAAGTAAATACGCAGTCTGTTGGAGTCATAAAGTTGACTAAAAGGAAAAAGCGCATTAGATGCAGGAATAATCTGTAGAAAATTTTCTTCTCTGGTTTTTGCAACACAAAACTCATGAACCAAATCATGAATTCGGCAAGCTTTGACCTCTCCTAAAGATCTGTGTTGGGTAATCATAACTAAACTTCGATGTATCAGATCCATCAAGTAGTTGTCTGCCACATCCTCTACGTTCTTTACCTGATCAGTGCACAATTCTTCTGCACAAATCCTTCAGAGATCCACAGGAATTTTAACTTTCGGACAGGAATGACTTGGTCTTCCTCGAATGCACTGAAGTAAAGTAGGCATGGCTTCAGATAATCTGGTAAATATTTGTAACTCAGCTCAATTGTGTTCATGCAATATTCAGTCTCAATAACAGTGCGGGAACTCAGACCGTTTGCAACTTCTTCCCAAGAATTTTGCTCAGTGCTTGCAAGAATTCCAGCAACAACCACAACTGTAAGAGGTAGCCCCTTGCAATTTTTTGCTATTTGCATTCCAACACCATTTAGAGCTGGAGGACAACCCTGTTGCCCAAATATCCTACTCTGCATCAATACCCAACTCTCTTATTCAGTGAGATGGCGGAGATGGTGAGGCTCGCTATCCAGTTTAATTTGCAAAGGCAGATAGTGAGATCGACTGGTCACTAGAATTCTACTTCCATTGGCATCATCTGGGAAAGATGTCGCCAACAAACTCCATGCATCACCCATGTCCCACATATCGTCCAAAACAATGACATACCTATTTCTCTTCAAATGCTTGTAGAGCTGTTCAGCCAAGTCATCTTCGTTCTTCTTTAGATATCGGCCGGGACTCTCAGAAGCAATGCTACACAAAATTTGAATTAACAAACCGTGCTTACTATGTACTTGAGAAACACAACACCAAGCACGGACATGAAAGTGGCCTAAAATTGAAGGATGATTGTAAACTTTGTTGGCTAATGTTGTCTTACCAAGTCCTGGCATACCCACAATCGAAACAATATCCAACTTCTTTGAACCTCTGGTTAGTCGATCGATAATTGTCTTTACCTCATCATCAAGACCCACGAGAATTTCATTCAATGCTGGGGTACTATCTTGTGATGCCATCTGAGTAGAATTCTTGCTAACGTTCTGAGTTTCACTGTCATGCCTCATTTTTTCATCCATGTCTTGGGCCTCGATCTTCATGAGCTTGATATCTCCAAAAACGTTATCCAAACACAGATTTCAGTTTTTGACCCAACCATAATATATATAGTCAATGACTAATTCTGCCTTGTATGCCACCTCCATAACATGATTCCACAGAGTTCGGAGTTCTTCGTTCTGCTTGGGCCACTCCGCAATATTCTCTAAGAAAGATCTTAAGAATTCAAGATCTTCAAGGATTGTGTCGATACAACCCGCTGGAAACGCAATTGAATTAGCCTCGGAAATTGCTATTTCCTTTGTTAAAAGGAAGTCAATGGAGCCCAACTCATTGGTCCTGGGAAAACTAAACGATGATGGTGGATAAATTGATGCATCTTCTGCCATGATAAACTTGAGCACTTTCAGCAAATGAAGAAGCGCATGGTATGTTTCCTTGGGCCAGCAGTCTTTCATTTCATTCATATAAAGGGAGCAAATTACAATTCCTGTATCAATGACTACAACTCCAATAAGATCCTTCATTTCATCAGTTAGCTCGTTAAACTTCTCCTGCTGCTGCCTGAGAAGGATACTAAAGAATCCTTGCTCCCTGGTGGAGTTTTTGCATTTGATCCTTCACCGAAATCGTAAAACTGGAAAAAGATCCTCCTATTATGTCCATAAGATTATCTAGAAGACAATCAATAAAGTCCGCAGCCACTAGATGCTTATTCTTCTCCAGAACTAAAGCCTGTGATAACGATCTTGATAACTTTGAAGCTGTCAGGACATGGATATAAGTTTCTCGGACTTGGGGATCAACAGGATTAATCTTCTTGTGTATCAGCTGAGAAACTTCAGCTCGCATTTCATTGTGATCTATCTTCTTGATGTCTGCTGAGAAACTTCAGCTCGTATTTCATAGTAGTCTAGTACATCATCATCTCCTTCCAGCCACCAACATAAGCAAATCAGTTTTGCTGCATTGACAGCCACATCTTCAACGTGAATCAACAGATCTATCAATTGCTTACGCTCAACACCTTGTAGTGCGGCAAAACCAATGAAACTCTTCAAGAACTTTAGCTTCTCTCCAAAGGTCCTTTCAAGGGTTTGTTCAAAATACATCAATTCTTGACCACGATTGCGTATTTTGACGAGAAGATCATCCAGATTCTGCAAGAGGGAATCAATGAAATCCATAGTTAGATTTCCATCTCCATCATCTCCCAGTGAGTAGTAGTCCAACAAAGCGATGCATGATTCCCCGACATCTTTCTGAATAAACAACTTGATGGTTTCCCGGAATCTATCGAGCTCAACGACCAAGTCATTAGGATCTGATGCAAGACTGTGACATCTAAGATAAGCAGAGTTAAGATCCTGGGTAAAGCTGTAAACCATATCTTCAACTCTGATTGAAACAATATTTTTTCCCTTCTGATCATGTTCCCAAAGATACTTTTCATGCTTCCTCCTCTTACAGTTGCTGCCATACAGAACAAAGGTTTTCAGCAGTCGTATATCAATCCGCAGCTGCCGGGCATAAGAACAACACGCCGACAACCCCACGGCAAATGGGGACATCGGCGTGCTCGTGTTCAGTGACATCATAATACCAATTAACGAATACATCGTGAAACCAGTTCAGATAATCTAAAGCAAAATCCAAGCAACTAGTATTGGACATCTCCAATATGATTTATTTGATGATATCAAATTTCTATTAGCAGTTCAAGTTCTACAACTGATTCTCATTCTTAGTCCAGCAAATTATATTTATTTGCCGTGGGGCTGTCTCTTAAACACATCTAGATAGGTTATAAGTTATCTGTAAGATGTCCAAAATTTTTTAAAATTTACTTTTAGCCAGTAAAGCTGTCTAGATGAGATATCAGAAAAGGTTAGAACAAGAGATGACTTCTGTTACATTGTTGTACACATTTCTTAATATTTAATTTACTCTTATTATAATTAGTGTAAAAAAGTAATGTAAATTAATTTTTAAAATTTAATGAACAAGTTAATTAAATAGATTTTGCACTAATAAAATGTTCATTTTGTCATTCATATTTTTGACAAATTGTATTTTGTTCTATGGACAAAATAAAAAAATTGTGATGAAAATTAAATTTTAAAAAATTTTACTTATCTTAACTGATATTATAAATTGTCTAAAGTTTAATCTATACCACATAATTTATAAGTAAGACTAAAAATTAAATCTACCTAAATATTTATCTTCTTGTAATAGACAATATACCTAATTTGAGATGATAAATGAAAAAACAAAGGAAAAAATGACTTACAACAATAAATTTCTAGTTATCTGTGTATGTCAGTGTCCTGTCAAAATTCAAAAGCATTCACAAGATAGAAGTGTTAAAGCGTCTTTCTCAGTTTTCTTCTTGATGATGTATTGAGTGATCATTTGGAAATAATTCAGACTAGCGTCCAAGAAATAATTCAAAGCCATACAAGTCATTTTCTATTGAAATTTCAAATCAGCCCTCCAAATAACATACAAATTTTCGTGACTCCTCGTCGATATTCCTCCACCCTTAATAAAAATTGGGACGAGTGACACTTTTCCATGACATTCTAGAGCACTGTTTAGAGGCTAATTTATTAATTTGTTAAGAAAAAGCTGGCAATTTCTTAAATTATGAATTTTTCCACCACATTCGGAAAGTAGTAAGGTTGCATTTGGGCGAAGGATCTTATTGGAGTTGTAGTCATTGATACAGGAATTGTAATTTGCTCCCTTTATATGAATGAAATGAAAGACTGCTGGCCCAAGGAAACAGACCTGTCTCTTGATCTCTTATACACATCTAGATGTGTATAAGAGACAGGTATCCTACCGTTATCGTCCTTAATGCCACTAGCACAACATTTTGAACTTTTTAATCGTAATGGTAGAATATCAAAATTAAATATATAAAAATTAAAATTTAAAACTAAGAGTATTTCAATCAATTAAGTAGATTTTTTTAATGGTGTTAAAGTTTTTAAATGATGAATATTGTTTAGATTTTCTTCTTCTCTTCTTTGTGTTCTAATTTGATATTGGGATTGGTAGAAGCCAAGTAAATCATGTGGTTAAAGGTATGTTTTAATAATAGTAATTTATTAATTTATTTTTATTATTTAATATGTGATTTATTTCAAATGTTTAATTTGAATTATGCATATTTCATCTTGTGTAGGGTGTAGTTAATATTTATATATTCCATGTTTCTTTTTTATAGTAAAGTAGTGATAGCTTATTTTTATATGAAACTTATATCCCTGTCTCTTATACACATCTAAATATGTATATTAGACACGATTTACGTTTATTGAATGCATTGATAATTAGTGTTTGGACAAATAAGTGAATGATTTATACTTGTTAATATCCACATATCTATTTGGGTTTAATTAATTTTTTATGTTAAAAAAGTGTTAACTTATGTTTTTGTTAGTTTTTATCTCTCATAGAATGCATGTTAAGCTTAGATGGATTTAATATGCATATGAGTTTAGTTTTTTTAATCTATGTATTAAATTTTTAAATTTTATGTTAGTTTAGACAATTAAAAGAATGAGGGCAATTATGATATTTTACTATTCCTTTTAGATGAAAATTTTAAATTCATTAATTTTGGTGGATAATTTGTGGATAAAATAAAGGGATTAATAACACTTTGCTTCAAAGTCTCCTTCTGAACTGGGTGAGTAATTACACTTTGCCTCCTGTACAAAAATAATACACACTATACCTCCGATGACAATATTTATCATTCAAAAACTTTAACATTGTGTTTGGAAGGAGAGACTGGGGTGGATTTAATTTGAAATACTAATCCTTAATAACTTATCCAAACAAGTTAATTAATTTAGTTGTGGATTTAAAATTTACCAACAATTGAGAGTGCGATTTTAACGGTAAAAGGAGAGGATTTGAAATTCACCCAAATTCATACATTTCAAATCCACCTAATTTAAATCTATTAATTTCAAATATTTCCTTCAATTCAAATCCATCCATTCAAACACAACCTAACATCATTAAAAAAAAATCTATTTAATTGAAATTAATAGATTTAAATTAGGTATATTTGAAATGTATGAATTTAAATTATAATGTTCTACCACTCTTATTTTACCGTTAAAATCGCACTCTCAATTGCTGTCTGAATTATACACATTTATATTTTATATACTGTCGTAAATTGTCAAATCTCCCCATATTTTTTATACTTACTTTATTTTATAATATTTTTATTTTCTTCTATAATTCTAAACTCTAAATTTTAAATCATAAAAAAAAACTTAAAAAAACAAAACAAAATCAACCTAACAAATAAAATAATGTAAATTTTTTAAATGTCTGACAATAGGTTGTATTTGAAAAAAGAAAGCGACATTTAGGTTGCTTTTTTCCAAATGCAATCCACCTTTAGGTTATTTTTTTTTTTAAATGCAATTTTCTTACTTTCATAATACAAAAAAAAAAAAAAAAAAAAAAATACTTTCACAATTTAAGAAATTTTTTTATTTTTTTCATAGTTCAAGAAATTAGCCAAATTTAGATAGTGCATGCCCAACAACCAGCAACACAGAATCTTTTTTCCGCAGGCCATCCTATTCTGCTTTCATCAAAATAAATTATACTTTTCAGTTCCTCAAAAACTGATTTTTTTTGTTTTAAATATTGGATTTTTTTTTTTTTAAATATGTTTTTTAATTTTTTGTTATGAACTATTTGATGATTACTCTTAAATTTTGTGGAGCAATTATTCTCAAGCAGATTCATAATCTCCACCTCATTTCCCTCGCAACAAATTTAAAAGCTCCCTCCGTCCTCGCCCCGAGAAAAGCTCTCTGCAAAGCCCGATCCACTATTAATTTTTGTTTTTTCCTGTCTCTTATACATGCTGTCTCTTGCCGTAAGAAAGTAACAACTGAATTTTTTATTTTAAAGAAAAAGAAACAACTGAAACTCCAGTTCAGCAATTCCTTCCGGGTCACCTATTTCGGGGTAAGACCGGAACTAGAGGGTCTGTGAGTTTGGAATTTTAAAAGGGTAATTCTGTCATTAAATAAAATTATACTGTGACAATGACATATTTGCTATTGCCCAATTACTTCTTACTACGATTTGCCTCCGTTTCGTAACAAATCTAACACTGTCAGTATTTGGACAACTTTAAACTTTGAATTACTTACAGCTTCTTGGCCTGCGATATTTGCTCGTTCGTGACTTGGTGGAATCAAGGAAAGGATTGTGGGCCCAACATGTGACTTGGTGACATGTGAAGTGTTACCAGCCTTGCGGGTAACGGTAACGCTCCTTTCATTGACTAGCTTTCGACAAAAATACATTTGTAGAGCCATAATAATGATAAACCTTTTTGTGAAATAATTTATGTAGTGTGTGTCACCCTCCTTCCTTTTACTAGTCTTGGACAAGATGTGAAATAGATTTATGGGGCCCATAATAATGACAAGCATTTTTGTTAAACACTAATATAAGAGTACGAATTACTTACATTTAAAAATATTAATTATTTGATTTTTATTGTTATGAATTAAAATGTGTATTTTATTTCCAGATATTAACTGTTTGATTTTTTTTAGTTTACTTAATTTTTCGCTTATATGATTTCTGTTTGAATGTTTAATTAAGTCAAAGAACTTTTGTAATTTATATAAATTTAGAGAAATATTTGCTCGTAAGTGATTTTTATGCATTTTCTTTAGATATATTTAATTGAAATATAAGGAATTTCTTTTAATTTAATAGTTCAAATAATTTTATAAGAGCTAAATAATTGTGTTTTGTGAATGACGATTTATTTTACAATTTTTAAAATAGAAGTCTATTTTCTCGATTGAAAATTATTGAAGCATCTACAATAAGTTCATTGGTACTCTATTTAATTTTAAAATTAAGAAAGTTTAAAGTATTACTATCATCAAATTAGGGTACAATGTATAAGAAGAAATATATTAAAGTTTATTATTATTTCTATTACGTAAGTTAGTAATCAATTATGATAGTATAGCCTTAATAAATGTTCACAATTTATAGAGTTTAGTCTTGACAAATGTTGACAATTTATAGAGTTTAGTCTTGATCAAGTTGGTTCCAAGAGAGATATAAGGATTCAAGAATAATCCAAATTCGATTCTAAAGATGACTTTGGATTATAAGCATATTGTTAAATTATTTCATTAAATTGAATCCTTATATCTCTCTTGGAACCAACTTGATGAAGGAACTATTCACGTATAAATACTGAATAGAAATTTTTAATTTAGGAAACAAAATCTTTCTTAAATATATATAGTCTACACAACTTTAGGAATTATATCATGAAAACAAGAAAAAGAAAAAGTGAAAAATAGTTTGCCAGTATTTGACAATTCACGACATGAAATTTAGTCACAAATTCGTTCACTTATTTGTCCAAACACCTAAATAGTATATAAATTAAGAGTATAGATAGACAGTATTATAACTGTTAAAACATCTTATTCTATACTAAAAAAAAAGTTACAATAGCGTCAACTTATATAGTAATAATTCAAAAGTAAAAATAAACATTTAGTATTTAGGTTTTATTAGACAAGGTACACTTGATTTAAAATCTAATTTGATAGATGTGTATAAGAGACAGCTAATATCATTCGGAACTAAAATTTTTAAAGATAGCCAAAATGCATGAATTGTCTAATATATGTTAATTATTTAGTCTTTTAATTGACAGAACTAAAAACTCAAATACGACATCAAGATCTAAATTATTTTACAATTTAGAAAAATATGTGGGAGCACTAAAAACCAAATTACTCCTTTCTTTCTCATTCAATTAGTTTAATAATAATTGTAAAGATAGATTTGACATCGTATTTGGTTTTTAGTACACCACATAGAAACTAAATTGTTTTCATATTTTAGACAATGAATCTCTTTCATCATTACAAAGTCTAGACAATGATATTAGAGACAAAATAAATGGCATTGGAAGAAGGTAAATGAAAATGTTGACACTTATCTATGAAGGATAATGTCTTTGTTAATTCAAGTTTAGATGGGTTTGAGACTTTTAACCAATTTTAAGTCACCTTTGTTTTTTTTAAAATTTTTTCTTCCTTTTTTGGATCAAATATAGAAAAAGATTTCAAAATTATTCTCTCAAAAGATTCCAAAAGTTTTATACATGATAAGTAACACTTTTTTTTGTTAAAGATAATTCTTACTATTATTTAACTTAATTTATAACATCTAAATTTAGAAGCTGAGAAGTATTAAAGAAATATTTGAAGGCGCAAAAAAAGTAATTGATTCTCTCTCATTAAAGATTATTGACATTTTTTGGGGAAAACTCAAATATAAACAGGCATTTTAGATTTATTGTCTCTAAGGGTGTCAAATCTATTTAACATCTTAAGAGATAGAAATTACATGAAACAGCTTTATTTGTCAAACAAATTTTTCTTTTTCTTTCAATAGTTTTCAATAAATTATTTAGTTAGAAAATACTTATAGTTGCATATAAGTATTTTCTAGTCTCTTAATGTATCCATAACCTATATATGTTGATAATAATCATATTATAATTCTATTTGTGGAAAGTTTTATTTCATTAAGTTTTTTTGATAATTTTATTTAATATTCATCTTTAATTTCTAATTTATCCCAAAATTATACTCAAGAAAATTGACTTCAATTAAATTTAATTCTAATAAAGTCTCAAAAAGTTAGTTTTTATTTCATGTGTGCCTTTTTTGGATTTTTTTTTTCTCTTTATGGGTCCAAAAGTAGAAGTGAAACATGTAAATTTATTTTCCAAGTAAATTTATATTTTTATTCTTGCTCAATTTCTAAAACCCATCCCAAAGAAATATTTCCTACTCTTCTTTATTTTTAAAATTCATTTCTAATAATTAATGACATTAGAAAGTTTATTTTAATCAAATTTATTTCCTTAGTACAAGTGGGATAAATTAGAAATTTTATGAATATCTGTCTCTCGTTGAGGAGTATTTACATAAATAGCTTTAAAAAAATATAAAAAGAGCATCCAAGTTGAGAATATAACAACGTCATTAAATTTTATAATAAGTGAAACTTGGGAAAGAAAATCTAAAACTAAATCAAAGTTCTTCATTTATTATAGTATATGTTCAATTAATTTTTTTAAATAACTTTATTAATATTCATCTTTTATTTTTAAATCTGTTCTAAAATTCTACTATATGAGGAAATTTGCTTCAATCAAAGAACTGTCTTTATAAGTGTATAAATTTTAGTTTTATTTCTTGTGAACCTTATTACAGGACAATTAAATTTTTTAAAATAATTTTATTAATATTGATCTTTCATTTTTAAATCTATCCTAAAATTCTACTCTTTGAGGAAATTTGCTTCAATCAAATTTAATTCTAAATATAAGTCTAAAAAATTTATCTTTATTTCCTGTGTAGCTTATAGGATTTGTTTGTCCAAAAATATAAATGAAATATGTAAATTAATTTTCAAGCAAATTTTATTTTTTTTATTATTACTTGATTTCTAAAATCCATCTCTATAAAATTATTTCCTACTCTTCTTTAATTTTTAAAAATTCAATCCTATTATTATATTATATATGTAAATACTGCAATCAAATTTATTTCCTAATATAAAGCCTTACAAGTAGGATTTATTTCCCCTCTTACTCTTTGAGGAGTATTTACATAAATAACCTAAATCATTATAAAAAAGGCATTCGAGTTAGAGGACATAATAAAGTAATTAAAATTTATAATAAGGATAATTTCTAAAAGAAAATCTAAATCACCTAATAAATCATATGAAATATGTGAAATAATTTTCAAGTAAATTTTTTTTTTTTTATTATTGCTCAATTTTTAAAATCTATCCCAATAAAATTATTTCCTACTCTTCTTTAATTTTTTTAAAACTCATTCCTATTATTTTATTATATAAGGAAATTTAGTTCAATCAAATTTATTTCCTAATATAAAGCCTTACAAGTAGGATTTATTTCCCCTTTTACTCTTTGAGGAGTATTTACATAAATAATCTAAATAATTATAAAAAAAGGCATTCGAGTTAGATGACATAACAAAGTAATTAAATTTTATAATAAGGATAATTTTGAAAAGAAAATCTAAATCACTAAATCATATTGGCTCTTTTAATATATAATAGACATTGTATGATGAACATATATAGAGGTGGAAAAGGCACAAAAATACTTGTAACTGGCAAACATTTTGGACTCACTAAAATAAAAGTATAATAATTTTAATGAGAGAGTAGTACTTAATTAGTTATTAGTTATTATTACCTAAATCTGAATACAATTTGTTTCTGAAATGGTGTACTAAAGATGTGTCTATGAGACACATCGTGAGGCCGAAAAGTAGTGCTCCGGGGTGGACCCTCTGTTGACCTCAGGAGGACCTTTTGCCATATTCGACGTGAGTGTGTTTGTTTGAATTGAAAATATTTTTAAATTTTTTTTATGTCAAATACTAAAAAATATTTTTTAATGTAAAATATTTTCTAATTTTTTTTCTCTACCTGAATTTATTAATTTATAAAATTTTTTAGCGTAAATTATTTTTTGGATAATTCAAGAGTAATATTAAGTTTCGAATACTTACTTTTATAATTTCATTTGCTAAATTTATTTTAATTTTCAATTCTTTTCTATTCTTCTGTCTCTTATACACATCTAGTTGTACACTAATATAACTATCGTAGATGTGTACTACTACGTTGTACTATCATTTAATTTTGAACAAAATAAATCTTTTATTAACCACAATTACTTATAAGGTATTTATTACTATTATTATAAGTTTTTTTTAACTTGTATTCATAAAATGTAAAGATGAGACATCTAAAAATTTTTACTTCAAAATATGATCAGGTTGCAGAAGGAAAAATTAGAAAATATTTTACATTAAAAAATATTTTCTGGTGTTTGGTATGTTTTTCAAAATTCAATTATTTTAATCAAACGAACACACCTGTAATCTAAATAGAATTCCTTTACGGTCCTCAATCACTTATTTTTAACTATAATTTTAAAGTAATTGAACATATACTATAATAAATGTCAACGAACTTTGATTTTTTTGGGAATTATCTTTCAATTTAGAAAAGGTCACAAATAGCTTTGAATACTCTACAACATGTAGCTTCTATAGTTCTAGGTATGCTGTCGACTGTCGAGCGCCCTCTTTAGAGAAGAATAAGAAGATACCGTACTAAATAATACATCGCATTTTTCCACATCAAACTCAATTTCAATGTGGGGGATCATAAGAAGGATGGAACACCATTATATGCAGATGGTGATGCTGCAATTGGAGAGGAGTGAGAAGTCAATCGAATCCAAATATAGGCGATTTGCATGGGAAATGGGAACCAAAAGGGCAATCAAAATTTGCCAAACCAAAGTGGTGGTGGTGCTTTGATAGGCAAACACTAGAATCAGCATCCCCACGGGGTCATGTCGGTGGATTTGAACTACTAGGATACTAGCCTGATGCTTGCATGTAATGCATGAGATCAAGGGGATTAGGATTCCCTTGTATGTAAACGAGGTATTCTTAGATGGACTCATCCATAATTTTATATCGTGGATATTTTGATTTAGAATTAGTTATTGAAACGAATCCTTTGATAAATTTTCATATATAACCAGTATATGGAAAATGAAGTAAGACTGAACTTTGATAATATGGAAGATCTGGATCACTAAGGAAGTTCTATAATCAGAATAACATTTACTTATGTCTTGATACTTTTCGTTATAAAATTTCCTTGCTCTAGAATGTTTATGAAGATACCAAGGATGACCAATTAATAGAAGCTTTCCTTCATTATTATCAGAATTATTAAAAAAATTAGTTTTTTCATACAATTGGAGTCAAAATGATCATTGATTAGCCTGAGTTGCTAGGAGAGGATTAGACTAAATATACACATACTCCTATTAAGATGACTTGAATTGTATTGTTCTATAACATAAAATGTATTCAATTTAATTATTAATACTACAAGAAGGAGTTGGGGCCTTGATCAATTATGAAAATTTTGTCACTATCTCTTATCAATTAAATGGAATCAATTTCAGCTCCTTCTTCATTTATCACCATTGCATTTGTTGCATCAAATCCAAAATTTTCACCTGTCAGAAAAGATTATGTAAAGAAGAAAGTCGAAGCCCGACTATTCAAACAATCTGAAGCAAAACATAAGAAAAATAGTACATCAAATTTGATGAGATTTGTACCTGCTATACTCTTGAGCTCAGTAAGTGATTTTGGCAACCTGATTATATCTTCCAGATGCTCGCTGCAACGCATATCTCTCCGAATAACAGGATGGCCTCGATATATGCTCACCCTTGAAGAACATGAGCCTTCAGTAGATCCCTGCAGGCTGGATTCATGCTTTTCTTCATTACACTTAAAAGCATTTGGATGATCCAGCGTATCAGGCACTGTTATCCGATGGCCTAACTCTCGATTTTGCAGCATTTCATTCAAATTAACAGATGAAAGCTTGGACCTAATTGTATCATCAACATCAGCTCCATTCATCAAGAGAAGTTTGATCGTACAATATTGTTTTCTGCCATGGCAACTTGAAAAGCAGTCGTGCCATGTCAGTCTTTTGAGTCCACATGTAGTCCATGTTTCAAGAGCTCTTGCATAACTGCTGTATAATTTTTTCTTGCTGCTGTGCATAAGAGGTCACCAGCAATATAGGGATCAGAAATTGATGCCCAGTGTATTCGAAAAATGGATTGGTGCTTTGCTGCAATAGCTTCCCATATAGCTGTGTTTCCGTCAATATCTGCCATTCATCAAAAATCCTGTTTGTTAGCATCTTTTTCGCAAAAATGTAATTTAGTTGAGAGATTAGGATAGTCTTTTACCCTGCAGGTATATGTTACATGCGTGCTTGAGGAGCACCACTACACACTCTTCATACCCTTTTAAACGTTGCAGCTATATGCTGATAAATCCAAAAAAAAATTAAATGAACAACGTTTACAAAATTATACAACAAAATAAGGCAGATTTTTCGACTGGTGGAGCCATCAGAATTAACAAGTATTGAAGAAGCCCTAGAAGATTATTCAGAAAATTGTTGATCAAGAAGTAAGTCTATAAATTCCTACAACAAATTGTAAAATCAAGATAATTTTCTGTAGGTTTAAGATAGCAGTGCACTGCTGAAGAACTTACCAGTGGGGTTCTACCTTTGGAGTCTCCAACATCAGGGTCCAAACCTGCCTTGAGAGGCTCATCTAGAAAAGCAGCATTTCCTGTACTGGCAACTGTCAGCAAGTTGATAGATAGATTTGGATCATTATCTTCTTCCACACCTTCAAGAAATAATTCCCCGAGGCACAAATCTTTGAGATTCTTGTGATGCTGCAACAACCATTTTACTAATTCAGTGAAACTAGTCAAGATTCAAGAACAAGTTCAAAATATATTCGTGTAATGTTTGAAGGTTGACATCATACCTTTAGAAAGTTCTTGATCATTGCAATGTTATCCTCTCGGTTGATCCTCATCGCTCCCATAAGTGCACTTGTTTTCAGCCTTAGCAGTTGTGAAAGAATCTTGGTGCTATATGTAAAGCCTTGAGGCCTGCAACAAAATGCACCTACTTCTCCAAACATATCTCCCGATTTTAAAGCCCAACCTGTCTCTTATACTTTTTCCATTTCACAGGTGATTATATCCACTTCTCCTGATACGATAATGTAAACATCATCAGGTGCTTCATCATGCAATATGACATCTTGTCTAGGGGGAATATATTCAGCCTTCATATCTGCAACCTGATCAATTCAATCAAAATGCAAGATTTCGTAAATTTGGTGTCATCAGAACTCTGTACTCTATTGTCTTTATATAGAACAACATGTTCAAGAAAATGATCAAATGATTACTCTATCTTCTATTGTGATGTATCATGCAATGCAACTTACCAAGAATAAGAGTAAAAGATTTTCCCTCGAAACACCATTAAAAAGATAAACTTTCTCAACAGTTAGCAAGAGAACGTCACTCAGTGAGGTTTGCCTCCCATCCCCATTTCCAGTTACATGGTAAAAAAAAAGAAAAAAATGTGCTTAACAAAGCAGTCACATATATAAATGGTATTTAAACAAGAAAGCATATAATTGAAAATTTAGAACCAAAAAAAAAAAAAAAAAAAGGAAAAATTTTGGATATTTGAGCTACTTTTTGAAGGAAAAGAAAAGTGTACCTCTACATATATGCTTTGTGCTGAGCTGATTCTGCACCTGTAAAACCCAAGTCCGTCTTCTTTTATTAATATTTAAAGCCAATAATTGATGACAGTCTTTTGAACTCATAAGTTATTAGATTAGATTAATACGTAATCAAATATTATTAAAGAATTAGTTGATAAATAATAAAAATTATGAATTACTATATATATTTAGATTAAATAATTATACTACAGATTATATTATGAGTTGACAGGGTTAAAAGTCATCCAGGAGAAAGAGAAGGAAGGGATCTCGGCAAACCACGGTGAAGGTAATCTTAGTATTTGCTTTGTTAGTTTCGTTTATGATTTTGCAAATAAAGTACTATGCTAGTGATAGGAATTTGTTGTTAACAAAAAAAAAAAAAAGGCAACTTTACTGCAGTCATGTTCTCGATATGCTATTGATTAGTATTATAAAATAATATAAGAGGCCCTCTTGACAGTTTTTAATAGTAAGGTCTATAAGGTTATTATAATTATGGTAATAATAGCATCATCATGATTTACAGTCTACTGGTAATTAGATAAAGGTTAATGTTTTAGCATATATACACGTCGAGTTGTTTTCTTCTTGTTTTGTGAAGTTTCAGTCATACTAGCATATACAATAATAAATATTGTATTGGAGATTTTTCTTTCGGGGATTAGATTAAGAAGACTTCCTAACATAATGTACAATTTGGAGTACTCTAAAATTTTCGACAATGGCTTTTTACTTTGAAAAGTCAAAGAGGGTTAGAGTTGTATTTAAGAATTAGAGAAATTAATTATTGTGCATCGTCTTCATAGGCATTATTTAGTTTGGAATTAAATTTTATTGTAATTGTGTGATAGGTGACGAAGATTGTTTGGGACCCGAATATTTGAGTTAAACTAGTAAGATGCACGTGCAATGCACGTGTGAATATAGATATCTATTTTGTTACATTTGTAAACTAATTTAGAGTGAACATGAATCCCGTTAATCGAATTTGTAACCGTTTTCACTTTTATATTAACATTTGAAATTGGTTATTCAAAATTTAGTTAATAAATTGGTTCGATTGAGTTCTGAAATCAGAAATCGATTACGAATTTAAAATTGAATTTTGAATTCAAAATTAACTGATTTTCAAATTCAATTTGGTGATTGATAGATATCAAGACCTTCCAATGAAATTTTTATACAATATAGTCACATAAATGATATTTGTGTATATATATAACACTTTTATACAAATATACATATGTATACAATATATATATATATAAAAGGTATTAAGAAAACATTACATCCATTAAAATATAATATACTTTTGATAATATGAAATTATGAATTATTTTATTGTTAGTTAGATTTTGAATTAAATAGGTTTTTTAGTTTTTGTCTAAAGCATTTTAGTCTAATGTCAATTGGTCTAGCGAATATGGTTAACCGAATTTAAAACTGATTATCGAATTAGAATTTGATTAACCGGATTTTAATTCGAATTCAATTTGAAATTAAAATTAGCTAATAATTTTATGATTTTCAAATTTTGACCGAATTATTTGATCGAATTATTTGACCGATTAACCAATCGATTAATCGACACTACCCCTAAACTAACCTCATATATATGAATAATAAATTCTCATATAACACATATGGTGTACATATATGTATTTATTTATTTTTTTGTTTCATCATTGCCATGGTTTTTTTGGTGTAGGAGAAAGTGCACGCATTGTAATTATATCTCAATTATTACATTTAACAAATAAGATAACATTAAGTAATAATGAATCCAGAATTGCAAACATTATATAAATTAATCTTAAGAACCAAGATCATGGTTATTTGATAAATAAAAGAAGTGTAGTTACAAGCATTCAGACTTGAGAAAATACAATTGCTAACATATAATTAAATATAAGTCTATTTAATTTAACTAAACCTAATAGAAAAATTATTTGTTTTTCTTTTTGAAAAACTCGATATTGATTATAAACCTATAAATTTCACTACATCTAAAAAGCATTTATTTCTTTATTTTTTCAAGGCAGGTTTGTTTACAACAAATATGAAGAGATACATTCTTCATTTCTTTAATAAATCGCCAATTTGTTATTAGACATGTTGTTTTGAAAGAAAACAACTTGCACAAATGGGATTTGAGGATATAAAGGATAACATTGCAATGATCATTTGATTTTTTTTTAAAGGTTGAATCTTATACACATTTCTCTTGCTTAATAACAATTTTTCATAAATGATTATCATAATTTTTAACTTATTTTTATTATGTTTTTTGGGGGAGAATTAATATCGAAAACCTACTTTTCTTATGGTGTGGTCTTGTCTCAAATATAGATCTACATAACTTGATCCTAAATCTATAATTTTTTTAAAAAAATACTATTTTGGCTTATTAACAATTAATTTGATCCTCAAATTTATTCTCATTGCCCTGCTTGTATTTTCATATACTTCTCATTTATAATTAAAACCTTTTATGCTAACTATCTTATTAAGTCTATAAGTAATGACATAAAGTTTGGTGAACATTTTATTAATATGTGAATGAAGAAAATGGGATAAATATTTAGGTTTTCACACTTCAACAAAATTGACTAGAAGAGAAGTTTCTACCCAAAAGTTTACATGCCTTCATTCAATCACGCCTTATAGTATTTCATTGCAACCATGACACATTATTCGAGTTATAGGCCATGGTAACTGGTAAGTCTCATGTAATGTTATTTTGTTTCTTAATTTTTTTACGACTATTCTATATATATTCCTTAATTTTTCTAAGACTATTCTGTATATTATAACCCTTTTGAATAAAATTAAAACTTGCTGCATTAATGGTAAAAGTTTGTATTATCAGTGATTTATCACGGTAATAAAATTTTTCTAGGATGTTTTTAATATTATAACCATTAGATATATTTATTGTACTAACTTGTCTTCCAAATGTCAACTGATAATATCTTATGTTGAAAAACAAACAGATTTTAATAATCTTAATAGACTATAATTGTTAGGTATATTAATCATTTCAATTAAAAGGCAATACCTTGTATAGATCTAATTAACGTTGTACGTATGGTTATTTATAAAACGACATTTTACAACTTGAGATTCTTAGAATGTAGAAACATACCTATAGATATATATATTTTTTTAAAATGTAGAAACACACCTTAATAAACATTGTATATGGCAAATCTTATTTAAGATCATAAAGTCACCTCTTTACATTTTGAATTTTAATTTGGGACACTTAGCACCATGAACTATCAAATTCATCCCACTTCAACTCTTTTTTTAACACCATCTAAAAATTTAATGAAATTTTTTCGTGTGTACTACAAATTCAACATGATGTACAACAATATTTTTGTATGAAAAAATAAAATTCTGTTAACTTTTTTTATGGAATTAAAAAAGTGGCTAAAGTTGTACATCCAAATTGAAGAAATACAGGCCCTTAATGTTCAAATTTGTAGTACACACGAAAAATAGTTGGGTATAATTGAGAGGTCTTAAAATCTAGATGTTAGTCCAGAATCAATATTTCTATCACAAGTGATTGAATACACATCTCTTATGTTTAATTTTCTTCTTAATTTAGTTGTTTTCGAATGAAGTTAGTACGATATAGAAGTGGCGTAATATCGACATTTAGTAACTTAAAACTATAGTTTCAATCCATCATCATTTACAATATGTCATTTTAAATTTTTTTTATTATAACTCATTTCTTTATAATTAAATTTTCGTTTTTTCTTGCTGCCATGATAGCCAAATATTCTAATTTGATTCCCTAATTCATATTAGTTATTAAAAAAGAAATTAATCAAATTTCTTTGTGATTATTCCTTTTGACAACATAAAAACTTCAAAAAGCTTAAGTATTCAAGCAAACCAAAGGTTTACGAATTGGAATATGTTAATTTTTCTTTACTCATCTAGGAAAAGCTATTAATATATGCAATTATTATTTTTTGGGTCTCTATTATATTACTAATTTCAATCTGATTATTCAGATTGAAATACACATCAATCACAAAGATAGACATACCATATTAACTTTACATAAAAAATTAACTTACATGTTTGACATGATGTAAGTGTGGTTTGGCTTAAATGTTCTGTCAAACTGTTTAATTATATCTCCAAACAATAGAGTTATGATTATTTTTCCCTGAAATAATGTATAACTTATTCAGTTTGTTACTTGCTTATAGATTATTTTTAGTTTTTTTATTTATATTTATAGTTTTATAATTATTAATTTGTTACTAACCATTTATATATAAGGATTCGACATTAAATGAATAGAAAGAAATGTTTTTTTTTTTTCATTAAGGTTAGAATAGCTTGCAAATTGGTAGTGTTGTGACTAAAAATATCGAGAACATTAAACAAATATAAATAAGGCATTAATCCCTTTTAACGATAGTCTCTTATACACATCTAGATGTGTATAAGAGACAGGATCTTAGACAATAAGTGATAATTGTAATATTGATTATGAAATATTTATAAATCTAAAGAAAACTTACCTATTCATCAGCAAGAATGATTTTTCTCATCCTCGATTTGTTTGAGCTTCCATATAATCTAATATCTCCAGACATAAAATCATAACTTTGATAGTTGATGCCTATTATGATTTGGTTGCAATTGTATATTGGAGTAATTTGAAAAGTAGCTATTTTCAAAACCCCAAATATTAATAACGAAATCGTATTCTTGAAAATACAAGAAAGTAATAATTCTTATACACAATGAGATTGTATAAGAGACATTAGTAATAATTATATTATGAATTCATTGTCTTAACCTTATAGGGTGTGAAGAAGCAATGCTCACAAAACCCTAATATCCTGTCTCTTAAGAAGCACGGACACGATGGTGATATTTAAGTACCGAAGTGTTTTATTTTTAATAATGAATAAGTTTATTTCTATGAGTAAATGAAATAGATGTTTTGTGATATTCTGTTCTTGATCGATACTATTAAGTAGTGGATGAATTAGAATTGGACTCTTCTATTATTATGAAAATTAGTTTTATTTGTGAAAAACTATAATTTCTAGTTGCATGGTTGATTGAAATTCTAATTTTTATCATGTTCTATTATCATTAAAATTTGTTATAAGAAAAATTATCCTTAATCTCAGTACTGGAGTCTAAATCCTAATTGGTTACAATTAATAATTCACATATTAATTAATATAATATGTGATATCTTGTAGGTTAGAAGAATCCTTCATAACTGCATACATGTTTAAGTTGTCATTTCTTTAATTATGGGCAAATTAGGTAGATCAAAAAAGGAAGAAACACTTGAGAGAAAAGCACAACTCGTCTAAATCCTAATTGGTTACAATTAATAATTCACATATCAATTAATATAATATGTGATATCTTGTAGGTTAGAAGAGTCCTTCATAACTACATACATGTTTAAGTTGTCATTTCTTTATTAATTAAGGGCAAATTAGGTAATCAAAAAAGGAAGAAACACTTGAGGGAAAAATATAACTCACACTTTTATAATAGTATAGATTTAGCACTTGGATAAATTCTGTCTTCTAAGTGGTTTTAACCTCTTTCATATTTTAAAAAGTTATTGATTTTTTTTTTTTATGAAAATTGTATTTTTGCAAAATATTATGTTACGTATGAAATTCGGATTGAATATGGTTAGTTTAATGTTTTATAATATGAAATTAGTAAGTGGCACTTTGACCAAATACGATAATTGTGTGATGTATGATTTCTTATTTTGATATGAAAAAATGATTTGGCTCTTAGATTAACTCTGGTGACGTCAGTGGGAACTAGTTCCTAATTCTCCATCCAACGGAGGGTAGCTGGCCTATGTTTGACTCCACCCAGCGGAGGTAGCTGGCCTATGTCTGGCCCTTGTCTAACGGGTATAATAATTAGCACTTGGATATCCAGGTTACCAATTAATCCTTAGGAAAAATTCTAATCTAATGTGTATGAATATGTACGATCTTATACGTATCTCTTATATGTATAAGATTTTAATCCATATTATAAATATAGAATATTTATTTTTATTTGCCACTTACATATATGTAATTGTTTAGAACTTGTGATTTTATAAAATTGTACTTATATATGTATATGCATACTCTAACGTGTGATCAAATATGGTTTGTAAAATTATATTTATGTAAAGTACTCGATCCGATGAAAGAGGACTTGAACTACTTATTGGGCAAGTCTTTACTCGTGTATTTTAATCAATTATTTTACAGATAGAGTTATCGATCTGGAGTAAGAAGGAAAATAAATTTAGTCTTAGGAGTAGCGACTCTTCATTGGCTTTTGACTGCTGAGCGGACCATCCAACAATCCTTAGCTAATCTTTGAGCTGCACTACTGATTGTTGAGCTTCATTGTACCACATTTCTTTTATATCAAATTTAGTACTCCAAATTTACCAATTTTAAGAATCTGAGCTTAAGGAATTCCCCTTATTGATCATTTCCCATGTATCCCCCAAAAAGGATTCAAAAAATAACTTGAGCACTTCAAGATTGGGCAGTTTCCCAATTGTTGAAATTTCACTCCATGGCTGCTTATATTTTTTGAGAGTCAATTTTTTTAAATTCAACGGGAAAAAAAAATCACCCGAAAAGTAACCCACTTTGAGTGATTCTAATCGACTCAAAGAATCCAGCATAATGGTCCTGTTGCAACTCCCAGTAGAATCGCTTGATAAAACCCAATGCATTTTAGCCTGCGGATGCTTGGTAGCTTTATCAATATCTTTTGCAAGCTTTGAGAAGAGGCATCAATCGCCAAGGTTAAGGACTCTAAATGATATAAATTTGGGGAGGCATCAAGATTTTCATTTGGAAGTATGAAACCATTTCCTGCTTAAAGTCCTTAATCTTCTTCATCATCTAGATAGTGTAGGCAATCTAACACTTATCAAAGCTTGCAAAAGATATTGATCTGGCTCTTGCTTGTCTAGATTGTGTCCCAATCGAATGACAAAAGTTTCTAACCTTGAGAGGTTTGCGATTGCGGATGGGATGGACTCCAAAGGAGACGTAATCACCAAGGATCTCAAGTGAACAAGCAATTGCCGTTCCCTTGGAAAGTTTCTATAAATATAAATTCCTCCTAAATCCAACACTGTAAGAAGTTTGCATATCCTGAGTATCCTGAAAATGCACTTATCCTGTTCCCTTTAAAAAAAAGTAGAGTAAAGAGCAAAAATGGGGAAAAAATAGCCTTGATGTGTTCAATTCTTCTGCCCTATTAAAGTAAATATACAGTCGGTGGGAGTTATGAAGTTGACTACAAGGAAAAAGCCCATTAGATAAATTACACTTTTATATTTATGCATTTAACGGAACAATCATGAAGAAAACTATATCCCTAATCGTCTTCTGTCTTTTGCAATTGACACTGATTACCAGTCTCTTGTGATAGTAGTGTAATGGTCCAAATGACACTATGGATTATTATTCATTATTTACTCGGCCACATAATCATTGACTGAGAAGATAAGATATGACCAATAGATGATTCTCCGTATAATAAGTATATATCTGGGCACTTCTTTGCTAAAAGTGGAAATAGATTTAAGAGTGTCCTATTTCAACTAAACATTACATTCTATGTACAGAGAACTCAGATCCCACTTGACATATCTCAACACTTGGGTGGTCATGATGCACTTCTATAAGTTCTTAATTTATCTAATCCTAATTAATTTAGGATTATAATTTATACTTATTACCAACGTGATTGGGAACCAAAGGGTCACACACATAAAGATAATTAATTCAAAATTAAAATGATTTGATAAGTATGAGATACTTATGAATTAATTTCTTTCATCCCTAGCCAATAAAATTTAATTATAATAAGTTATACATATTAGGAGTTAATATCATATTAAGAGTCTAATGGTTTTATAATTATTGATATACCCAAACGATTGGGATTCTTATATTACATCTAGATGTGTATAAGAGAATATAAAAGGAAGTAGTACTATTGGATAGTACATTAACGGCTTAGAAAAAAAAGCTATTCTTTTTAAATCGTGAGAGTCACAAGAAATAAGGAGAAATAATTTAGGAGTTAGCATTAGGTTCAATCAATCTCCGAGACGTCCCAAACATATTGAGATTTACGCAATTTTAAGGTATGATCTCTAATTTTACTACGATAAATTAATCAAGGTGATCATAGAAAGTAAAATTTTTAAATTCCGCTGCGTTACTTTCTTACAAAAAGCCCATTAGATGCGTGAACAATTTCTTCTTTGGCTCTCATGAACCAAATCATGAATGCAAGCTTTGACTCCTAAAGATGAACTATAACTAAACTTCTATGTATCGGATAAAGTAGGCAATCCTCAACGCTTTATCTTTATCCGCTCCTTCGTGATCCATGTCGGACAGGATAAATGCACTGAAGTAAAGTAGTGGCTTCAAATAACTCTGCAAATATTTGTAATATTTGTAACTCAAGCCCAATTGTGTTCATGCAATACTCAGAGAGTTGGCATTAGATTATGATGAAACGAATGTCTGGAACAAAATCTCAGTCTCTTATATACACGCTAAGATGTCAAAGCTCAACTAACCTAATGAATAATTTTTGTGCTTCTTGAAAATCATTAAAACTAACAGCAGGAGAACTCCCAAAAAAACATTAGCAAGCAAATTGAATATGACCACTTCCACTCCAAGCTGGATTTTAATGCACACAAGCACATTGATCAACTTGATATTGGCAATGAGGAAATTCGGACATCAATAAAATCCAGGACAAGCATGCAGATTTATGTTGCAGGGGGTAGTTTATGCTGACTGTGATCGAAACTGCAACAGAACTGTCACTAAGTGAGATTTGCCTCCCCTCCCAATTTCCAAGTACCTAGTTTAAAGAAAAAAAAAACTGTTTTTATGCAAGGACATACTGGACTCTTGGGATTACAAATGGTCATATCGAACTTTCATAAGGTATATTTGTAGGCCCAAAAAAGAAAAACGAAAATGAAGAAATTTTTTTGGATATTTGAACTACTTTTTCTGAGAAAGGAATAGAAAAGTGTACCTCTACATACATGCATGCTGTCAAGATATGTATATATCAATATATGGCATGTAAATTTGTGATTAATGTAATTTTCCTAATTACTCCCCTAGATTAGGTAATTACCTTATTAGTCTAAGTGTCTTGATTAGCAAGACTTATCATATGTTTGATTGTCTTGATTAGCAAGAATTATCATATTTATATGATCTGAATAATAATAATAATAATACTAGTAATGTTGAGCTCATTAATGCATGACTATTATAACCACTAAAATCTGATGCAGAAGATTCTGGAATTGTAATTTAGAAGTGAAGAATACAGATTCGTAGAATCAAGTTCATTGTATCGAGGAGGAGAAATAAGTAGAAATGGTGGTTACAAACTCTCACAACACAGCAAATCACACACAAATCAAATGCATCCTCAGCTTATTTATTAAGCTACATTCCCATAACTGCAACTGCCAGTCTGCTAAACACGACATTAACTAGCTAACTAACTGTAGACATGCCATTAACTCACTCACTCAATCAATAGCTGCTAAAAAAATGACTCCCAAAATACTTGTAGAAGCCGGCTTGACTGCTGAGCTGACCATCCAACATCCTTAGCTAATCTTTGAGCTGCACCGCTGATTATTGAGCTTCATTGCACCAGATTTCTTCGGT
Organism: Cinchona pubescens; assembly: GCA_025175665.1. NCBI lineage: Eukaryota > Viridiplantae > Streptophyta > Magnoliopsida > Gentianales > Rubiaceae > Cinchona > Cinchona pubescens. Next base: position 73,036 of record JANKKI010000353.1, read on the forward strand.
ATCAAAATGACGAAGTGTTAGAATTTGTACCCGAGAATTTAGTTAAATTAATTTTAGCAAACTCTTTAATGACGATAAAGAAAAATAAAAATGAAATATGTAGAGAAAATATAACTGAAAAGAGATAAAAAGATTTACGTGGTTCTGTCAATTAAACCTACGTCCACGGACGAAGTTGAGCAATATTTTACTATATGAAAAATATACGTTATGCTTTTTGTAAAGAGCCATCATTTTGATTCCAGATGTGTATAAGAGACAGGCATTGCATGAACAAACATGATGAAAACAAGTATTGTAAAATTTCTATGTTTTTCTTTTCAATTGAAAAGCTACTTGAGCTTCCAATTTATAGGCAGATTTCAAAAGCTTCTAAATTTGAGTGAAATAATTTCATGACTAAATTTCCAATTCACGTGCTTATCAAAATGAAAATGAATTGTGAATGGCTACCACAAGCTGTGACCCCTAACTATAGCCAACACGAAGTATAGCATCAACTACAAAGAATTGGGAACACCCATAAAGTTCTTTTGAGAAACATGAATAAATCCATAGAAATAATGGGGCATTATTTGTCAATAACATGTTGTGGACTAATGTAAAACGGATATTACTACTGATCAAACATAGAAAATAATTCAACTTTAAACAAGTTAGTAGACTAAATACATGTCTAAAGTAGTTTAAGCTAATCGATCCGAGAAAAAGTATAGACTTACCACTTGAATTATATTTCTTTGTCCACAAATAATTTATTTTTATCTGACAAATTGGAAAGTATGTAAATAACAATAGATAGTTGTTTAGATAATTTGTTCAATTTCGTTCATTAACAATTTTAAGCGAAGGATGAATTAAAGAATAAATTAATAAAGTTTCCATGACACTAAATTTGATGGATTGAAGATATAATTCATTGTTATTGACATTTTTGATTAATGTAAATAATGTTATAGTAGACTGTCATCTATTATCTGTCTCTTATACACATCTGAGATTTGTATAAGAGTCAAGTTTTCAAAACTTAAGATTTTGTAAAATTTAATTTTTTATTTATTTATAAATTTTAAGTTAAATGTCATAGTATTTTATATAAATTTTATTTTTGTTAAGAAAAAAATTATAAAAAATCAAATAAATGCATATGAATTATTGATTATAAAATTAATTTGATTGACTAAAAAAGTCAAATTGTGACAAAATAAATGAGACGGAGGAAATAAGTGTAAATTATGAATAAGACAAAATAAGAATAATATGAAATATTATTTGAGAAATAATAGAGGTTGATCAAACAGCGTTTATTACTGAACAAATATTATTTGCTAACCAAACGGACACATAACTGATTGATCATATACAAATAATAGGGTAGCAGTAGTGCTAACCTGAGGAGTGGCACCCCATGCTCCATTGCTCTTTCCCAAACCTCTACCAGCATGTAATGTGACGAAATTTACATTGCATCTCAGCGCGAACAAAATGTGCACATCTCAAGGTAATTTACGAATTATGATCTTTATACCGTCATTTCCATTATCCATCTGTTGTTGTTGAATTTGTTTCACTAAATTTACAGCAGATTCACGACAGTACCTGACCTCAATCATTTCAATAGTTATAATCTCCTCTAAACATGAAGGTACCTCTTGCAGGTTCCAACAGTAACTCAAAATCAGTTTTTGAAGAGGGGGGAAATTATCACCAGAGGCTACCCACTCTGTCTCTTATACACGTTCCAATTTCAAGAATCTGAGCTTGGGGAATTCCCCTTCTTTCATTTCCCATGTATCCCCCCAAAAGCAGTTATAAAGCAACTTGAGCACTTCAAGATTGGGGAGCTTTCCAATTGTTGAAATTTCACTCCATGGCTGCTCATAGTTTTCGAGAGTCAATTTTTTTAAATTCAACGGGAAAGAAAAATCACGCAGAGAGCAACCCACAGTGTGAGTGATTCTAATCGACTCAAAGAATCCAGCACAATGGTATAGCCTAATCGAAAGTCAAAGCATTTTAGCCTGCGGATGCTTGGTAGCTTTATCAATATCTTTTGCAAGCTTTCAGAAGATGCCTCTTAAGAAAATTATTAAGGACTCTTTTGCCGCACTAGGCATCAAGATTTTCAATTGGAAGTATGAAACCTTCTCCTGCATAAAGATGCCTCAATTTCTTCATCGTCCAGATAGTATTGGGCAATCTAACACGTCCTCCGTCTCTAATGATAAAAGTTTCTAACCTTGAGAGATTTGCTATTGCAGATGGGATGGACTCCAATTGAGACGTAATCACCAAGTATCTCAAGTGAACAAGCAATTCCAGTTCCCTTGGAAAGTTTCCATCAAGATCAACTCTTCCTAAATCCAACACTCTAAGAAGTTTACATATCCTGAATATCCCGAAAATGCATGAATACTCCCAGTACCGCTGAAAAGGGTAGAACAAAGAGCGTAAATGGGAAAAAATAGCCTTGATGGGTTCAATTCCTCTAACCTATTAAATTGAATACAGTGTCGGTGGGAGCTATGAAGTTGACTAAAAGGAAAAAGCCCATTAGATGCAGGAACAATCTGTAGAAAACTGTCTTCTTTGGCTTTTACAACACAAAACTCATGAACCAAATCATGAATTCGGCAAGCTTTGACTCCTCCTAAAGATCTTTCTTGGCTAACCATAACTAAACTTCTATGTATCAGATCCATCAAGTAGTTGTCTGCCACATCCTCAACGTTCTTTATCTGATCAGTCTTCTGCACAAATCCTTCAGAGATCCATAGCAATTTTAACTGTCGGACAGGAATGTCTAGATACACATCAGATGCACTGAAGTAAAGTAGGCATGGCTTCAAATAATCTGGTAAATATTTGTAACTCAGCCCAATTGTGTTCATGCAATGCTCAGTCTCAACAACAGTGCGGGAACTCAGTGACCGTTTGCAACTTCTTCCCAAGAATCTTGCTCAGTGCTTGCAAGAATTCCAGCAACAACCACAACTGTGAGAGGTAGCCCCTTACATTTTTGCTATTTGCATTCCAACTCCATTTAGAGCTGGAGGACAGCCCATTTGCCCAAATATCCATCTCTGCATCAATTCCCAACTCTCTTCGTCACTAAGATGGCGGAGAGGGTGAGGCTCGCTATCAAGTTTAATTTGCAAAGGCAGTTTGTGAGATCGACAGGTCATGAGAATTCTACTTCCATTGGCGTCATCTGGGAACGATGTCTCGATCGAACTCCATGCATCAATGTCCCACACATCGTCCAAAACAATGACATACCTCTTTCTCCTCAAATACTTCCTGTAGCATGCTTCCAATGCTGAATCATTTTCGAACGACTGATGATATTGTCTTTACTCTCAGAAGCAATGCTACACAAAATCTGAGTTAACAAACCGTGCCTACTGTGTACTTGAGAAACACAACACCAAACACAATGGACATGAAAGTGGCATGAAATTGAAGGATGATTGTAAACTTTGTTGGCTAATGTTGTCTTACCAAGTCCTGGCATACCCACAATCGACACAATATCCAACTTCTTTGAACCTCTGGTTAGTCGATCATTAATTGTCTTTACCTCATCATCAAGAAGCTGTCGAGAATATCACATCAGATGTGTATACTATCTTGTGATGCCATCTGAGTAGAATTCTTGCTAACGTTCTGAGTTTCACTAGAGATGCCTCATTTTTTCATCCATGTCTTGGGCCTCGATCTTCATGAGCTTGATATCTCCAATTGCGGTATCCAAACATTCAGTTTTTGACCCAACCATAATATAGTCTTGACTAATTCTGCCTTGTATGCCACCTCCAAAACATGATTCCACAGAGTTCGGAGTTTTTCGTTCTGCTTGGGCCACTCCTCAATATTCTCTAAGAAAGATCTTAAGAATTCAAGATCTTCAAGGATTGTGTCGATACAACCCGCTGGAAACAGCAATTGAATTAGCCTCGGAAATTGCTATTTCCTTGAGATTTGTTAAAAGGAAGTCAATGGAGCCCAACTCATTGGTCCTGGGAAAACTAAACGATGATGGTGGATAAATTGATGCAACTTCTGCCATGATAAACTTGAGCACTTTCAGCAAATGACGAAGCGCATGGTCTGTTTCCTTGGGGCAGCAGTCTTTCATTTCATTCATATAAAGGGAGCAAATTACAATTCCTGTATCAATGACTACAACTCCAATAAGATCCTTCATTCCAGACATTTAGCTCGTTAAACTTAAGATGCTGCTGCCTGAGAAGGTTATTAAAGAACCTTGCTCCCTGGTGGAGTTTTTGCATTTGATCCATCACCGAAAACGTAAAACTGGAAAAAGATCCTCCTATTATGTCCATAAGATTATCTAGAAGACAATCAATAAAGTCCGCAGCCACTAGATGCTTATTCTTCTCCAGAGCTAAAGCCTGTGATAACGATCTTGATAACTTTGAAAAGCTGTCAGGACATGGATATAAGTTTCTCGGACTTGGGGATCAACAGGATTAATCTTCTTGTGTATCAGCTGAGAAAATTCAGCTCGCATTTCATTGTGATCTATCTTCTTGTGGGTCTGCTGAGAAACTTCAGCTCGTATTTCATAGTAGTCTGGTACATCATCATCTCCTTCCAGCCACCAACATAAGCAAATCAGTTTTGCTGCATTGACAGCCACATCTTCAACGTGAATCAACAGATCTATCAATTGCTTACGCTCAACACCTTGTAGTGCGGCAAAACCAATGAAACTCTTCAAGAACTTTAGCTTCTCTCCAAAGGTTTCAAGGGTTTGTTCAAAATACATCAATTCTTGACCACGATTGCGTATTTTGACGAGAAGATCATCCAGATTCAGCAAGAGGGAATCAATGAAATCCATAGTTAGATTTCCATCTCCATCATCTCCCAGTGAGTAGTAGTCCAACAAAGCGATGCATGATTCCCCGACATCTTTCTGAGAACAAACAACTTGATGGTTTCCCGGAATATATCGAGCTCAACGACCAAGTCATTAGGATCTGATGCAAGACTGTGACATCTAAGATAAGCAGAGTTAAAATCCTGGGTAAAGCTGTAAACCATATCTTCAACTCTGATTGAAACAATATTTTTTCCCTTCTGATCATGTTCCCAAAGATACTTTTCATGCTTCCTCCTCTTACAGTTGCTGCCATACAGAACAAAGGTTTTCAGCAGTCGTATATCTATCTGCAGCTGCCGGGCATAAGAAGAACACACCGACAACCCCGCGGCAAATGGGGACATCGGCATTCTCGTGTTCCGGACATCAAAATACCAATTAATTAATTCATACCCAAACCAGGTCAGATAATCTGAAGCAAAATCCAAGCAACTAGTATTGGACATCTCCAATATGGTTTATTTGATGATATCAAATTTCTATCTGGTTTAGCTGTTCAAGTTCTACAACTTTCTCATGAATAGTCAAAGCAAAAATCTAAGGTTGAAACTAGTATCACGGCCGGGGGTCAATCTATTTACTTTTAAGGAAACTAATAGAGAAATTTCTATGCTCATCTAGATGTTATAAGAGACAGCTAATTATCAATGCATTAATAAACGTAAAGGTTAGAACAAGAGATGATTTCTGTTACATTATTGTAACAGATCTTAATATTTAATTTACTCTTATTATAATTAGTGTAAAAAGTAATGTAAATTAAATTTTAAAATTTAGATGAAGTTAGTAATTAATTTAATTTTGCGCTAATAAACTCAATTCACTAAACATTCAAATTTTTGACAAATTAATTTTGTTCTATAGACAAAATAAAATAAAAAATAGAAAAAATAATGTATCTTTTCTCCACGACAGACATGCCAATAAAACGAACATGTATATAGTAGGAAAAAAATTAATAGTGGAGAAACTCAATAAAAGAAAAGAGAATATTAAAATAATGTAAGAAAGACCAAGGGCATTGAATCATAAAGAAATTTTTGTGGGGTCCATTAAAAACCATCCACCTAATATTCTCTTTTATATAGGAAAATATTTAGGCAAATCCAGTTTTTATCTCCACCTGTACACTTTGTGATGAAAATTAAATTTTAAAAAATTTTACTTACCTTAACTGATATTATAAATTGTTTAAACAATTAATTCATACCACATAATTTATAAGTAAGACTAAAAATTAGATCTACCTAAATATTTATATTCTTGTAATAGACAATATACCTAATTTGAGATGATAAATGAAAAAACAAAGGAAAAAATGACTTACAACAATAAATTTCTAGTTATCTGTGTATGTCAGTGTCCTGTCAAAATTCAAAAGCCACAAGATAGAAGTGTTAAAGCGTCTTTCTCAGTTTTCTTCTTGATGATACTATTGAGTGATCATTTATAAAATAATTCAGACTAGCGTCCAAGAAATAATTCAAAGCCATACAAGTCATTTTCTATTGAAATTTCAAATCAGCCCTCCAAATAACATACAAATTTTCGTGACTCCTCGTCGATAAGTATTCCTCCACCCTTAATAAAAATTGGGACGAGTGACACTTTTCCAAGACATTCTAGAGCAAAATTTAGAGGCTAATTTATTAAACTGTGAAGAAAAAAGAAAAAAATTTCTTAAATTATGAAATTTTTTTGGATATTCGGAAAGTAGTAAGGTTGCATTTGGAAGCGACCTTTATGTTACTTTTTTCAAATGCAACCTATTGTCAAATATTTTAAAAAAAAAATTGTACATTATTTTAGTTATTAGGTTGATTTTCCTTTGTTTATTTAAGCTGTTTTGGGGATTTTTTTTTTTTTTTTTGTGGTTTGGAATTTAGAATTTAGACTTATAGAAGAAATGAAAATAAATGAAAATATTATAAATTAAAGCAAGTAGAAAAAATATGGGAACATTTTAAAATTAAGAAATTACATAAAATATTTAAAAACTGTCCAAATAAAACACATCTAGATGTGTATAAGAGACAGTAATGGGGCAATACGGGAAATGTCATTGTATCTTTTTTAAATTTTATTTGGACAGAATTATTTCAATCAATTAAGGGCATTTGTTAATGGTGTTAAAGTTTTTAAATGATGAATATTGTCTAGATTTTCTTCTTCTCTTCTTTGTGTTCTAATTTGATATTGGGATTGGTAGAAGCCAAGTAAATCATGTGGTTAAAGGTATGTTTTAATAATAGTAATTTATTAATTTAATTTTATTATTTAATATGTGATTTATTTCAAATATTTAATTTGAATTATGCATATTTCATCTTGTGTAGGGTGTAGTTAATATTTATATATTCCATGTTTCTTTTTTATAGTAAAGTAGTGATAGCTTATTTTTATATTGCATGTTTGTAATAGTTTATTTGAGAATTTAATGCATTTTTATTATTTTTAATATCCATATTCAGTATTTTTTTAGTATAAATAATTGTTTTAGCAATTTGTATCTGGTTTAAATAAATATTAATTATTAGACACGATTTACGTTTATTGAATGCATTGATAATTAGTGTTTGGAACAAATAAGTGAATGATTTATACTTGTTAATATCCACATATCTATTTGGGTTTAATTAATTTTTTATGTTAAAAAAGTGTTAACTTATGTTTTTGTTAGTTTTTATCTCTCATAGAATGCATGTTAAGCTTAGATGGATTTAATATGCGTATGAGTTTAGTTTTTTTAATCTATGTATTAAATTTTTAAATTTTATGTTAGTTTAGACAATTAAAAGAATGAGGGCAATTATGATATTTTACTATTCCTTTTAGATGAAAATTTTAAATTCATTAATTTTGGTGGATAATTTGTGGATAAAATAAAGGGATTAATAACACTTTGCTCCTCTGAACTGGGTGAGTAATTACACTTTGCCTCCTGTACAAAAATAATACACACTATACCTCCGATGACAATATTTATCATTCAAAAACTTTAACATTGTGTTTGGAAGGAGAGACTGGGGTGGATTTAATTTGAAATACTAATCCTTAATAACTAAATCCAAACAAGTTAATTAATTTAGTACGTGGAGAAAAGATACATGAAATTTTCAATTTTTTATGTATTTAATTTTAATGTTCTACCACTACAATTAAACATTCAAATTTGAAATATTTTGTCTACTTTCATGCATTTTGGCTACCTTTAAATATTTTATATACTTTCTAAAATTTAAAATCTCCCCATATTTTTTATACTTACTTTATTTTATAATATTTTTATTTTCTTCTATAATTCTAAACTCTAAATTTTAAATCATAAAAAAAAAACCTAAAACAACTTAAAAAAACAAAACAAAATCAACCTAACAAATAAAATAATATAATTTTTTTAAATGTCTGACAATAGTGTAATTTCTTGATTTTAGTTTAAGAGATTTTTGCTTTTTTAAAAAAAATAACCTTAAAGGTGGATTTGCATTTTAAAAAAGCAATCTAGAGGCTGTCATAATACAAAAACAAAAATATATATATATATATATATATATTTTCACAATTTAAGAAATTTTTTTATTTTTTTCATAGTTCAAGAAATTAGCCAAATTTAGATAGTGCATGCCCAACAACCAGCAACACAGAATCTTTTTCTCCGCAGCCATCCTATTCTCCCCACCCATTCCTCTCTTTCAGGCAAGACAAGGACAAAGCTTTCCCCAGTAAATGCAACATCTTTTCTCCTGGTCTTCATCAATTGCTTTGCCTCAAAATAAATTATACTTTTCAGTTCCTCAAAAACTGAAATTTTTTGTTGGAAATATTGGAATATTTTTTTTTTTTTTTTTAAATATGTTTTTTAATTTTTTGTTATGAACTATTTGATGATTACTCTTAAATTTTGTGGAGCAATTATTCTCAAGCATATTCATAATTCTCCCGGAATCATTTCCCTCGCAACAAATTTAAAAGCTCCCTCCGTCCTCGCCCCGAGAAAAGCTCTCTGCAAACTCCCGTAAAAAGTAAAACTCCGGCTCTTGTGAAAATTCAACATCTCCGAAAGGACGCCGTTCAGGAGAAAGTAACAACTGAATTTTTTATTTTAAAGAAAAAAGAAACAACTGAAACTCCAGTTCAGCAATTCCTTCCGGGTCACCTATTTCGGGGTAATTCTGTCATTAAATAAAATTATACTGTGACAATGACATATTTGCTTTGCCCAATTACTTCTTACTTTTGCCTCCGTTTCGTAACAAATCTAACACTGTCAGTTTTTGGACAACTTGCTGACTTTGAATTACTTACAGCTTCTTGGCCTGCGATATTTGCTCGTTCGTGACTTGGTGGAATCAAGGAAAGGATTGTGGGCCCAACATGTGACTTGGTGACATGTGAAAAATTACCAGCCTTGCGGGTAACGGTAACGTTCCTTTCATTGACTAGGGCTTTCGACAAAAATACATTTGTAGAGCCATAATAATGATAAACATTTTTGCTAAACATTTATGTAGTGTGTGTCACCCTCCTTCCTTTTACTAGTCTTGGACAAGATGTGAAATAGATTTATGGGGCCCATAATAATGACAAGCATTTTTGTTAAACACTAATATAAGAGTACGTATTTTGCACATTTAAAAATATTAATTATTTGATTTTTATTGTTATGAATTAAAATATAAAAAATATTTAGAGATATTAACTGTTTGATTTTTTTTAGTTTACTTAATTTTTCGCTTATATGATTTCTGTTTGAATGTTTAATTAAGTCAAAGAACTTTTTGTAATTTATATAAATTTAGAGAAATATTTGCTCGTAAGTGATTTTTATGCATTTTCTTTAGATATATTTAATTCAAATATAAGGAATTTCTTTTAATTTACATAGTTCAAATAATTTTATAAGAGCTAAATAATTGTGTTTTGTGAATGACGCATTTATTTTACAATTAAATTTTAAAATAGAAGTCTATTTTCTCGATTGAAAATTATTGAAGCATCTACAATAAGTTCATTGGTACTCTATTTAATTTTAAAATTAAGAAAGTTTAAAGTATTACTATCATCAAATTAGGGTACAATGTATAAGAAGAAATATATTAAAGTTTATTATTATTTCTATTACGTAAGTTAGTAATCAATTATGATAGTATAGCCTTAATAAATGTTCACAATTTATAGAGTTTAGTCTTGACAAATGTTGACAATTTATAGAGTTTAGTCTTGACAAATGTTAACAATTTACAGAGTTTATTGGAATCCTTTATTTTCAATTATCCAAATTCGATTCTAACGACTTTGGATTTATCAAGCATATTAGGGTATTTGATTATTCTTGAATCCTTATATCTCTCTTGGAACCAACTTGATGAAGGAACTATTCACGTATAAATACTGAATAGAAATTTGTGTATAGGAAACAAAATCTTTCTTAAGTATATATAGTCTACACAACTTTAGGAATTATATCATGAAAACAAGAAAAAGAAAAAGTGAAAAATAGTTTGCCAGTATTTGACAATTCACGACATGAAATTTAGTCACAAATTCGTTATGTTAAAACTACTAATCTATATAGTAATAAATTAAGAGATAGATAGTCAGTATTATAACTTTTATTTCATAGAATAAGATCAACAACATATACTTACAATAGCGATCAACTTATATAGTAATAATTCAAAAGTAAAAATAAACATTTAGTATTTAGGTTTTATTAGACAAGGTACACTTCAGTTAAAATCTAATTAGTAACTGATTTGATATCCATATATTTTTTAGTAAGTAATTCATACGGTTACTAATATTTAACATTAGATATTTTCAAGTCTAAAGACAATAACAATAATTTTTTGTAAGAGAACCATAATTATCTAATAAGAATTTTAGCTAATATAATTCGGAACTAATTTTTAATTATAGGAAAAACATAACTTAGATTTAATATGTGTTAATTACTTACACTTCTAAATTAGTAACTAAAAACAAAGTAAAAATTGCAAGATGAGGATTATGTTCTTTTAAGAAAAATAAAACAGGTATAGATCACATTTTACTCCTTTCTTTCTGTGTATAAGATTAGTTTAATAATAATAAAAAAGATAGATTTGACATCGTATTTGGTTTTTAGTACACCACATAGAAACTAAATTGTTTTCATATTTTAGACAATGAATCTCTTTCATCATTACAAAGTCTAGACAATGATATTAGAGACAAAATAAATGGCATTGGAAGAAGGTAGGTGAAAATGTTGACATATCTATGAAGGATAATGTCTTTGTTAATTCAAGTTTAGATGGGTTTGAGACTTTTAACCAATTTTAAGTCACCTTTGTTTTTTTTAAAATTTTTTCTTCCTTTTTTGGATCAAATATAGAAAAAGATTTCAAAATTATTCTCTCAAAAGATTCCAAAAGTTTTATACATGATAAGTAACACTTTTTTTTGTTAAAGATAATTCTTATTACTATTATTTAACTTAATTCCTAATTCTAAATTTCTTTTACTTGCATAGTTGTATAATTTCTAAAATTCATCCTTAAAAAATAGATATCAAATGGAACTCTTTATTCTGTACAAAAATCTTATTCTAACAGTAATCACTAATATTGAAAATATATTTTAAAATTGTACACTTTCAAAGGTTAATAGTATGTTTTTTTGGTAATAGAATACAGTTTGAGGGCAAATTAGAATAAATTTTAGTTTGGAGGGTCCAACTGATAATCTTTCAGTTTTGAGGGCCACATTGGGACATTTGTTTTAATTTTTAGAATAAAATTAAGATTTTTTGAATTTGAGGACTATATTGGAATAAATTTTTAATTTGGAGGGTCAAATCAAGATTATTTTAATTTAAAATGCCATATTTAGATTTTTGAGTTTGAACAGTCAAAATGCTACTTAACTCTTTGGAAATAAAATAACATTGTTTTGCTTTATTTGTCAAACAAATTTTTCTTTTTCTTTCAATAGTTTTCAATAAATTATTAGTTTCTTTAGTTGCATATAAGTATTTTCTAGTCTCTTAATGTATCCATAACCTATATATGTTGATAATAATCATATGCATAATTCTATTTGATGGTAAGTTTTATTTCATTAAGTTTTTTTGATAATTTTATTTAATATTCATCTTTAATTTCTAATTTATCCCAAAATTCTACTCTAGAAAATTGACTTCAATTAAATTTAATTCTAATAAAGTCTCAAAAGTTAGTTTTTATTTCATGTGTGCCTTTTTGGATTTTTTTCTCTTTATGGGTCCAAAAGTAGAAGTGAAACATGTAAATTTATTTTCCAAGTAAATTTATATTTTTATTCTTGCTCAATTTCTAAAACCCATCCCAAAGAAATATTTCCTACTCTTCTTTATTTTTAAAATTCATTTCTAATATCCTATTACATAAGAAAAATTATTTCAATTAAATTTATTTCCTAATACGAAGTCTTAAAAGTAGATTTTATTTTGTTATTCTTTTGCTCGTTGAGGAGTATTTACAAGAATAAATAAAATCTAATTTTAAACTTTTCTATCCTCAAGTTGAGAATATAACAACGTCATTAAATTTTATAATAAGTGAAACTTGGGAAAGAAAATCTAAAACTAAATCAAAGTTCTTCATTTATTATAGTATATGTTCAATTAATTTTTTTAAATAACTTTATTAATATTCATCTTTTATTTTTAAATCATTCTAAAATTCTACTATATGAGGAAATTTGCTTCAATCAAATTTAATTCTAAATATAAGTGTAAAAATTTTAGTTTTATTTCTTGTGAACCTTATTCAATTAAATTTTTTAAAATAATTTTATTAATATTGATCTTTCATTTTTAAATCTATCCTAAAATTTACTCTTGAGGAAATTTGCTTCAATCAAATTTAATTCTAAATATAAGTCTAAAAAATTTATCTTTATTTCCTGTGTAGCTTATAGGATTTGTTTGTCCAAAAATATAAATGAAATATTAAATTAATTGGTTCAAGCAAATTTTATTTTTTTTATTATTACTTGATTTCTAAAATCCATCTCTATAAAATTATTTCCTACTCTTCTTTAATTTTTAAAAATTCAATCCTATTATTATATTATATAAGGAAATTTACTGCAATCAAATTTATTTCCTAATATAAAGCCTTACAAGTAGGATTTATTTCCCCTCTTACTCTTTGAGGAGTATTTACATAAATAACCTAAATCATTATAAAGAGACAGAAATCAGTTACTAATTAGATAGTAAAATTTCTTATAAGTATCTAATGTCTTATAATAAAATCTAAATCACTAAATCATATGATCTAGATGTGATATAATTTTCAAGTGTACCTGTCTCTTATACACATCTTATGTCATCTACTAATAAGATCATTGTATAATCTGTCTCTAATTTACAAAACTCATTCCTATTATTTTATTATATAAGGAAATTTAGTTCAATCAAATTTATTTCCTAATATAAAGCCTTACAAGTAGGATTTATTAACATCCCCTTTTACTCTTTGAGGAGTATTTACATAAATAATCTAAATAATTATAAAAAAAAGGCATTCAAGTTAGAGGACATAACAAAGTAATTAAATTTTATAATAAGGATAATTTCGAAAAAAAAATCTAAATCATTAAATTATATTGGCTCTTTTAATATAGTATAGATATAAATGAGGATATATAGAGGTGGAAAAGGCACACAAAAATACTTGTAACTGGCAAACATTTTGGACTCACTAAAATAAAAAGTATAATAATTTTAATGAGAGAGAAGTAGTACTTAATTACCTACCAAATCCATAAAGTTTGGGTATTAAAACATATGAATTACCAAGTTCAATTTACCATTGCTGACAAACTTAGCTCGAGACCCGTAAAGATTACCTACTTGAAATAGACAATTTGGAATTTCAATAAGCATGCAGTCTCTCATTATCATGATTTAAAAAGCCAAATTGCAAAAGGAGGGCCGGGCCATCTGGCTTCAATGCGCACGGCAACTGCTAGAGGATCTGTCTATCATAATAGGGAAAGTCCAGTCTCCGCGGTTGACAGCTTGTGGGCCTTTGGAGGAGGCCTATGAAGAGTATCGTGAGGCCGAAAAGTAGTGCTCCGGGGTGGACCCTCTGTTGACCTCAGGAGGACCTTTTGCCATATTCGACGTGAGTGTGTTTGTTTGAATTGAAAATATCGAAAAATCTGCCTTATTATATCACAAATACTAAATTTAAGGTTGAGGTTCAAAAAATTTCTAATTTTTTTTCTCTACCTGAAATTAATTTATAAAATTTTTTAGCGTAAATTATTTTTTGGATAATTCAAGAGTAATATTAAGTTTCGAATACTTACTTTTATAATTTCATTTAAGAAATTTATTTTAATTTTCAATTCTTTTCTATTCTTTTTTGTCTTAATTATGGAATAGAAAACACTAATATAACTATCGTTATGTATATTTTACTACTACGTTGTACTATAACGATTTTGAATAAAATAAATCTTTTATTAACCACAATTACTTATATAAGGTATTTATTACTATTATTATAAGTTTTTTTTAACTTGTATTCATAAAATTAAAGATGAAACCGTTAAAAATTTTTACTTCAAAATATTTTTATTTTGTCAACTGAATACCGAAAAATTATATGAAAAATAGATTTTTTTTCATGTAAAATGTTTTTCAAGGTTCAATTCAAACGAACACACCCTTAATCTAAATAGAATTCCTTTACCGGTCCTCAATCACTTATTTTTAACTATAATTTTTTTTTAAAAGAAAAGTTATAAATAATTTCTTGAAATTGAAAAAAAAAAATTCGAAGAAACTAATCCAAAGTTATTTTTGATAACTTTTAACTTTTTACATATGAAAAACGAACATATATTTTCAGTTGATGTGAAACCGGTAAAGGAATTATATTTCAATTGAAGAAAAGTCCTCATAAATAGCTTTGAATACTCGGTTCATGTAGCTTCTATAGTTCTAGGTATGCTGTCGACTGTCGAGCGCCCTCTTTAGAGAAGTTTAATAAGAAGATACCGTACTAAATAATACATCACATTTTTCCACATCAAACTCAATTTCAATGTGGGGGATCATAACAAGGATGGAACACCATTATATGCAGATTGTGATGCTGCAATTGGAGAGGAGTGAGCAGTCAATCGAATCCAAATATAGGCGATTTCTCTTGGGAAATGGGAACCAAAAGGGCAACCAAAATTTGCCAAACCAAAGTGGTGGTAGTGCTTTGATAGGCAAACACTAGAATCAGCATCCCCACGGGGTCATGTCGGTGGATTTGAACTACTAGGATACTAGCCTGATGCTTGCATGTAATGCATGAGATCAAGGGGATTAGGATTCCCTTGTATGTAAACGAGGTATTCTTAGATGGACTCATCCATAATTTTATATCGTGGATATTTTGATTTAGAATTTAATTATTGAAACGAATCCTTTTTTAAATTTTCATATATAACCAGTATATGGAAAATGAAGTAAAACTGAACTTTCGATAATATGGAAGACATGTGGATCACAAAAGGAAGGGCCATAATCAGAATAAGATTTACTTATGTCTTGATACTTTTCATTATAAAATTTCCTTGCTCTAGAATGTTATATAAGATACCAAGGATGACCAATTAATAGAAGCTTTCCTTCATTATTATAAGAAATTATTAAAAAAATTAGTTCTGTCTTCATACACATTGTGAGTCAAATGATCATTGATTTGCCTGAGTTGCTAGGAGGGGACTAGACTAAATATCCACATACTCTTATTTTTATACATTTTATGTTCTAAACAATACAATTTCAAGTATTATTAGAAGTTATTAATACGACAACAAGGAGTTGGGGCCTTGATCAATTAAGAAAATTTTGTCACTATCTCTTATCAATTAAATGGAATCAATTTCAGCTCCTTCTTCATTTATCACCATTGCATTTGTTGCATCAAATCCAAAATTTTCACCTGTCAGAAAAGATTATGTAAAGAAGAAAGTCGAAGCCCGACTATTCAAACAATGTGAAACGCAAAACATAGGAAAAAAAGTACAACAAATTTGATGAGATTAATTACCTGCTATACTCTTGAGCTCAGTAAGTGATTTTGGCAACCTGATTAATCTTCTAGGCTCGCTGCAACGCATATCTCTCCGAATAACAGGTTGGCCTTCGATATATGCTCACCCTTGAAGAACATGAGCCTTTAGTAGATCCCTGCAGGCTGGATTCATGCTTTTCTTCATTACACATAAAAGCATTTGGATGATCCAGCGTATCAGGCACTGTTATCCGATGGCCTAACTCTCGATTTTGCAGCATTTCATTCAAATTAACAGGTGAAAGCTTGGACCTAATTGTATCATCAACATCAGCTCCATTCATCAAGAGAAGTTTGATCGTGTCAATATTGTTTTCTGCCATGGCAACTTGAAAAGCAGTCATGCCATGTCAGTCTTTTGAGTCCACATGTAGTCCATGTTTCAAGAGCTCTTGCATAACTGCTGTATCATTTTTTCTTGCTGCTGTGCATCGTGAAAGAGGTCACCAGCAATACAGAGATCAGAAATTGATGCCCAGTGGTAGAGTATTCGAAAAATGGATTGGTGCTTTGCTGCAATAGCTTCCCATATAGCTGTGTTTCCGTCAATATCTGCCATTCATCAAAAATCCTGTTTGTTAGCATCTTTTTCGCAAAAATGTAATTTAGTTGAGAGATTAGGATGGTCTTTTACCCTGCAGGTATATGTTACATGCGTGCTGGAGGAGCAAGACTACACAGTCTTCATACCCTTTTGTTGCATATGTATATGCTGATAAATCCAAAAAAAAAAAAATTAAATGAACAACGTTTACAAAATTATACAACAAAATAAGGCAGATTTTTCGACTGGTGGAGCCATCAGAATTAACAAGTATTGAAGAAGCCCTAGAAGATTATTCAGAAAATTGTTGATCAAGAAGTAAGTCTATAAATTCCTACAACAAATTGTAAAATCAAGATAATTTTCTGTAGGTTTAAGAAAGCAGTGCACTGCTGAAGAACTTACCAGTGGGGTTCTACCTTTGGAGTCTCCAACATCAGGGTCCAAACCTGCCTTGAGAGGCTCATCTAGAAAAGCAGCATTTCCTGTACTGGCAACTGTCAGCAAGTTCAATAGATAGATTTGGATCATTATCTTCTTCCTCTTGAGAAATAATTCCCCGAGGCACAAATCTTTGAGATTCTTGTGATGCTGCAACAACCATTTTACTAATTCAGTGAAACTAGTCAAGATTCAAGAACAAGTTCAAAATATACATGTAATGTTTGAAGGTTGACATCATACCTTTAGAAAGTTCTTGATCATTGCAATGTTATCCTCTCGGTTGATCCTCATCGCTCCCATAAGTGCACTTGTTTTCAGCCTTAGCAGTTGTGAAAGAATCTTGGTGCTATATGTAAAGCCTTGAGGCCTGCAACAAAATGCACCTACTTCTCCAAACATATCTCCCGATTTTAAAGCCCAAATGACCCTTATCTTTTTCCATTTCACAGGTATGATTATATCCACTTCTCCTGATACGATAATGTAAACATCATCAGGTGCTTCATCATGCAATATGCCATCTTGTCTAGGGGGAATATATTCAGCCTTCATATCTGCAACCTGATCAATTCAATCAAAATGCAAGATTTCGTAAATTTGGTGTCATCAGAACTCTGTACTCTATTGTCTTTATATAGAACAACATGTTCAAGAAAATGATCAAATGATTACTCTATCTTCTATTGTGATGTATCATGCAATGCAACTTACCAAGAGTAAAAGATTTTCCCTCGAAACACCATTAAAAAGATAAACTTTCTCAACAGTTAGCAAGAGAACGTCACTCAGTGAGGTTTGCCTCTCATCCCCATTTCCAGTTACATGGTAAAAAAAAAAGAAAAAAAAAAAAAGGCTTAACAAAGCAGTCACATATATAAATGGTATTTAAACAAGAAAGCATATAATTGAGCATTTAGTACCCAAAAAAAAACAGGAAAAATTTTGGATATTTGAGCTACTTGATTTTTGAAGGAAAAGAAAAGTGTGCCTCTACATATATGCTTTGTGCTGAGCTGATTCTGCACTTGTAAAACCCAAGTCCGTCTTCTTTTATTAATATTTAAGGCCAATAATTGATGATAGTCTTTTAAACTCATAAGTTATTAGATTGGATTAATACGTAATCAAATATTATTAAAGAATTAGTTGATAAATAATAAAAATTATGAATTACTATATATATTTAGATTAAATAATTATACTACAGATTATATTATGAGTTAGGGTTAAAAGTCATCCAGGAGAAAGAGAAGGAAGGGATCTCGGCAAACCACGGTGAAGGTAACCTTAGTATTTGCTTTGTTAGTTTCGTTTATGATTTTGCAAATAAAGTATTATGCTAGTGATAGGAATTTGACACAAAAAAATTTTTTTAATGAGAATTCCTATCGTTCGACAGTAAGTATAAATCGTTATTAAGACGAGTGTATTACTGCCTGTCGATATGCTATTGATTAGTATTATAAAATAATATATAAGAGGCCCTCTTGACAGTTTTTAATAGTAAGGTCTATAAGGTTATTATAATTATGGTAATAATAGCATCATCATGATTTACAGTCTACTGGTAATTAGATAAAGGTTAATGTTTTAGCATATATACACGTCGAGTTGTTTTCTTCTTGTTTTGTGGAGTTTCAGTCATACTAGCCTATACAATAATAAATATTGTATTGGAGATTTTTCTTTCGGGGATTAGATTAAGAAGACTTCCTAACATAATGTACAATTTGGAGTACTAAAATTTTCGACAATGGCTTTTTACTTTGAAAAGTCAAAGAGGGTTAGAGTTGTATTTAAGAATTAGAGAAATTAATTATTGTGCATCGTCTTCATAGGCATTATTTAGTTTGGAATTAAATTTTATTGTAATTGTGTTATAGGTGACGAAAATTGTTTGGGACCCGAATATTTGAGTTAAACTAGTAAGATGCACGTGCAATGCACGTGTGAATATAAATATCTATTTTGTTACTCATACAACAATTAAATACTAAGGTTGAATTGTTTTATATTCTTAAAATTGAAGAGTTTAAATTCAAAATTAACTGATTTTCAAATTCAATTTGGTGTTTGAAGAAATCAAGACCTTCCAATGAAATTTTTAGTACAATATAGTCACATAAATGATATTATATATATACACACGAATACAAATATACATATCTATACAATATCTAGATGTGTATAATATTATATATATATATAAAATGTATTAAGAATACATTACATCCATTAAAATATAATATACTTTTGATAATATGAAATTATGAATTATTTTATTGTTAGTTAGATTTTGAATTAAATAGGTTTTTTAGTTTTTGTCTAAAGAATTTTAGTCTAATGTCAATTGGTCTAGCGAATATGGTTATACCGAATTTAAACCTGATTAGAGACCCAAAAAATAATAACCGATTTTATTTAATTCAATTTGAAATTAAAATTAACTAATAATTTTATGATTCATTTTCAAATTTTGACCGAATTATTTGACCGATTATTTGACCGATTAACCAATCGATTAATCGACACTACCCTAAACTAACCTCATGTGTATAAGAGACAGCTTCTATATCGTACTAACTTCATTGGTGTACATATATGTATTTTTTTTTTTTTTTTTTTGTTTCATCATTGCCATGGTTTTTTTGGTGTAGGAGAAAGCACGCATTGTAATTATATCTCAATTATTACATTTAACAAATAAGATAACATTAAGTAATATTGAATCCAGAATTGCAAACATTATATAAATTAATCTTAAGAACCAAGATCACGGTTATTTGATAAATAAAAGAAGTGTAGTTACAAGCATTCAGACTTGAGAAAATACAATTGCTAACATATAATTAAATACAGTCTATTTAATTTAACATTTTAGATGTGTATAAGAGACAAATAAATGGTAGTAAACTCGATATTGATTATAAACCTATAAAAATCACTACTTTTAAAAAGTATTTATTTCTTTATTTTTTGCTTTGGTTTATACACATCAATTTCATGAAGAGACTAGGTCGTCATTTCTTTAATAATTCGGCCATTTTTTATGTTGTCAAAAGTTTATCTTTTTAAAGGTGTTTCGAGGGAAAATCTTTTTTTCTTGGTAAGTTGAATTGGAAAATCAACATTGTACATTTGCCATTTTTTTTTTTTTTTTTTTGAATCTATTGGTAACATCTTGCTTCAATAAATTTTTCATAAATGATTATCATAATTTTTAACTTATTTTTATTATGTTTTTTGGGAGAGAATTAATATCGAAAACCTACTTTTCTTATGGTGTGGTCTTGTCTCAAATATAGATCTACATAACTTGGTCCTAAATCTATAATTTTTAAAAAAAAATACTATTTCGCTTATTAACAATTAATTTGATCCTCAAATTTATTCTCATTGCCCCGCTTGTATTTTCATATCATTTGATCATTTATAATTAAAACCTTTTATGCTAACTATCTTATTAAGTCTATAAGTAATGACATAAAGTTTGGTGAACATTTTATTAATATGTGAATGAAGAAAATGGGATAAATATTTAGGTTTTCACACTTCAACAAAATTGACTAGAAGAGAAGTTTCTACCCAAAAGTTTACATGCCTTCATTCAATCACGCCTTATAGTATTTCATTGCAACCATGATAACATTATTCGAGTTATACATTTTATTCAAATTTTATTATTTTTTATCTTAATTTTTTTACGACTATTCTATATGTATTCCTTAATTTTTCTAAGACTATTCTGTATATTATAACCCTTTTGAATAAAATTAAAACTTGTAGCATTAATGGTAAAAGTTTGTATTATCAGTGATTTATCACCGTAATAAAATTTTTCTAGGATGTTTTTAATATTATAACCATTAGATATATTTATTGTACTAACTTGTCTATATCCAAATGTCAACTGATAATATCTTATGTTGAAAAATAAACAGATTTTAATAATCTTAATATACTATAATTGCTAGGTATATTAATCATTTCAATTAAAAGGCAATATCTTGTATAGATCTAATTAACGTTGTATGTATGGTTGTTCATAAAACGACATTTTACAACTTGAGATTCTTAGAATGTAGAAACACACCTATAAATATATATATTTTTTTAAAATGTAGAAACACACCTTAATAAACATTGTAGATGGCAAATCTTATTTAAGATCATAAAGTCATCAAATCAATATATTTATATAAAAATACTAAACTACATTAAATAAAATTATTACAAGTGCAAGAATATAAAAGAATTCAACCTTTGTTTTTAATTGTTGTATGAGCATTTTGTCAATGGAAAATTAATCAATATTAATAATCATTAGTTCTTTCAATTTTTTTTTGGATGTTATGCATAGTGTGGCTTTAAAATGGTGAACACTCACACATTTTATTGTTAAGCCAAGTTTTATTCTTCTTCCCATCAAATAAATTTATCAAGGATTAATTTCATTTTACACTCCTTAATTTATATCTAATTCCCACTTTACATTTTGAATTTTAATTTGGGACACTTAGCACCATGAACTATCAAATTCATCCCAGCTCAACTCTTTTTTTAACACCATCTAAAAATTTAATGAAATTTTTTCGTGTGTACTACAAATTCAACATGATGTACAACAACATTTTTGTATGAAAAAATAAAATTCTGTTAACTTTTTTTATGGAATTAAAAAAGTGGCTAAAGTTGGACAAATATGAGAGTTATCATTTATAAAATGTTCAAAACTGAAATCAACAAAATGAGAATTGGGTATAATTGAGAGGTGCAAAATGAAATTAGTCCATTTATCAATATCTCAAACAGAAGTGATTGAATACATCTCTCAAATGATAATTTTTTTCTTAATTTAGTTGTTTTCGAATGAAGTTAGTACGATATAGAAGTGGTGTAATATCGGCATTCTAGTAACTTAAAACTATAGTTTCAACCTCCATCATTTACAATATGTCATTTTAAATTTTTTTTGTTATAACTCATTTCTTTATATTTAAATTTTCGTTTTTTCTTGCTGCCATGATAGCCAAATATTCCAATTTGATTCCCTAATTCATATTAGTTATTAAAAAAGAAATTAATCAAATTTCTTTGTGATTATTCCTTTTGACAACATAAAAACTTCAAAAAGCTTAAGTATTCAAGCAAACCAAAGGTTTAAGAATTGGAATATGTTAATTTTTCTTTACTCATCTAGGAAAAGCTATTAATATATGCAATTATTATTTTTTGGGTCTCTATTATATTACTTTTTTGTTATTCTATTCATATTGAAATACACATCAATCACAAAGATAGACATACCATATTAACTTTACATAAAAAATTAACTTACATTCATTTGACATGATGTAAGCTGGTTTGCTTAAATTTCTGTCAAACTGCTTAATTATATCTCCAAACAATAGAGTTAATTGTTTGAAGCAAGTGATAATTTAATATTGAATCAAAATATTTATTTTCTAAAGAATGTGTATAAGATATTAATCAAGCAGTGTCTGATTTATACACATCTAGATTTGTATGAGAGACAGAGATATAAAGATTAATATCTCCAGAATAATCATAATAGATCTATTGAATTATGTCTCATAAACACTTCAGCTTCAGTACACATTAATGCATATAAATAGTATTACTTTTTTAAAAATTAAGATTAATAACATCATCAAATTCTTAAAATTTGAAGAGTAATAATTTTGTATGACATGTTTTGAAATTGGCTTCGAGAATTAGTAATAATTATATTATGACTTCATTGTTGTTACCTTATAGGGTGTGAAGAAGCACGGACACGATGGTTTAAAGGGTGTGAAGAAGCACGGACACGATGGTGATATTTGGGGTACCGAAGTGTTTTATTTTTAATAATGAATAAGTTTATTTCTATGAGTAAATGAAATAGAGTTTTGTGATATTCTGTTCTTGATCGATACTATTAAGTAGTGGATGAATTAGAATTGGACTCTTCTATTATTATGAAAATAGTTTTATTTCTGAAAAACTATAATTTCTAGTTGCATGGTTGATTGAAATTCTAATTTTTATCATGTTCTATTATCATTAAAATTTGTTATAAGAAAAATTATCCTTAATCTCAGTACTGGAGTCTAAATCTACTAGTCAATTGGTTACAATTAATAATTCACATATTAATTAATATAATATGTGATATCTTGTAGGTTAGAATGTCCTTCATAACTACATACATGTTTAAGTTGTCATTTCTTTAATTATGGGCAAATTAGGTAGATCAAAAAAAGAAACACTTGAGAGAAATACACAATCCGTGTAAATCTCTAATTGGTTACAATTAATAATTCACATATCAATTAATATAATATGTGATATCTTGTAGGTTAGAAGAATCCTTCATAACTACATACATGTTTAAGTTGTCATTTCTTTAATTATGGGCAAATTAGGTAGATCAAAAAAGGAAGAAACACTTGAGGGAAAAAATACAACTCACACTTTTATAATAGTATAGATTTAGCACTTGGATGGTTTTAACCTCTTTCATATTTTAAAAACAATATTTTTAACTATGAAAATGTATTTTTGCATATATGTTATAGAGACGTATAAAATTCGGATTGAATATGGTTAGTTTAATGTTCTATAATAGTAGATGTGTATAAGAGACAGGTATTGCATGAACACAATTGGGCTTGAGTTACAAATATTTACCAGATTATCCGCTCACAAGATTTCAATTTTATGAATATGTATTTTATTTACGTATTTTGTTATTATTCGATTTTACTCCATATTATAAATATAGAATATTTATTTTTATTTGCCACTTACATATATGTAATTGTTTAGAACTTGTGATTTTTATAAAATTGTACTTATATATGTATATGTATGCTCTAACGTGTGATCAAATATGGTTTGTAAAATTATATTTATATAAAGTACTCGATCCGATGAAAGAGGACTTGACACTATTTACTGGGCAAGTCTTTGCTCACCCTATTTAAATCAATTATTTTATAGATAGAGTTATCGATCTGGAGTAAGAAGGAAAATAAATTTAGTCTTAGCAAGAGCGACTCTTCATTGGCTTTTGACTGCTGAGCAAAGACTTGCCCAGTATAATCCTTAGCTACTCTTTGAGCTGCAGTGCTGATTATTGAGCTTCATTGTACCACATTTCTTTTATATCAAATTTAGTACTCCAAATTTACCAATTTTAAGAATCTGAGCTCAAGGAATTCCTCTTCTTTCATTTCCCATGTATCCCCCAAAAAGGATTCAAAAAATAACTTGAGCACTTCAAGATTGGGCAGTTTTCCAATTGTTGAAATTTAAATTTGGCTGCTTATATTTTTATAGAGTCAATTTTTTTAAATTCAACGGGAAAGAAAAATCACCTGAAAAGTATAAACATCTAGATGTGTATAGAGACATGTGCAGATGATCGCATGATAGAACCCCAATGCATTTTAGCCTGCGGATGCTTGGTAGCTTTATCAATATCTTTTGCAAGCTTTGAGAAGAGGCATCAATCGCCAAGGTTAAGGACTCTAAATGATATAAATTTGGGGAGGCATCAAGATTTTCATTTGGAAGTAGGAAACCACATCCTACATAAAGATGCCTCAATTTCTTCATCGTCCAGATAGTATTGGGCAATCTTACACTTCCTCCCGTCAAAACTTATTAGTTTTGAGAGATTTGGAAGTCTCTTAACATTTCTGCAAAGATGCCTCAATTTCTTCATCGTCCAGATAGCATTAGGCAATCTAACACTTTGTCATCGAATGATAAAAGTTTCTAACCTTGAGAGGTTTGCGATTGCGGATGGGATGGACTCCAAAGGAGACGTAGTCACCAAGTATCTCAAGTGAACAAGCAATTGCCGTTCCCTTGGAAAGTTTCTATAAATATAAATTCCTCCTAAATCCAACACTCTAAGAATCGTTTACATATCCTGAGT
The DNA here is from genome assembly GCA_025175665.1 of Cinchona pubescens. NCBI lineage: Eukaryota > Viridiplantae > Streptophyta > Magnoliopsida > Gentianales > Rubiaceae > Cinchona > Cinchona pubescens. Next base: position 97,989 of record JANKKI010000353.1, read on the forward strand.
ATCCTGAAAATGCATGAATACTTATTTGCCCTTATCCATTTAAAAAAGTATGAGTAAAGACAGAGTATAATACATAGCATGCATCCTGTGCCCTATACTCAAGTAAATATCCAGTATAGTGGGAGTTATGAAGTTGACTACAAGGAAAAAGTGTTACTGTATGCCCTAAAGCCAATTAATTTGTGATAAATTACACTTTTATATTTATGTATATTTTGTAATATGGCATTTAACGAATAAAATATTTATATGTAAAATCATAAGGAGTTATGATGTAATTATATTTTATTCGTGTATATCCCTAATCGTAGTGTATGACACTAGTATATTAGCACATAAGAGTATGTGGATGCTTATTAAGAGTAAGTGCATCGGATTGACCCGCTAAGAGTCTTATACACGGATCTATTATTTGTATAACTACTTAATAGTATCGATCAAGAACAAGTCAATGGTCCATTGACTTAAGAGTCATTTACTCCTATTTTTAGAGTGTCTTAATCATCTATTTCAAGTGAGTTGTATCTTATACACATCTAAATTTGTATTAGATTCGATAAGAGTTGGCATTACATCTGTATTCTTGAATTAATCGGGATACAGGAGTACTAGTCACGGATGGGTGATGTCGAACCACTTGACATATCTCAACACTTGGGTGGTCATGATGCTTTGCTAGAAGCCAATCTTGATCTATAAGTATAAATTAATTAATTGGAGAATTAATGATAAATTAAAGGTGCTTAATTTATCTAATCCTAATTAATTTAGGATTATACCATTTATACTTATTACCAACGTGATTGGGAACCTAAAGGGTCACACACTTAAGGATAATTAATTCAGGATTAAAATGATTTGATAAGTATGAGATACTTATGGGTTAATTTATGAGATAAATTAATTTTTGGGTTTAATTATAATAAGTTATAAATATTAGGAGTTAATATGTAAGACATATTAAGAGTCCTAATGGTTTTATAATTATTGATATACCCATAACCCAAACTGATTAGAATTTCTAATTCCCTAAACCCAATTTGATTGGGATTCTATATTATTATATATATGATATATTATAATATATATAAAAGGAAGTAGTACTATTGGAAGGACTAGTACATTAAAATTTTAGTAAAAAAGCCAACATGTATTCCTTTTTAAATCAGGAAGAGTCACGATTGAGAAATAAGGGAGAAATAATTTAGGAGTTAGCACTCCGTGGTTTGGGTCAATCAATCTTGTGAAGATTCCTGATTGACGTCCCAAACATATTGGAGATTTTCTTACTGCAATTTTAAGGTATGATCTCTATACTTTTCTTGTACTACGCATAAATTAATCAATAAGAGACGTGATAGGAAAGTAAAATTTTAAAGAAGCTGCCTATCTCTGATTGACCCCAATTTAAAAGCCCATTAGATGCGGAACAATCAAGAAAACTGTCTTCTTTGGCTTTTGCAACGCAAAACTCATGAACCAAATCATGAATTCGCAACTGCAGCTCAAAGAGTAGCTAAGGATTGAGATGTGTATAAGAGACAGGGATGTGGCAGACAACTACTTGATGGATCTGATACATATCCCGTTGAATTTAAATATATTGACTCTCTTCCAGAGCAGCTCAACTAACCTAATTAATAATTTTTGTGCTTCTTGAAAATCATTAAAACTAACAGCAGGAGAACTCCCAAAAAAACATTAGCAAGCAAATTGAATATGACCACTTCCACTCCAAGCTAGATTTTAACGCACACAAACACATTGATCCCCAAATTTATATCACATATAAAATATAACCCTGTCATAACTCCTTATGATTTTACATATAAATATTTTATTCGTTAAATGCCATATTTCCCTAGATTAGGTAATATTATTAGTCTAAATATCATGATTAGCAAGACTTATCATATGTTTGATTGTCTTGATTAGCAAGACTTATCATATTTATATGGTTTAGAATATTTTCTTGTAAACCTATATAAAGGCACTCTATATACTAATTGTATTGAGATTTGATTTATACACATTGTATTATACTGTCTTTCGTTTCTAACATGGTATCAGAGCCTCCACTTGTAATATATTTTGACCTTCTGACAATTTGAACTTTCGCTTGTAAATATATTTTACTCTATTTCTTAGTTTTCAACCTTTGGATTCTCCTGATTTCAACTTTTGGATATTTTGATTTTCAACCTTCGTATTCTCCTGATTTTAACCTTCAGATTTCCTAGTTTCAACCTTCAGGTTCTTTGATTTTGAACCCTTTCGAATTCTCTCGATTTTCAACTTTCGATTTCTTTCAGTTTTGAACCTTTGGGTTCTCCTCGATTTTTGACTTTCGAGTTCTCTCAATTTTCAACCTCCGAGTTCTCTCATTTTCAACCTTCGAATTCTCTCAGTTTTGAGTTTTCAGGTTCTCTTGAATTTCAACTTTTCGAGTTCTCTCGATTTTTGGCCTTCGGGTTCCTTTAGTTTTCTTATTTTTTTCTTAAGTTTCGTTTCAAACTCAATTTGACTTTTCATAACCATATTTAGTTTGAGGGGATGTCAAGATATGTATATATCAATATATGGCATGTAAATTTGTGATTAATGTAATTACCCTAATTACTCCCCTAAATTAGGTAATTACCTTATTAGTCTAACTGTCTTGATTAGCAAGACTTATCATATGTTTGATTGTCTTAATTAGCAAGACTAACCATATTTATATGGTCTTAAACCCAAAAATTAATTTATCTCATAAATTAACCCATAAGTATCTCATACACCTGTCCTTCGTTTCTAACACATGTGATGAGCTGATTCTGCAGCAGTAAAGAAGATTTCTGAAATTGGGATGATAGATTGGTTACAATTATTAAACATGAAAACATGGAGGACTATTTTCAAAATAATAATAATAATAATAATAATAATAATAATAATAATAATAATAATAATAGTAATGTTGAGCTCATTAATGCATGACTATTATGACCACTAAAATCTGATGCAGAAGATTCTGGAATTGTAATTTAGAAGTGAAGAATACAATTCGTAGAATCAAGTCATTGTATCGAGGAGGAGAAATAAGTAGAAATGGTGGTTACAAACTCTCACACACACAAATCAAATGCATCCTCAGCTTATTTATTAAGCTAATTCCCATAACTGCATCTGCCAGTCTGCTAACACGACATTAACTCACTCAATCAATAGCTGCTACAGAAAATGACACCAAAATACTTGTAGAAGCTGGTCAGCTTGACTGCTGAGCTGACCATCCAACAACCTTAGCTAATCTTTGAGCTGCACCGCTGATTATTGAGCTTCATTGCACCAGATTTCTTCTATATCAAAATCACGAAGTGTTAGGATTTGTACCCTGAGAATTTAGTTAAATTAATTTTAGCAAGTCCTTTAAAGACGATAAAGAAAAATAATAACGAAATGTGTAGAGAAAATATAAGTGAAAAGAGACACAAAGATTTACGTGATTTGGTCAATTGCTCTAACTAAATTCTCAGGGTACAAATCCTAATATTTTACTATATGAAAAAGATACAAAATTTTGGAAAAAATTCCAAAAAATGAAAAAAAAATATTTCAAATAAACACCTGAGAACTAAACAGAAAAACAAGTTCTAAGAACTTGTAAAATTCTATGTGTTTTTCTTTTCAGTTGGTGCATTGAATAAGCTACTTGAGCTTTCAATTTATAGGCAAAGATTTCAAAAGCTTCTAAATTTGAGTGAAATAATTTCAGCTGACTAAATCATCTTTCCAATTCACGCAAAAATTCATAACCAATTGCTTATCAAAATGAAAAATGAATTGTGAATGGCAGAAGAAAGCCATACCACAATCTACTTTGTGACCCCTATGCTACTATAGCCAACACGAAGTTATAGCATCAACTTCAAAGCAAAGAATTGGTAACACCCATAAAGTTGTTTTGAGAAACATGAATAATTTTGGACCATTTGAATTAGAAATAACGGGGCATTATTTGTCAAAAACATGTTGTGGACTAATGTAAATGGATATTACTACTGATTAAACATAGAAAATATTTCAACTTTAAACAAGTTACATGTCAACGTAGTTTAAGCGAATCGACAATGTGGATCACAGTTCAACACATCACTACAACTATTAAATGAACTTAAAAGCCTGCCAATAAATGTATTTCATAGACATAGGATCAGTCGTTCACATTGGACCATAGTAAAGAATCGGAGGTTTGATCTGGGCCTTTAGAGGTAATAGCCGTTCAAGTCAGTAGATCAAACCTTCGGCCACTCGATTTGAAATTTGACCTTTTCGACATTTCAAACCTAATAATTTATTACTTGTTTGCTGCTCGACATAATGATTGTACCGTAAGTGTTTTTACCTTTTATGTTTTATTTTATCGTTCGTTTATGCAATTAATTTTTTTTTCCAAAAAAAAACAAAGGGGTATGCAATGGATCAATTACTCCGGGGTTTGTAATGGACCTTTGATTACTCCTGATGACTTGAACCTATTATTTAGATTACAGAAAAAGTATAATATTACTACTTGAATTACATTTCTTTGTCCACAAATAATTTCTTTTTATCTGACAAATTGAAAAGTATGTAAATAACAATAGATAGTTTTTTAGATAATTTGTTCAATTTCGTTCATTGACAATTTCAGCGAAGGATGAATTAAAGAATAAATTAAAAAAGTTTCCATGACACTAAATTTGATGGATTGAAGGATATAATTAGTGATAATTTGGAAAATGTAAATAATGAATAGTACTATCCCGTCAACTCCAATATATTTATCATATCTGATTATTTTGGTCAACGAATCAAGTTTTCAAAACTTAATCTTTTGTAAAATTTTAAATTTTTTTTTTTATAAATTTTAAGTTTTATGTCATAGTATTTTATATAAATTTTATTTTTGTTAAGAAAAAAATTATAAAAAATCAAATAAAAGTATATGAATTATTGATTATAAAATTAATTTGATTGACTAGAAAAGTCAAATTGTGACAAAATAAGTGAGATGGAGGAAATAAGTGTAAATAATGAATAAGACAAAATAATAATAATATAAAATATTATTTGAAAAATAATAGAGGTTGATCAAACCGCATTTATTATTGAACAAATATTATTTGACAAATAATAGGAATTATTTGCTAACCAAACGGACACATAACTGATTGATCATATACAAATAATGGGGTAGCAGTAGTGCTAACTTGAGGAGTGGCACCCCATGCTGCATTGCTCTTTCCCAAACCTCTACCAGCATTAAGGAAACGGCACTAATAAATGCTTCAAATTTACGAATTATGATCTTTAGACCGTCATTTCCATCATCCATCTGCTGTTGTTGAATTTGCTTCACTAAATTTACAGCAGATTCATGACAGTAACTGACCTCAATCATTTCAATAGTTATAATCTCCTCTAAACATGAAGGTACCTCTTGCAGGTTCCAACAGTAACTCAAAACCAGTTTTTGAAAAGGGGGGAAATTATCACCAGAGGCTATCCACCTGACAATCCTCAAAAGTTTCAATTTCAAGAATCTGAGCTTGGGGAATTCCCCTCCTTTCATTTCCCATGTATCCCCCAAAAAGGATTCACCAAGTAACTTGAGCACTTCAAGATTGGGCAGCTTTCCAATTGTTGAAATTTCACTCCATGGCCGCTTATAGTTGTCGAGAGTCAATTTTTTTAAATTCAACGGGAAAGAAAAATCAACACCCAGAGAGCAACCCACTGTGAGTGATTCTAATCGACTCAAATAATCCAGCACAAAGGTCCCGTTGCCCCATTCCCAGTAGTATCGCCTGATCGAGCCCTAAAGCATTTTAGCCTGCGGATGCTTGGTAGCTTTATCAATATCTTTTGCAAGCTTTCAGAAGAGGCATCAATCGCCAAGGTTAAGGACTCTAAATGATATAAATTTGGGGAGGCATCAAGATTTTCATTTGGAAGTATGAAACCACTTCCTCCATAAAGATGCCTCAATTTCTTCATCGTCCAGATAGAATTAGGCAATCTAACACTATTTCCCCGTCGAATGATAAAAGTTTCTAACCTTGAGAGGTTTGCGATTGCAGATGGGATGGACTCCAAAGGAGACGTAATCACCAAGTATCTCAAGTGAGCAAGCAATTCCAGTTCCCTTGGAAAGTTTCCATAAAGATTAATTCCTCCTAAATCCAACACTCTAAGAAGTTTACACATCCTGAGTATCCTGAAAATGCATGAATACTCATTTACCTTGAACTCCTTAAAAAAGTAGAGCAAAGAGCGTAAATCGGGAAAATTTTAATAGCCTTGATGTGTTCAATTTCTCTGCCCTATTTAAGTAAATACACAGTCGGTGGGAGTTGTGAAGTTGACTAAAAGGAAAAAGCCCATTAGGTGTAGGAACAACCTGTAGAAAACTGTCTTCTTTGGCTTTTGCAACACAAAACTCATGAACTAAATCATGAATTCGGCAAGCTTTGACTCCTCCTAAAGATCTTTCTCGGCTATCCATAACTAAACTTCTATGTATAAGATCCATCAAGTAGTTGTCTGCCACATCCTCAACGTTCTTTATCTTATCAGTCTTCTGCACAAATCCTTCAGAGATCCATAGCAATTTTAACTGTCGGACAGGAATTTCTTGGTCTTCCTCAAATGCACTGAAGTAAAGTAGGCATGGCTTCAAATAATCTGGTAAATATTTGTAACTCAGCCCAATTGTGTTCATGCAATGCTCAGTCTCAACAACAGTGCGGGAACTCAGACCGTTTGCAACTTCTTCCCAAGAATCTAGCGCAGTACTGCTTGCAAGAATTCCAGCAACAACCACAACTGTGAGAGGAAGCCCCTTACATTTTTTTGCTATTTGCATTCCAACTCCATTTAGAGCTGGAGGACAACCCATTTGCCCAAATATCCAACTCTGCATCAATTCCCAACTCTCTTCCTCACTAAGATGGCGGAGATGGTGAGGCTCGCTATCAAGTTTAATTTGCAAAGGCAGTTTGTGAGATCGACAGGTCATGAGAATTCTACTTCCATTGGCGTCATCTGGGAACGATGTCTCGATCGAACTCCATGCATCAATGTCCCACACATCGTCCAAAACAATGACATACCTATTTCTTTTCAGTTGCTTGTAGAGCTGTTCAGCCAAATCATCTTCATTCTTGTTTAGATATTTGTCAGGAGTCTCAGAAGCAATGCTACACAATATTTGAATTAACAAACCGTGCTTATTATGTACTTGAGAAACACAACACCAAGCACGAACATGAAAGTGGTCTTTTATTGAAGGATGATTTCAAAGTAAACTTTGTTGGCTAATGTTGTCTTACCAAGTCCTGGCATACCCACAATCGAAACAATATCTAACTTCTTTGAACCTCTGGTAAGTCGATCAATAATTGTCTTTACCTCATCATTAAGACCCACAAGAATTTCATTCAATGCTGGGGTACTATGTTGTGATGCCATGTGAGTAGAATTCTTGGTAACGTTCTGAGTTTCACTATCATGCCTCATGCTTTCACCCATGTCTTGGGCCTCAATCTTCATAAGCTTGATATCTCGAGCAATGGTATCCAAACATTCAGGTTTGTCCCCAACCACAACAGAGTCAATGACTAATTCTGCCCTGTATGCCACCTCCATAACATGATTCCACAGAGTTTGGAGTTTTTCATTCTGGTTGCGCCGCTCCGCAATATTCTGTGAGAAAGATCTTAAGAATTCAAGATCTTCAAGGATTGTTTGGACACGACCCGCCGGAAAAGGAATTGAATTAGCCTCAGAAATTGCTATTTCCTTATTAATTGAGATTTGTTAGAAGGAAGTCAATGGAGCCCAACTCATAGGTGCTGGGAAAACTAAATGATGATGGTGGATAAATTGATGCAACTTCTTCCATGATAAGCTTGAGCACTTTCAGCAAATGAAAAAGCGCAAGGTCTGTTTCCTTGGGCAAGCAGTCTTTCATTTCATTTGCATAAAGGGAGCAAATTACAATTCCTGTATCAATGACAACAACTCCCATATCAATGACAACAACATAAGCAAATCAGTTTTGCTGCATTGACAGCCACATCTTCAACGTGAATCAACAGATCTATCAATTGTTTACGGTCAACACCTTGTAGTATGGCAAAGCCAATGAAACTCTTCAAGAACTTTAGCTTCTCTCGTAGGGTTTCAAGGTTTTCTGGAAGATACATGAATGCTCGACCAGATCGGAGTTTTTCTATGAGAAGACCATCCAGATTCCGCAAAAGGGAATCAATGAAATCCATAGTTAGTTGTCCATCTCCATCATCTCCTTGCCAGTGAGTAGTAGTCCAACCAAGTGATGCATGATTCCTGAACAAAAAACTTGATGGTTTCCCGGAATCTAGCGAACTCACGTTCGAAGTTACTATGATCTGATGCAAGACAGTGATATCTAAGATAAGCAGAGTTAAGATCCTGGGTAAAGCTATAAACCATATCTTCAACTCTGAATGAAAAAATATATTTTCCCTCCTTGTGATCATGTTCCCAAAGATACTTTTCATGCTTCCTCCTCCTACAGTTGCTGCCATACAGAACAAAGGTTTTCAGCAATTGTATATCCATCAGCAGGTTATTGATATACAAACTCCACGGCATGTCAGGGGTTCGCTTTCTTAACCACTTCAGATAATCTAAAGCAAAATCTAAGCAACTACTATTGGACATCTCCATTATGGTTTCTATGATGATATCAAATTTTTATCTGGTGAATAAACTTAATTATTCCAAGTTCTACAATGTAATAATGGTTGTGCTTTGCTTGATTGAAGATCTGGAAGCTCGAGCTTTAAACAACTTAAACACAAATAAAGTTCGACGAAATGCCCCTATGCAAAACCCCCACAATAAACCTCTCTAACCTGACGGGATTTGGGCAAGTTCTTGACTCCAAAGCTTTATTAGAAAGATTCTTGACTCTAGAAAGTTGGTTGGATCCGAAAAACTACAGTGGATGAAGATACACTGGAGAATACAAAGTGAAATAGGTTTTGTGAAAGGAAAATTAAGATAATAGTATCAAATCAAAAAAGAGAAAATGGTAAGAGTGATTCGGTTGAAGAAACAAAAGAGGTTGCCATTTTAATAAAAATAGCTGTGGCAATATCATTTCCCATTTATTTATTAGGAAACTAACTGAGAAAATTCTTCGTCACCAGTCTACTTTTAGCCAATAAAGTTGTCTAAATAATTACCAGAAAATTGTTAGAACAAAGAGATGGCTTGAAGGTTTGTTGTATTATTGTCACTTTCAGTTTAGTTTGTCCTTACCATAATTTGTGTCTTGTGTAAAAGAGTATTACAAATTAACCTCCAGGATATAATAAAATTAGTAATTGACTACATTTCGTATTAATAAAATCAATTCACTAAATATTTAAATTTTTTTAAAAAAATTCGTACTAATAAAATCAATCCACTAAACACTCAATTTTTTAACAAACTTGTCTTGGTTTGTAGGAGAAATAAGAAAAATAGGAAAAATAATATATCTTTTCTCTGCCACATACATGCCAATGTATTTATAGGTGCTTTTTGCATCTTCGCACAATTCAAGAAACAGAAAAGAGAGGAAATAATTTGGTGGATTCAGTCTATATTCTCACTTGTAGATCATGTGTTGTGTGGATCAAACTAACTATATCTATCTATATCTATATCTATATCTATATCTATACTAATTAAAAGAGGTAATATGATTTAATGATTTAGATTTTCTTTCCGGAATTACCTTTATTATAAAATTTAATTACTTTGTTATATCCTCTAACTTAAATGCCGTTTTTATAATTTTTTATATTTACATTATTTATGTAAATACAGCTCAAAGAGTAAAAGAGGAAATAAAACATATTTTTAAGGTTTCATAATATGAAATAAATTTGATTGAAACAAATTTCCTTATTTAGTAGAATATTAGAAATGAGTTTTAGAAATTAAAGAAGCATAGGAAATAATTTTATTGGGATGGATTTAAGAAATCAAGAATAATAAAAAAAATAAAATTTACATATTTCATTCATACTTTTGGACCCTTAACGAGAAAAAATTATAAAAAGTACACAACCTTAAAATTAAATTTTTTATTTTATATTTAGATTAGAATTAAGTTTGATTGAAGCAAATTCCCTCGTAGAGTAGAATTTTAGAATAGATTTAAAAATAAAAGATGAATATTAAATAAAATTATTTAAAAAATTAAATGAATATATACTATAATAAATGAAGGAATTTGATTTAGTTTTAGATTTTCTTTCCCAAGTTACTCTCACTATAAAATTTAATGACTTTGTTAATGTTCATTCAACTTGAATGCCTTTTTAGGCTATTTATGTAAATACTTCTCAAAGAGTAAAAGAATAAATAAAACGTACTTTTAATATATTAAGGAAATAAATTTGATCGAAATAAATTTTCTTATGTAATAGAATATTAGGAATTAGTTTTAGAAATTAAAGAAGAGTAAGATTTTTTATTTTTTGGGATGGGTTTTATAAATTAAGCGATAATAAAAATATAAGATTTACTTGGTAAATAAATCAGTGTTTCACATATACTTTGAGACCCTTAAGAAAAAAAAAATGGCTTTGCCATACACATGAAATAAAAACTAATTTTGTTAGACTTCATTTAGAATGTGTTTAAGAGACAGTAAATTTTTCATCTGGAAGAATTTTGGAATAGATTTAAAAATTAAAGATGAATATTAAATAAAGTTATCCAAAAAAAAAACTTAACAGAATAAAATTTCTCATTAAATAGAAGTATGCATATGATTATTATCAACATATATACAATGTGGATACAGAGTATTAATAGACTAGACAATATTTATATGCAATTAAAGAAATTAATAATTAATTAAAAACTATTAAAAGAAAAAGAAAAATTTGTTTAACAAATAAAGGAAAAAGAAGCAAAACAAGGTTATTTTAATTTCGAAGAGTAAAATTCCATTTTAGCCATTCAAACTAAGTAAAAATCTCAACATGACTTTTTAAATTGAAAAGCTCTCGATTTGACCCTCCAAATTGAAAAAATATTATAATATAGTCCTCTAAATTCAAAGAGTCTCAATTTGCTCCTCAAAACTAAAAGAAAATGTCCCAATATGACCCCTAAAATTGAAAGATTATCAATTTGACCCTCTAAATTGAAATTTTGTTCTAATTTGCCCTCCAAACTGTATTCCGATACAAAAATACCATTAACCTTTTAAAAGTATACGATTTTAAAATATTCTTTCAATCTTGATGATTACATTATTGTTAGATTAATATTTTTCTATAGAATAGAGAGTTACATATGTTATCAGGATCCTATTTTACAAGGATGAATTTTAGAAATTACACAAGTATGAAAATAAAACTTTTTAAGGATTAGGAATTAAATTAAATAATAGTAGGAACTACCTTTAAAAAAAAAAAAAAAAAGTAGGATTTACCATGTATAAAACTTTTGGACTCTTTTAAAAGAATAATTATATTAGTTAAAATTCTTAATAGATAATTATTGTCCTCCTATAAAATTTTATATAATATCTAATGTTAAATGTTAATAACCGTGTAAATTACACACTAAAGAATAGGGATGTCAAATAAGTTACTAATTAAATTTTAACTAAAGTGTAGTTTGCCTAATAAAACCTAAATAAATGTTTATTATTACTTTTAAATTATTACTATACAAGTTGATAGCTATTGCAGCTATATGTTGTTGATCTTATTCTATCAAATAAAATTTATAATATTGAATATATAGCTTTTAATTTACTATTATACAGATTAATAGTTTTAACATAATAAATTAATCACTGAATTTCACATCGTAAATTGCTTAATGGTGGTAGATTATTTTTTACCTTTTTTTTTTTTTCTATTTTCAATATATAATTCCTATAGTTGTGCAAACTACATATATAAAAGAGATTGTGTTTCCTAAATTATAAATTGCTATTTAGAATTTGCACACGAATGGTTTCTTCATCAAGTTAGTTCCAAGAGAGGTAAAGCGCTTGATAAATCCAAAATTGTTAGAATAGAACTTGAATAATTGAAGAGAATAAAAGGTTTCAATGAACTTTATAAATTGTCAATATTTTTTAAGACTACACAATTCTCTTTGATTACTAAGCTTATAAAATGGATATAATAATAAACTCCAATAAATTTCCCGTCATACATTGTGCTCCAATTTCATGGTACTTTAAACTTTCATATTTTTGAAATTAAATAGAGTACCATGAGCTCATTGCACAATGATTCAATAATTCTCAAGCGAGAACAATAGACTTTTATTTTAAAATAAAATAGGAATGTGTTATTCACAAGACATCAATTATTTAGTTTTTATAAAATTGCTTGAACTATTAAACTAAACAAATCTTTTATATTTCTAGCAAAGTATATATAAAGAAAATGTATAAAATCATCTACGACCAAATATTTCTCTAAACTCATTCGAATTACAAAAAATTCTTTGATTTAGTTAAACGTTGAAAGTTAAAACAGCACTGTATCTTATACAAAATTAAATGAACTAAAAAAATCAAATAATTATTTTCGTCAAACATATTTTACTTTTTAATTTATAATAATAAAATCAAACAATTAGTATTTTCAAATGTGCAAAGCACGTGCTCCCATTAATTAAATAGTTAATATCTCCAAACAAATTTACTTTTTAATTTATAATAATAAAAGTCAAACAATTAGTATTTCTAAATATGCAAAGCACGTGCTCCCATGCTAGTACCATTTGATAAATAATATTTGGTCGAAGTTTTGGTAGTTTTTAGAATAATGTTGATTTTTATAATAATAGGATATTTGTTTGTCTCTTATGGATTCAAACAATATTTTAAATAGCTATTTGAATAGCAAATAATGAATACCTGCTATAAATAATCATTTGGATATACAGTAATAGTCCACGACTAATATTAATCACTATATATTCATTTATGTTAAAAACATGTTGTGAACCAACGTAAATGGATATTACTACTGATTAAACATAGGAATAAGTTAACTTTAAACAAGTTAATTTTTGTTTGTTTAATTAAACAATTTTTTCATTTTGGGAGGAAGAAAGCACATGCTTTGCAATTATATCTCAAATATTAAATTCAGCATATAAGATAATATCAAGTAATATATTGAATTTGGAATTACAAACACTAGATAAACTAATCTAAGAACTGAGATTGTGGTTGTTTAATCAACTAAAAAAAGTATAATTACAAGCCTTGAGACATGAGAGAATAGTTGTCAACATATATAAATTAAAATAAGCCCATTAATTTAATTAATCCAAATAGAAAAAGTATTTAATTATTGAGAAACTTCAAGATAATGACTACAAACTTATAAATTTCACTAAAGTTAAGCACGCATGAAGCATTTATTTCTTTATTTTAACTTTGATTTTATTTATAGCAACATTTTACAAGTTGTTAATGTTTAATTTTATTATGTTCTTTTTCAAATGGGGTTAATCATGGAAATCTATTTTTCTTATGAAGTCTCTGGAATATCAATTTCTTTTTTGTGTTTTTGTCGTTTTATGAATCCATAGATGTGATTTTGTCTCAAACAATTATTCATAATTGGTTATCATGATTTTCAACTCATGTTTTTATTTATTATGCTATTTTGTGGTGAATTAATCTCAAATTCTTAGATTTGGTTTTTTATTTTCTTAAAAAAATAATGTAATTGTAAAGTTGATTTGTTTTCGTGCTTTAGTCTTCGGAATCTAGTAGAGTGATCTTGCCTTGAATATAGATTTACATAACTTGATGTTGAATCATATAATTTTTTTAAATTAATATGTTGGCTTTCCTTAATAGTTAAATATTTGATTAGATAATTATAAGAGACATTTTGTGTTACTTTTCATGTAGCTCTTGTTTGCAGATGAAATCGTATGGGGAAAATCGCTAAAATAGTCCTTCAACTTTTTTATTTTAGCCGAAATAGTCCCTTAACTTTTTTTGTAGCCAGAATGGTCCTTCAACTTTTATTTTTTAGCCAAGATAGTCCTTTTGTGGTGGAGCCGCCACAAAAATCTCTTTCATTTTTGATAAATTCTGCATACACCCGCTGTGGTTTAGTTATTTTTCACATTGGACTAATTTAAAATTTTACAAAACTTTATGGCCAATTTTTTTTTTAAAAAAAAGGCCCTGTGATTGACTGAGCGGATCTGCAGTAGCGTTAGTGGGTGACAGTTGGTATGGCTGAAGGGGTAGTTCTAGAGTTGGGTTGGTGATAGTTTCGGCTGGAAAAAATGAGAAGAGGGCAGAATTAGGATTTTAAGATTGTTTTTGGTAAAAAATAAAGTTTCATTTTTTAAAATTTGTTTTGAAGTTTTTTTTTGTTCACCCCTTCAAATTAATTTCTTTCTTATTTTTTCCATTTTAAACTATGTAGGGATTATGTAGAAAATAAGTAAACTTTAGGGGGTGTATGTAAAATTTATCAAAGAAAAAAAGAAAAAAGTTTTTATGGTGGCTCCACCATAAAATGACTTTCTTGGCTAAAAAATAAAAGTTGAAGGACTATTCTGGCTAAAAAAAAAGTTAGAGGGACTATTTTGACCAAATTAAAATAGTTAGAGGCTATTTTTGCAATTTTCCCAATCGTATATGCTAACTATCTTATTAGAGTCTATACATAATCATGTAAAGTTTGGTGACAATTTTTTTTAATACACGAGTGGTGAAAGTAGGATAGTTTTTTAAGCATGTTTTAGGTTTCTAACTTTAAGACAAAAATAATTCAAATTTGGATATGTAACACATATATTGGATCGATATTTTTTAATTGAGTTCGGGTGTAGATGTGAACAGGAAAATTTATAGTTTCTAAGAGGCATTTATCTTCTTTGAAACATCTCACATTTATTATTGATGAGAAGCAAATTTAGGCTTCATATGCTTTTCGCCGCATGACCTGACAAGGTTAATACTTTTAGCTAAGTAATTTTCAAGTGTAATACTTATAACTAATTAGAAAATTTCTCTTTTAATTTCTCTTAAAAAGTTATATTTATTTTGAGAAAAATTTAAAGTTTTGCAAATAAATAAGTGCCATGTATTTATTCTTATAAGACGTGAATATCTTAAATATTACAACATGGATGTTTTTGTATTTTTTCACTAAATACTATTTTAGATTTGTTGAATTTGGACTTTATTTTCACCTTTTATACTCATTATTGCACTTTGTCTTTAGTGTCATAACATACAATTCCACAGTAATATATGCTACTTTTTTTGGGCATTATTAATTTAACCTATTGTATTTTTTTTTTATACCATGATGTATATACGCTCAAAGGTCTATCTAATCCCTCGTTTATTCTATTGTTAATCATTCTCATACCTCTTCAGTCTTCTGGGAGATTTTGCCACTTCCCTCGCCAACACAAATCACATGCCTTCTTTTCCCTTTCTCTTTGTCTATTCTTCCTCGCATTGAATAGAATAGAGTAGCAACCAACTCCCGTTTAAGTGATTTGGTTATTAAATATTTTATTTGAGTATAAATTTAAAAATTCAAATTTCTTTATATTATTAAGATAGAAGTTAAATTTTTGATTTTTTCAGTCTAATTGAATTTTCACTTTTTTCTTAAATTTAGATAAATAAAAATAGATTCGATTTTTGTCTTTAAAAAAGAAAAAAGAAAAAAAAAAGAATAGAATAGCAGTCAGGCTGTAGGCTACTAAGCAGTAGTAGGTCATCATATAGTATTATTTAATTCAGAAAATGGAGCCGTTTATTCTACCGCTACTTTTACGTTGTTTAAGGTTCCCCGTACCGCTGCCTCACAGCTATGCAACAAATTGGTCCCCATCCCATCCGTCTATCTTTTCCCAAGGGACCCTCGTACTCGCTGGAGAAGAAGATTGGACTACTGTACTGCTACTAATTAATTTGGCGTTGTTAAGATAATTCAATATATTGTATATTGTCGGACTAATAAAATTTTGTTGCGTCTTAATATTATAAGATCAAATATAATTTGCGCACCAAATTTTTAATTCAATACTTAAACTTATCATTTGTATCTCTTTAACGGTATAAGTAATTGATTGTAAAAATTATACAAACCAACTTTGTTTTCCAATATCAGACCATCAAAATTTGTCATTGCCTGTATAAGATTAATGTGCGAATCAAAGGCATAATTTGAGAAATTTATCTACTATTACCTGAGAATAAGAAATCACCTAGCTATTGGATAGATTTGGCAAAAATTAGAAGACATTATTATGTAAACTATTATAACCATAATAGTTTCAGGTAAAATAATGTTAAAAAAAAATCCTTATTATTTATGATAGACCATTATATAATATAGTATTCAAATTGGATATGAAATCTCAGTGCAAACAAAATGGGCAAATCCACGAATTAGGATCTTTAGACCAGGCAGTCATACAAATCCACGAATTAGGATCTTTAAACTGCGATTCGTGGAGCGACTACTTTAGTAAGTTGCCTATGATTTCGACGAGAAGGGGCTGTTGGGATATAAAATTGGGAAGCCTTGTACGTTTCGTTCGGCGGAGGTAGTAATGTATTGAGAGGATGGTTATGGTGATTGAGACATCTGTGAAGGGAAATAATAGTTGTAGGAATTTGAAGAAACACTATAACTGGTTCTAAATCATTCTTCAGAATAATCAATTTTCAAATATTTAAGAAATCAGTTTGATTATGTCGTGGGACTTCATAGTATCCTTTCTTCCTTCAGTTAAAAGATTCAAAAGAATCAATTTTGCATTATTGTTGAGCTATATTTTGTGGATAGCACCAATCCCATCTCCAATAAATTTGCGTATTAGTAGTAATTGATTTTTGCAATTTGGAATTATCAAGGATTACTGCAAATCTTGCTTTTGATTCCTTTTGTGAATTATTCTATCATTAGTCATGCATTGTTACTGTGTTTGTGCTGCCACCAAAGGATGAGTGGCCCGCGATAATGGCGCTGGACCAGAGAAAGACGATAGTAATTTGTTCGGCTACAACGAAATTGTGAGAGTTTGGTCATTTAAATATTTTTGTTTGACAAATTTGTCTTATTTTGTAGGAGAAATAAGAAGAATAGAAAAAATAATGTATCTTTTCTCTAACACAAACATGCCAATGTATCTATAGGTTCTTTTCTACATCTTTTAATTCCACAATTAATGCAAAAAAAAGAAATAATGAGGTAGATCCGATTTATGATCTTGTTGATCATGTACAGTGTGGATTAAACTATATATATAAATGACATCAGTCGATAAAAGTAAGATTTAATAAAATTTATCCAAATGACAAGGTTTTTAAGTTGGGATCTAAAATCAAATCTACGTAAATATTTTTCATTAAAAAAGGAGTGCACATTTTATCTATTTCTTGTATTGGACAATTTACGAAAAAATTTGTATGATGAATGAATAAACAAAGGGAAAAATGACCCACAACAATAAATTTCTAACTTTCTGTGTGTCTCAATGTCCTGTCAAAATTCAAAAGCCACTACATAGAAATGTCAAAGTTCCTTTCCAAATTTCTTCTTGATGATATTATTGAGTGCCTATCTGGAAATAATTCAGATTAGGGTAGCGTCCAAAAAATAATCTAAAGCAGTTGAAGTAATTTGCTGTTGAAATTTCATATCAGCCCTCCAAATAGCATACAAATTTTCATAACTCGTCAAGACTTATCAACAATCCTCCACCCCAATAAAAATTGGGACCAGTGATGTCTTCCTAAGACATTCTAGTGCAAAATTTAGATGGTGCGTGCCCAACAACTAGCAACATAGAAGCAAAGATGCAGTAATTTTAATTCTTCGTATTAGAAACCATCCTCATCTTGAAATTAATCAAAATATTGATTACCTAACGAAATGTTATTTTTTGATAATAAAATAAAAGATTTAAATAGTAAGATACGTGTTCCATGATCTATTAATCATAGATTTAAAGTAGAAAGTGGTGTTTTATATTTTAATCACAGGAAAAGACAACCAATGAACCAATTTCCTTTCTTGAGATCATTGTCATAGCACTAAATTTGATCCCTTTCTTTTTCTAAACTAATAAGCCCAATTTAACAAGATAAGGATATGAATTTCTTCAACATATAGGAATGGCAAGTTCAATGAATTAAGGCTTCTTACTTTCCCTGTATTTTGTAGTCTAGACGACAAATCTATTACCCTCCCCGTTCTGATAAATGACAAATATTTACATAGATCTGATTTTTTGATCTCATTTATAGATTTTGTAATGTAGTTTTAATTTTAAAAAATTTATAATATCAACTGATATAAATAAAATTTTTAAGATTTATAGATGAAATAAAAAATCGAATTTATCTAAATATCTTTCTCAATAAATTGGTCGCTTTTCAGTAAGCGTGAATTTTTCAACAGTAGTCCGACTTGATGATTTTGCTTTAGTTCCACACTTTTGAGCCATGGGATATTTGCTTTCGACTTGATGGAATGAAAGAAAAGATTGTGGGCCCAACACGTTTTAGTGACAAGTGAAAAACTATAAGTTTTGGGTGTAGACACTTAACAAAGATTACTTATGGTATATTTAAAAAAAAAAAAAAAAAAAGGATTACTTATGGTAGTGTAGGTCACGCTCCTTCCTTTAACTAGCTTTAAACGACAATGAAACACATTTGTAGAACCCATAATAATGAGTAACATTTTTGTTAAATATTATAAATGAGGGTAAAAGTGATAAATAAATACAAAAATATTTATTATTTAAGATAAATAACAAATATTTTAAGACAAAAATATTTAAAATTTTGTGTCGGATTGTATTTTTCTTCAAAACTATTATATATCCGTTGAATCAGTTTACTAACTACTTCTTTCTTTGCTTCTAGTATTACTAACTGATAGATTGATGAGGATCATACTAAAAATATAGAATTGAATAATTTAGGGATTTATCATCAGGAAAAAAGAAAAAACAAATTACCTGCAAATCCATAAACTTTTGGTATTAAAACATATGAATTACCAAGCTCAAATTACCATTGCTAATTAACTTTAGCTCAAGACTGGTAAAGATTACGTACTTTTTTTTATATAAATTAATAACATTTTAATTTAACTTATTTTATAAGGAGAAATCTTATTAAATATTATTAAGGGATTAAAAGAGATCTTCTAGACCAAGTAATGACATTTTAACACTTATTTAAGTTTTTACAAGATAAATATGAGATTTGAATCCAAAACCTCGCAACAAAAAATATGTTACGAAATATTTGTTGGCCAACTCCATTAAGTGGAGTCGGTTGGTAGAGATTACGTACATATTGACAATTTGGAATTTCAGTAAGCAATGGGTCTCTCATTATCATGAGAGGGGCCGATAATGATTTAAGATGCCAAGTTGCAAAAGAGGGGCCGGGCCATCTGGCTTCAATCGGCGATCGGCAACCGCAGAACAATTTCAAGGAAGATGAACAAGAAAATAAACCAAATAATAATAATAATACGGAAAGATAATACTACAAAATACAAACTTCAGAAGTTGGATAGAAGAATAATATCCTTTTCTTGGCAAATTTTTTAGTGCTATTTAGTGTTGGGAGAGACTACTAACACAGTTAGAGGTGTTCATCGGTCGGTATTTCGATAATTTTGTAAAAAAAATTCTGTATTTTGATATTTTGGTACAAGAAAATCAAAACCAAATCGAAAACAATTTTTTTCGATTGATTGGTTAATTAAACTTTTTTTTTTCGATTTATCCGATTAACTAAAATTCACTAGTTAATTTAAAAATTAAGTATAAAATTAAATATTAAACTAATCAAATTAATAAACTAAAACTTAAAACTAACACTAGAAATAAAAAAAATAACAAAGGAAAACAATATCAAAGTATTAAATGAATGGAACATGAAATTGAGTTACTAAAAACTAAAATTAAAGATACTAATAAGACTAAAAATTCAATAATTTAATAATTTGATATTTTACTTTCAATAACCAAATTTAAATTATATAATTAATTTTTTTATTTAATTTATCCCAAAATCGAAAATCAAACATGAAAAGCTGTGGCTTATATTGGATCTGTTCCTTTAGAATTGTTTCATTTAGAGTCGATAACGAACTTGTTTCATTTTGAGCAACGTTCCTTTCTGAATTACTGTGGAGGAAAAATCCAGTCTCGGCAGATGACAGGTCACGCCTTTGGAGGAGGTGAGTATCCTGAGGCGGAAAAGTAGCGCTTTAGGAGTGTGCAAGTATTCAATTAATTGAATTTGTAATGGATTGCGAATTTAATTAGGTTAATAAGTTAGTTAATTTTAAATTTGGTTAAAAATTAGTTAATTGAATTCATGACTACAGTTAATGAATTAGAAAATGATTGATAAATTTTCTGAATTTGATTAACTGATTACTAGATTCAATAATTAAAAATAAAGTTTTATTATAAATATTTTGACATATAAATAATACATCACTAAAAATAGAAATTTAGTTATTAGACTAAAAATTATTTATTTATAATTATTATATTTACCTTTATTTTTAATTTAATTTGTACAATTGTTATATGCTTATACATTAATTCATACTGAATTATAATATTAAATTAGCATCCATAAATCACATTAAATAGACTTGCGATAAATATTTATTAATCTTTGCAAGTTACATGGTATTATAGTATTGTACGCAATTATATTGCTTCAATCAAGTTATAATATAGTTTTTTTACTAATTTTTCTGTATCATTTATCAAAAAAATTTGCACAACATAGCAAATTATAAGACAAAAATAAAATAAAATTTGCTTGAAAAATAAGTTTTCGTAAAGAATTTTGACCCATTATTAAGGATACAACTAACTCAAATTGAATTTGTTTAATCGAATTTAAAACCGAGTATTAACAAATCGATTAATTGATGCACTCCTGTGACCTCAAGAGGACCTTTTGCTATATTCTAGGTACTTTTAAATAGAATTCCTCTACCGGTCCTCAATCACTGTGCTGGATCACAAGGAGGATGGGACACCATTATTGGCAGATTGTGATGCTGCAATTGGAGATGAAGAGAGCTGTCAATCGAATCCAAGCATAGGCAATTTGCATGGGAACAAAAAGGGCAATCAAAATTTGCCAACCAAAGTGGTGGTAGTGCTTCGATAGCCAACAATAGAATCAGCATTCCTACGAGGCCATATTGGTGGATTTGCACTACACGGCTACTAGCCTGATTCTTGCATGTAACTAATGCATGAGATCAACAGGATTAGGATTTCCAAATCATAACTGATATTCACTATAGTCTGTGTAGCCAGCATATGGAAAATGAAGTCAAACTGAACTTTGAGAATATGGAAGATTTGATCACAAAAGGAGGTGCCATCCCATAAACAGTATACAAACATTTATTTATTTGTCTCAACGATTTTCAATCTAAAACAGAATTAAGACCTGAATGAACTCTTTGGCGAGGCCAGTTTAGCAGACAGAAAAAGCGAAAGTTCAGAGCATCAGTTTTCTTTACAAATAGAAACTGTCAGACTAGGTTCGAGAGACCACCATGATAGTGGCATGGTTCACCATCTAAAGTGGTAGGAAATGAATTGTTCAAAAACTCACCAATGTACTGACAATGATGGTGGCATGGTTTGAAGCCAGTTTCACATCTACTCACCACTCGTCATAGTAATTTGCAAAGACATAGATATTGTTAACATATTTATCTTTTAATATATATATATATTAGGAATTTATTTAGTTGTATATATTTGTTAAGTGTATATTTTATTTTTTAATTATAGATTTTGATTAGTAAGACATTTTTTATTTGTTTAATAGGATAATCTATTTAAGAGAATTTCTTATATTATTATATTTTGCTCGCCCACATCTACTAGCTAGCAGTTGATCTACTAGCATGAAGTTTGGAAATTCTTCTCTTGCCTCTTTTGATCAGCAACCAACAAATATTGGACCTAGACAAATTCAGTCTTATTTGAGATAACTCTTACAAATGCAATAGAATTGTTTGCAGGATGTTTAACGATAGAAACTTGTGAAGAGGAGAACTAGCCCGGAACTGTTATTCATCAGTTCCAGGCTCCAGCTAATTAATCTACCCATTACTGAGCTCTTATACACTGAATTGAAATTTGATTTTTCTGTTTCTTTTTTTTTTTTTCTTTTTAACTAATACATGAAAAACAAATGAATTGAAGTGGTGGAAAGTTGTAATTAAATGTGACATTTGCAGGTTTTAGGAAACTTATGGAGTCATTTCTTCGTCATCAGTCTGCAAATAAAGTTGTTTTAAATAATTACCAGAAAATTATTAGAATAAAAGATGACTTTGAAAACTTGTTGCATTATTATCACTTCTTTTTAAAATTTAATTAGTTTCTGCCATAATTAGTATGTAAAAAAATATCTTTATTGATACAATAAACATAATGATAAGTAATTGTGTTTCGTACTAAAAAAATCAACTTACTAAATATTTAAATTTTTAAATTTTTAATAAATGAACATGCATACAGTGGAGAAAAAAAATCTTTATTAATAATGAAGAAACCTAATAAAAGAAAGATACATGTAAAAGAGAATATTAAAATAATATGAGAATAAATGTTGATTACTTAATTAAGTGCTAATTTTTTACAACAAAGTATAACTTATATAATAAGGTATTTATTCTATAATTTATTAGTCATCCATTCAAGATAAGAAAATGTTTTATTTTTAATGGTAGGATAAGATAACCAATGAACTAATTCCCTTTCTTGACATCATTATCATGACACTAAATTTGGTCCCTTGTTTTTCTAAACTAATAAGTCCAATTTAACAAGATAGGGACATGAATGAATTTCTTCAACGCATGGTGAAGGTAAATTTTTGAATATATCAAATTGTATGTATTTTGTAATAAAAAATTAATCACATAATTCAAATAAGTAGATTGGTGACTAAATTTTTTTTAAAAAAAAATAAATTATATAAGTAAATGAGAATCATAAAATCTGAATTTATCCAAGAATTTTCTTTTAGTAAATAACAAGGAAAAATTTTATAATTTTTTTTTAAAAAATTATTTTTTTGTATTTTATATGTTTATATAGTATAATACAATATATTTTAAAAATTTATATTTTATAAATTTTTAAATTTAAGAGAATAATTTACTAGAAATGATTGTAAAATTTCTCAAATAACAAGTTCGATGAACTTAGACATTTACTTCTTACCTTTCCCCTCCATTTCGTCGTCCACACGACAAATCTATTATTCCTTCCGTCTCAATTACTTCATTGCTTTTCGGAAAGCGTGTTTTTCTCAACAGTAACCGACAACTTGATACTTTGCTTTAACTCTACTTTTTAAAGAAAGGATTGTGGGCCCAACACGTTTTGGTGACAAGTGAAAAACTTTTAAGTCTTGGACGTAAGTCACGGTCCTTCCTTTGACTAGTTTTGACAGACGACACGTGAAATACATTTGTGGAGCTCATAATAATAATGAATATTTTTGTTAAATATTATAAATGAGGGTAAAAGTGAAAAAATAAATTTAAATATTTATTATTTAAAATAAGTGATAAATTTTTTAAGACAAATCAAAATAAAAATTATCACAATTTTAATAATGATAAAAGTAATTTTGACTCAAATTACATTTTTTTTTAAAATTATTATATATCGTGTTTGATCAGTTTACTTATTACTTCTTTCTTTGGCTCCTAATTATTACTAGTTGATAGATTGATAAGATATTTTAAATCATACTACAAATATAGAATTCAATAATTTAGGATTTTATCAACAGAAAAAAAAAAAAAATTACCTGCCAAGTAAATTTTGGTATTAAAACGTATGAATTACGAAATGCTGACTAACTTTGGTGGTAGAGATTATATTGACAATTTGGAAATTCAATAAGCATAAGGTCTCCCATTATCATGACTCTGAGTAGCCAAGTTGCAAAGATTTAGGGGCCACTTTGGCTTTGACGCGATCAGCAGAAAAATTCCAAGAAAGATGAACCTTAGAAGTTGGCTAGAAGAATAATAGCCTTTTTTTGGTAAACAATACATGGAATTAATTGAAAAGCACAAAAAATTAAAAAAATAAATCCATATATTAGATTAGCTTTCATTTTGTTTATATATTTAAAGAAATACAAAGACAATTTCTTATAAAAATACTATATCAAAAATATGATTTTGGAGTCAACTATATTTGATAGCATTCAAAATGAATGGAAGAGTTTAGAACGTCAATGTTATCATAAGGTTAAGAAACATGGAAAATGCCAATATATTCTCTATTTGGATACATAATTTATGTAATATCTTTGAAAAATTAATATAATATACACATCTAGATGTGTATAAGAGACAGATATCTTTAGAACTAAATATTTTTCATTAGAAATGTGTGCATTTTAGTAATATAGAGGATTTTTTCATTAATGTTCTATACATTTCAGCAATAGAGCAAAATAAAAGAACAATTTTTTATTTTAACCTTTTGATTATGATTTTAATATATTGTGTGTTACATATCCATATTATATAGAATATATTAATTTAGTTTGTTTAATTGCGTATACAGAAAATATAATTTTTTTGATGTCCTTGTTCTTTACATTTTACTTAAACTCATTTTTTGCTACTTTGAAATTTTAATTAATAATATTTGTAATCATTATTATATATTATTTAATCTCCTATAAATAATTTCATTAATAAAAGAATTTTGGCACACTTCATCTATAAATGATGTTTGATACTTAATAGCGATTTTAGCCTTTAGTAATGATGAAGAATACATAGATATATCTCAAAAAGTTCAATATTATATAAAAAATCTTTGTTTATAACTGATCAAGCCATTGATAGTGTTGTTATAAGAATTTAAAGTCTAGGAAACTAAAAGAAAAAATGTAAACTATTTTGGATTAGAGTTGACCATACTTTATTCCATTAAAGATGAATGAAGAATTTAGAGTGCCAATAGAGTATTGAAGTGAATGTTATCATAACTTTAAGAAATATAAAAAATACATTATATTCTCAATTCAAGTAATAACGTGTAATTTTAGAGATCATTAGAACTGCATTTTCATTAGCATTTTGTGCATTTTAGAGTAGGATAAATGTTTGTTTTGATTAATGTTCGTTACATTTCAAAGCAAGACAAAGTAACAATTTATTATTTCAATTTTTTTACGATGATTTAATATACTATATGATACTAATCCATAATATGGAGAAGATATATCAATTTGATATGTTTAATTATCCTATACACAAGACAAAGTAGATGTGTTTGATGTATATGTTCTTTACATTTTAATTAGATTCATTTTTTCTAATCCAAAATTTTTGTAATTACTACCTATAAATATTTCGCTAAAATTTTAAAATATTATCAATGTATAAAGTTTGATAATTTATGGTGATTTTATTTTTTAGTAATGACAAAAAGAATATATAGACATATTTTAAAAATTCAATACCATGGAAATCTTATTCTTTAATTGTTCAAGTAATTGGTGGTGCTGCTATAGGAAGTTATAACCTAGGCACCTAGAAGAGAAATATATATATAATGCAAATATCATACGTTGTTCTCATAAAAGAGAAAATTTGATTAATTTTTTTGAGAAGACATAAAATTTATATATAATATTTTAACAAATAACAAACAATAATGAAAAATAAAAATAGGTGAAAATAATTATAATGAAAAGATTAAAGATATTAAATATATATTTAAAATGTATAAATCTTATAAAAAAACTCAACAGGTAAAATTTTTATGTTTGGTATCATACATTATCTTTCATGATTATTCATTTATTATTTGACAAATCAAAATGCAAATAAATTAGAAGTGTTATACGTACAAAACACTAGAACATCTAGATAGTGTGTATGAGAGAGTGTGTATGTCACCAAATTCTCTATCCTTTAGTCACATATACACTCACGTCCCTGCAATTTAGTTTTTCCTTTTCTTTTTTGATATTATTTAGTTTTTTTTCCTCATTTATATATGTAGTAAGTTTTGAATGCTTATCTAAACTCTTTACTATTGAGCAATTTATAATGTATAGTTATCTTTTTTTTCATGTTTATAGTACTTAATATTACGTTGTTCTTTATCACATGATGAAGTATTTTGTGGGCATATTTTTGTTCTTTGATCACATAGTAAATATCTAACTAATAACTTGGCCATATATTTGAGGAGTATAATTGTCCTTTTCATGTTAGTAATTAATGCATCCAAAAACTTGTTTTATTACTTTTTAGGTGAGCATTAGCAAGGGAGCAGGCTTTTCTCTTGGTCATGCAATTGAAATTGCAAATATATGTAGAGTTCTCTAACAATTAAATTTAAGGAGTTGTATGTTAAAAAAAATAAATTTGAGTTAGATAGAAATATTTGAGTTTACCAACAGGATTCATATAAATTAGTTGTTGAGTAGAGTTCTTTTCAAATTAAATTCAAGAATTATGTGATTATAATTTCTACCAGTTGGATTCATATTAATTAGCTGAGTATAAATTCTGATAGTTTTAACTGTTTACCCACTGTCTGTAAGTATTTGTGTTATAAAACTCTAAAATTAGAGACTTAGAAGTTTCACACACTTTTCCCTTATGTACGTAATAATATATGGATTAATGTATTTCATCACTAATTTTTCCCAGCACTAAACTAATTTATTTAATAATACTAATGTACTTAATAATATATGGATTAGTATATTTCATTACTAATTTTTCCCAGCACTAAACTAATTTAGTTAATACTATTAATGGATCAATTACTTAGTAATGCAAATAAGGAAATATAGTAACATTACAATATAGATATACAAACACATAATTCAAAAAACAGTAGTATTATAAAGGCCTGCTGTGTTAATTTGTGAAAGAAATTGAAAAAGAACTACTCTCGAATTTTAGAAATAATAAAAAAATAATTGATTAGCATATAATTAACATGAAACTTATACTATAAAGTCACAATATATACTTTTATTCTTATTTTTCAGAAAAACATAATACTTGATGAAAGCATAAGTTCAACATCATCCAACCAAATATTGAAAGTCCCAATCCGATGGACGAATGGAAACCAAGCATATCAACATGTTTAGAATGTCAAACGAAGAAGAAAATTCTATTTACTATAAGTAAAGAAAAAGTAATCCAGAAATATTAATATTTCTCAAAAATCTATCATTCTCTTTCATCATTAATATCAATATATATAAACTTATCATGGGCTAATGATCATATATTTATTTGGAACTAGTAATATAATTGTAAAATATGATAAAAATGAAAATACTATATTTTGTAGTGGTGATATTGCTCTTAAGATTTAGTTCAGCGATGTTGATATATCTTTTTTAACAATGCAAGGGAAATCAAACATATCAATATGTTTAGAATGTCAAAAGAAAAAAAAAAAGATTGTTTACTATAAGTAAAGAAAAATTTAATCTAGACATACTAATATATTATCTAAAATTTCTAAAAAAATCTATCATTCTCTTTTATGATTAATATCAATGGATATAAACTTATCATGGCTCGATGATCATATATGTATTTAGAATTGGTAATATAATTGTAAAATATAATAAAAACGAAAATACTATACACATGTAGCGGTGATATTATACTTAAGATTTAGTTCAACCATATTAATATATCTTTTTAACAATGCAAGGGACAATTTTAACTGTCTAATTCCTCATGAACTAATTCTAGATATTTCGGATGCAGTTTCATCATACAGCATATGAGTATGAAGTTTGAAGAAATTAATATATAAATTCGTTATGAAATTGAAAATTTTATTCAATAGCTATATTTAGATCCAATAATTGATCTAATTTTGACAACAATCAAAATCAATTTCAAGTTTATCAATGAGTATAAAGGTAAAGATAAGATCGAAAATCAATCAAATTTAAAACAATGCTTAATAGTAAAGAACAATGTCATTTAGTTTATGCTTAAAATGTTCTTCCATTGGAAAAATGTATATATAATGTTCATTTGTTTGTAAAATTGTAAATTCATTTACCCTAATTACATATAACTTTTTAAAAATTATAGCTATCATCTTATCATTTGTAATACACATACAAAGCACCTACACTTTCCTAGTAAAGTTAAATGGAAACTTTCAGTACACATTCGGTCAAATCATTGAAAAGTTAAATATTAACAACTCTTACACTGTATCCATCCAAAATTTGCCTCAAGTATACGAAGTTTCAGTTGTAAAACTTACTTAAATCAGGTCTATATCAAACAATATGTAATTGTTACCAATATATATGAGATTTACATAAATTACTTTTAAACAAAATTGTATAATAGAAAGTAACAAGGTACATTTTTTTTTTTTCAAAATAATATAAATAACGAGATACAAAATGTACATTATTTTATGTCAAACTTGATTTCAATGTTGGGGATGAGGACCGGACACCATTACATACGTTTATGGTGCTTGTAATTGGAGATTATTCTCTAGAGATGTCAATCAAATCCAAGCACAGGCAATTTGCCAACCAAAGTGGTGGAAGTGCTTTGATACCCAACACTAGAATCAGCATTCCTACAAGGCCATATTGGTGGATTTGAACTACAAGGCTATTAGCCCGATTCTTCTTGCACGTAATGCATCAGATAAAGGGGATTAGGATTTCCAAATCATAACTGATGCATATCAAGCACAACTGGTTTACAAAGTTTTGAACAATTTACCAGAACATAGCATAACAAAACTCTGGCAAAGGCAGAGACAAGCAGGAACAAACTCATCTTTGAAAATGGTGCAAAAACAGAAAAGGAAAAATAATACCAAGGTTAGCATGCTTTCCAAGCCGTGGCCGCGAGTGACCTACATAAAAAAATTCAGCTTAGAGAGTTGGCACTAGATTATGATGAAATGGATTTCTAGAACAAAATCTCAGCAATCAAATAAATTAAGCTAAAATCCAATCAGCACAACTAACCCAATGAATAGAAATCATTTTGTGTGCGCAGTCACTGCATTTTTGTGCTTCTTGAAAATCATTAAAACTAACAGCAGGAGAACTCCCTAAAACCAGATTAGCAAGCAAATTGAATAAGACCGCTTCCAGTCCAAGCTGGATTTAAAGGCACACAAAACACCTCGATCTACTTGGCAATGAGCAATTTGGTTGCACAACCACCATATTAGAGTGCATTCGGACATCAATAAAATCCAAGACAAGCATGGTTTTCTCTCGAATTTATGTTGCAAGGGGTTGTTTATGCTGACTGTGATCGGAACTGCAGTAAAGAAGATTTCTGAAATTGGGATGGTAGTTGGTTACAATTATTAAACATGAATGCAATAAAGAACATGGAAGACTGCTTGCATTATTATTATTATTATTATTATTTTTTAAAAAAAAGAGTAATGTTGAGTTCATTAATGCATGGCTATTCTTGCCACTGAAATCTCATGCAGAAGATAGTAAAGATTCCTAATTAGATTATGAAATTGTAATGTAGAAATGAAGAATACAATTCGTAAGGTCAAGTTGATTGTATTGATAGAGGAGAAATAAGTAGAAATGGTGGTTACAAACTCTCACAACAAGAAGTTTATACAACAAATCACACACAAATCAAATGCGTCCTCTGCTTTTTTATGAAGGTAATTTCCAGAACTGCCATTAACTAAATCACTCACTCACTCAACTGCTATTACAGAAAATGACTCCAAAATACTTCTAGAAGCTGGCTCGACTGCTGACCTGACCATTCAACATCCTTTGCTAATCTTTGAGCTGCATTGCTGATTACTGACTTACATTGCACCAGATTTCTTCTGTATCAAAATCATCAAGTTATAGCATCAATTCAAAGCAAAGAATTGGGAACGCTTATAAAGTTATTTTGAGAAACATGAATAATTCCGTTTGGATTAGAAATAATGGGACATCATTTGACAAATAATATTTGATCAAAATTTTAGTAAATTTTAGAGAATAATGTTGGCTTTTATAATACAATAGGATATTTGTTTGGATTCGAAATAATATTTCAAAATAACTATTTATATAGCCAATGATAAATACTTATTATAAACAAAATTTGGATACACAATAATACACATCGACTAATATTAATCACTATATATATTCATTTATGTTAAAACATGTTGTGGACTAACGTAAATGGATATTAATACTGATTAAACATAAAAATAAATCAACTTTAAATAAGTTAATAGACTAAATACAAATCGATGTAGTTAAGCGAATCGACAATGTTGACTGCAATTCAACACATCACTATAAATAATAAATGAACTTAAAAGGCTATCAATAAAAGTGTTCAATAAACATAGAATTAGTTGTTCAAATATTGACATTGGACCACAGTAAAAGATCGGAGGTTTGATCTAGGCCTTAACAAGTAATAGCCGTTAATGACTCATTTAAGCCATTCGGCCCCTTGATTTGAAATTTGACCTTTTTCCACATTTCAGACCTAATAATTTATTACATGTCAAGCCTGTAATGGAGTTTGTTACTTGACATTTCAAGCTTAGGTCACGGGAAAATATAATTTTATCATTTAAATTACATAAATTACATGATTAATGGCACCAATTATAATTTATCTATAATAGCGATCCTACCTCTAGGATCGTGATCGATTTTATAAATTTAAATCGTAGAATCGTAGGATCGTAAGGGTAGGATCGGGATTCTAACAACTAGGCCCTGCATTCGTCGGTTCTAGTGGATAAATCTTTAGGTAAATCGAATTTATAATAAGTATTATATATTTTTTTTAATTAGATGTTTATTAATATTATTTTTAAAGATAATTATTTAAATAAATTAAAATAATATAAATGAATTAAGATAAATCTTTAGGTAAATCGAATTGTTTTGTCCACAATTAATTTCTTTTTATCATTTCTCAAGGAGTTGACAAACTAGCATGTAAAGAACAACAGATAATTTTTTAGATAATTTGTTCAATTTCGTTCATTAACAATTTTAAGTGAAGGATGAATCAAAAAATGGCCAAAAATAAAAAAAGTTTCCAAGACACTAAATTTGATGGATTGAAGGATATAATTAGTGATAATTTGGATAATGTAAATAATGAATAGTACTACCTTCGTCTCAATATATTTATCACATTTGGCTTTTCTGGTAACGAGTCAAGTTTTCAAAGCTTAATCTTTTACAAAATTTTAAATTTTTTTAAGTTTTATGTCATAGTATTTTATATAAATTTTATTTTTGTTAAAAATTTTTTATAAAAAATCAAATAAATCTATATGATTATTGATTATAAAATTAATTTGATTGACAAAAAAAGTTAAATTGTGACAAAATAAATGAAATTGGGAGAATAAGTATAAATAATGAATAAAACAAAATAAGAATAATGTGAAATATTATTTGAGAATTAATAGAGATTGGTCAAACAACACGAAATATTATTTGGCAAATAATAGGAATTAGTTGCTAGCCAAACGGACTTATACACATAACTCATTAATCATATACAAGTAATGGTGTAGTAAAAGTATAGCTAACCTGACGAGTGGCACCCCATGCTGCATCACTCTTTCCCAAACCTCTACCAGCATGTAATGTGACGAAATTTACATTGCATCTCAGCGCAAACAAAACGTGCAAATCTCAACGGAATTTACGTTTACGAATTATGATCTTTAGACCGTCATTTCCATCATCCATCTGCTGTTGTTGAATTTGCTTCACTAAATTTACAGCAGATTCATGACAGTAACTGACCTCAATCATTTCAATAGTTATAATCTCCTCTAAACATGAAGGTACCTCTTGCAGGTTCCAACAGTAACTCAAAACCAGTTTTTGAAGAGGGGGGAAATTATCACTAGAGGCTATCCACCTGACAACCCCCAAAAGTTTCAATTTCAAGAATCTGAGCTTGGGGAATTCCCCTCCTTTCATTTCCCATGTATCCCCCAAAAAGGATTCACCAAGTAACTTGAGCACTTCAAGATTGGGCAGCTTTCCAATTGTTGAAATTTCACTCCATGGACTTGTTGATTAGAGTTTTTGAGAGTCAATTTTTTTAAATTCAACGGGAAAGAAAAATCACCCGAAAAGTAATCCACTTTGAGTGATTCTAATCGACTCAAAGAATCCAGCACAATGGTAGAATCGCGTGATCGAACCCCAAAGCATTTTAGCCTGCGGATGCTTGGTAGCTTTATCAATATCTTTTGCAAGCTTTTAGAAGAGGCATCAATGGCTAAGGACTCTAAATGATATAAATTTGGGGAGGCATCAAGATTTTCATTTGGAAGTATGAAACCCCCGTCTACCCAAAGATGCCTCAATTTCTTCATCGTCCAGATAGAATTAGGCAATCTAACACGAATTCCCCGTTGAATGATAAAAGTTTCTAACCTTGAGAGGTTTGCGATTGCAGATGGGATGGACTCCAAAGGAGACGTAATCACCAAGAATCTCAAGTGAACACACAATTCTAGTTCCCTTGGAAAGTTTCCAGAAAGAGCAATTCCTCGTATATCCAACACTCTAATTTGAAGTTTACATATCCTGAGTATCCTGAAAATGCATGAACACTTATTTGCCCTGTTCCCCTTAAAAAAGTAGAGCAAAGAGCGTAAATGGGGAAAAAATAGCCTTGATGTGTTCAATTCCTCTGGCCTATTAAAGTAAATACACAGTCGGTGGGAGTTATGAAGTTGACTAAAAGGAAAAAGCCCATTAGATGCAGGAACAATCTGAAGAAAACTGTCTTCTTTGGCTTTTGCAACACAAAACTCATGAACCAAATCATGAATTCGGCAAGCTTTGACTCCTCCTAAAGATCTTTCTTGGCTAACCATAACTAAACTTCTATGTATCAGATCCATGAAGTAGTTGTCTGCCACATCCTCAACGTTCTTTATCTTATCAGTCTTCTGCACAAATCCTTCAGAGATCCATAGCAATTTTAACTGTCGGACAGGAATTTCTTGGTCTTCCTGAAATGCACTGAAGTAAAGTAGGCATGGCTTCAAATAATCTGGTAAATATTTGTATCTACTCAGCCCAATTGTGTTCATGCAATGCTCAGTCTCAACAACAGTGCGGGAACTCAGACCGTTTGCAACTTCGTCCCAAGAATCTTGCTCAGTGCTTGCAAGAATTCCAGCAACAACCACAACTGTGAGAGGTAGCCCCTTACATTTTTTTGCTATTTGCATTCCAACTCCATTTAGAGCTGGAGGACAGCCCATTTGCCCAAATATCCAACTCTGCATCAATTCCCAACTCTCTTCGTCACTAAGATGGCGGAGATGGTGAGGCTCGCTATCAAGTTTAATTTGCAAAGGCAGTTCGTGAGATCGACAGGTCATGAGAATTCTACTTCCATTGGCGTCATCTGGGAACGATGTCCCGATCGAACTCCATGCATCAATGTCCCACACATCGTCCAAAACAATGACATACCTATTTCTCTTCAAATGCTTGTAGAGCTGTTCAGCCAAATCATCTTCGTTCTTCTTTTGATATTGGTCAGGACTCTCAGAAGCAATGCTACCTACAAAATCTGAGTTAACAAACCGTGCCTACTGTGTACTTGAGAAACACAACACCAAACACGGACATGAAAGTGGCATGAAATTGAAGGATGATTGTAAACTTTGTTGGCTAATGTTGTCTTACCAAGTCCAGCCATACCCACAATCGAAACAATATCCAACTTCTTTGAACATCTGGTAAGTCGATCAATAATTTTCTTTACCTCATCATCAAGACCCACAATAATTTCATTCAATGCCGGGGAACTATGTTCTGATGCTATGAGAATAGAATTCTTGGTAACTGTCTGAGCTTCACTCCCATGTATCATGTTGTCAGCAATTTTTAGGGCCTCAATCTTCATAATCTTGATATCTCGAGCAATGGTATCCAAACATTCAGGTTTGTCCCCAACCACAATAGAGTCGATGACTAATTCTGCCTTATATGCCACCTCCATAACATGATTCCACAGAGTTTGCAGTTTTTCAATCTGGCTGCGCTGCTCCACAATATTCTCTAAGAAAGATCTTAAGAATTCAAGATCTTCAAGGATTGTGTGCATACGAACCGCTGGAAAAGCAATTGAATTAGCCTCAGAAATTGCTATTTCCTTGAGATTTGTTAGAAGGAAGTCAATGGAGCCCAACTCATTGGTCCTGGGAAAACTAAATGGTGATGGTGAATAAATTGATGCAACTCCTGCCATGATAAACTTGAGCACTTTCAGCAAATGAAAAAGCGCAAGGTCTGTTTCCTTGAGCAAGCAGTCTTTCATTTCATTCACATAAAGGGAGCAAATTACAATTCCTGTATCAATGACAACAACTCCAATAAGATCCTTCATCTCATCATTTAGAGCATTAAACTTCTCCTGCTGCTGCCTATGAAGGACACTAAGGAATCTTGCTCCCTGGTGGAGTTTTTGCATTTGATCCTTAACTGAAACCGTAAAACTGGAAAAAGATCCAACTATTACATCCGTAAGATTATCTAGAAGACAATCAACAAAGTCCGCAGCAGTGTGCACTAGATGCTTATTCTTCTCCAGAGCTAAAGCCTGTGATAATGATCTTGATAACTTTGAAGCTGTCAGGACATGGATATAAGTTTCTCGGACTTGGGGATCAACAGGATTAATCTTCTTGTGTATCAGTTGAGAAACTTCAGCTCGCATTTTATTGAAATCTTGTTCATCATCTCTATTTAGCCACCAACATAAGCAAATCAGTTTTGCTGCATTGACAGCCACATCTTCAACGTGAATCAACAGATCTATCAATTGTTTACGGTCAACACCTTGTAGTGTGGCAAACCCAATGAAACTCTTCAAGAACTTTAGCTTCTCTCCAAGGGTTTCAAGGGTTTCAAGGGTTCGTTCTAAATATATCAATTTTCGACCACGATTGCTTATTTCTAAGATCAGATCATCCAGATTCTGCAAAAGGGAATCAATGAAATCCATAGTTAGTTGTCCATCTCCATCATCTCCTAGTGAGTAGTAGTCCAACCAAGTGATGCCTGATTCCCTGAAAAAACAACTCGATGGTTACCCTGAATCTAGTGAGCTCACTTAGGACATCACTAGGATTTAATGCAAGACAGTGACATCTAAGATAAGCAGAGTTAAGATCCTGGGTAAAGCTGTAAACCATATCTTCAACTTCCAATGAAATAGTATTGTTTCCCTCCTTCTGATCAGGTTCCCAAAGATACTTTTCATGCTTCCTCTTCCTACAGTTGCTGCCATACAGAACAATGGTTTTCAGCAGTCGTATATCCCTCAGCAGCTTCTCCGTAATGAAATAACAGTTATGCAACAACAAACTCATTCTCCTGCGACCAGAATAATGCTTCAATTCCTTGAGAAACCAGTTCAGATAATCCAAAGCATAATCGCAGCAACTAGTATTGCTACGGGAGGACATCTCCATTATGGTTTATTTGATGATATCAAATTTCTATCTGGTTTAGCTGTTGAATAAACGTAATTAGTCCAAGTTTGAAACGTAATAATGGTAGTGCTTTACCCATTCTTGATTAGCGTAGTTTGATTGAAGATCTGGGCTCAAGCTTTAAACAACTTAAACACAGATAACCTGTGTTGCTTGATTATAACCTGTTCGACGAAATGCGCCCATGAAAACCGCACGATAAACCTCTCTAACCTGACTCTAGAGCTTTATCGGAGAGATTCTTTAGGCAAGTTCTTGGCTAAAGAGCTTTATCGGAGAGATTGTTGACTCTAGGGAGTTGGTTGGATCCAAAAAAACAACCATGGATAGATGAAGATGCACGGGAGAATACAAAGTCAAATGCGTTTTGTGAAAGGAAAATTCAGAAAATAGTATCAAGAGAGAGAGTGGCTGGGCCACCAGCCACATAGAAAATTCAGAAAATACTTTATTTTTTTAATATTTTGGAACAAAATTATCCCCATTTTTTCAATTATTATTATTTTTTTCATCTTTTTCTTGTTTTTTATTTTCTTTATCTTGTTTTTCTTCTTTTTTTTCACTATTCTCTCTTGTTACTACTAAATAATTGCATTGCTCTTTATTAATAATTAATTATTTAAAATTCTAACTTTTCACATGTGTCTAAATAATTTTTTCATATGTGTCGAAACAATTTAATTTATAGATTAATCATACTTTAATACAATAAATATACTTTGTTGTAATATAAAATTTGTAACTAACTATTAATAGAAAAAATATAATTTTTGAGTTAGAAGAAATTAAAAAATTTGTTGTATACATATAAAATTATATAATAAAAAAAATGTGTACAACCTTCTATTAATAGTGTAATATTGAGAAAATATAATAAGAAAATATTATAACTACCTAATATAAAGGTTCTTGGAGTTATAGTAAACTCAACCAAAATATAATCTGCGAATGATATGGCACCAAAAAAAAAATTTGTTTGTATCCTTAGAATATATATTTATTTTTTTAACCAATTATTTATCTTTTTATAGTTTGTTTATTTGTTAATTATAATATTAATAAAACTCACAA
Source organism: Cinchona pubescens (assembly GCA_025175665.1). Classification (NCBI taxonomy): domain Eukaryota; kingdom Viridiplantae; phylum Streptophyta; class Magnoliopsida; order Gentianales; family Rubiaceae; genus Cinchona; species Cinchona pubescens. The sequence continues at coordinate 134,721 of JANKKI010000353.1, forward strand.
AATCCATATTATACTAAAAATATATATTACTTGTATTAGAAAGATTAATTTATTCTATAAACTATTTATACACATGCAAAAAAATTAGAATTTTTAACTAACCACTTACTAGTAATATAATAATTTAGCGGCAACAAGAAATAATGGATAAGAAGATAAAAGGAAAAATATGAGAGAGAAAATAAATAAATTGGTAATAAAAAAATAAGGAAAACAAAATTATTAAAATAGTAAAGGTAACTTTGTCTCAAAATATGAAGAAGTAAGAAGGGGATAAAGTGCTTATTAAATAGGGTTAATTACTTTTACCTCCCCTAAGATTTGGTCAAATTACTAATCAAACCATAATTGGTGCGCAAAAGAGTAATGCAAATTAACCTCTAGGATACGATGAAGTTAGTGATTGACTGTATTTCACACTAATAAAATCAATTTGTTAAACAGTTAGACTTGTGATAAACTTGTCTTGTTTTGTAGGAGAAATAAGAAGAATAGAAAAAATAATGCATCTTTTCTCTATCACATACATGCCAATGTATTTTGCATAGGTGCTTTTCTACATTTTTTAATTCCACAATTTATGAAAAAAAAAAAGAGGAAATAATTGTTAGTGTATGCCCTAAAATCAATTTACTTTAGGGATAAATTATATTTTTATATTTATGTATATTTTTTAATATGGCATTTTTTGAATAAAATATATATATATATATATATATATATATATATATATAAAATTATAAAGAGATATGATGTAATTATACATTCGTATATATCCCTGATCGTAATGTATGACACTAGTAGATTAGCACATAAGTGTATGTGAACGCTTATTGAGAATAAGTGTATCGGATTGACTCGCTAAGAGTATTTCACACGGATTATTATTTAAATGCTAATAGATTAATCTCATTGTGATAGTAGTGCAATGATCATTTGATTTGAGATCATGAGTTTATCTTTATTGAGAATAAGTGTATCGGATTGACTCGCTAAGAGTATTTCACACGGATTATTATTTAAATGCTAATGGATTAATCTGTTTGTAGAGATAGTAGTATAATGATCATTTGACTTGAGGTCATGAGTTTATCTTGATTGTGGATTTTTATATTTTTACTCTATAAGTCGTTACTCTTAATAAGTCGCACATATTGTAGAGTTTGGGTATAATATGAATCATGGTAATATAAGATATGACCAATAAAGGATTCACCACTCCTTATAATAAGAGAGTATATCCTAGTATAGCCACTTTTTGAAATATGATTCGGAAATCTTTGTGCAAAGTGAAAATAGAATTGAGAGTGTCTTAAATTCTATTTCAAGTGAGTTGTATTTTGGAAAGAAGTAAATTTGATTAATTCGATAAGAGTTGGCATTATATCTGTACTTTTGAATTAATCGGAATATAGGTTGGTAAAATGATAATAATTATACGGGAACTAATCAAGAATGGGTGATGTCGAACCACTTGGCATATCTCAACACTTGAGTGGTCATGATGCTTTGCTCGAAACCAATTCTATCTATAAGTATAAATTAATTAATTAGAAAAATTAATGATAAATTAAATGAGTTTAATTTATCTAATTTTAATTAATTTAAAATTATAATTTGTACTTATTGCCAATGTGATTGGAAACTTAAAGGGTCACACATTTAAGGATAATTAATTTAGGATTAAAATAATTTGATAAGTATGAAATACTTATGGGTTAATTTATAAAATAAATTAATTTTTGGACTCAATTGTAATAAAATATAAATATTAGAAGTTAATATGTAATACATATTAAAAGTGTTAATAGTTTTATACTTATTCATATATCTTTAATCCAAACTGATTAGAATTATTGTAATTCTCTAAATTAAAATATTATACATATATATAATAGGAGTACTATTAGTAGTACTAGAACAATATATATACATATACGGCTTTGATCTTCAAAAGCCGTGAAAAAAATAAAAAATAAAATTGTGAAAGTCACTATTAGAAAAGTAGAAAAATAATTTAGAAGGTAGTATTATGTGGTTTGGGTCAATCAATCTCTTGTGAAGATTCCTGATTTAATTATCTGTGTGGATACCATTAGAGGCCGGACACTTGTGTGGTTTGTAGATCGACGTCCCAAACATATTGGAGATTTTACTGCAATTTTAAGGTATAATCTCTATATTTTTCTTGTACTATACATAAATTATTTAAGATGATCCGTGATAAGAAAGTTAACTTTTAAATTTCACTGCGTTACTGGTTATTTACTTTTTCTTACAATAATTAGGTAAACCTGATCTGCGATCTTGTAAATTATGTGTTGTGTGGATTAAATTATATGTAATAAATAAATGACATCAGCTGATAAAAGTAAAATTTTATAAAATTTAATCCAAAACACAAGATTTACAAGCGAAAACTAAAATCGAATCTACATAAAGTATTTTTCATTAAAAAAAAAAAAGAAAAGAGTACACATTTTTATCTATTTCTTGTATTAGACAATTTACGTAATTTGTATGATGAATGAAAAAACAAAGGAAAAAATGACCCACAACAATAAATTTTCTAGCTTTCTATGTATCTCAATGTCCTATCAAAATATAAAAGCCAGATAGATAGAATAAGATAAAGTTCTGTCCCAATTTCTTCTAGATAATATTATTAAGTGTTCATCTAGAAATGATTCATACTAGCGTCCAGGAAATAATCCAAAGCAGTACAAGTCATTTTTTTGTTGAAATTTCAAGTCAAAGTTCCTTTCCCAAATTTCTTCTCGATAATATTATTGAGTAACCATCTGGAAATAATTCAGACTAGCATCCAAGAAATAATCCAAAGCAGTACAAGTTATTTTCTGTTGAAATTTCAAATCATCCCTCCAAATGGCATGCAAATTTTCATAACTCTTCAAGATTTGTCTACAATTCTTCACCCTAATAAAAATTGGGACGAGTGACACCTTCCTAAGACATTCTGGTGCAAAATTTAGACGATGCATGCCCAACCACCAGCAACATAGAAGCAAAGATGCAGTTATTTAATTTTTCATGTTAGAAACTATCTTATTTCTGTCTCATCTTGAAATTAACCAAAATGTTGATTACCTAACGAAGTATTAATTTTTGATAATAAAATACAATTTAGCTGATAAAATATTTATCTCATGATTTAGTAATCATGAATTTGAGATAGGGAGAGGTGTTTCATTTTTTAATGGTAGAATAAGACAACCAATGAACCAATTTCTTTCTTGAGATCATTATCATAGCAATACATTTGGTCCTTTCTTTTTCTAAACTAATAAAGCCCAATTTAATAAGATAGGTACATGAATTTCTTCAATATATAGGAATTGAAAAGTTCAATGACCTTACATTATGTTTGGATGGAGAGATTCGGGTGGATTTGATTTGAAATTCAAATTTATAATAAGTTTTTAGTTGTAAATTTGAAATTCACAAACAAGTAAAAATATAATTTTAATGGTTATTATGAGGGAATTTGAAATTCATTCAAATTTCATGTCATTTCAAATTCACCTAATTTAAATCCCTTTATTTTAAATCTTTTGTTCAGTATTTAAATTTGTCCATCCAAACACAATTTTAAACTATTACTTCTTACTTTCCCCCTCATTTTGTAGTCTAGACGACAAATGTATTACTCTCTCCGTACTAATAAGTGGAAAATTTTTGTATGGACTAAAATATATGGTCTCACCATACACTTTGTGGATGAAATATTTTAATTTTTTATTTTTTAAAAGAAGTTGGAAGATATGAATAAATATGGATCAAAAGATGTACGATAGGGTGATAAACCTTAGTCCATACAAAAATTTTACTTAATGTAGACACTTTCCAAAGATTACTTACGTTATGGGAAATTTTTACATGGATCCGATCCATAATATGTGTGATGGATTCCTTGATTCACATTCATTCACATTACTCTAACTCATTAAAATAAAAAATTTTAAGGTGATATGAATAAATATAGATCAAGAGATCTATTACATCTACCGTAAATCGAATTCATGTAAGAATTATAGTAGTGTAGTCCACGCTCCTTCCTTTGACTTTAATATTCATATAGTTTTGGACAAGATGTGAATATATTTGTAGGGCTCATAATAATGATGAACATTTTTGTTAATTATTATAAATGAGGGTAAAAGTGAACAATGAATACAAAAATATTTATTATTTAAGGTAAGTAACAAATACTTTAAGACGGATTAAAATAAAAAGTATCATAATTTTAATGGCGACGGAGGGAGTACTTAAATTTTGCGTCAGATTGCATTTTTCTTCAAGGCTACTATGTATCGTGTTATATCAGTTTACTTGCTACTTCTTTTTTTGCATTCCAACTATTACTAGATGATAGATTGATGAGATATTTTGAATTATACTACAGATATAGAATTGCATAATTTAGGAATTTATCATCAGAAAAAAAAAAAACAAAAAACAAAACAAACAAACAAACAAATTACCTGCCGAATTCATAAAATTTTGGTATTAATTCCCAGTTCAAATTACCATTGCTAGCCCAAGACTGGTAAAGATCAGCTACTTGATATTGACGATTTGGAAAAAATTCAATCAGCATGTGGTCTCTCGTTATCATGATTTAAGAAGCCAAGTTGCAAAAGAGAGGGCTGGCTATCTGACTCCAATGCGATCGGCAACTGCAGAACAATTTCAAGAAAGATCACCAAGAAAATAAACCAAATAATAATAATATGTCACCTTCTTTGTGGGAGAGAATTGGAGATCTTTTATAAGGTTTATTATTTATACTAGTGTGGAATGGCACACATAAGAAAAAGATTTACATAATTTGTTTAAAGAAAAATAATGGAAATGCTAATAAAAGAACACAAAAAGTTTTAAAAAAATATAGTTGGTGAAGAATCAAAGGAGGTTACGAGTGGTTACATACTATGAGGGCATAAATGATAAATTAAAAAGTTACAGACACCAAATCCTCCTCTCTTCCTTTATATATAGTATAGATAAATAATAAAAAAATTTAAAATGAAACCCATCAAACCTGTAGTGGACATTTTAAGAAGTGCTTGATTTTTGAGTACAAGTAGTAATAATGAAAATGAAGGTTAATCATTCACATACATATTATTTAGTTAATCATTTTATAAAAATAAAAGTGTTAGAAAATGTCTAATTTCGTTCTTCCAATTGTGACTTAAGTTTTAACTTCATTAATTTATTAATATAATGAAACTTATTTTTTATTGAAACTAAATAATTAAAAGTAAATAATACAAAACTATAGCAATATTATAATTTATGATACCCATTTCTACTTCAATTTTAAACTACCAACCAAACATTTCCTTAAAATTAATCACATGACTAGCGTGAATCTGTGTATCTTGTTCTGGGCTTACCATTTTGATCTAGTCCAATGGGTGAATAATTTTGGACCCATCCCATGCTTTTCACTCTTACATTGGGCTGGGCCAATAACAGTAGTAACTGGCAGTATTCAATCTGTTCCTCTACCATATGTGGGAATGATTTAAAATAGAAAGGTCATTTTAGATAAAATGTATTTTTAATTAGAATAATATCATATTTATTTTTAAAAAAATGTGCTTATTTACAAATAGATTACACTAGACAAAGAAAAATTTTGAATAAGATCACATAAACTCATAATCTTCTTTTTCTAAACAGAAGTTGGAAAGAACTTTTTTTGTAAACTTTTTTTTTTTTTTTTTTGAAGAATAAGGAATCCATGATATATATAGTAAGAATGGTTTTTCTTGATAGAATGATTTTTCCAACTTAAACCTCCTATATCAAAGACATAATGAAAATATGAAATAGATAAATTCAAACTTGAAAAGATTTTTTCATTTTAAATCATTTTTTATACTAAACTTGGGGTTATAATTTATTAGAGTGATTAAGGAAGTTGTTTCATTGATCCTTATTGTCGGGTTCTCCAAAAATACTGAGAGGGAAAATCCAGTTTCGGGGATGACAAGTAGTGGGTCTTTGGAGGAGGCCATGATGAGACAAATTCTTATGTACTTCAAGATATACGGTGTATGAAAATACAAATTGTGTAGATAGCTCTATTATAAAACTCATATAAAATTTATATTTATTGTATTTTAATGGATCATGTACTTTGGTGTATACAAAAATTTATCCCATGGTGATTGTATGAGCAGGCTTCTAGCTACGCTGTCCCCACTGGAGAAGGACAAGAAGCTACTAAATAATAGATTACATCGTTCAACATCAAACTCAATTTCAATGTGCTGAATCATAAGAAGGATGGGACACCATTATAGAGAGTTTGTGATGCAGCAGTTGTCAATGAAAATCCATTGAACTTTGTAGGTTGATACTGTACCTTCAGAGAGTTCTTGATAATTGCAATGTTATCCTCGTGGTTGATCTTCTTCGCTCCCATAAGTGCACTGGTTTTCAGCTTCAGCAGGTATGAATGTATCTTGGTGCGATCTGTAAAGCATTGAGGCCTGCAACAAGTGATTATATCCCAAACATGTCTCCTGATTTTAAAGTCCAAATGACTCCATCTTTTTCCATCTCAAGTGATTATATCCCCATTCTCCTGATATGATAATGTAAACATCATCAGGTGCTTAATTATGCAATATGAAATCTTCTCTAGGGGGAATTTATTCAGCCTTCATATCTGCAACCTGATCAATTCAGTCAAAGTGCAAGAGTTCTTAGATTTGGTGTCATCTTTTTGGTAGCTGTTCAATCAGCTCTTGTTGATTCAAGCTCTCGGCCTTAAACCTTAAACACAAATAAGCTAGTATCTGCTCCTTCAACCTGGAATGCACTCGATTTCTGTTCACAAAGTTCGATGCAGCCTCAATGCTATTTCTCTGCAACATAAAATCGTATAATTTGCAGGTACGATACACAAGAAATATGAAACTAATACTACAAGAATGGAAAAGAAAGCATACGAATTCCATGGTTCGATGAGACCCCTCAACGACCAAATTTGTCATGTTGCCAATAATGTAAGAAGTTAGTGCAAGATTGAAGAGCATATAGAAGATTATGAACATCATCTCCAGAGTGTTGACTGCATGCAAGAAGATCACCATAACCAACTGTAGTCATAGTGGTCATAGGCCGGTACAACATTGAAGAAATGTATCTGAATCCTCGGCTTTTCTCTCTCAAATTTGGAATTGCAACTCCAATCCAAGTTTTCCCTTCATTTGGATATCGATCGGCTAGCAAATAATAGAGGCATCCAGCACAATGCACAAGAAACAGTGTGTTACCTACAATGAAGATAGAATTACTCTTAAAAGAGTAGGATAAAACATCTGATTCCTTAATTTTATATCTCATCCAACATTTACTAACTAAAGAACCATTTTAGCGAATAACTAAAAAAAAAAAAAACAGAAAACATGTTTCCAACATTCACATGCTAAGTCCTGATTGAAACGAGCAACATACGATTCGGCAAAATCTTGCATACAAGACGACCATAGTACTTGAAATCTCTTAAGACAGGTGGATTCCACATGTGGGTCCACTGTGTCCTAAATTAAATATCGTGATTCATGTAAGATTTTGCACGACCTTCAGACAGTTAACTAATTAACTGCTAACACTAACATATGGAATACATCGGACCCAAAAGTTGCTGAATCTAATGTCCTTCTCAAGCCTGATCAAATAGAAGAATAAGGATGTTGTACATTAAAAAATATAGGTTACACTAAAAATTACGCGTTTTGCACGTATAACACTCTAATTTATTAAAAAAAATTATTTTTTAAAAAATAAATGAGTAATTAGTGAATGATAACCAAATATGAAAATTTTAACTATTGAATTTTTTATACAGGATTCATATATTTTAAATATATTTTTAATATAAAATTTTTTTTATTATAATTATTTTCACCTAGCTTTTTTTATTTTTTAATATTGTTTGTCATTTGTTAAAAAATTGTATATAAATTTCATTTTTTCTTAAAAATTAAACAAATTTCTCTTTCATGAAAACAACGAATGATCATTATTTTTTTTTATATTTATCTTTTAGGTGCCTAGATTATAATTTTCATATAGGATCACTATCAATTAATTAAATACAATTAAAGATTAAGATATTTTCAATAGTATTCAACTTTTTAAATAAATGTACATATTTTTTTTCATTGCAAAAAAGGATAATATTATTATCAAGTGTCAAACATTATATAGATGAAGTATTTTGAAATTCTATTTGTAGCAAAAATATTAATAGGTAATCGGATGATATATGGATAATAATTACAAAAAATTATTAATAAAAATTTTAAAAAATAATAAAGAAAATGAAGCTAATTATAATGTAAAGAATATATAAATCAAATAAAAATTATATCTTATGTATAGGATAACTAAACAGATCAATTACTATATTCTCCATATTATAAATTGATATTATATAGTTTATTAAATCATTGTTAAAAAATTGAAATAATAAATTGTTCTTTTGTCTTTCTATAAAATGTAACGAATGTTAAATAAAATAATCATTTATCTTACTCTACAATACATGATATGCTAATGAAATTGGAGTTCTAAATATAAATAAAATTACACATTATTATCTTTAAGTGAGATTTTATATATATTTTGCATCACAATTAATTTTTTTCTAACATATTATGTAAAATATACATACATATAGAGAATATATTGTTATGTTATCTCTTAAAGTTATGATAACATTCACTTCAATACTTAATTGACGATCTAAGCTCTTTATTCATCCTTAATGGCATAAAATGTAGTTAACACCAACCTAAAATGGTTTTTATTTTTCTTTTAGGTTCGTAGGCTATAATTTCTAATAGCGACACCACCAATAACTTAATCAATTATAGACAAAATTTTTTTCCGTAATATTGAACTTTTTTGATATATATCTATATATTCTTTATCATTTGTAAAGGATAAAATCACTATCAAATATCAAACATCATATAATAGATGGAGCGTGTCAAAATTCTTTTACTAATGAAAATATTTACAGGAGATTAAATAATATAAAGTAATAATTACAAAATAATTAAATAAAATTTCAAAAAGTAAGAAAAAATAAACCTAAATCGATATATAAAGAACAAAGATATCAAATAAAAAAATATGTTTCTTGTGTAAGAAAATGAACAAATTAAACTAATATATTCTATATAATATGGACGGGTATCACATAGTATATTAAGATCATAATCAAAAGGTGAAGAGAAAAATTCATTCTTAGATCTTATTCTGAAATGTACAGAACATTAATGAAAAAAAAATCTCTATATTACTCTAAATGCATGCAACTCGAATGAAAAATATTTAATTTTAGAGACGTCTAAAATAACATGTAATTTTTATAATTTCTATTCTAATTATTGTTTTTTAACATATTGTGTAAATTAGTTATGTATCCAGATAGAGAATATATTGGTATTTTTCATGTTTCTTAACCTTATGATAATATTGATATTTTAAACTTTTTTATGTTTCTTAACCTTATGATAATATTGATATTTTAAACTTTTTTATGTTTCTTAACCTTATGATAATATTGATATTTTAAACTCTTCTACTCATCGTGAATGGTATCAAATGTTCTGGTTAATTTCAAAATTATTATTTTGATATAATATTTTAGTATGAAATTAAATTTTCATTTATTAAATCTATAAACAAAATGAAGGCTAATAAAAGTCTATGAATTTTTATTTTTTTTGTATTTTTTCAATTAATTCCTTTTATTATATACCAAGATATTTAATCTACTATTTATTAATTTGTTAATAGTGAAGAATTACATTGTAATTTTCAAAATCAATGTAAAATCAATCTATATCTGCAATTATTTTAGACTATTTAATAGTATGACTGTATTTGAATAATATATGTTGTCTTTTAGAGTACTTACCTGCTTATTTTTTTCTATATTGTCATTCCTACAATTTATACATAGTATTCTTATAGGTCTTGCAATAATTATTCTAAACTATTTTGAGCATGAATCATACAATTGGTTTAACGGTTTTTACCTTATCAATAGTTAGTCCAAACCAATATTTCTTTGTTGTTTTAGCATATCCTATTACAACTGGCATTATAGTTTCCAAATTTGACATTTAGACTCATTATATACCTTCAACTACTTAGAATATTTTTACAATCATTATTTCAGAATATTTTGGATATATGTATTGTATCATGGGTTGAACTTATTTTCTAACTCATCAATAGTTCATCTAAACTAATATTCTATAAAATGATGTTATTAGAGATAAAGATTTAGTAATAGAAATACTATTAAAGAGATATAAAATTAACAAATACTTTTATCTCAATTAAAGATTGGTGAATTTTTTTATTTTGTTCTTGATCTTTACTTTCGTTGCTTGGTTAATTTTCTTTTATTCATGTAGAATAGAAAAAATAAATCTAAATTAATCATAATACAAATGTAAAAGAAATAAGAAAATAGCGTTATATATTCTATTATTTCACTTTATATAAATTTTAATTATTAATTTGTATTATGATCAATTTTGTGATTTTTATGTTGGAACATAGTCAAAAAAATCTATACTCATGGATATATCTCTCTTGTTAACCAATGTAATTTCAAGTTAAAGAAGTCACTATAATTAAGAGTCGTGAATCTATTATAGTTGACCGTCAGTTAAGGAAAGTTGTGGTTAAAAAATGATATCAGCTAGATTTGTCAGTTTCTTCAATTAATCCCAGCCCAAAAGGTTAGCAAAATTGCCAAATTCAACGTCAATACATATTTTCGTCAAATTTTACATGAATCAAAAATTCTCTTTATGAAAAGTTTATTCATCAGACAAACTTAAAAAAAAAAAAAAAAAGAATATAATAAGGAAAAATGGTTACCATGTTTAGTTGACATAATAAAAGGACTTTTCTGGTAAATAGACAATGTTCGGTATTAACTTATCCATAACACTAAAAAATGGGTAAAGTATAATAACCTTATATATAAAGCATGCAAGGGGAATGATTTAATTAAGTTTCCCAAACTAGGCGTACTTGAATGAACAATTAGAGAAAGGAAAATAATAGTAGTGAATTTGAAATATTTATAATAGTTAAAAAAGATTATTTTTTCTATTATGAATAAAAAATAGAAACAATTCAAACATATAAAACAGTTACAAAATATAATATTTTTATTTTATTTTTTGCTTAAATATAAATAATTTTCCTACTCTTAAAATTACATACATTCTTATTATGTATTTATGCCAAAATTTCGTAATAAGTTAAGGAAGAAATAATTTATTTCATTAGCATTTCATGCATTTTAAAATAAGATAAAGGATGTTTTCATGAACATTCGATGTATTTCAAAGTATTTACAAAAGAACAAAATATATTTCAATTTTTTATAATCTATTTAATATACTATATTATACCTATTCGTAATATGGAGAATATATTAGTTTAATCTGGTTTAATTTCTTATACATAAGACATAATTTTTTTTGATTAATTTAGTCTTTCCATTTTAATTGGATTCGTTTTTTATTTTTTGAAATTTTAATTGTAATAAATATTTTTATACAAATAAAAGTCTTCTATCTTATTACGTATTTATTTTGAAATAGATGGTTGTTATCCTAAATAATAGGTAGAATAGATTATGAGTAATTTAATTAATTATGTTCTTTTATTGGGAATTAGAATTTGTATGATTCATTTGTTTTTATTTTTTGAAATTTTAATTATAATAAATATTTTTATACAATAAAAATCTTCCATCTTATTATGTATTTATGCCAAAATAGGTGGTTGTATCTTAAAAAATAGGTAGAATAGATAATGAATGATTTAATTATATTTTCCTATTAGGAATGGGAAATTATATTTCATTAAGGGCGGGTATTTTAGACATTACAAAAAAAGTAGAGAAACACTTAAATATTTTTTCCTATTAGGTATTGAAAATTATATTTAATAAAGGGCAGGTATTTTTAGACATTACAAAAAAGGGAGAAACACCAGGAGAGGAGAAACAAAAATTAAGAGAAACAACTCACATGTATATAATAGTACTAGAAAAAAGCACATGCTCTACACGTATAATATTTGTGATTTGTTGGACTTTTTTATTTTTAAGAAAATGAATAAAATAAATAATCAGTGAATGATAACATGGAGTACAAAGTATAAACATTTTATTTTTTGAATTTTTTTTGTACAACAAGTATATATTTTAGAATATCTATTTAATATTTTTGCTCTTTTTTCATAATAATTTTCACCTTTCTTTTTGAGTTTTTTTACTATTGTTTGCTATTTGTTTGATGTCATTCATTTTTACAACATATGACACTATTTGCATCTTATTTCTGTTTCTCTTCTATACGCTTAGATAATGATTTGTCATAGCGGTACCACCGATTACTTGATATGCTTTGTCATTACTAAAAAACAAAATCACTATCAAGTACCAAACACTATTTTATAGATGAAGTGTTGATATTCTTTGATTATCAAAAATATTTACATGAAATCAAATGATATATGGATAATAATTAAAAAAATTAATTATAATTTCAAAAAACTATATATATATGATTAAAATGTAAAGAACAAATACATCAGGAAAATTATTATAAAAATTTAAAATATACTCTATTAAACTAATATATTTTGCATATTATTGAGAGGTTCACATAGTATATTAAAATTATTATAAAAAATTAAATTGATAGCTCATTCTTTTATATTGCTCTAAAATGCACCGAATGTTAATAAAAATAATCCTTTATCTTATTATAAAATACACGCAATGCTAATAAAAGACATAGTTCTAAATATGTCCAAAATTACACGTTACTTTAATTAGGATGTTATATAAATCTCTGCTACAATTAATTATCGTTAACATATTGAGTAAATGTATATACATATAGTGAATATATCGGTATTTTTATATTTCTTGAACTAATGATAACATCTATTGTAGTATTCTATTGAAATTTGATCTCTTCATTCATATTGATGTACAAAATGTGGTTAATTTCGGTCTAAAATAATTTCTATTTCTTGTTTAGGTTTCCAAATTATAAATTATTATAATGACACCACCAATGACTTGATCATTTAAAAATGAAGATTTTTCCACAATATTGAACGATAGATACATTTTAGATGTATCTATCTATTCTTTGTAATTACTAAAAGATAAAATCACTATCAAGTATCAAACATCATTTTATAGATAAAGCGTGTTAAAATTCTTTTATTAGGGAAAATATTTACACGAGATTAAATAATATATGGTAATAACTACAAAATGACTATTCAAAATTTCAAAAAATAAGAAAAAATGAACCTAAGTAAAATGTAAATAACAAAGATATCAAACCAAACAAATTAAACTAATATATTCTCTATAATATAGATAGGTACCACGTAATATATTAAAATCATTATCAAAAAATAAAAATAAATGTTGTTCTTTTATCTTACTTTAAATGTAGGAGACATTAATGAAAAAAATTCTTATCTTACTCTAAAATACACGAAACTGTACTGCAAAACATAAAATTCTACATAGATCTAAAATAACATGTAGTTTTTATATAATCTGTATTGTAATTAATTTTTTAACATATTGTTTAAATATGTATCAAAATAGAAAATGTAATTGGTATTGTTTTATGTTTCTTGACCTTACGATAACATTTACTTCAAGATTTAAACGATATTTTAAACTCTTCACTTCATCCTGAATGGTATCGAACATGGTTAGTTCCGAAATTACATTTTGAAATAGTATTTCACTATAAAATTAAAATTTGTATTTATGAAATATATATAAAATATTAAAGCTAATCCATTATTTTTTTTTCACTTTTATAAATATTAAAATTTTATTTGTACAATTGTTAAATTTGTGATTTTTAAGGTGGAGGAAAACTTTGATATTCAAAAGGCAAAGGTAAGGTTAAAGTGAAAGAACCTATTAACACTAGCTTAAAGTGAAAGAACCTATTAACACTAATAAATTTGAAAGTCGATCCAATAATTTAACTTATCTGCTACGATGAGAAACAAATTAGTTATTATACATAGATCCTAAATCACAACAATTTCATGTTGTAACTAAAATAAATACATGATTAATCACATTATAATAGTGTCAAAAATTGAATATTATATTTTTACTCAAAATAGTTATAGATGTTTTTGGCATATGGAAATACATAAATTGAGAAGGGAAAATTGCCAAAATAGTCCCTCAACTTTTGTACTTTAGCCAGAATAGTCCCTCAACTTTCTTTTTAGCCAGAATAGTCCTTCAACTTTTTTAGGACTATCCTATAACTTTCTCTTATACACATCTAGTCCTTATCGACTATTTTGAGACACCATAATTCTTTTTGTTTAAATTATAAATTTCTTATGAAAGGACTATTTTGGCTAAAAAATAAAAGTTTTAGGACCATTTTGGCTACAAAAAAAGTTGAGGGACTATTTTGGCTAAAGTGCAAAAGTTGAGGGACTATTTCAGCGATTTTCCCAATTGAGAATAATTAACTAACATGCAAGAACGTACTTAAATAAACAGTTAGAGAAAAGAAAATAATTATTTGTGAATTAATAATATATAAAATAGTTATAAAAGATTGTTTTTATTAGGAATAAAAAATAAAGTAATTTGAATATATAATAATAGTTATAAAATAATAATTGTATTTAGTTTTTTCTCATGTGTAAAACAATTTTTCTACTCTTAGAAATTTATATCTTCTTATTATGTACTTATACCAAATTTTCGTACTAACATAAGGAGGAAAAAATTTGAATATACATAATAGTTATAAAAACTACTTTTATTTTATTTTTGATCAAATTTAAATTTTTTTTATACAAACAAAATTTTTACCATCTTAATACATTTGTGCCCAAATTTTTGTATAAATCTAAAAAAATTATGTTATAGCAGTTTAAAATATATATAATAAATAATAGTAGTATTATAAAAGATATATAATCTTATTATATTAATTGGAGAGTATTTTTGATAGGTTAATTATACTTCATGAAGGGCATATTACACATAGTTGTTTAACTAAGCGTGTATTAGACGGGACAAAGAAAATAAAAAAAATAAAAGATTATATATTATATATTTCGTGTAGGATTGTATAACAAAAAATAGGTGATGATTTCCTAAGAAATAGGTAGTTAGATTAGAAGATGAGTAATTTAGTTATATTTTTAATGAATTATATTTCATTAAGGGCGGGTATTTTAAGCATTACAAAAAAGGGAGGAGAAACACTTCACAGGGAGAAACAACTCGCATTTATTTATAGATAGATAGATAGATTTTTTTATTTATTTTAAAAAAAAAAAAATTGATTTCTTGGTATTGTTCCAATATATAAATGTACTAGAATTAAATATAGGAGTGCAACTAGCTTGTGAAGTTCTTGCCAAAACCTGAGCATCCTTGAAACTGAAACTGAATCCTATGGTCTCGAATGGGATTGTTGAGGCCACATCCATTATAAACCATGTTGACAGATACTTGCATCATATGTCTTATATACATTTTCATTTCTTGTTTAATTTTGTAATTAATAACTTATAATTATTTATTTCAATAATTTCATCCATAAAACAGAGCAAAAAAGTCTTCCTCATCATATATAAGATCGAAATTGATTTACCACAACTTAAATTTTGTAACAGGATTAATTCGAGATTAAACTGAGCAACTAAAAAAATAAGCACAAAAATGCTTAGGAAAAAAATAACATACAGTACTGCAATAGTAGTAATATTTCGCGTATTTTTTGAAAATTTTCTACTTACGTGAGGGGAAGAGATTGTTTTGAACATTCTAAGTTAGGTTTTCTGAAAGAGAAATCACACATGGCTCTGTTGCCTTTCTTTTAGTAGCTGTTTTTATGCAAGGACACACTGTACTCTTGGTATTGCAAATGTTCTTATCGAACTTTCATATGGTTTATTTGTACCAAAAAAAAAAAAAAACTAAAACAAAGAAAGTAAAAATTTTGGATATTTGAGCTACTTTTTCTGAGAAAGGAATAGAAAAGTGTACCTCTACATATATGCTTGCGCCAAGCTGATTCTGCAGCAATAAAAAAGATTTCTGAAATTGAGATGATAGAATGGTTACAATTATTCAACACGAATGCAATAAAGAACGTGGCATAAATTCTATATGGAATCGTAATTTAGAAATGAAGAATACAATTCATAGAACCAAATTGATTGTATTGATAGAGGAGAAATAAGTAGAAATGGTGGTTGCAAGCTCTCACAACAAGAAGTTTGTTTATACAACAAATCACATACAATCCAATGCGTCCTAAACTTATTTATTAAGCTAATTTTCATAATTGCCAATCTGCTAACATTGCATTAACTAACTCACTCAACGAGTATTATAGAAAATGACACCAAAATACTTTTAGAAGCTGGCTTCCCTGACCATCCCACATCCTTAGCTAATCTTTGAACCGCACTGCTGATTATTGAGCTTCATTGCACCACATTTCTTCTATGTCAAAATCATGAAGTTACAGCATCAATTTCAAAGCAAAGAAATAGGAACGCTCATAAAGTTGTCTTGAGAAACATGAATAATTTTGGATTCACTTGGATTAGAAATAATGGAGCATTATTTGACAAATAATATTTTGTCAAATTTTTGATAGTTTTTGGACAATAATGTTGCCTTTTATAATAATAAGATATTTGTTTGAATTTGAAATAATATTTAAAAATAACTATTTGGATAGCAAATAATGAATACCTATTATAAATAATCATTTAGATATACAGTAATAGTCCACGACTAATATTAATCACTATATATTCATTTATGTTCAAAACATGTTGTAGACTAACGTAGATAGATATTACTATTGATTAAACCTAGGAAATAAGTCTACTTTAAACAAGCTAGTAGGTTAAATACAAGTCGATATAGTTTAAGTGAATCCACCATGATGACCGCAATTCAACAATAACCACAACTAATAACAAATTTAAAAGCCTACCAATAAAAGTGTTCAATCAGTCGTTCAAATGTTAACATTGGACCATAGTAAGGGATCAGAGGTTGATCAGTGCCTTTAGAGGTAATAGTCGTTAATTACTCATTTAAGCCATTCGGCCACTCTATTTGAAATTTGATCTTTTCCACATTTCAAACCTAATAATTTATGACCTGTTTGCTGCCTGACACAATGATTGTATAATAAGTGTTTTCACCTTTTATGTTTTATTTTGTCATTCGCCTATGAAATTAATTTTTTTTTTTAAAAAAAAGAGGATCCACTGTGAATCTCCATCTATTCTTGGTGACTCAAACACTTGACCTAAGTCACATAAAAAGTATAATTTTACTACTTGAGTTACACTTTGTTGTCCGCAATAGATTTCTTTTTATCATTTTCGAAGAAGTTGACAAATTGGGAAAGTATGTAAAGAACAACAAATAATTTTTTAGATAATTTGTTCAATTTCGTTCATTAACAATTTTAAGCGAAGGATGAATTGAAACAAAAAAAAAAAAAAAGTTTGCATGGCACAAAATTTGATGGATTGAAGGAAATAATTAGTGATAATTTGGAGAATATAAATAATGAATAGTAACTATAAATAATGAATAAGACAAAACAAGAATAGTGTGAAATATTATTTGAGAAATAATGGATGCTGACCAAGCAGTTCCTTCATTGCTGATCAAATATTATTTAGCAAATAATAGGTACTAGTGGGAGAGGCACACCTTATATGTGTCACTCTTAAAAAAAAAAAATTACACAAAATTTCAAAAAAAAAAAAAAGTAAGTAAAAATGTTAAAAAAAAAATTATACAAAAACTTTAAAAAATAATACAAAGAGTGGAGTGTGAAGAGTAGGAAGTTATGGGTAATCTATACTATTATATATATTCAGAGTTGTTTCTTCCATATTTTGTTTCTTCCCTTTTTCGTAATACTCAAAATACTCGCCCGTAATGAAGTGTAATTAGCAACCCCCCAATAGAAAACATATATGAGTGTTTCTACCCCTTTTTTGTAATGTCTAAAATACCTGTCTTTAATGAAATATAATTTCCAATTCCTAATATGAAAACATATTTAAGTGTTTCTCTACTTTTTTTTTGTAATGTCTAAAATACCCATTCTTAATAACATATAATTTTCAATTCCGAATAGGAAAACATAATTAAATTACTGATTCTCCATTTAGGGTAAATGGCTCATCATTTATTTTATTATTTTTTAGGATACAACCACCTATTTTGACATAAATATATAATAAGATAGATGATTTTTATTCGTATAAAAATATTTATCATAATTAAATTTTTAAAAAATAAAAAAAATAAATCTAAATAAAATGTAAAGACTAAATTAATCAAACAAATATTATGTTTTATGAGAAATTAAACAAATTAAACAAATATATTTTCCATATTACGAATAGGTATAATATAGTATATTAAATTTATTAATAATAATTTGTTCTCTTATCTTACTTTAAAATGCATTGAATGTTCATGAAAACGTCTTTTATCATATTCTAAAATGCACGAAATGGTGCTTGTGAAATAAATTATTTTTTCCTTAACTTATTACAAAATTTTGGCATAAGTACATAATAAGAATGTATATAATTCTAAGAGTAGAAAAATCATTTATATTAAAGCAAACAATAAAATAAAAATATTATATTTTGTAACTGTTATATATGTTCAAATTGTTTGTATTTTTTATTTATAATAAAAACAATCTTTTATACGTATTATAAATATTTCAAATTCACTAAAATTATTTTATTTTCTCTAATTGTTCATTCAAGTATGCAGTCTGGGAAACATTATTAGATCCATCCCTCTACGTGCTTTATATATAGGTTTAATTATACTCTACCCCTTTTTTAGTGTCATTGATAGTTTAATACCTAACATTATCTTTTGACCAGTAAAGTCTATCTGTTATGTCAACTAAATAGGTTGACCATTCTACTCCCATTATATTCTAATTTTTTTGGTTTAATTTTGTCTAGCGAATAAACTTTTTATAAAATAAGTTCAATCCATAATACTAACCTACTAGAAATATTGAAGTGGACTTATACACATCTAGATACAAATCAAGAGTAATATCTATTCTAGACTTATCCAATATAATCTAGAATAATAATCATACAGATTCTCTTAGAATACTGCATCTAGATGTGTATAAGAGACAGCCTCAAAAAAGTTAAGCAGGTAAGTACTGTAAAATATAGTATCATATTATTCAAATATAATCATATTATTAAATACTCTAAAATAATTGTAGATATAGATTGATTTTATATGTTGATTTGGTAATTACAATGCAATTCTTCACTATTTAACAAAACAATAAAGATATAGATTAATGTCTTGTTAAATAATAAAAGAAATTAATCGAAAAAGTATAAAATATAAAAAAATAAATCCATACAATTTTATTAGTCTTAATTTTATTTATGTATTTAATAAATGAAAATTTAATTTCATACTAAAATATCATATCAAAATACAATTTTGGAGTTAACCACATTCAATACCATTGAAGATGAATAGAAGAATTCAAATTATCAGTATTATCATAAGGTTAAAAAACATAAAAATACCAATAGATTCTCTATCTAGCTACATAATTAATTTACATAATATGTTTAAAAAATTAATTAGAATAGAAATTATAGAAATTATATGTTATTTTGGATATCTTTAGAATTAAATGTTTTTCAATCAAGTTGCATGCATTTAGAGTAATATAGAGGATTTTTTTTCATTAATTTTTTGTACATTTCAAAGTAAGATAAAAGAATAAATTTTTATTTTCACCTTCTGATTATGATCTTAATATAATATGTGATATCTATCCATATTATATAGAATATATTATTTTAATTTGTTGGTTTTTTTTATACAGGAAACATAATTTTTGTTTGATATATTTGTTCTTTAATATTTATCTAAGTTTATTTTTTCTTATTTTTTGAAATTTTAATTTAATCATTTTGTAATTATTACTATATATTATTTAATCTTCTACAAATATTTTTATTAATAAAAGAATTTTTACACACTTCATCTATTAAGTGATATTTGATACTTGATAGTGATGTTATATTTCACTAATGACAAAGAATATATAGATATATTTCAAAAAAGTTCAATATTATGGAAAAATTCCTTATCTATAATTGATTAAATTATTAGTGGTATTGCAATCAAATATTATAACCTAAGAACTTAAAAGAAAAATCAAAATTATTTTAGATCAAAGTTTATGCCATGAAAGATGAATAAAGAGTTTAGAGCGTCAGTTAAGTATTGAAGTGCATGTTATCATAGCTTTAAGAGATATGAAAAATAATTAACAATATTTTCCATATATATTACATAATATGTTAGCAAAAAATTAATTGTGATACAAATATATATACAAAATCTCACTTAAAGTAACAACGTGTAATTTTATTTATCTTTAGAACTACAATTTCATAGCATTTCATGTATTGTAGAGTTAGATAAAGAATTGTTTTATTTAATGTCCGTTGCATTTTAAAGTTAGACAAAAGAATAATTTATTATTTTAATTTTCTATAATAATTTAATATATTATACAATACGTATTTATAATATAGAGAATATATTAGTTGATCTGTTTAGTTATCTTATAAATAAGACATAATTTTTGTTTCATTTATATGTTCTTTACATTTTAATTAGATTCATTTTCTTTCTTATTTTTTTAAAATTTTTATTAATTATTTTTTATAATTATTATCCATATCATTTGATTACCTGTTAATATTTTTGCTACTAATAAAATTTCAAAATACTTTATCTATATAATGTTTGATACTTGATAATAGTATTATCTTTTTTTGTAATGACAAAGAATATGCAAATATATTTAAAAAGTTCAATATTGTGGAAAATATCCTAACCTTTAATTGTTTAATTAATTAGAATGTCTTTAGTGACATTATATGAAAAGCATAACTTAGGCACCTAATAGAGAAATATGAAAGAAAATGCAATTATCATACATTTTCTCATAAAAGAGAAAATTTATTAATTTTTAAGAAAAAAATGAAATTTATTTATAATTTTGTAACAAATAATAAATAATATTGAAAAATAAACAAAAAAGATAGGTAAATTACAATAAAAAGAGTAAGGATATTAAAAATATATAAATATAAATATATAAAAATATTAAAAATATATTTAAAATATATAAATCTAATATAAAATACTAAACTGTTAAAATTTTCATACTTAATTATCATTTATTTGCTTGCGAACCAAACCGACACACAACTGTTTCATCATATACAAGTAATGTTGTAGTGGCATAGCTAAACTGAGGAGTGACACTCCATGCACCATTACTCTTTTCCAAATCTCTACGAGTATTAAGTAGAGGTGATTGGTTCGCCACTTTAACATGTGATGTGACAAAATTTCCATCTCAGCGCGTAACAAATTGTGCAAATCTCAATGTAATTCTTGAATTAGGATCTTTAGACCCTCATTTCCCATATCCATCTGCTGTCCTTGAATTTGCTTCACTGAACTTACAGCAGATTTGCTGCAGTAACTGACCTCAATCATTTCAATAGTTGGAATATCCCCTAAACATGAAGGTACCTTTTTCAGCTGCGGACAATAATACAAAACCAGTTTTTGAAGAGGGGGGAAATTATCACCAAAGGCTATCCACCTGACAATCCCCAAAAGTTCCAATTTCAAGAATCTGAGCTTGGGGAATTCCCCTCCTTTCATTTTCCATGTTTCCCCCAAAAAGGATTCATGAAGTAACTTGAGCACTTCAAGATTGGGTAGCTTTCCAATTGTTGAAATTTCACTCCATGGCTGCTTATAGTTTTCGAGAGTCAATTTTTTTAAATTCAACGGGAAAGAAAAATCGCCCGAAAAGTTAACCTTGAGTGATTCTAATTGACTCAAAGAATCCAGCACAATGATCCTGGCTAAGCTTTCTGTTGCAACTCCCAGTAGAATCACTTGATTCAACCTCACAGCATCTTAGCCTGCGGATGCTTGGTAGTTTTGTCAGTATCTTTTGCAAGCTTTGAGAAGAGGCATCAATAGCAAAGGTTAAGGACTGTAAATGAAATAGGTTTGGGGAGGTGTCAAGATTTTCAATTGGAAGTATGAAACCACATCCGTCATAACCAAACTTTTTAAATGGAAGTATGAAACCAGGTCCGTCATAACCAAGTTCTACAGAGAGATGCCTCAATTTCTTCATCGTCCAGATAGTATTAGGCAATCTAACACTTCGACCCAATCGAATGATAAAAGTTTCTAACCTTGAGAGGTTTGCTATTGCAGATGGGATGGACTCCAACCGAGACTTAATCACCAAGTATCTCAAGTGAACAAGCAATTCCACTTCCCCTGGAAAGTTTCCATCAAGACTAATTTCTCCTAAATCCAATACTCTTAGATGTTTACATATCCTGAGGATCATGAAAATGCTAATGAATACTTATTTACCCATTTCCAATCGGCAAAGTAGGGCAAAGAACGTAAATGGGGTAAAATAGCCTTGATATGTTGAATGCCTCTGCCCTGTTAAAGTAAATACTCAGTCGGTGGGAGTTATAAAGTTGACTAAAAGGAAAAGGCCCATCAGATGCAAGAATCTGTAGAAACCTTTCTTCTCTAGCTTTTGCAACACAAAACTCATGAACCAAATCATGAATTCGGCAAGCTTTGACCCCTCCTAAAGATCTCTGTCGGGTAACCATAACTAAACTTCTACGTATCAGATACATCAAGTAGTTGTCTGCCACATCCTCTGCGTTCTTTATCTGATCAGTCGTCTGCACAAATCCTTCAGAGATCCATAGCAATTTAAACATTCGGACAGGAATGACTTGGTCTTCCCGAAATGCACTGAAGTAAAGTAGGCATGGCTTCAAATAATCTGGTAAATATTTGTAACTCAGCTCAATTGTGTTCATGCAATATTCACTCTTTATACAATAACGGTGCTGGAACTAAGACTGTTTGCAACTTCTTCCCAAGAATCGTGCTTGGTGCTTGCAAGAATTCCAGCAACAACCACAACTGCAAGAGGTAACCCCTTACATTTTTTGGCTGTTTGCATTCCAACTCCATTTAGAGCTGGAGGACAACCCTTTTGCCCAAATATCCTACTCTGCATCAGTACCCAACTCTCTTCATCAGTGAGATGGCGAAGACGGTGAGGCTCACTATCAAGTTTAATTTGCAAAGGCAGATCGTGAGATCGGCTGGTCACGAGAATTCTACTTCCATTGGAATCATCCGGGAACGAAGTGATCAACAAACTCCATGGATCAATGTCCCACTTCGTCCAAAAAAAGTACATAATCAATTTCTTTTCAGTTAATTGTAGAGCTGTTCAGCCAAATCATCTTCATTCTTGTTTAGATATTTGTCAGGACTCTCAGAAGCAATGCTACACAATATTTGAATTAACAAACCGTGCTTATTATGTACTTTGAGAAACACAACACCAAGCACGGACATGAAAGTGGTCTTTTATTGAAGGATGATTGTAAACTTTGTTGGCTAATGTTGTCTTACCAAGTCCTGGCATACCCACAATCGAAACAATATCTAACTTCTTTGAACCTCTGGTAAGTCGATCAATAATTGTCTTTACCTCATCATTAAGACCCACAAGAATTTCATTCAATGCTGGGGTACTATGATGTGATGCCATGACAGTAGAATTCTTGGTAACGTTCTGAGTTTCACTATCATGCCTCATGCTTTCACCCATGTCTTGGGCCTCAATCTTCATGAGCTTGATATCTCCAACAATGGTATCCAAACATTCAGTTTTTTCCCCAACCACAATAGAATCAATGACTAATTCTGTCTTATATGCCACCTCCATAGCATGATTCCACAGAATTTGGAGTTTTTCATTCTGGTTGCGCAACTCCGCAATATTCTCTAAGAAAGATCTTAAGAATTCAAGATCTTCAAGGATGGTAACTCCAGTGGATACAACCCGCTGGAAAAGCAATTGAATTTGCTTCAGAAATTGCTATTTCCTTGAGATTTGTTAGAAGGAAGTCAAAGGAGCCCAACTCATCGGTCCTGGGAAAACTAAATGATGATGGTAAATAAACTGACGGAACTTCTGCCATGATAAACTTGAGCAGTTTCAGCAAATGAAGAAGCACAAGCTCTGTTTCCTTGGGCAAGCAGTCTTTCATTTCATTCTCATAAAGGGAGCAAATTACAATTCCTGTATCAATGACAACAACTCCAATAAGATCCTTCATTTCATCATTTAGCTCGTTAAACTTCTCCTGCTGCTGCCTGAGAAGGATACCGAGGAATCTTGCTCCCTGGTGGAGTTTTTGCATTTGATCCTTCACCGAAACCGTAAAACTGGAAAAAGATCCAACTATTATATCCATAAGATTATCTAGGAGACAATCAATAAAGTCCGCAACCACTAGATGCTTATTCTTCTCCAGAGCTAAAGCCTGTGAATAACGATCTTGATAACTTTGAAGCTGTCAGGACATGGATATAAGTTTCTCGGACTTGGGGATCAACAGGATTAATCTTCTTGTGTATCAGCTGAGAAATTTCAACACGCATTTTATTGCACTGTTGTTCATCATCTAGTCTCAGCCACCCACAATAGAAAATCAGTTCTTTTGCATTGAGAGCCACATCTTCAACGTGAATTAACAGATCTATCAGTTGCTTACGCTCAACACCTTGTAGTATGGCAAAACCAATGAAATTTTCAAGAACATTAGCTTCTCTCGAAGGGTTTCTAGGGTTGCTACTCGATATCTCAAAGATCCACGATATTCCAAAGCTTTATAAGGTTCGAGATTTTGTAAGAGATTCGCCAGATTCTGCAAAAGGGTATCAATGAAATCCGTAGTTAGTCGTCCACCTTTCCATAGTTGTATACCCATCTGCAGGTTATTGTTTAAAAAACACCTCCTCTCCAACACCGTGTCGGATGTGTCGGACGTCCAGAAGTCGTGCTCTCATGATCAAAATAACAACACCGGAATGCCTCGCAAAACCAGTTCAGATAATCTAAAACAAAATCAAAGCAACTAGTATTGCTACGGGAGGACATCTCCGTTATGGTTTCTTTGATGATATCAAATTTCTATCTGGGCTCGAGCTTTAAACAACTTAAACACAAATGACCTGTATTGGTGCTTGATACAAAATGCCCCTGTGAAATCTCATAAACCCACAAAATAAACCTCTCTAACCTGACGGGATTTGGGCAAGTTCTTGACTCCAGAGCTTTATCAGAGAGATTCTTGACTCCAGAGAGTTTGTTGGATCTGAAAAACTACAGTGGATGAAGATGCACTGGAGAACACAAAGTGAAATAGGTTTTGTGAAAGGAAAATTCAGATAATAGTATCAAAAAAGAGAAAATGGGAAGAGTGATTCAGTTGGAAGAAAGAAAAGAGGTTGAATTTGCCATTTTAACCATTTATTGCTGGGTTAAATACACTAATATACCCTCTTAAGATTTGGATTATTTTACACTAAATTCTGTAATATTATCTTTTTCTTCTTCTTATTTTACCTCTTTAATTAACGATCAAATGTAATTCAGCCGATAATTTTTCAAAAAGATAAATTTACCTCTAAAAGTCAATTGCAATAAATCCCTTAAGATTTAAGTGAAATTTTAGTTTACCCCTCGGGTAAGTTCTGTATCATTTAATATATTGAGATAAAAATAAAATTCAATAATGTTGTCAATATTGCTAAAAATATAAATATATTCCAAATTAATTAAAATTCTAATTCTCGAATTATACTTTCTTCAATATTTAAAATTTATAAATACAGTGAAATAATTAATTTTAAATTTTTTGATGAATTACTAAAGGTATTTCATTTAAATTATTTAAATTTAATTTTTTATTTATATAATAAAGTTACTTCGTATAATTTAGATATTAGTTAAATTATATTAACAAATGAAAGAAAGTAAAAAGAAAATTATTTTAAATAGTAGTAACATAAAGAAAAGAAAAAAAAAAAGGATATAACTTTGATAGATGGTTATAAGTCTCATATATTTAAAAATTTATTTTTACATGAAAATAAAATATAATAAAATGAACAAAAACTATCGATAGTGTTTGGAAATTTTTGTATTTAAATTTTTTCTACAAGTACTTTTAAAGAATCAATGGTGTTGGTAAATATTACTATATTTTTAGTTGTTGTGACAATATTTTTTATATTTATTAATAACTAAAGTAAGTTATTTGACATAAAACTATAATTAGGGACTAAAATGACAAATATAGTAAAAGTTAAATGGTTAATTTTATATTTGCTTGTTGCGTTTAGGGGCAAATATATATATATATATATATATATATATATATATATATATTGACTTTTGAATAGTTGAATTGTTGACGGAAGGGGTAAAGTAAGAAAAAAATAACGTTAAAGGATTTAGTGCAAAACAATTCAAAACTTTAAGGAGTTTATTGTATTTAATCCTTTATTGCCTGGAATTAGGAAACTAATAGAGAAATTCTTCGTCATCGGTCTACTTTTAACCTATAAAGTTGCCTAAATAATTACCAGAAAATTGCTAGAACAAAGAGAGTTTGAAGGTTTGTTACATTATTGTCAGTTTTCATACGGTTTAGTTTACTCCTTTCATAATTGCTGTAGAAAAAAGTATTGTAAATTAATCTTTAAGATATAATAAAATTAGTGATTGACTGCATTTTGTACTAATAAAATCAATCTATCAAACACTCAAATTTTTGACAAACTTTTTTTATTTTGTAGGAGAAATATGATGCGAATGTATTTATGGGTGCTTTTCTGCATCTTTTAATTCTAATGGCACAATTCATGAAAAAGAAAAGAGAATAAATAATTAGGTAGACTCAGTCTATAATTTAATTTGTATGTCATGTATTTTGTGAGTTAAATTATAGGTAATAAATAGCATCAGTTGATAATAGTAAGATTTTATAAAATTTAATTCAGATCATAAGGTTTATGAATGTAAGGGTCAAAATCGGTATACCAAATTATATTTCAAATTTTTCACATTAAAATGTACTTTAAGTAATAGATAATATACCTAATTTGTGATGATGAATTAAAAAAGGATAAAAAATATTTTTAGTCCCTAAAGTTTGGCTTAGTGACACTTTTAGTCCTCAAAATTTCACAAAAACAAATCATGTCCCTCATCTTTTAAATTTCAGCTCTTTTAGAACAATTGACATAAAAATAGCATAATTTTCGATTTCTATGCATTTACCCTAACAAATATTTAATTCCTTATCTAATAAATCCTAAAAAATTAACCAACAAAAATTGCTCTTTCTCATAAATTTTAACAAAAATTTATACTATTTTTCTATCAATTATCCTAATCTATTAGAAATTTGAAAGATGAAAGACGTAATTTATTTTTTGTGAAACTTTGAATACTAAAAATGTCATTGTGCCAAACTTTAGGGACTAAAAGTATTTTTTACCCATTAAAAAACAAAAGGAAAATATAATGACCCACAACACTAAATTTCTGGCTTAGTATGTATCTCAGTCCCATCAAAATTCAAAAGCCACAAGATAGAAGTATCAAAGTTCCTTTCCCAAATTTCTGCTTGATTATATCATTGAGTGGCCATTGGAAAATAATTCAGACTAGCGTCCAGGAAATAATCCAAAGCAGTACAAGTCATTTTTTGTTGAAATTTCAAATCAGCCCTTCAAATAGCATACAAATTTTTATAAATCTTCAAGACTCGTCTACAATCCTCCACCCCAATAAAAATTGGGACGAGTGACAACTTCCTAAAATACTATAGTGCAAAATTTAGATGCTGCACGCCCAACAACCCGCAACATAAAAGCAAAGATGCAGTAATTTTAATTTTCGTGTTAGAAACCATCCTTTTCTTGAAATTAATCAAAATATTGATTACTTAACTAAGTGTTAATTTTTTTATAATAAAATATAACTTATATATGATAAGATATTTATTTTGGAATCTTTAATCATAAGAGTTCAAGATAAGAAAAAGTATTTTATATTATTTTAATGGAAGGAAAAGACAATCAATGAACTAATTCCCCTTCTTGAAATCATTATCATAGCACTAAATTTGGTTCCTTCTTTTTCTAAAAACTAATAAGTCCAATTTAACAAGATAGGGACATGAATTTCTTCAGTATATAGGAAATGACAAGTTCAATGAATTTTGGCAATTACTTCTTACTTCTCCCTTCATTTTGTAGTCTAGATGATAAATCTATCACTCTCTTTGTCCTAATAAATTCGTCGCTTTTCGGTAACCGTGATTTTTCAACAGTAGTCAATAACTTGATGACTTAGCTTTAGTTCCACTCTTTAGCCATGTGATATTTGCTTTTGACTTGATAGAATCGAAAGAAATGATTGTGGGTCCAACATGTTTTGGTGACAAGTGAAAAAGTATAAGCCTTGGGGGTAGATACTTTCCAAAGATAAGAAATATTTAAATATATCTAGTTTATGATTTTATCATTATAAATAATATGATATAAATTAAATATTATAAAAATTTTAACATCAATAAATATAAATAAAATTTTATAAAATTTATAAATACAGTCTAAAATATAAGTTTCTAATAGGATTTAAGATTACTTATAGTAGTGTAAGTCATGCTCATTCTTTTAATTAGATTTGGACAAGGTATGAAATACATTTGTGAAGCCCATAATAATTATGAACATTTTCGTTAAACATTATAAATGAGGGTAAAAGTGAAAAATGAATACAAAAAAACTTATTATTTAAGATAAGTGATAAATATTTTTGGACGGAACAAAATAACAAGCATTACAATTTTAATGGGACGGAAGGGAGTACTTAATTTTGCGTGAGACTGCATTTACATTCAAGACTAGTATCTACTGCATTGGATCAGTTTATTGCCACTTCTTTCTTTGCCTTCCAGATATTACTAGCTGATGGATGATGAGGTATTTTGAATCATACTACAGATATAGAATTGAATAAATTGTAGGAATTTAGAATAATTACGTGCCAAATTCATAAAGTTTTTGGTATTAAAACATATGAATTACCAAGTTCAAATTAGCATTGCTAACTAACTTTAGCCCAAGACTGGTAAAGATTACGTACTTGATATTGACAATTTGGAAATTGAATCAGCGTGGTGTCTCTTACTATCATGATTTAAGAAGAGAAGTTGCAAAAAGAAGGGCCGGGCCATCTGGCTTCAATGTGATCGGAAACTGCAGAACAATTTCAAGAAAATAAACCAAATAATAATAATAATAAGGAAAGATAATAGTACAAAATACAAACCTTAGAAGTTGGATAGAAGAATAATATCCTTTTCTTGGCAAATTTTTTGGTGCTATTTAGTGTTGGGGGAGACTACTAACACAGCCCTGTCACTTTCTTTGTGGGAGAAGAATCGGAGATCCTTTGTAAAGCTTTAAAATGAAACCGATCAAATCTATAGTAGACCAACTGTCCAATTAAAGAATGGCCTAAGTTGCTCACATTGAACAATTATTTTTCTGACAACCGTGAGTCCATGTATGTAGCTCTGGGCTTGCCAATTTGATCTAGTCCCATGGCTGAATAAGTTTGGACTTATCCGTTGATCTTCACTCTTACATGTCAACTTTAGAAAAGACAATGCAATTTTTGCACTATTTAATAAAATAGTAAAAATGTAGATTAAATATCTTAGTAAACAATACAAGAAATTAATCGAAAAAGTACGTAAAAAATAAAAATAAAATTCACACACTTTTATTAGCTTTAATTTTTTTTTATATATTTCATAAATACAAATTTCAATTTCATAGTAAAATACTATATCAAAATATAATTTCAGAGCTAACTACATTCAATACCATTCAGGATGAAGGGAATATTTTATAATATCGATGAAATCCTGAAGTGAATGTTATCATAAGGTTAAGAAATATGGAACAATACCTATATATTTTCTATTTTGATACATATATACACCATATGTTAAAAATTAATTTCAATAGAAATATATATAAAAATTATGTGTTGTTTTGGATATATTTAAAACTACATGTTTTTCAAAACAGTTCCGTGTATTTTAGATTAAGATAAATAATTTTTTTAATTAATGTTTTCAACATTTAAAGCAAGATAAAAGAACAACATTTTGTTTTTATCTTTTGATAATGATCTTAATAAAGTACGCAGTACCTATCAATATTATAGAAAATATATTAATTTAATCTGTTTAGTTTGATAGTTTTATTATTTACATTTTGCTTAGGTTCATTTTTTTCCTTATTTTTTGGAATTTTAATAAATTATTTTGTAGTTATTACCATATATTATTTGATCCCATGTAAATATATTCCCTAATAAAAGAATATTAACACGCTTTGTCTATCTAATGGTGTTTGATACTTGATAATGAAATGATTTTATCTTTTAGTAATGATAAAAAATATATAGATACATTTAAAAAGTTCAACATTAAATGATCAAGTCATTGGTGGTATCGTTATAAGAAATCATAATTTTGGGAATCTAAATGAGAAATAGAAATTATTTTAGGTTGAAATTAACCACATTTTGTGTCATGAATACTAAAACAGATGTTATCACAAGTTTAAGAAATATAAAAAATATCAATATATTCACTATATGTATACACATTTACACAATATGTTAACGATAATTAATTATGATAGAATTTATATAACATCCCAATTAAAGTAACGTATAATTTTGTACATCTTAGAACTATATATTTTTTCATTAGCATTGCGTGTAATTTGTAGTAACATAAATGATTGTTTTTATTAACATTTGGTGCATTTAAGAGCAACATAAAAGAACAAGTTATCATTTTAATTTTTTATAATGATTTTAATATACTATGTGAAACTATCAATAATATGCAGAATATATTATTTTAATTAGATTTTCGGCCTTGTAATAATTTTCTTGATGTATTCGTTCCTTACATTTTAATCAATTTCATTTTTTTATTTTTGAAATTATAATTAATTTTTGTAATTACCTATTATCCATATATCATTTGATTTCATATTTTTCGCTAATCAAAGAATATCAATATTCATCTACAAAATGATGTTTGGTACTTAATAGTGATTTTGTCTTTTAGTAATGACAAAGTATATACAAATATATCTAAAATCAATACTGTAGAAACTATCTTTATTTTTAACTGATCGAACAATTGGTGGTATTGTTATAAGAAATCATTATCTAAGAGTATAGAAGAGAAATTCTCTTCTATGCAAATAGATGTCATATGTTGTAAAAACGAATGACATTAAACAAATAACAAACAATATTGAAAAAATTTATAAAAAAAAAAAAAAGAAAGGTGAAAATAATTACGAAAAAAACAAAGATATTAAATATATATTTTAAAATACATATCTTTTGTATAAAAAAAATTCAACAAATAAAATTTTTATATTTTATACTTTATGTATCATTCACTGACTATTTATTTATTTTTTAAAAAATAAAAATGCTCAAAAAATTAGAAGTATTATACATACATCCGAAACACGTGCCTTTTTCTAGTATTATACATATGCGAGTTGTTTCCCTCAATTTTTGTTTCTTCTCTTTTAGTATTTCTCCTCTCGGAGTGTTTCTTCCCTTTTCGTGATGACCAAAATACTCGCTCTTAATGAAATACTATTCCCTCACTAGGAAGACATAATCAAATTACTCTCCATCTAAGCTAATTTAACTACCTATTTTTAAAGATACCACCACCTATTTTTTAGCTATAAAATCCTACTCAGCGTAAATTATTAATTTTTTTCTCCTTTTTGTCACCCTAATATACCCTTAATTAAATAATTTAATATCTACATTGTCCTTAATGATGTATAATTTACTTATATAAAATAATCTCCACTTAATCTAATAAGACTGTCTATCTTTTATAATACTACTATATATTTGTTATATATATATATATATATATATTACAAACTACTATAATAATTTTTTTTTTAGATTTATAAGAAAATTTGGATAAATACATAATAAGATGATAGAAGATTTTTTATTTGTATAAGATATTTATTAAAATAAAAATTTCAAAAAAATAAGAAAAATAAATCCAATTAAAATGTAAAGATTAAATAAATCAAATAAAAATTATATCTTATGTATAAGAAACTAAATAGATTAAACTAATATATTTTTCATATTATAAATAAGTATCAGATAGTATATTAAAATCATTATAAAAGATTTGAAATAATAATTTGTTCTTTTATCTAACTCTAATATGCATGCAATTTTAATGAAATAAATTTTTTCCCTTAACTTTTGCAAAATTTTGGCATAAATACATAACAAGAAGTATAAAATTCTAAAAGTAGAAAATCATTTATATTTGAGCAAAGAATAAAATAAAAGTATTATTTTGTAACTATTATACATATTCAAATTGTTTCTATTTTTATTCATAATAAAAATAATCTTTTATAACTATTATACATATTCAAAATTCACTACAATTATTTCTTTTCTCTAATTACTTATTCAAGTATGTTATGTGTGTATTTTAGTAAATTAATTATATTCATTTTTTGTTTTATATATTTTTATATGCTAATAACATCTATGTATAACCATCTTAGTAAAAGTATATAACTTTTGACTCTATTGTAATGTGATTAATAATGTACTATTTGTTTTGGTTACAAAACAAGGTTGTTTTACTTTAGGATCAATGTATAATAGTCAATTAATTGTTCATCGTAGCAGATAAATTAAATTGTTTCAAATTTATTATTATTAATATCTTATTGGACTCATGGAATTAAGCTCACCTTTGCCAAAAGATTTTTACTCCACTAACATTACTAGAAAGAAATATAAGAAAAGGAAATATCTCTAACAAACTCTTTTCACCCATGGAATTAACTTACCTTTGCTGTATGAACTCAATTCCACTAACTTTTAATAGAAAAAAAAAATAGAATAGGAGAAAATGTCTCTGACAAACTTTATACATTCTATTTTACTTTATTTAGTTTGAATTCAATAACACATCTTTTCAATAGCATCAAAGTTTTGATCCAATTTAAAAATCATAAAATTAATAGTCATACAAATTAAAATTTTAAAATTTCCAAAAAGTGAAAAATAGTGGAATGTATCACAGTATTTTCTTATCTCATTTAAATCTGTATTATGATTGATTTATATATATTTTTGCCCTTCCTGACGTGAAGAAAAGAAAATTGACCAAGCAACGAAAGTAAAGTCGAGAACAAACTAGAAAACTCACAATCTTTAATTAAGGTAAAAGTATTTGTTAATTTATATCTCTTTAATAGTATTTTTGATTACTAAATCCTTATCTTTAATAATATCATTTTATAGAATATTAGTTTAGAGGAACTATTGATGAGTTAGAAAATAAGTTCAACATATGATACAATGCATATGTCCAAAATATTCTAAAATAATCATTATAAGAATACTCTAAATAATTGCAAAATTTAACTGTCAACTTTGAAAATTACAATACCAATTATTATAGTACTTGATAAAACAATAAAGAAATATTGGTTCAAAGAGTAACTATTAATAAGGTAAAAAAAAAAGTTCATCCGATTGTTCGATTCGTACCCAAAATAGTCCAGAATAAGTATTTCAAGACCTACAAGAAAATTACATATAAATTGTAGGAATGACAATATAGAAAAAATAAGTAGGTAATTACTGTAAAAGACAATATAAACGATTCAAGTATAATCATACTGTTAAATACTTTAAATTAATTGCAGATATAGATTGAGTTTATATGTCAATTTTAGAAACTACAATCTAATTCTTCACTATTTAACAAAATAATAATGACATTGATTAATGTCATGGTAAACAATACAAGGAATAAATTGAAAAGTAAAAAAAATTAAAAAATAAATCCATATATTATATTAGCTTTAATTTTGTTCATATATTTAAAGAAATACAAATTTAATTTCATAGCAATCAAAAATATGATTTTGGAGTTAACTATATTCGATATCATTCAAAATGAATGGAAGAGTTTAGAAAGTCATTAATGTTATCATAAGGTTAAGAAACTTGAAAAATACCAATATATTCTCTATTTGGATATATAATTAACGTAATATCTTTGAAAAATTTATATGATGGAAATTATATAAAAAATTACGTGTTATTTTAGATATCTTTAGAACTAATTATTTTTCATTAGAGTTGCCTCCATTTTATAGTAATATGGAGGGTTTTTTCATTAATGTTCTATACATTACAGAGTAAAATAAAGAACAATTTTTATTTTAATCTTTTGATTATGATTTTAATATATTGTGTGATACATATCCATATTATACAAAATATATTAGTTTAGTTTGTTTACTTTCATATACAGAAAATATAATTTTTTTTTTGATGTCTTTGTTGTTTACATTTTATTTAAGCTCATTTTTTGCTACTTTTGAAATTTTAATTAATAATTTTTGTAACTATTGTTATATATTATTTAATCTCTATAAATAATTTCATTAATAAAAGAATTTTGGCACGCTTCATCTATAAATATCATATTTGATATTTGATAGTGATTTTAGCCTTTAGTAATGATAAAGAATATATAGATATATCTCAAAAAGTGTCTATTATATTATAAAAAAAAGTCTTTATATGTAATTGATCATGCCATTAGCGGTGTCGTTATAAGAATTTATAGTCTAGGAAACTAAAAGAGGAAATGCAAACTATTTTGGATCGGAGTTAATCATATTTTATTCTATTAAAGATGAATGAAAGAATTTAGAGCATTAACGGAGTATTGAAGTGAATGTTATCATAACTTTAAGAAATATGAAAAATACATTATATTCTCAATTCAAGTAATAACGTGTAATTTTAGAGATCATTAGAACTACATTTTCATTAGCATTTCATGCATTTTAGAGTAAGATAAATGGTTGTTTTCATTAATGTTCGTTACATTTTAAAGCAAGACAAAGTAACAATTTATTATTTCAAATTTTTTATGATGATTTAATATACTATATGATACCAATCCATAATATGGAGAATATATCATCTGTTTGATCTATTTAATTATCCTATACATAAGGCAAAGTTTTTATCTGATGTATATGTTCTTTACATTTTAATTAGATTCATTTTTTCTTATTTTCTTATTTTTATTTTTTGTAATTACTACCTATAAATATTTTTCACTACTAATAAAATTTTAAATATTTCATGTATAAAGTTTGATAACTGATGGTGATTTTACTTTTCAATAATGAGAAAAAGAATATATAGACGTGTTTTAAAAAATTCAATACCATGGAAATCTTGCTCTTTAATTATTCAAGTATGGTGTTGATGCTATAGGAAATTATAACTTAGGCACCTAGAAGAGAAATATAAATATAATGTAAATATCATACGTTGATCTCATAAAAGAGAAAATTTGATTAATTTTTTTGAGAAGAAATAAAATTTATATATAATATTGTAAAAAATAACAAACAATAATGAAAATTAAAAAATAGGTGAATATAATTACAATGAAAAAAGCAAAGATATTAAATATATATTTATAAAATGTATAAATCTTATATAAAAAAACTCAACAAGTGAATTTTATATTTGGTATCATATGTTATCATTCACTAATTATTCATTTATTTTTTTAAAAATCAAAATGCAAATAAAATAGAAGTGTTACACGTGTAAAATACGTGCATATTTCTAGTGTGTGTGTATGTGTGTGTCACCAAATTCTCTGTCCTTGCGTCACATATACACTCACGTCCCTGCAATTTAGTTTTTCCTTTTCTTTTTTGATATTATTTAGTTTTTTTTCCTAATTTATATATGTAGTAGGTTTTGAATGCTTATATAAACTCTTTACTATTGAGCAATTTATAATGTATAGTTATCTTTTTTCATGCTTATAGTACTTAATATTACGTTGGTCTTTATCACATTATAAAGTATTTTGTGGGCATATTTTTGTTCTTTGATCACATAGTAAATATCTAACTAATAACTTGGCCATATATTTGAGGAGTATAATTGTCCTTTTCATGTTAGTAATTAAAGTACCTAAGATGCATCCAAAATTTTGTTTTGTTACATTTTAGGTGAGCATTAGCAAGGAAGCGGGCTTTTCTCTTGGTCATGCAATTGAAATTGCAAGTTTATGTGTTCTCTTACTATTAAATTTAAGGAGTTGTTTGCTAATGCTGATATCGAATCTAGTTAAACATATTTTTATTTACCAATAGGATTCGTATAAATTAGTTGTTGAGTAGAGTTCTTTTCAAATTAAATTCACGAAGTTAGATTATAGTTTTGACCAATTGGATTCATATTAATTAGTTGAATATAAATTCTGATAGTTTTAACTATTTACCCATTGTATGCAAGTATTTGTGTTATAAAACTCCAAAATTAGAGACTTAGAAGCTTCACACACTTTTCCCTTATGTACGTAATAATATATGAATTAACATACTTCATCACTAATTTTTTTCAGCACTAAACTAATTTGTTTAATACTACTAATGTACTAACTGATATATGGATTAATATATTTCATTACTGTGTATTAATTTTTCCCAGCAGTGAACTAATTTAGTTAATACTATTAATGGATCAATAACTTAGTAAAGCAAATAAGGAAATATAGTAACATTACAATATAGATATACAAACACATAATTCAAAAATCATTGGTATTGTAAAGGCCTACTGTGTTAATTTGTGAAAGAAGTTGAAGAAGAACTACTCTCGAATTTTAGAAATAATAATAATAAAAAAAAAAGAATTGGTTAGCATATAATTAACATGAAACTTAAAAGTCACAATATATACTTTTAATCTTATTTTTCAGAATAACATAATACTTTATGAAAGCATAAGTTCAACATCATCTAACTAAATATTGAAAGTCCCAATCCAATGGAAGAATGGAAACCAAGAATATCAACATGTTTCGAATGTCAAACGAAAAAGAAAATTCATTCACTATAAGTAAAGAAAAAATAATCAAGAAATATTAATATTTTCTAAAAAATCTATCATTCTCTTTTCAAGATTAATATCAATAGATGACATAAATTAATATATAAAATTCCTCATAAAATTGAAATTTTCATTCAATAGCTATATTTAGATCCAATAATTGATCAAACTTCGACAACAATCAAAATCAATTTCAAGTTTATCAATGAGTAAAGATAAGATCCAAAATCAATCAAATATAAAACAATGCTTAATAGTAAAGAACAATGTCATTTAGTTTATGCTTAAAATGTTCCATAGAAAAAACGAGTATATAATGTTTATTTGTTTGTAAAATTGTAAATTCATTTACCCTAATTAATTATAACTTTTTAAAAATTATAGCTATCATCTTATCATTTGTAATACACGTGCAAAGCACCTACACTTTCTTGGTAAAGTTAAATGGAAACTTTCATCACAAATTCAGTGAAATCATTCAAAAGTTAATTACGAACAACTCTTACACTGTATCCATCCAAATTTTACCTCAAGTATACAAAGTTTCTATTATAACACTTACTTAAATCGGGTCTATATCGATCAATATGTATGTAAGATTATTATTACGAATATATACGAGATTTACATAAATTGCTTTTAAACAAATCATTGTATAGTAGATAGTAAAGAGATATAATTTTTTTTTCGAAACGATATAAGTAACGAGATACAAAAATATACATTATTTTATGTCAAACTTGATTTCAATGTGGGGGATCATGAGGACGGGACACCATTACATACGTTTATGGTGCTGCAATTGGAGATAGAGAGAGCTGTATCCCAGCATAGGCAATTTGCATGGGAACCCAAAAGGAAATCAAAATTTGCCAACCAAAGTGGTGGAAGTGCTTTGACAGCCAACACTAGAACAGCATGGCCATATTGGTGGATTTGAACTACTAGGCTACTAGCCTGATTCTTCTTGCACGTAATGCAACAGATAAAGGGGATTAGGATTTCCAAATCATAATTGATGCACCATATAGTCTATGTAGCCAGCATATGGAAAATGAAGTAAAACTGAATTTGTTTATGTCTCAAACGATTTTCAATCTAAAACAGAGCTAGACATGAACAAACTTTTTGGCAAAGGCCAATTTAGCCGACAAAAAATATTTCTGGAATTTCTAACTATTTCAGATGAATATCAAATGGCATAATACGAGACAGAAATTAGTTTCAAAATTTTTCTTAATATGTTTGAACTCAGGTTACATTATTAGTCCTCCAAACGAAAATGGCCAATATCTAATGGCCAAGTCTGAAGCACAACTGGTTTACAAAGTTTTGAACAATTTACCAGAACATAACAAAACTCTGGCAAAGGCAGAGATAAGCAGGAAAAAAAACTCATTTTTGAAAATGGAGAAAAAACAGAAAAGGAAAAAATAATACCAAGGTTAGCATGCTTTCCAAGCCGTGACCGTGACTGACCAACATAACAAAATCCAGTTCAGAGAATTGGCACTAGATTATGATGAAATGGATTTCTAGATTATGATGAAATGGATTTCTAGAACAAAATCTCAGCAATAAAATAAATTAAGCTAAAATCCAATCAGCATGCAACTAACCTAATGAATAGAAATCTGTGCAGTCGCTGCATTTTTGTGCTTCTCGAGAATTATTAAAACTAACAGTAAGAGAACTCCCTAAAACCAGGTTAGCAAGCAAATTGAATAAGACCTCTTCCGGTCCAAGCTGGATTTAAAGGCACACAAACACCTCGATCTACTTGATATTGGCAATGAGGAATTTGGCTGTACAACCACCATATTAGAGTGCATTCGGACATCAATAAAATCCAAGACAAGCATGGTTTTCTCTCGAATTTACGTTGCAAGGGGTTGTTTATGCTGACTGTGATCGGCACTGCAGTAAAGAAGATTTCTGAAATTGGGATGATAGATGGTTACAATTATTAAACATGAATGCAATAAAGAACATGGAAGACTGCTTACATTATTATTATTATTTAAAAAAAAAAAAAAGAGTAATGTTGAGTTCATTAATGCATGACTATTCTTGCCACTGAAATCTCATGCAGAAGATAGTAAAGATTCCTAATGAATCATAGATTATGAAACTGTAATGTAGAAATGAAGAATACAATTCGTAAAATCAAGTTGATTGTATTGATAAAGGAGAAATAAGTAGAAATGGTGGTTACAAACTCTCACAACAAGAAGTTTATACAACAAATCACACAAATCAAATGCATCCTCAGCTTATTTATTAAGCTAATTCCCATAACTGCAACTGCCAGTCTGCTAACACGACATTAACTAACTGCAGACATGCCATTAAGTCATTAACTTACTCACTCAATAGCCATTACAGAAAATGACACCAACATACTTGCAGAAGCTGGTTTGACTGCTGAGCTGACCATCCAACATCTTTTTGCTGATCTTTGAGCTGCATTGCTGATTACTGAGTTACATTGCACCAGATTTCTTCTGTATCAGAACCATGAAGTTATAGCATCAATTCAAAGCAAAGAATTGGGAACGCTCATAAAGTTATTTTGAGAAACATGAATAATTTTGGATCCGTTTGGATTATTAATAATGAGCGATATTATTTGACAAATAATATTTGGTCAAAATTTTGGTAATTTTTGAAAAATAATGTTGGTTTTTTATAATAATAGGATATTTGTTTGAAATTCGAAATAATATTTCAAAATAACTATTTGTACAGCCAATGATGAATACCACTATTAGAAAAACAGGTATTTCTGAAGGATTTTAGCAACGGAATGACTTCCCTCACTAATCGCAACGGGAATACAGACTGATTTTTAAAACAAGAAATAAATATTTAATAAATGATTAGCAACAGAATTTTCCCAACCGCAAAAGGTAAATATTACTGTATGTATTTCTTCCGTATAATTTTTTTTAAAAAAAATTTAGGGCAGAGGAAAGAGGGGTAGATATTGCTTTTCTTCTTCACTGTATCAACAACCACGTTGAAAGAGGAGGGTTCTCATAGTTTTGGGGATCTAAGAGGTGTCCGGTGGCATATTGATTTGAGGATTTTGCCTTCTTCCCTTTCTCTCCATTGATGATCTCGTGACGATGGTATTAATGGAAATTTATATGTTATCTTTTTTTTGGTTTTAGATGAAATTGGATTTCGAGGCAAATTATTTTCTTAAAAGTTTTAATTTTGGGAGTATTTTTTATTGTAAATTTAAGTTTTCCTAGTGGGTGTAAATGGTTCTGAACCTGTTTATTTTTGTATGGTTTGGATTTAATGCTCTGGTAAAAGGTGAATTTGTGAGTTTCTTGAATACATGAAAGGGAATGTAATAATTAAGAAATGATTATTAGTTACTTTATGTGGGGCAAAATGTTAGATTGTGTTTTTCTGTCATTGAAGTCTTGTTTCATGTTGATGCTTTGTTTAGCTTGTTTCTAGGATTTATCTGCTTTAGTACCAATTTAGCATGTTTCTAGGATAAATAGAAGACACTCATTGCTTTTGTTTCTATGTTGAATTTATCATGTTCTATACCTGCTTAAACTATGCCTTTCCATTAGATTCCTGGTGTTTCTACTTTCTATGGATGACAAGCAAAAACAACATGAAAATAGATGTAGCTATTGCTGTCTGTAGTAGGCTTGGTTTGGATGGGCGATAGAGTGAAAGTTCCAGTACTCTTTTGCCTAGATAATGCTATGTAGTCCCAAGAATGGCTTTGAAACGTTGGTTGTCTTTGCTATAGTTCAAATGCTATGGGCTTCTTGTTTTACTTCCAGTTGTTGCTTTATATAGCTCTGTTAATTTTTTTCTTCGGACTCACCAAATCTCCTCTAATGATTATTCTATGGATTTAGGGATATCTTATAAAAATATTTAGGAACCTCATTAGTATCATAGTTAGTTACTGTATCAATCTAAGAAATAATTCTTTATTTTTTGTTCTTATTTTTAATCACCTGATTTTTCCTATAGTAGTATAGTTCATATTTGAGTCTCCTTTTTTCTACTTCTTCTTCTACTTGCCTTGAGACTGCATTGCTGGTTTTGCTTTTTTTCTTGTACAATAAAATTTTTACTCTGTTTTGCTTATTATTCTTTATTGTTTTTTATTGTTATTAATGGTTATCTTTTCCTTATTTCCAACTCTCAGGTTTGATTTGGTGTTGCTTCTGCTTACTTTGCCAGCTTCTTTGTTTTCATTCTTTAGTACTTCCTTTGGGTATGTTTACGGTGATGTTGTTTCAATGTTTATCTTTACTGGTTTCCTTTTCTTCTTTTTTTTTTTTAAGGACCTTTCTGGGATTAATGCTGAACCATTCTACTTTTTTTTTTTTTTTACTTTCATAGTGTTAAATTTTGAGTTATTTTCATCTTCAATGGGCCTTACAACATGTTTGTTATTTTATATTTATGCATTACAACATAAAATTTTGAAATGCTTAATTACTAGTACTATTCTGCCATTACCATTCTTACAAGTAATTTTTTCTTATTTATTTTGGGTAAAAGTATTTCAATACAACTGGTGTTCATAAGGGATATTAATTGGCTTTGTTTACATCTTCTTATGAACGATTTGTTTACTTCCATTGTGGTATCATAGGTATACATGTACCCATTGGAGGGGTTTCTTGCTTATTACAGGAATAAAACATATGGAGCATCAATTACAGTTAGAAAGAAGGGAGCTTATTTTCTTACTTATTTAAAATTTCTTAAATAGATTTGTATTATGGATACATATGTACCCATTGGAGGGTTCAAGTTTTCTTGATTTGGGTGGGTTTGGGAGATTATGCATCGATATTGGGGCTTTAATTTAACTGGTCATGTTTTCTGAAAAGTGTGATTTTCCATAGTCATTACAACATATTTTTCAATTCTGTATAGTTTTTGTTCTTCAACAAGACATAAAAATGTTTTCTGTTTAATACATGGTGTTTTTTCATGGATGTTTTTGTATTCAACAGAAACTAAGTAACTATCTACGTCACTTGTATGTTTTTATTCTTGGCCTTTACCTTCCTCGACTAAAATTTAATGCTTGTGGTTAATTGTGTG
This sequence comes from Cinchona pubescens, assembly GCA_025175665.1. Lineage (NCBI taxonomy): Eukaryota > Viridiplantae > Streptophyta > Magnoliopsida > Gentianales > Rubiaceae > Cinchona > Cinchona pubescens. The sequence goes on from JANKKI010000353.1 coordinate 177,038, forward strand.
AAAAAAAACACCATTGCTGCATTAAAGGCTCTGTGTTCTATTTGCTTTGAGAAAAGTTCAATCTATAAACCTTTATATTCTACTAATACAAGGCATGATAGGGCAAAAATTCTACCGCACATGGCACGATATATGCCACCTAGTTTTTGTACAATTAAGGTAGTAATCCAAGACCCAATATCAGGTTTGTACTAGATCTATAGTGACATTGGATGCATTTCTATGCTCAGGCTTTTTTGGTGTTTAACTGAATTTTTTGCACATTTATCTAGGCATAGAAATCCAAAATCTAATATCAATCAACTCTTTTGTCCTCTCATTTTATATATATTCATGATAGCTTATGTATCTTTTAATTGTGTAGGGGATTTGGCAAAACAATTTTGTCATTCAATACACTGAGAAAATGATTCTCTTAATATCTAGTGCAAAGTTGTTGTAGAACTTGTCAAGCAATGACAATCTTTGGGTTAGTACTTTGACTTTCGTAGTTACTTGTTAATGATATTATTTGAACTTGCTCTCAATTTTATGTTTTGGGACTAACGTTTGAACCTGTAGTCTATATCTGTATTTATTCTTTTACTTGCATCTTAAATCAATTACCAGTGGAAAAATTAAAGAAAAAGATTGCTACGTGGTTTCTACATTACATATTTGAGCAGATTTTTTCAAGTTACTCTATTAATATTTGTATGTCACTCACTTACAATGAAATAAAATAGAAGAAAATGAATTAAAGCTTTGTTTTTTCTTAAATGGTTGAAAATGTATTAATAGCTTTTTTTCTTTTTTTAAATTGCGGCAGGTTTATGCCTTGGAATTGAGAAGGGGTTGGAGACTACATGTTTTCCTCGGTAGAAAAAGCAAATCCTTTTTTTTTGGAGTAGACATCTAAATGAGATTTATGATAAGGCTTGTGATGATGTTATTTGCAGGCTTTTACTTCACCGGGAGTTGGGATAAGCTATGGTGTAAAAGCTAATTATTGATGATTAAAGAAGTTCGATATCTTGAACTCTACATTAGGCTAGTGTTTTATCATTTTAAAATAGAGGATTGAACTTTTGGTATATTTATGTTCAATTTGTATAGATTTACGTAAGGCTTGTTGTTGGTATATTTGAAATTTGATTGTATTTTAATTTTGTTGTTGTGAGTAGATTTGAAATTTAATAATATTTTATTTTTTTATTTTTTAAATTAGCAATCGATTTTTTCGTTGCTAATATTTTTTTGTTATTTTTTTAAAATTTAGTTGCCGTCAGATTTTTCTGTTGCTACAGTTATCCTTAGCAATGGATTTTTTCGTTGTTAATAAAGGGTTTTACAATATCTCAAAACCAAATTTAGCAACCAATTTGTTGACAGAAAAATCCATTATTGAATTTCCGTTAATAAATCGGTTACTATATGTTATTGATGATCTATTTTTCAATAGATGGATTCTGTCAAAAAATTTGTTATTAAATCATTTAGCAACCGATTTTTGACAAAAATTTATTGCTAAATTCGTCACTGAATACTGTTCTTCTAATAGTGTACCTATTACAAATAATTATTTGGATTACATACACAATAATAATCCACGACTAATAGTAATCACTATGTATTCATTTATGTTAAAACATATTGTGGATTAACGTAAATGGATATTACTATTGATTAAACATAAAAATAAGTCAACTTTAAATAAGCTAGTAGACTAAATACTTATCGATGTAGTTAAGCGAATCGACAATGTCGACTGCAATTCAACACATCACTATAACTAATAAATGACCTCAAAACCTACCAATAAAAGTGTTCAATAAACATAGAATTAGTTGTTCAAATATTGACATTGGACCATAGTAAAAGATCGGAGGTTTGATTTGTGCCTTTATAGGTAATAGCTGTTAATGACTCATCTAAGCCATCTGGCCACTTGATTTGAAATTTGACCTTTTTCGACATTTCAAATCTAATAATTTATTCAAATCTAATAATTTATTACCTGTTTGTTGCTTAACATTTCAACCCTAGGTCACAATTTTATCATTTAGATTACACTTTGTTGTCCACAATTAATTTCTTTTTATCATTTCTCAAGAAGTTGACAAACTAGCGTGTAAAGAACAACAGATAATTTTTTAGATAATTTGTTCAGTTTCGTTAATTAACAATTTTAAGTGAAGGATGAATTAAAAAATTAAAAAAAAAAAAAGTTTCCAAGACACTAAATTTGAGGGATTGAAGGATATAATTAGTGATAATTTGGATAATGTAAATAATGAATAGTACTACCTTCATCTCAATATATTTATCACATTTGACTTTTTTGGTCAACGAGTCAAGTTTTCAAAACTTAATCTTTTGCAAAATTTTAAATTTTTTTTTATTTATAAATTTTAAGTTTTATGTCATAGTATTTTATATAAATTTTATTTTTGTTAAGAAAAAAATTATAAAAAATCAAATAAAAGTATATGAATTATTGATTATAAAATTAATTTGATTGACTAGAAAAGTCAAATTGTGACAAAATAAATGAGATGGAGGAAATAAGTGTAAATAATGAATAAGACAAAATAATAATAACTTATATATGAAATATTATTTAAAAAATAATAGAGGTTGATCAAATCGCATTTATTATTGAACAAATATTATTTGACAAATAATAGGAATTATTTGCTAACCAAACGGACACATAACTGATTGATCATATACAAATAATGGGGTAGCAGTAGTGCTAACTTGAGGAGTGGCACCCCATGCTGCATTGCTCTTTCCCAAACCTCTACCAGCATTAAGTAAACGGCAATGGTTCAACTTCACGAATTATGATCTTTAGACCGTCATTTCCATCATCCATCTGCTGTTGTTGAATTTGCTTCACTAAATTTACAGCAGGTTCAGGACAGTAACTGATCTCAATCATTTCAATAGTTGGAACCTCCTCTAAACATGAAGGTACCTCTTGTAGGTTGTGACAGTTATACAAACCCAGTTTTTGAAGAGGGGGGAAATTATCACAAGAGGCTATCCACCTGACAATGTCCAATTTTTGCAATTTCAAGAATCTGAGCTTCAGGAATTCCCCTTTCTTTCATTTCCCATGTATCCCCCAAAAAGGATTTATAAAGCAACTTGAGCACTTCAAGATTGGGCAGCTTTCCAATTGTTGAAATTTCACTCCATGGCTGCTTATAGTTTCCGAGAGTCAATTTTTTTAAATTCAACGGGAAAGAAAAATCACCCAAAGAGCAACCCACTGTGAGTGATTCTAATCTACTCAAAGAATCCAGCTCAAAGGTCCCGTTGCCATTCCCAGTAGAATCGCCTGATCGAACCCTAAAGCATTTTAGCCTGCGGATGCTTGGTAGCTTTATCAATATCTTTTGCAAGCTTTCAGAAGAGGCATCAATCGCCAAGGTTAAGGACTCTAAATGATATAAATTTGGGGAGGCATCAAGATTTTCATTTGGAAGTATGAAACCCCTGTCTACCCAAAGATGCCTCAATTTCATCATCGTCCAGATAGAATTAGGCAATCTAACACGAATTCCCCGTTGAATGATAAAAGTTTCTAACCTTGAGAGGTTTGCTAATGATTGCAGATGGGATGGACACCAAAAGAGACTTAAGCACCAAGTATCTCAAGTGAACACACAATTCCAGTTCCCTTGGAAAGTTTCCATAAAGATCAATTCCTCGTAAATCCAACACTCTAAGAAGTTTACATATCCTGAGTATCCTGAAAATGCATGAATGCTCATTTGCCCTTTTCCACTTAAAATAGAGCAAAGAGCGTAAATGGGGGGAAAATAGCGTTGATGTGTTCAATTCCTCTGCCCTATCAAAGTAAATACACAGTCGGTGGGAGTTATGAAGTTGACTAAAAGGAAAAAGCCCATTAGATGCAGGAACAATCTGTAGAAAACTGTCTTCTTTGGCTTTTGCAACACAAAACTCACGAACCAAATCATGAATTCGGCAAGCTTTGACTCCTCCTAAAGATCTTTCTTGGCTAACCATAACTAGACTTCTATGTATCAGATCCATCAAGTAGTTGTCTGCCACATCGTATACGTTCTTTATCTTATCCGTCTTCTCTGCACAAATCCTTCAGAGATCCATAGCAATTTTAACTGTCGGACAGGAATGACTTGGTCTTCCTCAAATGCACTGAAGTAAAGTAGGCATGGCTTCAAATAATCTGGTAAATATTTGTAACTCAACCCAATTGTGTTCATGCAATGCTCAGTCTCAACAACAGTGCGGGAACTCAGACCGTTTGCAACTTCTTCCCAAGAATCTTGCTCAGTGCTTGCAAGAATTCCAGCAACAACCACAACTGTGAGAGGTAGCCCCTTACATTTTTTTGCTATTTGCATTCCAACTCCATTTAGAGCTGGAGGACAGCCCATTTGCCCAAATATCCAACTCTGCATCAATTCCCAACTCTCTTCGTCACTAAGATGGCGGAGATGGTGAGGCTCGCTATCAAGTTTAATTTGCAAAGGCAGTTCATGAGATCGACAGGTCATGAGAATTCTACTTCCATTGGCGTCATCTGGGAACGATGTCCCGATCGAACTCCATGCATCAATGTGCAACCCACACATCGTCCAAAACAATGACATACCTATTTCTCTTCAAATGCTTGTAGAGCTGTTCAGCCAAATCATCTTCGTTCTTCTTTTGATATTGGTCAGGACTCTCAGAAGCAATGCTACACAAAATCTGAGTAAACAAACCGTGCCTACTGTGTACTTGAGAAACACAACACCAAACACGGACATGAAAGTGGCATGAAATTGAAGGATGATTGTAAACTTTGTTGGCTAATGTTGTCTTACCAAGTCCAGCCATACCCACAATCGAAACAATATCCAACTTCTTTGAACCTCTGGTAAGTCGATCAATAATTGTCTTTACCTCATCATCAAGACCCACAAAAATTTCATTCAATGCCACGGAACTATGTTCTGATGCTATGAGAATAGAATTCTTGGTAACTGTCTGAGCTTCACTGCCATGTATCATGTTGTCATCAATTTTTAGGGCCTCAATCTTCATAATCTTGATATCTCGAGCAATGGTATCCAAACATTCATTTGGTTTGTCCCCAACCACAATAGAGTCAATGACTAATTCTGCCTTGTATGCCACCTCCATAACATGATTCCACAGAGTTTGGAGTTTTTCATTCTGGTTGCGCCGCTCCGCAATATTCTGTGAGAAAGATCTTAAGAATTCAAGATCTTCAAGGATTGTTTGGACACGACCCGCTGGAAAAGGAATTGAATTAGCCTCAGAAATTGCTATTTCCTTGAGATTTGTTAGAAGGAAGTCAATGGAACCCAACTCATTGGTCCTGGGAAAACTAAATGGTGATGGTGAATAAATTGATGCAACTCCTGCAATGATAAACTTGAGCACTTTCAGCAAATGAAAAAGCCCAAGGTCTGTTTCCTTGAGCAAGCAGTCTTTCATTTCATTCACATAAAGTGAGCAAATTACAATTCCTGTATCAATGACAACAACTCCAATAAGATCCTTCATCTCATCATTTAGCGCATTAAACTTCTCCTGCTGCTGCCTATGAAGGATACTAAGTCTTGTGATAAGAGAATCTTGCTCCCTGGTGGAGTTTTTGCATTTGATCCTTCACTGAAACCGTAAAACTGGAAAAAGATCCAAGTATTATATCCGTAAGATTATCTAGAAGACAATCAATGAAGTCCGCAGCCACCAGATGCTTATTCTTCTCCAGAGCTAAAGCCTGTGATAACGATCTTGATAACTTTGAAGCTGTCAGGACATGGATATAAGTTTCTCGGACATGGGGATCAAAAGGATTAATCTTCTTGTGTTTTAGTTGAGAAACTTCATCTCGCATGTCATTGCAATCTTGTTGACCATCTCTTTTCAGCCACCAACATAAGCAAATCAGTTTTGCTGCATTGACAGCCACATCTTCAACGTGAATCAACAGATCTATCAATTGTTTACGGTCAACACCTTGTAGTATGGCAAAGCCAATGAAACTCTTCAAGAACTTTAGCTTCTCTCGTAGGGTTTCAAGGTTTTCTGGAAGATACATGAATGCTCGACCATATCGGAGTTTTTACTATGAGAAGACCATCCAGATTCCGCAAAAGGGAATCAATGAAATCCATAGTTAGTTGTCCATCTCCATCATCTCCCAGTGAGTAGTAGTCCAACCAAGTGATGCATGATTCCTGAACAAAAAACTTGATGGTTTCCCGGAATCTAGCGAACTCACGTTCGAAGTTACTATGATCTGATGCAAGACAGTGATATCTAAGATAAGCAGAGTTAAGATCCTGGGTAAAGCTATAAACCATATCTTCAACTCTGAATGTTTCCTCCTTGTGATCATGTTCCCAAAGATACTTTTCATGCTTCCTCCTCCTACAGTTGCTGCCATACAGAACAAAGGTTTTCAGCAATTGTATATCCATCTGCAGGTTGATATACAAACTCCACCGCATGCCAATGACTGGGGTTCGCTTTCTTAACCACTTCAGATAATCTAAAGCAGAATCCAAGCAACTACTATTGGACATCTCCATTATGGTTTCTATGATGATATCAAATTTTTATCTGGTCTGAATAAACTTAATTATTCCAAGTTCTACAATGTAATAATGGTTGTGCTTTGCTTGATTGAAGATCTGGGCTCGAGCTTTAAACAAATTAAACACAAATAACCTGGTGCTTGATTGAAGATTACCTGTTCGACGAAATGCCCCTATGCAAAACCCCCACAATAAACCTCTCTAACCTGACGGGATTTGGGCAAGTTCTTGACTCCAAAGCTTTATTAGAAAGATTCTTGACTCTAGAAAGTTGGTTGGATCGAAAAACTACAGTGGATGAAGATGCACTGGAGAATACAAAGTGAAATAGGTTTTATGACATCTAGATCTGTGAACCTGTCTCTTATAAACATCTAATTAAAATGGTAAGAGTGATTCGGTTGAAGAAACAAAAGAGGTTGCCATTTTAATAAAAATAGCTGTGGCAATATCATTTCCCATTTATTTATTAGGAAACGAATAGAGAAAATTCTTCGTCAGAAGTCTACTTTTAGCCAATAAAGTTGTCTAAATATCCTGTCTCTTATACTATTACCAGAAAATTGTTAGAACAAAAGATGGCTTGAAGGTTTGTTGTATTATTGTCACTTTCAGTCTAGTTTGTCTTTACCATTATTGGCGTATAAAAGAGTATTACAAATTAACCTCTATTATATAATAAAATTAGTAATTGACTACATTTCGTACTAATAAAATCAATCCACTAAATATTTAAATTTTTTTAAAAACTTTTCGTACTAATAAAATCAATCTACTAAACATTCAAATTTTTAACAAACTTGTCTTGTTTTGTAGGAGAAATAAGAAAAATAGGAAAAATAATACATCTTTTCTCTTCCACAAACATGCCAATGTATTTATAGGTGCTTTTTGCATCTTTGCACAATTCAAGAAATAGAAAAGAGAGGAAATAATTTGGTAGATTCAGTCTATATTCTCACTTGTAGATCATGTGTTGTGTGGATCAAACTAATTATATCTATCTATATCTATATCTATATCTATATCTATATCTATACTAATTAAAAGAGGCATAATATGATTTAATGATTTAGATTTTCTTTCCGGAATTACCTTTATTATAAAATTTAATTACTTTGTTATATCCTCTAACTTAAATGCCGTTTTTATAATTATTTACATTATTTATGTAAATACAGCTCAAAGAGTAAAAGAGGAAATAAACATATTTTTAAGGTTTCATAATATGAAATAAATTTGATTGAAACAAATTTCCTTATTTAGTAGAATATTAGAAATGAGTTTTAGAAATTAAAGAAGCATAGGAAATAATTTTATTGGGACGGATTTAAGAAATCAAGAATAATAAAAAAAATAAAATTTACATATTTCATTCATACTTTTGGACCCTTAACGAGAAAAAATTATAAAAAGTACACAAGAAATAAAATTAAATTTTTTAGACTTATATTTAATTAGAATTAAGTTTGATTGATAGCATGAAGGCCCTAAAAATATGTTTACAATAGATTTAAAAATAAAAGATGAACATTAAATAAAATTATTTAAAAAATTAACATTGAATATATACTATAATAAATGAAGGAATTTGATTTAGTTTTAGATTTTCTTTCCCAAGTTACTCTCACTATAAAATTTAATGACACATGTTAATGTTCCCAACTTGACATTTTTTAGGCTATTAATGTGAATACTTCTCAAAGAGTAAAAGAATAAATAAAACGTACTTCTAATATATTTTAGGAAATAAATTTGATCGAAATAAATTTTCTTATGTAATATAATATTAGGAATGAGTTTTATAAATTAAAGAGGAGTAAGATTTTATTTTTTTTTGATGGGTTTTATAAATTAAGCGATAATAAAAATATAAAATTTACTTGGTAAATAAATTTACATGTTTCACATATACTTTTGGACCCTTAAGGAGAAAAAAAAATCCAAAAAATACACATGAAATAAAAACTAATTTTGTGAGACTTCATTAAGAATTAAATTTAATTGAAGTAAATTTTCTCATAGAGTAGAATTTTGGAATAGATTTAAAAATTAAAGATGAATAACTACATTGGGTGGATTTATGCAACTGATTATTATCAACATATATAGGTTGTGGATACATTAATAGACTAGATAATATTTATATGCAATTAAAGAAATTAATAATTAATTAAAAACTATTAAAAGAAAAAGAAAAATTCGTTTAACAAATAAAGGAAAAAGAAGCAAAACAAGGTTATTTTAATTTCGAAAAGTAAAATTCCATTTTATCCATTCAAACTAAGTAAAAATCTCAACATGACTTTTTATATTGAAAAGCTCTCGATTTGACCCTCCAAATTGAAAAAATATTATAATATAGTCCTCTAAATTCAAAGAGTCTCAATTTGCTCCTCAAAACTAAAAGAAAATGTCCCAATATGACCCCTAAAATTGAAAGATTATCAATTTGACCCTCTAAATTGAAATTTTGTTCTAATTTTCCCTCCAAACTGTATTCCAATACAAAAATACCATTAACCTTTTAAAAGTATACAATTTTAAAATATTCTTTCAATCTTAATAATTACATTATTGTTAGATTAATATTTTTCTATAGAATAGAGAGTTACATATGTTATCTATTTTTCAAGGATGAATTTTAGAAATTACACAAGTATGAAAATAAAACTTTTTAAGGATTAGGAATTAAATTAAATAATAGTAGGAACTACCTTTAAAAAAAAAAGTAGGACTTATCATGTATACTCTTTTAAAAGAATAATTATATTAGTTAAAATTCTTAATAGATAATTATTGTCCTCCTATAAAATTTTAGATAATATCTAATGTTAAATGTTAATAACCGTATAAATTACACACTAAAGAATAGGGATGTCAAATAAGTTACTAATTAAATTTTAACTAAAGTGTAGTTTGCCTAATAAAACCTAAATAAATGTTTATTATTACTTTTAAATTATTACTATACAAGTTGATAGCTATTGCAGCTATATGTTGTTGATCTTATTCTATCAAATAAAATTTATAATATTGAATATATAGCTTTTAATTTACTATTATACAGATTAATAGTTTTAACATAATAAATTAATCACTGAATTTCACATCGTAAATTGCTTAATGGTGGTAGATTATTTTTTACCTTTTTTTTTTTTTTTTATTTTCAATATATAATTCCTATAGTTGTGCAAACTACATATATAAAAGAGATTGTATTTCCTAAATTATAAATTGCTATTTAGTATTTGCACATGAATGGTTCCTTCATCAAGTTAGTTCCAAGAGAGGTATAGGGATTCAAGAATAATCAAATGTCCTAAATTGATAAATCCAAAATTATTAGAAAAGAACTTGAATAATTGAAGAGAATAAAAAATTTCAATGAACTTTATAAATTGTCAACATTTTTTAAGACTACACAATTCTCTTTGATTACTAAACTTATAAAATGGATATAATAATAAACTCCAATATATTTCCCATCATACATTGTGCTCCAATTTCATGGTACTTTAAACTTTCCTATGGTTCTTTAGAAATTAAATAGAGTACCATGAGCTCATTGTACAATGATTCAATAATTCTCAATCAAGAAAATAGACTTTTATTTTAAAAATTACAAGGTAGATGTGTTATTCACAAGACACAATTATTTAGTTTTTATAAAATTGCTTGAACTATTAAACTAAACAAATATTTTATATTTCTGGGAAAGTATATATAAAGAAAATGTATAAAATCATCTACGACCAAATATTTCTCTAAACTCATTTGAATTACAAAAAATTCTTTGATTTAGTTAAACGTTGAAAGTTAAAACATAAATTATATAAGTGAAAAATTAAATGAACTAAAAAAATCAAATAGTTAATATCTCCAAACATACTTTACTTTTTAATTTGTAATAATAAAATCAATCAATTAGTATTTCAAATGTGCAAATCACGTGCTCCCATTAATTAAATAGTTAATATCTCCAAACAAATTTACTTTTTAATTTATAATAATAAAAGTCAAACAATTAGTATTTTTATCCCAATCAATACCTTTAAGATAACAAATGAACTAATTCCCTTTCTTGACATATTTATCATGGCACTAAATTTGGTCCCTTGTTTTTCTAAACTAATAAGTCCAATTTAACAAAATAGGGACATGAATGAATTTCTTCAACGCATGGTAAAAGGTATATTTTTGAATATATCAAATTGTATGTATTTTGTAATAAAAAACTAATCACATAATTCAAATAAGTAGATTGACTAAATTTAAAAAATAAATAAATAAATTATATAAGTAAATAAGAATCATAAAATCTGAATTTATCCAAGAATTTTCTTTTAATAAATAACAAGGAAAAATTTTATGATTATTTTTAAAAAATTATTTTTTTGTACTTTCTATATTTATATAGTATAATATAATATATTTTAAAATTTATATTTTATAAACTTTTAAATTTAAGAGAATAATTTACTAGAAATGGTTGTAAAATTTCTCAAATAACAAGTTCGATGAACTTAGACATTTACTTCTTACCTTTCCCCTCCATTTCGTCGTCCACACGACAAATCTATTATTCCTTCCGTCTCAATTACTTCATTGCTTTTCGGAAAGCGTGTTTTTCTCAACAATAACCGACAACTTGATGACTTTGCTTTAACTCTACATTTTAAAGAAAGGATTGTGGGCCCAACGCGTTTTGGTGACAAGTGAAAAACTTTTTAAGTCTTGGACGTAAGTCACGGTCCTTCCTTTGACTAGTTGCAAGAAAAATTCCAAGAAAGATGAACCTTAGAAGTTGGCTAGAAGAATAATAGCCTTTTTTGGTAAATTTTAGTGCAATATAGTGTTGGAGTGAGGCTTACACAGTCCTGTCACCTTCTTTGTGGGAGAGAATTGGAGATCTTTTATAAGGTTTATTATTTATATAAATAATAAAAAAATTTAAAATGAAACCGATCAAACCAGTAATGGACATTTTAAAAACTATTTGATTTATGAAGAATTATTTGATATATGAGTACGAGATGATAATGAGAATAAAGGTTAATCGTACATATAGATATTATTTGTTTAATCATTATTGAAATTATTTTATAGAAATTAAAGAGTTAGAAAATATTTAATTCTATTCTAACACTAAAATATATCTACTACTATTACAACAGTTGTAACTTGAATTTCAACTTTATTAACTTATTAGTATAATGAAACTTATTTGTTGTTCAAACCAAAAGAAACAATTAAGAATGAATAATATAAACCTATAATAATACTGAAATTTATGATTCCTAACTTCAATTTTCGAATGACAACCAAATATCTCTTTAATTTAGAATGAATCACATGACTACCGTGAGTCCATGTATCTTTTTTCTGGGCTTGCCATTTTGATCTAGTCCAGTGGCTGAATAATTTTGGACCTATCCGATGTCTTCACTCATACGTTGGGCTGGACCAATAATAGCTGTAGCTTGTAGTATTCAATCTGTTTCTTTACCCTATGTTTGGTATGTGAGTGTGACTTAAAATAGAAAGGTCATTTTAAATCAAAAATGTGTATCTAAATCCAATAATATCATTTTTTTTTTTAAATGTGATTTTTTTGCAAAAAGATTACACTAGGCAAAGAAAAATTTTGAATAAGATTTAGATAAACATGTAATCCCATAATCTTCTCTTTCTAAAATAAAGTTGGGTAGAACTTTTCTCGACTTTTTTTTTTTTTTTTTTTGAAGAATAGGGATTCCATTATGTATATATATATAGTAAGAATGGTTTTTCTTGATAGAATGACCTTTTTAACTTAAATCTCTTATACTAAACGCATAATGAAAATATGAAATAAATAAATTAAAACTTAGAAAGATTTTTTTCATTCCATGTCATTTCTGCGTATCAGACGTGGAGTTAGAATTCATTAGAGTGATTGAGAAAGCTGTTTTATTCTCATAAATGTTCCTTGTTTCTTTGACCATCATTGTTGGGTTCTCCAAAAATACTAAGAAGGAAAGTCTAGTTTCAGGGATAAGGAGGTAAATTTTTGTGTACATCAAAATACTATAGTGTACTAAAATATAAATTGTGTGGGCCTTATTATAACACCCACAATGAAATCCATGCAAAACTTACAATCATTATATTTTGATGCACCATGTACTTTGATGCACACAAAAATTTATCCGCAGTGATTGGATGAGTAGGCTTCCTGTCCAGTCTCCCCACTAGAGAAGGATAAGAAGCTACCAAATAATAATATTTTACTGAGATACGGGACTTTTCTAACTGCAATAATTTCTCTAAGAAATATCATCATAGGATACGAGTAGCACAATAATTCTCTGTCTCTTATAAATGTTGAGGGTAGCGTTTGATATGAAATTAAATTCAATATTCGAATTGGACAAATTCTTCATTGACAAAAAAAAAAAAAAAAAAAAAAAAAGAAGATATGATTGATAGAACAAGCACAATCAGAAATCAAATAGAAAGAATTACAAAAGAGAAAAAAATAAATAAATAAATTCATAACAGGAAATGCGAAGGTTGCTTAAAGCCGACCGATAAGCGAAAGCGAGAATCCATTAATTTAGTTCTACAGACCGATACCACTCTCACTTTTGTAAAGAATGAGTGTGGTTTGGATATATTACGTACAAGAAAAAAAATGACGTTGTTCCACATCAAACTCAATTTCAATGCGGACAACATTATAGAGTTTGTGATGCTGCAATATTAGAGAGAGCGAGTCGTCAATGAAATACAAGAGTAGGCGATTTGCATGGGAAGTTGGGACCCAAAAGGGCAATTAAAATTTGCCAACCAAAGTGGTGGTAGTGCTTTAATGGCCAACACTAGAATCAGCATTCCTACTAGACCATATTAGGGCTTGCACTGTTAGGTTACTAGCCCAATTCTTGCTTGTATGTAGTTAATGCGTGAGATAAAGGAGATTAGGATTTCCAAATCATATGTGACACACTACTAGTCTATGTAAGCACCATACCGAGAATGATGATTTTTAGATGGATTTGATTTTTAGATGAATTTGATTTACAATAGTATCATGTGTTGATTTCTTGGTACTGTATTTTAAAATTTTAATATGTTGGGTTCATTTTAAAATGAAGTAAACTTGAATTTTGAAAAAATGAAATATATCGATCACGAAAGGAAAGATCATTAACAGTATAACATTTATTTATGTCTTGATTATTTTCAATCTAAAATTTCTTTATGTAAAATAATTATAAAAAATAACAAGGAAGAATAATTGACAGAAGCTGTCCTTCATTACTATCAGAATTATTACAAATTTACTTTTTCATACAATTGGAGTCAAATGACCATTGATTTGCCTGAGTTGCCAGGACAAGACTAGCCTAAATATACGCGTACTCCTATTTTGATACATCTTATGTTCTAAACAATACAATTTCAAGTATTATTAAAAGTTATTAATACTACATCAAGGAATTGGGGCCTTGATCAATTATGAAAATTTTGTCATTATCTCTTATCAATTCAATGGAATCAATTTCAGCTCCTTCTTCATTTATCACCACTGCATTTGTTGCATCAAATCTGAACTTTATGTGCTATCTTTCACCTGTCAAGAAAAATTAGGTAAAGAAGAAAGTTGAAGCCCAACTATTCATACAATATATGCGAAGCAAACTATAGGAAAAAAACAGGTACCACAAAATTTGATGAGATTAATTACCTGCTATACTCTTGGGCTCAGTAAGTGATTTTGGCAACCTGATTAATCTTCCAGGTTCGCTGCAATGCACTCTCCGAATAACAGGATGGCCTCGATTTATACTCACCCTAATTATGCTCACCCTTGAAGAACATGAGCCTTCAGAAGATCCCAGCAGGCTGCATTCATGCTTTTCTTCGTTACACATAAAAGCATTTGGACGATCCAGCGTATCAGGCACTGTTATCCGATGGCCTAACTCTCGATTTTGCAGCATTTCATTCAAGCTAACTGATGAAAGCTTGTGCTTTATTGTGTCATCAACATCAGCTTCATTCATCAAGAGAAGTTTGATCATGTCTATATGGTTTTCTGCCATGGAAACCTGAAAAGCAGTCGTTCCATGTCAGACTTTTGAGTCCACGTGGAGTCCATGTTTCAAGAGCTCTTTCATAACTGCTGCTTCATTTTTTCTTGCAGTTGTGCATAAGTGGTCACTGGCAATATAGGGATCAGAAATTGATGCCCAGTGATGGAGAATTCGGAATATGGATTGGTGCTTTGCTGCTATAGCTTCCCATATAGCCGTGTTCCCATCAAAATCTGACATTCATTGAAATCCTGTTCGTTAGATTCTTTTTCCCAAGAAATGTAATTTTGTTCAGAATTCGGGCTCTTTTACCCTGCAGGTATATATTACACGCGTGCTTGAGGAGCACGGCTACACACTCTTCATGCCCTTTTGTACCTGCTATGTGCTGATAAATCAAGAAAGAAACATTATATGGTAAATCAGTTTTTTTAGGATATATTCTGATTTGCC
Source organism: Cinchona pubescens (assembly GCA_025175665.1). Classification (NCBI taxonomy): domain Eukaryota; kingdom Viridiplantae; phylum Streptophyta; class Magnoliopsida; order Gentianales; family Rubiaceae; genus Cinchona; species Cinchona pubescens. The sequence goes on from JANKKI010000353.1 coordinate 192,162, forward strand.
TTCGGAATCTAAACCTATAATATGGAGAAACCCTGTAGAATTTATTCCGAAAACTGTTGAAGAAGAACTTATTCTATAAATCTTCTTTTATTCTATAACAAAATTGTAGTATCAAGAAAATTTTCTGTAGGTATAAGATAGCACTAATGAAGACTTACCAGTAGAGTTCTCCCTTTGGAGTCACCAACATCAGGGTCCAAACTGGCCTTGAGAAGCTCATCTCGAAAAGCAGCATTTCCTGTACTGGAACCTGTCAGCAAGTTGATAGATTTGGATCATTATCTTCTTCTACACCTTCAAGAAATAAATCCCCGAGGCCTGTCTTTGAGATTCTTGTGATGCTGCAACAACCATTTATTTACTAACTCAATGAAACTAGTCACGAACGAAACTTCAGTTGTAATTCAAGACATACATGTAACGTTTGAACTTTGTAGGTTGATACCGTACCTTTAGAATGTTCTTGATAATTGCAATGTTATCCTCGTGGTTGATCTTCTTCGCTCCCATAAGTGCACTGGTTTTCAGCTTCAGCAGTTGTGAAAGTATCTTGGTGTGATATGTAAAGCATTGAGGCCTGCAACACAATGCCTCCTACTTCTCCAAACATGTCTCCTGATTTTAAAGTCCAAATGACTCCCATCTTTTTCCATCTCACAAGTAATTATATCCCCTTCTCCTCATACGATAATGTAAACATCATCAGGTGCTTCGTTATGCAATATGACATCTTCTCTAGGGGGAATGTATTCAACCTTCATATCTATCTGCAACCTGATCAATTCAATCAAAGTGCCAGATTTCATAAATTTGGTGTCATCAGAACTCTATACTCTTTATACAGAACAAAATGTTCAAGAAAATGATAAAATGATTGCTCTATCATCAATTGTGATGCAATAATGCAACTTACCAAGAGTAAAATATTTTCCCTCGAAACACCATTAAAAAGATAAACTTTCTCAACAGCACCATGCACAAGAAACAGTGTTACCTACAATGAAGATAGAATTACTCTTAAAAGAGTAGGATTAAACATCTGATTCCTTAATTATATTTCTTATCCAACATTTACTAACTAAAGAACCATTTTAACATAAGCCAATAATTACAAAAAAACAGAAAACATGTTTCCAACATTCACATACCAAGTCTTGATTGACACGAGAAACATACTATTCAACAAAATCTTGCATACACCACGACCAGGTATTGAAATATCGTTAGACATTCATGTATACCTCACATGTGGGTTCTACGACATTCTAAATACCTTGATCCATGCAAGAGTTTGCACATATTATTGTCCCACAGTTAACTAACCACCAATACTGGTAAACATATAGAAATTCACTTACAGATAGTAATCTAGCACATCTGACCCAAAAGTAGCTGAATCTAATGTCCTTCTCAAGCCTGAAATTGAAGAATAAGGATGTTGTACATTAAAAAATATAGGTTACATTTAAAAAAAAAAATTAATTGACTTATAGGTATTGTTCCAATATATAAATGTACTAGAATTAAATATAGTAGTGTAACTACCTTGTGAAGAAGTTCTTGACCAGCCTAATACGTCTAAACTTGAGCATCCCTAAAACAATAGAACTTATGAATAAGTGACACCAATTTTATGTTTGCCTGTAAAAAGAAGCCTATGGTCTCGAATGGGATTGTTGAGGCCACATACATTATAAACCATGTTGACAGATACCCGCATCATATGTCATTTGTACATTTTCATTTCTTGTTTAATTTTGCAATTAAGAACCTATAATTATTTATTTCAATAATTTCATCCATAAAACAGAGAAAAAAGTCTTCCTAATCATATATAAGACCGCAATTGATTTACCACAACTAAATTTTGTAACAAGACAAATTCGAGATTAAATTTGAGCAGCCAAAAAAATACGCACAAAAATGCTTAGGAAAAAAAAAAAAAAAAGAACATACAGTACTACAATAGTAGTAATATTTTCTTTTTGTATATTAGTTAATGTTGTTCTCTCGGATTTATATTGCAAGGGATTGTTTATGCTGACTGTGGAACTGCAAGAGAACGTCACTCAGTGAGGTTTGCCTCCCATCCCCATTTCCAGTTACATGCATAGTTTGTGAAAATCGGGATTCTAGGTAGGATCGATTTGCTTCTGTCAGAATCGGATCGTAGGATCGGATCGTAGAATCGTAAGATTCTAGAAAAGTATCTAAAACAACAAAATAAATTATTTTTAAACTAATAAATAACAAAAACAATAATAAAAATTATATAATTTGTAAATTAAGTATAAAAATATATCATTTTTACCTATTTCATGAATTGTATAAGAAAATTGAAGTAATGAAGTTGAAAAAAATGAATTTAATAACAAAACCTTTATTTGTTCTGCAATATTTTCAAAATAAAAATTTTCAATTCTCGTATACATCACATAAAAAGAGATGTTACAGTACTTTTTTCAAATAATATTTAGAATAATATCTTAATTAAATAATAACTGTCCAAATAGAGGATTTTAGAATAAGTTAGGAAACAAAAATGCAAATCAAATTAAAGAACATATTTGTTAACAACATGAAATTAGTAGAAGATCTCAAGAAGCATCACAATTTTGGATTTGTCGCTTAAAAGATAAAATATTAGTTAAACTATCGTCAGACTGCTTGTATGAGGATTAGATCTTCTCATAAGGGTAATGCCTTTGAATGATCTCATGTAAAAAAATTACAAAATCAATAAGAATTTACCTTTTTCCGTTAAAAAAAATAAAATTAATAATAAGAAGATAAAAGTTCAAGAAACAAATTAAAATAACCAATAGCACTAGCTAATATACTAATATATCATTTTTATAACAAAATTTATAGGGTAGATTTTGTAATCACGTTCTCTAAATATGTTTAAATTTCAAATTTTTTTATATTTTATATACGTCACATTTAAAAAAATATTCTAATATTAATTTTTTAAAAGACTTTCTCAAATAGATGTTGAGTTCAATTGAGTTGTAATTTTATTAATTTTAAACTATATCATATTATATCAATTTATTTAAAAAGATAAAATATCTACTAAGTTTTATGAAGATATAATTCGAGAATTTCTCTTTTGATAAGAAAATTTTGCAATATTTGTAATTGACAAGCATATTATTTGGAATTTAGACTTTGAAAAAGAAATTTGGTGGTTGGGTTAATGTAAATAGGTCACAAAATAAATTTATCCCTTTTAGAATATAAAACAAATAAATCCCAAAAGTTTAGAAGGCCTAAAAAAATTATTTTCGTAGGATCGTGGGATCGGGTAGGATCGTACGATCCTACGATCCTACCCCGATTCTACAAGGATTCCGATTCTAATAACGATCCGAGTCGTTTTGGCATTGTAGGATCGTAGGATCGTACGATCCTACGATCCAGGATCGCGATTTTAACAACCATGGTTACATGGTCAAAAAAAAAGAAAAAAAAAAAAAAGGCTTAACAATGCAGTCACATACATAAATGGTATTTAAACAAGAAAGCATATAATTGACCATTTAGTACCAAAAAAAAAAAAAAAAAAATGGAAAATTTTTGGATATTTGAGCTACTTTTTGAAGGAAAAGAAAAGAGAGGTGTATATGCTTTGTGCTGAGCTGATATACCTTATCTATAATCTATAACCTATATATAAGAGTTGTTTCTCCCATTTTTTTTGTTTCTTCCTTTAAAGTGTTTCTCTCCTTTTTTGTAATCTATATCTATACTATTCTAAAAGTGTGAGTGCTATTTTTTCCTTTAAGTGTTTCTTCCTTTTTTGATCTACTTAAATTGCCCATAACTAAAACCTGATTTACTATATAACTACTAGATAAATATGTCATTATGTTTGAGTTTGGTCCCAAACACTAAAACGTGATTTACTACATAACTGCTAGATAAATATGTCATTATGTTTGAGTTTGTTCCCAAACACTATTCAAGAGTCCAACATGTAAACAACTTTTAGGCTATTAGAATTTGATTTTGCAAAATACATACGAATAACTAAAGAGATTCTAATATCCAATATCCTTAAACAGATGGTACTTTATTTTGATACAATCATAAAAATTATTTATGTATGTGTAAAGTTTTGTGCAATTTACAAATACGAAGCCAAATTTCGTGTTCTAAATGAGAATAAAAACAAATATTATTAACTGCCATCACCCCAACAAACTTGTAATAAGAATAAAAAAACAAAACAAAATTTAAGAAATAAATGCTTGCTCAAAGTCAAGCCAAGATGGTTCAATATTATCAAGAAACACTAGAAAATACATTCTTGGATTGATATTAAAAAGTGTGAAATAAATGATTTCCAATAAATTTTTAATTTGGGTGAATTTAAAATTCATCTATTTTTAACCTTATAAATTCCTCCAACAAATAGGTAAATTTCGAATATTTTCCAAAATTCATCGACTAAATACAATATAATTGAATAGTAATATACTATATCATCGAGTTATTGCAAGCTTCATGAATGGAAATGATGCATTGACATGCTTACTTTATGATATATTGTTTGAATTTAAACCCAAATATTATACCTCACGTTTGGTATGCAGTAATCAATAGAAATGGAAAGGCATTTCAACGTATACTTTCTATTTCATGTTTGGTATACGAAACTTTAAGTTGGAAAGGTCATTCTACAAGGAAAGTTTATTCCCACAATATTCTAGAAAGTCATTTCTCAAAAAAAGTTGAGGAACACTTTCCAATTTCAATTTGAAAAAAGAAATTATGGGATGTCAAATTTATCTAATTCTTTTCAAATTGTATTCAATATTTTAGTTACATAGTTGTCATTTTATTTCTTTACAAATAAATAAGATATTATATAATCAGTTAAACTATATAATTAAATTATTTGAACGTAAAATATATTTAATATGCATTTTTTTTAAAATTTTTTAGCATTTGGACAAATTAAACTATACAATATAATTATTTGAATTCATAATATAATTATTCATAATTTTTATGATCGAGATAAGTAATTAGATTATGTAATATGATGTTAAAAAGTAATAAAATTATATTAAATTTTTATTTGCATTCAAATAATTAAATTGTTTACATTCAAATAATTAAGTTATACAATCATAAAAAATTATTTATGTATGTGTAAATATGGCTTTCTACAATTTACAAATACGAAGCCAAATTTCGTGTTCAAATGAGAATAAAAACAAATATTATTAAGTGCCATCACCCCGACAAAACTTGCAATAAGAAAAAAAAATTAAGGAATAAATGCTTGCTCAAAGTCAAGCCCAGATGGTTCAATATTATCAAGAAAAACTAGAAAATACATTCTTGGATTGATATTAAAAAGTGTAAAATAAATGATTTCAAATAAATTTTTAATTTGATTAATTTGAAATTCATATATTTTAATCTTATAAATCCTTCCAATAAATAGGTAAATTTCGAATATTTTCCAAAATTCATCAACTAAATACAACATAATTGAATAGTAATATACTATATCATCGAGCTATTGCATGCTTCATGAATGGAAAGGATGCATTGACATGCTTACTTTATGATATATTGTTCAAATTTAAACCCAAATATTATACCTCACGTTTGGTATTCAATTTCCATTTTATGTTTGCTATACGAAGTTTAAGTTGGCATGAAAAGGTCATTCCACATGGAAAGTTTACTCCCACTATATTTAAGAAAGTCATTTCTCAAAAAAAAAAGTTGAGGAACACTTTCCAATTTCAATTTGAAAAGAGAAATTTATGGGATGTCAAATTTATCTAATTCTTTTCAAATTTTATTCAATTTTTTAGTTACAAGTTGTAATTTTATTGCTTTACAAATAAATAAGTTATTATATAATCAGTTAATTTATATAATTTAATTATTGAATGTAAAATATATTTAATATGAATTTTTAAAATTTTTTAGCATTAGGACAAAATAAACTATACAATATAATTATTTGAATTCTTAATATAATTATTTATAATTTTTATGATCGATATAAAGTAATTAGATTATATAATATGATGTTATAAAAGTTTATATTATATTAAATTCAAATAATTATATTGTAATAATTAAATTATACACATCTAGATGTTAATAAGTTATTATAACTTAATTATTTGAATGTAAAAAAAAAATTATATAATTTTGTAAATTTTTTAGTTTTAACGCAAAATATTTAAAGATTTTCTTAATTGACAGAAATAGTTCATTGATAAAAATAAGAACGAGAAAAGTTTTTTATTTAAAATCCATTGTATGTTAACATATAAAATAATTATATTAAATATAAAATAAAATATACATTCCATTCTAGCTTAAAATTACTAAACATTGAAGTAAGAATAAACATTCATCTATTGTGGGTAGAAATTCATTCTACCTAAAATGACCTTTTCATTCCAACACATTCTTGCGTTCCAAACGTGAGAATTTTAAAATCCTATTGAGGGAACCATTCCGTTAACTTTAACTAATCCTTTAAAGTATAAAGGATTAGTTCTCTCGAAAGGACCGTTGAATTTTCCACTGCTAAGATTACAAGAAAATAAAAAAGTTAGTTTCACTTTATCTCCTTAATATTTATATTAATTATCAATTTAGTTTCTAACTTTTTTTTTTTAATATTTAAATCCTTCCATTAAATCGAACTCAACATTTCTAGATTATCCTTTCAATAAAATTACCCTTATCCACTATTTTTTTCCCATTTTTATATGATTTATTTTTTCTCTTTCATTTTGATGATATGATTTAATCATTTTTTTGTAATCATTTATCACCATGTCTTAAATTTCATGAAACTTTATTTATGAAAATAAAATAAGATATTTTGGCTGTTATAGTAAAATTTATCTACACATCAATAATTTGAGGATAGGAATATCATTTTAGGCCGAAAATCTAACATTGTTAGTTTTTACTGTTAGTTTAGGGATTTAATTGTTCAAAAAATAATGTATAAACTAAAGTGATAGTGATACTAAATTTGAGGGATTAAAGTGAAATTAGCCCAAAATAAAAATAGCTTGTGTCAATCATAAGCAACAATGACTCGTATTTCTTATTTTTCAATAGAAAAAAATGTTATTATTTTAGAAAATCTTAAGGCATATAATTAAAGTTGTAGGTGATGTTTTCTCAGTTAGTGTTTCTTTATTTTTTTAATCTCTTATACTTTTTGTCCATAATCAAATAAATTCTAACTGTAATATAAAGTATCAAAATGTGAACAACATGAATACATGATAATGCTTACTTAAGCTCTCTCCCTCCAATTCTTTTATGAATCCCCAACTATCTCTAAAACTAATCAATATCCTATTTCAGTAACATGGTAATACTTTTAGTTAACAAATACTACAATTTGATTTGGGATTCCTTCCCCCAATAACAAGTACATTAAAATAATTTTACGAGGAAAAAACAACAATATATATATAATATTTTGAAAATTCCCTATATTATTGTATATATTATTAAAACATACATAATAATGATATATATATATATATATATATATATATATATATGCTGATATTAAAGGAAAATAAAAAAGATGAAAACGAGTTTGGTGCTACTTAAATGTAATTTCATCTTTAGAAAAATATAAATGTTAATAAACTTAGTTCTTGTATGTATGTACGTATATACGTGCAAAGCACGTGCACTTTCCTAGTAAACTTAAAATACCCATCCTTAATAAATTATAATTTATAAAAAACATAATTAAATTATTCCTCTTCTAATCTAACTACTTATTTTTTAGTAAACCAATACCTATTTTTAGTAATACAATCCTACTCGAGATATAAAATCTATTATATTTTTATTTTTTTCCGCCTAATACAGCCTTAATTAAATAATTATGTCTAACATGCCCTCCATATGTATAATTAGCCTATCTAAAATACTATATCTTAATATAATAAGATTATTGATCTTTTATAATACTACTATTATTTCCTATGTATATTTTAAACTGCCATAAAATAATTATGTAGATTTATATGAAAATTTGGGCATAAATGTATTAATATGGTAAAAATTTTATTTGTATAAAAATAATTTATGTTTGATCAAAAATAAAATAAAAGTAGTTTTTATAACTATTATGTATATTTAAATTTTTTCTTTCTTATGTTGGTACGAAATTTTGGCATAAATACATAATAAGAAGGTATAATAAATTTTTAAGAGTAGAACAATTATTTGTACTGGAGTAAAAAATAAATAAAAATATTATTTTATAATTGTTATATACGTATATTCAAATTGTTTTATTTTTTTATTACTAATAAAAACTGTCTTTTATAACTATTTTATATATTACTAATTCACAAATAACAATTTTCTTTTCTATAGCTGTTTATTCAAGTACTCTCTTGCATGTTTGTTAATTAGACTCAATTCATATATTGCTATATGCCAATAACATCTATAACAATCTTGAGTAAAAGTATAAAACTTTTGGCTCTATTATAATATAATATGATGTTGTTGAGGTTTAGAATCAATATATAATAACTAATTAGTTGTTCACCGCATCAGATAATTTAAATTGATGGATCAACTTTCAAATTTATTAGTGTAGTAGATTTTTTCACTTTAAACTTACCTTCACTTTTTTAATGTCAAAGTTTTCCTCCAGCTTAAAAATCACAAAATTAATAATCTTACAAATAAAAATCATTAGTAATTATAAAAGTGAAAAAAATAATGGAGTATATAACACTATTTTCTTATCTCATTTAAATTTTTATTACGATTATTTTAGATTTGTTTTTCCCTTTCCTACATGAAGAAAAAAAAAATTAACCAAGCAACGAAACTAAAGCTCAGTGCGAAATAGAAAACTCACAATTTTTAATTAAGATAAAAATATTTGTTAATTTTATTTATCTTTAATAATAATATTTGATTACAAAATCCTTATCTATAATAATATCATTTGTAAAATATTGATTTAAGTAATTATTGATGAGATAGAAAAGAAATTTTAACCCATGATACGATGCAATGCCTAAAATTTCTTAAAATAATCATTGTAACAATACAAGAATTCTATGCATAATTTGAGATGTGTATAATAGAAATATAAATAAGTAATTAATATAGAAAAAATACATATTATGCAAATAAATCATAGTATCAAGTACTCTAAATATGTACTAGTATCTATTGAAATGTTAATTTAGGAGTAACTACAATGCTAATTGTTAGAGTATTTGATGAAATAATATTGGTTTAGATTAACTACTGATGTAAAAAAGTTCAACCAATGCATAAATTGTTGGAATGGTAGATAGAAAAAATAATTTCTCTTAAGTAATGTAAAGGACAACATAAATTATACAAATAAAATTATACTATTAAATATTCTAAAATAATTACAGATATTATTGCATTACACATCAACTTTGGAAACTTCAATACTAATTTTACACTCTTTAACAAAATAATAAAATGTAGATTAAATATCTTGGTAAACAATACAAGGAATAATAAAATTCACACAATTTCATTAGCTTTATTTTTTATATATATTTCATAAATACAAATTTTAATTTCAAAGTAATATATTATATCAAATATAATTTCGGGGCTAACCACGTTTGATACAATTCAGGATGAAGGGAAGAGTTTAGAATATCGATGAAATCTTCAAGTAAATATTATCATAAGGTTAAGAAACATGGAACAATATCCTGTAATATATTTTCTATTTTGATACATAATTACACAATATGTTAAAAAATTAATTATGATAGAGATTATATAAAAACTACGTGTTATTTTGAATATTTTTAGGACTACATATTTTTCAGTACAGTTCTGTGCATCTTAAATTAAGATAAATGATTTTTTATTAATGTTTTCTATATTTAAAGCAAGAAAAGAACAACCTTTTATTTTTATCTTTTGCCAATGATCTTAGTATATTACGTGATACCTATCCATATTATAGAAAATATGTTAGTTAATTTGTTTAATTTGATATCTTTGTTATTTACATTTTACTTATGTTCATTTTCTTTCTTATTTTTTGAAATTTTAATTAATCATTTTGTAGTTACTACCATATATTATTTGATCTCATATAAATATTTTTCCTAATAAAAGAATTTCAACACGTTTCATCTATAAAATTTTGTTTGATACTTGATAGTAATTTTATCTTTTAATAATGATAAAGAATATATAGATACATCTAAAAACTGTTTAGTATTATGAAAAAAAATCTTTATTTTTAAATATCAAGTTATTGGTGGTGTCATTATAACAAATTATAATTTGGAAACCTAAAAGAGAAACAGAGATTATTTTAGATCAAAATTAATCACATTTTGTACCTTCAATATGAATGAAGAGATCAAACTTCAAAATTTCAATAGAATACTAAAATAGATATTATCATATGTTTAAGAAATATATAAAAAATGCCAATATATTCACCATATTTATACACATTTACATAATATGTTAATGATAATTAATTATTTTAAAAATTTATATAACATCCAAATTGAAATAATGTGTAATTTTGGACATTTTTAGAACTACATATTTTTCATTAGCATTGCATGTATTTTATAGTAAGATAAAAGATTATTTTATTAAACTTTCGGTGTATTCCAGAGCAATATAAAATGACAAGTTATTATTTTAATTTTTTATAATAATTTTAATATATTATGTGAACTCATCAATAATATAGAGAATATATATTGGTTTAATTACATTTTAAATTTTTATAATAATTTTCTTGATGTATTCGTTGTTTACATATTAGTCAGATTCATTTTTGCTTATTTTTTTAAATTATAATTAATTTTTGAAATTATTATCCATATATCATTTGCTTTCATATAAATATTTTTTGCTAATCAAAGAATATCAATACCTCATCTACAAAATATTGTTTGGTACTTGATCGTGATTTTATCTTTTAGTAATGACAAATCATATACAAATATATTTAAGAAGTTTAGTTCTATAGAAAATATTTGTATATTTAACTGATCAAGTAACTGGTAGTGTCACTATAAGAAATCATTATCTAAGTGTTTAAAAGAGAAACAGAAATAAGATGCAAATAATGTCATATGTTGTTCTCTAAAAAGAGAGAGTTTATTTAATTATTTGAGAAGAAATGGAATTTATGTATAATATTGTAACAAATAACAAATAATAGTAAAAAAAATATAAAAAAGTAAAGATGAAAATAATCATACTAAGAAAAGAGCAAAGATATTAAATATATATTTTAAAATATATACCTTTTGTATAAAAAAATCAACAAATAAAATGTTTACACTTTGTACTCTATTTGATCGTCCACTAATTATCTATTTATTTTTAAAAAATAAAATATCTAACAAATCAGGAGTATTACTGTATTACATGTGCAAAGAACATGCTCTTTTCTGGTACTGTTATACATATGCGAGTTGTTTTTCTCAAATTTTATTTCTCTCCTTTTTTGTAATGACTGAAATACCCGCCCTTATTGAAATACAAATCCTGATTAAAAAACATAATTAAATCATATTTAATTACCTATTTTTAAGAATACCACCACTATGCTTTTGTCACACCTAATATCCCTTAATTAAATACTTGGATGCCTAAAGTCCTTCCTTCTAGATTTTTATTTTTTTTTTTTTTTTGGTATGCCATTCTTAATGAAGTATAATTGACTTATCGAAAAATACTATATATTTAATCTGATAAATTTATCTTGTTTACTTATAATTTATATTAATACTATATATTTATTATATTTATATTTCAAATTTATATAACAAAATTCCTTTTATATAAAATTTTGGAATAAAATAATAAGATGGTATAAATTTTTTCTTGCACATGCAACAAATTTATTCATTATGTTACTTTTTTGTGGTTTGAATTCAATAAAACCTCTTTTTAATATCAAAATTTTGCTCCCACTTAAAAATGTCCCAATAGGAAAACCTAATCAATTTTGTTTTTACCTTTTTGTGATGTAAAAAATAGGTAATTAAATATAATACAGATCTCGATAGGAAAACCTAATTAAATTATATTTAATTACCTATTTTTAAGAATACCACCACCTATTTTTTTGTCACTTCTAATATACTCTTAATTAAATAGTTTCATGCCTAACAAGTCCTTAATGAAGTTTTTTTTTTAAATTTTTTTTGGTAAGCCATCCATAATGAAGTATAATTGACTTATCTAAAAATACTCTCTATTTAAAATTTTACTATTCCTGTATTCATTATATTTATATTTCAAATTTATATAACAAAATTCTTTTATATAAAATTTTGGAATAAATGTAATAAGATGGTAGAAATTTTTTGTTGCACATACAACAAATTTTATTCACTATAGTTTTACTTTTTTTAGTTTGAATTTAGCAAAACCTCATTTTAATATCAAAATTTTGCTCCAACTTAAAAATCACAATATTGATAATCATTAGCAATAAAAAATTTAAAATTTCTATAAAAAAAACTCACAATCTTTAATTGATATAAAAGTAGTTGTTAATTTTATCTCTTTAATATTATTATTTTTAAAAAACTCTCTTATCCCTTAGTAACTCGAACTCATAACCAATAAGGCAAGGGGAAGTGTCTTACCATCTAAAATACACTTTGTAGTATATTAGTTACTAAATATTTATCTTTAATAACACCATTTTGTAGAATATTAGTTTAGAGTAACTATTGATGAAGTAGAAAATATGTTCAAACTATGATACGATGAATTAGCATCTAGACCCCAAATATTCTAAAATAATTATTTTAACACATAAGAATTCTACGCATAATTCATAGAGTGACAATTTAGAAAAGTACTTAGTTAAATACTTAATATAATTAAAAATAGCACATGCTATGTAAATAAATCATACTATTAGATATTCTAAATAGTTTCCAGTATATATTGAGTTTATTTGTCAAATTTGGAAACTACAGTGCAGTTGTTAGATTAAATTAGAGCAACTATTTATGAGGTAAAAAAAGTTCAACCCATAGTATGATGAATGCACAAAATATTCTAAAATAACCAAGATCTACAAGAATATTATATATAAGTTATAGGCATGACAATATAGAACAAATAAGTAGGCAAGTAATGTGAAAAATAATATAGTTTATGCAAATAAAATCAAAATATTAAATACTTTAAAATAATTACATATGCAGATTAAGTTTACAAGTCAAGTTTGAGATTACAATACAATTCATACGCTATTTACCAAAACAACAAAAATATAAAATATATTATTAAATATCTTGGTAACCAACACAAGGAATTGCTCGAAAGATTATTCAAAAAATAACAAAATAAGATTCATAAATTTTTATTAATTTTACATTTGTTTTTATATTTAATAAATGAAAATTTAATGTCATAGTAAATACAATCAAAATACAATTTTGGAACTAACCACATTAGATGCATTCAAGATGATTAAAAGAGTACATACCATCAATGGAATCCTAAAGTGATTTCTATCGTAAGTTTAAGAAACATAAAAAAATACCAATATATTCTCTACATTCATCTATATTTTATACAATATGTTAAAAAAAATAATTGTTACAAAAATTATGTGTAAAGTTGTATGTATTTAGTAGAACTACATATTTTTCACGAGAGTTGCGTGCATTTTAAAGTAAGATGAAGGGTTTTTTTTTTTTTCACGAAAGAAGAGTCAAAAGAATAAATAATTCTTTTCTATTGTTAGAGGGGACTGGTTCAGAGTGGTTAGGGAAAGAAACAAAACCTGAAAAAAGAATATAAAAAAGGATAAAACCATTAATGATTTCTTCATCATCTATATAGATTGAAATGTATGAATATATTCTTGGATTGAATGAGAAACTAAGGTTCTATACTTATGAATTAACAAAAATGATAAAATTTTAAGAATTTAGTAGATTTTTTGATAAAATAGATACATGGGTTAATTGGTAAATGTAATTCTAAAAATGATTTAATGAGTCAATTCGAGTAGTTTTCCTTTACTTGATAGATATTCATATTTAAATTAAAATGAGTTGTACCTAAATTGAGATTCGGCTAACGTTGAAAATTTTTGATGCAAAAGTTAAGTATTAGTATTTAGGTTGGAACTTAAGTTTTATTAAGTACCAATTCAAATAAATATTAGACGAACGACATGTTATTTAAGTTGTAAGTTTTCATATGTACAATAAAAAGACATTTTTAATGGTGAACCTTATAAAAGGCATAATGTCCATACTAATATCTTATTTTTAGTGATGATTTTTTACAGTAAATATTTAATAAAACAAAGTAAGGAACAAAAGTGTTAGTAATGGTAAACTTTAAAAAGGTAAATGTAATTAACCCTTTTCATAATCATGGTACATATATGTTATATACAATGACATAAATATATATTTTTTTCTTATTAAAATAAAACAAATTTTATATTTTATGAGAATAACGTATGCTACTCAACTAATTTTATTTTTTTTCTTGTAAATGTCTAAGTGGTCATTTCTGAAAACAAAAAATATTTAATTCTAAGATTAACATGTAAACAATGGTATATATAAAACATGATGGATAGGCACCATAATTCAAAGAGCAAAATGCACCAATAGTCATCAAACTATTAGATTGTCGCATACAAGGTTATTGAACTTTTTTTTTTTTTTTTACAAATTTGGTCACTGAACTACTTTAAATGTGTGTCTGAAGTCACTCCTTCTATTTTTCCATGGTAATTGTGTGACTGCAAACGCACTTAAGGTAGTTTAGTGACCGAAGTTGCAATTACAGAATGACTCCAGACATACTCTTAAAGAAGTTTAGTGACCAAATTTGCAAAAAATAAAAAATAAAAAGAAAAATTTAATGACCGTATATGCAACAACCTAATAGTTTGGTGACCATTGGTGTATTTTACTCTAATTCAAGATGCTTTAAGAGGTGTCTTTGTAAATGCACCAAAATTAGATAAAAGTTATTTGAATTAACTCTATCATGAAAAATATGGAGTAACTTAATAAAATTACTGTTGTGAGTGTTACTTGTAAATATATTATCATATTATACTTCTTTGGAGAGTTATATTAATAAACTAATAACTAAGTGTATTCCCAATCCATAGATATTTTAATCCAAAAGTATGCGATATATCTTGCGTATGCATAACAATTAAACGTTAGTTAGGGTTTATGTTCTCTTCAAATAAATGCATAGAGTTATTTAGATAGGTTTTGCATACTTTTAAGCAAATTTTTTTTATATGATAATGGATGGATATCTTACGTGAAAGAACTTGGGATCTGTTTTATGATTTTATAAACTAAATGACCTTTATGATTAAGATTTTAGTTAATCTAATAATTAACATCACTTTTATTTTTCTAACTTATTTTCTTTTCCTCTGACAGTTTATTTAAGTATGCTTAACAATTGTGAATTAGATAATAAGACTTTTTTGTTATTTTAGAATTTTTTTTTGCCTATATAGTAATCTGATTAATCATGTATTTATTTTTCTTACAATATGATTATTGTACTTTAAGATCAATATATAATAATTAAATTTATGATTAATAATTTAATTAGTTGGTCATCACTAATCATAGCAGATAAGTTAAACTTTTAGTCCTTCAAATGTGTTAGTAGGGTTAATGGCTCTTTTATCTTATCTAATAAAGCTACCCCATTACTTTACCCAATTAAACTTGTCCATTACTTAATCATGTATTTATTTGCCTATTATCTTGTGGAAAAGTAAAAAAATAAAATTCTTTATGAAAATGTTATTAATCATATATTTGTTTTATATCACATAAATTGTGTTTTAGGACCAATTTATATTAGCGAATTTTGTGTTTAATAATTTAATTAATTGGTCATCAATAATCATTGGAAATAAGTTAAACTATTAGTCTTTCAAATGTGTCTGTGTTAATGACTTATTTTTCTTTTCAATTATAGAATTCAAATATGACATGTTGTTCTCATAATATTTGTTTAATATTTTTGAAGAAAATAATTTTATTTTAATATTGTACTAAATAACATATATGGACGATTATTATGAAAAATAAAAAGAACAAAAATTAAAAAAAGAAATGTGAAAGTAATTATAGAATAAAAAGATATTGAATAGATATATAATTTTTACAGAAAAAAGATTAATTTATAGATTTAATAGTATTTGTTATCATCCCATAATCATTTATTCATTTTGTAAAAAATTAAAAATTTCAACAGTTAAAAAGTGTTACACTTGCGTCACACGTGCAAAGCACGTGAATTTTTCTAGTACTATTATATATATGCGATCTGTTGTTTCTCCTCCTTTTTTGTTTTTGATGACTAAAATATCCATCATTAATAAAATATGATTATCACTAGAAATACGTAATCAAATTACACCTCTTCTAGTCTAATTTTAACTACCTATTTTTAAGGATAGCACCACCAATTTTTTAGTTACACCATTCTACTTGACACTATCTACTACTTTTTTCTCCTTTTTGTGTCATGGCAAATTAAATAATTTAATGTCTAGCTTGTTGAAGTATAATTGACCAATCCAAAATACTCTCTATTTAATCTAATAAGACTATCTATTATATATATAATACTACTATATATTTATTGTATATATTTCAAATTACTACAACAAAATTCTTTAGATTTTTTATGTTTTTATTTTTATAAAAATATTTATTAATATTAAAATTTCAAAAAATAAGAAAAAATTGAATCTAATTAAAATGTAAAGATTAAATAAATCAAACAAAAATTACATCTTCTATATAAGAAATTAAACAGATTAAAATAATATAATTCTCTATTATGGATAGGTATCACAAAGTATATTAAATTATTAAAAAATGATAATAAATTAATTTTTTATCTTGCTACCTTACTTTAAAATGTATCAATACTAATGAAACAAATTGTTTTTTCCTTAATTTATTGCAAAATTTTAGCATAAATATATCATAAAAGATACAAAATTTTAAGAGTAGAAAAATCATTTATATTTGAGAAAATAATAAAATAAAATAATATATTATAACTGTTATATATGTTCAAATTGTTTATATTTATACACATTATAAATAGTCTTTATTAACTATTATATATCTACCAAATTACTATTTTGTGACATGACTAATCATGTATCTATTTTTGTTACTAAATGTGGTTGTTATACTTAGGACCAATGTATAATAATCAATTAGTTATTCATCGTTGCAGATAAGCTAAATTGTTGGACTTTTAAATTTATTAGTATTGATAGGTCCTTTGATTTATAGAATTAAGTTTATTTTTGCCAAAAGAATAATTTTGACTTTACTAACATTAATAGAAAAGAGATAGAAGGAAAGGAAATGTCTCTGACAAACTTTTTTCACGCACGGAATTAAGCTTAATTTTGTCAAATGAGCTCAACTCTATTAACATGTAATCGAAAAGAAATAGAAGGGGAGGAAATGTCTCAGACAAACCTTTTTTTTTTTTTAAAGTATCTCAGACAAACTTTATGCATTCCTTTTGACTTATTTGGTTTAAATTCAATAACATATTTTTTTTAATATCAAAGTTTTGCTCCAACTTAAAAATAAAAAAATTAATAATCATACAATATAAAATTTAAAATTTATAAAAAGTTGAATATATATAAAACTATTTTGTTATCTTCTTTAAGATGGTATTATGATTAACTTTGATATGTTTTGCCCTTCCCTACATGAAGAAAAAGAAAAAAAATTAAACAAGCAACAAAAGTAAAGTTCGGGAACAAAATAGAAAACTAACAATCTTAAAAATAAAAAAAAATTAACCAAGCAACGAAAGTAAAGTTCGGGAACAAAATAGAAAACTATAAGTAAACTTCAGGAACAAAATAGAAAACTGTCTTAAATTGAGATAAAAGTATTTGTTAATATTATATCTCTTTAATAGTATTTTTTATTACTAGATCCTATCATTGATAACATCATTTTATGTAATATATTAGTTTAGAGGAATTATTGATGAGTTAGAAAATAAGTTCAATCCATGATACAATACATAGGTCCAAAATATTCTAAAATACTCATGGTCACACAAGAAAAATTCTGCACATAACTTCTGGAGTGACAATATAGATAAAAATACTTAGGTAAGTAATTAATATATAGCAACACATATTATGTAAAAAAATCACACCATTAAATACTCTAAATAGTTAGAGGTATATATTGAGTGCAAATGTCAACTTTAGAATCTACAGTACCAGATGTTATAGTATTTGATAAAACAATAAAGAAATATCGGTTTAGAATAACAACCGATAAAGCAAAGAAAAGTTTAAGACTTACAATTGTACCATTCATTTCCAAAATAATCTATATTAATCATTACAAGACCTATAAGATATTACGTATAAGTTGTAGGAATGATAATATAGAAAAAATATGTAGGTAAGTAATGTAAAGGACAACATAAATATTCAAATATAATCATACTATTAAATTTCTAAAATAATTAAAGATATAGATTGAGTTACATGTCACCTTTAGAAACTACAATGCAATTGTTCACTAATTAAGAAAATAATAAAAACGAAAGTTAAGTGTCTTGGTAAACAATGTAAGAATTAATTGAAAAAGTAAAAAAAAATAATAATAAATTCATAACTTTTTATTTGCTTTCATTTTGTTTATATATATATATATATTTAATAAATGCAAATTTCATAGTAAAATACTATATCAAAATATAATTTTGAAATTAATAACATTCGATGCTTTGAATACATAATATATACAATATGTTAAAAAATAATTATGATATAAATTATATAAAAAACATACCTATTATTTTTATGGATGTTTTTAAAAGCAAATGTTTTTCATTAGAGTTACATTTTAGAGTAATATAAAGGATTTTTTTTCATTAATGTTCTATACATTTTAGAAAAAGATAAAAGATCAACTTTTTATTTTCATCTTTTGATGATGATTTCAAAATATTACGTGATATCTATCCATATTATAGAAAATATATTAGTTTAATTTGTTTAGTTTCCTGTAAGAAAACATAATTTTTGTTTAACATCTTTATTCTTTACATTTTTCTTAGGTTTAGTTTTTCTAATTTTTTGAAATTTTAACTAATCATTTTTATAATTACTACCACATATTATTCGATCTCTTGTAAATATTTTACACTAATAAAATTTTAGCACGCTTCATCTACAAAATAACATTTGACACCGATGAATGGCAATGGTGTTTTGACGGTTTATCTGTCTGTTCCAATCATAGAAGGCATCAGTAATCATTTAATGGATGTCCAGGCCTAAGTTGGGGACCCTTAGAGACCAGTCTTAACTAATAATTAGAAACATATTAATTTGGACGTTTTGGTGGGGATTTTTCTATATTGATGAGTTATAATAGCAGATAAAATAATTAAAACAAATTTGGTTTACGAGTATATCCGTAAAATTTGTGTTTATTAAAAAAATTAAACAAATAATGTAATTACGAATGAAATATATTATATATAAATAATATCATACATCGGACTCGTACATATTTTTGTTTAAATTATAAATAATGTACATTATTTATCAAACAAAATTTGGTCAAATAAAGTTCTACCAATAGACTCGTACACAAAATCTACATGATCTATCATGATATGGCACGGAGTATGGTGGTGTGGTCCAGTTCTTGGATGCTCTAGGCTCCATGGTGATGCATCACACTTGGCTGTTACATGTTGAGTTGATTAATGCATGACTATTCTTGCCACTGAAATCTGATGCAGAACATAGTAAAGATCCCTAACTAGATTCTGGAATTGTAATTTAGAAATGAAGAATCCAATTCGTAGAACCAAGTTGATTGTATTGATAGAGGAGAAAATAAGTAGAAATGGTGGTTACAAGCTCTCACAACAACAAATCACTGCGTCCTCAGCTTATTTATTAAGCTAATTTCCATAACTGCCAGTCTGCTGACACGGCATTAACTAACTAACTCAAACGGCTATTACAGAAAATGACACCAAAATACTTCTAGAAGATGACCATCCAACATCCTTTGCTAATCTTTGAGCTGCATTGCTGATTACTGAAGTTTCATTGCACCAGATTTCTTCTGTATCAAAATCATCAAGTTATAGCATCAATTTCAAAGCAAAGAATTGGGAAAGCTCATAAAGTTGTTTTAAGAAACATGAATAATTTTATCACATAACTGATTCAACATATAGAACCTGCAGAGTGGCATCCCGTGCTGCATTACTCTTCTCCAAATTCATAAATTAGGATCTTTAAATCGTAATTTCCCATATCCTCGTGTTGTTCTTGAATTTGCTTCACTAAACTTACAACAGATCCCCATTACAGTAACTGACCTCAATCATTTCAATAGTGTTAATTTCGCCTAAACATGAAGGGACCTCTTGCAGCTCCGTACAATCACGCAAGACCAGTTTCTGAAGAGGGGGGAAACTATCACAAGAGTCTGTCGCTGTCCACCTGACAATGTCCAGTCTTGCCAATTTTAAGAATCTGAGCTTAGGGAATTCCCCTTCTTTCATTTCCCATGTATCCCCCAAAAAGGATTCACCAAGTAACTTGAGCACTTCAAGATTGGGCAGCTTTCCAATTGTTGAAATTTCACTCCATGGCTGCTTATAGTTTTCGAGAGTCAATTTTTTTAAATTTAACGGGAAAGAAAAATCACCCGAAAAGTAAACCACTTTGAGTGATTCTAATCGACTCAAAGAATCCAGCACAATGGTCCCATTGGAACTCCCAGCAGAATCTCTTGATTCAACCTCAAAGCAACTTAGCCTGCGGATGCTCGGTAGCTTTGTCAGTATCTTTTGCAAGCTTTTACAAGAAGAAGCATCAATCGCCAAGGTTAAGGACTGTAAATCATATAAATTTGGGGAGGCATCAAGATTTTCAATTGGAAGTATGAAACCACGTGTCTCACAACCATAATCTACACGAAGATGCCTCAATTTCTTCATCGTCCAGATAGTATTAGGCAATTCAAAAATTAGTCCGTGTCGAATGATAAAAGTTTCTAACCTTGAGAGGTTTGCTAATGCAGATGGGATGGACTTCCGAAGAGACTCAATTACCAAGTATCTCAAGTGAACAAGCAATTCCACTTCCCTTGGAAAGTTTCCATGAAGACAAATTCCTCCTAAATCCAACACTCTAAGAAGCTTACATATCCTGAGTATCCTGAAAATGCATGAATGCTTAATTACCACCCCCTCCCAATTAACGAAGTGGAGCAAAGAACGTAAATGGGAGAAAAATAGCCTTGATGTGTTGAATTCCTCTGCCGTGTTAAAGTAAATACACAGTCGGTGGGAGTAATAAAGTTGATATCTAAAAGGAAAAAGCCCATGAGATGCAAGAACAATCTGTAGAAAACTGTCTTCTTTGGCTTTTGCAACACAAAACTCATGAACCAAATCATGAATTCGGCAAGCTTTGACCCCTCCTAAAGATCTTTGTTGGGTAACCATAACTAAACTTCTATGTATCAGATCTATCAAGTAGTTGTCTACCACATCCTCTACGTTCTTTATCTGATCAGTCTCCTTCACAAATCCTTCAGAGATCCACAGCAATTTTAACTTTCGAACAGGAATTTCTTGGTCTTCCAGAAATGCACTAAAGTAAAGTAGGCATGGCTTCAAATAATCTGGTAAGTAATTGTAACTCAGGTCAATTGTGTTCATGCAACTTTCAGTGTCAACAACAGTGCGGGAACTCAGAACGTTTGCAACTTCTTCCCAAGAATCTTGCTCAGTGCTTGCAAGAATTCCAGCAACAACCACAACTGTGAGAGGTAACCCCTTACAATTTTTTGCTATTTGCATTCCATTCTCAACTCCATTTAGATCTGGAGGACAACCCTTTTGCCCAAATATCCTACTCTGCATCAGTACCCAACTCTCTTCATCAGTGAGATGGCGGAGATAGTGAGGCTCGCTATCAAGTTTAATTTGCAAAGGCAGATCGTGAGATCGGCTGGTCACGAGAATTCTACTTCCATTAGCATCATCCGGGAACGATTTCTCCAACAAAATCCATGCATCCATGTCCCACATATCGTCCAATACACATGAGATACCTATAAGAGACAAATTCTTGTAGAGCTGTTCAGCCAAATCATCTTCGTTCTCGTTTAGATATTGGTCAGGACTCTTAGAAGCAATGCTACACAAAATCTGAATTAACAAACCGTGCTTACTATATACTTGAGAAACAGAACACCAACCACGGACATAAAAGCCGCATAAAAGTAAAGGATCATTCCAAACTTTGTTGGCTAATGTTGTCTTACCAAGCCCTGGCATACCCACAATCGAAACAATATCCAACTTCTTTGAACCTCTGGTAAGACGATCAATAATTGTATTTACTTCATCATCAAGACCCACAAAAATTTCATTCAATACTGGGGTACTATGTTGTGATGCCATGTGAGTAGAATTCTTGGTAACGTTCTGAGTTTCACTATCATGCCTCATGCTTTGACCCATGTCTTGGGCCTCAATCTTCATTAGCTTGATATCTCCAACAACGGTATCCAAACATTCAGTTTTCCCCCCAACCATAATAGAGTCAATGACTAATTCTGCCTTATATGCCACCACCATAACATGATTCCACAGAGTTTGGAGTTTTTCATTATGGTTGTGCCGCTCTACAATATTCTCTAAGAAAGATCTCAAGAATTCAAGATCACCAAGGATTGTGTGGATATGTCCCACGGGAAAAGCAATTGTAGTAGCCTCAGAAATTGCTATTTCCTTGAGATTTGTTAGAAGGAAGTCAATGGAGCCCAACTCATTGGTCCTGGGAAAACTAAATGATGATGGTGAATACCCAATTGATGCAACTTCTGCCATGATAAACTTGAGCACTTTCAGCAAATGAAAAAGTGCAAGGTCTGTTTCCTTGGGCAAGCAGTCTTTCATTTCATTCACAGAAAGGGAGCAAATTACAATTCCTGTATCAATGACAACAACTCCAATAAGATCTTTCATTTCCGCATTTAGCTCGTTAAACATCGCCTGATGCTGCCTGAGAAGGATACTAAGAAATCTTCCTCCCTTGTGAAGTTTTAGCATTTGATCCTTCACCGAAACCATAAAACTGGACGAAGATCCTACTAGTAAATCAATAAGATTATCTAGGAGACAATCAATAAAGTCCGCCGCCAGTAGATGCTTATTCTTCTCCAGATCTAAAGCCTGTGATAACAATCTTGATAACTTTGAAGCTGTCAGGATATGGGTATAAGTTTCTTGGACTTGGGGATCAACAGGATTAATCTTCTTGTGTATCAGGTGAGAAACTTCAGCTCGCATTTCATTGTAATCTATCTATGATTTCTCTTGGGTATCAGCTGAGAAACTTCACCTCGCATTTCATTGTAATCTCGTTCATCATCATTTCCTTCCAGCCACCAACATAGGCAAATCAGTTTTACTGCATTGACAGCCACATCTTCTACGTGAATCAACAGATCTGTCAATTGCTTACGCTCAACACCTTGTAGTACAGCAAAACCAATGAAACTCTTCAAGAACTTTAGCTTCTCTCCAAGGGTTTCGAGGGTTCGTTCAAAATATATCAATTCTCGACCACGATTGCGTATTTTGACGAGAAGATCATACAGATTCTGCAAAAGGGAATCAATGAAATCCATAGTTAGTTGTCCATCTCCATCATCTCCCAGTGAGTAGTAGTCCAATAAAGTGATGCATGATTCCCCGACATCTTTCTGAATAAACAACTTGATGGTTTCCCGGAACCTAGCGACCTCACGTACGAAGTTACTAGAATTTGATGCAAGATCATGAGATCTAAGATAAGCAGAGTTAAGATCCTGGAGTAAAGCTGTAAACAATATCTTCAACTCTGAATGAAATAATATTCTTTCCCTCCTTCTGATCATGTTCCCAAACATACTTTTCGTGCTTCCTCCTCCTACAGTTGCTGGCATACAGAACAAAGGTTTTCAGAAGTCCTATATCCATCCGCAGGTTCTGGGTAAAAAAATACAACCCGTCCAACTCCATGATGGATATACTCGTGCTCGAGCAACGCTGGAATGCCTGGTCAATCCAGTTCAGATAATCTAAAGCAAAATCCAAGCTACTAGTATTGCTACGAGAAGACATCTCCGTTATGGTTTCTTTGATGATATCTGTAACACCCCAGGCCCTATAATCAACGTGTGGTATATGAACATTGAATCTAGGTTGTCTCTGGCAATGCCTAGCACCATCCCTTAACTCTTCAATAGGCTGATTCATGTCATCATCACCATCATCACTTAAGTTCTCCACCAGAGTTCTCTGTCTTTTAGGAGCCATCTTAAAATACACAAACAATTCGTGAAGCCGTTGCTTCCGCTCAAAAGTTGTTGGATTAGCCCAAAACCTGGGTGTTACAATATCAAATTTCTATCTCGTTTAGCTGTTGAATAAACTTAATTAATCACCAAGTTCTACAATGTAATAATGGTTGTGCTTCGCTTGATTGAAGATCTGGGCTCAAGCTCTAAACAACTTAAACACAAATGACCTGTATTGGTGCTTGATTATAAACCACTCTAACCTGATGGGATTTGGGAAAGTTATTGACTCGAGAGGTTTATTAGAGAGACTCTTGAGTCTAGAGAGTTGGTTGGATCCGAAAAATTACAGTGGATGGATGAAGATGCACGGGAGAATACAAATTCAAATGGGTTTTGTGAAAGGAAAATTCAGAAAATAGTAGCATCAAAAAAGAAAGAGTGGCTTGGCCACCAGCCATATCGAATACCTGCCAATTCCATAAAGTTTTGGTATTAAAACATATGAAATTGAAAAACTAGAGTAGAAAAAGACAGTGGCTCGGCCACCAGCCATATAGAAAAGACGGGTAGAAAGAGTGATACAGTTGAAGAAAGAAAAGTAGTTGAATTTGCCATCTTAATAGAAATAGCTGTGGCCTGTGGCAACATCATTGGCCATTTATTTATTAGGAAACTACTAGAGAAATTTCTTCGTCATCACTCTACTTTTAGACAATAAAGTTGTCTAAATAATTACCGAAAAATTGTTAGAACAAGAAATGACTTGAAGGTTTGTTACATTATTATCACTTCTTTTAAGATTTAATTTATTTCTATTATAATTAGTGTGTAAAAGAGTATTGTAGATTAATATCTAAGATACAATCAAGTTAGTGATTGACTGTATTTTATAATAATAAAATCAATCCATCAAACACTCAAATTTTTGACAAATTTATCTTGTTTATAGGAGAAATAAGAAAAATAGTAAAAATATTAGGAAAAATTATTCTATTAGTCCTTCACATTATTCATTTGTATTTATTTAGTCCCTCACTCTTTAAAATGATAATTTTTAATCCCTTACATTACCCATTTGTATTTATTTAGTCTCTCACTTTTAAAATGATAATTTTTAATCTCTCACAAATGTAAAATGTTGAATTTCGGTACCTAGACTAAATCCCGAGCACTTTTTGGTCTGAATTAATCGTGTGTTGTTCACATAACATATTTTTTGAGTAAAATTTAGGAACTCGTTTTCTCTTTCCAACACAAAACTCGAGCATCAGATTGGATTATAAATTTTGGAAAAAAAATACCACAAGTCAGATATTGAAATAATCTTAAATACAAATAAATTGCTAATCAATCACTTACTTCATATCTTTCGTACTCATAAAACATTCTATTCAGATAAATTTATAAATTTGTTCTTGAAAAACATGTCATGTGAACAATACATGACAAATTTAGGCAAAAAATACTAGAGATTTGATTCAGGGACCAAAATTCAACGTTTTATATATGTGAGGGACATGACAAATTTATGCCAAAATGCTTGGGATTATGATTGTAGAACCATAATTCAACATTTTACATTTGTTAGGGACTAAAAATCATCATTTTAAAAGTGAAGGACTAAATAAATACAAATGTGTAATGTAAGGGACTAAAAATTATCATTTGAAAAGTGATGGACTAAATAAATACAAATGCGTAATGTGAGGGACTAATATAGTGATTTTTCCAAAATAATATGTCTTTTCTCTACCACATACATGCCAATATATTTATAGGTGCTTTCCTGCATCTTTCAATTCTAATGGCACAATTCGTGAAAAAAAAGAAGAAATAATTAGGTATACCCGATCTATAGTCTTGTAAATCATGTGCTGCATGGATTATGCCATATGTAATAAGAATCGATAAGATTTAATCGAAATTAATCGTAACTGCAACTAGAAATCAAAATTAAATCTACATCACATTTTTCAAAAAAAAAAAAAGTACACTTTTTTATCTATTTCTTGTAATAGACAATATACCTAATTTGTGATGATGAATAAAAAACAGGGTTAAAGGAAAAAATGACCCACAACAATAAATTTCTAAATATCTGTCAATATCAGTGTCCTATCAAAATTCAAAAGCCACAAGGTAGAAGTGTCAAAGTTCCTTTCCCAAATTTCTTCTTGATGATGTTATTGAATGACCATCTGGAAATAATTCAGATTAGCATCCAGGAAATAATCTAAAGCAGTTCAAGTCATTTTCTGTTGAAATTTCAAGTCAGCCCTCCAAATAGCATACAAATTTTCATAACTCTTCAAGACTTGTCTACAATTCTCTACCCCAATAAAAATTGGGACGAAGGACTCTTTCCTAGGACATTCTAGTGCAAAATTTACACTGCACGCCCAACAACTTGCAGCATAGAAGCAAAGATACAATAATTTTAATTTTTCGTGTTAGAAATCATCATCATCTTGAAATTAATTATGTAAATGGTTGACAATAAAATACAATTTAAGTAAGATATTTAACTCATTATTTATTAGTCATGGATTCGAAGTGTGAACAGAAAAATATTTTATATTTTAGCCAGAGGATAAGACAATTAATGAACCAATTCCCTTTCTTGAGATCATTATCATAGCAATAAATTTGATCCCTTCTTTTTCTAAATTAATAGGCCCAATTTAACAAGATAGGGACATGAATTTCTACAACATATAGTGAATGACAGGTAGGGAAGTTAATTGGGTTTTGTAAAATTAAATCCGGCTCATAAATTTATTCAGATTTCAGGCCGATTCAAATTCACAAATACAAAACTTATACTCGATTTATAAAATTATTCGGGTTTCGAATTTTAATCTGGTTTCAATGGGATCGGCAACTGCAGAACAATGTCAAGGAAGATGAACTAGAAAATCAACCAAATAATATTAATAATAAGGAAAGATAACAGCACAAAATACAAACCATAGAAGTTGGATAGAAAAATAATAAATATCCTGTTCTTGGCAAAAATTTTAGTGCAATTTAGTGTTGGGTCTAACACAACCCTGTCACCTGCTTTGTGTAGGTGGGGAGAGAATTGGAGATCTTTTGTAAGGTTTTAAAATGACACCGATCAAATCTATAGTGGTCCAACTGTCCAATTAAAGAATGGCCTAAAGATTGCATTGAACAACTATATTTCTGACACTTATTCAGGACTTGGGATTTAGATCTAGTCCAATGACTCAATAAGTTTGGACTTATCCGTTGTTCTTCACTCGTACGTTGGGCTGGGCCAAGAATAGCTACAACTTGTAAGGAATTTGTTTCAATTTAAACAAAGTTCCTTTCCAAATTATTGTAGAGGAAAAATCCAATCTCGGCGGATGACAGGTTGTGGGCCTTTGGAAGAGGTCCCTGATAAGTAGCGTTGTATGGGTATGGAAGTATTCAATTAATCGAATTTATAATTAATTTCGAGTTCGATTTTGTAAATAAATTTAATTAATTTTGAATTTAATTAGAAATTGATTAATCAAATTTATGAATACAGGTAATGAATTCGAAAATAGTAGAGAAATTTTTTAAATTCGTGTTAACCGATTACCGAATTCAATAATTAAAAATAAAGTTTTATTAAAATATTTTGATATATAAATAGTACATTATTAAAAATATAAATTTAGTTATAAGACTAAAAATATATTTATTGATAATTATTATAATTACCTTTATTTTTAACTTAATTCGTACAATGTTTATATTCTTATATATTAATTAATACTTACTTATATTATTCATTATATTATTAAATTAGTATCCATAAATCACATTAAATAGTGTTGCAATACGTGTTTTATTAATACCTGCAAGTTATATGAAATTATAGTATTGTATATAATTATATTACTTTTAATTAAGTTACATGATATAATTTTTTTACTTATTTTTTTGAATCATTTCTCAACAAAAATTCACACAACATATAGCAAATTACGTGGTAAAATAAAATAAAATTAAGAAAATTTTACTTGAAACATAGGTTTTTGTAAAGGATTTTGGTCCAATGTTAAAGGTTTAATTAACTTGAGTTAGAATATTAGTTAATCAAATTCAAAATCGAATACCGAATTCGAATTTAGTTAACTAAATTTTTTACCAAATTGAATTTGAAATTGATTAAAAGCTTTAGAACTCTTTTTTGAATTTTGATCAATTTTATTGATCGATTAATCAATCGATTAACCAATGCACACCCCTACCCTGGGTGGACTCTGCTATGACCTCCAGAGGATCTTTTGCTATATTCTATGGAATCTAGATAGAATTCCTCTACCGGTCCTTAGTCTCTTATTTTTAACTGCAATTTTTAGAAAAGTTATAAATAGTTTCCTAAAATTGAAAAAAAAATTTACTTTCGGAGAAGCTAATCCAAAGTTATTTTTGATAACAACTTTTAACTTTTTAAATATGAAAAATGAACACATTTTTTCAGTTTTGTTCAACGAATATATATATATATATATATATATATTTATTTATTTATTTATTTATTTATTTTTGGGAATTATCTTTGAATTTAGAAAAGGTTACAAATAGCTTCTGAATTGAATACTCGGTTATTGTAGCTTCTATGCTTGTAGGTATGCTGTCGAGTGCCCTCGTTAGAGAAGAACAAGAAGCAGTTACGTAGTACTAAATAATACTACATCACATTGTTCCACACCAAACTCAATTTCAGTGTGCTGGATCACAAGGAGGATGGGACACCGTCAGAGGCATATTATACTGTGATGCTGGAATTGGAGATGGACCGGGCAGTCAATCAAATTCAAACATAGGCAATGTGCATGGGAACAAAAACGACAATCAAATTTTGCTAACCAAAGTGGTGGTAGTGCTTTGATAGCCAACACTAGAATCAGCATTCGTAGGAGTTAAACCAAATATTAATAGAAATTAGATTGGTTATTAAATCTTTTCTATATGTGTTTAAATTTGGGTCTAAATTATTTTATGAGTAAGCCAAATCCAAGTTGTGATTTAATTTAATTATACTTGCATAGGCATCCTATATATATGTATTATTGCTACTTCTGCTGAGTTGTATGCTAAACTTTGCAGAGAGTTTTGGTGAGAAAAAAATAAAAATAAAAATTGTTTTGATTGTTGCTTTCCTTTTTTGTGGGTTAATTTTCTTTTTGGGATTTTAAATCCTACAGCATTCCTACGAGGCCATATTAGTGGATTTGCACTACTAGGCTACTAGGGATGGGATCAAGCAAAACCAACAGTAGAGGCTTAGTGATATTTTTTTTTTTAAATAACGACTTAGTGAATTAGGGATGGGATCAAGCAAATAATTCCTATTCGAAATTAAATTTCACAAAGCAGTCGACATGGAGGTGGCAAAATTTAATGCATTTCATTAGAGAAAGGGATCCATGATTGATAGCTGTAGAGGAATCAAGTGAACACTGAAACATAACTTGGGAAGGATTCAAAAGGCAATTTTCAGATAAGTCCAATTCAATTTCCATACCTGAAAAGCTTGGCAATGTTGACATTTTGTAACACAAAATATTGTAGTATCCAAGTAATTGACACGCATAGAACTAAAAATGAAACAAACCCAATATGAACATGTAAACAGAAACAAACAATTAACCATATCTAACCTGTCCTCTCTAACAAGGGAATGTCGAAGATGACATTAGTCAACCAAATATGAGTTCAACATCTCAACTTACAAAGTACAGGAAAAAAATGGACACAAAAATGTTATCCTAGCAACAATCTTCCTCATTGTCGATAAGAACAATAAAGGCGGTATATCAGCTTAATAAATAACATCTCAACTTCTCAATATCAAACAAATTATCAGAGAAACAAAAAGAGAAATTTCAACTCTTGATTAGCAGAAACAAGTTAGCGAACACAAAAAGTCCCCGGTGAGCAACTACATCTTATTACGCAGTTCCAACAGAAATGCTTGGCCTGAGCAATAAGATAGTTTGAAGTTGAGACCATCAAGTAAATAAAAGAAGGCCAAGATTATCACACACGAGAACCTCAATGCTTTCAAGAAGTAAACAGTTTGTAATTGGCTCTTCAAAACCCAAGTACAAAGCATAGCATGCCACACACACAGTAGAGCGGCTTAGGGAGTTGCAGATGGAATCAAGTAATTAATATCCATTTGTAATTAAATTTACTAAGTGATTGATATGGATATGGAAAAATTTAATGCAATGTCACAAGGGAAAGAGATCTATAATCAACATCAGCAAAGGAAGCAAGGGAACACAGAAACATAACTTGAGAAGGATTCAAAAGGCAATTTTCACATAAGAGCGATTCAAATTCCAAACCTTAAAATCATGGTAATCTTTTCATTTTGTAACACAAAATAACAGTCGCATCCAAGTAACCGATAAATTCCAAACCTTAAAACCATGGCAGTCTTGATACTTTGTACACAAAGTAATTGTAGTATCCGAGTAATCGATATAACACATAGAAGTAAAAATGAGCATGAAAATACAATCAAACAATTAATCATATCCAACATGTCCTCACAACCGAAATAGAAATAAAAAGGGAATGGCCAGGAATTAGCCTTTCTCTACAAACCACAACTTGCCGTTGGCTGCCACCAAAGCTCCCTTGAGTCTGGAACATAGCATTCTGAATTAGCCCCGCCCAAGCCTGCAGGTTCTTCTTGATTCAGTTCCTGTCACACTGAAAAAACCATGTGAAGTGACTTGTAAAACTCCCATAAAACTTGGCCAGTGAAACAATAGAAAGAAACTCAAACATAAGAGAAAGATATCGATATCAGTATCAGTAGCCAATTTTGTATAAAATCTTTCTTCAAGACTAAAGGCGAGAGCTTTAATGGCAATTTTATAGTTTAAAGAGTCCTTACCAGTCTTTAAGTTGATTAGCGGCAACTTCTCGCACCTGAAATTTCAACAAGATGGGTAATGTTAATTGAAATGCTGAACAAAAAAACATCAAACATAAGAGAAAGATATCAACATCAGTAGCCAGCATATGGAAAATGAAGTAAAACTGAACTTTGAGAATATGGAAGACGTGATCACAAAAGGAGGTGCCATAAACAGAGTACAAACATTTATTTATTTGTCTCTAACTATTTTCAATCTAAAACAGTATTAAACCTGAATGAACTTTCTGGCAAGGCCAGTTTAACAGACAGCCCAGCTAGCAACAAAAATACTTTTGGAATTTCTAACTATTTCAGATGAACATCAAATGTCACAAGACAGAAAAAGCAAAAGCTTAGAGCATCAGTTTTCTTTACAACCAAAAACTGTCAGACTAGCTTCCAAAGACCACCATGATAGTGGCATGGTTCACCTTCTAAAGTGGTAGAAATGAATTGTTCAAACCTACCAATGTCCTGACAGTGATAGTGGCATGGTTCAAAGTCAGTTTCACTTCTAGTCACCACTTGTCATAGCAAGTTGCAGGGACATAGATATGTTCTCTCTTTCCTGAACAATCTACCATAACATAGCATAACAAAACTCTGGCAAAAGCAGAGATAAGCATGAACAAATTCATCTATGAAGATGGTGAAAAAAAAAAAAAAAGAATTCCAAGGTTAGCATGCTTTCCAAGCTGTGACCAACAAGAAATGCATATTCTGCACAACAAGACTACTGAAGAAGATCTTGCAAGGAAGGATTTTATAGCATGACAAAATCCAGCTCAGAGAATTGGCACTAGATTATGATGAAATGGATGTCTGGAACAAAATCTCGGCAATCAAATAAATTAAGCTAAAATCCAATCAGCACAACTAACCTAATGAATAGAAATCTGCGCAGTCACCGCATTTTTGTGCTTCTTGAAAATCATTAAAACTAACAGCAGGAGAAATCCCTAAAACCAGATTAGCAAGCAAATTGAATATGACCACTTCCACTCCAAGCTGGATTTTAAGGCACACAAACACCTTGATCTACTTGATATTGGCAACGAGGAAATTGGTTGTACAACAACAATATTAGTGTGCATTCGGACATCAATAAAATCCAGGACAAGCATGGTCTTCTCTTGGATTTATGTTGCAAGGGGTTGTTTATGCTGACTGTGATCGGAACTGCAGTAAAGAAGATTTCTGAAATTGGGAATGTCTCTTGGTAGTTGGTTACAATTATTAAACATGAATGCAATAAAGAACATGGAAGACTGCTTGCATTATTATTATTATTATTATTATTTTTTAAAAAAAAGAGTAATGTTGAGTTCATTAATGCATGGCTATTCTTGCCACTGAAATCTCATGCAGAAGATAGTAAAGATTCCTAATTAGATTATGAAATTGTAATGTAGAAATGAAGAATACAATTCGTAAGGTCAAGTTGATTGTATTGATAGAGGAGAAATAAGTAGAAATGGTGGTTACAAACTCTCACAACAAGAAGTTTATACAACAAATCACACACAAATCAAATGCGTCCTCAGCTTTTTTATGAAGGTAATTTCCAGAACTGCCATTAACTAAATCACTCACTCAACTGCTATTACAGAAAATGACACCAAAATACTTCTAGAAGCTGGCTCGACTGCTGACCTGACCATTCAACATCCTTTGCTAATCTTTGAGCTGCATTACTGATTACTGACTTACATTGCACCAGATATCATTATTTCTTCTGTATCAAAATCATCAAGTTATAGCATCAATTCAAAGCAAAGAATTGGGAACGCTTATAAAGTTATTTTGAGAATTTGGATTAGAAATAATGGGACATCATTTGACAAATAATATTTGATCAAAATTTTAGTAAATTTTAGAGAATAATGTTGGCTTTTATAATAATAGGATATTTGTTTGGATTCGAAATAATATTTCAAAATAACTATTTATATAGCCAATGATAAATACTTATTATAAACAACCATTTGGATACACAATAATAATCATGACTAATAGTAATCACTATATATATTCATTTATGTTAAAACATGTTGTGGACTAACGTAAATGGATATTACTACTGATTAAACATAAAAATAAATCAACTTTAAATAAGTTAATAGACTAAATACAAATCGATGTAGTTAAGCGAATCGACAATGTTGACTGCAATTCAACACATCACTATAAATAATAAATGAACTTAAAAGTCTATCAATAAAAGTGTTCATCAATAAACATAGAATTAGTTGTTCAAATATTGACATTGGACCATAGTAAAAGATCGGAGGTTTGATCTGTGCCTTAACAGGTAATAGACGCTAATGACTCGTTTAAGCCATTCGGCCACTTGATTTGAAATTTGACCTTTTTCCACATTTCAAACCTAATAATTTATTACATGTTTGTTGCTTGACATTTCAAGCTTAGGTCACACGAAAATATAATTTTATTATTTAGATTACACTTTGTTGTCCACAATTAATTTCTTTTTATCATTTCTCAAGAAGTTGACAAACTAGCGTGTAAAGAACAACAGATAATTTTTTAGATAATTTTTTCAGTTTCGTTCATTAACAATTTTAAGTGAAGGATGAATTAAAAAATTAAAAAAAAAAAAAAGTTTCCAAGACACTAAATTTGAGGGATTGAAGGATATAATTAGTGATAATTTGGATACTGTAAATATATTTATCACATTTGACTTTTTTGGTCAACGAGTCAAGTTTTCAAAACTTATGCATCTTTTGCAAAATTTTAAATTTTTTTTTATATGTTTTAAGTTTTATGTCATAGAATTTTATATAAATTTTATTTTTGTTAAAATTTTTTTATAAGAAATCAAATAAATCTATATGAATTATTAATTATAAAATTAATTTGATTGACCAGAAAAGTTAAATTGTGACAAAATAAATGAAATTGAGGGAATAAGTATAAATAATGAATAAAACAAAATAAGAATAATGTAAAATATTATTTGAGAATTAATAGAGATCGATCAAACAAAACGAAATATTATTTGGCAAATAATAGGAATTAGTTGCTAGCCAAACGGACACATAACACATTAATCATATACAAGTAATGGTGTAGTAAAAGTATAGCTAACCTGAGGAGTGGCACCCCATGCTCCATTACTCTTTCCCAAACCTCTACCAGCATGAATGGTTCACCACTTTAACATGTAACGTGACGAAATTTACATTGCATCTCAGCGCGAACAAAATGTGCATATCTCAAGTCAGCTGTAATTTACGAATTATGATCTTCATACCGTCATTTCCAATATCCATCTGTTGTTGTTGAATTTGCTTCACTAAATTTACAGCAGATTTATGACAGTAACTGACCTCAATCATTTCAATAGTTATAATCTCCTCTAAACATGAAGGTACCTCTTGCAGTTTCCGACACCGACTCAAAACCAGTTTTTGAATAGGGGGAAAATTATCACAAGAGGCTGTCCACCTGACAATGTCCAAACATACCAATTTCAAGAATCTGAGCTTAAGGAATTCCCCTTCTTTCATTTCCCAAATATCCCCCAAAAAGGATTTATAAAGCAACTTGAGCACTTCAAGATTGGGCAGCTTTCCAATTGTTGAAATTTCACTCCATGGATGCTTATAGTTTTGAGAGTCAATTTTTTTAAATTCAACGGGAAAGAAAAATCACCCGAAAAGTAATCCACTTTGAGTGATTCTAATCGACTCAAAGAATCCAGCACAATGGTAGAATCGCCTGATCGAACCCCAAAGCATTTTAGCCTGCGGATGCTTGGTAGCTTTATCAATATCTTTTGCAAGCTTTTAGAAGAGGCATCAATGGCTAAGGACTCTAAATGATATAAATTTGGGGAGGCATCAAGATTTTCATTTGGAAGTATGAAACCCCCGTCTACCCAAAGATGCCTCAATTTCTTCATCGTCCAGATAGAATTAGGCAATCTAACACGAATTCCCCCTTGAATGATAAAAGTTTCTAACCTTGAGAGGTTTGCGATTGCAGATGGGATGGACTCCAAAGGAGACGTAATCACCAAGTATCTCAAGTGAGCAAGCAATTCCAGTTCCCTTGGAAAGTTTCCACGAAAATCAATTTCTCCTAAATCCAACACTCTAAGAAGTTTACATATCCTGAGTATCCTGAAAATGCATGAATTCTCATTTGCCCTGTTCCCCTTAAAAAAGTAGAGCAAAGAGCGTAAATCGGGAAAAAATAGCCTTGATGTGATCAATTCCTCTGCCCTATTTAAGAGAGACATAAATACACAGTCGGTGGGAGTTGTGAAGTTGACTAAAAGGAAAAAGCCCATTAGGTGTAGGAACAATCTGTAGAAAACTGTCTTCTTTGGCTTTTGCAACACAAAACTCATGAACTAAATCATGAATTCGGCAAGCTTTGACTCCTCCTAAAGATCTTTCTTGGCTATCCATAACTAAACTTCTATGTATAAGATCCATCAAGTAGTTGTCTGCCACATCCTCAACGTTCTTTATCTTATCAGTCTTCTGCACAAATCCTTCAGAGATCCATAGCAATTTTAACTGTCGGACAGGAATTTCTTGGTCTTCCTCAAATGCACTGAAGTAAAGTAGGCATGGCTTCAAATAATCTGGTAAATATTTGTAACTCAGCCCAATTGTGTTCATGCAATGCTCAGTCTCAACAACAGTGCGGGAACTCAGACCGTTTGCAACTTCTTCCCAAGAATCTAGCTCAGTGCTTGCAAGAATTCCAGCAACAACCACAACTGTGAGAGGACATCAAGCCCCTTACATTTTTTTGCTATTTGCATTCCAACTCCATTTAGAGCTGGAGGACAACCCATTTGCCCAAATATCCAACTCTGCATCAATTCCCAACTCTCTTCCTCACTAAGATGGCGGAGATGGTGAGGCTCGCTATCAAGTTTAATTTGCAAAGGCAGTTTGTGAGATCGACAGGTCATGAGAATTCTACTTCCATTGGCGTCATCTGGGAACGATGTCTCGATCGAACTCCATGCATCAATGTCCCACACATCGTCCAAAACAATGACATACCTATTTCTTTTCAGTTGCTTGTAGAGCTGTTCAGCCAAATCATCTTCATTCTTGTTTAGATATTTGTCAGGAGTCTCAGAAGCAATGCTACACAATATTTGAATTAACAAACCGTGCTTATTATGTACTTGAGAAACACAACACCAAGCACGAACATGAAAGTGGTCTTTTATTGAAGGATGATTGTAAACTTTGTTGGCTAATGTTGTCTTACCAAGTCCTGTTATACAGCATACCCACAATCGAAACAATATCTAACTTCTTTGAACCTCTGGTAAGTCGATCAATAATTGTCTTTACCTCATCATTAAGACCCACAAGAATTTCATTCAATGCTGGGGTACTATGTTGTGATGCCATGTGAGTAGAATTCTTGGTAACGTTCTGAGTTTCACTATCATGCCTCATGCTTTCACCCATGTCTTGGGCCTCAATCTTCATAAGCTTGATATCTCGAGCAATGGTATCCAAACATTCAGGTTTGTCCCCAACCACAACAGAGTCAATGACTAATTCTGCCCTGTATGCCACCTCCATAACATGATTCCACAGAGTTTGGAGTTTTTCATTCTGGTTGCGCCACTCCGCAATATTCTGTGAGAAAGATCTTAAGAATTCAAGATCTTCAAGGATTGTTTGGACACGACCCGCCGGAAAAGGAATTGAATTAGCCTCAGAAATTGCTATTTCCTTGAGATTTGTTAGAAGGAAGTCAATGGAGCCCAACTCATTAATAGGTGCTGGGAAAACTAAATGATGATGGTGGATAAATTGATGCAACTTCTTCCATGATAAGCTTGAGCACTTTCAGCAAATGAAAAAGCGCAAGGTCTGTTTCCTTGGGCAAGCAGTCTTTCATTTCATTTGCATAAAGGGAGCAAATTACAATTCCTGTATCAATGACAACAACTCCCATAAGATGCTTCATTTCATCATTTAGCTCGTTAAACTTTCCCTGCTGCTGCCTGAGAAGGATACTAAGGAATCTTGATCCTTGGTGGAGTTTTTGCATTTGATCCCTAACAGAAACCGTAAAACTGGAAGTTATATCCACAAGATTATCTAGAAGACAATCAATAAAGTCCGCAACCACTAGATGCTTATTCTTCTCCAAAGCTAAAGCCTGTGATAACGATCTTGATAACTTTAAAGCTGTCAGGACATGGATATAAGTTTCTCGGACATGGGGATCAAAAGGATTAATCTTCTTGTGTATCAGTTGAGAAACTTCATCTCTAGATCGCTTGTCATTCCAATCTTGTTCATCATCTCCTTCCAGCCACCAACATAAGGAAATCAGTTTTGCTGCATTGACAGCCACATCTTCAACGTGAATCAACAGATCTATCAATTGTTTACGGTCAACACCTTGTAGTATGGCAAAGCCAATGAAACTCTTCAAGAACTTTAGCTTCTCTCGTCGGGTTTCAAGGTTTTCTGGAAGATACATGAATGCTCGACCATATCGGAGTTTTTCTATGAGAAGACCATCCAGATTCCGCAAAAGGGAATCAATGAAATCCATAGTTAGTTGTCCATCTCCATCATCTCCCAGTGAGTAGTAGTCCAACCAAGTGATGCATGATTCCTGAACAAAAAACTTGATGGTTTCCCGGAATCTAGCGAACTCACGTTCGAAGTTACTATGATCTGATGCAAGACAGTGATATCTAAGATAAGCAGAGTTAAGATCCTGGGTAAAGCTATAAACCATATCTTCAACTCTGAATGAAAAAATATATTTTTCCCTCCTTGTGATCATGTTCCCGAAGATACTTTTCATGCTTCCTCCTCCTACAGTTGCTGCCATACAGAACAAAGGTTTTCAGCAATTGTATATCCATCTGCAGGTTATTGATATACAAACTCCACCGCATGCCAGGGGTTCGCTTTCTTAACCACTTCAGATAATCTAAAGCAAAATCCAAGCAACTACTATTGGACATCTCCATTATGGTTTCTATGATGATATCAAATTTTTATCTGGTGAATAAACTTAATTATTCCAAGTTCTATAATGTAATAATGGTTGTGCTTTGCTTGATTGAAGATCTTAAACACAAATAACCTGGTGCTTGATTGAAGATTACCTGTTCGACGAAATGCCCCCATGCAAAACCCCCACAATAAACCTCTCTAAGAGACGGGATTTATCACAAGTTCTTACTCACAAAGCTTTATTAGAAAGATTCTTGACTCTAGAAAGTTGGTTGGATCCGAAAACTACAGTGGATGAAGATGCATGTATTCTGGAGAATACAAAGTGAAATAGGTTTTGTGAAAGGAAAATTCAGATAATAGTATCAAATCAAAAAACAGAAAATGGTAAGAGTGATTCGGTTGAAGAAACAAAAGAGGTTGCCATTTTAATAAAAATAGCTGTGGCAATATCATTTCCCATTTATTTATTAGGAAACTAATAGAGAAAATTCTTCGTCAGAAGTCTACTTTTAGCCAATAAAGTTGTCTAAATAATTACCAGAAAATTGCTAGAACAAGAGATGGCTTGAAGGTTTGTTGTATTATTGTCACTTTCAGTCTAGTTTGTCTTTACCATTATTGGTGTGTAAAAGAGTATTACAAATTAACCTCTGGGATATAATAAAATTAGTAATTGACTACATTTCGTACTAATAAAATCAATCCACTAAACATTTAAATTTTTTTAAAAACTTTTCGTACTAATAAAATCAATCTACTAAACATTCAAATTTTTAACAAACTTGTCTTGTTTTGTAGGAGAAATAAGATAGAAAATAGGAAAAATAATACATCTTTTCTCTTCCACAAACATGCCAATGTATTTATAGGTGCTTTTTGCATCTTTGCACAATTCAAGAAATAGAAAAGACAGGAAATAATTTGTATAGATTCAGTCTATATTCTCACTTGTAGATCATGTGTTGTGTGGATCAAACTAATTATATCTATCTATATCTATATCTATATCTATATCTATACTAATTAAAAGAGGTAATATGATTTAATGATTTATATTTTCTTTCCGGAATTACCTTTATTATAAAATTTAATTACTTTGTTATATCCTCTAACTTAAATGCCGTTTTTATAATTATTTACATTATTTATGTAAATACAGCTCAAAGAGTAAAAGAGGAAATAAAACCTATTTTTAAGGTTTCATAATATGAAATAAATTTGATTGAAACAAATTTCCTTATTTAGTAGAATATTAGAAATGAGTTTTAGAAATTAAAGAAGCATAGGAAATAATTTTATTGGGACGGATTTAAGAAATCTCAAGAATAATAAAAAAAATAAAATTTACATATTTCATTCATACTTTTGGACCCTTAACGAGAAAAAATTATAAAAAGTACACAAGAAATAAAATTAAATTTTTTAGACTTATATTTAATTAGAATTAAGTTTGATTGAAGCAAATTCCCTTGTAGAGTAGAATTTTAGAATAGATTTAAAAATAAAAAATGAATATTAAATAAAATTATTTAAAAATTAAATGAAAATATCCTTCATTTATTATAGTATATGATTCTGTCTCTTATATTTTCTTTGTGTAGTAAGAGACACTATAAACTTTAATGACTTTGTTAATCATGTTACTTGAATGCCTTTTTAGGCTATTTATGTAAATACTTCTCTTGTAGTAAAAGAATAAATAAAACCCACTTTTAATATATTAAGGAAATAAATTTGATCGAAATAAATTTACTTATGTAATAGAATATTAGGAATTAGTTTTAGAAATTAAAGAAGAGTAAGATTTTTTATTTTTTGGGATGGGTTTTATAAATTAAGCGATAATAAAAATATAAAATTTACTTGGTAAATAAATTTACGTGTTTCACATATACTTTTGGACCCTTAAGAAAAAAAAAAATCCTAAAAACGTACACATGAAATAAAAACTAATTTTGTGAGACTTCATTTAGAATTAAATTTAATTGAAGTAAATTTTCTCATAGAGTATAATTCTGGAATAGATTTAAAAATTAAAGATGAATATTAAATAAAGTGATCAAAAAAAAAAAAACTTAACGGAATAAAATTTCTCATTAAATAAAATTATGCATATGATTATTATCAACATATATAGGCTATGGATACATTAATAGACTAGACAATATTTATATGCAATTAAAGAAATTAATAATTAATTAAAAACTATTAAAAGAAAAAGAAAAATTCGTTTGACAAATAAAGGAAAAAGAAGCAAAACAAGGTTATTTTAATAGACTTCTCTTATAAATTCCATTTTAGCTATTCAAACTAAGTAAAAATCTCAACATGCTTCAAATTTAAATTGAAAAGGTCTCGATTTGACCCTCCAAATTGAAAAATATTCTAATATAGTCCTCCAAATTCAAAGAGTCTCAATTTGCTCCTCAAAACTAAAAGAAATGTCCCAATATGACCCCTAAAATTGAAAGATTATCAATTTGACCCTCTAAATTGAAATTTTGTTCTAATTTGCCCTCCAAACTGTATTCCGATACAAAAATACCATTAACCTTTTAAAAGTATACGATTTTAAAATATTATTTCAATCTTAATGATTACATTACTGTTAGATTAATATTTTTCTACAGAATAGAGAGTTACATCTGTTATATATTTTTCAAGGATGAATTTTAGAGAATTACACAAGTATGAAAATAAACTTTTTAAGGATCAGGAATTAAATTAAATAATAGTAGGAACTATCTTTTAAAAAAAAAAAAGTAGGACTTATCATGTATAAAACTTTTGGACTCTTTTCAGAGCATAATTCTGAAAATGGATTGGGTTTGGGTTGGGTTACCCGAATAAACATATTGGGTTAGGTTTTATTTTTCAAAATCCAACCCAACAACCCGATAACTCTATATAATTTACTAATAATTTTTTATTTTAATTATTTTCCTAACCGTTTTATATAACTTATACTTTATTTTCTTTTCGTTCTTCCCCTAACATTCATTTAACATGTTTTAAAATTTTGTCTTTTTCATTCGTAAGTTAACCATTTAATTTTGACAAAACATAATTCGTAATGATGCTTTTACACTAAAATTTTTACCATTTTTTTTAAAAAAAATTAACCCATGTAACTCAGAAGTCCAATTAATTAACCATCTTGAGTAATACTTGGATTGGGTTTATTTGAATTTCAATATTACTTGGGTTGGGTTTATTTGAGTTTCAATATTATTTGGGTTGGATTGGGTTGAGTTGGGTAGGGTTTAATTTTTTCTACACAGAAACTCAAAAATCTGCCAACCTAATAACCCTAACCCCTACTCGTAGCCATCTAAATTTGAATTAAAACATTGTACTCAATCTCTAGATTTTATAATGATGAAAAATTCGTCGTCCAAAATATGAAAGAACTTTGCTTCTGCGTGGTGTACTAAAAAACAAATATAATGTAGAACTTATCTTTCAATAATTATTAAATTGATTGGATGAGTAAGAAAATGGGTGAAAAATATGATCTACACCTCTTTTATTTTTCTTAAAAGAACATAATTCTTATCTTGCAATTTTTTGCATTTAGTTCCCTTTTCATATATTGAATAATTAGCACATATTTAATGTAAGTTATGCTTTTCCTATAATCAAAAATTAGTTCTTAAATTATATTAGTTAAAATTCTTAATAGATAATTATTGTCCTCCTAAAAAATATTAGATAATATCTAATGTTAAATGTTAATAACCCTATAAATTACACACTAAAGAATAGGGATGTCAAATAAGTTACTAATTAGATTTTAACTAAAGTGGACTTTGCCTAATAAAACCTAAATACTAAATGTTTATTATTACTATACAAGTTGATAGCTAGCTTATTGCAGCTATATGTTGTTGATCTTATTCTATCAAATAAAATTTATAATATTGAATATATAGCTTTTAATTGACTATTATACAGATTGATAGTTTTAACATAATAAATTAATCACTGAATTTCACATCGTAAATTGCTTAATGGTGGTAGACTATTTTTTACCTTTTTTTTTTTTTTCTATTTTCAATATATAATTCCTATAGTTGTGCAAACTACATATATAAAAGAGATTGTGTTTCCTAAATTATAAATTGCTATTTAGAATTTGCACACGAATCTGTTTCTTCATCAATCTAGTTGTGTATAAGTAAAGCGCTTGATAAATCCAAAATTGTTAGAATAGAACTTGAATAATTGAATAGAATAAAAGGTTTCAATGAACTTTATATAATTGAGTAATATTTTTTAAGACTACACAATTCTCTTTGATTACTAAGCTTATAAAATGGATATAATAATAAACTCCAATATATTTCCTGTCATACATTGTGCTCCAATTTCATGGATTTGCATAATACTTTAAACTTTCATATTTTTGAAATTAAATAGAGTACCATGAGCTCATTGCACAATGATTCAATAATTCTCAAGCGAGAAAATAGACTTTTATTTTAAAAATTACAAGGTAGATGTGTTATTCACAAGACACAATTATTTAGTTTTTATAAAATTGCTTGAACTATTAAACTAAACAAATCTTTTATATTTCTAGCAAAGTATATATAAAGAAAATGTATAAAATCATCTACAACCAAATATTTCTCTAAACTCATTCGAATTACAAAAAATTCTTTGATTTAGTTAAACGTTGAAAGTTAAAACAGAAATTATATAAGCGAAAAATTAAATGAACTAAAAAAATCAAATAATTAATATCGTCAAACATATTTTACTTTTTAATTTATAATAATAAAATCAAACAATTAGTATTTTCAAATGTGCAAAGCACGTGCTCCCATTAATTAAATAGTTAATATCTCCAAACAAATTTACTTTTTAATTTAAAATAATAAAAGTCACGTGTATCAAACAATTAGTATTTCTAAATATGCAAAGCACGTGCTCCCATGCTAGTACCATTTGATAAATAATATTTGGTCGAAGTTTTTGGTAATTTTTGGAGAATAATGTTGATTTTTATAATAATAGGATATTTGTTTGGATTCAAACAATATTTTAAATAGCTATTTGAATATCAAATAATGAATACCTGCTATAAATAATCATTTGGATATACAGTAATAGTCCACGACTAATATTAATCACTATATATTCATTTATGTTAAAAACATGTTGTGGACCAACGTAAATGGATATTACTACTGATTAAACATAGGAATACGTTAACTTTAAACAAGTTAATTTTTGTTTGTTTAATTAATGCTTTTTTTTTTGGGAGGAAGAAAGCACATGCTTTGCAATTATATCTCAAATATTAAATTCAGCATATAAGATAATATCAAGTAATATATTGAATTTGGAATTACAAACATTAGATAAACTAATCTAAGAACTGTTGTTTAATCACACTAAAAAAAGTATAATTACAAGCCTTGAGACATGAGAGAATAGTTGTCAACATATATAAATTAAAATAAGCCCATTAATTTAATTAATCCAAATAGAAAAAGTATTTAATTATTGAGAAACTTGATAATGACTACAAACTTATAAATTTCACTAAAGCTAAGCACGCATGAAGCATTTATTTCTTTATTTTAACTTTGATTTTATTTATAGCAACATTTTACAAGTTGTTAATGTTTAATTTTATTATGTTCTTTTTCAAATGGGGTTAATCATGGAAATTTGTTTTTCTTATGAAGTCTCTGGAATATCAATTTCTTTTTTTGTGTTTTTGTCGTTTTACGAATCCATAGATGTGATTTTGTCTCAAACAATTATTCATAATTGGTTATCATGATTTTCAACTCATGTTTTAATTTATTAAGCTATTTTGTGATGAATTAATCTCAAATTCTTAGATTTAATTTTTTATTTTCTTAAAAAAATAATGTAATTGTAAAGTTGATTTGTTTTCGTGCTTTAGTCTTTGGAATCTAGTAGAGTGATCTTGCCTTAAATATAGATTTACATAACTTGATGTTGAATCATACAATGTTTTTAAATTAATATGTTGGCTTTCCTTAATAGTTAATTTGATTCCCTAATTATGTTTTCCATTTTGTGTTACTTTTCATGTAGCTCTTGTTTGCAGATGAAATCGTATGGGGAAAATCACTAAAATAGTCCTTCAACTTTTTTACTTTAGCCGAAAAAGTTCCTTAACTTTTTTTGTAGCCAGAATAGTCTTTCAACTTTTATTTTTTAGCCAAGATAGTCATTTTGTGGTGGAGCCACCACAAAAATCTCTTTCATTTTTGATAAATTCTACATACACCCCCTGTGGTTTAGTTATTTTTCACATTGGACTAATTTAAAATTTTACAAAACTTTATGGCCAACTTTTTTTTAAAAAAAAGGCCCTGTGATTGACTGAGGGGATCTGGCAGTAGCGTTAGTGGGTGGCAGTTGGTATGGATTTTTGAAGGGGTAGTTCTAGAGTTGGGTTGGTGATAGTTTCGGCTGGAAAAAAGGAGAAGAGGGAAGAATTAGGATTTTAATATTGTTTTTGGTAAAAAATAAAGTTTCATTGTTTAAAATTTTGTTTTGACGTTTTTTTTTTTTCACCCCTTCAAATTAATTTCTTTCTTATTTTTTCCATTTTAAACTATGTACGGATTATGTAGAAAATAAGTAAACT
This sequence comes from Cinchona pubescens, assembly GCA_025175665.1. Classification (NCBI taxonomy): domain Eukaryota; kingdom Viridiplantae; phylum Streptophyta; class Magnoliopsida; order Gentianales; family Rubiaceae; genus Cinchona; species Cinchona pubescens. The sequence goes on from JANKKI010000353.1 coordinate 237,153, forward strand.
TTAGGGGGTGTATGTAAAATTTATCAAAAAAAAAAAAGAAAAAGGTTTTTATGGTGGCTCCACCATAAAATGACTTTCTTGGCTAAAAAATAAAAGTTGAAGGACTATTCTGGCTAAAAAAAAGGTTGAGGAACTATTTTGGCTAAAGTAAAAAAGTTGAGGGACTATTTTAGCGATTTTTCCAATAATAATGAAACGAGAAATGAAACACATTTGTGGAACCCATAATAATGAATAACATTTTTGTTAAATATTATAAATGAGGGTAAAAGTGAAAAATAAATACAAAAATATTTATTATTATATGTACTAAAGTAAATGACAAATATTTTAGGACGGAAGTATTTAAAATTTTACTTGAGAATGTATTTTTCTTCAAGATTATTATGTACTGCGTTGGATCAATTTACTTACTATTTCTTTCTTTGCTTTCCAGTTAGTAATACTGATAGATTGATGAGGATCATACTACACGTATAGAATTGAATAATTTAGGAATTTATCATCAAGAAAAAAATTTACCAGCCAAATCCATAAAGTTTTGGTATTAAAACATATGAATTACCGAGTTCAAATTACCATTGCTAATTAACTTTAGCTCAAGACCAGTAAAGATTACGTACATTTTTATTTTTTTTTAACAAATCTTTTGACAAATTTAACTTATTCTATAGGAGGAAATCCAATCGAATACTATTACGAGATTAAAGGAAAGACTCTCTAAATCAAGCGAAAATATTTTTATACTTATCTAAATTTCGAATTTGAATCCAAGATTTTATAATAAAAAATGTCTTATAAGACATCTTCTTCAAGCGGAGTTGGTTGGTAAAGATTAGTTGCTTGATATCGACAATTTGGAATTTCAATAAGCATGGGGTCTCTCTCATTATCATGATTTAAGAAGCCAAGTAGCAAAGAGGGGCCGGCCCATCTGGCTTCAATGCGATCGGCAACTGCAGAACAATTTCAAGGAAACAAACCAAATAATAAGAATCAGGAAAGATAATACTATAAAATACAAACATGAGAAGTTGGATAGAAGAATAATAATATCCTTTTCTTGGCAAATTTTTTGGTGCAATTTAGTGTTGGGGCGAGACTAATAACACAGCCCCGTCACCTTCTTTGTGGGAGAAGAATCGGAGATTTTTTATAAGGTTTTAAAACGAAACCGATCAAATCTATAGTGGGCCAAGTGTCCAATTAAAGAATGGCCTAAAGAAAACAAAGTTGCATTGAACAATTATTTTTCTGACAACTATGAGTCCATGTATGTTGTTCTGGGCTTGTCATTTTGATCCAGTCCAATGGCATGAATAATTTTGGACTTATCTGTGGCTCTTCACTCTTACGTTGGGCTGGACCAATAATAGTATTGAATCTGTTCCTTTAGAGTTGTTTCAGTTAGAGTCAATAACAGTAAACAAATATTTATTTATTTGTCTAAACGATTTTCAATCTAAAAGAGAATTAGACTTGAATGAACTCTTTGGCCAGGCCAGTTTGGCAGACAGTCCAACTAGCAACAAAAATATTTTCGGAACTTCTAACTATTTCAATGTCACAAGACAGAAAAAGCGAAAGTTTAGAGCATCAGTTTTCTTTACAAATACATATGTTCTCTCTTTCCTGGACCGATTTGTCCCCATTCCAACAAGTCTATATAATTTCTTTGGGGATATCCAATTAATTTTGATTCTTGCTTCTTGCCCGTCCACATCTACTAGCTGGCAGTAGATCTACTAGCCAGGAGTTTGGAAATTCTTTTCTTCTCTCCTTGATCAGCAAAGAACAAATATTGGACCTAGACATAGATTCAGTCTTATTTGAGCTAACTCTTACAAATGCAATGGAATTGTTTGTAGGATGGTTAACGGTATAAACTTTTTCTTGATATGTTGAAACTTGAACTCAGGTCACATGATTAGTCATCAAAATGAAAATGGCCAATATCTTTCATCTCTTTCTACGCCGGAAGAAATAACTACACCCAATTTAAAAATCTTGATTTTATGTCGGAGTCAAAGTTACCCGTTCAAGATTTAACGATACCAACCAAACGAGAAGTCCATTAAGTTGGATGAACAACATATTAATAATCTAAATACCTAAGTTTGTGCTGATACATTCATTTGTCGAGTTTAGTTTCCCTTCCTCATTTCCTCCACCTCCACAAGCTTTTAGCATCTTTCGCTAAGTCAATTAGGTGGATAATCAAAAATCTGTAAAATATTTCAAATCAAATCATTATTAAGATATACAAAAAAGAGTATATATTAGAATTTAAAACCACCTTACGAGGTTCATCTTCATGAAAGTAAAGAAAACGTTCCAACTTTAGCATGTTGTAGTGTGTAGTGTGTGTATGTTTTTTTTTTTTTTTTTTTTTTTTTTTAAAAAAAAAAATTATTTTGGCAACTTTATGCATATCAAGACGTTAGAAAAAGATGGCTAATGGCCAAGTCTGAAGCACAACTAGTTTACAAAGTTTTGAACAATCTACCAGAACATAGAATAACAAAACTCTGGCAAAAGCAGAGATAAGGAGGAACAAACCCATCTACGAAGATGGTGAGGAACAGAAAAATAAATAAAATACCATCCAACATCCTTAGCTAATCTTTGAGCTTTACTGCTGATTATTGAGCTTCATTGCACCAGATTTCTTCTGTATCAAAATCATCATGTTATTGCATCAATTTCAAAGCAAAGAATTGAGAACGCTCATAAAGTCGTTCTGAGAAACACGAATAATTTTATCACATTCAACACATAGAAGTAGCAGTGTAGTGTAGTAGTACAGAGTGGCATCCCCTGCTGCATCACTCTTTTCCAAATCCACCAGCATTAAATAGAACCACTTCAACAAGTAATGGGACGAATTTACACACCATGTCAGTGCGAACAAAATGTGCAAATCTCAGTCTTATTCATGAATTAGGATCTTTAGACCGTCATTTCCCATATCAATCTGTTGTTCTTGAATTTCCTTCACTAAAGTCACAGCAGATTTGTGACAGTCACTGACCTGAATCATTTCAATAGTTGGACAATCCCCTAAACATAAAGGTACCTCTTGCAGCTTCGCACAATTATACAAGACCAGCTTCTGAAGAGGGGGAAAATTATCACAAGAGGCTGTCGCTGTCCACCTGACAATGTCCAACCTTGCTAATTTCAAGAATCTGAGCTTAGGGAATTCCCCTTCTTTCATTTCCCATGTGTCCCCCAAAAAGGATTCACAAAGTAACTTGAGCACTTCAAGATTGGACAGCTTTCCAATTGTTGAAATTTCACTCCATGGCTGCTTATAGTTTTCGAGAGTCAGTTTTTTTAGGTATCAAATTCAACGGGAAAGAAAAATCACCCGAAAAGTTAACCTTGAGTGATTCTAAACGACTCAAAGAATCCAGCACCATGATCCCATTCGAACTCCCACTCCCACTAGAATCTCTTGATTCAACCTTAAAGCATTTCAGCCTGCGGAGGCTTGGTAGCTTTATCAGTATCTTTTGCAAGCTTTGAGAAGAGGCATCAATCGCAAAAGTTAAGGACTGTAAATGATATAAATTTGGGGAGGCATCAAGATTTTCAATTGGAAGTATGAAACCATCTTGTACGCAAAGATGCCTCAATTTCTTCATTGTCCAGATAGAATTAGGCAATCTAACACTTCCTCCGAATTGAATGAATAAAGTTTCTAATCTTGAGAGGTTTGCTATTGCAGATGGGATGGACTCGAAAAGAGATTGAATCACCAAGTATCTCAAGTGAACAAGCAATTCCACTTCCCTTGGAAATTTTCCATCAAGATCAATTTCTCCTAAATCCAACACTCTAAGATAGTAGTTTACATATCCTGAATATCCTGAAAATGAATGAATACTCATCTACCGAGTTCCGATAAACAAAGTAGAGCAAAGAACGTAAATGAGGGAAAAATAGCCTTGGTGTGTTCAATTCCTCTGCCATGTAAAAGTAAATACACAGTCGGTGGGAGTCATAAAGTTGACTAAAAGGAAAATGCCAATTAGATGCAGGAACAATCCATAGAAAACTTTCTTCTTTGGCTTTTGCAACACAAAACTCATGAAACAAATCATGAATTCGGCAAGTTTTCACCCCTCCTAAAGACCTTTGTCGGGTAACCATAACTAAACTTCTATGTATAAGATCCATCAAGTATTTGTCTGCCACATCCTCGACGTTCTTTGTCTGATCAGTCTTCTGCACAAATCCTTCAGAGATCCATAGCAATTTTAACTTTCGGACAGGAATGACTTGGTCTTCCTGAAATGCACTGAAGTAAAGTAGGCATGGCTTCAAATAATCTGGTAAATATTTGTATGCCGGACTACTCAGCTCAATTGTGTTCATGCAATATTCAGTCCCAATAACAGTGCGAGAACTCAGATAGTTTGCAACTTCTTCCCAAGAATCTTGCTCAGTGTTTGCAAGAATTCCAGCAACATCCACGACTGTGAGAGGTAGCCCCTTACAATTTTTTGCTATTTGCATTCCAACTCCATTTAGAGCTGGAGGACAACCCTTTTGCCCAAATATCCTACTATGCATCAGTACCCAACTCTCTTCATCAGAGAGATGGCGTAGACGGTGAGGCTCGCTATCAAGTTTAATTTGCAAAGGCAGATCGTGAGATCGGCTGGTCACGAGAATTCTACTTCCATTGGAATCATCTGGGAACGATGTGGCCAACAAACTCCATGGATGAATGTCCCACACATCGTCCAAAACAATGACATACCTATTTCTTTTCAAATGCTTGTATAGCTGTTCAGCCAAATCATCTTCGTTCTTGTTTAGATATTTGTCAGGACTCTCAGAAGCAATGCTACACAGTGAGACATATTTGAATTAGCAAACCGTGCTTACTATGTACTTGAGAAACACAACACCAAGCACAGACATGAAAGTGCTCTTGTATTGAAGGATGATTGTAAACTTCGTTGGCTAATGTTGTCTTACCAAGTCCAGCCATACCCACAATCGAAACAATATCCAACTTCTTCGAATCCAAGGTAAGTCTATGAATAATTGTTTTTACCTCATCATCAAGACCCACAAGAATTTCAGTCAATGCTAGGGTACTATGTTGTGATGACATGTGAACAGAATTCTTGCTAACTGTTTGTGCTTCACTGTCACGCCTCATGCTTTGATAAATGTCTTGGGCCTCAATTTTCAAGAGCTTGATATCTCCAACAATGGTATACAAACATTCAGTTTTTTCCCCAATCACAATAGAGTCAATGACTAATTCTGCCTTATATGCTACCTCCATAACATAATTCCACAGAGTTTGGAGTTTTTCGTTCTGGTTGCGCTGCTCCGCAATATTCTCTAAGATAGAAGATCTTAAGAATTCAACATCTTCAAGGATTGTGTGGATACGACCAGGTGGAAAAGCAATTGAGTTAGCCTCAGAAATTGCTATTTCCTTGAGATTTGTTAGAAGGAAGTCAATGGAGCCCAACTCATTGGTCCTCGGAAAACTAAATGATGATGGTGGATAAATTGATGCAACTTCTGCCATGATACACTTGAGCACTTTCAGCAAATGAAAAAGCGCAAGGTCTGTTTCCTCGGGCAAGCAGTGTTGCATTTCATTCACATAAAGGGAGCAAGTTACAATTCCTGTGTCAATGACAACAACTCCAATGAGATCCTTCATTTCATCATGTAGCTCGTTAAACTTAACCTGCTGCCTCAGAAGGATACTAAGGAATCTTGCTCCCTCAAGGAGTTTTTGGATTTGATCCTTAACCGAAAACCTAAATTTGTTAGAAGATCCTTCTAGTATATCCTTAAGATTATCTAGGAGACAATCAATAAAGTCCTCAGCCACTAGATGCTTATTCGTCTCCAGAGCTAAAGCCTGTGACAACGATCTTGACAACTTTGAAGCTGTCAGAACATGGATATAAGTTTCTCGGACTTGGGGATCAACAGGATTAATCTTCTTGTGTATTAGCTGAGAAACTTCAGCTTGCATTTCATTGTAATCTATCTTCTTGTGCATCAGCTGAGAAACTTCAGCTCGCATTTCATTGCAATCTTGTTCATCATCATCTCCTTCCAGCCACCAACATAAGCAAATCAGTTTTGCTGCATTGACAGCCACATCTTCAACGTGAATCAACAGATCTATCAATTGCTTACGCTCAACACCTTGTAGTGCAGCAAAACCAATGAAACTCTTCAAGAACTTTAGCTTCTCTCCGAGGGTTTCAAGGGTTTGTTCGAAATTTATCAATTCTTGACCACGATTGCGTAGTTTGACAAGAAAATGATGCAGATTCTGCAAAAGGGAATCAATGAAATCCATAGTTAGCTGTCCATCTCCATCATCTGCCCAGTGAGTAGTAGTCCAACAAAGTGATGCATGATTCCCCGACATCTTTCTGCAAAAACAACTTGATAGTTTCCCGGCATCTAGCGAGCTCACGTTCGAAGTTACTAGGATCTGAAGGAAGACAATGACATCTAAGATAAGCAGATTTAAGATCCTGGGTAAAGCTATAAACCATTTCTTCAACTCTGAATGAAACAAAATTCTTTCCATCCTTCTGATCATGTTCCCAAAGATACTTTTTGTGCTTCCTCCTCCTACAGTTGCTGGCATACACAACAAAGGTTTTCAGGAGTCCTATATCCATCCGCAGGTTCTCGGTATACATACAGAAATACAAATACCTACGCAATAATGCCTCGTGAAACCACTCCAGATAATCTAAAGCATAATCCAAGCAACTAGTATTGCTACGGGAGGACATCTCCATTATGGTTTCTTCGATGATATCAAATTTCTATCTGGTGCAGAAACTTAATTAGTCACCAAGTTCTACAATGTATCGTTAATGGTTGTGCTTTGTTTGATTGAAGATCCGGGCTCGAGCTTTAAACAACTTAAAAGAAAAATGACCTGTATTGGTGATTGATTATAACCTGTTGGACGAAATGCCCCAATGAAATCTCCCGAACCCGCACAATAGACCTCTCTAAGCTGACCGGATTTGGACAAGTTCTTGACTCCAGAGCTTCATTAGAGAGATTCTTGGCTCTGGATCCGAAAAACTATAGTGGATGAAGATGCACTAGAGAATACAAAGTGAAATGGGTTTTGTGAAAGGAAAATTTCGCTGAAAATTACCTAATTGATATTGACAATTTGGAATTTCAATAAGAATGGGTCTCTCTCATTATCATGATTTAAGAAGCCAGGTTGCAAAAGAGGGGCCGGGGCCGGGCTATCTGGCTTCAAAATGCGTATCGGCAACTGCAGAACAATTTCAAGAAAGATGACCAGAAGAAAATAATGTTTAAAATATCAACCCTAGATATAATTTTTAGGGAAATATTTAGGTAGATCTGGTTTTTTACCCTATTTGTAGATTTTGTTGTGTAAATTAAATGTTATGGAATCTATAACATCATTCGATGTAAGAAAAAATTTATAAAATTTAATTTTGATAGTAAAATCTACAGGTGTGGTCAAAAATCAGATTTATATAAGTATTTTTTTAATTTTTAATTCTCAATAAAAAAATATATTTAAACATTTCTCTCTTTTTTGTGACGTTAAAAATACACTATATAATTTTCAATTACCAATTAGAAAACATGATTAAAACTAATCGTGTTCAAGTCTGACCCAACTCGAAAATTCAATTCAACCCGAATAAATTTGGGGCTAAATGAGTTGGTTTTTCGGGTTTCGAGTTACCCGATTTTTATAGAGTTGGGTTGGGTTTTATTTTTAAAACCTAACCCAACTCGAATAAATCCGAATACTCGATTAATGGAATTTTGTTATTTTTAAATATATTACTAGTATTTAAACTTCTTTCATGTATTTTTTTTTTTTTAAGTCTATCTTGTAGTTTCGGGTTAACCCGAAAATCCGCGACTAATACTTAGATTGGATTGGATTGGGTTTGGTTATTATATTAGTTGAGTTGGGTTAAATTTTAATTTCTTCACCCGAAAACTCAAAACCCGACCTATGAACACCCCCTAATTAAAACTATTCATCACATATTCAACATATTTTAAGGATATGCCCAATAAATCATTAATTAAATAGTTTCGTTCATAGCATATCCTTAATAAAGAATATTTGACAATACAAAATACTCCCTATTTAATCTAATAAGGCTACTTATTTTTTATAGAATAACTATATATTTATTATATAGATTAGCATTAATAACTTTGTCAAAAGAATTTAACTACACTAAACATTTACTAGAAAATAAATTAAAGAACATGAAATGTTTCTAACAAAGTTTATACATTATGTTTGAATTTATTTGGTTTGAATTCAATAATACATCATTTTAATATCAAAATTATACTCTAATTTAAAAATCACAAAATTAATAATAAAATCATGTCAATTAAAAATTAAAAATTTAACACAGGTTTTTAATATCAAAGTATTACTCTAACTTTAAAAACTGTAATGCATGTTGTTACAGTATTTGATAATACAACAAAGAAATATTAGTTTATAATAATTATTGATGAGGTAAAAAAAAAAATTCAACCCACGATACAATACATGCCCAAAATATTGTAAAATAATCATTGCATGATCTACAAAAATACTATTTATAATTATAGGAATGACAGTAGAGGAAAAAAAAAAACTAAGTAGTTTAAAAGACAACAAAATTATGTAAATAAAATTATACTATTAAATAGTCTAAAATAATTAGATTAAATTTACATGTCAACTTTAAAAAATATAATGAAATTGTTACACTATTTAATAAATCAAAAAAGATGTAGATTAAAGATCTTGGTAAGCAACACAAGGAATTATTTGAAAAAGAAAACCAAAAAAAATTAAATTCATACATTTTTATTATCTTTAATTTTGTTTATATATTTAATAATACTAAATTTAATTTTTCACAGTAAAGTAATATATCAAAATATAATTTTAAAGTTAATCACACTTGATGCCATTGAGGATGAATGTAAGGGTCCATAATGTCAATAGAGTTATGCAGTGAATGTTATCATAAAGTTAAGAAATATAGAAAAATATCAATATATTCTCTATATGCATGTATATTTTACACATTATGTTAAAAAAAGATAATTGTTATACAAATTATATAAAGTTTACGTGTTATTTTGGATTTTTTTAGAACTACATATTTTTCATTAGAGTAACACTCCTGGTTTGATTAGAGCAAACAACACACTTTATCAATAAAATGATATTTAATATTTGATAGTGATTTTATCTTTAGAAATTATAAATAATAAATAGGTATATTTAAAAAGTTAAATATATGAAAAAGTCTTTATCTTTAATTGATCAATATAATTTAAGAATCTAAAAGAGAAATATAAACAATTTTGAATTAGAATTAACCATATTTTATACCATTCAAGCTAATGAGTGGACAATGCAAAGCATTAATATTGAAGTGACAGTTATCATAAATTTAAGAAATATGAAAAAACACCAATATATTATCTATATGCATACACATTTTAGACAATGTGTTAATAAAAATTAATTGTGATATAAATTTATGAAAAATCTCACTTAAACTAATACAGTGTAATTTTGTATATCTTTAAAACTATATGTCATTTCGTTAGCATTCTGTGCATTTTAGAATAAGATAAAGGATTATTTTTCTTGACGTTCAGTGCATTTTAGAGAAAGATACAAAAAAAAAAAAAAAACTTATTATTTCTTTTTTTTTATATAATAATTTTAATATATTATGTAATACCTATTGATAATTTGGACAATATATTAGTTTAATCTATCTATGCATAAGGCATAACTTTTATTTGATGTATTTCTATTTATATTTTTATTAGATTCATTTGTTTCTTATTTTTTTAAATTATAATCAATCATTTTTTATATTTGTTATTCATATATCATTTTGTGATTTCTTGTAAATATTTTTCCCTAGGAAAATCATATCAAAATATTTCATCTATAAAATTATGTTTGATACTGATAGTGATTTTATCTTATAGTAATGATAAATAATATATATAGATATATTTTAAAAAGTTTAATACTATGAAAAATATTTTTAGCTTTAACTAATCAAGTAGTTGGTGGTGTCGCTATGGAAAATTATAACCTAGGCTCCTAGAAAATAAATAGAAGTAAGATTTAATATCATATGTTAAGATTTAATATCATATGTTGTTCTCATAAAATATAAAGTTTGTTGAATTATTTGTGAGAAAAATGAAATTTGTATATAGTTATAACAAATAACAAATAATATGGAAAGATAAAAAAAAAAAAAAAAAATACAGGTGAAAATAATCACAAAGAAAAGAGCAAATATATTATATATTTAAAATATATAACTTTTGTATCAAAGAATTCAACATAGAGAATTTTTGTACTTGGTACATTACGTTATCATTCACTGAATTTGCTTATTTTATTTATTTAAAAAATCAAATTTTTTAACAAATCAGGAATATTATACGTGCAAACCACATAGTTTTTTTAAATTATTTATATATAAACTAGAAATGATAGTTGTGCTATGCACAACTTATGCCCAACGAAAGAGTTAGTTATGCTATGAGGTAAAACGTAGAGTTTCAATTACTTCATTTTCTGTTGGAAAAACTTTGATAGTTTGATAAAAAGTAAAAAATTTAGAATAAAATACAAAACTAGCTGTTCATTTTAAGAATAAATTTGTGATTACATGAGACAGGTTCGAATTATGTAATTCTAACACTTGTCTTTAATAATAGTTGGTTGGATTCTAACAATGCTAGGAGTATGTTATGTGGGTACATTTGTGATAGTAGTGTGAAACAAAAGAGTCAGGTCAACTCTTTTTAAATTATGTGAGAATGATAAAAAATTAGGCCTAAAATAAACAAATTAAATGCACAACAGCCGAACAAGAAATAAATAATAAAAAAATAATTCCTAATGAATGAGAATACTTATAATCCAACCACTATTACAAGTATTTGCTTTTTTCTATAGTAGTTAGACAATAAAAAAAAATTTAATGAAACCGATCAAATCTATAATGGACCAAGAGTCCACTTAAGAATGGCTCAAGAAAACAAAGTTGCATTGAACAATTGTTTTTCTGTCAACCGGGAGTCCATGGGCTTGGCATTTTTATATAGACCAATGGCTGATTATTGTTGGACTCATCCGTTGCTCTTCACTGTTACATTGGGCTGGGCCAATAATAGCTGTAGAATTTAGCGTGATTAAGGAAACTTTTCATTCTCATAAATGTTTGTCGTTTCCTATTGACCTCAAAGGTTGTGTTTGGATCAATCGATTTAGGAAAAAATTCGGAAACTACTTATTTATTGGAGAAATTTATAAGATTGAGATAGATAAATTTCAAATTCACTCAAATTAAAAAGTGTAAAATGAAATATTTCAAATAACTTTTTAAATTAGATGGATTTTATATTCACAACTGTTTCATTTTGATTTTACAAATTTCTCTAACAAATGAGTAACTTTCAAATTTTTTTTAAAAATCCATTAATCCAATACAACCTAAGGTTCTCCAAAAACAGATGTCATTCCCCAAAATTATTAAGAGGGAAAATTCAGTTTTGGGGATGACAGGTTGTGGGCCTTCGGAGTAATATGAAAATTTATAAGCGGTTTCTTGGATTTAGATAATAAAAAAATAAAATAAAAAATATTCCTGAGTAATTAGTCTAAAATTACTCTTGATAATAATTTTTAATTTTTATGAATATGAAAAACAAAATATGTTTCCAGTTTTGGATTCAATTCATGTAGCTTCTAGCTGTGCTGTCGAGTCTCCCCTCCAGAGAAGGATAAGAATTAAGCTACTAAATAATTGAGTACATTGTTGCACACTTCCATTTCCACCACATCAAACTCAATTTCAATGTGCTGGATCATAATAAGGATGGGACACCATTATAGAGTGTTTGTGACGCTGCAATTGGGGAGAGAGAGAGAGTTGTCATTGAAATCCAAGCACAGGCGATTTGCATGGGAAATTGGGAACAAAAGAGGCAATCAAAATTTGCCAACCGAAGTGGTGATAGTAATGCTTTGATAGCCAACACTAGAATTAACATTCCTACCTAAGAGGCCATATTGGTGGAGTTGCACTATTAGGCTACTAGCCCGATTCTTGCATGCATATAATATAATGCATGAGATCAAGGGGATTAAGATACCCAAATCATCAGTGGCACATTATTAGTCAATGTAAGCAAGATACGGAAAATGAGACATTTTTAAATGTATCGAATTTTAAGATAGATTCAATCTACAATAATATAGGTTCATTTTAAAATAAAATAAAATTGAATTTAGGAAAAATAGAACATATAGATTATAAAAGGACGGGTCGTAAATAACATAACATTTTATTTATATCTTGATTATTTTTAATCTAAAATTTCTTTGTGTAGAATGATTATAAAAGATAACAAGGAAGATTTATAATTAACAGAAGCTTTGCTTCATTATTATCAAAATTATTGCAATTTTTTTTTTTTTCATTCAATTGGAATCAAATGATCATTGATTTACCTGAGTTCCCAAGAGAGGACTAGACTAAAAATACACATATTTCTATTTTTATACATCTTATGTTTTAAAGTATACAATTTCAAGTATTATTAGAAGTTATTAATACTACATCAAGGAATTGGGGCCTTGATCAAGTATGAAAATTTTGTCATTATCTCTTATCAATTCAATGGAATCAATTTCAGCTCCATCTTCATTTATCACTACCGCATTTGTTGCATCAAATCCAAACTTTTCACCTGGCAGAAAAATTATGTAAAGAAGAAAGTTGAAGCCCAACTATTCAAACAATATATGTGAAGCAAGCTATAGGAAAAAAACAAGTACCACAAAATTTGATGAGATTAATTACCTGCTATACTCTTGAGCTCAGTAAGTGATTTTGGCAGCCTGATTAATCTTCCAGGCTCGTATGTGCAATGCAACGCATATCTTTCCGAATAACAGGATGGCCTCGATATATACTCACCCTAATTATGCTCACCCTTGAAGAACATGAGCCTTCAGAAGATCCCTGCAGGCTGCATTCATGTTTTTCTTCATTACACATCAAAGCATTTGGATGATCCAGTGTATCAGGCACTGTTATCCGATGGCCTAACTCTAGATTTTGCAGCATTTCATTCAAATTAACAGATGAAAGCTTGGACTTAATTGTATCATCAACATCAGCTCCATTCATCAAGAGAAGTTTGATCATGTCTATATGGTTTTCTGCCATGGCAACTTGAAAAGCAGTGATGCCATGTCGGTCTTTTGAGTCCACATGTAGTCCATGTTTCAAGAGCTCTTTCATAACTGCTGCATCATTTTTTCTTGCTGCTGAGCATAAGAGGTCACCAGTAATATAGGGATCAGAAATTGATGCCCAGTGGTAGAGAATTTGGAATATGGATTGGTGCTTTGCTGCTATAGCTTCCCTTTGATATAGCTGTGTTCCCTTCAAAATCTGCCATACATTGAAATCCTGTTTGTTAGAATCTTCTTCCCAAGAAATGTAGACCTTGCTCACAACTGCTTAAGCACTTTTGGAAAAGCAGGTGCAGAGTTGCTTTTGAAAACAATTTTTAGCTTTTCTATACATGAAAAACAAAAATATTTATTCAGTTTTTGTCAGCAAATTCTTTTCAAAAGTTAATTTCAATTTAAAAGAAATAAAGCTATAAGCAAAATTCAATAAACTGTTGAGAACAAGACAGTAATTAGTTGCTCGTTATCTGGTTGAGAGATAAGGATGCTCTTTTACCCTGCAGGTATATATTACATCCGTGCTTGAGGAGCACCACTACACACTCTTCATGTCCTTTTGTTGCTGCTATAAGCTGATAAATCAACAAAAGAAACATTAAATGAACATACAAAGTTATACTACAAAACAAGGCAGATTTTTCGATTGGTAGCCATCAGAATGAATAAATATTGCACTATATAAAATGTATAATTTGGAGAAGCCCTATAGGATTTATTCAGAAAATTGTTGATCAATAATTAAGTATATAAATTTCTATAACAAAATTGTAATATCAAGATAATATTCTGTATGTGTAATATAACACTACCGAAGAACTTACCAGAGGGGATCTCCCTTTGGAGTCTCCAACATCAGGGTCCAGACCTGCCTTGAGAAGTTCATCTAGAAAAGCAGCATTTCCTGTACTGGCAACTGTCAGCAAGTTGATAGATGGATTTGGATCATTATCTTCTTCTACACCTTCAAGAAATAAATCCCCAAGGCGCAAGTCTTTGAGATTCTTGTGATGCTGCAACAACAATATTACTAACTCAGTGAAACCAGTCCATAACTAAACTTTACCCGTAATTCACAGATGCATATTTGAAGGCCAAGGCAGTTCCAAAAATCATGTTCCTGAAATAGCATTCCTGAAAGTTTTGCACCAAAGTCCTGAAAATTCTAGTCTGCAATCCCTAACGGAGACCTAACTAGGTACAATACCTTTAGAAAGTTCTTGATCATTGCAATGTTATCCTCACGGTTGACCTTCATCACTCCCATAAGTGCACTTGTTTTCAGCCTCAGCAGTTGTGAAAGTATCTTGGTGCGATACGTAAAACATTGAGGCCTGCAACAAAATGCACCTACTTCTCCAAACATATCTCCCGATTTTAAAGTCCAAATGACTCTATCTTTTTCCATCTCACAAGTGATTATATCCACTTCTCCTGATACAATAATGTAAACATCATCAGGTGCTTCATTGTGCAATATGACATCTTCTCTAGGGGGAATATATTCTGCCTTCATATCTGCAACCTGATTGATTCAATCAAAGTGCAAGATTTCTTAAATTTGGTGTCATCAGAATTCTGTACTCTTTATACAGAACAAAACGTTCAAGAAAATGATCAAATAATTACTCTATCATCTATTCTGATGCAATGGAACTTACCAAGACTAGAAGATTTTCCCTCGAAACACTTTTCATTAAAAAGGTAAACTTTCTCAACAGTTGGCAAGAACAAATGCTGTCGGATACTTTTGCAAATGCTTTTCGGTAGCTGTTCAATCAGCTCTTGTTGATTCAAGTTCTCAGCCTTAAACCTTAAACACATATAAGCTAGTATCTGCCCCTTCAACCTGGGAGGCAAGCGATTTCTATTTACAAAGTGCGATGCAGCTTCAATGCTACTTCTCTGCAACATCATCCACAAAAATCATATAATTTGCAGTCATGATGCACATGCCATATGAAACCAATACTACAAGAATTGAAAGAAATGCATACGAATTCCATGGTTCTACGAGTCCCCTCAACAACCAAATTTGTCATGTTGCCAATAATGTAAGCAGTTAGGCCCAGATTGAAGAGCATATAGAAGATTATGAATATCATCTCCTCAGTGTTGACTGCATGCATATCACCATAACCAACTGTTGTCATGGTGCTCATAGACCAGTACATTGAAGAAATGTATCTGAATCTGAACTAGGCTTTTCTCTTTGAAATTTGGAAATTCAACTCCAATCCAAGTTTTCCTTTCATGTGGATATCTATCAGCTAGCAAATAAGAGAGGCATCCCGCACAATGCACAAGAAACACTGTTACCTACAATCAAGATAGAATTACACATAAACATCTGATTCCTTTGTTATATTTCTTATCCAGCTTTACTAACCAAAGAACCATTTTAGCCAATAACTACAAAAAACAGCAAACATGTTTCCAACGTTCACATACTAAGTCCTGATTGAAACGAGCAACATACTATTCTGTACACGATCACAGTATTTGAAATTTCGCGAGACAGGTGGATTCCACATGTGGATCGCACTGTGTCCGAAATTAAATACCGTGATTCATACAAGATTTTGCACGACCTTCCGTTAACTAATTAACTACTAATACTAACATATGGAAATTCACTTACAGATAGTAGTCTAGTACATCTGACCCAAAAGTAGCTGAATCTAATGTCCTTCTCAAGCGTACTGATCAAATAGAAGAATAAAGATGTTGTACATTAAAAAATATAGGTTACATTTATTAAAAAAAAAAAAAATGATTTCTAGATATTATTCCAATATATAAATGTACTAGAATTAAATATAGTAGTTAACTACCTTGTGAAGAAGTTCTTGACCAGTCTAATACGCCAAAGCCTGAGCATCCCTAAAATAGAATAAGTGACACCAATTTGATGTTTGCCAGTAAAAAAGAAGCCTATGGTCTCGAATGGGATCGTTGAGGCCACATCCATTATAAACCATATTGATAGATACCTGCATGTCATGTGTACATTTTCACTTCGTGTTTAATTTTGTAATTAACAATCCATAATTATTTAATTATTTCAATAATGTCAGCCATAAATCCGAGCAGAAAAAGTCTTCCTAATCATAAGACCGCGATTAATTTACCACAACTATATTTTGTAATAGGAGGGTAAACTTGAGCAGCTAAAACAAAAAAGCACAAAATTATTATTATTATTATTTTCTTTAGTAGGAATATTTTCTTTTTGTCTCTATTAGTTAGTAATGTTTTTGTGATGTAACTGGATATGTATCAAGGGGCAACAGTAACTCAATAATGTGTATTTAAATTTGATTTTGTACAAAGAAGAGAGGAAAAATAATCTTAATAATTCTTCATATTTTATATTTATATTTTTTTAGTCTTTCATATTCAAAATGATGGATTTTAGTCTATCACAAATTCAAAATGTATCATTTTGGTCATTCAATACAATTACATGTATATTTTGGTTTGAAATACTCATATGAGTAACAAATGTTACATTTTTCCTATACAAAATTGGCAATACACAAATTTTAAATATTAAATGGTACTACTTAATACCTCCTTCACTACTACTCCAAAATTCTCAACTACTATCACCATCCCTATTTCCCTTCCTCACCACTCTTCATCTGCCACCCCTACTTCAGCAGTCACAACTCTCTTCTTTTTGGGGCAATTTAGTATTTAAAATTATGTATTATCCAATTTTGCCCTTAAATATATTACACTCGTTACGTATGTGAGTATTTTAGATTAAAATATGCCTGTTATTGTGTCAAGAGACCAAAATAGTGCATTTTGAATTTGTGAGGGACTAAAATGTATCATTTTAAATGTAATGGACTAAAAAAAATATAAATATAAAATATGAGAGATTATTAAAGTCATTTTTTCAAAAAAAAATCTAAAATAAAATTATCAAAACTATTCACTCTAGTAAATACTAGGCATTATGACGGGAAAGAAGTTTAGGGTACTTGGACAATTTGCTTTCATGGGTTTCCAACGAATGTTAATTAACATGGAACTTTGGACTTTGATTTAAAAAGTTACCGCGTTGAATATAGTAAAAAATTTGGACGAGTTTTTATCAAGTTAAGAAACTAAAAATCCGGAGTTATAAGTCATATATGCATTTCTTATCTCATCTAATCAAATATACAATTATTCAAAGAATTAATGTTTTTAAAATTTGTTACATGATTTTACAAGTACATATTACTCATTAATATCAATTTAATTTCATTAACACGTCAAAATATTTGTCAACATAAACTCAATTTGAATTAAAAAGCGTGATCACTTGTTGAATTTATCAAGTTTAATTTGAAATGCAATATTTATTGAGTTTTTTTATGAAATCAAATTACCTCTATAAAATTGGGCCGATTTTTTTGTTTGGTTTTTTGATTTTTTAAACTATGTTCCAAATGGGACTATTAATTGGGCCGAGCTAGCTCGAGCTCAGTTTGCCCAGCCCTAAATATTTTGAGCTGAACCATATTTTGTGTGAGTTGAGCTGAGTTTGGGTCTAAAACCAAGCCCGATTTTATTTTGAGTTGAGTTTCGGTTATACTGAGTTCAGTCCGATTAAAGCTCGGCTCGAACATTTTATATATATATATATATATATATATATATATATATATTAATTGTATAAAAAGTAAATTACTAATTACATATATAATCACATATTATATACTACTAGTAGTACTATTCTTCTATTATGCTCTCAAACACCAAATTTCCTATTCCCCTCTTATCTCTTTTCTTTTCTCAAGCTTTTAACTGTAAATTTTTTATTCTCTCAAATCTAACACTCAACAATAAGACGTAGAATTATGTATTCTTTATGGCTAGTCTAAGGGTTTCATTTGATGGGGTGGACTGATGGGGGATTGCTGTTAGCAGCTTGTTGCTTGTGCAATTTAGTTATTAAGCTTGTGGATGTTACTTATTTTCTTGTTTTAATTATTAAACTTATGAATATTATTAGCTTCAAATTATGTAATTTTTTGTCATGATCATGATTATTATGAAGTTAAGTGCTGATTTTGTTATACAATTTAGATACTTCCAGGAATTAGATGTATGCATTGAAAAAATTAAGTTTTTTTTTTTTTATTTATATTGTTGTGAGGTTGGGCAGGTCCGATCTTGATCCGAAACTCGTTTATTTTTGTAAGCTGAATATGAGCCTTTCTCTTGTGAGCTTTGTGAGTTGTCAGTTTGAATTCAACAATATTATTTTTAAATAGACTGAACTCGATTATATTAAAACTCGACTCATATAACCCAATTGACAGTTCTAGTTCCAAATGAAAAACGCGCAAACTTCACAAATACAAGATTTGTTGAATGATCCATGATTCGGTACAAGTACGCTAAAGTTGGCCAGTTAGATATCTTCCTGCCTTTCGGTCATTGAGAAAAAACAATAATGACAAAAATCATAACAAGTTATGTCAATTGATTTGTGTAAATTGTTATACAAATTACTAAATTTGGGTCAATTGATTGGATTATCTGGGGTGGTCCAATGCCCATTTACTGAAAGCAAGAGAGAATACCTGAGTGGTCCATTTTTTGACTAATGGATAACAAATAATAGGCCTAGGCCTACAAGTGAAAAAAAAAGAAGGAAATTTCATAATGTTGTCATATACTGAAGTAGAATATTGACCACATATTTGGGACATTAGAAATATTAGGATCACACACTTTCGGCTAATTAATGTAGTTTGATAGGTTGTCCAAACTAATACCTGTCATGAATGAGAAGTATGAGTTCCACTTGACAATCAATTAATTAATTTCATACTATATTTGCTTAAGTATGAATTAACAAATTTTAATTGTTACAATTAAACCCTCCATCACATAGAACTTCTAGAGCCAATAACACTATAATTTTGAAAATTATGAACATCTAATAAATACTAGTTAATGTAACTCAATAGGGTGAGTTTTTAATTTACTACATTAGTGTCTAAATATGAGGTTATTATGTCTAGAAGTTAAAAACGAAGAATAGAAGTGATTGAATATATAAACATAAAAAATTATACGTGACATTACATAAGCTAACATAACCCTCTTATCTAAATTATGGATAGCCCATTTGTCAAAGGATTTCTTTTTTCAAACTCAATTTAGACAATTGTTCTCACTCACAAAATATGTTTTTACAAATCAAACAAAAACATGAATCACAAATAATAACGTAAGACACATGGAGGATGACTTGTGAGTCAACAAGAATATATAGTGCACTAACCTTTTAGCAATTTTTCTCGAGTCAAAAACGAGAAGTTGGGTTGTGGGATCGATGTATGCGACAAAAAATGTCAAGACAATATCAACTGCAAAAAATATATCAATAATATTGTCTGCTATATAAAGTGGTTTATGAGGATGGGAATTGAGAAATGCAATCTCAAAGGGGCAAGCCCATGCTGAGTATGCTACCAATAGGACCATTAGAGTCTCCCAACACCTGCAAATTAATCATTCAAAATCAAACCCTTTTAAATATTTGTCTTCACATGACAATTATTGTTGTCTCTTTTTGCTTTTTGTTCCTAAAAAAAAGTAGATTGAGTTGATGATCACATGATCATTTACACGTTTAAAAGGGATTATTGCACGTTGAATTATGCACTAAGTAAACTCATCTAGTGTGTGTAATAATGTATGCTTTATGCCTACACAAAATAGGTAGCACACAGAATGTATTGTCGGAATTTCCATCTATATTATTGGTATAGAAATTTTTACACAGAATGTAAAGAAAGGCAGGTTAATATATATGGATTAATCTTTCATATACTATCGATATATAAATTATATACATCTACAGATAAACATGTATGAAACATGTGTAAAAATAATACTTAAAAAAATTTAAATAATGATCGCGTAACATGTACCATACCATTTTTAAAAAGACGATGTTAAAAAGATTAATCCAATTTATATATCCACATGATTCAGTTGTATTGCCAAAAAGAGATATATAGTTTAGTAAATGAAACTTGAAAGCTTACCTGTATCTTGAATCCATTGGAGAAATGATCCTCCCTTTGAACTCATCAGTCTGATTTTGGATGTAACTTGACGAAGCACCTAATGGTGGGAGAATAAGCTTTGACAAGTTCCTCAAACTTAGATCCTTTGAAGTACTACTAGTACCACTCCCATCTTCCTCCCCATACTCATCTTGGCTTTTCTTGCCATTTTTTTTCATGTTGTAACAAGAACTTAAACTATAATTGCAAGCCCAAAATTTCTTTTCCATTTGCTCAAAAAAAGAAAAAATGTCACAAATAGAAAAGAGTTGATGGAAGTTAGTTTTTGAGCTGATTTTATTCAGTGTGTGGAATGAAAAGAATTGTGGTGTGAGTAAGATGCAATATGTGGTGGTCCTCTCAAGTCTCAAGTACTACAAAGACTTGGTACAACAACGAAATGACCCGTCTGCATTATTATTTTGAGAGACATTCATGAAGTGAAAAGAAATTGTTGAAAGTTAGACGTATTTATTGATTGATTGCTTTGTGATAAGGGTTCTTAATGCGAATGTTTAACGTGTCCAATATTTTGGACCCTTCTTGTGATGATGTGAATTCAAGGGCCCTCTCCCTCCTTATTTCTTTTTCGTACACAAAATACATACGTTCGATCATATCATTGAATAATATGTTTATTTAAAATGATAAAATGATAAAAATATATTATTAAATTTAGAGTATAAGAAAGGGGAGATAAAATTTGATCGAATATATAAAATTAGTGGTTCATGATTTATTGTAATTTTGCCACATAAAGCGGGTTTAACAAGTGATTTTAAATTTGTAATTTTGTAAATCATTTTTTTACTAATTAATACAACTACTGCAATTTTATTTTTTTGATTTACCTTAATTTGTAGTTTGTGCGATGAGTAAAATGTAGTTAGTGACACGTTTTTTAAAGTTATTTTTCCCTATTGTGATGCTATTTAAGAATTTTAAAACATTATTAAATATGACCAAGTATTATATTCAAGTTAATCTAAGTATTCTGTAATTATGGAATTATTAATTAATGGTTATTAGGACACAAAAACGAGCAAACCATTTGGTATTATTTAGCAAAATCTTTAAGAACGCCGAAGATGCATCCATGAAATGAATATTAAACGTATCATTTAGAGTTTCAAGTTATGAAATGTAATAATTTTTTTTTTTTTTTTTTTGGGGAGAGGACTTGGACATCATCTACTTAAGTGTTACATTGAATGAGTTTGGTGAAATGTAATAGGCCATGCCGCCATGGTATTATACCACTTTCAGCACTTTTTTTTTTTTTTTTCCTACTTTGAGTACACCTCCATGTACAGAATAATAAAATAATAAAAATCATTGACATATCACTATATTCGTGAAATAATAAACGAAAATTTATGTAATATTTAAAATCAAAATTTAGTAATTTATTATAAATTTATTACGTAAATAATCGTCTTACGAGCTAATTATGTTGAGTTTGTAGTTTTTTTAAAAAAAAAATTTGCTTATAGTTCATAGATTTATTTACCTGAATTCCCATTGACTGAATGACGGTTCCATGCAGCGGAATCTGTTGAAAAGCAACAAATATGTTTTTTCTTGCCAAAAAATCAACTTATGAATACATGCATGCTAATATTCAACCTTTAAACCTCATTCTCTTAACGTGCCCATTAACAAATTAAGGAGAAGTTTGGTTGACGATCAGGAATTGAAATCGAAATAAAACGGAATTATAAATTCTATTATCGGTATGGATTTATAGATATTAGATTTCCTAATACATTTGATTTGAACAAGGAATGAGTTTCATTATATTGATAAGTTAATCAATTTAAAATTCAAATCACAAGTAATGAATGAAAATGGCTATTTTCTAACACTTTCATTCTCATGGAATGATTTCAATAATAATTAATCAAATAATATCATATCTATAAATATTATTAACCTTGATTCTAATTCCTTTTCGTCATACCCATAAACCAAACACCTCCTAAATCTGTTAATTATAAACACAAGAAGATGTGCATTGTGCAACCTCAAATTCTTTCTTTTTTTTTTTTTTAGCGATTGCAAGGGAACATGTTGGATTAATTTTTAATTCCAAAAAAAAAAATGTTGGATTAATTACAATTAGTATATGTCCAGAGACTACGATAATGATTGATCATACTAGACAAACATATTTATGCCTGGTCAGAAATTTATATATAAGACCTAGGATTCTCAACCCAGATAGAAAACACTTAGATTAAGCTATGTAGAAAGAATCAGGTTATCCAATTAACTTAATTTTGGGCATAAAAAAACTATCTTGTTAATTAGTGACGGAGTTATCATTTCAGGTTATTATCAAAGAAAAAATGAAAAATGAAAAACAGAATAAGTTACAATGGGGATCAAATTAGAGGCTTTTAATGTGTTTGTTTGCATTTTATTTTTTGTGTAGGAAATACTATATCCATGAAATATGTAT
Source organism: Cinchona pubescens (assembly GCA_025175665.1). Classification (NCBI taxonomy): domain Eukaryota; kingdom Viridiplantae; phylum Streptophyta; class Magnoliopsida; order Gentianales; family Rubiaceae; genus Cinchona; species Cinchona pubescens. The sequence continues at coordinate 260,023 of JANKKI010000353.1, forward strand.
AACTATTATTTTTTTGTCAGAAAAATATATAGTATAAGTATAACTATTCGAGTAGCAAAAATATAATAATAAACTAATTTCTTCAGTACCCTTCTCTCTAGGCAATCCTATAAACATATTGACCCTTTTTTTTATTTTAAACAAAATTGATATATTAAGCATTTTACGAATTAATTTGTGCTTTATTGTCACGTAAAGACCTATGTTTGTATTTCCGGAAAGTAAAAATATATACAATATGGTGTAATATTTTTATTATGAGAGAACAAATTCCAAAGTCTGAGAAAGTCTTTGGAAATTTATAGGTAAAATCTTATTTACCGTAATTAATACATTTATGAAAATCAAACTTCTGTGGATTATTGTTCATTACATGCAATGAGCAAAAACGATTTATTAAATATTTCTAATTTTTGTTAACAAAAATTTCTAGTACTTCAATGGCAAATTAGATTTATTAAGTGATGAGATGAAATGAAAGATACCTACTATGAGCTAATTGATATAAAGCAAAGATATCCAGCTTTGTATGCTAATGCAAATGTAAGCATGTTTTGGTGTCGGCCCGAGTTGTCCGAAGTCTTTGCAACTATTGCTTAGCGAACTGTCACGCCACAATTTTTATACTTACAATCATGGTTCCAGTAATGTGATTAAATTTGGACGACGTGATCTACTATATACTAATATTTGTGTTTATTTTAAAAAAATTTCACATTCAAAGAACTCAATATAGATTTTTTCGAAATGATTATTGAACGAAAATGACATTCAGTTTTACGACACTAATAGATTTCAAAATCATTGAACAGAAACTCTTCATAATTTCTTCTTTTTTTGGGCTACAGAACCAGAAACTAGTCACCAGTTTGATTTCCAAAGATCATGTCCCACATAGAGCTTTAAGAAAGATTCAGTGTTTGTGCTCATATGTTTAGTTCTTATCATAATAATCGACTTCTTTACTGTAACCTATAAAAAAAGAATGACAGTAATGACTTTCTCTTGCTATTTTGGCTAATTGGACTTGACCTTTGTACAATTTTATGTACGTCCTTTGTGAAGAAGTCGATTGTAACAAGACAGCAAGGAAATATCCCAAAAATTAGTAATCATCACCTTCATAATAGTTTCCATCTCATTATTTCTGAATAGTTTACCAGAAATACCAAATAGGATCAAAATTGTACACAGTATCTTGTACAATATACTTAAAAAGTTGCTCTAGAGACTGTTAACTAGTTAGTCTCTCTTTCTCTATGATTTTTGAACTAGAGAAAGCTCCATTGAATTAGCATCTCTTGAAACAAATGTAGTTGATGTAGCATCTCTAGAGTCTATAAATGCGCTTCCAACAAAATCAACTAGTACTAATGTGGCATTCCCCAATAACAGATTGTAAATGCTGTTCAAGATGCAACACTGAATTTAGCTCTCGATCAGTTGAATTTAACTCTCGATCAGTTGAATTTAACTCTGCCAATTTACTGTCAAGACCACCTCGTGCAAGGGCAATGCTACAGGCCTTTTAGTCGGGTCTTCACTTTCAAATTCCACATGGAGTGCATTCTGTATCGCTTACTCACAACTCTGACTTCGATTCCCAATCTTCTGATGAACTGGGAATGGTTGAACTCGGTGATTCAAGAGGTGGTGCTGCTTGCTCTTGGGGATCAACAATTTCCCCTAAAATTTTTGCAGTGAATTGTCTTGCTTCCAGATCAAGATCTGGCCACTCCTTGACAATTCTTTTTGCACCCTATAGTTCATGAGACACCAGAAGAGATTCCTGTCTCTAAAAATAGAAAGAAAAAAGGTAAATACGAAAAAGAAGTTTATAATGAGAAAAATCTCAAGAGACTAACAATCACCTGAAGCTTTGGTTCCTTAGTCATGGGATTGTTGCAAAGGTCTATAGTTTTTGCCTTCGGTTTAGTTGAGTTGCCACACCACGACTCACACCACAGCCATTCTTGTGGGAGTGAAAAGATGGGCACTTGATGCTGGGCATAGTTCGGAAGGTCCTGAGAGATGAATGGTAATTTTAGTATATCAAAAGACATGCACAGAAATGAACAGTAAATATTGCTTTGTACAGATCAAGCAAAACTGAAAATCTTGTCACAGCAACTTAATTAACCAAAGGTTAAAAAAGAAACTCATATGTTTTTTAACAGCACAAATAGCAGTCAATGGTTTCAATAACTGTCCACATCCAGACAAGATTTATAGCACTATATTCCAGGTTTAACAGCCAGAGTAATGCTTTGGTTCAATTGCGGATATGTGCACGTCAGGGAGGTTTTATGCCATCTTATAGACAGACATATAGTGCAAACTCTTTTGTCTTTCCAGTCTCTTCTCTTCCTCTATTCACATCTTCCCGCTCCTCAAATAAAACCTCACAAACACAAATACAAAAAAATAATGCAAACAAAGACACACAAGTAAAACACACACACACACAAAAAAAAAGAAGATATACTTTCTGTTTATAATTCTTTTGAATAGTCTGATTAAATTAAACCATACCCAAATCATATTTAACAGTGTCGGCTAAAAGCAAAAATCAAAATTTTCAGAAAACTAAAGTATAACTACACATAAGAAATGTGAATATATTACTATACTTATAAATGTATATGAATGTTAAAATTCATCTCTGATATTGTATCTACACCACCAATCCCCTTGAATGAAATTTCTGGAAAAATCATGCTTATGATTATGTGTCTGTTGGAATTTGAAGGTGGGGAAGAGAGGAGGAAATATAAATTTGAATGCATGACAACTGCAGAGGCTGGCTGGTGAGAATATTTCTTATCTTCCTTTCAAGATGGGAATAGGGGATGGAAGTTGGGGGAATAGTTGGTGACAGGATTTGTCATGTGAGCAAGGTTGCTGGGTGTAAGCACAATTTGACGCTATTCTTGCGTGACATTTGTGTGGACACCCCAGGGTCAGGTAACTGTGGGAAGGTGGAGACGAAGCATAAAGAGATTTCTTTTTTTTTTTTGGCTATTTTTCATTTTTCCTTTAATTTTCTTTTTCTCTGTTATTGACACAAAAATAACTTTCAAAGCAGACTTTAGATTATGAATCCAGGCAATTGTATAACATTGCTAATGTTAAATCATCAGGACTGGCTTCATTGCAGTTTTCCTGACCTGGAGGAGTCTAATGGCAGCTGGGCAAACCTAGAGGCTTCACAAGTTATCAACATTACTATGCAATTATGAATGTATAAAGACAGATCTAATCAATAATAAACAAAATTTTGCTTAGTCATATATCTATTTCAGAAAATTGATCCTCAGCATTCTTAAAATCTTCGGTAGATTCACATGAATTCCATTTTCAAGCTGATTTCTAAATAATAAAACTATATACAACCAGGATAATGAACTTTTAGGTCAAAGCTAAACCGGAGTGAAAAAAATTATTGAAAATCAAAATACTCACTAACCTGATCCAAATTAGAAAGACTGTTTGGATCTTTGCTGAGGGTTTCATAGAATACTCTTAACTGATCTCCAGCTGCAGTTTCTCGGAACTTGACGAGATCAACAACGTACAAAGCACTACAGGGAGTACACGCAAGAGGCTTGTAGCTATGTCAAGAATTTCTAACATCAATGTTAAAAAACTTCTAAGTTCTGGACTTACCTAATATGATACGGCCTTCCTCGCAAATGTTCTTTCCAGAAACCCTGTCAAAAGAAGTTCGAAAATCCAGGCAGCAAAGATAATAATACTGTCAGGTACCCCAACCATCATCTAAAACAGTGCTCTTTAAAATACAGGAGAGAGAGTTACCTAGAGAGAGAACAGGGGATGTGGGAGAAGGAAGTTTTGAATACAAATGTTAGGATGTATGCACCTGTTTCCAGAATCGGTAACCATCCATTTCTTTGTTGTTATCACAGAAAGGGGTGTAAGCAAGGGGCCGTCCTCTTAAATGCATGTCATAGAGTTCTCCCATGTCAGCCCTGACAATCTGGTCTGCATCAACAAATATAACCTGCAGATGTGAACAATCAATAATTTCAGTCCACTAGCCTATCAAGGAAGTAATGCATGCAAACACATCCCAACTAGAGAAAAGGGGCGACTTCGGATGCTAGAGATGAAATCAAGAAGCATATTCCAGTTATGCATAAGCTAGAAACTTGTACCTTCTCCAAAGCAAGAGGAAAAATGACATCAAGAAACAAGATTTTGTACGCCCATATAATTCGCTGCTTCTCTTTCTGTTTGTGTAACCATGTAGGCCATTTGTAAGTAACTAATCCATACTCAAAACCATATTCTTGTGCCATATATATGTGGAATTACATCCTGCATAAAAACCACAATCAACAACTCCAAACATTTTAGGCAATACAAGAAATATCACATCTGCACCAAAAAATGAAGGAAAAATTTCGAACGATCAGAAGGAGAAAAAGAAAAAACCACAAAACCTTGAATTGAGGAGAAAGGTAGTTCTTTATAAACCAGAACTTCACAGGTCTGCGTGTGTTCTTCAGAACACTTAGTATCATGATTTTTAGGAAGCGCTCATACCTGCAAGACAGAATTTAGTGAGGCAACTGAGTATTGAAACTAATTCATCCAGCCAAAGAATTATATGATTAAACAGCCAAAAGGTAATTGCAAATGATAAAGGAATAAGGAAAGGCAGAATATTTTCACAAAACCCATTAGATAGAACAGACACTTAGCCATAGGAATGAGAATTAGTGCTTTCATGTAATACTAATCAGAAAACATTTGGCATATACCTAATATTATTTATGAGAACACTGTTACCTTCAGATACCATCTTAATCAGTATGTTTCACAAAATAAACAACCTTAAGAGGCATTGGCATTACAGTCAGCAGACTAGAAAAAGGCATAAAGAAGATGTGCAAGATGAAACTCACAAGTGCCCAGAAGCAACAGAAAATATATTTATTGTTTTCCCACCTCGACGAGTGTTCCCATGCTTTAAAAAGGGCATGAAAAGCTTATCAACATCTAGATTTGTTAAGTTTCTTTATTTGTATTTCCTTTGAGCATCAAGCTAAGTAGAAGAAGAGTAACCACACCCCCCCCCCCCAACATCCCGAACTTCAAATTTGGTAGATAAAACAAAAATATAATTACCGCTGAATTGCTATCAATCTTCTTAGAGTGGTCACTGCCACCAATAAATCCAGAAGCCCATTTAAGTAAATTAGAGTTCCAACTCTTCTGATCTCCCTGAATCATTAACAGATGAAACGGGTTAATTTAACTTACAAGCCATCAAATACACACTATATACTTTACAATTTGTTAAAAATCCAAATAAATAGCAGCTAGGTAATATTTAGAGAATAAATTGCTCACATTTCTGTTTTCTCTTGAGTGACTGTCGTCTTCATCAGGAGAAACTAATAATTTCTCATTTTCCTTGCCCTTTTTCTTCAACACTTCCAAGTGAACTAGTTTACCTCGCAAATCATTTATTATTATCCGCTTTGACAAAGTTGTGTGCTGATTTCCATCACCATCCTCTTTCATGATATACAGCTCAGAGCTTCTACCTGATGCAAGCTGCAGGTACCAAACCCCAGGAAAGACTTTCATTTGCCAATACCCCAAATTGGCCATGACCAGAGTATCAACCAAGTGTGGAGTACTCTTTGTTCCAAGGATCAACTGAAGGCCTCGGGGAGGTTCATGATCCTTCTCTGAGCAATGACCTGCAAACAAATTTGTTTATGATTGATGTGAGAAACTAATTGATGGAAATTTTTGTGCCTTTAGAAAACTAGAAAAAGAAATCAGCATATTAAATTGTATTTAATTTTTTGAGTGTTTGACAATTCTACCAGTAAGAACAAGAGCCTCAAGTTCAAACACTGCTTGCAATGTTCTGGCATCGCCTAGATTTTCAAGCAGTATGTTGTCCAGGTCATGGCTAAAAACACGAAGGCAACAAATTAGAAATATATATTGTGGAGGAGAGTTACATTTTACAAAAGGGCAAATAAATTTAAGTTTGGCATTTAGTTACTGAAAATATGTCCAATAAGGAAACAGAAAGAATAACATACACTGCGATTACAGGTTCAACAAGCCATGGCTCTGGAACATCAAGATTCATTGTAAGAGTTTTAGATAGCGGCATGCTTGCGAAAAAGGCTTTGGGGCCATATACTGTTTCATCAGTACTACTGAAGTCATCCTGTACAATCATTCAATAATAAGATTACGAGTAAAAGAATTCTGAAATGGGTCGAGAAGATCTGATAGATTGATGATACCAGTGTCGGCACCACGTATCTGTAGTAGTTCTTCAATGGAAGATCAACAAGGTAAAGAACTCTGGAATGACAAGATCACAAAATATCACTATCTTTGAATCCAAAGTTCGCCAATGATTTCTAATTTTAAGGCATTGTATTAAGAACTTCATCACAAAACATACAGAAATAAGCAAAACTAGGAAAGTTAGGACAACCATAATTCCTTGAAGACATTGCAAATGACTCCCTGAGAAAATCATAATACAGACTCCCTCCCAAGTGAAGGGACTCCGTTTGAGAATCCAAGTAGTTAAGATAACCCATGTCATAATTTGTTGTGCTGGAAAAATGTAGTTTTAAAAGAACAAATAGATTAAAAAAGTGTAGTTTTCAAAAATTAAATAAACAAAATTTTCACTGTGAAGTTAGAACAGTATATAGCACCTTTTTCCAGGCAAAAGAGACACTAAACTGGATCCTGAAAACGAACGCTATTTTCAGCAGAGACTACAATGGAAGGTGAAGCTCTTTTACTTCTTTTTTTTCTTTGTTTTTTTGGGAAGTCAGCTCTTTAACTTTCTGTATTTGCCTTTGGTTGGGAAGAAATATCTGTAAGGACCCACTTTAGGCAAACAAACATATATCAGAATTAATACTAATCACCAGATTCTTTTTGGCATCAAATGCATCAATTATATAGCTTATTGCGCAAGAGATTAAATCACAAATTTCCACCAGATTAGAGCAATCTTTGTACTGGAGAGGGATAATCATGGATCAACTGGCCTGATTTCAGAAGATAGACTCATGCTTGGTTGAATGTACAGTCTCATCCACAATGAGCACATTCTAGTAATTCATATGAGAATACGTTACGAAGAATTTTACATACCACTGGATTAAGCACCAGCCTCATGCTTGGCTTAATGTACTTTGACAAAAAGTGAAGAAGAGATGATAACTTTTGGCCAGATGAACTCAAAGGATCAACAACGGCATCAATGTGAATGCTTGAATCTTCATTATTAAGTACAACAGCACTGTGCATCACCAAAAGAGGGTCAAATTAACTTGGTCTGCAGACGTATTTCTGAACTTCCAAATGAAAAGGTAATAACCATGTTCCAAGAATTTAAGGGACCAGCCAGAGAAGCACATACAAAGTAATTTGTTTTGTTCTAAGAAAATTATGAAAATATGTTCTGAAGATTCAATAAGAACCTCCAAAATAATATTTAGCATGAAGCTGTTATTCAACAACACGAAATGAGTGAAATCAACTAGATAATGTGCAGCAGCAAACTTATCAAAGATATCTCGTGAAAGCATGTGCACAAGCACACATGTTTGAAGAGTGCACCAGTTTTGCACAATTAGGTGTAGCGAACAGTTTAAGACTTCCTCTTTTAGAGTAAGTACAAGTGTGTATCAGACAAGAAAAGAGATAAGATCTTGTAATTTATTAGAAGAACAATGCTAATGCTAGAGGTACAGTAAGTCAACAAGATCAGAGTATCCATAACAAAATCCTAAACTCTTCTCAAGTACTAGCTTCATCCACAGCTTTTGCTTATTCACGGCAACAAAAGCAACGAAGTTAACATTTAAGCTGGAGTTCTGGAGCGAAAAACTATAACTTGCAAGAGAAATCTTGTTCTCTGGCGCATGTGATGATAAGAGAACAAAAAACCTGACTCCAAGGAGTCATGGTAGGGGACTTCATCCAACTTAAACACAGTTATATGCTAATAACTTTTATCACCATGGCTTCAATGGTTGGACTGTTATACAATATGTTTAAGCTCCACTAGCTTGGGCGCACCACATTTGTCAGGAAATTTTTTTTCACATTGAAAAACCCACAAAATGTTTCAGAATGGGCATTTTCCTAATAACCCTTCCTACTAAGGAAATTAATTTAAAAATTGTGGGATGCAGGTAAATTTATCAAACCCAATGAGCAGCTCAACATTAATATGTGCAAATCATGTAGTTTAGAAAGATTAAGCACAATGGAAAAATTTTTACTTACCCTGAGCATGATTCCAGAAAAGAAAATATTTCACAAGGACAATCAACCATACTCAGGCAAAAATTAAGGATAAGAATGTGCTAACCTGTATGTGGAGCTCAAAATTTCAAATCGAGCACTTTCAGAACTCCGTTCTCTCATAGCTATTGAAGAGGAGATGGACAAGATGATGTCACTGATGAACTTGCTACAAGAACAAAGAATCATATAAACATTTATCCCAAAGCGTTTAGGTAATGGAAAATAAAAACTGAAGAAAAAGGAAAAGCACGTTTGAGCAACATCACGGAACCTCTAAGAATAATTATATAGATAAAAGGAGGTTTATTCAAAGCCTTGTGGTGCATATGGCCTTCCATAAACAGGATGGGGTAAGCAAAAAGAGACATTGGCAGAAACTATGTGATGAACCATAAAGAAACGAATTCACTGCTAGAGCAATTAAAGTCATTAAAAACGAACCAAAAACAAGCACGAACCTTGTCAACAAGTCAGGATCCATGCCCTCCCAGTTTACTTCTTCAATAATTTCAGCAATCTGCTTTATCCGTTGTTTAAACTCCATGGACTCTACGGTCCAAAGAGACAAATCATGGCTCAAGAAAACACCACCACCAACAGGAACCACCTAGCAGACAGAGAAATGACATTGTAATAACGTCTTAGTAAATATTAATGAAATTATTGATCGAATACAAAATACTGCAAGTTCCGTAAATAGCATAACATATATTCCTAAGGAACTTGTTGCCATGATTTAGGGTAAGATTGGATAGAAGGATAGAAAATTCCATACCCATGGCATCAAATTCATATTATACACTGTTTGGATGACTAAGATATATTGTATCCCATCCCAGTCAATCTCATCGACATTCAATGCATAAGAATCTACACAATATTGATATCAAAGGACTCTTGTACTTCTTAATTATCTTTCAAAGATGGATTTAAAACCTTCTTCAAATCCTTTCTTTGTCCAAACAATATAAATTAAACTTGAGAATGGAACAAAAAACAACGAGATTTAAGATGTCAAAATACTGCCTTTTAAATAATCCTGAAAATTCAAATCTACCATAATAAAAATCCACAAATTCTTCAAACCAGATTCTAACTTCAATGAAGCATAAAGCACTTCAAACAAAACTCACCCTCCCATTAGTAATAACTGCATTGACACCAGATTGAAGCCCAAGTTGCCTGTACAAAAACTGTGCTACCTGCACATAAGAGTTAATGTCACCTAGTATTCAATCACATGTTACAATCACAAGTATTGACAAATAATCAAAAGAGTCTGATGAAACTTGTAAAAGTGTTGGATTGGCTAGAACTTACAACTTAATGTTGTCCATGTTGATCTGAGTCATCTGACTACCAAAATGACCAGCGAAAAAAATAAAATTGTTTAAAAAAACCGTTTTCTTGTTGACTGATATCCTATGACGTCTCAACATGACAAAACTCATTGTTTGAAATGAGCCTCAGAAATAAATACTTAACCTTCCAAGCACCACAGTTACAAACATGAAGGACCATGCTCTTTAAAACTTAGCCACGTCTTCTCCATATAAGACGAGGTTGCAGAGAACGTTAAAAAAGGAGACGGCTTTTAGGCTTTAGAAAACTTCGAAAATGCATGCACATTTAGGCATGGCACTCCACTAAAAGTTGTAACTAAGAATATATCAATAACAGAAGAATGAATCACGATCAAGCATAACAAACAGTTTCTGGCAAATTAAGATTACATTAAGACAGTTGGCAAAATTAAGCGCGTCATATCTTTTTTGTTTACTTAAGAAAGTCAAAGATCAAAAGCAAAAGAAAAAATACAAACCTTATTCAAGTGGATTGTCAAATTGTCAACTGAAAAAGAAGAAAGAGAGGATTCATAGCCCTTAGATGGCAAACCATTTGCACCGGCTAACTGGACAATCTTATCAATGAACCCTTGATTTCTTTCATTATCAGGAGGAAACGAAATCATGTACTCCCGCTCATACAATGAGCACACTTGATCCAAAAATTCTAATACGCCTTTCTTATGACTGCATAAAGAGAAACAGAGAAAAGAAGCATTCATGCCGAAGAACGTTCACATGAATTAAGGTCCATCCAAGGCTTAAACACTCTAATTGACTAGTTAGGCATGCATTCAATGAAGCTTCAGTATTTTGACAAACCTATATGAAGACGCAGCTATTTCAAATGCTTTCAAGAATGTGTAACTTAAGGAATGAACTTTGTGATTATTATTAAATAAAACACCTAAACGAGCAATTTTTGAACCTCCCATCTGCAAACAGAACAAAGGTGTTTAATTCTCTTTGAGAAGATGAGATGAAGTAGTAGTTTAAATTACTCAACTGCTAGGTATAATAATCAAGGATACAATTACCAGATAACTTAATCCTTCACGAAGCATTTTAATCCCTTTCTTTGAAGTAAAATCAACAGCTAGAAGATGAGTCACAGGCTTTATATTGTCCACAGCTAGAAAAAGGGTTGAACAGTAAATTATATCAGAAACATACATCAAAATTCAACAATATCAATGATATTTGACATGGATGGGTTAAGCTAGGCCACAATCTTCCTTACTTTCTGGAGAATGCAGGTAGCTGATCTCATTTATCCAAGACTCACTTCTGAGGATTGATGCAGATAGGGAGACAAATTTTGGCTTAACCTTTCCATCAGCTATAATCTACAGCATTAAAAAAGCACAGAGATTACTTACATCTGCAGGTTACAAAGTTCTATGTGCCCTTTAAAACCTTAATAGGATTTTCAAATTCAGTACCTGTGGATTATAGCGCTGGATACCACTTTCTGTTAACAACTTGTCCAGAACATCTGTATGTGAATTAATGAGGCCATAATAAACTTGTTCCTGTATCCTAGGAAGCTCATCATTCATGGCATTGATAAGCGCCTCCTGAATAATTAGAGTAACATTACCATATTAGTGTTTTGATCTGTTCCAGCTATACAAAATAAAGTTCAGCAGATTGCTAACCAGGACATTAAAGTTTCAGAGTGATGTACCAGTGTACAGAGAAAGTTGACAGACAACTCAGATTAAAAGGGAATGCAAATCTAAGGGCCCAAGGCAAAGATAGTAGTACTATGAGCATAGATTAAAACTTTTGTTCAAACTGTATAAAGTTTAATTGTGACACAAATAAAGACAGGAAGAACTTGATCCTGAGTTTATCTACCAATTCATATGAAGAAAGAGAATAATCCAAACAGCACTTTGAATTTTTTTTTTTTTAATTGAAGTACTGAGGTAATTCTAACACCATCAAAAAAATCCGAAGTACAACATGAGATATCGAATCATAAAATGGTTGAGAACAAGATAGTGAATCATTTAATTACTGCATGTCAAAGCTAACATTTTAAAACCAAATCCTACAAAAATCAATAAGAGAACACAATTAGAAGCTGTACCTCATTAGTATCATAGACAAGCCCATTCATCAAGAGGCAGCATTGCAGCTTGGCCAAACCCAGCTTAAAAACAAAGCTGGAGCTTTCGCGAGATAGTTCGTTAAATATTTTCTCCTTTTCCAGTTTCAACAAAGTATCTTGAGGTGGAGTTTTTGCAGAAGGTCTACGGAGAGTCAACATTGATATATAAGAGAGCAACAATATCAGTGTTGCAGAAATAACAGGCGAAAGTGCACAAATGTAGACTTTTATGTGGATATACCAAAAATTAGATACATACTTCAATATTTGACATAGGACCTATGCAGTTATATTTGAAACTTACAACAGTGTTTCAACAAAAGCTCCTTCCACATGATCAATTTCAGGAGCTTCTTCATAAGCAGACTCAATACGCAACTTATTTACCTGCATTTCCCGCGGAATGAAATCTAATTAGCTATCTTTAAATAACTATGTCCTGGCGCTCCCTGATGCACTCAGAGACGAAGCAGCAGATACAAGAATGAGTAGCAAATCCATGCAACTGTTGTAAACCCAAACACAAAAAGAAAAGAAAACGAAATAGAAAAGAAAGAACATTTCCAATTGCTTAATGCTTATAACCAATACTCTGATGAATTTCATCACTCTGTTGCAAACAGCATGTTAAGACATGTTTGCTATGTTGAATTCCAAAAAAAAAAAAAAAGACATTGAAAGGAGGTACCCGATTGATAGAGGTGAGTGATATAATATCTAAATGTAGCAAGACTTTATACATAAACCACATCTCAACTAGACATGTTTCAGAAAGTCAAGATCATGGACATAATTTAAAAGCCTAACCACAAACCTTTTATTAAATCTTATTGTACTATTTGCAAATGCTATAGTCCGCATGCTAATTTCTATCTACTATCTGGATTAGTACAAAGATAGATAATGCAGGCAACATAGCTTAAGAGATTTCTCAAGCAAAACCTACATTAATTTTTCAGTACAAAGTTTTTTTACTTAAACATGACAATTTAAAAATAAAAAAAAAAACCTTCTCTCAACACAAAAACAAATAGCTCAGTGGCACATACATGAAATAAAAATAAGCAAGAGATCAATTACATACCCCATTTTAGTTAAAGGAAGAATAAAAATAAACTAAGAAACTTTACATTTGAAGAATACTTCTAGCACACCAACAAGTAAAGAGACTAAGAACATACATTGCTCAAAAACTGGAAAGCCAGTAGAGTCCCATGATTTTCCTTTATATAGAGGAAAAGACGAATAACCTGGAAAACAGGATGGTCAACAATATATCAATTTGCATATATAGTCTCAATTTGCCATAAAGAACATGAAACACAAAGAAACAAGATTCAAACTGTTTAACACAACACATTCATCCACTCATCAAGCTGTCTTTAGTCTCTTGAGAGAATATCATCAATAACATTAGAAATTATCTTCATTCACTTACCTGAATATACTCCATGGATCTTGATCTACTTTTGGAGACATGTTTAGGTTCATTTTTTTTATGAAACATACTATGAATAAATTATAGCTCTTATACCAACTGATGACATTAATGAAGGTCAATCAGATCTTGGATAATGCTTTCCACGGCTTTTTACTGCTCATATAGCTAGACCACCTTCTCAATCTGTAATTCTTGCACCAGTAGTATAAGATATGTCCTTGAGAAACTTGGTTACCAGAAGAGCTAGGAGTTTCTTTCCGTTAGCTAGGAGTATAGTTCAAAGGTATTGCTGTATTGAGAAAAAGACTCGGCTAGGCAGCCTCTTTCGTAAATATAAGTTGAAGGGATTCATGCAATCAAAGCTTTCTAGAAGAAGGTCCAAAGACCTTTCTATTGTAACTAACGTCCAAAGACCTTGAATCCAAGCCTCTAATTGGACATTTCTCAGGATCAAAATGAACTAGGTTTGGAAGTTGTCAAGCTCTCCTTAATGCTTTCACCATATGGTTTTCATCAATAGAAATTCAAGAGTATGTTGGCAATTTAGCTAGTTGGTTGGACTTTAATTTCGATGGCTCATTGCATAATCAAATACAGAAGACATCTGTGCCTGTGCTCTAAGTTAAGTGCAAAAAGATGTATATAAAGGTCAAATTCTTGGGACCCAAGTTTACTCGGCCACAGGAACAACCTCGTCTCCGAAACTACTCTACAGTAGTCTGCAACGCAAGTCCAATGTTTATCAAAAGGAACAATACCAATGAATGTTAAAAGAAGGGCAGACAAAGTAATCGTGAGCTTTGTTACAGGAAATACCACCCACTGATCCTTGGTTGCCGAAGATAGAGGCTCTTATCAATAAAAACTTAAAGGCAAAACTAAATCATATTCATAAATGAAAACTGGGTCAGATAAATCAATGATGTTTTTCTAATGCTATAAAAGAAGCACTTCAAATTCTCGAATCACAGCAAACTAAATTTTTCCTGGATTACTAAGCAAGGACAGATTACAGATATGTTTAAATGACCACATCTAGGCACAATAAATAGCTGAATTGCCATCTGATTTTTCTCATATTTCCTTTTCTATTTTGTTCAGATAAGTGGATAAATGGCACCAGTTACCATTCCTGAGTATTGATAAGGTATTAAGGAATTAGAATGAGATGGAAGTCATTACCAAACTGGAAATATCTTCATCAGATTCACGGTCATCCTGTTCCATGCTACGTTGGAGCTCATCACCACTTCCTTCAATCTTCTGGATTAAGTTCGCAGAGTACAATATCACACCAAATCTCATAGGCAGATTATTCTCAAATGAAGAGATAACCATGTCGATAGTCTGCATGATTTTAAAGGTTAAATGAGCAATCAAACCACTGAAAAGGATAAAATCTGAGAGAATGAGTGACTTGCCTCAAGCCCACAAATGGAAGCTGGATCCAAAACGTAAACTGCATGATATATGTTTTTACGAATGTAGCGTAATTGTCCAGGGAAAACGGGCATCATAATCTGCATTGAGAAGGTAGGGAACTTGCTTATTGCCAGAACACAATCTAAGACATCCAAAGCTACACTGAAATACGCGGCAGTCGAACAAGTGAACAACTCACCTCATTTATGTTGCTTCTCCAACGCTTATACATGATGTCATGCTCCAAATCATTGAGATAATGAACATGTGTAGAACGAAAATCTACACGAATCGTGTTGGAGTCAATTCTTCAGAAGGTGGTAGAATTGAAAGCAGTTTCCTTACAGTGGTTAAAGGAATCTGGAGGCATTGACAGGCTGTTAGTAAATTACCTCAAAAGTGGTCCAACAGAGCAGACACAAAAGACTTATACAGCTGTAACAGGCAGCTGATTGTTTTGAGAACAGGGAAATGACAATTAATAGATATTGAGGGTAGAGATAGTAGGCATGTTGGCAGGGAAGGGGGAAAGAAGTTCCAAACAAATGCCAAGTTAATATTGATTGAAGTGTTATTTTGCAGAAATAAAACAAATACCAAGAAAACATTATACACGAGAAGCATCCAACCTTCAAACTCTTAAATGGCACCAAAAGTAAAGACATTTTTCAATTAACATATTTAAGTAGAATCTAAATATATAGATAGTAAATTTTTCAGCAGGAACAGCAAATAAGCTAACAGATACAATATTTAGTTGAAGAATTTTATCATGTTAAATTCAAGCTTCTTACATCCACTCATAGGAAGGAAAAGGCTAAGAATGTAGTTATGATACAGCCTGGAATCACAAAGGATTTCAATAGAGTCTCCTCACCCATTTTTCCAAATGTGCTTCAAAGATCAGAAAGCCAGCCATTTAGTGGTCTATAAACCATGCACATGAGATGCCTCTCCAAAATGTACCAAAAGATGTAAAATTGTAAATAATGTGTCTGGAAGAAAAGGGTCTAAAGCAATCATGATTCTTGATTGATTCATGCACACAGCAACCTCAAGTAGGACACGAATGGGAGAAATTACATATAACTGTGCAAGCTGGAAGTCCTTTAATCTGTGAAGGAAAATAAAGTTCACAGAAAGCATTACAGTATGAGGAGGACAATTACAGTCCGGATTAAGCATTATCTTTCAGGTGACTTTGGGAGCTTCCAGCATACAGCTGCATTGGATTTTCAAAGTTCAGGGGAGGCCAGGAATGACAAGTTTATGCCACGTATAAGATTATCTTGCATATCAGGCCAAAAAAAAAAATCTTTCCAGATACAATAGCTCACACCACATATAGCCTCTACTAAACACCTGTAACAAAATCCATTATCAAGCTTGAGAAAGTTGCAAGTTTTCTTACCTTCAATTTTGAAAATTGATCAGCCATTGATAACTCCTGATGGACGATGTCAACCAACCTAACAAAACCACATATACGACAAGTCAATGCAAAAAGGAAACGCTGACAGTGAAAGTGAAAGATATAAATAATAAACATTATCAAACTACATAGGAAATTAGAACTAAAACTAAATTCAGTCAGTATTTAGTCGGTCTTATAAGCAACTGCTCTTCTCAGAACCTTACTTCTTAACCTCTGAGAGAGGATAGGAAATGGGTGTTTCCTTGGTCAACATCAATCTGGAGTAAGAACTCACAAAATGTATGTGTTGTCCAATTACATAAAACAGGTTTATAATCGCACCATCAAACAACATACGGTCCAAAAAAGTTGACCCATGATGCTTATTAATGTCCTAGACTATTTTATTCTCTTTCCAATGCTAGTGGTTCTGTAGAGTTAGCAAATTGAAAACCCTTTCAGGCACTCTCCGGCAACACAGAGAAGTATATCCAAAGATAACAGACTCTACAAGTTAAAAGTTAAATAAAGCATAACTGTAGAGGATCCAGAAAATAAATATAAGAAATGGATGACATGGAATCTGGAGATGACATTTATTGTCATAGGACGCCTATGTAGGTAGTCAGAGTGATATAAGACAACATTGGGATGATCCAGGCCTCCAAAGACGACAATACTTGTCCATCCAGCTTAGTGCAGCTGCATCACATAGAGCCATCATGCTTTGTTACGTAAAACAGATGATATGAGAACACTAGCCAATGAAGTATCAGTTAATCTGACTGAAGCAAAATGAAGTTCTGTTTAGAAAGGTTGCAGTTTTCATTTCTCATGAGGTACATTGTTTGCCCTAAGCATTTGAATTTTTTTATAATGATGAAACTTTATGTGTATAAGCTTCATAAGAACAGTCTTGCAGCAAAAAAACAGCAGCCTTTTTGCCGGAAGAATTTTAGATGTAAGAAGAACCGAAAAGACACATATAGCATTGTAAAAAAGACATACTGAGCTAGTTCAGCAAGAGATGTCTTATCATAGCTGAAGCCTTACTAAATGATGGTCTTAGGATAAACAGTCAGACTGGTGGCTGGAGGAAGAGAGAAATTCATGCTATAATGCAGCTGATAAGAGGAGAGAGGAATTGAAGAGCCTCTACTGATATGTTTATCTCTCTATTTTTGGACTTAGAATAGATAATCAATTCCAAGTTGAATAGCTTAGTAGATAGATTAATGCTCTCATGGTGTTGGGACAGATGATCTATTCCAAGTTGTATAGCTTTGTAATTAGGCTTAATGTTTATGGTGCATAGGATCTGTCTCTGCAATTTCTATACAGATTTTGCTAGATGGAATTATTTCAGTCATCAAAAGAAAGTATCACCACAAACTAGTCCTCCTTCCCAAATAAAAATAAAACAGTTTCAACACTATTGATAGGCTAAGAAAACACAATGAAGACTGGTTGGAACAGTGACGACATTTTGTTTCTCATGTTTGTAGGTACTATGAGTTAAAGATCTTTTACATTCTACGATAAATATTTCATTCTCAAAGCATAAAGGAATAGCAGGAAAACTAGACGCAAAGAAACTTAGCACTATATTATGTTTGGTTGAACCCAAACACTAGAAACATCAATGTAACACATTAGAATCTAAAAAATAAATTCAGCAGAAATTAATACAATGGCTAAGCTTTAGACAGGTATAGTAGATAGTTAGCTGTCAAAAACATTTTATTTTTTGGGAGAGTCAAACAGAATTCGGGTCAAGAAAGTCATATGTTCAAGTCAGACATTTCCCTCAAAGGAACCATCTAGAAAGGGCAGTTTAGTGGGCAATCATCTCACTCAAGCTACGGTCCCACACAAACCCATTAATAAGGTACCCACGAGGGTGGGATCTTAAAGGAACTAAACCCCTGAGGAGGTCACAAGATGAGGATGTGGTGTCTTTAACCTGTCAATTGCACTCACTAGGTGGAGCATACTAATTTCCTGCTCATCTGGAGTCATGGAGAGAACCTATTAGATAAGTTTTATTCAGCGCTTAATCACACTGGCCGGCAGCCATTTGCGATATTTGTTTCCTCATGAAAGAGCAAAATATAATTCAGCCGGGAACCAATTTCATTTCTGCTAAATTATCGCTGACTTTTCAATCTGTTTAGTTCCACAAGTCATTATGCCACATTTCCTCCAAGCCCTAGCTAGACATATTCGTATGTTTCTTATGAATAACAAATTGTAGAGGAAAATAAGCCACAGACAGAGAATATGAACGAGTGATTCAGCAAAAACAACTCATGTAGGGAAAAAAAGCATTACAGATAAAGGTCAATATCTTCAACATTGACTAAGGCACCATTCAGAGCCAATAAAGACTTGCCAGGAGGGATCATTCGCTGATTTGCAATAATTTCATCTTTGAATACACATGGAATCATTAAGCTGCAAAGAGTTGAATTACAATGGAACTTGTCAGCCTGCATATGGAATCTACATGCAACTGGGAGCATATCAGCTTTCTATCACAGAAAAAACTGCTTGCGTAAAATACTCACCTTCATACGGGATAAAGAAGAGACAATACTAGGAAAGTTTTGATTGATTTCTTGCATTGACTGCAAAGGATCAGAAGCATGAACTATCCTCTGTGCAGTTTGATGACCTAAGTCTGGATAAGGTTGAAGTATAAAAATTGATTGTAGTTACCAACCAATATGTTTCGGAAGCAATCAGGATTAGACAAAGAAATCAGGATGATTACCTTTTAATTCCCAAACATCCAATGTGTCAGATATTGTTGATGACAACAGATAATCTCTGAAAGCCATAACCTCAGATGTTAATTCCGGCTTGCGTTCCTACTCAAGGATAGACATAAAAAAACAACATCAGGTCTACAATAGCTGGGAAGGATATCTAATCTTCTAATAAGCTTACTTCATACTAATCCACATAATTATCTGAAATCAAACCCTAGGGCTTGCTGCAGGTAAGGAAGCATTTAACATTTTTTTTAAGGCTACCCATAAATATCATACCCAAGATATTCCCAACCTACAGATTTAAATAGTAGTTATTCAACCTTGCTACATCAGTAAAAACACATCCGTTTTCTTTTTGCAATGTTATGTCAATCAATGAGTTACTAGATCTGTCATCAGTTTATACTTTTCAAGTAACAAAGAACAGAGCAAAAAAAGGTAATAATGTTCTGAGTGGGAATATAGTCCACAAAAAAAAAAAAAAAAAAAAATTTGATAGCAAGAGAACTTCAAAATCATAGGAAAGTAAGGGATCCACCACAAGAAATGAGACCTTAACCTAGTCCCTGTATTAGAGGTAGTTAAAAGTTCAAGGTCACACTTACTAACAATCTCTGAATAGCTGACCAATTATTTCACTCTCCATCACCCATTCCTGTCTAATTAGCATACCGTTTGATTAAGGTACTGATTGGAGGTATGCTCATGATCAACTATTGCTTTTCATAATTGCATCAAAACATGGCCAGTAAATGAAGATAGGACAGGCAACCCTCCAAGCAAAGTAGATAGGCCCACAAAATTTGTCATTCAATATTGTTACACAAGCAAATGGCATCTAAGCAAGCATAACCTGCAAGAGGTATCAGGAAAACCATAATGCCCCCAACTCAAAAAGGAAAAAAAAATGGGCGAAGGATTATCATCCCAAATAAGAAGCAGTTTAGGAAGCTCTACACCGCTCAAATGGTCCAACAAAGTTGACCCCTCAATATAACTGGCTTGCTTCCTAACCATGTGTGAAATCAGTATTTTGTGAGACTCCCACCACTGATTAATGTTACAGGTAAGGGGATTATATTGTGTATTGAACTGTGACATTCCTAAGAACCTTTCACCATTGCACCAAGGTTTGCCCTTACAAAGAAAGGAAGAATTTGCTAAAGAACCATGAAAACGTATTCTAAAAGCTGCTGTTGCATCCCATTATGAGATATTGCTTGTTTACTCTTTTTCCTTCTTTCATTTGAAGAGAAGATCCCACCAATTAACCACAAATTCCCAATCAGAGTTTGTACCAAAATTATTACAACCATCATATAGAGTTAGATTTAGCACCAACTTTAATAAGAAAGTACCTGACCTTTTCCTACAGCTGCTCTCAGTAAGGAAATTGATATCCAAAATATCCTCCAATTATTTTTAGATTTCGTAATTAAAGACAAGACTATTCCACCTACAGGTACCAGGATAAAGAGACCAAGAAGGTATTCATAGTCAATCTTTACTCTATCAATTTATTGTTTGTGTGGTGTGTACATAATAACTAGTACGTAGGAAAAGTTTTATACAAAAAACAGTATTAGTTTCGTGCAAGTCATTAAAGTTGACAGTGCTTGGCCAACATCCTAAATGAAATTATACAACATGGACATAACTAACCAAAATCCTGGAGAAGATGAATCCTCTGACATCTTGGCTAGAGATCTTCAGTATGAGGGTCTTCAAGAGTGACGCCTGCAAAGAAAAATAGAAGTATTATACAACTTGAACATAACTTACCCATTTTTCTCACTCTTGATTTCTCCACCAAACCAGTGAACCAACTACTACAATTGTACACACACAACACACACAGAGACTCAACACAAGATTTCACAAGCGCTATCAATGCACAATAATGCACATGAATACACACAGTTATGCTTACGCAGCAGAAACAAATTATGGTTTTACATTGTTTTCTTGGGTATAATAATATATCATATGAACTATTAGCGTTTGAGAAATTATAAATATGCAGCCTTAAACAAATGAGGACGAAAACCTAACTCCATCATGTTATAGGAGGACAACAAGCTAATTCCATTCATGCATGCATCCTGAACCTAGGTTTTCAAGGGAACAGGAAGCACCTAGGATAGTCATTATCAGTATCTCATCTCCAGCTCATGAATTTTAATAAGACAATATCTACTTGTCTGGTTGATAATGACTATAACAGTATTTACTGATCATCATTTTGTTTCCAAGTACAGAAATTTCTCTTTTCATTTCTACTTAAATCAATTGCATGTTCAACAGTTGTATCACACATCTTGTGGCAGGTGTAGACTTCATCTGATTAACAACACTAACTAACTACATTATCACCTACACTCTAGAATGTGTCGAAAGATGCTGTATTCAAGATGTACAATCCGACAGCCTCATATTAAAAAAGGGAAAAAAAAATCTACCCATGCAGCTTAGATAGTATAGAGTTAATCTGATTTAATAGCAATAGCTAATCTTCACCAAAGCTCTAGAATTTTTCAGAAGATTCAAGAAGTACACTATGACAGCCTCAATTTACCACCCAACTTTTTCTAAAAATTGCATCCATGTAGCCAGGATGTTGGAATGGATTCCTTGCATCAAATAGGAAAACTAAAGAACTAATGTCTAGAGGTTTTCGAAAACTTCTCCAAGACTGAGAATTTCTCAGGAGGGAGATAGTGCTTCAATTTGCATGGTTTGTAGTTCCTTTTTCCTTCTAACGTTTAGATTATTGTTTCCAAATATCTCTAATGGAACAGAACGAACTTCATATATCCCTTTTCTACTTAATCCATAAACAAGATTCGACGTTATTCCAGTTCATCTCCATTTTCATGAAATTATTCCTCAAGCAAGGCAGACGATAAGTCATCGAAGGGTTTGTATGAATCATGAGAATGATAAGCATTACTCATGGTTGCATAGGCTGTAAAAACTAAAATCACCATTGTATCAGTTTAGGAAATCAAGGAAGACAATGTTAATTTTGCATTCTATATAATATCTTTTTGAAGCCACAAAATCTTTGATATCATTACCTTAGTTATAGTACCTAAACTAATGCAAAAGGCAATGAAAAGGAGGAAAGGGAGGTTAAAAATTAGAGGAAATTGGCTAAATGGCAATTCTGTCATAGATAACATCAAATCAAGAAGAAAACACTGATTGCTACAATGAAAGTAACCGGCAAAAATAGACCTTTCTTAACTGCACTATCATCCATAGCTTTGTATTCCATGTTCTTCAAAGCAAGTTCTACACCATAACCACCCAAGTTCAAAGGATCTCTGGTACCAATGGCTCCGCAATGACCAACTTTGGATTCACACCCAGAAGGTAATATGGGTCTAACAACATAAGTGACTTTACCCTGCAATCAATCATGGAATACTTCAGCATTCAATGATTTTGTGGAAATTTATATAGGTCATTTGAACAACTTAAAACTCAACGACAATTAGGTTCAATGTTTTCAACTAATGCACAGCATTAACCAATTAATCCTTCTCTGAAAATCTCATCATGACAAAAAAACCATCATCCTTGGATGTTCACTGTTTGAGAAGTACATTCACCTTTCAGTTAGGAGGCATTGGGAGCATATTTAATGTAAAAAAAACAAAAACCAGAGTATCAAAATATACAATTCTTGCAAGGATACATTTATCGCAATTGAGGCCTCTATAACATAGAAAGATACTCATTTTTATTGTGATGTGCTAAAACCTTTCATCCAAATATCCCACCTCATAAGCATGCACCTTATTTGTGCAAGAACTGAAAAGTGATGTTCATTAAGTTAATAACACACAGCTGTATTGCTATTCTCAGCACACCTTCTCTAAAATCACTATCTTCTTCAATAAAATAAACTCATAGGAAGCAAGAGCAATGTCAACTAGAATAACACACAACAAATATATATCCAACAACATAAACTGTACCTGTCTGGCTGCACCAAGTAAGATATTGTGAAATTCCTTAAAGCAGTTCGTCCCTAGAGCTCCATACAAAATGGCAAGAGGACTTCCAATACTTGAATCAGGATGGACATGATCAAATTCAAAAAGTTCGGGCTGCTGAAATGTATCAGTGGTTCTGGCAGAAAAAAAAAAATGTCAAATAATGAACTAACAATCTTGACAAAATTGAAAACCTCGTACTTATGAAAAGAAAATATTGCAAGTGTTACAGAGCAAGACTCACGCTTTGTTAGGGTTTTGAAGCCATGGTAGCAACTCATTTGCATCAAAAAATAGTGCTGCCCCAGTATCAACCCAACAACATTTTCCATTAGGAGCTCTTGAGTTCACTCCCAAGAGCATGGGTTCAACGTTTTTGCTTTTGACGTCATTGTTTGGTTCAGAATCACCCTCATTGCTAGAAGTTGACGCACTATCATCAGCCGGCGGAAAAGATGAAAGAGAATCCTCTGCTAACTGCCGATACACCACTAACCTAGGCGATGCGGATCGAAGAGTAAGAGAAAATTCAAAAACTGATGCCAAAGGTTCACTTAACAATGACTTCCCATAATTTACTATCGTCTTCAAGCAATCTTTAGCCGTGTGAGAAACAGAATCTTCACTTCCTTTGAGAAGCCAAAATTCAGTGAAATCCCAATAAAAATCTTTCCACTCATTAGACAGTAACTCCCTGTCAAAAAGAACATCAACATGTCACGTGACATTCAGAATGTTTTCTCAGACATGAACAATCAAGAAGCCCACAATTTCTAATTTCCTAGTTCCGAGCTCTATCAAGGAGTAAGCAAGAAGATGAAGAACTGAACCAGTAGCAAGTTTTCATTAAGAATGACGGGAATCCTCAACAATGTCACTAAAGTTGAACTCAATGAATACTATTACAGAATAGCACAGATCCCAAAGAAAGTAAGACGTCATATGGTGCTCCCAATTCAACCAGAAACACATCATGATTATTTCCAATGAAGTGATCTCAAAGTGTACTTTAATCTAAGAAATTCATATGTAATAATTTTTCTTGCTGATATTAAATCAAAATTCCCAAATAGTCAAAGTATTTTCTCACATTTTTTTCTTCCAAATCCTAGTATTCAGCACCAAAAACAACGAATATCAAAAGCTCGTTGTCTACTCATATAACCACCAACCATCAGGGTCAGGGCATTAATTATTCCCCAATTAAAAGATTTATGATCAATCATGATATATCCTTGAACTCCTTACAGAAATTCTTGAGCTCCTCTAGAGGCGAACAGGTAAATACGAGTAACAATCACAATTAAACATAAAAACCGACAATAATGACACTCCAATAAAGAGTGAGGCAGTCAACTCTCTCCTTCCAATATTTATCCTCCAAACTTCTAGAGCACCCAGAATCAGCAGAATAAACAAAATATCACCACATACGAAAAAGAAAGCCGAGTTTACTAATTTTAACCATTAAAATCAGGAAATTTGATCAGTACATACAGAATATACAATAAATTAGTGAAAAAAAAATCAAAGAAAAAACCACAATCCATATGTCAAATTAGGGGGGAAATAGCATACCCTGCTTCTAGAAGAAGGGGAGTACCAGACCACTTAGCCCTGAGAGCCACCTGAACATTCTTGGGTCTACGAGATTGTGCATAAACCGAATGCCCAGAAAGGCTAATAAAAAGAAGAACAGCAAAAAATAAGCAAAACCCAGATCTACAATGGCGCAATTAGTTCCATTAGCTAAATCTTGATCAAGAAAGATTGTTCTTTTTTCAAGATTATCAGATTTTAGCCATTTTTAGATGAAATCCCAATAAAAAAAAATGTGAAAATTTTCTGGGTTTTTTTTTTGGTGAATTTTTTTTTTAAGAGGGTTTTGGGAGTGTGGAAATTGGCGGAGACCAAGACTCTGAGTTTGACAGGGGGTTTTGGAAGCCTTGAAGCGAATTCCAGTTTAGTTTCAGTGTGCGACTGTGAGAGAATTGTTGCTCCTATACGCATGTACATTGGGCAAATGGGGTCTCCAATTAGAATGAGACGTTGGGGTTGTCTATGGGTAGTTTTGTCTTTTCAGATAGGATGTGAGGGTGGATTGGTAATTTGAGGTATTGGATGTCACTTCCACGTCATATTCTGACTTGGCGACTTCACATTGGTTTGAGAGTAGTATTGTTTGTTTGCATGGCTGAAGTCCATAGAAATTGGAAAATATTTTCATAAATCCGATTTTTAGTTTCACCTCAGATCATGTTGTCAAAATTAAATATTATAAAATCTTTTTTACATTAACTTATATCATAAATTTCATAATATTTAATTTACATTATAAGTCTAAAACTGAGACAAAAAATTAAATATATCTAAATATTTCTTATCAAAATTTATTATGGTCCAATTGATTGAGGTGAATTGTGAGAATTTTACCGTTGAGAAACTATACTATTGACTTTAAAGATTTGAGAATTCATATTATGGGAATTGTGAATTGTAGGAATTGATATTGTGTAGTATAAATTTTTAATGTATATTATATTATACTATACATGTCTTTAAATACAATTAATGATAGATTATATAATTTTTTGTAAATTAGAGAAGTAAATTTTGATCAAATTTGGTTCTTTTAATTGAACAAATAAGGAATAATTTCTAAATAAGTATAATTATGGTTCATTTAACCATGGTTGCATAGAAAATATTTAAGTAGATCTGGTTTATAATTCTACTTGTAAACCTTATGGTGTAAATATAAATATTATAAAATTTATGACACCAACCGATGTAAATAAAATTTTATAAAATTTAATTTTAACCGTAAAGTCTACCGGTGAGATCCAATACCAAATTTATGATAGTATTTTCCAATTACATAAACATAATAACCGTTTATTGTAATTTTAAGATTAACAATGGTCAACCTAGTAACAGCTTAAAGGAATATAAGACACATGTTGGAGATTGTACTTGGTGTTTACAATTCTATCGACATTAACACCTCCAATTTTACCATAATTATAATATTTCGGGCCTGATTAATCCAATAATGTTTAAATAAAAACAAAGAATTTAAAATATTTATGCCAAATTATTAATAACCTATGATTCAATAACTTTTTAAGCAAAAATAATGAGTTCAAAATATTTAAACCAAATTATTAGTAGCATATGACCAAAATATTATAAACAATACTTTATTACCAACTATCTCAGTCTCACCCCATGGAGATATTACATGACATACGCTTTGATAACAGCCATAAGTCATTGTTTCATCTCGAGCCTAACTTGACTTAATTACTTTTGAGTGAAAACAATAAGGTCAAAATGATTAAGCCAACTTGTTAGTAACTCGTGATCTAAAATATTATATGTAATATACTATCTCCTCTCATTTTCAATATAGAACGAAACATCACAATAAGAATTGACAAAATTAATTTATGCGTTAATTTAGATTAGTGATTGTACACATTTTAATGTAAATCCTTCAAACTTTTACAATTCAAAATATAAATGGCATATATAGCACACCAATAATGTAGTCAAAGATTATTTATGTACCTATTTGATTGTACAATGTACTTCAATTTAAGTTTTTACAATTTTAAATATATGATAAGTAATGACTACTAACTATGTAAATCATACTCTAGTACTGTAACTGCAATTAAATGTCTTTCCCACCCTTAAAATCTATCTAGTACTAAGGGGTTGTTTGATTTATGTCTAGGAAGAGAAGTATGAAAATTAAAGTTAATAATAGTATATCACAATTGTTAGTATTTATTTGAACATAATGAGAATCATTTTTATAGTAATGAAAGTGTCAGCATATGTGTATTTTTATTATTCACTTGTGACTTTCAAATACATTAATTTATTAACATAACGAAATTCAATCCAATTTAAAACTAAACAAGTAATGAAAAATTATACAAACTCATAGTGATAGTTGTATTTATATTTCACTTTTCGATTCTAATTTTCGAATATATCAAGAACTTCTAATAAATGCTATCACAACTTTATAGGAAAATTTATTTGCCACTCACTCCGCATTGTGAGTTGAGTATCACAAACCCGTTGGATGATTGAAAAGTAATGAAATTTTTATACTTTTCAATCATTTCAATGACCGTCATACTCATTCCATAAGACTCACTTTATAGTACCACTAAGGGGGGTTTGATTAGAAAGTGTGAGAATCAAGAATTGAAATCACTAATTTACTTATTGTTTGGTTGATAGGTATGGGTATTAAAATTTTGGAAATTATACCTAAAAAAAATCAACCATCTTCAGAGAAAATTTTGAGATAGTGTTGTTTTAAAAAATCGTTATTTTTGAATGTTGATTTCAAAATTGCATTCTGCAAGGAGAAACTTGCATTTAGTTAATGCGAGTTTATCTGACCTCGTATTTGTTGAACGCAAGGTCATGGGAAATTAAATTTTTAAAAAAATATTTATTTTCATATCACATCCAACAAATGCGAGGTCGTGGCAATTTTTTTTTTTTTTGGAAAATTGCATATAATATTTTTAACTTTGTATTTTATATAACAATTTAAAAAAAGAAATTGACTGGCCTCGCACTTGGCAAATGCGAGGTGTGCTAGGTTAGACAACCTCTTAAAACAGACAGACAACAGCCTATTTGCAAAAACCCTCATCAACTTAATGTTCCTTCTCCTCTCTGCTATCACCACTGCCATCATAACCATCGGAGCCTCCTCCTCTACAACCACTACCATCTCTATTCTTCCTTCTTTACAACCACCCACAATTCCTCCTCATTCTCTACAACCACCACCATAGTTCCTCCTTCTCCTATATAACCACCACTACCTTCTTCTTTTTGTACTAGCACCAACACCATTGGCACCACCACCACCTTATTTCTCATTTTCTATAACCACCACCACCTAGAAAATTTAAAGATAATTTTTTTTTAAAATTCAATTATTATAGTTAATTTATTTTTTTTTGAATTTCAATATTTAAAAAAGTCTTTATGATGATAGCTTATCTTTTTGCTCTTTTTTTGTGATTGTGAATATAAATGAGTTGGTATATGGGGTGAGGGGGCTGTTAATAGGAGCTATTGTCGACACCATTTTTATACTAACCTAATGCTTACTGTCAATGTAATTAGGGCTTTTGAATGTTTTTTTTTTTTTGGGGACTTTTTGTTGTAATTGGGGCTAGTATTTTTTTAATTATTTATGAACTGCATATAATTTTTTGTCTAAAGGTGTTGTTTTACATTGATGCAAAATTACATAAATTATTGAATCAAGGCAAAAGAATTGAATGCTAAAGAAAGCTCCAATTCTCTAAGTTGGGTAAATTTATGTAATTTTGTTTGGATATATTTAAGTTTAATATATTGAAGTGGTTATGTACCTTTGTTCTCTTTCTTATGGATTAGAGATTTTTTATTAATTTTGTTTGTAGCGCTTGTCGGGTTATTGCGTTGTTGTAACCCTTGTTGAGTATGACTAGCGTAAGAAAGAATCCTCAATAAATAGAGGAAATTCTGTTTAATTTTTTTGAAAAAATTATTTCATACCCAAAATTATGGTCTAAACATGTTACATTCTTACAGAAAAATGTTATTTGATAGACCCCATCACCTCCTCCTTTATTGAGAAGGAAAAAAAACTTATGAAGGTAGTCCTATGAATTACTGGCCAATGGTATGCAAGAAACTATTCCGAATCCAGCAACAAATTAGGTTTCTATAGTTGGTTGACAAGATACAAGTTCGTGAAAGTTGATAGGGGGCAGTTCAAATTGATCAAGATATTTTGTACAGGTATATAGTTAGTCGTGGTATTTACTCGGATATTCCATTGACAGATGATGATAATATGGATAGTATTTTTATTTGTTTGATGTCGATCCTACTTTTTGTGCTGAACTGTACATCAAGACAGAGAAAATTATCCAGGTACTTGAAACGAATAACAATCTAGGGACGTTTGGTATAGCACCAATGACGTCTCTGAGGCATTCGTCTATGAACGATAGGCCACTGTAGTTTTACGCGCAAAGTTTCTTTGATCATCCTTTGTCATTTGAGTATTACAACCTAACGAGTTCATTTTCAATGTCAAATTGAATGTCATTTGATCAATTTATTGACGCATAGTATAATAGAAACGCTACAGTAGGTGATGACCCAAATACCCTACAAAATTATTATCAGCAGATAGAGAAAGGATTCATAGATGAGGGCTTGACAAGTATGATAATATTAGTGACTTATCGTGGCATGCATTGGACGAGGTAACGAGTCAAATCAAATGTCAGTCAGAAGATGTATCGTAAGATGAATCTGACAATGACTTGGGGACAAATAATGGTGAATGTCAAATGCAAGAGGATATTTCTATATATCAACCTAGAGGCATGATATT
Organism: Cinchona pubescens; assembly: GCA_025175665.1. Classification (NCBI taxonomy): domain Eukaryota; kingdom Viridiplantae; phylum Streptophyta; class Magnoliopsida; order Gentianales; family Rubiaceae; genus Cinchona; species Cinchona pubescens. The sequence continues at coordinate 289,298 of JANKKI010000353.1, forward strand.
TTTCAATGATATTAGTAACATAGTGATTACGATCTCATGGACCATAGTGATAAAGATGGGTTGATTTATTAGAACTAAGAAAAAAATGATATCAACTACATATGTGCTTTGATAGTAAGGAACAAGTCAGTAAGACAGTCAGAATGTGATCTGTAACTAAAAAATGGGAATTCAAAGTGACAAAAAGCCAGATGAGGACATGAGCGGCTAAATGTAAGACTGCGTCCTTAAATAGATTAGCTCCTGGAGAGTGTAATTGGAGTATTCGGCTGCTTGACAATGAATATTTTAATATGTAAAAGGTCACAAAGTGGGTAAAACATCACGTATGTTTCAAAAAAATCACCAAAAACAACAAGAAAAATCTAACATCTGTAGTCATTGCTAACCAAATTATGCAAACTTAGTTGAAAATAATCCGGGCACAAGGTCAAACAAATTTAGGTATATATCCAGAACAGTTTAAAGGTTGACATTACATACAAGAATGGTATGTTTGGAGAAAAGTGATTGTACTTGTATATGGAAGTTGGACATCTAATTTTCAACAATTACTCCAATATGTTAAAGAAGTACTCCAATCTAATCCACAAACTATGATGCAATGGTTGTATCATCCCAACAGTAGCGAACGCGTCAAATTATTCAAATACAGCTTCTGTGCTTTTCGGTTGGCGATTGATGCATTCCACAAGTGTAGACCTATCCTATTTGTTGATGGCACCCATTTACGAGAGAAATATTAGGGGAAATTACTTATTGGTATTGTTTTGGATGCTAACAATCAAATATTACATGTTGTCTATGCAATTATTGACGAGAAAATAATTTAGAGTTGAGGTTGGTTCTTGGATCAGTTGAGAAACCACGTTGTGCGTGACTTAGAGACGGTTTATATTATATAAATTGCTTTGACAGGCATCATGACATTCTTCGTACTATAAATGAGTCTCCCTTATAGCAGGAACCATTTGCATATCATAGATTATGTTTTCGCCATGTTCGAAGTCATTTAATCGCAATAAAAAATAAGAATGTGAAGGTGAAGAAAATGTGTTTCATTGTTCATGATGGAAACTACAGGTGGGGAATACACACTATAAATAGTTATGAGAGCTATAATAACATCTTGCGAGGGGTTAGACTACTTTCAATCAAGGCTATAATTGATAGAATATTTTATCGTTCGGTAAAACTATTTGTTGACAATATTGTAAGGGGTGAACATTGTCACATGTCTATTATATCAATGAATTAGAAAAGATTGTTGGCGATAGAAAAAAAAAGGTGGAGATTTTTTGACCATTCCACAAACATATATAAAATTAAGACATCCCATCGTGTGACTGGTCATGGTGATAATGTATAAGTTGTCAATTATGTAAAAAAGACTTACACTCGTGGTAAATGATAAATGTACTGGCTCTCTTGCTCGTATGTAATAGCAATTTGCAGGGTTAAGGGTGATGAACCTACACAAATTATTGCTGAACAATACACCACTCATATGTATCGTGAACAATATACCGTCCGTACATTTGTTCCGCAATCCAACCCTGACGAGTTGCCACCTTCTCAGTAGCAAGTGCATGGTGAAGATAGTATGTTCATACACCATTAAGCAGGCCGCATACGTGTAAGGTGGATTCAGAATGAGATGGATATTCAGGATCCCTATGAGCCTAGAAGGTGTACAAATTATCATCAACTTGGGTATAATCATAGGAGTTATCCTTCGCGACAACAACAATAATTTGTCTTTTCTATTGTATTTTCAAACTGCATTGTTTATCTAAATTGTATTGTATCAATACATTTGTTTTCTTATTATTTTTTCATTTATTGAATATTTTGTATTATTTATAGTAAAGGAGATATCACTTTTAATGTTTATATATGACATTTAAAATTTATGAATTTCTATCCCTACTCATATCACTTAATGTTTAATTTTTTTTAATGGTTAATTTTTCACTCTTTTTATATCATTTTGTTAGGTACGGATGATCAGTTGCGAGAATTTGTTCATCTTGGACAGTATATAAATGATATTCTATCATCTAGGGTGCCACATAGGGCTAGATCGATATTTGATGGTCTTATTGGTGATTCCACACTACGGGTTAAACGTTGTGAAGATATCATTTTGGGATCATAAACCCATATTGGATCGCGTATAGCATTATATTTGTTTACCAAATTTTGAGTGTCGCATCGTTAGGGCAAATTTCAGTGGATCATGCTTTGATCACTAGTCTTGTCGAACGGTAACGACCTGAGACACATTCATTTCATCTGCCTATTGGAGAGGCAACCATCACATTACCGGATGTAAATGTATTTTGAGGTTTACATATTGACGATCTACTTGTGACGGGTAAAGACATTACTCGTATTCCATATGTTTAGGGTTAGCTATATTTTAAGTTATTAGGTCTTCATTATGCATATTAGGTCAGATATCGACGGAGGTTATTTGAAGGCGAGATGTTTATCTGCAGTATCAGATCATTCCCTTTTCGATGATGCGACTGACGAGATGTATCGACAGATGACATGTATATACGAGATGTGTCGGCAGATGACATGTATATATTTACTCGTACTTGCTGGTGTCCTTTTATTTTCAGACAGTTTAGGCAACAAAGTTTCATTATTGTATCTTTCTATGCTTCAGGAGTTGGAAACTATGGGACATTATCGTTGGGAATCAACAGTTTTAGCCACACTGTATCGCAGTATATGTGATGCTATCTCACCCACCGTTAAAAATATCTGTGGACCAGTGTTATTACCATAGGTATATTTCAATACTTTAATTCATTCATATTTTATTGAATACACACTAATCAATAATTACAGTTATGGGTTTGGGAGCACATGTCGACTCTATGGCCTAATCGGTTAGAGCCGGCACAGCAGCATCATGAAGCATATGGATCAAAGTACACATTATTTTGTTAAACTTTTTACTTAAACATATTTTTATTGGATTTGATATTTATTAAATTTTATTGAAGGAATGTTGGATTTAATTTGTGCAATACTTCTAGGCATGTCTTATTTGTGTTTCGAGATCAGCTACATAGCTTGCGACCCAATGACATATATCTGTCGATTACATTTTTATTGCACTTTGTTTTCGTCATATTTTGCTAATTTACTTACTTTTTGTCAATTTGGTTGGTATTGATTTATATGGCAGCCAAACCCTGATGAGATACTTGACATGCTTTCACATTATTACATTACTAGTCGTGACATATGGCATGCAATTACTTATTTGATATGTTGGGAGATTTTGAGGTGTTAACTACCACATTGGGTTATGCCACAGTTCGGGCTGTACCAATCTATCCCAGATCAGAGATTGATGGCAATCAAGTTACACTCATTTCATATACCGTTGTGGTTGGGCAAACAATGATTGGGAGTTGACTCACCGTACTAATATTGAATACTTGGAAGTAAAAAGGGACAGTTGAGATTGGTCTTCTATGTACTGACACTACACATGTATCAGATGATTACATGCAATGGTACCGATCGAGAACGGTGATTTATATATCCAATCTGAATCATCGCCTTACTTTTCTAGAGGGATTTCACTGTGATAGTGCACGTGTAGATTATCTAGCAAGTAGTCATTCATTTTGTTCCTCGTTTCATTTTCACGTGACTTAAGTAGTAATACTAATTTTAACAACTTTTATGGTAAATGAACTACATGGATAGATTGTACTACATGTCCTTGGACCGCGTGACTAAGGGCGATGCTCCGGACTCCAGTACTTGGAGGCAGATCATACACTTTGCTTCTAAGTCAATACATGCAGTAGGCGACTCAAGTTGTCTTGATATTTGGCCTTCGATAGTCCCTGATTACATTCGACATCCACATCAAACGCAAAATTCACATAGAGTAGATCCAGCTTCACTGCGAGAGGGCAACACGGTGATGGTGGTGGTGGTGGTCGTCAAGTTTCATCACCTCAATCCCATGCAGATGTTGGATCCCCTCATGTTAATATACAATTTGAGGGAAACACTTCACAGATAGTTTCACCAATGCGCACTCTGGTAGGACCAACCTTTTTTAGACAGTCATCTAATGGTCAGAATTTGGATTAGACTGATCCTGGTGTTTCAAATGAAGAACATGAAAAAAATATAGCTTCGCAGTTGCAGATTACTCAACTTATTCAAGAGCGATCACATCACAAGTCTATATTCTGTCTGTCAAAAAGGATTCATAGACTTAGGAAGTGTGGTACGGGAGGAGACTTGGGAATCATAGGCATTGATATGTTTTATTATTACTTTTAGCAATCATTTGCGATTGATGTATATTATTTGTGTATTGTTGTTTGCCTTTATCAAGTGTTTTTTTATGTTAGTAGCCCTTGTTGGATTTTTATTTCTGTTATTAGCCCTTGTTGGGCTTTTAATGATATTTTTTGCCCTTGTTGTGTATAGATTATTGGTAGGGAGAATGGTCATAAAATAGGAAAGGTTATGTCAAAATTAAATATGCTAAATTAACAGTTTTACTTTTTTACGAGGCTTTATTTCTTTTATCTTTTTAGGTTTATATTATATTTCCTACTTTAAAATTTAGGGTTTGTGGTTTGAGGATAAGGATTTAGTGTATGGTATTGGAATGAGGGTTTAGGATTTAGTGTTTAGGGTGTTTTGGCCTTAGGGTCAAGGTTTAGAATATTGGGATAATCGTATAGAGTTTAGTGAATATTGGGATTACCGTATATGAATTTAGTGTTTTCGAATAAGGATTTATGAAAATAGTGGTATTGTGGTGGTATAACGAATGCCTGACCTCGCAATTACCCTATAACGAATGCCTGACCTCGCATTTGGTAATTGCGAGGTCTGGACCTCGCAACTGATAAATGCGAGGTCAAGCAACTATTTTTAAATAATAAAAATTTTCAAACATTTTTTGAAATATTGGGAAAAAAACCGACAGATATATGTCATTGGGTCGCAAGCGAAAAAATTGTAAAAATTCTCTCTTTTCTGCAAGGTCAAAGAACTCGCATTTGTTGAATGCGGGGTTCTTGCTACCTGAATCCCACTTTGAAATCAGCGCCCAGAAAGAATGATTCTTAAAAGTGGTACAACTTGAGAAATTTCTCCAATCCTTAAAACCCAAGTAGATTGATAGGTTTTAATATTTTGCACTCTTGATTCCATAATTTGAAAAGGAAAAAAAAAATTGTAAAAATTCTCTCTTTCTGCAATAAGGTCAAAGAACTCGCATTTGTTGAATGCGGGGTTCTTGCTACCTGAATCCCACTTTGAAATCAGCGCCCAAAAAGAATGATTCTTAAAAGTGGTACAACTTGAGAAATTTCTCCAATCCTTAAAACCCAAGTAGATTGATAGGTTTTAATATTTTGCACTTTTGATTCCATAATTTGAAAAGGAAAAAAAAAATTGTAAAAATTCTCTCTTTTCTCCTCACTATTTCCCACCCTACCCTACACTACCATTTTCCCGATCCCCATCACCCAACACCGTCACCAACATCCAACTTATCTCAACTCCCTCCTCTAGCCTTGATGTCTTTTGTGCCCTGGTCTCCCCTACCTCTTCGCAAGTTTAGACCTTATTCATAAGCACATAATAATTGATAAGTTTAGTCCCATCCACAATCTGCCTTTTATTTTATGATTTGTTGAATTCACCGTTGGAATCTTACACTATGTTTGGAAGGAAGGAAATGTAAGGATTAGGAAGGAAAGTTGACATTTTTCCTTCGTTTGGGAGTTTGAGATACAAAGAAAGGAAAGGAAATGGAGGGAAATAATATCCCTCCACGTAAGTAATAGTTTTTCTCGCACTTATAGAAGGAAAAAGGAATGAAACAAAAACTTGACTTATAAATATTTTTAATATTCCAAATCTATATTTGAAACACTAATACAAACAAATTTTTATTTTCATATGTATCCTAAATCTTTCCTCTCTCCTCACAAACTCCCACGCACTATTAAAATTATGTTCTTTCTCTTCTCTTTTCTTTTCACTTAAGTTTTTTCCTTCTCTTCTTGTCTCTCCTAAACTCCCAAACTATGCCTTAATGAAATTTGAAGTAATGATAAGCTACAAAGTGTTAATAATGGTGAAAGTGAAAACGGCAACATAAGAAAGAACAATTAGGTAGGCTTAGCTAGGCAAGTAAGAAAAAAATAATAAAATTTATTTTTAAAACCTATTCATAAAAAGAAATTTACCAAGCACTACCTTTTTAATTTGTTATTTTTAAAATTTTTTAAAATTTTTTTTACCTTTAATACACGTTGCCCTAACATTTTTTTTTTATTTTTTTCAGAAAAGAAAAGGAGAAAATGGTAAATTGGTTGACTCGAGTCCATTCAACTAACCAAATTAAATCCACATAGGGGTGAACCCAGCTTCCCCAGCCGCCGTCGCCCTCCCTCCCTCCTCCTCCTCCTCTAATGTTAATTCCACCCATCCAGACCATACCAGCAAAAAACACACAAATTTTGTCGCCGGGATGGAAAACGGCAGCAGTAATAGTACTGAAGTTTCAGCAGCAGCAGCAAAACAGCTGTGTAAAATCATATATATCCCGGAAAAGCCTCCGGTTCCACCTCACCTCCAACCCACCGGTAAAATTACCATAAACTTCCTCCCCCCTCACCTACCCCCACCCCCACCTCCATCCTAACCCCGCGCCACCGCAAAGATTGTTTAAATAATGCTCTTTTTGTTCGAAAGTTTGATATTTATTTCATAAATAAATTTTTTTTTTCGTTTTTGGTGATAGTGAATGTCCATGCTGCACTCATTGAACCAAAACATGCCAACACTCTTGTCAGGTTTGTCTTCTTCTTTTTTTATTTTTATTTTTTTATTCTCAGCTGATTTTCTTAATGAGTGTTTTGGTTGTGATTTTGAGGTTAATAGTATTTTATTATATATTCTTAGTTTTCATAGTTTATCATAGCTATAAAAATTAATGAGAATTTGATGTATAGAAACAATGCTGCAGTAGGATGCAGACGGTGGACCCTACGTGGTCAGAATAAGGCTTGATCGTTCTTGTACTTTTAGTTGTGGTTTTGAAGATTATTTGTATTTTTTTAGTTTTTGATTTTTTTTTTGGGTTGGAAAATAGGAAGTTGAATCGAATTGCACCCTTGGAAAATCTTCGGCATGTGAAGCGGATACGAAAGAAATGTCAGGATGGAGGTATAAATGTTATACTTGGTATTGAATGCAGAGTATTTTATATAAAGTTTATAGGCAATTAGTACTTACTCTCATGCGGCATAACTAGCTTTGTTATCATGATATTAACCAATCTTCATTCTTAAGTAATGTTAGGAAGTTGTTTACGAACTTATGAAGATAAATTCAAGTTTAGAATATCATTGAACTATAGTCACTGATAATTCGGATGTATGTGGATCGATATACTCACAGTTTGTTAGTGCATTAGAAAAAATTGGCATATTTTTCTAAAAGAAAATAGACGCGGCTAAAAGACAATCATTGGTAAGCAAATCAGGTGGTTATTTGACCAGAAGAAGAGAAAATGTGAATATCCAAATCTGTTGAAAACAATTTGGAGAAGTAAATGCCTTTTAAGAGTACATATGCCTTGCCACCTTTTATCTTTCCCATCCCCAAATAGAGTTGTTTACATTTTGTTATGAAATTTTGTCTACAAGGCTTGTTTTTGTAGATTCTTATACTTAGTGGTGACAGTTGGATTGTTTGACAGGCAAGAATGAGCTGTCTGTGATCTTATGTTTGGCTTCTGAATGTGATGGCGAGTTAGATGGAGTTCCAAATGATGTGCTTGAGCTCATAAAGGAATACCAGTTGAGTACTTTTGTCGCCAAAGTGGGTCATCCTTTTTCTCTGAGCATTTCTTTTTGGGGTTAATTTCCTTTTGTAAAGCAGCTTTTCAACTTTCCTATCTCTACCTTTACAAGAAAACACTCTTATAAAATAATCTGTAATGCATTCAGATGGGTGGCTTTTGAGATCTGCTTACACTTTTGGAGCCTATTGTGTGAAGCCCAATAGACAATTAAAGACACTGTTCATGTTATTTTGGCAGAGTCTTGCACTATTTCTATTTTGTTCTGTCATCTCAATAACTCTGAATGACGTTTATTAAAGTAACTCTTTTCATTTTGTTATTTTCCTACGTGGTAAAATAGGATTTAATTTTTTATTTTCTTTGGTTCTTCTTTGGCATGAGAGGAAAGTGAATGTTAAAATGGATCTATAATCTAGCTAATTTTCATATTTTTTACCCAACCCAAAAGGTGTGAGCGGAGAACTGGATGCTGTGTTAGATGGTCACTTTGTTTCAATCCAAGAGCAGGCTTGGAACTAAGCATTGCCTTTGCCCATAAATTTTCAAATTCCTCTTCCTCATCCAGCTCTTTCTTGTATCAATTTGAAATTCTATATCTTGATGAAATACTAGGTATGGTTCAGTGTGTTTGCGTATTATGTGCCATATTTGCTTTTATGTGACTAACGGCTATTATCATTTGAGATGATTTCTTAAGTTATAGTGTTATATACCCTAATACTGGTATAATGGTGTTGGAGCTCACTTATTTCAGGTTTGCAAATATGCTGCATCAACAAAGGTAGAATGGGATGAACAATGCAAGTTCTGGCCGACATCTTATCATCCACCAACATAGTGAGTTATTTTTGAAATATTGGAACAATTATCTTTGGCTTTTGATTATTCTCATTTCTTTAATTTCTTCATCTTTCAACAACAGTAATATCCCTGGCATAACTAACCGGATTCAGCAATGAGGATACAAATTCAGTTTTTGGCTTCATGAAATATGCAGTTGACTTGGCAAAATCAAGCACAGATCTGGTAATTGCTTTATGATTATGAGAGGTTGCTAATGCCCTCTTTAATGTCAAAATCTTAGCATTTGCTTTATCAAATTGTCGTTATAAATTAAAACTATACATATTATCTTTATTCTTACATGTTTATCCCCAGGTTTCCGTCTTACTGGAATTTCATCTTACCTGAGGGGAAAAAATTTAATAGAGTTGACTATTAAGTGAATTGTGCCTTTTGTAAAAGGGACACTAAGATGATGCAAAATTCTCTACATTTCTACCACCTATTTGTAAATGAGCTTTAGATTACTGCTAATTTTCAATTGTCCTTAGGTTCATTTGTTTTCCATTATATTATGATCTTTGCCTTGTCTATTTGTAGTAATTCTAACTCATGTGAAGTTCAGCAATTGTGGGTGAACATAAGAGCTAAGAGCAAATTGGACTAGTACCAATATTCACGAAATTTGACTATTATGTGCTAAAGATTATAAAATTTGTATTCTTATTTCCAGCAACTTTAGTGGTGCCTTTGATGCTCCTCACCATAACAAAATAGGCGCACTTAGTAAACCTGCTTTTAAACGTGCCTTTGATGATTTTCTTTATAAAAAATCAGGTTTCATTACCTTGTTCCCAGTTTAAATTATAATTACCCAGTCATATGGGATCTTGTGCAAATGTTAAAATTCTCAATCATCTACAAGTTCTAGCCATTTCTTTTTCTGGTTCATATCGACATCATGGGGACAACCAAATTGAGCTGAATTTAACCTTTGATTAAGCTGTTTGCGTTGTTTGGAGTATCTAGTATCGAACCCTGTTGGATCACCTGAAATGGGTAACCTGTTGGTCATACAATGAAGTAGTATTTAACTGAGTTGCTTGCAGATGGATGGTGATTCATGTAATGCGTACTTGTGTGATTTTTCTGCTTGGTATCATTGCTTCTAACCGGACACTTCTCTTAGGTGGTCAATGCTGCTGTTATTGTTGATCCTTCAACTAAACAGGTGATTTCAAGTGCATGTGACCAAGATCTTTCTGGGACTGGTCCCAATAGTAAGACCAGCATGGAAACAAACAGCTTCAAACATCCTGAAGCCATTACTCACACCAACAAATCTGAAATGGAAAATCAGCAAACCTTATTTCCTTGCCACGTAACCCCTAATCTAAAAGGCTTACGTATCTTTGCATCTTGTTTGCATCCGTGGGTGTGGACTGAGCAACTGTTACCTACAAGTTCTATTTCCTGGCATCCTTTGCGCCATGCTGCTATGGTTGCTATTGAACATTCTGCTGCAAGAGATAGGCTTCTTTATCCTGATATTGGACATAGTGGAGCTGAGATGGTTGATTATCTGGTTCCCACTTCAACAGGCTTGCCTTCGAAAAGACAAAAGATTAATCTTACTCAGGTAGGCTGCTTTCTTGCTTGTGGTTCTTGAAGGATTGTTGTTTGGATGTTTCTACTACCCATGTTTTTATTGACTGTTGTTACCTCAAATATGTCTTTTGAAAGGGAGGTTGATGGGGCCTAATGTCAACTGTAGTATTGTTTAGAAGTCTGTTATAATTAACATTTTATGTGACTCTGGTTCTTATATTTTCATGACAATTTCGATCTTAATAGAAGTCAAAATTTTGGGGTTACAGTGCATTGGTACAAAAACTCTAATGCTGGAATATGTTCATGTGTGTAATACTGAAGTGCATAAACGGGTAAATAAAATACAGTTGATGTATCTTATTTGCCTGTAAAATTTGATTTTATAGAAATTATATTTTACTCTATAAATGTTCTCTTTGTATCTCACAATTTACGTGGTAAATTTCCTCGAGGAGGAAACAAGTTCTTGAGGTTGATTATTATAGGATCTTACTGACCTGTAATTTTCTTTTAGGATGTGGATGATGAGAATCTTGGGTGGGAAACTAATGTTTTGCACTTCTGATTCAGAAAGGCCTTATTTATGTACTGGTTTTGACATCTATCTGGTCTGGGAGCCATGCACTATGTAAGTTATCTATCTTAGCTTGCCTTTTCTATCTCACACTTTTATAATAGGGTGGTTTAATTCTTTTAAACTTTCCTTGATTTGTACGATCATACTTCTCCCACAAATGTTTAGATCCTCCATTGGTATAGTAAGGAAATCTAAATTTGGTTAATAGTTTGTATGGCTTGTTCATACTCCTCGTGTCACTTACCACGTCAACCTGGGGCAACTTTTGTCAGGCAAGGAATGGTACAGTGGTAGTAATTAGAACAAAGTGAACAAATGAATTTGAATTTATGTTCTGAACTATGGGGTTTAGCTTTAGGAGGGTGGAGCGGGATCTATCTTTAATCTGTAGATCCTCTTTATATCAGTCTTGTTGATTTTTCATTTATGTGATCTTACAAGTACTCTTTTTCTTTTAGGTGTGCTATGGCCCTTGTGCATCAGAGGAGTCAAGCGAATATTTTATGCTCTGCCAAACCCAAATACTGGAGCACTAGGAAGTGTCCACAGGTTACAAGGAGAGAGGAGTTTGAATCACCACTATGCTGTTTTCAGAGTTTTGTTACCTGAAGAGATGCACAAAGATGACACTTTAATCTCCTGTATTTCTGAAAATTTTCAAATTAAAACTTAGGTATGTCAAAGTATGCTGGTGGAGCAGTTGCTGCAACTTTGCAGACCACAGATCTAGCTTCTACGTCATCGAGCTAATCCACAGCTAATTCAATACACATCAAATAAAGTAGGAAGAATACTACGTGACAAAATGACTTCAAAAATGTCTTCTAATTCCTCTGCCCACGTATGCGACAAACTTGTATCAGCTGCATGTTAACAAAAAAGAAAATTATAGTTTGGACTAAAGAAAATTATAGTTTGGACTAATCACACAAGTTAGAGTAATGTACAAGGAAGTAGTTACCACGTACCAGTATATGGATAATGCCTATGGCAATTAACATCGAATATGTCAGTAAAGATGCCAATGGCATGAGCAGTAAAGGAAACTTGGAACTGAGGTTGGCGATTCGTTTTTGCAAGCATCACTTGGCAGTATAGGATAATATACCATGAGCAACGGGTAGACGAATCGAGAATAAGCAGTAGCTGGTAGCCATATACGGTCATCAAACTACATAACATATAGTAAACTGATTAGAGAAAACACCACATAAAATACATACCTGATCCAATGTCTTTGAAAGAAAAAACTGCACCGACTGCATACAATGCTGCATTATTTGGTATGCAGGTTGAAGCCAAGCCAAAACAACCAAGTGATGCGGCACTCAACATCAACACATTAAGAACAGTCCTACAACAAACAATGAATATTACTAAATGGCCAAAAGTATATAGTCTAAAAGGTTTAGGTAAGTTTACGGGGCTGTAGGCTGTTTATACCTTCTATCCACTATAAGGTGACCACTTCGTGAACCACCAAACACGTTAATAATTGTGTTTGAACAACAGCCGATGAAACTATCTAAATTTGCACCCCCCAGTACTCCAATCAGCAAAATCAACAAAGTTCTTTTCAACTGTATTAATGTATTAAATTTTAATATTAAACATAATATCATTTATATGCATAAAAGAAAATTTTACTAGTAGGTAGTAGTGAACCTCTGTCCATGGGGATGGGGGTGTTGCCCTGAGCCATCGGGAAGTTATTTCGCACCCTAGCAGAGTCAATATACCCCCCACATTGGTGATAATATGCAGTCCGTAGCCGAGAGATAGGAATAAGAGAGCCCCAAAAATAGTAAAGAAAGCCTGTCAAAACACATCGATTTAATCCAGAGTATTTTAGCAAATTGTATAAGCTACCTGTACTAGAACAATTAACAATTTCTAATACCTTGTTTCTTGTTCAATGTGGCACAAAATTGAGGATTCTTCTTATTCAAGTTGTATTATAACCTGTATAAAACTAATTTATCTAATCTAAGGCAGGACAAACGAAACAACCAACTTGCAGCATTTTAAGCTAAAAAAATTAATTCTTCAATGATTCTATGTAATTCAAGCTACCTTCAAGAAATATCAATCGCATCCAAATCTTAATTTGCTCACTCAAATTTCAAGTAAGAGCATTAACTACTAGACTAAATATACAACAAAACTTCAATAAAATTAACCAAACGATCATTGAAGATGATATCAAATATACTCTGCATTATATTATACAAAAAAAAAAAATAAGGCAAATAACTTTTGTAGTTAATATTGAAAGTATTCTGCATTATAGCCAATACCCACAAAACCTTTCACCCAAAAAAAAAAAAAAAAAAATTACTTTTGAAGATAGTAGTATTAAAAGTATTATGCATTATAGCCAATACCCACAAAACCTCAACCCCAAAAAAAAAAAAGAGAAAGGGCAAATTACTTTTGAAGATAATAATATTAAAAGTGTTCTGCATTATGGCCAATACCCACAAAGCCTCAACCCAAAAAAAAAAAATCTAGAAAAAATCCAAGAAAAAAGCAAATAACTTTCTCTTTACATGAGATCGAACCAAGACATTTCGAAAAGCATCAAGAATGCTCCAAAAAAAAAAAAAAAAAAGGCATCAAGAACACGAGCAGTACGTACTATTCAGGCCGCCAGATTATCCACAATTAATCTGAACTCTGAATACAGAGAATTTATATTTTTTCAACCCTCCCATTTTCATTTACGAGGTACACAGAATCAATCCAACCAACAAAGGATAACAAGTCGACGAGAATGGAAGTGGGCGGTGGTGGAGAAAAGAGGAGTACTCGTGGTGGCGGAAACCAACAAAGGATAATAAAAGGCCGATGAGAGGATCAAGAAACACTTATAATCACGAGTCCATATATATATATATATATATATATATATATATAGATAGTAAACAAGCACATTAATTATATCTTGGGTGTTCTTGGTTTTGTTTACTGATTTCTTTCATGATCATCATGTGTATTCTGGGTTTTCTTTACTCAATACTCATTTCGTAAACCCACACGAAAATTCAACATTAAACCCATATATAGAACGCAAAACAGAAGAAATTATGATTAAATTCCATCTTTCAACTTCAAATTAATTGCAAGAACGCCAAGAATTAAGATTAACGAAAAGATTATTACCTTTGTGATGTGGGAATGGAGGAAGGGATCTGAGGCTTTCAACTACTGTCAGATGTTCTCCGCGCAACCAGGGATACTCACTCCACTGCCAACCTTGAAACGCTAAAGCCAGAATTATCCACCACATGCTGCTTCAAGTTATAGGTGACTTGCATGCATGCATGCATTTCTTTCTTTATGCAGGATATATATAAATTGTTACGCACACTAACCCAACCGACTTTGATGGGAAATTCTTGTATGCATTAGGTTTATGGTATATTATTTGTTATGGATTCTTTAATCTACAAACTGTCACACCTGATCCTATATAACAATAATAAAAAGATACTATTCTTAATAATATATGATGATTAGATAAATATTCTTAACAATATATATTAGAAAACAATAGATGTGTTAAAATATTATTTTTGTTATATATTTTTTAGTACATATTTAGTCAATAGTTAAGTATTTATCAAAAACTATTAAAATGGAATAATTTTGCCTAATTTTTGAATTTAGGAGAGTCAAATTGACAATAAAATAAACCTTTGGAGTGCAAAGTAAAAAATTAAAACATAACGGGATGGTTCGCTTAATGGAAATATAGAATTTTCCAATCTTTTGAAGGGTATTAGAGTGTCTAATTGGGTTACTGAATATATATGGTATTAGAGTGTCTAATTGGGTTACTATGTATATATACTAATTGGATTACTGATTCTCTTTAATTTAACTCTATACTAATTAATCTATTAATTAAGTAAACTCTCACCCTGATAATTAAAATAATTTATCCGAAATATTTTTTTTTCAACTTTTGTATGTGCAGATATTACTAATTCTTGAAAAAGTTTATTTTTTTATACTTTATTTTTCTATACAATTATAAAGGGCCAGAAATACCCTGTTTACGTATCATTGGAAAGTGCATTAACATAAATACGGCAGTAAGAAGCGGCAATACAAAAGTGTGTAAACTATAAAAACGGGTCAAAGTGGATTGTCCCACACTAGCACTTCCGCGCAATAATTCTATCCCCAAAGGCGATCCTATTACAGGAATAGTTTCAGGTACACCTGTTACAATTTTTACTGCCCAATAATGATATCATTTATTTTATAATTTCTAAATTACCTTTAGCAAAAGAAACTAACTAATTAAAGATTGAGATCGGTGGACTTGGCATCTCTTCATTGGTAAAATTTGGCTGATCCGCACGCATTACACCATTTTCAATTTCCCTTCATAAATTCATGTCGTTTATACTCAATAAACATCAATAGTGTAGCTAGATTATTTCCTTCAACATATTTTGTTGAGCAATTAACTTTAGTTAAATCATTAAGCAATTATAATGAGCCGAAGCCCTACTTTTATCGATGCAAAACTATTGCAAATAGATTATGAGAAAATTCCATAATTTCGTTAGAGTATTATAATATTATTTTTTTAATATTTGTATAATATAATATTATATATTTTAAATATTTATCTAATATAAAATTTAAATCACAATAATGTAAATGCATTAATAAAATTGTCATAAAATTCCTCTCGATTATGATCTCTCACTTTCCTTGTCTCTTAGTCATTGCTAATTTTTCAATTACAATTTAGTATCACCAATAACAAATTTTTGTCACGTAGAATAAAATTACAATCACCTTTTATTTGATCTATCTTTTAACGGTTTGATATATCCAACTCTCAGGCCTTGAAACTATCAAGTGTCCGGCTATTATTGATGGTGTACAGAGTTCATACTGGACCATTGATAATAGGGTATAGGGTGTTCACGGTTCGGTTTTAAGAATTTTTGAACCGAATTGTGAGATTTGGTTTAGAAAATTAAAAATAAAACAAGTTGTTTGGTTCGATTTAGTCGGTTCCTGATTTTTGCCTTTTTATTTTTTTTCCGCAAAAAGAACGTAAGCACAAAAAATGAGTGTCTTCATCCAATAATAGATGTCTAAAACTGAAAAGTATAGACGTTAGAATGATTTTCATTAACTAAATAAAAATTATTGTATTTGGCAACAATATTTAGAGTTCCACTATTAATTTGTTAAGAAATGCTTATAATTTATTGCTTGTTCGATTAGAAGACAATCAATACTTGTGTTGTTGAACCAAAGAAAAAAAAAAAAATGTTAATTACTTAGTCTTTTATTCTTAAAAGTTGTCAAAGTTTATTATCTAAGAAATATTATAGATTTTTAGTGATCATTTGTCAACACTATATAGTTACACCAGTACATTTAAAAAGCATTATTTAGATAATTTTTACTAAAATCCTTTATAATTAACTTATGAGAGATCTTTTTAAATATTTGGACAATTATAGTCTAATTCCATAAAAAGTGCCAACAAATTTATAAAGTACTAGTGATATAATTACACTATATTACAAGATTAAATACATAATTAGGTATATACTAACTAGTTAGTTTACCACTGAAAATAATTATGCAGATTAACACGTAATCAGTTAGATTTCGATTTTAAAATATATAAACTAAAATCAAACCACTCAATATTGGTTCGGTTGGATTTACTGATTTTATGCGGTTTATTTTCATATATAAATAAACCGTTAAAATGATTGAATATTAATTTGATTAGTACATCTATACAAAGTGACAAATGAAGTTACTGATGTGTCATTAGATCTGAAAAAAAAAAAAGAAATCCGGCTAAGTATCTAAAATCAGGTAGGGTCATAATTTGATAAGATCTTGTTATGAGAGCTGAATTTGAAAAATGACTTTGAAATATAATTTTGTAAAATATTTTCGTAATTTGATCGATTTGTTCAGTTTATCAAAAATCTTGAACACCTAATGAAGAAGATCCACTTCTATAAGTTAAGAACTACTGGCACTTAATTGATGAGCGGAGAAGAATAATAAAAAAGAGCCGATGAAAAGCGGAGGTTGTCCAAATCTTTAAGATACTTGTATACAAAAAATACAGGATTTTGGGTGAAACCAAATAAACTGACACTAGAAAATAGAAGGGAAGTGATTTATAAAGTTATAAATTTTTAGAATTATTTATCAAAATCCATATTTCACGTAATAAAATAATAGTGAATTATTAATTTTTTGATTTTAGATATTTAATTAAAATTTTTTGTTTTGAATTTAATAACACTTTAATAATTTTGTCATTTTTTTATTAATGCACATAAAAAAGAAATAGAAAAACAAAACTTTCCAAAACACCTGTCTCTTATAGAACAGAAGAGTTATTTAATTAATTGACAATTCTCCACACGAATATCTTACAAAATTAGAAGGTTAAGGCTCGAGTTTTATAACACAAATACAATTGTGACACAATATGATTACAATCCAAGGATAAATGATTTGACCCATAATAAGTGAGTCGACACGTATAGTCTGTTAATTGTATTGTGTGCAATAAAAGTATAGGAAGATTTTAATTTTAGAAACTATTTTTTTATATTTTAAATACTTGTATATTATAATAATATGTGTTAAAAATTTATATTATACAAGCTTTTAAATTTAATGGAATCGTTCCCTCAACGAAATTGTACAATTCTCCAGATATAAAATATATAAATACATTCAGATGTTTTGGGAAAATTTTACAATCTCGTAATGGAATCATCCTATTTTGTTTTAAAATTTATATAGTATAACACTATGTATTTTAAAAATTTATACTGTATAAATATTTAAAGTCAACAGTATGATTTTCTGGACGAAACGGTAGAATTCTTTGATGTTTTATACGGCCTTATCTATGTATATAAATTGCCAAAATAATTGTGCACTATTATGCCTTTTTCACACTAAAGTAATCTGGTAATATTGTACGTTTATACTTCCTAGAGAAATTATTCATGCTAGAGTTCATTTGCAATTAGTTAATAATATAATACATGTTTTTCTCATTATTTCTACAATATTTCATATCAAATATTTATGTGATATGAAATATCGATAACAATATAAACAATAACTCACTAATTCACCTCCTCACAGGTTTGTTTAATTTGACCCGGATTTAATGACCATATATGCTTTGTAAAAATTGGTTCGATATTTTGAAGTAATCTTTTCCTTCCAATCCGGTTTTTAGATTGCTTTTTGGAAAAAAAAAAAGTTAGATATATATGATTTTGGTCCTATTTATAAATTTTGTTGTCAAGATTAAATTTTATTCACATCCAATGCCATCTATTCTATAAAATTTAAAAAAATATTTAAGTAAATCTGATTTTAAACTTCACTTATAGATCTCATGGTCAGAATTAAATCTTATGAAATTTTACTTGTCTTAATCATATCATTCATTTCATAAAATTTCATTTACACCACAAAATTTATAAGTGAAACCGTAAATTACATTTACTTAAATATTTCTATAAAATTTAATCGATAAGTGTGAGATAGAAATCTAGATGTGTATAATAACATCTTGTCCCTGTACAATTATGTTTAGGTTGGTGATATTGCCATAGTATTTATTTTCCAGCCAGAGCAAATTCACCCTAAATACCAATATTACCCTTGCAAGTGAACTCAACAATTCCGTCATTTTATGGAAGAGGACCCACCCCACGTCTTCACATCCTCCCTCCATTTTTTTTTTAAACCTTAGCTTACTGAATCAGTGCATCTCTACCATCTCTTGTTTATTTTGCACAAATCTTTTAGGCATTTTTCATACAAAGTTATTCCTATCGCTCTTTTAATTGTTTTCCCCTTCTCGTCTCTATTTTTCATATACTAATACCAAAAAGAAAAACAAAAAAAAAAAGAAGGAAGAAAGCAAAAACAAATCAGTATATACAAAAAAAGATTTTGAGACTTTCAAATTTATAACAGAAATCCGTTCAACCCAAAAAAGGTCTGATGTAAGTTTTTATTGTTCTAGAAAAAAAGAAAAAACCAAGAAAATGTATATTGAGGCATTACAAACTAAGAAAGATGTGGTTAAAAAACACCCAACAAAAGATAACGTGATTTTGGTATGTTATTTGATTTTGGCTTTTAGATGATTTATTGTTGGTTAGTTTTTCGGACTAGCGGTGTCAATAGGTTAATTTGCCAGGTTATTGTATCATGTCAAATATCTTGTCAAGAGTGTTGTGTTTGTATCATATTATGTGGGGTCTGATTTTTATCGTGTCGTATTTGTATCTGACCTATTTGGGTTCATATCGTATTTGTATCTGACCGGTTTACTATGTGGGTCATATCATGTTTGTATCTGATCTGTTTAGACAGGGAGTATCAGTCTAGTTGATAAATTATATAACTTGCGATCCATTTGAATTAAAATTTTAAATTTTAATTATTTAATAAGTTAAACAATTATGAATAGTAATCTTATTATCATAGTAATTTAAAACACATATTTAAAATTATTGAAAATTTTTAGATAATATTTAAAATAATTATTATATTTGATTTAATAATCTATTAGTAAATTTATTATTCATAATCTTAAATTATACTATATTACATTATAGGGGAACTCTACGGTCCCTTTTAGAGAATAATTTTCTTGGTTTTAAAAGCCTATTATGTACAAGCTTTTAAAACAAGTGATATTGTACTGTACAATCATTTAAAGTACAAAGAAATAATATTCCTAAAAGGGATCGTAGAATTTTCCTAAATTATAATAAATTTATTTTTTAGCAAAATCTAATTATACAGCAACTTAAAGGGTTATCGTATCAACTCATGGCTTGACTCAACCAACCCGTTTAATTTAATTTTGTATTATAAACAGGTTGATCCAATAATAACTTGATAAATTTTGAGTCGTGCCATAACTTGTTAATTTTGTGTTTGTATTCGTATCATTCGTATCATGTTATCGGGTTGTGTCAGAAATTACTAACCCTAAGTCGTGCCATAACTTGTTAATTTTGTGTTGTATTCGTATCATATTATCAGGTTGTATCAGAAATTACTAATCCTACTTGGGATGGGAAGGGATTACTTTGATTGACTTTTAGTATGGCAATCTAAACGCCAAGATTGGTTTGTAAGTTTGAACTTGTTAGGGTAATGCTCTCAAACCAAGAATGGCTATATTAACGTTAAGTACCGGTGATTATTATTCGTTATTCGTTCAAAGTGAAGCCATATACAGATTAAAGGAAGGCTAAATTGATCAGAAGAGATTTTGGATTTGGAAAGCTGCAGAAGAATACTTTTGTGGCAGGGGCTGTGAGATTGAGGAGCGAGGGAGGGAGAGAAAAAGCCAGGCAGAGAAATTTTGGGAATAACATGATTAACCAACTTAAGGGTAATATTGGCATTTACGGCAAATCTGCTCTGGCTGTAAAATAAATGCTATGGCAATATCGTCAGCCTTATGTTTAAGATTGGTTTTCTGAAATCTAGTTATCCCTAATCAACTTGATTTTTGTATGCAAAAATTAAGGAGAATTCTACAATTCTTTTTAGGGAATCATTCTCTTAAATTTAAAAATTTGTATAGTATAATCTTTTAAAACACATGATGTTACACTGTACAAACATTTAAAATACAAAAGGATGGTTTTCTCAAAAAGATTGTAGATTTTTTCAAAAATACTATGGTCCTATTACAAGTATAACTTAGTATCTTAAATACTTATACCGAATAGGTCTAGTTTTTAAAGTATTGTAATACTATAAATATAATATAGGGTTAATTGTAAAAATCTCTTGAACTGTATTCAATTCAAAATATGCCACTATAAACTATTAATTACAGGGATATACTATCAAAATCTCTCGTATAACTCAAATCAATCTTCAAAACATGACTAAACGAGGGATTTGTCCTAATTAAAAAAATTCAAATTCCCTAAATACCCATGTCTCTATTCTTCATTCCCCAATCTCTCTCACAAACCCTGCTGCCATTGATAGTTTAGGGGCCATAGTGCTAATGGGAAATAGTTCAGGATTATTTTGAAATTAAAGCCCCTCTCTATATACAATGTTTTGAAAATCGGACTGGTCAGTTCACCTGTCGGACCGCGAACCAAAAGAACCACCAGTCCGGTCCAACTATTATATGGTCTGTCTATAAAATCGGAAAGAACGGTTAAAAAATCGGGAATCGATAAAAAATCAAGAACTGGTAAAACATTGATTTTTTAAATTTCAAAATAATAAAAATGATTTAAATAAAGAGAAAAATTAAAAGATCGTGAAATAAACTCCATAAATGGCAAACATTGAACACACTAAAGCCTAAACTATTAAGTTATTATTTTTTTCATTTTTTTATGCTTATTTTTCTATAAATTTCACTTTTCTTATTAGAAATTTGATTAGTATTTTTTAGATATTAGGGCTATAATTCTCCAAAAATAATATTTTACTTATATTTTAGATTTTATATAAATATATTTTCATTTTAAATTATATCACATTTTGATAAAAAAAAATCTAAATTAGTAAATCAACCGATTCAATCGGTCTGACCAGTTAAACTGCAAACCAAACAGACCACCGATTCAATGCCCGTCGGATGTTCCAAACATTGTTTACATATAAGATTCTGTTTCGTCTCCTCCTCGTAGATTAGACCCTATTCGCGTTCTGCGTCTGCGTCTGCGTCTGCGTCTGCGTCTGCGTCTGCTTGCAACTCTCTCTATCTATGTAGTTTTATTCGATTGATCCCATCTTTTTTGGTGGTTAGTTTTAGTTGATTGATCACGAATTGCTTCATGGAGGAGATACGGCCATCGGCAGCGTGGAACCCAAGGCTAGATCAGTCGAAAGACCAATCAGTTGCAAGAGAACATAATCCGAACGACGACGACGACGAAGGAAGAGGAGGCAGAGTATCGGAAGGGATTCGGATTCGGATTCTCAATCATAGAAATTGTGCTCCGTGTGGTTGTCAACTTGCTCATGCTTACCGCAAGTATCATAATACTAATGCTGTGCGGACCTTTTATTTTCCTTTATTTATACTTCTTCTTCATGGAGGAGGAGGAGGAGGAGGAGCCGGCGAAGAAATCGTCGGAAGAGGAAGAAGGAGATATTATCAATTATATGCATATTATTAATAATTCGTCGATTTGGGAACCAGTGAAGGATGCAATTGTACACAAGCTCACGATTATTTTAGGCATCGGATTAATTATCATGGTGCCTTCACTTGTTGGGAACGTCCTCACGTGTGTTTTGGTGTAACGTCCTACATCTTCCCCCATTTCCCGTAATTGATTTCTACGTGATACTGCTCTGCATTTGCTTAGCCAAACATGCTGCCCAAAAATACTATCGAATTCGATTCGGTCGTCCGGTTTCCACCAAATCGGTGCCTAGTTAGACGATTGAATTGTATTTTTTGGTTAATTATAGTGAAGTTAGATTTAAGTTTCCCGGACTTTTTAGTTCATTGTTTGTTTTTACTTGTAAACTGATTTGCAGTATTCTAATATTTACAGTATAAGTATTCAAAACGCATCGTATGTTTTAGGTTATAATCATTCAAAACACTATGCAATGGTAGAATTTTCCAATATCTTTGTTTTTCAAATCTGTTGAAACTCATTTTTGTTGGTTGATGAAACTTATCAAATCGACCACAAAGGATTTCAATTTTCCACTTGTGGAATTGGAAGAATAATACTTGCAACGCGTCCTGAATTTAATTTTAGCCTGTTGTATGCTGATGGTACTATAGTATATGCTGAAATTTATTAAAATCATGCATAAGAGGTACAGGCCTTTTCTGGGATTGCTTTCTGGAACCAGAGAGAAATAAGATCAAAGACATTAGGGAGAGATCACAAACTCAAGAGGGCCAAAGCAGAGAGAAGTAAGACTAGGGAAAAGTGAAAAAAGTGAAGAGCTTGGACTAAAAATCTCATGGAGGCAAGAAATTAAGGTTTCTAAATTGGGCAATTGGAACAGGTTGGCATACTATCTGCCAATGCTAGCAAAACATAAAGAGAAATAAGGGTCTGGCAGTATATAGGATCCTCCAACCCACCAGTAAAATTACCATAAACTCCCTCCCCCCCTCCTCACCCTACCCTACCCTGCGCCACCACAGAGGTTGTTTAAATACTGCTTTTGTTGTTCCAAAGTAGTTTAATTTTTTTTTTTTTTTTCCCAAAGTAAATTAGTTTTTTTTTTTTTTTTTTTTTTGGTGGTGTGATAGTGAATGTTCATGCTGCTGTTGTTGAACCATGTGTTAGAAACATGCCAACACTCTAGTCAGGTGTGTCTTTTTCCCCCCTTTATGTGGAGCTATTTTTTTGATTATGAATTTGAGCTTAATATTTTTCTTTAATAAACTTAATTTTCATGGTTTTTGAATATTATTTGTATTTTTTTTCTCTTGGGATTTTGATCTTTTTTTGTTCTGGAAATTGGGAAGCCGAATAAAATTGTGCCACTGGAAAATCTTTGCTATGTGAAGCGGGTACGAAAGAAATGTCAAGATGGAGGTAAAAATGTTACCACTATATGGTATTGACTAATTTGTATATCTATATAGTCTACTTATTTTCAGCACCGCAACTAGTTCAGTTATCATATTTTTAACCAATCTGCATTCTTAAACAATGTTTGGATGTTGTTTACGAACTTTTGAAGATAGTTTAGAATGTCATTGAACTATAGTCACTGATAATTGGGTTGTATACGGATCAATATAATCGCTTTTGTTGGTGTAATAGAAAAAATTGGCCATACTTTTCGAGACTGTAAAAGAAATATGCTTTTTTTTTTTCTTCATTTTGCTACAATGACAGCAGAGATTAATGCAGAACCATCTATAAATGTCAGGAAATGGATGTGAACAAGCAAATCAGGTTAGATTAAGCAAATCAGGTTCTTTGACCAGAATAAGAGAAAATGTGAAAGTCCAAATCTGTTGAAAACAATTTGGAGATGTAAATGCCTTTTAAGAGTACATATGCCGTATTGCCCTTTTATCTTTCCAATGCCAAATAGAGTTGTTTACATTTTGAAATGAAATTGTGTCTGTAAGGCTTACATTTGCTAGATTGTTATACTTAGTGGTGACAGTTGGACGGTTTGACAGGCAAGAATGAGCTCTCTGTGATCTTATGTTTGGCATCAGAACGGGATGAGTTGGACGGGGTTCCAAATGATGTGCTTGAGCTCATCAAGGAATATCAGTTGAGTACTTTTGTTGCCAAAGTGGGTCAAACTTTTTTCTCTGAGCATTTCTTTTTGGGGTTAATTACATTTTCCTGTTGTGAAGCAGCTTTTCAACATTCCTATCTCTGTATTTCCCAGAAAACAGTCTTATAAAATGATTGATAATTTGTAATGGATTCAGATGGGAAACTTTTGAGAAATGCTTAACTTTTGGAATTGGAGCCTAGTGCACGAAGTCCAATATACAATTAAAGAATGTGTATTTGTTCATGTTATTTTGGCATGGTATTGCACCATCTTCTATTAAGTTCTGACAGCTTAATAACTCTGAATGACGACATTAATGTAACTTTATTCAGTTTGCTATTTTCTTTCGTGGTAAAATAGGACTGTAATCTTTTATTTGCTTTTGGTTCGTCTTTCGGAGGAGAGGGAAGTGAGTGTTTACATGGATCTATAATCTAGATAATTTTCATACTTCTTTACCCAAAAGGTGTGAGCAGAGTACCAGATGTTTTGTTAGATGGTCGCTTTATTTCAATCCAAGAACAGGCTTGCCGCTTACCATTGCCCATGAATTTTCAAATTCCTAATCATCCATCTCTTCCTTGTATCAAATTGAAATTCTGTATTTTGATGACATACTAAGTAATAGTTCAGTGTGTTTGCGTATTATGTTTCATATTTGCTTTTATGTGACTAACAGCTATTATCATTTGAGATGATTCCTTAATTTATGGTGTTTTATAACCGTAATGATCATGTTGTTGGAGCTCACTTATTTCAGGTTTGCAAATATGCTGCATCTACAAAGGAAGAATGAGATGAACAATGCAAGTTCTGGCCAACATCCTATCATCCACCAACATAGTGAGTTATTTTTGAAATATTGCAACAATTATGTTTGGCTTTTGATTATTCTCATTTCTCTTTCATTTCTCCATCTTTCAATGGCAGTAATATCCCTGGCCTACTACAATCAGCGATGAGGATACAAATTCAGTTTTCGGCTTCATGAAATATGCGGTTGACTTGGCAAAATCAAGCACAGAGATCTGGTAATTACTTTGAGTACGCGAGGTTGTTAATGCCCTATCTTCTATGTCAAAATCTTAGCATTTACTTTATCAAATTGTTGTTATAAATAAAAACTATCCATATTATCTTTATTCTTACATGCTTAGCTGCAGGTTTCATTACCTTGTTTCCAGTTTAAATTATAATCACCAGTCATATGGGATCTTGTGCAAATGTTATATTCTCAACCATCTACAAGTTCTGGCCGTTTCTTTTTCTGGTTCTTACCGACATCCAATTATCTTTTTTTTTTTTTGGTTTTGTTTTGTGTTGTTTGGGGGGGGAGCACTTACATCATGGGGATGGGATCACCTGAAATGGGTAAGCTGTTGGTCATGCTATGAAATAGTACTTAACTGGGTTGGTTACTGATGGATGGTGACTCAAGTAATGCATACCTATGTGATTTTTCTGCATGCTATTATCATCTCTAACCTGACTCTTCTCTTAGCTGGTCAATGCTGCTCTTATTGTTGATCCTTCAATTAAACAGGTGATTTCAAGCGTATTAGACCAAGATCTATTCTAGGACTGGTCCCAAATTAAGACCAGCATGGAAACGAACAGCTTCAAACATCTAAAGCCTTTACTCACACCAACAAATCTGAAATGGAAAATCAGCAAACCTTATTTCCTTGCCACGTATCCTCTAATGTAAAAGGCTTATTTATCTGTGTATCTTGTTTGCATCCTGGGGGGGGGGGGTGGACTGAGCAACAGATACCTACAAGTTCTATTTCCTTGCATCCTTTGCGCCATGCTGCTATGGTTGCTATTGGACATTCTGCTGCAAGAGATAGGCTTCTTTATCCTGATAGTGGACATAGTGGAGCTGAGATGGTTGATTACATGGTTCCCACTTCAACAGGCTTGCCTTCAAAAAGACAAAAGATTAATCTTACTCAGGTAGCCTACTTTGCTTGCTTGTGGTTCTTGGATTGTTCTTGGGATGTTCCTACGGCCCTTGTTTTTATTGACTATTATTACCTGAAAAATGTCTTTGGAAAGGGAGGTTGATGGGGCCTAATGTGTCACATCAACTGTAAAATTGTTAAGAAGTCTGTTGTACATAATTATCATTTATGTGAATCTGGTTCTTATGTTTTTATGATAATTTCAATCTTAATAGAAGTGAAAATTTCGGGGTTACAACGCATCAGTACAAAATCTCTAATGCAGGAGTATGTTACATGTGTGTAATACTGAAGTGTATAAATGGGTAAATAAAAATTACAATTGATGTATCTTATTTGACCATAACTAATATGGGAGTACGAATTTTGCACGTTTAGAAATATAATTGTTTGTTTTTTATTGATATGAGTTAAAAAGTAAAGCATGTTTGGAAATATTAACTGTTTGATTTTTTTACCTCACTTAATTTTTCGCTTATATAATTTTTATTTCAATGTTTAACTAATTCAAAGAATTTTTTGTAGTTCGTATGAGTTTAGAAAAATATTTGTCGGTGATTTTTATGCATTTTCTTTAGATGTACTTTGTTAGAAATATAAAAAATTTGTTTAGTTTAATAATCCAACGGCAAGGCAATTTTATAAAAACTAAATAGTTATGTCTTGTGAATAACATATCTACTTTGCAACCTTTAAAATAGAAAATCATTTCCTCAATTGATAATTATTGAAGCATTCTACAATGAGTTCATTCTAATCTATTTAATTTTAAAAATAGGAAAGTATAAAGTATCATGAAATTGGAGTGTAATACACGACAAAAAATATATTAGAATTTATTATTATATCCATTTTGTAAGTTTAATAATCAAAGAATGTAGTGTGTAGTCTTGAAAATGTTGACAATTTATAAAATTTTTTGAAACCCTTTATTCGTTTTAATTATCCAAATTCTATTCTAATAACTTTGGACTTATCAAGTACATTAAGGTATTTGATTATTCTTGAATACCTATATCTCTCTGGAACCAACTTGATGAAGGAACTATTCGTGAGCAAATACTAAATACCAATTTCTAAGTTAGAAAACAAAATCTCTTTTAAATGTATAGCTTGCACAATTATAGGAATTATACGTCATAGGAAAAAAAGTGAAAAATAGTTTACCGCCATTTTATAATTTACAGCATGAAATTTAGTGATTTATTCATTATGTTAAAACTATCAATTTGTATAATAGTAAATTAAAAAGTAGATATTTAATATTTTAAATTTTATTTGATAGAATAAGATCAATAATATATACCTGCGATGGCAATTAACTTGTATAGTAATAATTCAAACGTAACAATAAATATTTAATATTTAACTTTCAGTAGACAAAGTACACTTACCACCTCAAGCTGGGGCAACTTTTTTCAGGCAACCAAGGGTATTGTGGTTGTGAATGTAATTAGAACAAAGTGAACAAGTGGAATCCGAATTTATGTTATGGGATTTAGGAGGTGGAGTGCAATCAATCTTTAATCTGTAGATCCTCTTCATTTCTGTCTTGTTGATCTTTAATTTATGTGACCTTACTTGTACTCTTTCTTTTAGGTGTGCCATGGGTCTTGTGCATCAGAGAGTCGAGCGAATGGTTATTTTATGCTCTGCCAAACCCAAATGCTGGCGCACTAGGAAGTGTCCACAGGTTAGAAGGAGAGAGGAGTTTGAATCACCGCTATGCTGTTTTCAGGGTTTTGTTACCTGAAGAGATGCACAAAGATGAAACTTTAATCCAATCGAGTACCTCTGAAAATTTTCACATTAAAATTTAAGTATGTCAAAGTATGAGCACTTGGCATTGAAAAAATCATTTACAACTTAATTATTGCAGATATTTGACTGCTAACAAAATTATTGCTTACCCTTCTTTTCAGTTTTAGTTGTTATATCTCGTAATCTTTGTCATACAATTATTTACTATCAAAAGTAATCTGCATTTATCCGAGTCTTCTTGTTGTTTTGATTTTATATGATATTAGTGCTTAGTGAAGTGCTAAATTTTACCAAGATTTTGCTAGCATACACTTGTTAATATATAACCTGAAAAGTTGAAACACCGTATGACCATTTACTTGAATTCTTGTACTTTAAATTCAGTTGATAAATGTATTTTGGTTTTGGAACAGGTGAACCTTGTGAAGATTTCAAAAATTGAAGCCAATCTTATATCAGTTATAGGATCTCCTCCCCTTTGGATGGATCGGTTTTTCATGACTTCAATGTTGTAAAACCAAGCAATTTTGTTAGCAGTAGAAATGCAAGCTCGATTTGATTATTTTTTAAGGGTTATTTTATTATTATTTTTTTTGGTGCATTGTGCGGAGAATGTATATAATTTGTTCAATATAGTTCTTATGTACTATATCGAATTTTCAGTTGTGCAATTATCACTTATTCTAGTGTCTGCGCATTATTGATGGTATACCAAGTTGATATTGGATTATTGGCAGTGAGGAAGTTCTACTTTCCTACATAAAATAAGGAGGTGTTTAGTTTATGGGTATGAGAGGGGGAATGGGAATCAAAGTTAATGATACCCATAGATGGTATTTGGTTGAACACTATGAGAATCATTCTATGGGAATGAAAGTGTTAGAAAATAGCAAACCCCACTTTCATTCCTCACTTGTGACATGGGTTTCAAGTTGAGTAACTTATTAATACAATGAAACCCATTCCTATGTTAAACCAAACAAGTAAGGGGGAATGATATAAACCCATACCAATAGTGGGGTTTATGATTCCCATTCCGATTCCGATTCCCGAATGTGAACCAAACACTTCCTAAGAATTAGTTTAGTAGTACTTAATTAATGATGAGCGGGAAAGAATAATAATAAAAAAAAAGAGTTAGTAGACAAAAATATAGAATTTTGGGTGAATCCAAATACAGTGACGTTAGAAAAAGGAGAAATAATACGAGTATAGTTATGACATAGCATGATTATGAAATTAGTGAGTTAAAGACTTTCAAATTTTATAATTTGAGATGAATTATGGTGTAACATGATTACGTACAACACAATACGAGCATATAATTGTTGACATAAATATATTCAGATGTTGTATACTGCCTCATCCATGTACATAAATTACCAAAATAATTGATGAAAGGTGTATTAATAAGACATTTTGGATGGGAGATTACAAACTAAAGAGGGTCAAAGCAGAGAGATGAGTAAGATCATCAGGGGCAAGTGAAAAAAAAGTTCGAGTTTGGACTGAATAGGCATGCAAGAAACAGAGGCAATTGAGACATACATTCTGCAAATGCTAGCTATTCCATGAAGAGAAATAAGGGTCTGGCAACATATAGGATGGATGGCAGATGACCAAAGCCATAAAATAACAAAAGAGTGATTATTGACAATTATGATCACAACATTAATTGCTCTGAACAGGTCTCCTGCATTAGTATTTAACTAACTGTAATCAGAATTAATGGAGCCAATTAAAGGTCTCATCTATCATCAGCAGGCTGCATTGCAGCAAGACAGCATGAACATACCATGCACTACAAAAACATCTCTCAAGTAAGTAACACTACCAAAAGCAAGTTCTCTCTCAAGATCTACAGAGCTAAAAGAAGTAACAACAGTTGAAGTAGATCATATCAGAGTTACTCAGAAAGAATTAATCCCCAAAAGAAAGTTGAAAAATTGATGAATTAATGAATCCTGTCCTCCTCAGTCCTCAGTAGCCCAGCAAGAGACGGATAGGCAGTGACAGCTGCATGCATGCATCCACAAAAACAAAAAATCAAATTGTAATTCTTAGTATAAAAATTTACTGGATATATATAAATCAACATGATTTGTTTGAGACTTACAACTGTGCAGCAAAGACTAAATGGATAAGGAATCATGTTAACTATGAGGGCAAGTGACTGGCTTGAGTAGTTACTTCCACGCTGTGCTCGTACAACCATCTCCTGACTGTATCCCATAACATATACGGCCAATAACGCCACCAAACCCACCTGCAATTACCAAATATGCACATATATATATATATATATATATATAAGTGATTCGAACTCAAGACAAATAGATTGTACGAGGATGACGTACGGGAAATTAATACTAGATCATATATATTATATGAAATGTACTAGCTGCACTTATACCTGACAGTAGTAGACTGTAGGTAGAATGATCAACAATATAAGAATAGGCACTGCACCAACTGCATAGATAGTTTTCCTCCTTGGAGATTTTGAAGCGCCCACAGCAAAAGAGGCAAAAGTGGCAGCACTTCCACACCAAAGAACCAAGAGGTTTCTGCAATGGTCAATCATTTTTTTTTTTTTTTTTGTGAATTTAAGTCCAATTAATGCAACTTAACTTGAGGAAAATAGGAAATAGTACTAGAGAATTAATTAAAATTAAGTACCCTTGATGACAAGTTCGAATGACAAAATGAATCCAGCCACCAAATGAGACTCCAACAAGATCAGCAACTTTTTTATTCAATGTCCTGAGGGTGTCCATTGGAGGTCCAATATCAAAGGCTCCATTAAAGAATGTAGTAGTCTCACCCTTCAAAATTGCATTGAGAAAGTCCATCATTGGAGTCCAAGAAATCCCAAGCAAAAAACCCATAATCATCAAGATGATGACTCTCCTTCTCTATATAATTAATTCGAGTAATAACAAATTTAGTACAAGAATTATTATATATGAGAACTGAACAGAACAGTAAATTTGGCCTAATTAGAACAGAACAGACCTCTCCCCAAGGGGGTGTTACCCTGTACCAAAGACAGCATGCAATAAGTCCAAGCAATAGTTGAAAACTTCCCATATTCATATTGGTCAAGAAGCTGCTCAACCCATATCCAGCACTAAAGAAACTAAAAATTCCGCATACGGCGATGTAGACCTGCATTAAAGAAAGTAAAAAACAAGAAATTTGGTGGACTGAAACCGTTGTGAAATTACCATTAAGTCATCAACTGCAGAATTTTTGCAGGGAACTGTCCTAAATATATATTACTTCACTATATATAAGCAAATTAGAATTGATCACCCACTGATCATCTTTCAAGAATAACAATAAACCCCTCAAAAAAATGAAAGATTACTGATCAACTCCTCAATTCAAAATAACAGAATCTCTAATATCTATCAAGAAATTAATTTCCCATGATTCACGATAACCCAAAATGTAGTCCAAGTTGTCAACAAACAGAACAATTTGCATCGCATGGACAAATTAATCAAATATATGAAAAACAAGTCCACTAAAATCACACCAAGTCAATTTCTTGAAATCAAGAAAATGTGCATTTGATAAGCTATCCATTTTCAGTAACATAATTAAATTATACTAGAAGATTCTTGATAACATACGTTCCCAATGTGGGCTTGAATCTGGGGATGGAGTGGGCCGAAATTCAAGAAATGTTGAATTGATACTTCTCTGCGTAGAAAAGCTGCTGCCAAGGACAACATGATGAATTATGGACTTGAGTTGCAGAGAGATGATATGGAGTTCTAAGGGTAGGTAGCTAGAGTGAGACAGAAATAGAGGAGGAGGAAGTTAGTTATTTATAGTTCGTTGTTGTGGCGGTTATATTTTAGCACAGGGACACCGCAAGGTGTGTGTTTCAGCGTGTTAATTTGTCAGGGGCAAAATTATGAAAACTCAGGCTTATTATTTTAACCCCTTACTATATTTAGGAGGGCAAATATATAGGTAGACCCGATTTTTTGCCCCACTTATAAATCTTGTGGTGTGGATTAAATTTTAGAGAATTTATGACATCAGCTGATGTAAATAAGATTTTTTAATGTTAATCCTGACCACATGGTCTACAGGTGGTGTCAAAAATCGGGTCTACCTAAATATTTTCTATTTAGGTGAGTAAGTGGTGTAACCCCATACTAGATTATATTTTAAAGATCAATTTGGTCATCATTCGTAAAAGAATTAACCAATTTAAAGCTTGTCAGAAATTGTGGATAAACTAACGGATCCATTGACAACATATCTACGGCAGGTTAACATATATTCACGTGATTATCACGTAATTTAGTCTATTAATTTATCCAGAATTTCTACTATAGGCCTTAAATTAGTCAATTTTTTTTAAAGATAAGGGATCAAATTGGTCTATTATAATATATAAAAGACTGAATTGGTCGATACCAAAAAATCTAAGAGACTAAATTGATTTTTGTTCCTTAAAGCAAAATAATATTTCTTGCTAAGGAAAATAATATTTCTTGCTATTAAAGGCAACAAATTTTATATAGATGAATGTGTCTTCATTGACTTTGGATTCAATTTGTTTGAATTTTTCTCTAAATTTATAAATTTTGTTCATGATTATATACATTTTTTAGCATATATTAATGAATTTTATCTATTATGACTTTGGTAGTTTTGATATTAGTATTATGGGGAAATGGCCATTTGGGACATTTTATTTTATCAATGAAAAGTGTGAGTGGAGTGTTTAAAATTTATTATGTAGTGTCAAAATCAACACCTTTATAGGCTGTTTGGTTCATGGATGTTGTGAAATTAAATAATTAATTTTATGTCATTCTATGTTTGGCTGATTTTTTTAATATGGGATTGTTATCCCAAATAATCGAACTAATCCCTTATAGAAGGGATGAATAATGCCATGGAGAGATAGTATTAGCTAGTTGTATCTACCTGGGATGACTCGTTGATGGAATAAGAAAAATTTTGACTAATTTACCCCTAATAAACTTTACAACCCTATATCTTATATTGCCATATTAGATTATAGGGATATTTATAGATTTGATATTTGGTCCATATGCCCAATATGCAACCCGACCTAGTTTTAACTGGTTAAGAAAAAATTGACTCGATATTTAGTTCGTTTACATGGATTTCCAATTCAATACATTTATGATAATTTTGTTTTCCAAAAATTTAAGAAATAAAAAATTTGACCACAAAATTATACAAATACCCCTATAAATGAGTAGGATAGGAGAAAAAGTCATTTAATATTAAGTTTTAATATGTAAAATTACAATATTGATATAAAAAATAAAAAAGACTGCTAATTGTACATGTACATCTGCAGATGAGTGTAGAATGAGTAAAAGTCCATTATTATTAGGTCATAATATATAAAATTACATAATGACCCTATATATACATTAGATCAAGTTATATTGGGTCATTGTAAATTGTTGACTCACTAATCCTAATACTTAACTCAGTAACATTAACCAATTAAGATTGTCACTTCCATGGTTCGAAATGACCTGGTTAACAAGCTACGAGTTAGTGGATGGAAAGATCATAACGTCTACAAGTAGAGTTTAAAATCATGCCTAGTTAAGTATTTTCTTAACCTCATCACTGATAAGTTATAGACACTTTTATTTTACTTATTAATTTTAGAAAACAGCGCACACAATTATGTGCCTCACACAAGTATAATATAGTAGTAGAATTCAATTTACCCCTGGATAAGTATCTAAATATTATAAAGCCACATGTATTTTAGACTAATAATGAGAACCTAATAGAGGGCAAATTCTTACGTGTACATCCAGCGCACAAAATTAATGAATTTCACATGAGTTTCGTAGTCGGACTCAAAGATTTTGTATCTTGTTAGTACATAAATCACAAGAATTTACCAAACCCTAATTGTCGTGTAATTCCATTATTGATGGGATTGTAAACAAACCTTCTCAAGGATAACTTTTAACTAAAGGAAAATAAGAGATTACATACGTAAACTTTCTAAAAATTATTAACTCCACTAAATACTTATTTCTCATTCTTAATTCTAAATTTTAGATTAACCTTTTTTAAATTTTAGATTGATCTTACTCCTAATTTGTAGGCACTCAATTTTTTTTTTGATAACATTTATAGGCACTCATATGTTAAAATAAAATAAAAAACTCTCCCATTATAATTACTAGTGACAAACACGCACCCAATATGTATGCAATATAAAAATTAGATTTATTCAGAAATAATTTTGAATAAATTAAATAATGGACAGTTATGTAGACAATGAAAATTGTTACAAATTTTATATCTAGTGGATATCTACTCATGTATTTAAATTTGATAAAATTTGATAAGTTGTAATAGAAGTACATCTATATCCAAGTATCAATGAGTGTCAAGTTAGGTTATTTACCTTACGTAACTAATGGATAATTGTACTCTGTGTATAAATACATGCACTACATGAGAAATAATATAACAGGCTATTTGATCTTCCATATTTTCTTTTCTCTCTTATTCTCTCAATTTTATATTTTCTTTACGTCTTTATATATTTTGTTTAACTTTTATAACACGTTATCATGATCAATTGAGTATATAAGTATTCTATTCTCTCAATATCTACTTATTATTTATTTCGATTATTACTTTGAATCATGTCAAATTTTAGGAGACAGCAACAGAAAATAAAATACTACATCCAACCAAGAGAAGGCAAAATTAATCATCATATTCATGAAGGATTAAGAAGTGAGTATCTTATTGTAAAAGATCCTGCAGATCTATGGAGCAGATTTACGAAAAAGTCTAAAAGATCGATTTGATCACCAGAAAATAATAATTCTTCCTAGAGAGATCGATTTGACCACCACCAGAAAACAGTAATTCTTCCCAGAGAGATCGATTTGACCACCACCAGAAAACAGTAATTCTTCCCAAAGCTCGTTGTCTTAATGAGTAGTTGTATTTAAGGTTGCAAGATTTTAAATATGTAAATGACTATAACTCAATAATGTTCAGAATTAGTTCCTAATTAAAATTCCATAGGAAAAATATTATTAATGAAGATATGATGGAAAAAACATTCTCTACTTTTTACGCTTTGAATGTGCTCCTGCAGCAGCAATATCGTGATTCATAAAAAAGGTTTTACGAGATCTCAACTAATTTCATAGTTTCTTTGTGGCTAAGTTAAATAATAAATTATTGATGAAGAATCATGAATTCTGTCCCACTGCTCTATTCTGTGATGTGAATGTAAATATGTCTAAAACTGCTTCATTTGCTGAAGTGAATAAATGAATACAGCTTTACAATTCTTAAAATAATTGACTGTGAGTGAATAAATGAATACAGCTTTACAATTCTTAAAATAATTGGCTGTGGACGTGAACGTATTCCCTAAAGTGAATGCAACTATATATAATAATTCTTAAAATAATTGTGATTGTGGATGGAGACCCTGTACAAGAATTGAGGGCTATTGGACCCACAACGAGTATGAATTTTGTTTTTGGGCTCGTTTAGATTTTGCTATTAGCAAAAGTAATGTACCACAAAAAACGGTTCATATTTACCTTAGCAGTTAGTCCTAATTTATCATCAGTGATAGTATTAACACCATGTTTAAACCGTAAATCATATATTTTCAATCTCTTCATCTTCTTGAAGCTTTTCAAAGATGTCTTGTCTCTGACATATAACAATTCTTAAAATAATTGTGGTTGTGGATGTATTCCCTGCTATGTATAACAATTCTTAAAATAATTGTGGTTGTGGATGTATTCCCTGAAGTGAATGCAGTTATACATAACAAATTTTAAAATAATTGTGGTTGTGGATGTATTCAGAATGCAGTTATACATAACAATTTTTAAAATAATTGTGATAATTGTGGTCGTGGCCATGGACGTGGACATGGTCGTGGCTATAAAAAAAATAGTAATAATCACCCATACGACTAGAAGTAGATGTGTTAATCTTAAAGCCTAGAAACTTGCATGTAAAGTTGCAAGACGCATGTAATGTTGCAAGACTAGAAAGGAAACAAAAATTTATTGACAAAAAGGGTAAAAAAAACTAGCTTCCAAAGTTGCACGACAAGAAAGGAAACAAAAATTTATTAACAAAAAGGGTAAAAAAACAAGCTTCCAACCTCAATAAACGCAAGTAGACAGGCGATATGTTTTTTAAATCACAACAAAGTTTTTCATTACAATATAAATTTATATATCTTTTTATCTTTATACAAGGTAATACGTACTCTATAACATCAATGTGTTGAACAACGTACACGGAGATGTAAGGCCGGAATTATGTATAAATATTATTGTATTAATCTAAAAAATGAATTTTACTTTTGTTGTATTAACCTAAAAAATGAATTTTACCTTTTTTTTTTTTACTAAAATTCTAAAATTTTATATGTTATAACGACATTAAATAAATAAAATAGTAAGCAAATTGTTAGGATCGGAACCCCGGCATTATATTTCTAAAAATTACTTAATAAACTTTTGAAGATAATAATGAATATAAATACAGAGAAATATTGTAACAAAAGGGATACAAATTTACGTGGTTCGGTCAAATCGACCTAGGCGAAGGGAAAAAATTCACTAACTTAAGAGGATTACAAATTTGGAGAGATCTCTACAAAAGGGGGTATAGGCATCATTATAACAAAAGTAAAAGAGAGCCCAAATAAGACAAAAGACTGGATGGCCATAAAAGCCCTAAAAATTCACTAAAACTCTCTTGACTTGGTGCACTTAAAACCTTAATTAAGCCCCTTAATTTATAACATTGGATGGAAGTGAAATATTCTTCTCAAATCAATGTAGGACAAAACAAAAGATACAAGACATATTCAACAAATCTCTGCTTTGGCTTGTATCGCTTAACAAATCCTCATAAAATGGCAAATTTTCACAAAATGAAATTCTCCACCTTCTCCATGAAAGCTTAATAGCCCAGATTCTCGATTCATATACAAATGGATCGACATAACTCCACCTTCTCCAACAAAGTCCCAAATTTGTACTCAATGCAAGCCCACTTTTCATCCACAAAATAGGCCCAACAAAACTCTTCACAAATACCAAACGGACCACCCGGAAGTTCAAACGTCCAATACACAAAGAAGAGTAACGAAACGGCCAATACCAAGAAGAAATTGCTTGCCAATGAGTAATCCATGATTCAAAATTTCTCAACCCAAAACTTCGTTACCATCAAATCGGCTTAACCGAGTCCTCGGTTCTGATACCAATTTGTTAGGATCGGAACCCCGAATATTTTCGAAAATTACTTAGTAAGCCCTTAAAGATAATAATGAATATAAATAAAGAGAAATATTGTAACAAAAGGGATACAAATTTACGTGGTTTGGTCAAATCGACCTAGACGGAGGAGAAAAATCCACTAATTTAAGAAAATTACAAATTTGGAGAGATCTCCACAAAACGGGCTATAGGCGCCATTATAACAAAAGCATATATCAGAGAGCCCAAATAAGACAAAAGGCTGGATGGCCATAAAGGTTCTGAAAACCCATTAAAACTCTCTTGACTTGGTGCACTTAAAACCTTAATTAAGGCCCTTAATTTAAAACATTGGGTGGAAGAGAAATACTCTTTTCAAATTAATGTGGAACAAAACAAAAGATATAAGGCATACTCAACACAAACTCATTCTATAAAAACTCCACACTATATTCATTGACCACCCTACTAAATTTCAGATGCAAAACAGAGAGGGAAAGATTACTGATAGAGAAAGAGCGACGGGGAAAGACAGGAAAGAGAAAGGGGAGTTGGAGCAAATGAGGAGTAGAGAAGATGGCATAAGGGACGTAGAGGCAGAGTAGAGGAGTAGAGGTGAGGATATAAAATTTAATAAATAATTACCCTTTATAAATGGATAATTAACAGCGTGAATTTAACCTTTTATTTTTGTAAATAATTACCTGCTATAAAAATGTAAATGTTTATAATAAATCATCATTTCACATAGGGTAAAATAAAATAAATAAATAATTGAGATGATTTTACAAGACACAGAGATTACACTGATAGCAAGGGCCGAGATTATATTTTTCTGAAGTTTACATATTTGGAAAGAGACAAAGATTGACTCACAAAAGTATAATGATTTAGGTTCGTGTAATTATTGAATGCATGAAATTTAAGTACTGTCACAAAATTCTTTTAATTAATGAAAAATATCTGTCACAAAATCTATTATATGTCAAGAAAATATTTCATTGTAAACAAAGTGATGGAGGCTCCTGATCACTGACATAGAAATTGAAGGAAATCCGGGTAAAAGATGCAACTAATTAATACTCACTTATAATGAGAGTTGGAGTAGATTATCAAAAAATAAAGAGGGTTGATTTATTTCAATGGAAAAGTTAACTTCTACATTTGCATTTTCAATTTACCAAGTGTAGGAGTATAAGGAAAATTTTACTTTTAGTATTCATGATCTTTCAGGCCTTGCCAATTGTTTGGTGATGCTTATGATCCTTTTTTTTTTTTTTTCCTTAAAAGCCTACCCCTTTCTGTTTTCCTATTTTTTAATAACTTGAACCCACAACCAATAGATTATAGAAAAAGCGTCAGTCAACTGAACTTTATTGTTTATATATGTTCTTTTCTTATGGGAAAAAAATTGAATTTTTCTAATAGATTATCAAGAGAAGTTTGTTGATAAACACAATTTACTATCTAAATGTACACGTGTGTGTATATATATATATATATATATTATATTCCTCCCTTATAGTTAGTTACTTTCCAGAATTAACTTCATTTGTTTAGCACACTTAAATTTATTGTTCCTTGAAATTAGTACTTTTTCAATTTAACTTCATTCTTCCCAAAAAAAAAAAAAAAAAAAAAAATTAAAGAATGCTGGTGGCAATCATAACACAAACCTTAGGAAATTTTTTTTAATGTTTTCTTTTATAGACTGGATTTCATTTACTAATGCTAATTATATGACATGCCCTTTATAAGGCATTCAATGCATGTGCATTACGGATACGTTTGATAAAATTGAAATTTGAAATATGAATTCTGAACATTGAAAATTAAGTATTGAAGTCTTAATTTGTTGAATTCATAAAATTGTATCAGTTTGATAATCAGTTGAATTTGAATATTGAATTAAAATATTTTACCTCATATATATTATATATTTTGATAATAATATTATATATTTTTTAATAATAGATTATTCTAATTAAATATTTTTAATACAAATAAATAATTCATTAATATAGAATATGTGTGTGTAAGAACGGTCTCTATGTGTGTGAGAGAGATAAGTCCAAGTATGTGTTTATATGTGAGAGAGAATGAATATAATATAGGTAAGTGTATGTTTATGTTTATGTGTTGAAAAAAAGAATATAATTTGTGCAAATGTGTGATTTTGTGCGAGAGAGAATGAATATTGTATGTGTAACTGTGTTACGTGTGAGAGAAGGTAGTGTGCAAGTGTGTGTTTATGTGCGAGAGATCTTTAAATAAAAATAGTATGTTTATGTGTGAGAAAGAAAGAATATAGTGTGTTCAAGTGTGTGAGTGTGAGAGAAAAGGAATACTTTTTATGCAAGTGTGCGTCTATGTGTGAGAGAGAAAGAATATAGTGTGTACAAATTGCAATTGTGTGTTTATGTGTGAGAGAGAATGAATATAGTATGTGCAAATGTGTGTTTATGTGTGAGAGAGAAGAAATATAGTGTTAGAGAGAAAGACTATAGTGTGTTCAAATGTGTGATTATGGAATATTTTGTGTACAAGTGTATATTTGTGTGTGTGAGAGAATGAATATAGTGTGTGAAAGTGTGTTTATGCATGAGAAAATGAATATAGTGTAAACTAGTGTGTGTGAAAGAGTGTGTGAATGTAAATAAAGAAAATTGAGTGAGCTTTGTTATACTAATAAAGAATTCAGTAAATTAAGTGATAAAATTTTGAATTAAAATTTTATATAGAAATTAGGTGACACTTAATGCATTCAGAAGTGATAATTCACACAAGACAATTTTGTTATCAAACACATTTAATACAAAAATCCTTTAATACACACTTAATACAAAAATCACTTAATAAATTAAATTTAATCCCTTAATGGATTATCAAACACCCTCTAACTTTGTGCAATTATTCGTATCTTGGCCATCAAACTAAGTACCGGTGCTTATCGTTCTGCGTGTGTTCTCAATCAGGATACATTTAATTGTTGAGCAATTTAAGGATAATTAACTTGTCTTATTTTACTGGACATAAACTCAAAAGTATCCAATACACTCAAATCCACATGGACAAATTTTACCCCTGTAATTGCAGCAATTATCTTCTATTCCATTTTTTATTCACTCTCTATACTACCTAATAATCAGTCAAGATTTCTTCTAGATATACTGATATAATTATGAATTTTAATAGAGCAAATTTAGATGTTTATTGGATAGTGAAATGGAAATTATGATAGAGGGTGGGATAGAAAATTCTTTGCTAAAAATACTTCCTCATTTTATGCCATTTTTAAATTATCGATTGCTTCAAAAATTTACTAAACTATTAAATGATTTTTTTTTCCCAATTTATTCTTTATTGTGATATTAATGGGGTTGGGGCATGTTAATACAACAAAATAATTTAGTAGTCATTTCAATTATTATTTTTATATATATAAGTGATACAATTATATAATTTTCTTAATTCTTGTGCACCAATTTAAAGACAATTAAAATAAATTAAATATATTACTTTGAAACTTTAAATAGTGTATTTGTCCAATAAAAATCTACCTCTATCGCTCTTTTGTCCATCTGTAGCATCTTTTGTCTTTAAGATTGATTGAGAAAAAAAATGCATGTACATTTGGAAAAGTATCCAAACACTAAAATTAAATAAGTAAATTAGTGTGGTACATAAATCTCATATAATCTATATTTATAGTTATTCCTTATAATTAGTTCTTATTTATCTTTTGCAAGACTGAACTTGGAAGATTTTAACTGCACATTTGAGAATTATTTTTATAGATTCAAATTTTTTTAAGCTTCTGGCATTATATAATTGAATAATATTATTACTATCTTTTGTTAATCATCATTTAATTTAAATAAAGCATTTATATTATATATAATTTTTTTCAAAGCGACAACATTATAACCTAACTTACTCTACAAAGAGATACAAAGGGAATCAATTGGGTACTGTTAAGGGATTGGAGGGAAAGAGAATTCTCCAGACCAGATAAGGGTACTTTGGCACCTACCTGAATTTCTATAATGCTTGGGGTTTGAATCCCAAATTTTATAGCGGAGAATGCCT
The DNA here is from genome assembly GCA_025175665.1 of Cinchona pubescens. Lineage (NCBI taxonomy): Eukaryota > Viridiplantae > Streptophyta > Magnoliopsida > Gentianales > Rubiaceae > Cinchona > Cinchona pubescens. The sequence continues at coordinate 330,551 of JANKKI010000353.1, forward strand.
TATGATGCATTTCTTGACCAACTCCACTAAATGAAGTTGGTTATTTGTATTATGTATAATTTCAACACTAAACTTTCACAATCTTTCAATATGCACTGATATTTAGGCTAGTTTATTATGTAATGTCAAAATCATTACCTTACATATATAAAAAAAAATCTAGTTGGATGGAGACAAGATTTCCTAAAACCAAGCTATAAACAGAATATGATAGGGACCAGTTGAAAATTTTCAAAATGTCGAACCAATTACTCCAAAGCATATATAGTTATTAAATCAGGCTGCAAATAGTTTACCTTAAAAAAAATCAGGCTGCAAATAAATTCGTGAGGTGGGTGGATTGGTGAGATATTGTTTCAGCCAGTTAACCAGTGAAATATACTATTTTTATTGATATTTAACAATCTCAAATTATTTGATACCAGGTATGGTAAAACGTATTAGTAATAAAAGGGAAAATAATTAATTTGGTCTCTTATTTTTTGAGTATCAACTAATTTGGTATTTTATCTCTCACAATAAAATAATTTGGTCTCTTATCTTTGAAAAAATTAGCCAATTTAAAACCTATGACATAAATTATAGAGAAATTAATAAAACAAGTCACTTGATAATCACGTGGGTATTAACCTGTAATGGATGTTGTAATAGATGTGTTGTTTAACGTCAAAGTTAGTTTTTTCACAATTTTCATCACAAGTGTTTTTTCCACAATTTTCATCACAAGTGGTCTTTCTGTTAAATTGATTAAGTTTTTTAAGGATAAAAGACCAAATTGGTCTTTGAGATAGATAAAAAGCCAAATTAATAGATACCCAAAAAGTAAGAGACCAAATTAATCTTTTTTCATTAATAAAAACATGTATTATATTTTTAATTAATTGCAAAAGAACACTAGATGATTATTTTATCTAAGAACAATATCTATACAATGTTAACAGCGTACTTTATCAGTGTGGAAAAATATATTATATATTTTTGGGTAAATTACAAGGATACTGCTTGGGTTTAACTAATTTTCATGTTACTTCTTATCATTTTTAAATTTACAATTCACCCCATGTGGTTTGGTTAAAGTGAAACTATTTTAAATTTTCGGTAAATGACTATTAGGAGATTACAATTTTGATTTTAAGAGTTATTTTATTCATTGAAAACATTTAAACAATGTTATTTTTGTATTTTAACATAAAATACAACCCCTCCTCTAGTAGAGGGATTTTTGGACGAGAGAAGGTTACTATAGTTATAGGGGTATTTTTAACTTTTGTATTAATATAAATCAGGTTTTTAATTTTACAAATTAAAGGGGTGGATTTTAGAGAGCCAAACCACAAAATTCCTTGTAATTTATCCAATATTTTTAAATTAGTCAAAATTAATTTTTTTTATACTTATTTATATAAAATAATTATTTAAAAATTTTAGTTGAAAATTTGTGTATGTAAATGCTTAATTTTATTATGTAATTGAAAACATACCACTAAAAACTTAACAATCACGTACACAAATTTTCAATTAACATTTTTAAACAATTGTGGTTATTTAAGGGATAATTTCACATTTCTCCCCAAAGGTATAATATAATTGCATGAACCTCTCATCAAGTTCTAATAATTACATGTACCTCATTTTTCATGTAAAATGACTATAGTATCCCTACCCAAAAACCAAAAGTTTAAGAAAAAAGATCACCTTTTGTCAAATATCAGCTGTCTCTTCGTCCAACCACCACCACCCCTCTTCCTTAACCTTTCGAATTATCATCCAAGAGAAAATCAATACTAAGCCATGACGAGTACAAACCCGCACTGTACTATACTCCAGTGCATAGTTATAAAATGTGGCTCAATTCAGCGGTTTAACTGGTCAACCGATTACTTGATCGGACTAGATTGGGTTAATAGTTAAACCGGATAAAAAAGAAAATTGTTGGACTTTTCAATGACTCACTGGTTAAATCATTGAGACTGGCAATCCGAACGGTTCAACCCAGTTCATCGGGTTTGTGTGCATGTAATTGGTGGGAAAATGTTTTGCTGCTGGGAAGTTTCAAACACAAGACTTGGCGCCCAACTCTTGCTGCTGCCACCCCTGCACCTACAAACCTCTGTGGCCATAGTTCCGATTTTGTAAATGGAATCCAAATCAGAATCAAAAATTGGACGGCCAAAAACTTGTAATTATTGGACTACCAAAAATCAACAGTTCCAGAGTCAGAACTGAAACCATCATTGAAGGTTCCTGAACATCGGATTCAGAACCGTGGACAAGATTCTAGTTTTGTTCCTAGTTCTCCATTTTTTGGAATCGAAACCGGGAATCGGAACTTAGATAAAAAACAAAAAAAAGAAAAAATGAAAAGAATATATATATATATATATATGTGTGTGCCAATGTAATTAATGTGTTTAATTTTTCTTCATATTATCTTTTAGTATGAACTATCCAAAGTATATCTTTACTTTAATTTTTAATAGTTTAATAAATGATGTAATAATGTATTTTTTTCCAAAAATAAAATCTATAATTGAAATATAAATAAAATGTAATTTTTTGTTTCTCATCTTAATTTTTATTAATTTTTTATTATTATCTAAAATGTATATTTTCTTTAAAAAATTGAAAATAAGAACTGTGATTGGAACCGCCAGTTCCAAAATATTAATCGGAACGGGCTCCCAAGGTTCCGGTTACTATTCCATCTCTTCATGGAGCTGGATCCAACAATTCTAGAACCTTAGTCATGCCTAAGCTCTTGGTTATTAGGGTTTTCTTTTTTTTTTACTTACACAAATCTTCAAACTCTATTGCTAAATTAACTTCTTTCCCTACCCTTTCAAACAAAATGACCTTTTCACAATATAAAGTATTTTCCATAACATTGTGCAATTAAAATTTTGAAAATGAAATATAACATACACATTCTAAAAAATAGATGGATTGTATATAAATACACTACTATTATAAAATTAACCATCTAAGAAATAACAGAAAGATAAGTTCATATGCATTTGTTTATATATTATTATATTTCTTATAGTAGTGTTTATAAAAATTTAAAATTAACTATGTTGATATATTTTGTTACTTCTTAGTGAAATTTGTTATTCTTGAGTTCATTTAAAATCAATAAAAATAATACAAGATGTCTTATCAATTTTTTCACAATATGTCTAATATTTAATAATTTCAGACTATTATATATTACTCTATATATATATATTAATGATACACTGATTCAACCGATAATTTGCTGATTAATACATCTCTTGTCGTATATAATCCTCAGGCCAAGTTCAATAATTATGCTCCAAAGTCCCAAAACACAGACAACACCGTCAAAAAATCCTTGTAAAAGAACCAATCTTTATTCCCTGGCACCATCCTCTGCTTTCTTTCTTATCTTTGGCGTCTGCCCACACGGCCTTCCACAATCACCTCTTGTTAGGATATGGTTGGCGATTACGTACGATATAAATTCATCTTAAGGGTTGCATTTGATATTGGTATTGATAGCGATTACGTACGATATAAATTCATTTTAGGGATTGCATTTGTTATATTGGTATTGATGCTTATCTATGAATAAATATCTAAAATTAAATTTACTTAAATATTTTTTTTAATTCTATTATTGATAAATTACCGACAATTTATTTATTTATTTATTTTTTAATTATTAATTTTTGAGAACTACACAAACATAATTATGTGCCTCACTCACAAGTATAATAAAATATTAGAATTCATTTTACCCTCCGGATAAGTATCTAAATATTATAAGGGTAGATATATAGCTAGTTACCAAACTATCATAAGTGGAACACTTATGAATATTCGACATTTGAGTTCATACCAATAACTTCTATTACATTCAATTATACTCGATAAACTTTTACCTTATCAACTTTTATTAGATTGATAATCTTTCTTTTCTTTTGCATTTCCTAAGTTTACAAGTAGTGAGAGATGTCACGGTTAAAGTTGATGCTAAAAGATAAGGTTGAGTAATTTGTTAACCTTTTGATATTCAAGAATCATTATGCAGTTTTCTTATTTAGTATTTTTCTTTTATTTGTTCCTCATATTTGTATTTTTCTTTTATTTGTTATTCATATTTATCCAAATAAGAGTTCTATAAATTGAAAACAAACAGTACAAAGTACAAACACCTATAAGCATAGGATCCACTGTTTTCTATAAGCATATATAAAGGGAGAGCCCAATCTCCCTTTAATTTCTTAATTAGTCAAATTTTAAAAAATAATTACCTTCAAGTCAAAAAAATAATAAAAATAAAAAATCACATACCATCAAGTAATCAAAAAATCTTACAAAAAAGGTTAAAAACTACCCAATTCTTTAATTATTTACAAAAAAATTATATCTTAAATTTATTTTAAAAAATCTTTTTAATTTAACAATATTGAATTATTTAATTAAAGTTATATTTATAATTTTTCTTTTAAATGTGTGTGCCAAAATCACTAGTAGGTTATAACTTAGAAGCATAGGACTTTTACTCCCTCTTTAAAATATCTTATTTTGATTTAAAATTTAACCAAAATAACGGTTAATATATACCCTTACGTAGGTAATGCAATTGCTAGCAACTTATTTTCGTATTTTTTTTAAAGGGATCTCATCCCCTAATCAAATTCTTTTCAACGTTATTTGAGAAGTAAAATCTTATTTGCCACTTATATAAAGTTGAATCATAAATATTTATCTAAGTATGACTTAAGTAAATTTCTTTTGCTCCGTCAGCGAAAGTTCATAAATGCTTGAATTTTTTTACCCCTGAATATAAAAACACTAAATTAATTGCATCAAACACCTACAAGCTTTAGAAAGGTTCCACTATTTGTGTGCATCACACACACAAATAATACGTGTACGATATAAATAAAGAAATTCCAAAAATTGTTCATTGTGGTATTGATATGTTCAGCTAAATTATTTTTTTATTGATAATCTCATGTCTATAGTTAGAATTAAAAAAAGATCATATCATGGAGATTATGTTTATGATAAAAAGTGAACTGCGATTTTATTTCTTACCATCTCCATCAATGCTCTTTCTTTGTCTAGAAAATTGCAACTGCACTTTTTGATGCCTATTTTCTGATTCTTTATTATTTGCTCATCTTTTGGTTAGTATCAGAACTTTTAGTATTCTTTTCATTTATCAATACGATTTTTATCCCTACTATTATCATTCCTAAATTTTCTTTTTTCTTTAGTTATCATTTATATAGCTACTAAAGTTATTACTTTATTTTGTTTGTCATTATTTAATATCAATACTAAAGGATAAGATGTATCATTGCGTACAAAATTTGATTATATAAATTGAATACATCATTCGTGCATAGTACAGGATACTTGACTAGTAATATTTTATCTAAATATTATAAGGCACATGATTTTAGACTAATTTCAGAAACCTAATAAAGGACAAATTTTTATAGGCACATACAGCGTACAAAATTAATGAGTTTCACATGGGCTTCGTAGTCGGGCTTGCAAACTTTGTATGTTGTTGGTACATAAATCACAAGAATTTACCAAACCCTATTAGACTCCAGTATTGGTGGTTTTAAACGAGCCTCGATTGGATCACCAAGGATAACTTTTAACTTGAGGAAAATTAGAGATCACACGCATTAACTTTCTAAACAATGTTATAGACTCGTTTAAATACTTATCTCTCAGTCTCAATCATAAACTTTAGATTGATCATTCTTAAATTTTAAATTTTAGATTGACCTCACCGGGTGTGCATCGATTAACTGATCGTTTAATCAGTTAATAAAATGCCCGATTGAAATTCAGTTAATAAAATAGGTTGAAATTCAAAAAAGATTTCTAAAACTTTTATCCAGTTAAGATTTCAAATTTAATTTAGTAAAAAACTCGGTTAACCAAATTCAAATGCAGTATCCGATTTTGAATTCGATTAACTAAATTCAACTTGAATTAATTGGACCTTTTAACATTGGGCTAAATCTTGTATAAAAACTTATTTTTCAAGCAAAATTTCCCTAATTTTATTTTATTTTATTTTTGCCACGTAATTTGATATTTTGTGTGAATTTTTATTAATAAATGATTCAAAAAAAATTAAGTAAAAAATTATATCATGTAACTTAATTGAATAATGAGCAATATAATTACGTAAAATACTATAATATTATACAACTTGCAAGTATTAATAAAATACGTATCGTAAAGATTATTTAATGTGATTTATAGATATTATTTAATAATAAATTAAATTTGAATTAATGTATAAGAATATAACAATTGGAAGAATTAAATTAAAAAGATCAAGCTAATTATGATAATTGTCAATAAATATATCTTTATTTGAATAAATAAATTTATATTTTTAGTGATCTACTATTTATGTATCAAATATCTTAATAAAACTTTATTTTAATTATTAAATTTGGTAATCTGTCAACCGAATTTAAAAATTGTCTTTACTATTTTCGAAATCATTAACCATATTCATAAATTTGGTTAACCAATTTCTAATCAAATTTATTAATCGAATTGAATCCAAAATCTATTACAAATTCGAGTAACTAAATTCTTGCACTCCCTTACCTATAGTTTGTAGGCACTAAAATTTTTTTTTTTTTATCACGCTTGTAATACTCATATGTTAAAATAAAAACCCCATTATAATTACTAGTCATGTGCAGTTTTGAAAATTTAATAAGAAAAAAAATCATGTGTAAGTTATTAGTAGTGGAGGGTTAATGGTAGTTATCAAATTATAGTTACATAATTTTATCTTCTAATGTAGGGACACAATAGAAAGTTAATAAGGTAATGTCAACCCAAAAAAAAAAAAAAAAAGAAGCCTCTCCTATTTTATATATATATAGATATATATATAGATATATATATATATATGAAAAATTCTATACTCCCTTCTAGGGAATATATATATATAATTAATTCTATAGTCCCTTCTAGAAAATCATTCCTTTGTTCTTTAGATGGTTGTACTGTATAAACTTTTAAAATTAAGGGAATGATTTCCTAGAAGGGGACTATAGAATTCTCATATATATATAATAGAAAAATTTTATCGTCCTTCTTAGGGAACTATTCCCTTGTGCTTTAATACTTGTACATGTACTTTAAAAGCTTGTACTGTAAGCAGATAAATATATATATATAGATATAGTAAGATAATTAGTGTACGTAATCTCCTCGTACTACTAGTCTTAAATTAATTTGTTGGGTTTATTCGAAATAATTAGATAATTAACTCTGTCATTAGATGGTACTTATCCTGACATTAAAACTTCAAGAGGATATAGTAGCATTTATTATCAACTAGTGTTTTTTCTTAATTTTGGTTATTTTTAGTTCCTTCATGGAGGAGGTACAGATATCGGCTAACGTCGGCGGCAACAGGAAAACTATGCTGGAATCCAAAGACCAAGTGCAAAAAGCCCACCACATCCCGGTGGTGGTAGAAGTGCCACCACCACCGCCACCACCAACCGAGACAGAATTAATAGATCATCAAATGCCAAAAATCTCAATCATAGCAATCGTGTTCTTCTTCCCACTCTGTATTTTGGGTATGATGCTAATGTTTGTCCTACCACTTTATGCCCTCTATAGATCCTTCTTCACGATGGAAGAGGATGAGGAGGACGAGAAGGAGCTGCCACAGTCATCATCATCGGGGTACAAGTACAACCCTCCTTTACTAGTAAAACCATCACCACAAGAAGAAGAAGAAGTCTTTTTGAAGAATCATCAAAAGTTTTCATTTTCCTTGATATGTGAAACTGTGGTTGAACATGTAAATAAGGAGTTGTGCATGTGTTTATGACTATTTTAGGCTGGATACTTATGGTCGTCACGGTTCAGCTTGTGACTTTTTTCTTAAACGTCCTCCATATTCCCCCAAAATTCCCAAAATACTTAGCTTTGTTGTATGGGATGTTGGCCTGCCTTTCCATAGCTAAATCTCCAGTCCTTAAATATTACAGGACTGTATTCCGGCGTCGTAGCGACCAGATAATAGAGGGTTGAATGAAATTTCTCATTCCAGCAAAAACCCCTAGTCATATATAGGTATTGTTCTTCTCTGGACAATTTTGTCCTCATGTTTCTAAATGATAGTTATCTATATGTGCCACTCTTTCGTATTTAGTACAGTCATACAATATGATAGTTATTGTTATATATATATATCCTTATTACTATATAAAAGCGCCAGTGTCGTTGTTCACCCTTTCTTGTTATTATGCAAATTGTTAGTGGTTGTTTGATTGATAATTTTGCCATCATGGTCGTTAGCTTACTTCTCTAACGAATTGTCTTTATTAAACTCCTGCACGGAATATAGCTGCGCTTGGGACTTGATTTTTTATTTTTTAGCTGCATGTATGCTGCTTTTCAACCTGAGACACAACCAAATCACTCCTCTTGGATGGAAAATTTTTATATGGATCCTGTCTACAGTAGGTGGGATGGATCTTTTGATCCATATTTATCCACATCACCCTGAATAAGTTTATTTTTAATGAGTTAGAGTGATGTATAGATGAATATAGATCAAGGAATCCATCCTACTAACCGTAATAAGTTTATTTTTAATGAGTTATAGTAATATGGATGAATATAAATTATTTTTAATGAGTTACAGTAATGTGAATGAATATAAACCAAGGAATCCATCCCATTTACAGTAAATCGAATCTATGGAAAAATTTTCCCTCTTTGATTCATTAAATCAATTTAATTGAGCCTTTTGCTCCAGCCTCCAATACATTGCTTTGTTTTATTAATATTCTAACCATATTGAATCACCTTGTTATAACAAAAGGCTAGTTTACTCACATATCTAACCATAAATTCAGTCTCTAGAAATGAAGTAGATACCATAAATTTAGTCTCTAGAAATGAAGTAGATTTAAGAAAAATAATGCAGTAGATATATTACTAAAATGAAAACCTATATTTTGTGACTCATATTTTTTTTGGGGTCACAAATACACACATTTTTGTAACACTTACACGAAACCTAATAGTTTCAAGCCAAAATAATAATATGACCTAGCATGTTTTAGAACAATAATAACTTGTCATTAGTTCCTCTTCAATAGATCCATTTAAACGGCCTATCCTATAGTCTCTCTCCATGGACTGAGAAAGAGTTCAACTCAATTTTTATACTTTAGTTTGTTAAACCCATTTTCTTAATACCTTAGCAAATAAAGCAACATTTAAACGCACTATCCGGCAATCTCACGCGATTGCTAGTTAATATAGACCCGCTACACATCCAAAACTTGCTTGGACTAAAACTGAAGCAGATCAAAGTACTTATCAGAACATTGCTATCATTCTGCTGCATTTTCTTTCATATACTACCAGATCAAGGATTGCATGTGGACGGATGAGCTGATAGAAAAAGCAACTCCACCTCGATAGCAATATGGTGCATTTCTGCCTTTGCTTTGTGTTTGTTTCCTTGCTTTAACCTTCTTTTGCTTGTACTTTAGCAATCTTTATATTTGTGTAGACTATGATTTACAATGTGCATATTCACATTTCCATCCTGGATCTTGCATTATTACTGGATCAATTTACTAATTGTTCAATTCATTTTTAATTAACCCTTGTTTATCCTTAGGCTAAGTAGTTGACTTTGGGTTCTTAAATTTTGTTTTTACCTTGCAACGGTTATTTACAAATATGCTTAAAGAAGGTGACGCACTTAATTTGGAAATACTACCATATATTCTGATTTGCCTTCCCACGGTTTTAGAAAGAGCCTTACCCATAACCTGTCTTATGTGTACATCTGCCTACAAGAATTACATTGTACAAAAATTATTTCCGTCTCATTATCTATGTCAATTTGTTATTTCATATCTTAAATATTTATCACAATACAAAATGAATAGTAAAAATGTATTTCTTATTAAGCCATCAAATGCAGTAATTATTGTTTATTATCCAATAATGAGATAAGTAACATCCTACAAAATATCTGATCTTTTTCTAGATCGGAAATTAATGAGAGGTAGACATCTAATCGTGAATTAATAATTGGTTCCTTTTATGGATCAATGTGTTGACTAAGTTAGTTACAGCAGTACTATACTGGAGGCAAGCCATTCTATTTGAGAGTAGAGGCCAAAATGTTGGTTTAATTTTGTAAGGTTAAATAAAATGTTTGTAAATAATTTTTCTTTTCATATCTTTTTTTAATTGAAAAACAAAATAGACATCCCTCAAAATTCGTTAAAATTTCAAAAGATTGTGATCATGTCCTATGTTGAAATCAATCTCGTGACCACGGCTACTTCACGCCTTGCGTGAGGCCATCATAGCAGATAGTATTATGTATATGCACGATACCTGTATATGCAATCCATAACAGTATTTTTGCACACAAATTGATGTATAATTTACAAGGTTTCTAGTGAATTACTTAACTATTAGGTTAGCATCTCTAGCTTTTTCCTCAAAAATTTGGACCGTCCCATGATTTTTAGCAGATTTCTGATTCTCCCTCTTCCCCAACAACAACACCAACATTTTGGTTGGCAAAAAAAAAAACAACCAAAAACAAATTCAGTTATTGTAATGCTGTATTTTTTATTGATACTGTCAATTTTGCAGTACCATTTTTTATTTTTCAATCTGTTACTTTATTTGGTTTCTTGGAGTAATACTTGTGTTAACAAATACTTGTAAAAAAGGACCATGTTTAGCTTTAGATGTTTGTAAAATGTGCATTAAGATTTACATTACAAAAGTACTGACCCTGAACGCGCCCCCCCGGGGACTAATTTTTCTCTTGTAATTGTAGTGTCACAGTAACAATGATGATTCAGGAGTTGACAGATTGTGTGTACGTTGTTATCATCCATTGAATCCTGCACCACTGATTCCATCAATTGTTACAGGGGTGTCATGGATTTGACAACACAATACCAACATGAACATGCTACAAATTTAACATCAGCTGTATCAACTTATAGCATCTTAATTATAAACTAAAATTATAGTATACAACTTATTGTTTGATAGTTAATTTTTTAAAATTAATATATAAATAATTATTTGTGATTTTTACTTTAATTTTTATGATTTTGAGCAAATTTATTGTCTGAAACCAATATGATACTATCCGGTCAATATGAAATAGTTATCACGAATACTGTAAGTTTAAACTAAACTATAATGGTAAACAAATCAACCTATTTACAATAAGTTTAGTTGGGTCGAATTGTGAATTACTCGATAACCCGAAAACTTGTTGAATTTACTGAGTAAAAGTCTCCATTATGTATTGTCATATAAACACTTGACTGCTCTAAAATATAGTTTCTCCCCAATTCTCCTCAATGCCTATCTGGATAATTGACACAGATGTGAATTTAATATTAATGGTCCTGAGAATGAGCCAACTATTACACTTAAAATAAGGTAAGCTTCCAATTCAAATCTAATCTCTTCCTTATCTTTTGTTATTCAAATTCTTACTTTTTTTTCACATTCAATCGTTAATCCTGGCAAGTTATCCCAGCCGAAGACATTTGTTTGAACAACAAATTAATTTGCAGAATTTATAAAAAAGGACTAGAAAAAAATACATGTTTCACATGTATAACAATCCTGATCTAATGGAAATTTTTAGTTTTTAAAAATAAATAATAATCAATGAATGACAACATAGAAGACAAAGTATAAACATTTTATCCGTTGAGTTTTTTAATGCAAAAATTATATATTTTAAATATATATTTAATATCTTTGCTCTCTTCTTCGTAATTATTTTCGCCTTTCTTTCTTTTTTTAAAAAAAAATTTTTCACTATTGTTTTTTATTTGTTACAATATTATACATCAACTCCATTTCGATATTCTCAAATATAAATAAATTTTCTCTTTTACAAGAACAATATATGATATTTGCATCTTATTTCTTTTTCTCTTCTAGGCGCTTAGATTATAATTTCTTATATCGACACCACCAATTACTTGATCAATTAAAAATAAAGATATAGTATTTATATATTCTTTATCATTAGTAAAAGATAAAATCACTATCAAATACCAAACACGATTTTATAGATAAAGTATAGATTATTTTTATTAGCAAAAAATATTTACAGGAAATCAATGATATATGGATAATAATTACAAAATTAATTAATTATAATTTCAAAAAATAAGAAAAAATAAATCTAATTAAAATATAACAAATACAAAAAAAAATTAAACTAATATATTCTCCATATTATTGATAGGTATTATATAGTATATTAAAATCACTATAAAAATTTAAAATAATAAATTGATATTTTATGTTTCTCTAAAATGCAACGAATATTTATTAAAAAAATCCTTTATCTTACTATAAAATCCATACACACGCAGTGCTAATGAAAAAACATGTAGTTCTAAACATATCCAAAATTACACATTACTTTAAGTAAGATTTTACAAAAACTTTAGCACAATTAATTTTCGTTAACATATTGTGTAAATATGTATACACATAGAGAATATATTGTATTTTTTTTATATTTTTTAAACTTTTTAAAAAAGGAACTGCAGTAGATTTTCATCTATTCTCTTGGTACTCGAACCTATGACCTAAAGCATAGGCAAAGTATAGTTTTACTGGCTGAGCTACACTTCATTATTTTAAACTTATAATAACATTCATTTCAATATTATATTGTAACTTTGAAGTTTGAATTTTTCATTCATATTGAAGGCACAAAATGTGGTTAATTCTAATCTAAAATGTTTTCTGTTTCCCAAGTTATAATTTGTTATAATGACACAACCAATAACTTGATCATTTAAAACTAAAGTTTTTTTTTTCTGTAATGCTGAACATTTTAGATGTATTTGTATATTCTTTATCCATTTCTAAAAAATAAAATCACTATTACATATCAAACATTATTTTATAGACGAAGCATGTTAAAAATTTTTTGTTGGGGAAAAAATATTTACATGAGATCAAATAATATATGGTAAATAAATACGGGATGATAAATTAAAATTTAAAAAATAAGAAAAAAAATGAACCTAAGTGAAATGTAAAGAACAAAAACGTCAAAGTAAACTGATTAAACTGTATATTAAATCTATAATATGGATAGGTAACACTGTATATTAAATCATTATCAAAAGATAAAAATAAAAAATTATTCTTTTATTTTGCTCTAAAATATATAGAACATTAATGAAAAAATCCTTTATCTTACTCTAAAATACAAAATAATGCATAATTTTTATATAATTTATATTGCAATTAATTTTTCTCACATATTGTGTAATCATGTATCAAAATAGAGAATATATTGGCATTTTTCACATTTCTTAACCTTATGATAACATTCACTTCAGGACTTTATTGACATTCTAAATTCTTTCTTTCATCCTAAATGGTATGAACATAGTTAAATCCAAAATTGTATTTTAATATAATACTTTACTATGAAAGTAAAATTTGTATTTATTAAATATATAAATGAAATTGAAGCTAATAAAAGTGTGTAAATTTTATTTTTTATTTTTTCTACATTTTTAGATTGATTCCATATATTGTTTAGCAAGATATTTAATCCATATTCTCATTATTTGTTAAATAGTGTAAAATTGAATTATGGTTTCCAAAGTTAATGTGTAACACAATTTATATTTGCAATTATTTTAAAACATTTAATGGTATAATTTATTTGCATAATTTATGTTGTCCTTTTACATTTCTTACCTACTAATTTTTTCTATATGTCATTCCAATAATTTATGTGTGATGCTTTTATAGGTCTTAGAATGATTATTCTAAACTATTTTGGCTAGGTATCGTATCATTCGTTGAAATTTTTCTAACTCATCAGTAATTACCATAAACCAATATTTTTTGTCAAAATGTATATACATTTTTTTCTATATTGGCATCACAAATTATAAGTATAATTTTTGTATGTGTTATAATTATTATTTTGGAATATTTTGAGCATTGCATTGTATCATGAGTTGAATTTATTTTTTACCTCATCAATAGTTATTGTAAACTCCAATATTTTATGAAATACTTTAGGGAAAAATATAATTTTAGCCCTCATTTTGATACCCAAAGTTTTACATAAAACACATTGAGTCCTCGAACTTCACAATTTCTACCAATTTAAGACAAATTTAAAAATTCTATTAATTACAAATGGAAAAAGTTACGTGCAAAGCACGTAACTATTAAATCTCAAGTTCCTAGCGTGAAAAAAATACAATTTTAGACCTCAAAATTTAGGTCATGGTGTATTTTGGTTCCCAAAGTTCCAAACAAAACACATTTAATTCTCAAATTTTTTAATTTTAACCAATTTAGGACAAATTTAAAAGTTTTATCAATTACAGATGAAAAAAGTCATTGCATTGCACGTGACAAGACTATTAAATCTATTTTGGGATATAATACTTTTCAACCAATTTCAAGCCATTTAACAATATTTCACTTTTTCTTTTAACTATCAACGTCTAACCATTCACCATTCTCGTATATATTATAACACTTCTTAACTGATTCAAATCATTGAATGACAGGTTTAGCAATGAATTTTTGCCAAAAAATCATCCCTAAATGATTTAATGACAGATTTGTTGACAGAATCCATCTATCGGAAAATGCCTTTTCAGTAAACTATAGTAATAGTTTTACTGTTAGAATTTCAGCGACGAATTTTTTCGTTAGTAGATCAGTTACTAAATTTAGTTTTAAAACATTTTGATAACCTTAAATTAGCGACAATTTTTTTTTACTATATTTAGCGACCAAAAATTTCGTTACTAAGACTAACTAGTTGTGATAAAAAAATCCATTAGTAATTAATATCTTAAAATATTTAAAAAATATTAGCGATGAAAAATCCATTGCTAATTTAAAAATATTAAAAAAGTAGGTTACTTAGTACAACTTTGAACTAATATATTAATTATTTAATCTTGTTCAACATTTAAAACTAAATATTAACATTTCATTTACTACACCAAATTCAATGAACATTCCAAAGATTAACCTTAATAAATGAGTTTCATTATTCTGTAAAAGTGAATTATTATTATTGTATTATACCTCAAAGACTAGTCTCGAATTAAATTATTATTTTAATTTATTAATTAATTATTATTGTGTTATTATTATCCTTTCTTTGGATATAACTTTTTTAATATCAAATTAAATGGGTTGAAATTGGTTGGGAGTTGTTATAACCTAGCTAGATTTAACAGTCATGCATGAGAAGTGTAATAATATAGACAAGAATAATGAATAGTTATGCGTTGATAATCAGAGGAAAAGGTGGAAATATAGATAATGTGTTGAAATCAGTTAGGAAGTATTATATCTTAGATAGATTTGACAGTTACATGCAATGTACGTAACCTTTTCCATCTATAATTGACAAAACATTTTTAAATTTGTCCTATATTGGTATAACTTAAAAAATTTGAGGATTAAATGCGTTTTGTTTGGAACTTTAGATACCAAAATAAACTATAATCCAAACTTTAAGGGCTAAAATTACATTTTTTTCCAAGTTTGAAACTTCAAATTTAACAGTCACGTGTTTCCATTTAAAATTGATAGAATTTTTAAATTTGTCCTAAACTAGTTGAAATTGAAAAGTTTGAGAACTAAATGTGTTTTGTCTAAAATTTTGGGGACCAAGATTGACCACAACTTAAATTTTGAGGGCTAAAATTATATTTTTTTCAATAATTTATTAAAGATAATGAAATAATAATTAAATTAACTGTCTCTTATACATATCTAGATTAATAAAGTTTTGTGGTTAATTTATTTTACTTCATGTATTCTTTCTATTTTAACAAATTTAAAGATTATGTAATACAAATTAAAAGAAGATAAAGGATATGTTACTCCACCATTTTTTTCACTTTTATAAATGTTAAATTTATACAATTTAAATGATTATTAATTTTGTGATTTTTAACTTGGAGGAAAACTTTGATATAAAAAAGGTATGTTATTGAATTCAAATTTAATCAAATCAAATACAATGCATAAAGTTTGTTAGAGGCATTTTCTCTTGTTTTATTTATTTTTTGTTAAATGTTGTGGGATTGAATTTCTTTTAGCAAAAGTAAGCTTAATTCTGTGGTTAAAAGATGTTATTAATGCTAATAAATTTGAAAGTCTAACAATTTAACTTTTCTACTATGATGAACAACTAATTGTTTATTATACATTAATTCTAATTCACAATAAGTTCATGTCATAGGCAAAACAAATACCTCATTAATTGCATTAATTATAATAGATAGTTATAGATGTTATTGGCATATAAAAATATATAAAACAACAAAAATGAGTCTAATTAACTAACATACAAGAACATACTTGAATAAACAGTTAGAGAAAAGAAAATAATTATTTGTGAATTTATAATATATATATATATATGTGAATTGATATATAATAGTTATAAAAGACCATTTTTATTAGAAATAAAAAATAAAACAATAAAATGTCTTTTATTTATTCTAGATTGTATAAGTATACAGTTTTTCTAGTCATAAATAATTTATATTCTTATTATGTAAAGAATAAAATTTAGTAATAATTTAGTTAAAAATCAATTTGAAAATATATAATAGCCATCAAATCTAATTTTATTGCATTTTTTCTATTTGTATAAATTATTTTATACAAATAATTTTTTTACCATCTTATTATTCATTTGTGCCAAAATTTTTATGTAAATCTACAGAATTATATTGTGGCAGTTTGAAATATATATAATTCATAATAGTAGTATTGTAAAAGATAAAAAATCTTATTATATTAAATAGATATAGTATTTTAGATCGGCCAATTATACTCCATGAAGAGCATATTAGATATAACTATTTAATTAAGTATACATTAGGTGGGACAGAAAAGGAAAAAATAATAGATTATCTTGAGTAAGATTGTTCAGACAAAGTTATTAACACTAATACATATAATAAATATATAGTTGTACTATAAAAAATAAGTAGTATTAAATAGGAAGTATTATATATATAAAACCACACAAAGACGAACAAAACTAAGTAATAATATCTATAAAGTTTACTAATTAGAAAATAAAAATAATAACCTTAAAAATATAATTGTTAAGTACACATTTAAAATATTTATATTTTTTGTCATATAAAGTAATTGAAAATTAAATATACAACTTAATTATGAGTTAAAAATAAGTTAGATATTTATATATTACCATGATTTGGATAAATAATTGTATTAAAAACTTATTTGTAAGGTGTTCTACAGAAAAATGGGCAACAAAATTCATTTTGCTAAATATGTAATAGTTTTTAATAATAAATGTTCAATCAAAAACTATAATTTATAAGTATTAATTTATTTAGTACGAATTAAGTTAATTTTGCATATGTAAATTGTCATTGCAAACAACAATTGGGAAGTATTAGTCTTACGGTTCTTAAAGAGTACTTGTATTTATTTTTTCTAATCAAATATACTTCATACATATTTACTTTTATCAATAATTATTTGGTAATTATAATGATAAAGTCCTTAATTAAGTGTATAGCTATATTTTTACACTTTAAATATTAATTAATAATATTAAGATAAATCAAAGTTTTTGAATATTCAAAAGTTAATGAATTAATCCTTAATTAATGTTTATGGTTTAATTTTTTTGACCAAAAATTACTCGATAACATGAAGATAAAATTAAAGTATTGGAATATTCAAAAGTTATCGAGAGAGTTATATGATTTATTATAGTATTATTTTTATTAGTTACAAATAGAAAAAAGCTAAAACTACAGTGAAATAATGATAAATGCATAAAACTTTAGTATATTAACCAAATAAAAACAAAAATACATAGTAATACTTCATTTGTCCTTATTTTTTTGTCAAAGTTGATTTTTTTAGTCAAACATATATTTTTTAGTGAATAAATTTTATAGTCTCTTTATACTTCCATTTATTTTTGCTAATCAAATATCCTTGATATATATTTACTTTTATCAATAATTAACTGGTAAATTATAATGATAAAGTCCTTAATAAAGGTCTATCAATATATTTTTACAATTTAAAGATTAATTGATAATATTAAGATAAATCAAAGTTTTTGAATATTCAAACATTAATGAATTAATTTTAATTAATGTTTATGGTTTATTTTTCTATCCAAAGATTACTTGATAATATGAAGATAAAATTAAAATTTTTGAATATTCAAAAGTTATTGCAATAGTTATATGATTTATTATAGTATTGTTTTTAGTTAGTTATAAATAGAAAATACCTAAAAATATAGTAAAATTTGTTAACAACGTTAACGGAATAAAACTTTAGTATATAACCCAAATAAAAATAATAATACACAGTAATATTTCATCTGTCTTATTTATTTTGTCAAAGTTGATTTTTTAGTCAAACATATATTTTTTAATGAATAAATTGTATCTATTTATTTGATTTTTGATGAAATTTTCTTCAATAAAAATGGGATACATGTGAAATACTATACATAGAAAATTAAAAATTTTACAGATATAAATTGTCAATGCAAACAATATTTAAGAAGCATTGGTCACTATTCATAAAAAGTACTTGTATTTATTTTGCTAATCAAATATACTTGATATGTATTTACTTTTATCAAAAATTAATTGATAATTATAATGATAAAGTCCTCAATTAAGGTGTATCGATAAACTTTTACTATTTAAAGATTAATTGATAATATTAAGATAAATTAAAATTTTTGAATATTCAAAAGGTAATGAATTAATCCTTAATTAATGTTTATGGTTTATTTTTCTATCCAAAAATTATGTTATTTGATAACATTAAGATAAAATTAAAATTTTTATATATTCAAAAGTTTTCGAGATAGTTATGTGATTTATTATAGTGTTGTTTCTAGTTAGTTATAAATAGAAAATAACTAAAAATATAGTGAAACTAGTTATGATTTAATATATAAAAATTTGAAGGTGATAGTAAGCATTTCAAATTTCATTATCAAATATTCAATGAATTTCAATATTTAAATAAAATTGTGATGTTTTATAATTAAATTTTAACAATTCATGGTATCAAATTTATTTGAAATCTTCACAGACATAAGTAGGGATATAAAAAGTAAATGCCAGATTTTACCATACAAAATCTTCAAAACTTTAAGAAAGAAAAGATAGCACTGATCTCTTTAAATTTAGATTGGACTAATCCCTTACTGTTTTTAATACTTGAACTTATCTCATATTGAATTAAAAAGAAAAAAGAATGTAATCTTTTTTTTTTTTTTTCAATCATCATCTCAAATATAAGTTGTTTAATTTTTTTTGTTAAATTTCACCTTGAATAAAGGACTAATCTCCTATCGGTTTTCATACTTATATACTTGCACTTAGTTAAGTAATACTACTATCTTTTGTCTTTTGCCCCAAAATAAAAAATTATATATAAATATAAAAAATTCTTGCACACATGCACCAACTGAAATAGAGAGAGGTATAATATTTCTATCAAACCATCTTACTCTTTACCAAAACCGATAGTTGTAATATATAAAATGTATCACAACATTAATATTCTACACAACTTTTGCGGTTAAATTTGTTAGTAATGTATTAAATATCATTTTTTACAGAAAGAAAACAAAAAGATTAAAATCAAATAAAATTAAATTAAACGTCACGTATTACACACATAATGCAACCTTCTTGTTATGTTGTACAATCAACCCTTAATTAAAAAGAAAAAAGAAAGTGAAAACGCACTCGAATGATGAAAATGGCCTTAAAATATAAGATTGGAAGAAATAGAAAACATGAAAAAGAAAATCAAGTATAATAATAATAATAATAATAATAATAATAATAATAATAATAATAACCATAAATAAAATATAATGGAGTAGCTTGTAGTCACATTACTTTAGTTGGGAAAGTGATCAGCCATTCACCTTGAACTTGTACCAAGTTTGACAAAAGAGCACTTGCAAGTAGTAACAAAGATTTCATTAATTTCCTAAATTCTGAAGGTTACCAATGTTTATTTAGAATACTATTTTAACAATTAAAATTAGGTATGTTGGAAGTAAAAATTCATCCAGAAGCTTATTAGTTGAAAATCGATGACTATATCAGCATAAAGATAAAAAAACAATGCTAAAAATTATAAGACACTAATGGACAATTTGGTCTATTAATGCAATATCATAAAGAATCCATCTATAATTCTAGTTTTTTTTTATAGCAATTGACCAAGAAAAATTAATGATGGCTAACTTCAATTATGAGCAACCACTTCAAAAATTAAAATAAAGAAAAATATAAAATGAAATAAATGTATATAAATATTACTGTATATCCCTTACATTACCCATTTGTATTTATTTAGTCCCTCACTTTTAAAATGATGATTTTTAGTCCCTCATTTATCATTTTTGTCTAAATTATATGTTACCTAAATTAAATTTATAGCACTTTTTATTTGTTAATTACTCGTGTGTTGTTCAGATGACATATGTTTGATAATTAATTTAGGAACTCATTTATAATAGACAACACAAAACTTTGTAATAAATTGGATTTTAAATTTTATAAAAAAATATACCACAAGTCAGATATTGAAATAATCTTAAATACAAACGAATTGCTAATCAATCACTTACTTCATATCCTTCGCACTCATAAAACATTCTACTCAGATGAATTTATGTAAATTTGTCTTTGAAATATATGTCATGTGAACAATACATGACAAATTTAGGCAAAAAATACTCGAGATTTGATTAGGGGCCAAAATTCAACGTTTAATATATGTGAGGGACATGACAAATTTAGGCCAAAATGCTTGGGATTTGATTCAAGGACCAAAATTCAACATTTTACATTTGTCAGGGACTAAAAATCATCATTTTAAAAGTGAAGGACTAAATAAATACAAATGCGTAATGTGAGGGATTAAAAATTATCATTTTAAAAGTGAGGGACTAAATAAATACAAATGCGTAATGTGAGGGACTAATATAGTGGTTTTCCCTTAACTATAACACCAAAATAACAATTTTTTACATTAAAAAAATTAAAAAACAATTACCAAAGCTTGGGAATTGTAGAAAAGAAGTAAAAAAAGAGATGAAGGTAAAAATTTACTTGCAAATTCTATAATTATTGACATTAAAAAATAAAAATCAATTTGATAGTAATTTATTAATGATACTATAAATGACACCAATTGTGATAATCACCAATATATAAATAATATAAATATATATCATTTATGACATGGATGATTTTAAAAATAAAAATAAAAATAAAAAGAGATAGAGGGAAGGAATATGACTTTTTGAATTTGAGATGAGTGGAATGAATTTGAGATATGGATTAAGATTTTTTTTTTTAAATTGACAAAAGAGATAGAAAGAAGGAACATTAATCTTGAATTGAAGAGGTTAGTATAGTAACAAATTAATCAAGAAAACATCGATCATGAGAGGAGATGAGAGAGTGAGAGAGAAATTTGTGAGAGGCTTTAGAAAGTAAGTGTAAGTCACCTCCCAATCAAATTATATGAAATTGCCAAATATAAAGAGAATTGGATAAGAATATATGCGTTAACTCTAAACTCGCATAAGTTTGGCAAAAGAGCACTTGCAAGTAGTAACAAAGATTTCATTAATTTCCTAATTTCTGAAGGTTAACCATTTTTTATTTACAATACTATTTTAACAATTATGAATTAGGTATATTGGAAGGAAAAATTCATCTAGAAACTTCGTAGTTGAAAATCGATGACTACATCAGCATGAAGATAAAAGAAAAATGCTAAAAATTATAAAAGACACTAATGGACAATTTGATCTATTAATGCAATATACTAAAGAATCCATATATAATTCTAGTTTGTTTTTTTTTAATAACAATTGACCATGTGAAATTAATGATTGCTAACTTCAATCTAAGCAACCGCTTCACAAATTAAAATAAAGAAAAATATAAAATGAAAAAATTGTATATACCGAAAAAAGATGATGAAAAATCCCAACATAATCAAGAATTTTAACCAATAAAACTCAACACTACAATTTATTACTCAAGTAGTAACTATAACACCAAAATAATAATTTTTTACATCAGAAAATAAAAAAACATTTACCAAAAAATTGGGAATTCTAGAACAAAATTAAAAAAGAGATGAAGGTAAAAATTTACCCGTCAATTCTATAATTGACAACGTTAAAAAATAAAATCCCAACTTGATAGTAATTTATTAATGATGCTACAACTCCTATTGTCATAATCACCAATATATAAATAATATAAATAGATAGATCATTTAGGATATGGATTATTTAAAAAAAATTGAAAAAATAGATAGAGAGAAGGAATATGACTTTTTGAATTTGAGATGAGTGAAATGAATTTGAGATATGGATTGAGATTTTTTTTATAAAAAAAAAAAAATTGAAAAAAGAGATAGAAAGAAGAAAGATTAATCCTGAATTGAAGAGGTTAGTATAGTAACAAACTAATCAAGAAAACATTGATCATGAGAGGAAATGAGAGAGTGAGAGAGAAATTTGTGGGAGGCTTTAGAGAGTAAGTGTAAGTCACCTCCCAATCAATTTATGTGAAACTGCCAAATAGGAATGAGAATTGGAGAGAGAACATTTGCGTTAACTTTATTATATATAATTATTATGATAGTGGCATAAAACTTTAGTATATAAACCAAATAAAAACAAACAATACACAACGGTAATACTTTATCTATCCTATTTATTTTGTCAAAGTTAATTTTTTTAGTCAAACATATATTTTTTAATGAATAAATTGTATCTATTTATTTGATTTTTAATGAAATTTTCTTCAACAAAAGTGGGATACATGTGAAATACTATTACAGAGAAAATGAAAATTAAAAAATTAGTTAGAAAAATCATACCAAAATTGAACTTGGAAGACTCAACACGCTGGCCACAAAAAAAAAAAAAAACAAAAAAACAAAAAAAAAGAAAAATCAATTGTGACAAAATAATCGGGGCAAAAGGAGTAGTGTATTAATAAGATTCAAAATGTGAAGAACTAAGAATTAGAAAAACAAAGCAATTAATAGAATTGTTGTTATGTATGAAATTATGAGTTGGATATATAATTTTTTTCAAAAACTTTCATCTACTTGATCCATAGATGAACTTGCATTTTTTACAAACTATGAATGGACTTAATTTTTTATATATATATAAATAGGTATACAAATGTGACGATAAAGAAATATTTAAAAAAAACATATGAACAAACTAAACTTGGTAAATATAAATAGTCAAATAAATAAAATAATTAAGAAGTATTTTTCATCCTTAGTTAGTTTGTATTTATTATCATTATAAAAATTTACTTGATAATTGTGAGATCAAATCAATATTATGAATATTCAAAATTTATTGAGTTTATTATGGCTAATTGTAATAGTAATTATTTGGAGTTAGTTAGAATCAATTAGATAAGAATAGTAAAAAAATAAGCTGACATATGGCATTTTCTGGTTACTCCTCACGAAGAGGTATTAGATATATATATATATAGCAGTTATAAGTTAGAAAGTTCATCCTATCAGGAAATACCATTCCAACTCAATTCTGGTATCCCCATTCCTTAAAAGAAAGTTGAGGAAAGAGTTTCCAACTTCATTTTGGAAAGAGAATATTATGAGATTAGGAGTTTATCCAAATTTATTCAAGTTGTATTCATTTTTTTTTCTTTATGCATAGTTGTAATCTCTTTGAAAATAAACACATTTTTTTTCAAAATAAATATGGAAGTACACAATTAGTTAAATTGTACAATTTAATTATTTAAGTTACGTGAAATTTGCATAAAATAAGAATTTTAATATTTTCAAGAGATTGTAATATTTTTTTTCTTTTTTAGAAAAAAAATTTCTACATGGTTGAAATTTAAAATCTAAATATCTAATTTCTCTAGGCAAATATAATTACATGTAAAATATTTAAATATATCAATAACACACAATTTAGATATCTTAAATGGTATTTTTAATTTATTTGCGTAGCTATTTTATCTCAATGAATATAATTTTTAATATATATATAGTGTTATAAAATAGTAAACTAAGCTCTTTAATATGTATTTCAATGAAAGAATAATATGTAGCTTTTTTAATTGTTTATCATTAATAAAAAAAATTTAAAGTTTTTCATACCTATAAAAATATAAATAACATGAACAAAAACCCAAAAAAAATGAAAATTATTTTTGATTACATTTTCTTAGAAGAATCAAGGATATTTAAGTCAGCTTAGTTTAAAATTCTTTCCATTCTTACTTCTAAATGTGACTATACCAAACATTAATAAAAAATTTATTCTTCCATTATACCTTGAATTATCACACATGTGATGGAATAAGTACTTTAGCCTATTTTGTATGGAAACACATTCTTCATGGAATTATTCTTCCATTCTAAATCATTTCTACGTACCAAACGTGAGGAGAAACAAAAAAGAAAAGAAATAACTCGCATTTATGCATAGATTATAGATAGATAAATAGATTATAGATTCATAGAGAAAGATTAATACAAGAATTACAAGGAACTATGCAATACCACTTTTTTTTTTGCACCAAATAACGGAAGAAAATTTTACTTTTGATACCTTAGCCAATAAAAGTTTGGATTACTTTGTTTTTAAAACAATAGACTAAAATAAGGTAAATAAATTTACTCCTTTAAACTTTGATTGCCTAAAATTTTATTGTGCACATATGTTCATCTAATTTTGTGTCTCGTCAAAATATGTTCTTAATTTTTTTAAACGAGACACAAAACACTCCTAATGTGTCTTCGTAAATATTTTGTATATTCTGTAGATTATATTCACATTGGTACATATATACATTGAGAAAAAAATTAAGTGGAATGGTTACATGTGAAAAGGTAAAAAATTGTTGCAAAAAAGCAGAAATAGATTTAGATAGCATTTGAAAGTTTTAACTTAGGTTAAGAGCAATCTCTTATAAGCCTTTGATTTTAATTTAAGGGGTTAATAGTACTTTATCTTCCTCAATTAGATGAGTAATTACATTTTGCCTTCTAAACTATAAAATATACACTTTGTCTCTTATTTTTATTATTCATCCATTTTAACTTTACAAATCGTTTCAATAAATTGATGGATTTCAAATCCTTCCTAAATCCATTAATCTAAACACAACCTTAGGGAAAATGCTAGATGAGCTGACTATTTCAACCATATGTATTCACTGCCAAGAGCAGCACTAATCTATTATAGTATATTACTCGGCTTCCATGGGTCTGAGATTAATATAACCTCATCCATTATGTGAAGAATTAAAAAAATAAGTATATTTATACAAAGTAAGAAAGTCATGGATATATTAATAGATCCGTCAAAGATAAAAGAAATTAGTGATTCGATATTATTTTGCTACATAAATAAATTTTGACAAATAATGTTAAATTTATGATCTTATGAATCATTTTCCTAGAAAAATGATGATGAATTTTGTAGCCTTAAGGGTTTGGTTGGCCCAAAAAATTCCAGTATACTTGAGGATTGATCATACAGGACTCAGTTCAATATTCAATCCTCTAGCAATTTTAAATACCAAACCTCAATTAATTATTCAAAGCCGGTTTGTGTTTGATGTGGAATAAATCCTTTTTCCACACATATATGTTAAGATTGTTCCATCAATCATTTTCTACAAAAAAATATTTTTTTTTTCAGAAGAATTGGTTACTTTGGCAGCTAGTTCTATTGTGGCATATGTATTTGATTTTGTTTTCCTTAAAAATTATTATCATTACGCATTTGCTCTTATTGGAATGTATGCACTCTGGTTACTGGCCTTGGGACTATTCATGCCTACCATGTAAGACTTCTT
This sequence comes from Cinchona pubescens, assembly GCA_025175665.1. Classification (NCBI taxonomy): domain Eukaryota; kingdom Viridiplantae; phylum Streptophyta; class Magnoliopsida; order Gentianales; family Rubiaceae; genus Cinchona; species Cinchona pubescens. Next base: position 356,551 of record JANKKI010000353.1, read on the forward strand.
CTAACAGTTAAAGATTTGAAAACGAATTGAAGATGTTCTTTTTTTGTGAGTAATGTTCCAAAAATGCTAGTACAAAACGATGAATAAAGCCCTTAAACAATACTTGTCATGTCAGCAGAATATTTTGCCCAACTATTTTCTTCTTTTATTAATAAAAAAAAAAAATCCAAACATGTGACATAAATATTTACAAAAATGAAAACACAATACCATAATTATTTACATTTTCCAAGAAAACTTTTTTTATTTTGCTTACCACATTCTTTCTAATTCTAACAAGATAAATCGGATATTGTATCCCATTTCTTATACCATTCTCCTAATCCTAATCCATAATTTTGATGCTCAGTACGTGTACTTTATTGTTTTACATGTACTCTGTTGTCTATATAGATCATGATATAGGGTGAGATAGATAATTCAAAATTCAAAAATTTTTTAAAAAAAATATATATATATCATATATATATCATGGAGCTGATGCATCACTTCTTTGTTCAATAAACACTTATCTTATTAAACTGAATTTTACTTATGGTATACAAAATTGGTTATCTTATACTTTGCTAAATATGGAAACGTGACTCGGATTGCTTATATTCATCAAAGTCGAACAAACACATAATACACCTCCTCCGAACTCTAATCAGGACAATCAAAATCAAATTAAGTGTCCACAAAAGGACATTACATTAAGTACAATTTAAAGAGCAAGAAAATCAAGAGAAATTTACCAAAAAAAAAACTGAAAAAAAAAAAAACCAAAAAGAATCTCAACTAATATTAGCCATTATCTACTCACTTAATTATAAAACGCTTCATAACCCTTACTTTGGTTATTCATTACCGTAAATCAAACACAACTGTTTGGACATCAAACTTCTCTGTTCTTTCTCCTTCATGTCCACACACAATTCTCTCTCGCTCTGAAACCTCCATTTTTTGCATCTATTTTTCTCTCTATATTGATGGCAGATTCTGCTACGAGGACAGCTCCGGCAAATTTGTACGGAATTCTTGGAATCTCGAAAAGTGCATCCCTTTCTGATGTTGGAAAGGGATACAAATCTTTGGTTAGGAAAAGGCATCATGATAAAAACACATCCAATAGAGCTGAATCTGATGCCAATATCACCTGCATCCATGAAGCCTTCAAGGTAATTTTCCTTCATATTTGTTATGTTAGTACATCATTCAATGTAATCATTTGCCATGCAATGCACGTACAACATGCAAAAGTTTCATTTAATTTAATTCATCTTTGAGGAACTTATGAAACTCGTCAATTATCTTCCAAATGACAATGAATGCCTATCATTCAAGATTTGATTTTAATTTTTGAAAAATAATCGAATGATGATGCATGATATTCTTTGATAATTCATATTTTCATTAACACCAGGATTTTTTTTCATAGTTACCTAATTAACTGGGAATCTGACAATTTTACGCCATTCATGCATTCAGGCACCGCATATAGTGTACCAGATAGTGTATATTACATAATAATTTTTAGCAAAGTTACAACTACATATCATGACCTACCCCATATATTGGGTAAAGTATAGTGTATATAGTAACTATAGTTTTTTGGTTGAATGAAAAACAGGTTCTGACCATCAGAAAAGGAGAGGAAGTAGAGGGATCCAATCATGATGAGCCAAAAACACCAGAAAATTCATATCACCATAGGCCCTCATATGAGGATGAATTCGTGATTTCCAGTCCTAAGCTCATTTCAAGTACAAGCACCCGCGTCACCCCGACAGGAAGTCCGAGAACACTGTCTTCGGATGGTTCAACCAGGAGGGGAATTTATAGTAGTGCTCCCTCCTTTAGAGATTTCTATGGCAATTCAAGAAGTCCTATTGGGACTGATACCCCATCTAAATGTCAACCCCTACCACCCAAGAGCCACCCATATCTTTATCGAGAATAACAAGCAAAAGAGCCACAACCCCTATTATTTTTTCTCATACTACAGCTCGCAGGAAAGCTGAGCCCATTGAGAAGAAGCTTGAATGCACACTTGAGGAGTCATGCCATGGATGCGTCAAGAAGGTCAAAATTACTAGAGATGTTATCTCAAATGCAGGGTATGTGTAGCTTTGATTTGTCTAAAAGGCTTTCTTCTTTTATTTTCTAAGCCAGCAAATGATAAGAATGAGGATTAGTCTTTTGAGATGCTAAAATACTAGATATTCAGAAACTGTAATTACCTGATTCTCTAGATAAGCCGTGTACTGCGTACTAATTCATGCATTCTGATTCCGAAACTGTGTACAGTGTACCGGACAATACATATACATAGTATATTTGTTTTAGTAAATTGACTTATTGCGTACCTGTACCAAAGTGACAATCAGCCTAGCTTGTACTTCATTAATTTAAGAATATGTATAATGGTATTGATTATTGGTAACAGGATCATTGTTCAAGAAGAGGAGATACTGAAGATCAAAATAAAGCCTGGGTGGAAGAAAGGAACAAAGATCACATTCGAAGGAAAGGGAGACGAGAGACCGGGAATGCATCCAGCAGATATAATCTTCATCATTGACGAAAGAAGACACCCTGTTTTCAAGAGAGAAGGTAATCATGATTTGGAGCTCGGAGTTGAGATCCCTTTGGTTCAGGCTCTAACAGGATGTACAATTTCTGTTCCTTTATTAGGAGGGGACAAAATGACTTTATCAATTGATGATATAATATTTCCAGGGTATGAAAAATGCATTCCTGGACAAGGCATGCCAATATCTAAAGAAGATGGTAGGAGAGGGGACCTTCGGCTCAGGTTTCTTATTGAATTTCCGACAGATTTTAGTGAAGAACAGCGCTCAGCTGTCATTAGTATTCTGAAGGATTGTTGTTGATATCACCAAGATTGATTCCCTTGATTCCTATGGACTTAGTAATTAGTTTGGCTTGCAGAAATATGCAATTGGTGTTAGTATTTGGCAATACATTAATATATAATGGTTTATATAGATATGTAAAATGATGTCAAGTGTCAACAGATGCTTCCCAGCACCTACAAGGATAACAAACAAGTTGGTAATACCTTACTGGAGATGATTGAGCCTTGAATTGAATAGAGAATTTTACAACGGGAAATTCTGAGAAAATATGCAAACCTCATTTTCTCTCCTCCTTGACCCTTAGGCAACTGAAGGCCCTCTCTGCTTCTCTTCTCCTCCCAAAAAACAAGGCAAACAATTAAAGAAAAGAGGTGGTTATTAACAAATATATTGAACATATCAAAAAATACGCGGTGATATAAACGGTGAATGCATCACCTACTGTCTGTGACAAAGAACTGAATGACTATTCCTTTCAACTCCAACAGACAGAAGGAAGACCAACAATCAATGATTACATAGGAAATTTATGTGTCGAAACCTGCTAATACATAAAGAACCATGTTGTTTAAACACCTCAATACAACCACAGCTTCATCCACAACTACATACCACTTCTGCCAGACCATGTCATCATGGGTAAAGTAAACTCTAAAAATGAGCCAACAGCCCTGCTAATATGATTCAATAAACGTGCACAAGTAAGCTTCTTACTTAACCATCTCCTATATCAAATACCGACACAAAATCAAAACACATAAATCCAAACAAAGAATACTTGAGGGCAGCATCTCCGACACTGTTACTGGTTCCATCTTGAAGGCACTTGAGAAGCAGAGACTGTAGGTGTTGGCACCAAATCGGCCGAAAAAATGCGCGAACAAAAGTCTATAAAATACGGCAGAAATGAATTCCAGATCGTTTCAGTTAAGGAGCTGAAGAGTATCAGTGCGACCTTGCAACACAAAAAAAAGCATGCAAGCAATTATTAGTCATTTTGCATTAGCATTAAGAATAACATACCTACTTTTCTAAATCCGTCTCATTTATGAAATAAATATTCTAAACTGTTAAATAATTAAAAAATAATAATATTCTCATATTTTCCGTGTTATACTCAAAAATCAGAATTACTCCAGCATAGCAGGACAAAATAAGAAAGCGAGCCATAAATAAGTAAAAGAAATTTCTAAAGCAATCAAGATCACATTTTTCCTACACTTTCGCTAAACAAAAGAGAGAAGCAATTTTCTTGATTATGTACTGAAACTCAAAAGAATTTAATATTGTGCTCGGATAGAAAGATTTGAGTGAATTTAATTTAAAATCTTAATTTATAATAAATTATCCAAACAAAGAAATTTATATAATTGTAAATTTGAAAATTATCAAATAAATAAAAATATAATTTTAATAATTAAATAAATAAATTTGAAATTCACTTAAATTTTATATTAATTCAAATTCATACATTTTAAAAGAGACAGAAATCAATTCACTCATCCGAACGCAATGTAATGAGAAACAAAAAAACACGAATCCTCCACCTTCCGTGCACTTAGATATCTTCAAAAGCCACGAAAACAGGTGTAATTATGCTAAAAATAAAAGAAAAAAAAAAAAAAAACTTCAACAAATTATCAAGAATAATAAGCATACCGAGGCGGTGGATTAGAGCAGGAACAACCAGGGAATTCTTGGAAAGACGCTTAATTTGGTCCTCGGATTATCGCTGGATTCATTGTTCGGCATCAGGAATTGAATTAACAACTATTCCACTGACTGCGCCTTCTCTTCTCTTCTCCTCTTTACTGTGTGTGAGAGAGAGGTGCAACATAGAAGACGCGGTGGAGAGGATGGCTTACCACCAAAATACTATTTAAAAACGGAAAAAAAAAAAAAAAAAAAAAAATTAGTTCGTTAGCTTTTGAAATATCAATTAATTGCATCTCTTATTTTATTATAATAAATTAATTTGGTTTCATTATCTTTAAAAAATTAATCTATTTAAAATTTATAATGAAAATTATAAATAAATTAATCTAATTATGTGACTATTAATTGATAATAGATATTTCGAACTAACTATTTTATTAATTTATTCATAAATTTTAAATTAATTAATTTTTTTAAAATTTGAGAGACTAAATAAGGGATCAAATTAGTGGATAGAGATAAAATTGATCTTTTCACCCAAAAAAAAAAAACTGTGGAATGCTTTTTAGTAATTTAACTTTATGGGGAGTAGGACAGTAGCCAATCAGAATAATTAAAATAAGAGACTCTTCTTTTTTTTTTTTCCCAACAGAAAGAGGCGTTTTTATTTTTTTCCCCTCCCTTTCGAGACTTATTTTAAACTTTTTGCCTATATATAAGAGTATAGAATTTGAAGCATAAGAAATTATACAACCTATAAAGAGTGAGTAAATACCTGTTATATAAAAATGAAAGTATAAATACTAATAATGTGTCATAATATTTTTGAAATAACAATTACAAATAATAATTAAAAAAAGTCACGAGGATTAAGTAGAAATAACTCATTTAAAAGTAGTTAATAGATTAGTTATATATTTGATCAAAGCATACTAGAATACGAGACATTTTATACTTTATTAATTATTAGATAGATACCTGTATTAATTTATCATTAGTTTACTTTTGTTGTATGTAAATATATAATTATTAGTAAGAGTGGTAAATAATAAGTACTAATATTCCTTTTATAAGAAGCGTAACTTAATTTGCAAAAAAATGGCATTAATGGCAACTAAACCATCAAAATATCTTGATTTGATTCTTATTACTATCAATCTTCTCCACTTGTCTTGATCTCCAAAAAAAAAATAATAATAACAACGTACTATCATTCTTCTAAATATTTCTTAGAAAACCGTATTTAAATAATTATGCAAAATATAATAATTTAAAAATAATGAAAAAATAAAAGTTTATTTTTAGTAATTTTGAATTTTGACAGATCAAAATGACAAACTAACCCAATAACCAAAAATAAATTATAAGTGTACATCATCATACTAAAAAATTTTAGAAGTCAACATTGCAAGTCGTTAAATAATTAAAAAATAGTAGACTTCTTACTTTTACCGTTAATAAATTTAGGTTTAATTATAGTTTGTCTCATGTAATTAGGAGATAGTTGTAAATTATTCTCTATATTTGTTTTATAATCAAATTACACTCAAAATTAAATGAAATTAAAATTTTCATCTAAAGGGAATAGTGAAATGTCATAGTTACTCTCAATATTTTAATTACCTTAACCAATATAAAATTAGGGTGAATTGCATTTTTATATCTGATTTTGTTTTATAAACAATTTGTCATTCAAAAGTAACAATATTTTTTCATTCAATATTATTGAAAAAAAATTTACCCTTCAATATTAATTGTATGAATTAGTTTACTATTTTAATGTTTTTTTTTTCTTCGTATCCATTTTTTAGCATGCTATCACGTACTTGTTCAATCAATATTATTTTAATATCTAGATTAAAGTATTTTATTTATTCAATCGCATTACTTCAGTTTTATTCTAATTTTTATTTTATTTTCTCTATTATCAATAATTAATTCATCACTTTGTGCTTAAAAAATCACATTACTTAAGTAAATATGCTAATATGAGATATAATCAATATATATTTCAAATAAATTTAGAATAATAATTTAATTTACTAGTATCATTTTTAAATTTAAGAGAAGAATTTTAGTAAAGAACTTCACAAAGTATAACTAAAAATGTGAGAGCAATTATGACATTTCACCATTCCCTTTAGATGAAAATTTTAATTTCATTTAATCTTGGGGATAATTTATAGATAAAATAAATATAAAGGATAATTTGCGACTATCTCCTAATTAGAGGGGGCAAACTGTAATTAAGCCGCAAATATATTGAGCAGTGTAGGCTGGAGCTGAAAGAAACTCCCTTCATCCCTCTTCGATATCAATAGTCTAGAAGAACTTATAGGAGAAGGAAGAAAGATTTAAAAAAAAAAAAGAAGAAGGAGATGATAAGTAAAAGAAGTTTGTTAGTAGAGAACAAATGGGGAGTAGCAATCCTGTGTTTTATTGTTCTAATGATTGTTACTCCCAAAATTCCCCAGTCTCAAGAATACCACGATTTTGCAGATCAACGGGAATTCTTCGGTAAATTTCTCTCCTTTTTTTTTTTTTTTTGTTCGATTAAATCTTAAGAATCCGATTTTTTTCTTAGAAATTTGCTAGCCTAATCTTATCAGGGCTCCATTAATCAAAGCCCAGTATGAATTTCAGTTTAATTTTTATGAAATTTCTAGTTAGTCTATTTTTAAGTAGTATTTTTTTCCGTTAAATTATTATGCGGAAAAAAAAATACATGGGCTTCGTCTTTTTTTTTGGGTGGATCATTGCTTCGGATCATTGTACCAGGTGCATCAGGACTTGTACCTTGAGATGTAAGGTAGAAGAAGCATTGCATAGTCTCAAGAATATGAATAGAACCGAAGAAAAAGACCTAATTTTGTTTAGGTAGTGGAGGGTTTTGAATCAAATTTTGAGGGGTTTTGTTAGAGACTAAAAATTTTGCATTTTTGTTGAAGATGCTCAATTTATGAATGTTTTATGTCCTATTGAATTTGTGAAAGTGTTAGTTTTGGGGCTGTAAATTTAGATAAGCTTAAGTTGTCTCCATTTGTCGGCCTGTATTACCGATTTAATTATCAATGTATCTGTGTGTATGATTAACAGGGATACCGAACACGCTGAACGTAGTGTCGAATTTCCCTTTTTTCATTATTGGCGTAATCGGGCTTGTACTTTGTTATTACCGGAACTATTTCAAGCTAAGGTAAAAAGGGTTTACATGATTTCTTTCTCTCTGTGTTATAATTTCAATTTCTGGCCACTTATTTGCTGAGCTGACTCTGATGTTTCTAATATGGGTGCCAAAAGCTCACAAGGTGAGCTATGGGGTTGGACATGTTTTTTCATCAGTGTGGCAGCTGTTGCAATTGGATCCTCTTACTATCATCTCAAACCAAATGATGCTCGTCTTGTGTGGGACCGCTTGCCTGTGANTGCAAGTTTTTCTCCCTTTTTTTCACACTGAAGCACAGGATTTCTCATATAAGGAATACTTGTTTGACCATATACATCGTGGTGGTTGTTTTAACTTGAGGTTTTTTCATTGTCCCAGATGACTATTGCTTTCACTTCCATCATTTCAATCTTCGTTATTGAAAGAGTGGATAAGAAAATGGGAACTCTATCAATTCTTCCCCTGCTCTTGACTGGCATGGTTAGCATCTTATATTGGTGGTAAGTAGGTTTCTTTTCTCTTTTAGTAGGCCATGCATCATGCATCTCAATTATTACTCCTTATAGGTATAATGGTCTATTTAAGTACAAGTTGCTTCTATTTAACGTACTCTTGGGTTTTGAGGGATTAATAGTCGTCTATGGTAGTATCAGGAGAATTTTCAATGTTCTTTTCCCTTGTATTATTTAATATTGATTTCTTGCTTTGCATGTTTGTTGATAATATCATTTTTGTACTAAAAAATATCCCTAGGTTGTATGTAATTGACATATGAAAGAAGCATTGGTATGTGAAGTTGGAATAATCATGCTTGAGCTTTTTTAGTTCGAGTTGCAGTCTAACTATACATATTTTTCTCTCCTAGGTATTTTGATGATCTGCGTCCTTATGCAGTGGTTCAGTTTGTTCCTTGCATAGCCATTCCTCTCATGACTATCTTGTTGCCTCCGATGTATACACATTCTTTGTATTGGTTGTGGGCTGCAGGTTTGACACATTCTTTATTCAGTCGTTTCTTTCTTGTCCTACCTTTATTGCCTTCATTTTTTGTATATTTTACTCCCTTCTTAAGACTTTAGTGCACAATATACAGGGTTTTATCTTATAGCTAAGGTTGAAGAAGCAGCAGATAAACCAATTTATGAATGGACTCATCACATTGTGAGTGGACACACTCTTAAGCATTTATTTGCAGCTATGGTCCCTGTCTTCTTGACTCTAATGCTTGCGAAGAGGGTTATCGAAACACAGAGGTAGCATTCATTTTCTGCCCGACTATTGATAGACCCTCATACTTTGAACTATGGGTCTCAAGAATAGTGCATTTAATTATCCCTTACTCGATTAGGAGTTTCTTTTCTGTCGTTGAGGATCCCCTATGTTACAGAATTTCTAGGGGTTCATTGCCCTAGATTAATCTTTGATATTTCCTTCTATCTGAATTTATTTCTCACTATAACTGAAAAACTAAAACTATCTTTTACTGATGCTATTATATGTCCATCTCCCGTTTTCCTGCAGAATAAGTTTGTTCCAGACTTGGCAAATATCCTGGACTAAGGTTAAAAAAAATGGTGAAATGGTGGAGAATTACTCGTATACTTATACAGACGTTCCAGTTGAGGAACAAAGGTGATGGATTTATTGTTCCAGATTTCCAGTAAAATTGAGTTGATCAAATTTCGTCTACTGAGTTCCAAAAACCAAATGACTAATCTAAGTCCCAAGACAGGGGAAGCACATGAATATTTTGCTTGTACCAAGTTTACTGTATATATACTGAACGTTTGAACATTTAGAATTTTTAATTGCATTATGTGGTGCAGTACATTCTTGTTAGATTGCAGTTCAAGTTTTAATGATAAAGTTATAAAGGGGGAAGCTCTTGTTCTCTCTCCACTTACTCTTTTTCATCTCTCTGGTGTCTTTGATGTAATTGTCTTTGATGTAACTGAAGACATTTGCTGATATGGCAAGCATTATTTCCATGTAATGACTTCAATATCAACGCAACAAATTACTAGTCCTTGTTCTCTTGGTGTAAGTTTGACTTTCCATTTTCCTTAATTTTTTGTACAGTCCATGTTCTCAATATTACCATTGTTTTCCTGACCTCTCTCCTAAGCCGAAATATCACTTTATAAAACACCGCCCCTACACCCTACCCAAAAAAAAAAAAAAAAAAAAAACGTAAATACCACTTGAAAATCCAAAATATTGCTTGAACTGATAATGAATTTGCCATATACCAAAGCCTCAATTTAGAACGAGAGTAATATGTAAACTTTCTTGAGGATATATAATTCGTCTCCGATTCATGTGTAACAGCATGGGGTGGTGGCGCAGTTGGCTAGCGCGTAGGTCTCATAGCTTCTGAGTTATCCTGAGGTCGAGAGTTCGAGCCTCTCTCACCCCATAATTTTTTGTTGTTTTATTCCTTTCCATATCCTTCCCAGTGCCAGTCCCAGTCTATTTACCCTCAGATAAGTATATATTTCTTCCACATCTCTAAACATAGCATCTCATGCATAATTTCACGTAGAATATCAGGATTTAGGATTGTTGAATTAAAGATAGATTCAAGAATTTACAGTGGATTTAAGATTGTACAAAAGTTCGTTCTTTCTCGCTCATAAGAGAAAGAATTCGAACTTGCATCTATCGACATGATGAGGAACAATTGAAAGAATAGAAGTCCTCTGAATCTATTTCTTTGTCAGAAATTTTACAGGTACGGCATGAGCCACAGTTACAAAGCTGAAGGTGCCAAAACACATTCCTCAAAGCACGAAAACAACAGTCAGTTTATACGTTCTTCAATCTTCCATAATACTTGTTCTTTCAATGGACATTGTAGTTAGAATTTGGATAGTCTGCCCAAAAAGGCAGAATATACTACCACGAGTTTTAAAGATAATGCCTCCTCCAGTTGTAATCACTATGAATGGCTTTCTTGCCATCTGAATTCTGATCAGCAGGAATTATCACGTCCACATCAATAAGAACCCATCTTTAGAGTGATGGAGACAATGACATTTCTCACGAGTATCACCTCTACAGATCGCCATGACATTCAACTTGCCATTGAATCATTACATGCCAACACGAAGCTTCTTAAGTCCAGGATAAACATTTTTATGGCTCACACAAGAATGACCTGGAGGTAAATGCTGGTTTTCCCTCTGAAGTTCTTGGCTTTATGCTTCATTCTGAATTCCATAATGCAATGAGTCACGGATACTGTTTCAAATATCTCAACAAGGTAGAACCCCAAGTTTATCTGCTTCATAGCAGCTAATCTCATTCCAAATGCACAATTGCAGATTCTTCCAGTGAGAATGCAAAAATCTCTGAAAGTGGACCTGTGGACAACCAGCTTCTGAGAAGAGAAACACTGAACTGAAAACTGTGACTTTATCCCCATTTACCAGTAATCACCACATGAGCAGGATCCATCTTTAAAATGATGAAACCGATTCACATCCCTAACAATGATTTCACGTCTATACATTTTAGAAATGAATTTGATGGCTGTGTGACAGTCTCCACAAATTCTAAGGTTCTTTGTTACACGGATAACAGTGTCTCGGCTTGTGTTAAGGAGCCCAAAGGCAACAGCCAGCTTCTCACTGTGTGTAGTGAGATTGTGTTCTTTTTCCTCTTCAGAAACATCATGCAAGGCAAAACTAACGTCTGGCATGTAACCAGCTGCCTTAATCTTCTCAGGTAGTTCCTCCAACAAGAAATAAATTTCCTTTGTCTGTGGATGAGACGTATCACCACTAAGAAATAAATGTGCTTTCCCATTAACTTCAGTCCAACTACATCCAGGAGTCTTCTATCACACCTTTTGATTTGAATAGAGTCCTTAAATTGTCCACTTCTTCCCACATTCCAGCCCTGGCATACATATTTGAGAGCATAACATAATTCCCAGCATTAGCAGGCTCCAAGACAAACAACTTTCTAGCTGCTAGCTCTGCAATCTCTAAATTCCTGTGTTTATAACTAGCAGAAAGTAACGAACCCCAGACGCTTGGTCCAGCTTGCATTGGCATTTGAGAAATAAGATCATAAGCTTCCACCAATCGTCCGGCACGGCCCAGAAGGTCTACAACACAAGCATAATGCTCAAGTCTCGGTTCCACCAAAAATACCGAAATCATACAGTTGAAATATTTCAAACCAGCATCCACAAGGCCAGAATGGCTACACCCTGACAACAGTCCCGTAAATGTAATTGCATCAGGTTGAACCCCAGCTTCGATCATTTCCTCAAATGTGGAAACCTCCTCCCTGCCACATCCATGAGATGCATAAGCAGCGATCATTGTATTCCATACACCACAACCAGCCACTAAATTCCTCTCATTCAGTCCCATTCTATCGAAACACACAAGAGCATCAGCCAAGCTGCCACATTTGGAGTACATGGCCATAAGAGCCGTCTGTACCGATGTAATGGAGTCCAAACCCCTATCCCTAGCATACTGATGAATCCGTCTCCCGCGCTCAAGCGCAGCTGAATGAGCACACGCAGGTAAAACACTCATTAACGTCACCCAATTGGGCTTCACCGCGTCGTCTCCCTCCTCACTCATCATCTCATCAAACAAACCCAATGCCTTGCCAGCCAATCCATTCTGAGTATAACCCGAAATCATAGCAGTCCAAGACACAATAGTCCTATTAGGCATTCTCCAAAACAACCCCTCAGCAAAATCAACCAACCCATCTTTCATATACCCAGCAATCAAAGCATTCCAAGAAGACGGATCTCTAACAGGCATTTCATCAAACATCTTCCGCGCATTACCCAACTCACCGCATTTCACATACATATCAATCAAAGAAGGTCCCAACATAGATATCAAACTCCAACCCACTCCTCAAACTCACCCCATGAACGCACTTTCCCAACCCAAAACACGATAACTCCCCGCAAGACTTCAACACAAAAGGGAAAGTAAAATAATCCCCGCGCAGACCCAGAAAATGCATTCGATAATAAATTTCAACAGTCTTGTAACACTCTCCGTATAAAGTAAATGCCCGAATAATCGCGTTGAATAGAAGCGTAGACGGGTATTTAACGGCGCCGAATAAGTTAAAAGCGGAGTTGAGATCGCCGGAGCTAGCGTACATTGCGACCATCTTTGCTGCGAGAAATGCGTTTGGGGACAGGCCGCGAAGGGCCATGTGGGCGTGTAATTGTCGGCCTAATTTGAGGTAGTTTTTTCCGGTTAAAAACTGGAAAATGGGAGCGTAGAATGAGAGCGGAGACTGAAATGATGATGATGACGATGATGATGATGATGATGATGATGGGTGGTTTCGGAAGAGGGGTTGCAAGAGATTGTTCAACAACATTGCTGCTGTTGCTGCTCTTTGACAAGTCATTGAGGATGATGGTATACATTTCATGAATTATGCTCACATTGTAGAAATTGTATATTTTAAATATGTATTTAATATCTTTGCTATTTTGTTTGTAATTACTTTCACTTTTAGTTTTTCTATATGTTTTCATTATTATTTGTTATAATGCTATGCTAAATTTTATTTCTTCTCAAAATAAAATAAACTTTTTCTTTTATTAGAACAATTTAATTCATAATATTTCATTTTATTTTTACCTTTTCTTTTAGGCATCTACGATACTTTATCAACTACATATAAAGACATTTTCCATATAATGATAACTCTATAAATATACATATGGATCTTTTATCATCACTAAGAGATAAAGGTACAGTTAAATATCTATCATCAATTTATGTATATAGATGAAGATGTGTGATGAAATTCTTTTGATTGAGAAAAATATTTATAGAAAATCAAATAAGATATTGATAATAAAACTTATAAAAAAATAATTAGTGAAAAAATTAAAAAAAAAAACATAATTAAAATGTAAAAAATAAAGACACCAAACAAAATTATATCTTCTGTATAAAAAATTAAGCATATTAAACTAATATATTCTTTATATTACGATATAGATATCACAAAGCATACATATTAGAAAATTTTACAACGACAAAATAGGCCAATCGCAATAATACAAAATTTCCTTACATATTATAGTGTTATCAAAGAACATATTTATCATTATATACAGTTTTCTAAACTTGCATAATTTTAACTAATATTTTATATTTTTTTTCAAAGTACTAAGTTTTTTTAAAAGCAATCTTATAAAATAATAATTTGCTAAATGTATTTTTATATACTCGGATTAAATTATTTATTTTTTATTTTTAACACTTTTATTCAAGATTATATATGTTATTTTAGGATATATTTATAAAGTTTGTCTTCTATCCCTTTGTAAATGATAAACAAAATATAAAACTAATAAAAATGTATATGTGATCTTTTTTACATAATTTTATCATTTGATTCATTATATGCATTAAATGAACATCTAATATACGTCTTTGTGATTTTATCAAATAGTATAACAAAGGATCACAATTTCTAAATTTGACATATAAATTTAATATATACCTACATTTTTTAAAATATTCAATAATATAATTTTATTTGCATAATCGGCGTAGTTATTTGCAATGAATCTTCTAAAATATTTAATTTGACATGCAATGATTCTTTTAAAATATTTTATTTGACATGCATCATAATTTAATTTAACCATTACATTTGTCTACAAAATGAAATATTTAATAATATGATTTTGTTGGCATAATCGATGATGTTATTTGCAACGATTCTTCGAAAATATTTAATTTGACATGCATCATAACTTATTTTTTGTCTCATCAATAGTTTCTCTAAACCATTATATTTTATTCTATAAAATGATGTTATTAAAGGTAGGACATAGTATCGAATATACTATTAGTATCGCTAATATACTATTAAAGAGATATAACATTAACAAATACTTTTATCTCAATTATATATTCTGAATTTTCTATTATACTCCTGAGTTTTACTTTCATTGCTTAGTTAATTTTCGGTTCGTAATCTAAATCAATAGCAAGGGAACTTAAATCAGATAATAAAATGGTGTTATAAATTATTCTTCACTTTACAAATTTTAGTATATTTATTTTTAAGGTTTTTAGTTTTATGTTAAAGCAATTTTTTTAGATTAAAAAAAATGTGATGTTAAATTTGAGCCAAATGTAATCAAATAATACATAAACTTTGTCATATAGATTTCCTTTGATTTTCCTTTTTTTCTGTTAAAAGTTAATAGATTTTAATGCTAGTTGATAATAAGAAAGGATAATTAAGAAAGGAGTCATTAACAATTACATAGTCTTAATCATATTTGAACGAAATAAATAGTTTAACTTATTTGTTATAATGAGCAATTAATTAAATTATTAACGATAAACTTAATTACTATCGTTTCGTGGTTTTTAACCGCAACAAACCCCATTTTGTGAAAGTAAAATACTTTTAATCACATTATCAAGGAGGCAAAAATTTATACTTTTACTCAAATAATTATAAAAAATAGAAATTATTCTAATACAAAAATATACTTGAAACAGGAATAATAATAATAATAATAATAAAATACTATTTTATTGTTAGGGAAAAAGATCATTTGATAGCTTATTTATGGGGTGTCTCAATTTGGTCCTTTATATATATTACAACATGTCAATTCAGTCCCTTATCTTTCAAAATATTAGCCAATGTAGGGTATTTGACGACAAAGCCGAACAAATTAACAGTAAAAGGCACACGAATATCACATGGTCATTAAAATATAAATAAGTTGAGGTTAAAAAATCTCTCATTACACCTAATATGTCTTTTTTCTTTTTCTCATTTTCATAACTTTTATTTTGTCTCATCTTTTTCAACTAATCTTCAATGACAAAAAATATTGAAACAAATTTCGTTATTAATTTTCAAGTTTTTAACCTCCATCTTAATTTGTCCAACTTTCTAACAAAAACCTTACATTGCCCAATGCTTAAAAGATATGGGACTAAGGGATTTGTTGTGATGCATAAGAGATCAAAATGGTTTTTAGGAATTAAAAAAGAAAGGGAGAAATAACCAAAACATATATAATAGTTGTAAAAGACTATTTTTATTTGGGAAATACTTAGTTAGTCTTGGTTTACGGTCAGTCCAACTTGTAGACTTTATGATCCTTAGAGAAGTCACACAGGCAATATGATGTCGGATGACATTAATCATGTGGGGTATATTCACATCATTGGGTATTACATTGCCCATGTAGTTAGTCTAATAGCACTAAGAATCTTCTGCCTCACACTCTGTTCTACTTCCGTCATACGGTCAAATGAACTGTAAAAATTACTCCACTTTCATTTAACAATGTAATAAAAAGTGAAATAAAATATAAGATAGAAGATCTTGTAGCATGTAATAGCCACTCCAAACTGGTTCGAAGCTACTTACGTATTTTCCATTTTATTACACATGTGGCTTTGCCGAAGTTAAAGGCAAAAAATCCGAACGAAAATTGAATGTTGTTTAGTTTTGTGACAATGTTAATAATGCATACCAGAATCATGTAACAAATCACTTCCTCAAGCACAAGAAAGAAAAAAATAAATATATTGTAATATGTTTTTATTGTTGATTGGCCATATACAGCGCAAATTCGTTCTTGTTCTTGATTGGATATCATAGATGGAAGTATTTTAAATGTCATTAATTAAAGGTATTTTTTGCATCACAAAGTTATCCTTATTTTTAAGTAGTTAGAATAGATAATTAATTTAATTATGTCTTTCTAGAATTATATTTTATTAAAGACGGATATTTTAGATATCATAAAAAAAAATTGAAAAAACAACTCTCATATGTCTCTTATAGTATATATATATATATATAATTAAAGAGTATTAGTATTACTATTTATAAGAGTACATAGACGTGGCTCAAGATTTTAGCAATGTAATTGCCACTTGCCACTTTGTTTGGATCACAATT
Organism: Cinchona pubescens; assembly: GCA_025175665.1. NCBI lineage: Eukaryota > Viridiplantae > Streptophyta > Magnoliopsida > Gentianales > Rubiaceae > Cinchona > Cinchona pubescens. The sequence goes on from JANKKI010000353.1 coordinate 373,180, forward strand.
CACAGATGATATCTTACTCTATACAAGAAATTTTTATTATTATTTGTTATATTATTACTTAGGTATACGCACGATTAACTTTATAGTCATTTAAAATATTATCTAATATCACATGGCTTGTATAATTTAAATATTTATAAAATCTGTGAATAAGCACTAAACATTTTTCATGGATAATTACTAGTAAACTCATTAAGTCGTAAGGCAGGATTATTTCCCCTCCATTTCCAAATGAATGTACCAGTTTAAAAGGAATGCAATGCTCCTCTACCTGTTAATTTAGTTTAACAATTAGTACAACGTATGTCAAGCAACTCGTTTTGTGGTGACAAAACATCCGTGTTTGAACATTTCAAACCATATAAAGTGATAGATTTTTAGTTTAACTTGTTCTTAAACTTGGCTAGAATCAAAAGGGAAATTCTAAGATGTCTACCTGTGCCAAAAATAGGCGGATACCACTTGATTCAGGGTTAACTAGATTGGATCGAGAAATGGTGCAATAAAGACTCCTAGCATTAGAATTATCCCCAAATAAAAGAGGGTACCATATGATCATGTAATTAAGTCCCAAATAGGCCACCTTCATGTACTGGTGTTGGATCTCGTGAGCACAAGTGCATTTCGGGTTCCACCTTAAGAGACTGTTCATAATCATTCTCCATGAAGCAAGAAGTGGCAATCAAATTTTTTTTTATTTTTTTATTTAATTTAACTATGCATTTTCAAATTATGCAAGTCATTGATCCACTGATGTAATGATGGTGAGATAATGCAAAATTAGCTACAAAAGATACGCCAAATTCATCAGTTCACATCCTGAAGATTTACCATGCCCACTTCAGCTTCAATCCCGGGCATCGAGTCCCTTATAGAATTTGAATACTCGTAAAACTGCAGCAAATTAAATTGGCAGTGTATTAGGAAGTCATGGAAAATCAAAAGGAACCATTTGCTAGCAAGAACTAGCAAACAGCCACAAAGTAAGATCATAAACATCTTTATTTTTCATAAATCCTTCCTCCTATCAATATAATCTATTTACTAGTCAAGCCACGATCTGCAGCATAAAAAATCCATTAGAATATTTGCAATCTTTCATATCATATACGGCTAAAAAGTTTTGAAGTGCAGCCAGTTTCACAATTAAAGAATTAAAGACCTCCTATTCAGTTTGTGAATTAAATGCAACTTAGCATGGCAACATTGGAATGTACATTTCCAGAAGAAAGGATACTGCATGACAATTCTAGGGTGATGCATAACCAGTTCTACATGTCAATACCAGGTCTTTCTCAAGCATGCTGGAAAAATAAGTAGACAGCTTATCAAATTATGCTTCTGTCCCATTATTTGTCACCAGCCTTTCCCAGATATAATAATGGTAGACATCGAGAAATTGTACCTGTTTCATTATAGCTTCAGATACTTGGCACATTTCATGTATCTTAGCTGCTCCAGCTTCCTTGACCACATTAATGCTTGCAGCTATACTATCTGCCTGATAAATGTAAAGGAAGGCTTAAAACCAGAATCACCATTTATGCAAGAGTCAACAGTGGAACTAAAACCATAAAAAAATACCTCCGTGACAACAGCTTCCACCTGTTTTTGCCGTGTTTGTAGTCCACTCCTCTTTGCTTCCACTTCCATCTTCACATTCTTTAGTTCTTTATTAGCCTGCTCACAGGTCTGATCTCTTTCCTGCTCTAGTTGCCTCTTTATTTTGTCCAGTTGGTCCACTGAGCAGAAGATAAACTCATCACATGAGTGGTTGAGAAAAGTAGAAGAAACCAATCAGTAGCATATAGAACTAAAGTAACCTTTTGCTTGTAGTTCACCCAATTTAGCCTCAAGCGACTTATCCAATACTTCTTGATCACTCAGTTTAATTTTGTGAAGTTTAACATCTTTTTCAATTGATTTGGCTGAGTTCACCTGTTAAGATCTTCCAGAGTCAGATATAACCCCTATTTTTGTATCTATGCAACTAGCAAATTCAAGCTGAAGCCTCATAATGATCTAAAAGGCTTCGTATCTGCTCCCAGCTATGGCACAATAACAGGTAAAATGAAGAACTTGCAGTCTCTCACAGGAGGCACGTCATTCCTAAGCTCAAGTTCCAAAAGCAAAATACAATAATAAGCACCAGAAGGTAAACGGCACATCAGTCATGAGTTTCTGTCCCAATTAAGCTATTTTTTGGATAGCTTTCCTACATACTCATCCCGCATATGGCTCAGAGGCCAAGCCCCACAGCAGCAGCCAAGAAGCAGGTTAGGCCGTATAGATGTATAGAAAGATCAAAGCACAAGAAAAAAGAACTTCTGAAAGAAACAGTATGACACAACAGGTAGAACTACACTGCTTCAGAGTCTAGTGCACTAGACCATCCCATGTAGCATAGTAAATTTATGAACCATTTCTATGTATCATTTTATTTACTTTTTTTTTTAAAAAGGGTCAACTTCCTGATTAATGCCACAGCATAACTCATAAAGCAAGAAGGTAACCTGATCTTGCATGGCCTTCATCTGAGCTAACTGTTTGGACAGCTTCTTGCAAGCCTGGTGATACAAAACAAGCAAAGACCTTATCAAAAACTTTCAAATGGAAGTTTCAAGCAGCAATTTTTCTTGTTTTGGGTGCAAAAATTGTATCAGCCTGGATTTAAAAGAAAAAAGAGCTACCGCTGACTTATGCCATATAATTGTTGTTTTTTTTTTTTTTTTTAATAATGCCAACGCTAAATAACTAAAATTATAGTATTTGTACATATATCCGCTTAATGTCCTTACATGCTCTTCCATTTTCGCCCCAGCTCTATTCTATTTCTGCTTCTTTCCCTAATAAATCTCTATTTTGCTTTAGTCAAACTGGGGCTATATCTAAGGAAATGTAGTATGATAACTGTATGCCCTCTCATATGTTCAGACTGACCAAACAGCGGCATAGGGACTATTAAGACTATTATAGTAGAACTTGGTAGATGCAGTCAAAGGACAAATTAGAACTTTGTAAATGTTGTAATGTTGATTTTATACCCAGCAGTAATCTACTATAAGAATGCAACAGTGTATCAAAAAGTAGTTTTGGGAGACAAATACAAGATCTCTGGCATACAGATACTTCTTATTTAGTTCATCTAGGTAGGTGCTAAAAATATGTGGAAGTAAAGATCATCGTAGTGAAATATTCATCAGCTATGGAATCAAATTATTATAATTATGCAATAATAATCGTAACAGCTATGAGGTATAATTTGCTTTTACCAAGATGAATTCACATTTTCATTGATAAGCAGTTATTGAACAAGAGAAGTTTTAGAACCCGGTCAAATGAATTGAAATATTTATAAGATGACAAGTAACACAGTCGTCTCAGAAACAACCTTTGTGTAAATCTCAAGAACAGCTTCCTTATCATGAAAAGAGTGCATCGCTGCTCTTTCAGCATTCTTTGCTTCATCTTTAAGTGATTTTTTTTCCTCAAGTGCTCTCTGTAAGTGATATAAGACAAAAAATAACACATGTAAACAGAAAAATATTATGGAAATCAGTTGTAGAATGTAAGCCAAGCTTACTAGTAAAATACAAAAGAGGGAAAAGGCAATAAATAGGAGGTGACACATAAGATTGCATGCTCAAAGAAAATAACACATGCAAAAAGAAAAATATTAAGGAAATATGCAGTCATAGAATGTAAGCCAAGTTTACTAGCAAAATACAAATAAGGAAAAGACTATAAATAGTAGGCGATACACAAGATTGCATGCTTACTGAATTTGAAACACTGAAAAAGGTTTCAGATCTTTTAGGAACAAAATCCAACTGTCGAACCAATAAACATTTTACATGAACCAATTAAGCAGCATATCACCTATACATTACTTTCCTCAATTAACCTCACAACTAGGAAAGACAAAACAAGCATATCTTATAGCTCTCTCTCTCTCCACTTCCTTTAATTACTCTCATGTCATTTGTTGACATCAGACCTTACAGTAGAAAACTAGTATACTAGATAGATAACTCCTATCATGTATAATACAGTGATGATTAATTCCCATGATTCCCATCTGCAAATGAAATTCAAAAAATCCAGTAGAACCGACTAATTTAAGGAGCTTATGTAGTTAAAGCTTCAGTGAAAGTTTGCATGAACTAATAATGCCCTTGCTAACAAGAAAGAAAGGGAATCTATCATCCATAATCTCAAGGTCTGGAGCAACAAAATCTGCTTTTTAAATTTTAAAGAATGCCCGTAGAAACTGAGCACTTAATCAAAACTACAGATGACTTGTAATTAGATTGTAAATAAAAAAAGTATGATGTACTTATACAGTTACAGATACATAATACTCTATTTGTTGGCTTTCTTGAAGGGTAAATGTAACCATTCAAAACTGTGGCCCACGTAAATATTGGATGAAGATACCCTAGTTCAACCAACACATGTCAACTGTTAGCATTTTGCAAAAATAGTAATTCAGATGACACATGGAAAACTACCCCTAGCACAGAAAATTTAGAATTGCTCAATAAAAATTGACCACATGTAAACACATTCCTGTTCAACATAGGAATAACAATCACCATAAGCATCCATATATAAACATGAAAATATTGGATTGTCTAAAATTTGCTCAATATAACACAGAAATGTGACCCATTCAATAAATAATGCCTGTCCGGTGGCTGACCAATTTATAATGCTAAAATGAGACCAATAATACATGAAGAGATATTATAGCTGATACCTGAAGCTTGTCTGGTGACTGAACTATTTTAGAATGTAAACTGCCATTTTCTTGAATGCTTTGTTCCCAGGCAAAATTGGCATTTACAACCTGAGTTATGACAATTGAAGAAGACAAAAATGAAAACCAATACAAGCCCAATAAGCAGCCTTAAGTCACTTTGCTATACAACCAAGGAGGACCTTAGTGATTTTAAAAATTGAAATAAAAGTTTCCCATTTTTTTCTGTTCATCCCACTTTTGGGATCATTTTCTGATATAGCATATATCGTAGCAAAGGAGAAAATAGCCACAATAAGGTACCAAATTTATCCAGAAGAGAATTAAAGACAAGAAAACTAGAACTATGAATATCTGAATAGAACATAATCCAGTTAATGTACTCAAAGGAACTGCTTTTTTCAGAAGAAAGAATTGATTATTTCTATTACAAGTTCTCCGCTAAACAGGGGGTAATCAGTCAACAAATATACCAACATAACTTCCATTCTCATTGAAATAAAAGGACAACAATTGGTGTAAATAGTTTAGGAGGCAGACCTTCTCATCCATCTCTTTAACCTTCTCCTTCATTTTTCTCATATTAGCCTTCAAGGACATCTGGTGATTGTTCAATTTTTGAATTGTTTGCTGCAATTCTTTAACTTTAGCATCAATTCCTTGAACAAGTGGCACCTCACTTTCTCTTAATTGGTTGAACTCTGATATCTCATCATTCAACTGAAAGGAATATAAATCTGTAAATTTCACAGATCAGACAATATTCAGTACCATGCGATTTTTGATGCAGACCACACCTGAGACACTCTGTTCTCCAATTCTTTCTTTTGCTCTTCAAGAAGGTTTAACTCATCCACAACAGGCATCATTAATTCCATCTTTGCTTCCCTACGAGCCAAAAAAAAAAAAATTTAAAAAAGTAATAAAAAAATTGTTAATCACAACAAAATCAGCATCCGAACGCTCCTAAAAAACAACAGCCAACTATAGGTGCAAATCCATCCCCAACACCAGCACACGCTGCTGGTATATCACAGTAATAAACCTGCACAAATCCCCTCACCCCCTCACAACAAACTAAAATCGTCAATTTCCATGATTAAGCTCAACATCATAATTAGATGCTTATGTCATCAACCACAATCTTTATGCGCCATAATAACAGACCAAAAAAACATGAATGTCCTCCAATGTATAAAATTACAACAAAAAAATAACAGGCTTCAATTATAACCTAACTATGTTGAAATTTTGCCAACTTTAGACGTTCCTAAAACAGAAGACAAGCAGCTCCAAACATTTGAATAGCAACAATTTCTGGCCCTCGAATTTTAGAGAAAAGGCTACATTTTCAAGCTCAGAAACAATAAAAAATTGCAAGATAAAGATTTTTTTTTTTTATTTTAATAGAGTAGCAATTTATTGGGATACCAGTGAATGCAATAATTCACAATGGCAGAAAGAAAAAACTCGGTTCGATCCGGGTCAGGCTTAAGCAAGTCGCAAAGAGTGAAATTCTGTGGGCATTCCACAGCAGCCAAAAGTTCTCGGATCTTATCCAACAAATTCATGACCCGAAACGAATCCAAATGGTGATCCGGGTTCTCCAGCCGCTCCAGAGTCTCGAAATCGAACTGATCATGCTCCTCCCTGCATCTTAACAAAAAAATTAAAATTTTCACCTAGGGTTAGGGTTTTGGGAAAAAAATAAAATTCAAGAAATTTCAGTTAGGAACTTTACGGGAGAACGCCGATGTGGAGGAGAATAGCTGAATAGAGATTGGTGACGAAGTCGTAATTGGGATGACGGATGTCGGCATCGGAGACATTGGCGATTTGAAAGTCGGCGAGTATGGAGACCATATCGTCGCGGGAGAGCTTTGGGTATTGAAAGCTCGACATTTTTTTTTGTTTTTTTAACTCACTCACATACACTCTCGAGTGTGTGTAAATTTGGGGGAAGGAGGGGATTGGGAACCGTTAAGAGAGGAAATGGGAAAATTATTTCCCGCCCAAACGGACGAAATTTAAAAGGATGTTGAGATCCAAAATACTCTAAAAATCTTGTGTTCGCCGCTTTCCACTACCAAATAAAAATAAAGTGTCAAAATTAATACACTGTGGAAATATTTACGTGGATTTGATTTCACTTGTAAATCTTATAGTGAGAATTAAATATTATAAAATTTATGATATAAATTGATGTAAACAATATTATATAAAATTTAATTTTAATTGTAAAATTTATAGATAAAGTTCAAAATCAAGTTTATGATAATATTTTTCACATGATGTTAATTTATAATTATATTTTTTTTATCTTATTCTCTATCTCACCCTGTTTCACTCCCAAATAAAAATAAAGTGTCAACATTACTTTACTAAAATTTATAATTATATTTAAAAAAATTTTTAACAGTTTACTAATTAATAGGATCATTAGAAAATGGGATATAAGGCCTTGTGACCCAAAAATAGTTTGGTTGATAAACTAGTTTTGGCCTGAAAACTGAAAGATATAGGCTTAACGGAAAATTCTTAGTTAGACTAAATTTGTAATAGGTGTCATAGACGCCTTGATCTATAATCACTTATATCACTATTTGAAAGTTTATTACTACTTTAATAATGTTTGAGTTTTTTTGGTGTAATTATTACTTAAAAATTACTCACATCTCCCTTCAACTCTATCTCACACTCGCTTACGTTCATCCCTACTTCTTGCTACACTCATATCCTAAAAAACTTTTGTTTCTCATTCCAAAAGTCCATTTTACTTTACTGTTTTATATCAATATTTAAAAGCTGAGAATTTGAAACTCATATTTGACTAATGAGTCAAGTATATTCAAAAATTCGGATAAGTTTTACTGAGTTAAAAATTTTAAAAAAAAAATTAGAACAATAAGCCATATAGATTTTATTATTTCATCTATTAAGAATAAAATTAACTTAATAATTATGTCAAGTATTTAAAATTTTAACTTTTTATATGATTCTTTTACATATTATTCATTATCAAATTAGAAAATTTAAGTTTCAAAAATTTTATAAACAATTTCTCTATTTTTGAGTGTTAAATAAACTTAACTCAGATAAAAAATTCGTGATTACCTGATGAACTTATCGAGAATAATCTAAAATTCAATGAAACTCAATATTTATCGTGTCACCTATATTTCTATCGAGTCGAGTCAACTCAATACGATTCGATCGAGTTTTTCTGAGTTTTTAAACTATGCTTTACATAATACATCAGGATTTTTGGTCTAATTCTTAATTTTGTATGCAATTTATCTTTTCACTTCTATTTTTAAATCTTTGTAACTTCTCACTTCCCATTCCCACTATTAAATAACTTCCCAACCCACTACAAAATTACATACACAAAATCCTACTTTAATTTATATTTTAATTTTTGTCCATTTTTAGAAAATTTTAATACAATTATGCGCACACATTGAATGTGCCAATATGACTAGTTTTAATAGTTTGAAATGATGTGAGTGATTATGGAGCAACATTTATCCATGGTACTTACCATGAATTATTGTCTACCTAAAAATTTTCCTAGGTTTAATTATAATTTGTCCTAGTAAATAGGTATCAATTGCAAATTTCTCCATGTGTTTTTTTTTTTCTCTACACAATACACTCCAAAACTTATCAAGATTCAAGGTCAAGTTTCCATCTAAATTGAATAGTAATGTTATAGTTGCCCTCAATTTTTTAATTGCCTTTACCACTATAAAATTCAAACGAGTTACACTTTAGCACCTTGATTTTATTTATAAGCAAATTGTCCTCAAAACTAACGATACTTTTTCACTCAAATTCTAATGTTATTAATAATTTTTTACCCTTCAATATTTAAGTGCATAAATAAATTTGTTATGTTATTTTTTACTTGTTCATATTCAGTTTTGACATGCTATCATACACTTGTTCCATCATTATTGTTTTTATATATAAATCAAATTAATTATTTATTTCATCATATTATTTTAGTTTTCTTAATTTTTACTTTTTTTTCTATATTATTAATAGTTAATTTATTACTTTGTATTTTAAAGCATATTATTTAGTAAATATTTTGCTTCGAAATATAATATATATATTTTATATAAAGTTAAGTTGATCAATTCACTCAATCGTGCTATCTGGAAAAAAAGAAATGGATCATAATAATAAATTTAATTTATTTTCATTTCAAGTTCAAAAGAATAAATTAGTAAGATAAATTATCAATTATCAACTACTAGTATCATTCATTTTAAAAGAGCATATATTTAAGAAAGCAAATAGTCAAAAAGTCTCTATACTTTTAAAGTCTACGAGTTTTAGTCATTCAATTAATTTTGTAACCAAAAAGGTCACTGAACTTTCATAAATGTCATTTTTTGCCCATTTTGTTAAATTGTTCAGTTAAGTTCTCTGTTAATGCATGTCACATGCCTCCCACATAAGTCAATTAGGGACAAAATTGTCCAAACAAAAGTAGAAATCCTTCTCCCACTTATTACTTTACCAAATTGGCTGGTCTCGAGATTCTGCTCTGGTTTGCTTTGTGACGCTTGTTCTCACCTCCCTGGACCCAACCATGTTTTTTGTTGTTCTTGAGTCAATTCTCAGGAATTAATCGATCTTGATTATAGAGTAAATTCCCAAATTTATTGGGAATCAAAATTCGCAACAACGAAGAATATAACTCTGCAGATGAGAAATGAATAAGCTGAGAGCTATTTGGGGATTGAGATTTAGGTATTGGGAATTAAAATTAGCAAGATGGGTTGGTGATAAAATAGGGATTAGATTTTTGAGGGATGGACTCTTTTGCCAATTGGGTCAATTTCGAGAAGAGAGAGTGGAGTTGGTTGAGGATGGGGTTAGCAGCAGAGATGTGACGGTGATAGGGACGATAGAGGTAGTGTATCTGGGATGTAAGGGATGAGGAAGTGGTGGAGAAGGAAGTGGTATGGGCAAAAGAGAGCACTGACAGCTGGTGGTAAGAAGGGGGTGGGTGCAAGGTGGTGGTCGGGACAGGTGGGGGGTGAGGTGGTGGTTAAGGGTAGTGGGGAAGTGGTGGCTGGGAGGAGTTGCGATGGTGGATTTGGGGGTACGAAGTGGGGATGGAGTGCTAGTATATGGCAGCGAAACGGCGGAAGGAAGGGAATGGTGGACGGGGTGGTGCTAAGATGGTAAAGGGGAAGAGAGAGGTAGGGGAGGTGATGGGAGGTGGTGGGGGAAAGGGTGGGGTTGGGGGATAGGGTGTGATAGGGAAGGGGTTGGGGTTGTTGCAAAATTTTATAACAATTTAATTTTAATCTCAAGGTCTTTATTTTCTTTATTTTGTGAACATTTTAAGTAACATTTTATTTTTGTTTAGACAATTCTGTCCCTGACTGAGTCATGTAAGAGGCATGTGACACACACTTATAGAGGAATTAACTAAATAGTTTAACGAATAGACAAAAAAATGACATTTTTAGAAGTCTTATGAATTTTTTTTGTCACAAAATTTGTTTAATTATTAAAATTCGTAGATTTTAAAAGTATAATAATCTTTTTGACCGTTTATTCTATTTAAAAATGATTCAAATTCAATATAAAATTTTAAAATTATATTAAATAATTTTCTTAAACTGCGTAAACAAATATGTTAAAGTACTATTCTTACGGGTTAAAATTTAGTTTAGTTGCTGTATATTTTTTGGTCATCATAATAGAACTGGCAATATTTATTTTTTTTTAAATTTTTTCTATGACATATGTAATTCTAATCGACTAGTACTGTATTTGGTACATGATTCAAACTTTAATTCGATACAGCCTAAGTAAAAAAGAAACATTAAAAAAAAAAATATTTGTTCGATGCAGGTTATAAACCAATATAATCTGTTGAATTTTACTATAATAGTGTGCAAGTGAAATACAAATTATTGAGAGATCATAAATTCAAAAGCATTCAGTAATAAATAACGCTTTAGTCAAATAATCTTTATTTTTCCTTGATACCAATAATATAACAAAGAAATCCCACAGTCGAAAAGTTTAAGACAGACTTGGGTTTTTATTCATATTTTAACGATGACCAACAATTGTTTACATTATAATGTGCTAATTTACTAAGCACAAATTTGATCCAAAAATATTTATTATGATAAAAAGAGCCCAGAGTTGCTAATTAATTAGCTTAATTTGTCAATTTGACTTATTTTGTTGTGTCCTTTGGATCGTAACAGACTCGATCAATTATCTGGAAATACTTCTGTGAATTGGGACAAGAATGATGCTTCCATTCTCCAGTTTTGAGATGAAACAGTTGGTGAACTGTGAATTCAGATTAAAAGCAGCTTGAGTAACCAAGTGGAGACTCCAAATTTGATATTGCTGTTGGTCCAGCCAGCTGAGTAAACGTTGGACTGTTATTAAAAAAAAAAAAAAAATGTTAATGTTTTCTTCCCAATTTGTTTTTCTTTTTCTTTTTAGGATCCAAAAATATTTTCGGAAAAAGATGTGTTTTTGGATTCTTAAGAAAGAATGACAATTTTCATTTTTTTAAAAAAATAATAGAATGATGAGCACGTACTTGTATATAATTAATTATTCCTGTCCTAGTTTTTTTTTTTTCCCTTCTTCTTCTATTCAAAAATATTTTCGAAAAAAATATGTATTTTTTTTTTGGATTTTTAAGAAACAATGCCAATTTTCATTATTGACAAATAATATTAGCATGATGTGTGTGGCGAAAAATTATTAACTTGCACTGCAAAATATTAAAAATAAAAGTTTGAAAGGTTTGAACAAAAAAATAAAAAAAATAAAAAGAAGAAGAAGAAGGGGGAGGAGGAGGAGGAGGAGGAGGGGGGGTGAGGTAATCTGTAAGGTATGAGAACCAATGAAAACATAAAAGGTACTAAAAATGGGATTATAGTTTAATTTTTCATAGCATGTTAGTGTATCTATATTTGATATTTGATAGTGTAAATAAAAATTTCTCATATGAGAAAGATTAAGGGTTAATAACACTTTGTCCCTCTAAATTATAAAAAATATGCACTTTACTTCTAATTCCCATTATTTATCCTTTAGAAATTTTAAAATATTAAGAAAAATTAGTTAAATGACTGAATACCCTTTGTATTATTATTTGATTTTTTTATATATTTAATTAATTTTCGATAGTTATAAAATAATTAGGCAAAAAAATATAATAACATATTGATATCTTTGACTTTAGGGAGTGAAAATGTGAGAAAATGTTAAATTATATTATATCCGACATTGCAATTTGCACAGGTTAAGTCAAATATTAAAATTATAAAATACTAAGAGACATCAGAAAATCACAAAATTTTATATAAAATATATTTTCATACAATACCTTAAAAGAATTTAAAAATTTTCAATAAAAAGTAAGCCCATTTGGAAATTGTTCTACCACTATAGTTAAACAATCAAATTCGAAATAATATAAAATGAAATTCTAAAATTTTAAAAATTTGACCAAGAAATATATTGATATAGATACTATTGAAATATTTTATTTTTCTTATTTTTAAATAATTATCACATCACTAATCAAAATTTAAATGCATAAAAAATCAAAATATAGTATCAAATGTATTTTAGTCATTTAACTAAATTATCTTAATAATTTTAATATTAATAATAGATGAACAGTGTCAATGGAGGATAAAACGCATATTTTTATAGTTCAGGGGCAAACTGTAATTACTTAGTTAAGGGGACAAAGTGTATTAACCCAAAGGTTAATCAATTGGATTAGTCATTAATTAGTTAGACTTTGACTGACATTAATTTTAAATATGTGGCATGTATCTACATCTATTAGTGTAAAAAAGTTTCTCGTATGGGAAAGATTAACCCATTGGATTACAGTCGTTAATTAGTTAGACATACTTGGAGGAAGTGACGACGTTGATATACTTCAACCCTCCTTCACCTGCCAACTTTGCAGCAATGAAAAACTTTGGCACGATAAACAATTGACCCTTCTGTGCAGTAGCATCCAATACATTCTGCCCATTTAGACCCACAATCTGAATCCGACCACTTCCATTCGTAACATAAATTAGTTGGTTCGATGAATCAACCGTGAATTGTGGGGTCAACAAAGAATCATTGTACAAGTTAATTAGCCCGGCAGACAGACCAATTTTGTTGAGTATTGGGAAATTTTGGGCAGTGGCAGTTGTAAGTGATCCACCATTATTTACTTGTAAATCGGGCTTTGCATTTTCAAGATTGTATGATAATATTTTAGCACTAGAAATATTGCTCGGGTTGGGTAAATTTTGGCCATTTCGAAGTTTGACAATGTATGTACCGGTTTGGCTTTTGGTGAGGCTGTTGGCTTCAGTTGAGGTGAAATTGTAGGTTTTTTTACTAATGATATCATTTGAGAAACCCCCAAGTATACCATTGGTTCCGGCCAAAAAGAAATAATCGAATATGCCGGGGGTGTAAGATTGGCTAGTTTCACCCAAGAATATGATTACCAGATCAGATGTCGGGCCGCCACCGTAGTACCACGAGACAGATCCTGAAGGAACTGCTATTGTGTCGCCCTTCTTAACTGCTAAAACAATTTCAGTTGTGCTGTTCGGTAGTAGTATTCCTATCTTTCCGATACCTATGCAATGTAAATCAAACACGAGAGTAAGAAAAATAAGGATGTCAAGAATTTTCTTATATCAATACAATATAATCCGACAGATTACAAATGAATTAATGAGATAAATACTTGCATAAGAATTATCACCAACTTAACATTTTAATTTTGCAAAAATGAACCATGCAATATACCATGCATGCATGGTAACTTGGCAAAAATGTATTTCTACATAACAAAACGGGGATATCGTTAATATATCAATTACTTTTGTTTATTTACTTTTTCTTATTATTATTTTGTTCTTTATAATAGACTGTGATATTATTGTATTATTTCCATTATCACATCTAAAAATATTTTTCAAAAGATTAATTAATTAAGACAACAAAGAACACTGACGTGAAACTTAGTACGTACCATCAACAACAAAACCGATCTTGTTGCTGTCCGCATAATGGGGTATGGCAAAACCACGGGGATGCAAGATTAACAAACCAGCACCTAAATTAGCCTGGCTAAGAAGGGGAAACTGGGCAGCGGTCCAAACGTAATATGCACCACCTTCTCCGTTAGTAACAGTCAGTCCTGGAGACTGTGGTGGGGGCAACAAGTCTATTGCCGTAATGGAGGTTGTAATCAAGAAACAAACTACTAAATATGGAAAAAAGTTGAAGTAAATAGCCATGGTCTCAAGATTTTTTTTAAAAATAAATTACCCAATTATAATAAAGGAAAATTTTTGTTAGAGAACAAAAGTCTAAAAACTGAATTTGGATAATATTTGTTAGATCAATCGATATGATCGAGCAGTATTTATAGATGGTGAAGCGGGCTGAAGACCATTTTCACTTTCAAACACTCTAGAGTCCAGAGAAAGTACTTCAGAAGAAGGCAAAAGACTTGTTAGCTTTTAGAAAACTAAAATTAAAGATTTAATCGGTGGGATAAAATTAATGGTATATTGAAATTATTTTTTTAAATTTTATTAAAATATAATTAAATAGACAAATAAATGAAATGGATACAAAAAACCCATTGTCCCTTGGATTTGAACGAACTTTGGACTGTGTCTTACAGTACAGATAAGTTATTGTCCTATGCTACCAAATTTTCTCCAAAGCCGACCAAAATAATCTCTAGTGATTTTATTCAAACTACAAAAGGCTACCAAAAAAAAAAGAAGGAAAATTTCTAACAATATTGTGTTTTAAATCTTATACTGTATAAGTGCTCGAAACATATATATTATATTGTACAATTATTCAAAGTACAGTATAATATAGAGTCCAACGAGAATATAAAATTTCTATATATTTCTATACACACACTAAAACTAACCACATTTAGTGTAATGTCAAAATATGTATTTCCTTATTTGCTCTTACATCTATTTATAATATACTAGCTATTCCTTTAGCGATAAATTTGTAACCTTCACGCATTTTTTTAAAAAAAAACAACAGTGATATAATAATCACCTAATAAATTAATTTCTCATAACTTCTCATCTTTTATCTATTTTAATTTTGGAAACAAACCCTAATAATTTTTTCGCAGTTGTATTTTTTTAATCTCTTATATTCAAAATGATACATTTTTATTATTTAAGTGCATTATTTTGGTCATTCAACACAATTACGTGCATATTTTAACTTGAAATGCTCACAACTTATCACATGTTAAATTTTTCAGAGGTATAATTTGCAACACACGAATTCTAAATACTAAACGACACTATCTAAAACATCTTCTACTGACATTATCTAAAACATCTTCCACCCACCACACAAGGGAAAATTCTCAAATACCTACCACCCTATTCCCCTCTTTTGCCATATTCCCTCCACCATCCTCCACCCTAGCAGCCCTAGCTAACCTTGTTCTTTTTGGCATAATTTGATATTTAGAAATATGTGTTACTAATTTTGTCTCTAAAAAACTTGACATGTGATAGGCTTGTGATTGTTTCAAGTTAAAATAACCTTCTACCATGTCAAGTGTACAAAATGATGTTTTAAATTTATAATGGACGAAAATATATTATTTTAAATATGACGGATTAAATAAATATAAACGCGAAATGTACTGGACTATTAATATTGTTGTCCCTTTAATTTTTCATTCTTTTATCAATTTTTTTTTAAAAATCTGTTTGCATATAGGGTGTGTCATTGCATTAATATCTTATTAACTATAGCCAACCAACTTATATGTGAATAATGTTCGCGAGTAGTTGAATTCGTTTACATCCCTATTAATGTGCCACATGAAGAAATTCATCTCCATCAAATTGGTTTTAGAATTATCAGGAGGCATGGTATCCAATTCATCATTGAATAAATAATTTCCTTTTCATACATACTTGCAGTGGCCAGTGGCGCAACTGACTAGTAGGGGTTGGCATTGGTCTCTCTCACCCTTTTCTTGTTAGGCAGACCTACTTCTATTTGGTCCAAAGTGCGACCAAATTGTTGCACGTGCCCGCCTAGCGAAACTCAAATCCAGTTTCTTAATTAAACTTCTACAATTTTAACAAAATCGAATTATTACAAGCCTTTTACAAGATGAAAACAGAGAGAGACAGTTCAACCGAGCTAATTACCCAATTAAGTAACGAATTATGTCTTAACATGCATATCATGAACAGAATCCTAGTTTATTGCTACTTATGTAGTCATGTCACCTTTGCTCTTTAGTGTGGGTTTTACGTTTCACTATACCTAACTAACTTGTAATTGAGATCTTAATAAGAGTTAACTCAATTAAAATTCAACTATTTTATATAAAAGAAATACAGGATGAATATGTAATTGCGCCCTCGCTAGACAATCTATAATAACCACTATTAAGCACCTAATGGAGCTGATGACCTGCATCGGTCATGTATTTTGTTTTTTCTTGAAAAAAACATAAAATAATATTAATTAAGACTTATTGCACTTTGCAATATCCCTAATTTGTAGTCGATTCTCTCACTTTATACGTTAAAATTTAATAATAGATATATTGCACCTTAAACTTTTGTATGAATCGTACTTTAGTCCAATTTTTAACGCGTTACTAGAATTGACAAATGTTATGCATGTGCATATTAGAACTTGTATAATATAAATTTTTAAAACACAAGATATTACATTGTACAAGTTTTAAGGGATTGCTCCATAAAAGAACCATAGAATTTCATTGATGTAATTTAGTCATCATAATAGAACTAGCAAATTCTTTTTCTATATAGAAAATACTTTACAAAGTCAAATTTTAAAATTACTTTTTATATCCGGTCTATGTGTCAAAATCCCATTAATGTATTTTTGTTAGATTATTGATCGGATTTCGTTCTTTTGTTTGTCCCTTTATTAGTGACTTTTGTTTGTCCCTTTATATTTGTCACTTTGTACAGGTACACTCTTTCTATATATGAACATACTAGAAAATATAGCACATATTTTGCACGTGTAATACTCTTGCTTAATTTATTGAAAATTTTAACTTTTTATTCTGCCTCTAAATCTATTCTAGAAGATAGTGTCATTAAAGGCAAGACTTTAGTAATTGAATATAATATTAAAGGCATATTAAATTGACAAATATTTTTTAAATTCTAAGTTTTATATTAAGGAGAAATAGCAGTTTAATCTCTTAATTATCTTTGGTATGTGTTTCAATGATAAAAATTAAGAAAAAATTCATAAGTTTTAGATTTTCAACCTCTAGTCATTTGTGTTTAAAGGTTGTGTGATGTTTCATGTGGTCTCTATCATTGTCCAACTTTCCATCAAAAGCTCCACTTTGTCTAACATTTTGAAAAAATGAGAGACTATAACAATTGACTTGTTTTAATACATAAAGGACCAAATTGAAGTATACCTTAAAGATAGGGGACCAAAATTATCTTTTTTCCTTTTGTAATTATTTTCATCCTTCCTTTTGCTTTGATTTTTTTCATTACTTTTTTCCTCAAAAATTAAACAAACAAACCAATGTATGATATTCATCTATTTCTATTTTGGGTGCCTAGGCTATAATATCTATAATATCCTATAATAACACCCTAATGACTTGATTAGTGGAAGATAGTTAAAGATAATGATTTTTTTTCAGTTTTTCATAGTATGTAAAATTTTAAACAATATATATATTTATTCATCATCACTAAAAGATAAAATTACTGTCAAGTATCAAATATCATTTATAAATGGAAAAGCATTTTGGAATTTATTTATAAAAATATATATATATTTACATGAAATCAAATAAGATATAGGAATCTTGCTATGAAATCAATGCACCCAACATTAGATAAAAAAAAAACCTTTATCTTATTTTGAAATGCATACACCCAACACTAATAAAAAATATACATATGTTGTTCTAAAAATATCAAAAATCACACTTCATTATTTTATTACAATTATTTTTTGTTTACATATTGAGTAAAGTATGTATGCCGTATGTACATGTAGAGAATAATGGTACTTTTCATATTTGTAAAACTCATGATAACATTTGTTTGAGTAGTCTATTAACGTTCTAAACTCTTTCAATCATCATAAATGGTGTGATTAACTCCAAAATACATTTTGATACCGTATCTCTTTTTTTTTTTTTTTTTTTTTTGCTCTTTTATCAAAATATTATTAGAGTATTTAATAATGTGATTAATTTACATAATGTATGTTATTTTTATACTAATTATTTAGCTAAGTAATTTTCTATGTTGTCACTCTACAAATTTTGCTTACAATTCTTATGTATTAAAATGATTATTTAAGAATATTTTAGACACTTATTGTATCATGGGTTGAACATTTTTCTACCTCATCAATAGCTACTCTAAAACAGCTTCAACCATACATTCTACAAAAGGGTGTTATAAAGATAACGATTTAGTCAACAGTATTTTACGAAATGAAGTTTAGGTGGTAAGACACTTTCTTTACAATTTATTGGTCATGGAGTTCGAGTCACTAAAGAGTAGGAGAAACAATTTATTTTTTTAAATAATAATATTAAAGAGATATAAAATAAAAAATATTTTTATTTCAATTAAAGAGTAAGAATTTTTTATATAAATTATGAAATTTTTGTTGGTATGATTATTAATTTTGTGATGTTTAAGTTGGTGCAAAATTTTGATATTAAAAAGAGGTTCTCTTAAATTTAAACCAAATAAAGTCAAACATAATGCATAAAATTTGTTAGGGCATTTCCTATTCTTCTATTTCTTCTTTTATTTTTTTATTTTTTTACAAATGTTAGTAAAGTTGAATATTTTTAGCAAGGGTAAACATAATTACTTGAGGAAAAGAAATTTGAAATTATGATGAACAATTAATTAATTATTATATATTGATCATATTAAAGCTACACAACCTCATTTTATAATAAAAATAAATACATGATTAATCAATTAAAAAATTAAAATTTTATCTTTTATTTAAGATATGTATTATATATTATTAATATATGAAAATGTGTAAAATAGCAAAAAATGAGTATAATTAACTAATATACAAGAGTATAGTTGAATGAACAACTAAAGAAAAGAAAATAATTGTGGTGAAACTGTAGATATATAATAGTAATAAAAAATAGAAACAATTGGAATATATATAACTGTTATAAATAATATTTTTAAATATTTACTAAAGTATAAATGATTTTTTTTACTTTTAAAACTCTGAATCTTCTTATTATATATTTATGTTAAAATTTCATAAAAAATCAAGGAAGAAACAATTTGAACATATATAATAGTTATAAAGACTACTTTTATTTTATTTTTGCTCAAATATTTTTTTTTTACAAATAAAATATTCTACCATCTTATTATGCATTTATTCCAAATTTTTGCATAAATCTAAGAATTTTGTTGTGTTAATTTGAAATATATACAATAAATATTTAGTAGTAATATAAATTATAAAAAAAATATAATTTATCATATTAAACAGAGAGTATTTTAGATAGATCAATTATATTTCATTAAGGACGACTTACAAAAAAATTCATTAAGTACTTGTTAGGCATGAAAGTATTTCATTAAGAGTATATTAGGCATGACAAAAAATAGGTGGTAATATTTTTAAAACTAGGTAATTAAATAGATGAGGAGTAATTTAATAATATTTTTCTATGGGAATTTGTATTTCATTAAGAGCGGATATTTTAGGAATCACAAAAAGGGGAGAAACAAAAATTAGTTATGTTTTTCTGTTAGGATTGAGAATTATATTTTAGTAAGAGTGAGTATTTTAGATATTACAAAAAAGAAAGTAACAAAAATTAAAAGAAACAATTCACTATATATAATAGTATAGATCTAATTCTAAATGAGGAGAGTGTGTTGATTCGTACACGGTTCCGACTTCTAATTTTTTGATATACAATTTAAGCAAATATGAGACATAGAAACATAGCCCGTTAAACTTTGTTTTTCCTTGATACCAATAAAATACCAAGCAAGTCCAAAGTCGATCAGTTTTATTAACGCTTGGGGTTTGATCTTTTAGCTTTCGACCATAGTTGTTAAATTCAGTTCAAGAAAAAATTCGGTGAAGGAGATAGATTAATAAGTTACTAGTTCAATAATAAATTACCGATGCAACTGGTAGATTGTTCAAATATATTATTTATTAATATATATAATACCTTTAAAGTATTAAATAAAAGATATTTAGTGAAAATATTGATAAGACATACTTTATTAAAAAATTTAAATACAAATGAATTTGAAATGATTTATATGCTACTAATAAATATTTATATAGCTTTTTATACGAAAGTTAAAAAGGGTTTAATGGATAGAGTGAAATTTGGGGAGTAAATTAAAAAAAAAAAAGAGACATATAATTAACAAAACTATACATAGTTAGGTGGTAAGTGCACTTTCTCTCTATTTAAGAGATTTTTGGTTCAAAACTTGACAATTAAAATTTACTTTTTACCTCAAAGAAACAAACCCATTGGGTTTCTCCAAACTCGCTCGGGGTTGTTGGTTTAACGGTTGAGCCAACGAGTTGCATAAAACCCAGCGAGTTCCTTCCTTAGAGAGCAACATAGTCAGGTTTTAAGGCTGATTCTCCGATTAAACTGCCAAATTTGATCGAGTTTAATAAATATGCTTTCAACATAACCATATTATAGTAACCAACTTGTTTACATAATTGCAGTATAGTAAAATAATGTGCCAATTGACTAAGCACAAAGTTGTATCAAATAACACTAATTATCATAGAGGGGGCACAAAGTTGTTGATTAGTTTCGCCATTTTATTTACTTAAGGGGTGCTTGGTTGGAAGGTATGAGAATTAAGAATGGGAGTAAAAGTCATATTTATTGCTTGGCTATTGGGTATGTGAATTGAGATTTTGGAATCATACGCAAAAGAGAAATTAATCACTCCATATACCCAAGCAAATTGACAGGTTTTGTGTTGATTCCCAATTGTGAGGTAAAAATATTGTTTTGTCTTTCTTTTCTCCTTTCTTTCCCACTGCAACAGCCTTCTCTCCCTTCATTCTCCTTAATAGCCTTCTTTCCTTTCATTCTCCTTCTTCCTTCTTCCCTTCCTTTTCCTCCTCATTCCTCCCGAAGCCCTCCTCATCCCCTATTGCAGCTCTCCACCATTTTTCCTCCTCCTCCCGAAGTCACCCTCCCTTTTTTCTCTCAGCAATAACATTTGATGATTCTTTAAAATGATTGCCAATAAATGATGTTTCCAAAATCTACGGTCTCAATTGTGATAATGTGGACATCAAAAACTAGATAACAGAATTTTTCAGGAGATATTATCGTTGATAAATTTTGTTGCTTAGGGCAAAGAGAGTTGATCGGCACTTAGGTAAGTTGAGTGAGTTTGGGAAGGTTGCAGGTAGAATGGTGGAGAAGACGTTGTACACACACACACACACATATATATATATAATACCCATTCCTAAACATATCAATTAAGCACTAGTAATTTTAATGATTCTAGTAGTCAAATCCCATACCTAAAATTTATGTATGATTTCAATTTCAATTCCGATTTCAGAATACAAACTTGGATTGTAATAGATTCAAGGTTTAATTTCATTTAACCTCTTAATGTTTAGAATCACTATTACTTTAATTTTTAATGTTATTTTTTAAGGCACTTAAATCTTTCCGTTAAATCAAATTCAACATTCATTATCATTGTGACAAAAATACCCTTATTGTCTCTTCTTCATCTTCTTCCTTTTTTTTTTTTCTCATATTACTTGATTCATTTTTTTCTCTTTCTCATTTTGCTAACATGATTCAATTTTTTTTTATTTATTTAGCACCATATTTTAAATTTATCAAACTTTATTTATAGAAAGAAAATAAGATATTTTGAGTTTCATAGAAAAATTTGTCAACACATCTAATTTAAGGGTAAAAGTTACATTATTTTAGACTGGAAATTTAATATTTTTAATTTTAATTGTTAGTCTAAGAATTTAAATACTTAAACAATAACGTTATGAATTAAAGTAATAATAATTTTAAATACTCGATCATCTCTTTGGTGGAACAATTGATTATGATTTTTCCATTCTTAAGTTTTGAGATGAAATACTTCGTGAAGCGCGGATCCATACAGAGAGCAGCTTGCGTAACCAATGGAGACTCCAAACTTGCTATTGCTGTTGGCCCACGCAACTTGTGGCATAAGATCTTTTCTTATATTTTTTGATATTATATTTTTATTATATCATCTGATGAGATAATATGTGTACTTTCAATATAATTAGATATTAAATAAGAAATAAATATCATTTCATCATTGTTACATAAGTGTCGTACCGAAAAAATGTAACAAAGAACCAAGTGCCCAACTGACTGTACTTGGGCAGTTTGGCCTGCAAAATCAAAATCAGTCAATGAACGGGCGTAATGTAAAAAAAAAAAAAAAACTACATACACAGGTATACACTAATGAATAAGGGTGTTTATTGGTCGAGTTTTTAAATTTTCAACTTTGGATTTTTGGGTGAAGAAATTAAAATTCAACTCAACCCAACTAATATAGTAACCTAACCCAGCTCAACTCAAGTACTAGTCGGGCAGATTTTCGGGTTAACTCGAAACCCTAAACTTAAAGGAAAAAAAAAACAAATCTATGAAAGAAGTTCAAATACTAGTAACATATTTAAAAATAACAAAATTTCATTAATCGGGTATTCGGGTTTATTCGAGTTCTTATAAAAATCAAATAACCCGACCCAAGTAACCTGAAACTCAAAAATCCAACCCATTGAACCCTAATTCATTTCGGTTGGATCGAGTTTTCGAATTGAGTCTGGTTTAAACAGCCCTACTAATGAATACTACTAAGGTCCACCGGGTACAAAATACATTTATTCTCTACTATAAATAGTTAAGCGACAATGTCAGTCCTTTTAATTCATTACGCTTTCGATTTGATAATTGAACTCCTAATTACTACATTAATTTTCTATAAAGTGTATTAAACAATGACTTGAGCATCCGAGGCATGAGACATCCAAGCCCCGCCGATTTAATTTTGTACCAAGTATTGGTGGAGTGCGGCATACGAGCAGTCTCGAAGATTACATCAAGAGCTTGCCTCCTCTATATTTTGTTTACATTTTTATCCTAACCCGTTTTTAGGGGTAAGTATCAAATAATCGATTAGATATCTGTCAAATAATTTGTCAAAAATTAAAAATAAATTTTAAAATTATTAATCAGATTTAATTTGTCCCTCTTGAAGCTTGACAATTCATGTACCATTTTGGCTTTTGGTGAGCCTGTTTGCATCGCTTTTGGTGAGATTATAACATCTACTAATAAGAATACCAAGTACACCGTTTGTCCTTGCCAAGTAAAAATTGTCAAATTCGCCAAGGGCATAAGATTGGCTAGTTCACTGCTATAGCATCTCCCTCTTTAGATGTCATATGTAAAACCGTTTCTTTTGTGCTGTTTGGTAATAGTATTTTTATCCAAGAAATTCTTATATGAATCCGATTTAAAGTAGGTGAAATGAACTACTTAGTCCATATTCATCTGCATCACCCTGAAAAAATTTATTTTTAATGAGTTAGAATAATGTGGATGAATATGGATTAAGGAATCCATCCCATCTACCGTAGATCGATCAAGTTCATATAAGGATTTCCTAATCCTACCCTAACAATACCTATGCAATATAAACCAAACAAGCTTAAAAACAAAAAAAGAGTATTTACACTTATTATGATAAAGAGGGCCCAAAGTTGATAATTATAATTAGCTTAATTTGTCAATTTGAGCTTATTTGTTGAGTCCTTTGGGTCGTAACAGACTCGCTCAATTCTCTGGAGATACTTGTTGAACTGGTGGAACAATAATGATTTTTCCAATCTTCAGTTTGAGATGAAATAGTTGGTGAACTGTGGATTCAGTTGAAAGGCAGCTTGCGTAATACCAATGGAGACTCCAAATTTGATATTGCTGTTGGTCCAGCCAATTGATTAAACTTTGGCCTGTATAATAAAAAACAGTTAATGATTTCTTCCCAAGGTTTTTTTTTTTTTTCTTTTTTTTTTAATGATCCAAAAATATTTTCGGAAAATATGCGTTTTTGGATTCTTGAGAAACTATTGCAATTTTCATTTCTGAAAAAGAATAATAGATCATGTGCACGTATATATCTACCTACATATAAAATATATGGTCAAAATGTTTTGGTATAATGTCAAAGTTGATAGATTTCCTTAATTACCCTCATGTCTACAATAATGTGTTTATTTGTTCAAAAGTGTAACCTTGAGAGATTTTTTTAGCAAAAATAGTTTAATAACTTCCTAGTAACTTTAACCTCTTATAACTTTCTATCTTCTATTTAATTCATTTTCTATAATTTATCATTTTTTTTTAAAATTTCACACACATTGAGTGTGCCATTTGCATTAGTAGTTAATGACTTGCCCAACTTTTTTTTTCGACTCAAAAGCATTTTCGGAAAAAAAAAGCGTTTTTTTGGACTTTTAAGAAATAATGCCAATTTTCATTATTGACAAATAATATTAGTATGATGTGTGTGGCAAAAAGTTATTAACTTTTCGTGCAAAATAAAATAAAAATTTGAAACACAAAGTGGTTTGGGAAAAAAAAGTAATAATCTATAAGGTGAGAATCAATGAAAACATAAAAGGTACTAGAAAGTAGGATTATGGGTTAATTTTTCATATCCTCAGCATACACTAACGAGTGTAGATGTATGCCACATATATAAAATTAATATTTAAAATTTTAAAAAAAATTATATAATATACATTTATATTTGATGGTATCAAAAAATTCTATAACATTAATGTAAGAAAGATTCTGTAACTAATTAGACTGACTCAGAAGAAGTGACAACATTGACAAGCTTCAACCCCCCTTGACCTGCCAACTTCGCAGCAATGAAAAACTTTGGCACGATAAACAATTGACTCTTCTAGTACATTTGCATCCAATACATTCTGCCCATTTATATCCCAATCTGAACCCGACCACTTCCATTCTGCCCATCCATTAGTTGGTTCGATGAATCAGCAGTAAATTGTGGGGTCGTTAGCCCGGCAGATAGACCAATTTTTTTTTTTTTTGAGTATTGGGAAATTTTGGGCAGTGGTAATTGTAATTGTTCCACCATTATTTACTTGCAAATAAGGCCTTGCATTTTCAAGATTGTATGATAATATTTTAGCACTAGCAATATTGCTCGGATTGGGTAAAATTTGGCCATTTTGGAGTTCGACGATGTATGTATCGGTTTGGCTTTTGGTTAGCCTATTGGCTTCAATTGAGGTGAAATTGTAGGTTTTACTACTGATTTCATCTGAGAAACCCCCAAGTATACCATTGGTTCCGGCCAAGAAGAAATAATCGAATACGCCCGAGAGTATAAGATTGGCTAGTTTCACCCAAGAAGATTATTTCTAGATCGGATGTTTGGCCAGCACATAGTGTCTATAGTACCACGACACTGTTGCTAGAGAGATTGCTAATGTATCTCCCTTCTTAACTGATAAAACAGTTTCAAATGGTTCAATTTCGAATGGGTTGTTTATGTCTATTATTACTATCATTCCAATACCTTTTAAATGTAAACAAAACAAGAGTAAGAAAAAAGGAGGATGCATGCCCAATAAGCACAATGGTAGCTAGGATCAATACAATCAGATATATAGACAAATGGACCACATTACAAAGAATCAAAGAGCCTCAAATTTAGTAAGATAAATACTAGTATAAAGATGATGACCACCTTATCATGTTAATTTTGCAAAAAAAGATACTGAAATTTGTTACAAGAAACGAATCAATTAATGTGCCATGCATGGTAACTTCGCAAAAAGTATATCTTCTAAATAACAGAACAGCTGAAGGCATATTTTATGGAGAAATTGGTAACGTTGGTATGTAGTTGCCTCAATAACATCTACATTAAAGGACCGTGAGAGAGAGTAGGCTTAAGGCTAGGAAGTGCAGACAGCAGTGCAAAGAGGGATCTGGGATGCCATGTATTTAGATAAAATACAAACTATTGCATGTGGAATTTGTGGTTTACATAACTTTTGACATCTCAGAAGTATCAATCAAAGAAACTTTAAGACATGAGAAGAAAAAGTAAAAGAAACTCCAAGGATCATTTGGTTTAATTTTGTATTTTTCAAATAATTTTGATGATATAATCATGTTCTACAAGAAAACAAGGAATTTTGACATATCAATTTTAACCGGTATTATGGCCGGAAACTTTTCCGGCTGTCTGCCATAACCATGGTGAAGCTTAATGAATTTCCTACTTCGTCCTTTGTCAAGCAGATCGATGGTGGCCAAAATTTAATTTTTAAGTGGAATCACCACTCAAGAATCAAATTGACGGAAACAAAAAAGCTCAAGGACTACAAACGAGCAAATTAAAGTTCAAGAAATTAGTATTTTAGTAAAAAAGTTTAAAAACTATAAGTCGTCTAGCTTCCCAAAAAAAAAAAAATTAAAGGAAGGGCAAAATCTCTAGTGAATTTTTAAAGAAAGATCAGTCACAATTAAGTATTGCCTATGCTTCGAAATTTCCTCCAAAGACGACGTAAAATCTCTAGTGAATTTATATTTGGCTCGAGTTTACTCAAATTACAAAAGGCTAGTTACCAAAAAAGGAAAAAATTTAATACGAACCTAATTTTTTTTTTTTCATTCTATGAAAATTGTTAAAGAATATGAGTTTTCATCTTAAAATTAATTGATAATGAATACGTAGGTTCAAGAACTTATTAATTAATACAAAATTTTTATGCTAATCGATGTGAAATATTTATATTTTGACACTCCCTCTCATATATGATTTGAGGTGAAACAAGAACAATAAATTGATTAGGTTTCTCATACACGACTTTGGGGTCCAAACTTGAACAAGTATTGGTTGGTATAATTCTCCTAAACCAAAACAAACATTAATTGGTTGAGATAATTCTCCTATAGTGTCGTGTATCTCAACCAAGACAAATATTGGCTGGTTGTGATAATTCTTCTAAACTCACTAAGACAAACATTGGCTGATATAAGTATATGAAGTCAAACTCAATATAAATAAGTGCCTAAGTCATGTGTGAATAAGAAAATATTTGAGATTAACTCTGATACCATATTAAAAAACATGACTTTTGTCTCAAAACCAATTAATGATAAATGGTGTAAGCCCAAAAAAGTTATTAATTAATCTAAAAATTTTAAGCAAATTGATATTGAATATTTATATTTTTGACACAAAATAAATCTCAACAGGTTGGTAATAAGGTCTATCGAATTACTATCCAGTATGCACTTAATCTAAAAGCACATTTTTCTTTTTCTTTTACTTAATTTGATGTTTAATTCTCACGTGCTCTTTTCCACGGCCACTAGCAAATGTAAAATCAATTAAGAATGATCTCGAGGCATCAAAATTCTTTTCGTAACATCTCGTTTTATATCATCCATTAACTATAGCTAGCCAATCCATCAATTTTATGTACCACATCAAGATATTCATCTCCATCCAATTGGTTTTAGATATTAGAATTATGAGGAGGCATGGCATTCAATTCATCTTAATACACAGTTTCCTTTTCATATAGAGTTGCACTGTTGCAGTAGCCAATTGCCTCACTCACTGAGAGTATGTTATAAACCCGATTTATGGCATGCTGTTATATCATATCATAAATTCAATCCATATAATAATTTCTTTCTATATTATAAATTTGATCCATATAAGAAGATATCGTAGGGGTTGGCAATGGTTTTTCCCACCACCTCCCCTGTTAGGCAGACCTATTCTTTCTATTTTTGGCAACTGGTTTGGTTCCCCTGTTAGTCTATTCTTTCTGTTTTTGGCAACTGGTCCAAAGTGCCACCAAGCTGTTGCAGAGGCCTGCCTAACAAAATCTAGATGTAGTTTCGTAACTTAAGTTTGCATTTTTATCAAGGGAAAAAGGTCATCATCTTGGTCATTTATTTATCTTTGGATAAAGTGTTATATTTCACAGCAAAATATTTTAATCCCATATTTTTTGAATTATTAACCGAACTTAGGCCACAGATGAAAACATTTAAATGTTAATGGTAAAGTCATGTAATCACAGCAAGAAAAAAAGAAGCAAAACTAGTAAATTCTTGTAATTAATTTAACATTCATTGTTGTGAGTTTTGACATTGAAGCTTTCATGTAGAAGATGGAAACTAAGGTTGAGGGAAATGTTGAAAAAAAAAATGATTAGGGTTAATGATGAAGGAGATTGAGGGTTTTAACCTTCAGTTTTTTATTTTTAACGTCCACATAAATTTCACGTGGTCTTTAGTGTTAATATGCTCACTTTTTCCATAAGCCGCCTGACATTAGTTAACAATTTGATAGATAAGGTAATAAATTAGTTTATTATGAAAATAAGGGATCAAATAGTATATCTCAAAAATATTCCCTATTAACAAAATGGAAATGACGTATTTTTGAAAAATTCTTAAGTGAATGTCCTAGGATTTATAGATGCCATAGATATCTTGATTCACATTCATCCATATCATTATGAAAAAATTTATTTTATTGAGTTAAAAGAATGTTGATGAATGTAAACCAAGAGATCCAAAGAACCTACCATCAACTTCAATCCATCTAAGAATTTCCAGTACACCCCTTACAAGGTGAAACCAGAAAAGAATTCAACCACACTATTAACTAAGGCCGATGGCAAAGTAATGAATTATGCCTAAAATGCATATGAAAAACCCTTAACTTTACAAGCAATTAAGCAAACATGCAAGGATTACCATCTTCAAGCATCAATTTGAGCTATGATGTAAGCCAGCCAAAGCCACACTGGCTTCTTTATTAACCACGTTCTACTTCACAATTTAAACACCAAAAACATTTCCAACCCAAATGTCTCACAAGCAACTTTTTTAGCTGTTGAAGAAATTTAGAATACAATACAAAAACCATAGTTACCTAATTCGTTAATTAATCTTGCGAATTATATTGTACCAAATCGTGAGTTCCGGTATCAGGTATCGGAGAATACTGGATATTCGGTAACCAAAATTTTAAACAAGCCTAGCGTGCTGTATAGGCCAACCAGAACCTCAAAATTATACTGGCTCAAATTTATAATATCACTTCTCTTCATCATCTCAATTGCCATTGATCTTCTCTATGACAGATATTAGCCCCTGAGTGCCAAGCTTTCCACCCCCATTAGCCACCATTGCAGCAAACAACTGTTTAGACAATGCAGCACCAGGCAACACTACCACTTCACCCCTTTCTTCCTCCCCAACATCCACTCCCATTCCCAAGTCCTTCACCATATATTCCGCGAACCCACCGGGCTTAAAGTCCTTCTTGATCATCCTCTCCCCAAATAACTCCATCACCATCGATCCAGCCGCGCCGCCTCTCACCGCCTCCACAAATTTCGACTTATCCAAGCCGGCTTTCTCTGCAAAAACTAGCCCTTCACTCAACCCCAACAAATTCGCCCCCTACGGTTATCTGATTCGCGATTTTGCAATGCTGTCCCTTTCCAGGACCCCCAACATAAGTCACCTTCCCCATTTGATCAAACAGTGGTTTCAACCATTTCACCACATTCTCATCTCCCCCGGCTAATATCGCCAATTTGCCGTCTCTTGCTCCGATATCGCCTCCGGACACCGGGGCGTCCACGGAGCGAGAGTTTTTTTCAAGGGCGGAATCGTAAATTTGCTTGGCCAGGAAGGGATGGCTGCTAGTGTGATCAATAACGACGCTGTTGGGGTTGAGATAAGGGACCAGGTTCTCTAAGACAATTTGTCGAACATCTGATGGGTGTCCCAACATGGTGAAAACCACATCGCTTGAAGAAGCGAGGTCAGCGAGGGAAGAGGCGAGATGGGCCCCTTTGGATTGGAGAGGGACGGCCTTTGACGGCGTCCGGGCATAGACGGTGATTGTGTAACCGGCGGAGAGGAGGCGGGAGGCCATGGCGGAGCCCATCACGCCTATCATTGCCTACCCATCCTATGCGGGTTTGGGTCGGGGTTATGGGTGTCGGGTAGGGGGTGCCCATGGCTGGAGAGGGAGTAGCTTGACTTGAGAGTGTAAAATGTAAGAGGAGTGTACAGAGAAAAGTGATTAAGGTCAACCAAGTAAATCATTGGAATCATCTCATTGTCAACATTTGGATTAATGTACTTTGTTTTTAAGTATTTAAATTAAGAAATATTTAGGAATCTCTTTAACTTTTAATTGTTGATTAAATTTTAAAATTTATGATATCAATTACTTTTTAAAATTTAATCTTTTGATCTATTTATTTTAAATTCATATATATATATATATACATTTATTTACTGAAATACTCTACTTCCTTGACTGGTATTACAGTATTTTATTTAAAAATATGGTTAATTGCACTTTACACCCCTAAACTATCATGCTTTTGCACTTTGATGTTAAAATACCAATTTTGGCAATCAACCACCTTTAATTTTTAAATTTTTCCACATTGCAAAAGGTGTACCAATTACTCAATAATGGATAAAAAATGAATCTTATGATTTTCAAGAGATGAAGAAAATTTAAGACATGAAAGTTGAGGCCCACAACATTGATTTCGATTATCCGATAATAATTTCTTGTTATCATCTTTGCTCTGGCACACCAGTTAAAGATGTAGATGAACAGCCTACAATTTAACAATTTTTGCAAACTGTTTTACTATCAAATTTCTCAAATTGAGCAACAAGTTTAAATGATTGGTTACAAAATCTAGAGGTGCAGAGAAAGAACTACAATCTAGTTATCCCTAAAGTTATGAGTTACATTAACATGAATTTGTATCCAAATTTGGACTTGGATTCATTTTTTAAAAAATTCAAGAGTGTTGTACTGGTACAAGTTGTGAGGTTGAGAAATAAGTATTTTCAAAAGTTGGATAAATTAGTAAGGATATATGGTCTATCTTTGAGTAATTAGTATAATATACAAAAATTAAGAAGTTAGAGGCGGTTGATTGCCACTAAATTGATACTTTAGGGTGCAAAGTGCAAAAATAAGATAGTTTAAAGGTGTAAAATACGATTAACCCTAAGAAATAACTATCAAAATTCACTACTTTGTAATTAATTAAGCAATGTGTTGACAACGAACTACAAGTAGTCGAAACGTTTTACTTATGATTTGTTAGTGGTGAATTCGAATCACATGTTAGGGAGAAGGGTGGTTTAAAAAAAAAAATTTGTCATAAATTATTAGTACAAGGTGTTCAAGTAAATATGATTTGATACTTCAGGATGCAAACCACAAATAGTTCGAGGATGCAAATTACAATCACCTTATTTCTAGATAAGGTCATTTTTTTGAGTTCATGATGTCGGGTCATAGACTGATCACTTCAGAAACGATATGAAAATAGCCTTTCAATTTGTAATTGAGTTTAAAATCCTAAGAATGAATATGCATTGTTGATCAATTTCCCCCACCACCCAAAAAAAAAAAAAAAAAAAGGTTAATTTTTGGTCAGCAAAACGAAATGTGGTTGTTTCTGCATGTAGCTTGATCAACAGAAGAAGAGAATGACTTGAGGAAATTTATCTATTTTTTGTTCCCAACACATCAAGAGTAAAGAAGGGGCATCTAACTGGAAAATTAAGAAGAGAGGAGAGAGAAATGATGTTCATGAAACATAGTCTCTTTTAGTATAACTATGAAAGCTGCAACTAGTTACCGGCTGCATTTGAAGAGGGAGAGACACAGAAGATAGCCATCTGGATTGTTGGCTACCAGTTTAGCCAAAGACCTCCTAAAATTCCGGGATACTCCATTCGGCTTTGATTCTTGGCATTGAAGCAGTAACTCCAAGTGGTTATAATGGTAATGTCGCCAACGCCTGCTCTGGAATGGAAGGGTAGCCTGCATGTTGTCAAATAAGAAGCATGACAAACAGAAAGCTAAGTACAGGCTCCAACATCTCCATCCAACACACAGGGTGGTTCTGATGATCAATCATACAGGTCTGTTTTCCAAAGAGAACAACAAATCTGGTCATCTTGGGGCGTTCCTTTAGAAATCACTTCTACATATTGCACGAAATGTGCGTTAGACAAACATAACAGACTTGGGAGTTGGGACCAGCTGTCCTGCCTTATTCAGAACAACTATTGTACAGATGGTCAGTCATCCGAAAGAAGACCTGGACAGTCGGAAGGCGGGATGAAATCTATCTTTCCCATTTCAAAAAGGCTTTGAGCATTTTTGCATACATGGAGGAGGAGGCAGTAATTGATGCCATCGAGGAATATCTTTGGCTAAACAACGAAGATGGACAAACCTCCAGAATGACTTTGTAAAGATATGGTAACACTTCATATTCTTCTTCTGTCTGGTAAGCATTGTGCTATCTGGAGATCGAAGGGAGGGTAAAAAGGGGAACCGAATCTGGCAAATTTCTTTTGTTCAGTGGCTTTAAAGGTAACAGTGCTGTTTGGGAGTACATCTCACAGCTTGACCTGAATGTAAGAAATGCGTCGATACTGTCAGAACTGTCAGAATTTATTTGTATCCTGTGGAGATCCCGAACAGTGCTGATCATTAAAACTCATCATCAGGTATGGATATTCAATTAGTTCATAGACAGCAATCAATGCTTGCCGAGACTATGCAGGTGACAACAGAAATCAGTACGGGTGGATACACACTTGTGGTCATTTTAAATCTATGAGCAGACCTGGATAGAATAATATGGAGTATGTAGTGTAAAATTTGCTAGTATATCTTCTTAGAAGTTAGAACCTAGTGTGCTGAACAATGAGGTTCAGAGAATGTAAAGAAATTATTAACTTAGCAATGAGGTACAGAGAATGTAAAGCAATTATTAACTTAGCAATAGAAAGCATACCAGGTTCTGCAGGTAACCCATAAAATATTGGAAAATAATGCAGCATGTGACAAAGAAGGCCAGAGCTACCACCGTAGTTAGATTAGTGGATTCCAATAAACAGGGAGAACCAGGTTTAGAAATAAAGGAGAATAATTACTCGAATTGTATGATTTTGTTAATAGGTAGGAACTCTAAACTACCTGAACTGCCTCATTTAGTTATTGTCTGATGAGATTTTGCTTTTGCAACCAAATGCTGCTTGGATAATAGGTCAGCAACAACATGGCGGCCATACAAGTGAGATTTCTTGAGGATCAAGTTTCTTGTAGAGGAATCAACAAAATAGCCTTGACCTGGCATCCATTTTAACAACTGAAGCAGAAGTTCTTTCTTTTCAGATTCCTCGACATATCGTGCTACAGCCATATGAAATAATTCCTGAGACAGATAACATGACAAACAGATTATTCCAGGATCTGCAAGACGAAGAGTAAAGGGGACATCACAGCAGTAATCTTTCCAATCAACAGAATCAATTAAATTAAGAAGAGTAGGACACGTAGAAGCAGCTTTCAAGCATCAAATAAGACCTCAATGTGTGAAATGCATCTACCATAAAATTAGCTGGGCCTAGCACACAATTTTAGAGGATATAGTGTCCATTCCGGCACCATAAACTACCATTTCTGTTGAGCTTCAATAAAAGTTTACACAATCTGTTCCTCAAATGGACATCATTATTTCCTTGGCTGGACAGAGTGTGAGAGGAAGCGGGATGCAGGGAGGGGTAGTGGTGACAGGTAGTGGATTAAACAGAAGATCAACTAGGATGTCCCTTTAGCCTAGGTTAACCTGATGCCTGGATAGTGTTTAGCAGTTTCAAATACGGTGTGCAGATGAACCTGGAGGAGGAGTAAAGGGGAAGGCTGCCAGCGTCTGAGATAACTAAAGTATGTACAGCATTTTGTTTCTCAGAAACATATGCTGCATGGATAGAGGAAAAAAGTTTCAAATTTTCATCTGGCTTCCGAAGCTTACAAGCCAATG
The DNA here is from genome assembly GCA_025175665.1 of Cinchona pubescens. Classification (NCBI taxonomy): domain Eukaryota; kingdom Viridiplantae; phylum Streptophyta; class Magnoliopsida; order Gentianales; family Rubiaceae; genus Cinchona; species Cinchona pubescens. Next base: position 407,021 of record JANKKI010000353.1, read on the forward strand.
ATGTGCCATAGGCCACTTCATTAAAACTTCAAAATAGATCATGCTGGAATATATTAGTTGTTGGATCACATTTCAAGTATCGTAACACCAATAATCCAGGGAAATAGTTTAATTTTTCTGTAGACCATCTCAGATTGATGGAATCGATTCAGAAATCACAAATTTTATTTTAGGGATTTATACGAATTAAATAAATATTATATTACCTGATCAATCTTGTACCCAGACCTGTGAATGGCCTTTAATACGTCATTTATCAAGTTTATGTTGCCAAATTTCATGAAAGAAACCGCAAACTTCTTTGTGGCAGGCTGAGAAATGGATCCTGCATTGTCCTGCAGAGTTGAGAGTGCTTAGCAAGTTTCTATGAGAAAATATCACATAAGATTTCCTTAAAAGTTATTGCATACTTTGATTACTACGTATGCATCTTTGAGAAGTCGTCCTGCAACTAATATGTGCAAAATTTTCTCATGAAGAGCCTTGCACATGGTTCTCTTGCTATATTTCAAGATACTATACACAGAAAATGCTTCAGCATGTGCACTGGTTTTTCCAAGATGATAGATTAAAGAAGAACAGAGTTCCTGCAACAATAAAAACACATAAGAATCAGTAAGCAGATAAAAATATTATGTGTTAATCTGATACTGAATTATCAGAATCTAATGTGGTGTGTTTGCCCAATTCTGTATAAGAAACTTAATTGTAGCAAGTTCCAAAGAATATCGATAAGTCATGCCAATAGAAAGGCCCAAATTGCAGCACAATCTAATTTTACAGAATAACAGATTTAAAAGTTCAAGAAGTTGTAATTGGTAAACCAAATGTAGTCCAGGACCAAGATGAGATGTTGCCTTTTCTCCAAGAGGCGCAAGGATATCTAGAATATTTGCCTTTAATCTCGGCACACAAACTTCAGTCAGAAACCCTACTTACAAAGAAGCAGTTGGAGGCACTGGGAGTTTAGACTTCCATTGAAGAAATGACAGATTGTGCCGGTTCAGTCCAGGAGTGACCTTGGCTATTAAATTTTTTACCAGAGGAAAACAAATGGAAAAGGACGTATTAAGGCAGTTATTGTCCCTCAGGCTTAGAAGAATTCTGGCGAACACCTTTGAGGTACCAATGCCTATAAGTTCTGAAATCGAAATTAACTTCTTAGAAATAGATTTTACAATGAGAATACGTTTTTTGCCCCCATAGTGAAAAGGAAAGCCTTCTCTCTGTCATGACATAAATCTGAATAGTGTAAATCTTGTTACCATGCAATGTGTCATAAAAACATTCAATTTTATTATTATCAGAACAGTGTGAATCTTATTATCCAGTCACAAATGCAATTTTTCTCATTGTTCCATGCAACAAGACGTATTTTAATGCTGCAGTAGTAAGGAGGGTGTCAGTGAATTTATTTTGTCATAGTGGTTAGCAATCAAGAGGGTAAATAATGAAAAAGCATTGGAAGTTGGTTTTTAAATCACACATTAGCACCATTGAGGAAAGAGATTTTTTTTCTCGGGAGGGAGTCATGCATACTCAAGAAAAATAACGTGTTACTACGGACAGTTGATATATTCCATCATTACTACTGATACATCATCATCAACTATCATGAATACTAGATTTTGCTAGACTATGAGTTTTTGGTTTACCTCCTCTGGTTGGTGGCCTTTCTTGTGCATGTCCTCCAGGGTACGATAAGCAAGTATATACAGCTTTTCCTTGCAAAAGTACCTTATCAAAATATGAAAGGTATTCCAATCAGGACTAATTTCTGAATTATCCATTTTCTTCATGATTTTCATCACATTGTCCATCTCTCCTGCTCGACAGTAAGCACAGAGCATTGTATTCAAAATAACTACATCATATTTGTCATATTTGGCTTCAAAGCTAGAAGCCAATTGCTTTGCATCCTGGAGGAGTCCAGTACGGCAGAATCCTGATATCATGATACTGTAGGCATAGCCATCTGCAGATTCATAAGATAAATGCCACTTAAGTCACTTTTAAGTCAAGCAAGAAGTCCTAAAACACAAGTCACTGGATACATATGGTTCCCCTTGGATTCACATTGTCTCTCAGGTAATCTTTCTTGAAACTTTGTTTCATGGACCATTTTTTAGTAAATTCATAATATATCACAAGACAGGGTGCAAGTTCACAATTTGATAATCGATACTGCAATACTGTTGTGAGAACTGACAAGGTCAAGTGGCAACTAAATATACCAGTTTTCACATCTTTATTCTTCATTTCATCAAAAACTGATTTGGCTTCTGTGATTTGTCCAGCCTTTACCAAACCATCCATAAGTATACAGTATGGCATCTGCAGTAAAACGGCATTTGATAAATCTTCTGAGGCTGTGAAAGATATTTAAACAAGAAGAAATGTAAACTAAGGCAACCTTTTAAAACTGCCACCATACAATAAACCAGTATCAGCATATGATAAAAAGGATGATGGGTGCAAAGCTACAACAGCATTATCAAAAATTACCCAAATAGGGAAACATTATTAGGCTCAAGTAAAGACTAAGAAGTTAATAAGATGTTGTAAAAGAGTTAAATAAAAATATAATTTTAGAATACTACTAATAATATAATGTCTAAAAAGATGTTCCAAAGAGCGTGGAATATAGGATCTATTCTGAAAAGAAGTAAAGTTGATCAGTGATAGATCAAGTATGAGACAACCAACAATAGGATAAGTAACAATAAAGAGCTAAAAAACATTAAGCATTTCGTATGAATAGATATTAAAACCATTAACCACTACAACTTCCTCCAAATGCTATGATGAAGAGTTAATGAGTATGTTTTTAGTGCATGAACAAAGGAAAGCAAACAAAATATGCATCCTCTCCTTCGATCGCCCCTCCTTACCTTCCCATAGCAGGGGCAAAAAGGATTCATGTATTAACTGGAATGATTATGGTAAAATCTATTAACAACTTTGGAGATACATAAAACAGATAAATTGCAGAGGCATCCTTATACCTCATCTTCTGCATAGCCTAGGGTATCCAATTCATTTAGTAGCTCCCTTGATTTTTCAAACAAGCCCCCTCTAACATACACTTTCATCAAAGTTGTCAAAATAACCTGCAAGAAAATAACATTTAAAACATAATTAAAAAGATGTCCGCTTGTATAAGATTAAAAAAAATCATGAAATGTCACAGATAAGATACCAAACATTTTAATGAAAATATACATGTCCAACCGTAGGTCACCAAGAAAAACATACGGGGTATCGTGGCTTAAATTTTAACACCTCACACACACACACACACACACACACACACACAGAGGTCTTATTTGAAAGCTCTACGAATTGCATGAAGACACGAAAGTCTTTAATAGAAGACATTTAATAAAACAGGATAGACAGAGAGGTGCATTTCCCTATGATATCTAAACAAGATCAGAACAATTTATAACAATTGAACCCATAATACAATACTTGGTAGAATCCTTAACACTCCACTCTGTTTAAGAAAGTGAACTATATGATTCAGGGAGTCACCAATTAACAAAGTAATATAAACTTTGAAAACATAACTCTTAAGGAAAAAACTTAAAATCAGATAGTCCGAAAGCCAACTTTTTCTAGCTGGAGCTTCGAATATCACAATTAAAACATTCTTAGGTCAGAGAAACCTTATTTTGTTTTCAAGTGTCATGCTTCATTTAAGAAAATGTATCAGACCTATTTGTTTATCCTGTCCTATGTCAATAGGTCATTAGGTTATTGTCTCTAGTCCCAAATCATATCACTGCAAACATACACAAACAATGTTATTGAATTTCAAGCATGATATCAGTTAAAAAGAAGATACAGAATTACTTAAGCAATGAATCCGCAGCCTTACCTTATGGTTGTCAACAAACATTTTACCGAATTGTCAAATCAGCTCAAGAAAATCCTTGGAGCCAGTTGAATTCTATATGACCATTGGCACATCGTCTGTCTAGATTCCAGTTTCACTAAAGTATACTAACCCATAGCTCATACAACCTCAAAATGAAAAGACTAATCAATAAAACTTATTTCTATTGAGCTACAGTATCAGAAAACTGTTGTAGCTTGAGAGTGTTTCATTTCTAAAAATTTCTTCAAGACTTTCTTTTGACCTTCTCTCCGTTTTTCCTTTGTGAAGGTAGCTTCTCCTCCTTATCACAGGGTACACAAATTTCAAGAACTATTTTGCAATTCAATAGTAAGGTCTTCAAAATTAGCCACGAACCAATGGCAGAATGAAGTAAGAAAAACTTCTTTCCTTATGGCTACATTCAATAGTCAGAGAGAAAGAAAACTAACCTTATTGAACACTAACCCTTCAGATTCCATCTCTTGAATTAACTCATTCGCCTTCTTATAGTTTCCGTCTACCGAGTAGGCATTGAGCAACGAGCTGTAGTGGAAGACATTGGGAGAAAGACCTTCACTCTTCATCTCCATAAAATATCGCTCTGCTTCTTTGCATTGGTTATTAGAAGCACACACGGATAAAAGTGTACCATAAATTACAGTGTCCATTTGCAACCCTTTGTACTTCAGCTCCTGAACCAGTTCTAACGCCTTAGAATAACCATCTTTGACTTTTACGCAGCCTAAAAGTAGCTAAAGATGAAAAAGGAAGAAATCATGTTTAGGTTTTATATCTAAAAACACGTTGCTAGAAGAAGAAGGAAAAAAAAAAAAGAACAATCCACACTTTTGAGTTTCAAGACCAAGTAAAAGGGCAATCATTCTCTTCATTTCTCAGAATTTTGCACTGCACTTGTTCATGAGTTTATATGTGGATTAAACATGAGGTTTATATGATAAATATCTGATATGACCTCCTTATAATTTCATCTTTTTTCACCTCAAATGATTCTAGAAGCAGACAGTGGATCCAGCTAAAATGACAAGAAAGTGAACAATAGATGAGGAAAATATATACCGTGGAATATGTTATAATATCTGGTTTTAGGGCCTCTCGCTTCATCTGATGAAACATACTGAGACTGCTCTCAAACTTGCCATTTTTAACCAGACAACTAAGAATAGAGTTACAGACTGAGACATTGTTCCTTGTTAACTCATCTTTGATGCTGTTGTAGATTTCTATGGCCGTTATAGGATTAAGGCTTTTCCCCATGAACTTTATGTAACTGCTGTCAAAGTAAGAAGCAATGTTGGTCTTCTCATTTTGCTGCATCCAGGTAAAGAGCTGCAACAATTTGAACTTAAATCTCATAATCATTATTTTCAGGAAAACAAGAGGGGCCGAAATGAAGATGTCCAAAGGCTGATGGCAACGAAGGATATGTAAGCAGAAAATATCTTGGCCTCACAAAAAAGTACCAATTCATCATTAGTTCTGAAATTTAAGGCAGAGAAAGAGCAAGAGAAATTGACACCTTGGTCCTTGCTATTACAAAAGAGCAAGCATAGAAGCATAAGAATATGAGGCAACTACTTTCACTAAAGACATGCATGTGATGGTAGGAGTTCAACTACTGTACTGCAAACGAACTACAGCTTTCACATCTTGGTAAAGAATTGGGGTGCTAAAACAATAACCCAACCTGCCAAATAACAAACATTTATTTCTTGAATACTCTACTTGTAGCTAGTTGAAAAACTTTATGAAGGATTGATAGCTAAAGAATGTAAATGAGTACCGCTAAAAAAATGATAACATGATCACAACAATCTGGAAAGTTATGCTCGACAGGAATAACGAGATTATTTACTTCAAAGGATACATATTCTCCTTGAGAACCTTAGTAACAGTTCTAAGCAAGCTAAATCGGTCACTTAAATTTTGCGTAACAAACATGTATCATGGACGAAATTGGAAGATTGAATACAATGTTTACAACTGACATGTAGCACAAGAGGCCGACTTGTTGAACACATTTAGGGCATCCAAAGAAATTCAGAAAAATTAACACTACTGGGACGGAAATATAATTGATACTTTACTCATAAACTGACAGGTCTAATAACTTTAAGAATCACATTCTATATGATAATAAGAACTACCCAAAATTCACAAAATTCAAACCTTGGAAAGCTCCTTCAATCTGTTCAGCTTCCCAAAATGGCGCAAAACAACATTCAAATCTTGAACCTTCAGCTTATCTCCAGACCTATACAAACCAGCAGACACCATCACTCACTTATGTATAAGCTGTAAAGTACCAATCTTTAGAACCTCATAATATTAGTACCAATACAGAACACTCTAAATTTGCACTATGGAAAAAAATAATAATAATAATCTGCAAAAACCCATAAACAAGAAAAACTTTTTAAAAGTAAAATGTCATCAATTTCATCATATGACCTCAAAAACTGAAAAGACTCAATTATACCATCAAATTGTATAAAGAATAAAGAATGTGAAAACAAGGAAGAAAAAAAGGAACCTGGAAAGAGCAGAGTCCAAGTCAGAGGATTCTTGAATATCAAGAATTGCAGACTGTCTTCTTTTATTTGAAAAAGAACCAATCTTTGAAGGTTTTGAGGGGAAATTATTACTGAGGCCATTTTGGGCTTCATTGAGTTCAACAGTTGCAGAGTTTGCAGTTTTGGCCAAAGTGGAAAACTGGGATTTCTTGGAATTTCTTGGAAAGTCTGATTTCTTGGAGAAAAAGGAACATGTTAATGGAGGTGGGATATTCAGGGTCAACCTTGTGTAAACCTGTTTCCAAACACTAGAGATATCTCCATTAATTCTGCTCTGCAGATTTTTCAGTTCAAGAAGTAAGGGAAAATAGAAATAGAAATATTATGGATGGATTTTGGAGGTTTATCATTTTTATAGGATTTAGGAACTGACCGTTGTAATGGGCCATATAATTCTTTGATGGTTTATTTTGACATATTCAGCCCAACGGGCCTCTTTTTTTATTGTTTTATTGAAGAATAGAAATACTAGGGCTTTATGCCATTTTTTTTTCTAGTTGGCCCAATATAAATTGTCCGGTAAATTATTGGGTTTTTTGAGACGAAAATGCCCTCAATTGCGCCTCCTCCATTCCGAATCTGCCAGGTAAAATATGCCGTTAAAATTGAACTACATTACTCAAATCTTGAATACATAATCTATCACTAACTGAATAATCGGATTTTATTTTTCAAGATTCAGAATCCAAATTGTTCGTTTGAATGATTGAAATCTGTCAACAGCTAGTGGCGTTATCAAACACAACCATACAAAGATATAGAGTAAACAAACTATTTGATAACTAATAGTCACCAAACTTTTTTTGGTGGCTAATAAAATCACTAAATTTCAAAAACTGTATATATGAGGTCATTTTGTCTATTTGAATTGTTAGTATTAACAAATATGAGTTTTTTCAAGGTTAAAATTGTCTAACTATAGAACTAATACTATTACATTGTGTTTGGATTGACGGATTTGGGAAAAATTTTGAAATCTATTTATTTTTTGAGAGATTTGTAAGGTTAGAATGGATGAATTTTAAATTCAACCAAATTAAAAAATGTAAAATAAAGGATTTCAAATAACTTTAATTTGGGTGGATTTAAAATTCATTCATTTTGTTTTTACGAATCCCTCCAACACAGGGACAGATTTAGGGGGCGGGCGGGGGCCACCCCCAAAATTTTAAATTTTACCTTTAAAAAATTTAAAAATTTAATTTGTATCCTTATAAAATTTATATTTCTCCCCCCTAAATTTTTTAGAGAAATATAAATTAACCTTAATAAATATTTGGTTATTAAGTTTTGCCCCCAATGTATAATTTCTGCGTCCATCCCTACTCTAACAAATGGGTGGATTTCAATTTTTCCCAAATCTATCGATCCAAAAACAACATTAAAAAATTTCGAATCAAAATTAGATAATAAAAAATCAATATAAATTAGAAGTGATGTATTACTGGAAGATACGAAAAACTTTGGGTTAAACATTAAATCACTTTAATTCGATAATCGGAATATAATTTAGTGATAATTTAGTTATTTAGTTATTAAAAATAACTTGATTACTAAAATAACTTGATTACTAATTGTCTCGATAATAAGAATATAATTTAGTGACCAAATAGGCCGATTGCTATAAAAATATATCTCCACAATCTAACTACAATTTCTTGTGGGATTGAGATGAATTGGTTAGACAATTGCAATAATTATAGTAATATAATTCCAAATAAAATTTCCTAAATACGTTTTTAACTACTGTGTTTTACATATATCATATACAAAAAATCACCCTAATTCTTATTCAAATATTACTCTAAATAATATCTGAAATAAATGACCATCCAATGGGAGCCGTTTTCTTTTGACACAAAATGAGTGATTGATATCAAATTTTGGAATAATGTTTGGTGGGACGTCAATAGTAGATATTTTTGGTGAGAAAATATTTAGGTAGACTTAATTTTAGGCCATATTCATAGATTTTGTACTTAAATTTAGGAGGTGTTTGGTTCACATTCGGGAATCGGAATGGGAATGGGAATCATAAACCCTACTATTGGTATGGGTTTATATCATTCCCCCTTACTTGTTGGTTTAACATAGGAATAAGTTTCATTGTATTAATAAGTTACTCCACTTGAAACCCATGTCACAAGTGGGGAATGAAAGTGGGTATTTTCTAACACTTTCATTCCCATAGAATGATTCTCATAGTGTTCAATCAAACACCATCTATGGGTATCATTAACTTTGATTCCCATTCCCCCCCTCTCATACCCATAAACCAAACACCTCCTTAAATCTTCTGGGTCTTACATACACTTCCTTGGGAATGAAAAAAAAATTTGATCTACTTTAATTTGGTATTTTGGCCTAAATTCCTTAACTCCACGATACTCAATCAAATATTTCTAATCAATTGATGTCATTTATTTCATATATTTTTATTTCATATAGTTTAATTTGCATCGCAAGATGTACAAATTAGATAAAATACCTGATTTACTTAAATATTTACTGATGGATAAAATCTTGTAGACCTGATTTATTTTAAAAAATTTCAATATAACAAAGTAACTAACCCTTTTACCATACAAGGAGTAGTAACTAGCAAATAAGTACAAACTAGAAGTCCATTTAAGCCGTTACAAATAAATCAGCTACCATGCACAAAATATAAAGATAATCTAACAAGCAGTCAAACCTAAAAGCAAAAGATGGGCTTGGACGGTTACGAGTTGGTTTGAGTTATATGTGTGAATTTTGTTCGTTCTAAAGTTCATCTATACTATATATAAAGTAAAAAAAAAAATTTTGGTGTAGTGTTATTATTTAAATTTTTAAATTTATTCTCATATAATAAACAATAACTACCACATTAGTCAACTAATAAACAATAACTACTATATTCACTTCGAAGTATCTATATTATATATAAAGCAAGAGACCCTTTTTGATATGGTGTCATTATTTGAACTTCCAAATTTACCCTCATGTAGCAAATAAAATGACCACATTAGCCAACTAATAAACAATAACTACCACATTCACTTCCAAATATATTTTTCTTATTAATTTTTTTTAATCACACACATGGTGTGTGCCTTTTCAACTAGTATAAATTGATATGTGAACAGTTCATGTATACACCAATTTTTTTTGGAATAATTTCATAAACCTCCTTTGAGGTTTAGGTTAATATCACTTAGTATCTCTTAACTTTTAGAAATATCACCTACCTCCCTTCTCTTGTAAGTAGGACCCTAATTAGCATGAAATGACAAAATTATACCCTTTCTTCTTTAGTAAAATAACGATAACATAATTTCAAAAACCTCCCCTAAGGTTTCTAATAATTTCACTTGTCTCCTTTTAGTCTTTTAACATTTTTTGTCCACTTATTTGCAAAAATATGTGTGAGTTAATGTACTTATTTTATTTGTTTATTTTTTTAAGTACGTATAAACACACAATATTTTTATAAAAATTGATATTTTGTACGGTTAATCATAAACTCATAAACTAAAAAATTTAAAATATAATTTTTGATAAATTTTTTTGTCAACTTACTTAAAAAAATTTAAGACCACAGTAATAAAATGTACCATGTGTCATTCAATAAAAAAAAATAGACAATTAGAAGCAAACCATATAGTATAATAAAAAAATGTGATTTGTATTTTGTTTAGGAAATCAAAACTCATAAAAAAAAAGTTAAAATGTATTTTTTTAGTTAAATTTTTTTGTCAACTTATTTAGGAAAATATGTGCAGGTCAATTTGTTTGTGTTCCAATTGCATAAATAAAAAATTAATATATGTAGAAACAAACTATGTATTATAATAAAATAACTGTAATTGGTATTTTTTATTTTAGAAAATCACAAGCTCATAAATTAAAAAAAGTAACATATATTTTTTTTATGATAACTAAAAGTAGATATATGTTCTAACTAATAAATATGTGCATCCCAATGTTATTTTTAACAATTTCACTAAAATCTTCCAAATTTCTTTTTTTTTCTTTCTTCCAATGTTATACCAAATTGATTTTTCTTACTTGGGGTAAAATGGAAGCAAAATTGCTTCTCTCTCCTAAAATGATATTTTATTCAATTAACCTAAAATTGTTACAACATATGTAAAGTTAAAGGAGGTTTGTGAGATTTTTGAAAATTCAGAAGTACTAAGTGATATTAGTATAAATTTTTGGAGAGATTTGTGAAATTAACCCATCTCTCTAATAAGTACACATCAATTACACCAAATCAAATCCTCAGTATTTAGTGTCAACTCGGTACTAATAGTTTTTTTTGATGACTAAATATTGAATATAACTATCAAAGAAGATAATAAATAGTGTAGTTATAATTTTTTAGTGTCAACTCGGTACTGATAGTTTTGATGACTAAATATTGAATATAACTATCAAAGAAGATAATAAATAGTGTAGTTATAATTTTAATTTCACGTGATAGTATTAAAAAAAGTTGATATCGAGAATCTCACTTTGCAATATACAAACTTGAAATTTTGTCAAGGTATCATATACCAAATTTTCAATAAAAATATGGACAAAAAATGGCTCCACAATCATACAAAAGACTACAACGTCATATTTTATGGCATCATTCACTCTTGTCTTGTCTATATATTGTTGATTCTCAAAACTTGAACCGAAGCCCAAGTGATGAACCTGGCGTTTGTTTCCCTTTCGAAACCTTGTACTAGACTACGTTTTATCAGGGCTTTCTCATTTCATTGATATTCACGATAGTGAAAAGATTGTCTTAAATTCATTTTGATTCCTTTTCCTTCAAGTTCAAGGTAATGTTTTGATACTAACACCCCCACGCCAATTCCAACCCCCCGCCCCCAAACAAAAAAAAGAAGGGTTGCTTGGATTTGCTTTAGACTTGTAAAAATTGGATTCTTGATTTTTTCAACAGGAAAAAAATGAGTTCAGAATTGGGAGGTGGTTGCATGGAGTTGATGAAGAATCTAGGGCGTGATGAGATTCTGGAAATTTTATCTCAAGGGCTATGTGAGCATTGTGATGCTACTTTGCTGACTCGTATTCAAGAAACTCCTGCTCAGGGTAATTAATTTTTCTTTTTCTTGTTTTATAGTACTAGTATATTGATCTTTTTCCTGTATATATGCAGCATTTTAGTTACTTTGGACTAGTATGAAAATTTCAAATTCAGACTCATGGTTTTGATTTACTCTTGCATGCTTTGAATTCCTCTCAGAAATTGGATTTTTCATCATTTGGTTAATTGTAATCTGATCATCAAATTCTCCGAATTTTTGAAAGATATCATATTCATCTTGCTGCTTTTGAATCAGAATTAATTGAATGTTTAGTAGTTCAACTGTTTCTTATGCGCATTGAATGAAATTAATTAGTGTGATATGTAATAAGAATTTCTCGTGATTTTACCATAATTGCAATGATAATTAATGCTTTAGATCACAATACAGTCCAAGTTAATTTTGGTTTCTTGGTATCCATGCATCCGAGCTCAAGATGGACTTGGATGGTGTGGAAGTAAATTTCTAATCACTAATAAGGATGTCTTAATTGTTGGAAACCATAAAGTTTAGTAATTAATCATACTTTCCATCATCTGTTTTCTTTGTAGGAAGAATGGATGAAAATATGTCTTTTTCCAATAAGAATACAACAACCAAGTATGAGGAATTCCAGTCTACACAGGCTAAGCCAACTTCACAAGGATCCAAGAAAACTTCAGAGTCTGTTTCTTGGAGAAGGCAAGATGGACTTGGTTCCAATTCATCAACAACACCATCTAATAATGAATTATTTTGTTAATTACTAAACGATCAGCATTCAGACAGTTAGAGTCTGACAAAACAATCATAATCGATTTCGGGCTATCAGAGGATGAGGAGCTTATTAGATTTCAAAGCGTTGGCAGGAAGAAGGATTTCTGTTTAATCGAGAGGATTAATGGGAAGCCGAAAAATGTGCTTCAAGGGCTTGAACTACATACTCAAGTTTTCAATTCTGAGGAGCAAAAGAAGATTGTTGATTGTGTTCTTGAACTCCAGCGCAAAGGCCAAAATGGCCAACTTAGAGGTATGCTAGTGGCCTTATAATCGAGTAAGTCTATGCTGGTCACTACACAATGCATGTTAGATTGTCCTTATATATGGATGTTAGTTATTTAAGTTAGCAAGATTTTCTACCACATTAACAATTCTAATTTTTCACATTTTTTCTGAACATTTCACAGAACGTACGTATTCAGAGCCAAGAAAGTGGATGCGCGGTAAAGGACGTGTCACAATTCAATTTGGTTGTTGTTACAATGGGGACATATGCAATGGTAATTGCCTAATATTTGTACTAATAACTTTCAAGTTCAATCCATCTTTGTTGCTTATTTCTCTTTTCATTTCGTCTGCAGGACAAGAATGGCAATCCACCTGGTATAGTTCGAGATGAGAAAGTTGATCCGTTGCCTCCTTTATTCAAGGAACTGATCGAAAGGATGGTCAGATGGCAAGTTTTGCCTCCAGATTGTGTCCCAGATAGTTGCATTGTCAACATTTATGACGAAGGAGATTGCATTCCTCCACACATTGATCATCATGACTTTGTTCGACCTTTTTGCACTGTCTCTTTTTTTAGTGAGTGCAATATACTTTTTGGTACTAATTTGAAGATCATTAGTCCTGGAGAATTTGCTGGTCCTTTCACCATGCCATTGCCTCTCGGGTAAGTATGTTATTTTGTTTATCTCTCCATTCCTTTGTACTAAAATCATTGCATAATCTCAAGCGATCTTAATAAAAATTAAGTCAAGAAATCATGCTTTTTTGGTATGTGTATAATATTATATTTACAGATCTGTGCTAATTCTAAATGGTAATGGAGCTGATGTTGCTAAACATTGTGTGCCTGCCGTTCCATCTAGAAGGTACTACGTACAATAATTATTGTATTGTCCAAACTGAGAAATTACCTCACATCTTGTACCTAATAATATTAATATTATGTTACAGGATTTCGATCACTTTTAGAAAAATGCATCCTAATAAGACCCCATATATGCATATATTGGATCCTCAACTGTCACGAATCAAGCCACTTGAAGTTTCTCCTTCAAGAAAACCACAGCTGGACGAAGACGAACGGAAAAGTAAAACCCATCGACTTTCAAAGAAGAGAAGTTATTTTTAGCTAAGAAGTTTTCTTGGTAGATCCATGATGTCATGATGTTTTATAGATAGGTGACCCTATTGTTGTTGGCTGTAGTTTACATGCATGTTTTCAGTGTCTGAAATGCTTGTTTGCAAGTTGTAGAAGGTTTAGTGTTATAACTTATAACAGAGTTCTTGTAAATGTTCATGGTTAATGGTGATCTTATTTATTTAACGTTACTTTAGTTAAGAATCCTTTAATTGGCAAAACATTCATACATATAAATACAAAAGATCAATTCATATTTTGCTAGGTACACCAAATAAATTTTAGATTAGCCCACACATTAACAAGAAAAAAATTGGCACACTAATGAGACATGAGGTTGCAACTTATAAAGTTTTTCTCTTAACCTTGGTTGGTTGGTTTTTTTTTTTTTTTTTCAAACAAGCAGTAAAAGTATCCTGTATATTGATTGAAGAGCAAAAGGCTCGACCTATATAGAGTATGAACAACTACTCAATGAGAATCCTATGCAAGTTTTAGAGCCCACATGGGAAGATCATCTTCCTCTAAACCAAATTTTCTAGACAAATAGCAAATTTACTATATAGTAGCTAATTTATTACAATTTTTGGACAAACGAAAAGGAACATCTTAAAAACATCTCACTCATATGAATCATGACATCTTCAATTTATTTTAGATAAATTACGTGTATATTTTGTAATATGACTTTTGAAATGAACATAAAAATTATGATGTAATTATATTTTATTCCTAATCGTAGTGTACACTTCACATAAGTGTAGTTCTCAATTTATCCATTGGATTAATCTCTTTGTGAATGTATTTACTTGAGGTCTGGGTTTAAATTTATATTTTGGCTTTATATGTGAAGGGTATAATATGAATCTTTTCAATAGAAGATTCACACTCCCTCACTACCAAAATTTTGCACAAAGAAAATAAAAATTAAGAGTATCTTAAATTCTATTGCAAGTGAGTTGTATTTTGGAAAGAAATAAATTTGATTAATTCTTGATCAAAATCTCAACACTAGGGTGGTCATGATACTTTTCTAGAAGCCAATCTTGATCTATAAGTGTAAATTAATTAATTGGAGAATTAATGATAAATTAACCCGCAGGTCCTGTCTCTTATACTAATGTGTCTTAATTTGATTTCTGATCCTAAATTATTACATATATATATATATATGGAAAAAACTTACATAAACCCGGTCTTTAACCCTATATATGTGATCCTGCGATCAAGATTAAATTTTATAGAATCTTGCTTACATCAGCTTATGTCATAAATTTCATAACATTTAATCCACACCACAAGATCTACAAGTGGAGCCAAAAATCAGGTCTACCTAAGTTTTTCACTATATATATATATATATATATATGGTTAAGTAGTAGTACATCATCATATATGTACGGCACTTGAGATTCCATGATATGTCGTTTTATACACAAAAGATGTGTATATTATACACAACTAGTATTTCGTATTTTAGTCAATTAATCAATGCACAAGATTCATATCATTAAAGCATTGACATCCCAAATGACATCCCAAATATATTAGCTTTATATTTTCTTGAGCCATAAAAAAGTAAAAATTTTAAATTTACACTGGTTGTGCTTGAGCCATCTCTTGCCAGTTGCCGCAATGCTTGATTCACAACCTTGATCTATTTACCACAACTCTGAGTTGATGGGCATAGTTAATGGTCTAGATCCACAAATTTATGATGCATATTTTTTTTCCCTTTTGAAGTTACTACATACAAATAATGCAACTGAAATTTATTATTTTGAATTAAAGTAAGTTTGTGTTACTCAGACCGTAATGTAGAGTGACATTCATAGATCATATAAAATGACTAAATAGTGCTTTACACTGTTCAATTATCTAAAGTTTGTATTACTCATTCCGTAATGTAGAATGACTTTCATAGTCATTGAAATGACTAAAAAGTAGAGAGATTTTAGTACTGTTCAATTATGTATATAATCTGATCTAACGGTCCAAGATATCCACTCCGCATTGCGGGGTGAGTTGTAAAGACTCCTTTTTTTTTTTCAAACTAAGTTTTACTAAGCACATGTTTAAGGTTTTCTTAAAATTTGATTAAAAAGAAGTACTTGAGATAATGATCAATAGGTTACATGAAATGAGACAAGTCAAAGTTTATTTCTGTTCTACAAATTTGGCCATGCAGCTATTATCATATTTTCGTCCTACCTATGAAAGAAACTTAATGTCCAATTTAAAAGCGAAAATAAAAAATGATACTAGTATATATCTAACTTAAAAATAAAAGCGAGAGAATTAGTTTTTGTAAAACAAATGGCAGCAATAAACTACCAAAAAACCAAAAATTGACAAATTAACGCAAAAAAAGAAGAAGAAAATTATCAAATTTATCATAGAAAATGAGCTAAATAAAGAAAAAGAAGAGTAAAGAATGACAACTTTGAAGAACTTTTTTTTTTTTTTTTTGGGTAAATATAAACGAGCCTCCAAGTGAATATAAAAACGTGTATCACATTTTAAGAATGATATATATATACACACTAGAAAAGAATACGTATTTCACACGTGTAATACTTATAATTTGTTGAACATTTTTTATTTTTTAAAAAATAAATAAATAATTAGTAAATGATAACATAGAGTACAAAGTGTAAACATTTTATTTATTGAATTTTGTTATACAAAAGGTATATATTTTAAAATATATATTTAATATTTTTACTCTTTTTCCGTAATTATTTTCACCTTTCTTTTTTTTTTTTTTTCACAATTGTTTGTTATTTGTTTAGTGTCATTCGTTTTTACAACATATGACATTATTTGCATCTTATTTCTATTTCTCTTCTATATATTTAGATAATGATTTCTTATAGCGACACCACTAATTACTTGATCAATTAAAAATAAAGATATTTTCAATAGTATTGAATTTTTTAAAATATATTTGTATATACTTTGTCATTACTAAAAAATAAAATCACTATCAGATACCAAACATCATTTTATAGATTGAAGTATTGATATTCTTTGATTAGCAAAAAATATTTACATGAAATTAAATGATATATGGATAATAATTACAAAAATTAATTATAATTTCAAAAAATAAAAAATGAATATAATTAAAATGTAAAGAATGAATACATCAAGAAAATTATTATAAAAATTTAAAAACTAATTAAACTAATATATTATGTATATTATTGATAGGTTCACATAGTATCTTAAAATCAATATAAAAAATTACAATAATAACTTGTTCTTTTATGTTGCTCTGAAATACACTGAATGTTAATAAAAACAATCCTTTATATCTTATTATAAAATATACGCAATGCTAATGAAAAAGCATGTAGTTCTAAAGATGTCCAAAATTACACATTATTTTAATTGGGATGTTAAATAAATATCTATCACAATTAATTATTATTAACATATTGTATAAATGTGTATACATATAGTGAAAATATTAGTATTTTTTTATATATTTTTAAACTTTGATAACATCTATTTTAGTATATTCTATTGAAAATTTGAAGTTTAATCTCTTCACTTATATTGATGATGCAAAATGCGGTTAATTTCGATCCAAAATAATTTATATAATTTGCTTAGGTTCTCAAATTATAATTTGTTATAACAATACCATCAATGACTTAATCATTTAAAAATAAATTTTTTTCCATAATATTGAACGTTTTAGAGGTATCTATATATTCTTTATCGTTACTAAAAGATAAAATCATTATCAAGTATTAAATATCATTTTATAGATAAAGCGTATTAAAATTCTTTTATTAGGAAAAATATTTACATGAGATCAAATATATGATAATAACTACAAAATGATTAATTAAAATTTCAAAAAATAAGAAAAAAACGAACTTAAGTAAAATGTAAATAACAAAGATATCAAACTAAACAGATTAAACTAATATATTCTCTATAATATGGATAGGTACCAAGTAATATATTAAAATCATTATCAAAAGCTAAAAATAAAAAGATTGTTCTTTTGTCTTACATTTAAATGTAGAAAACATTAATGAAAAAAAGTTTTTATCTTACTCTAAAATACACAGAATTGTATTGAAAAATATGTAGTTCTAAATATATCTAAAATAATACGTAATTATTATATAATCTCTGTTGCAATTAATTTTTTAACATATTGTATAAATATGTATCAAAATATAAAATATATTGGTATTGTTCTATGTTTCTTAACCTTATAATAATATTAACTTCAGAACTTAATCAATACTCTTCCTTTTATCCTGAAGGGTATCGTGGTTAGTTTCAAAATTATTGATTGATGGTATTTTATTATGAAATTAAAATTTGTATTTACAAAATATATTAAAAAAAATTACAGCTAACAAAAATGTGTGAATTTTATTTTTATTTTTTGCATACTTTTTCAATTAATTTCTTGTACTATTTACTAAGATATTTAATCTACATTTTTATTATTTTGTTAAATAGTGTAAAAATTGCATAGTATTTTCCAAAGTTGATGTGTAACGCAATATATATCTGCAATTATTTTAGAATATTTAATATTATGATTTTCTTTGCATAATTCATGTTGTCATTTACATTACTTATCTACTTATTTTTTCTATACATCATTCCAACAATTTATGCGTAGTATTCTTGTCTTACAATAGTGATTCTAGACTATGTTGGTAATGTATAGTTCCATTAGTTGAAATTTTTTTACCTCATCAATAGTTAATCTAAATCAATGTTATTTTATCAAACACTGTAACAATCAGTATTGTACTTTCCAAAATTAACGTTTAAACTCAATATATACCAGTAAATACTCAGAGTACTTAATATTATGATTTATTTACATAATATGTATTGTTTCTATATTAGTTACTTATTTAAGTTTTTATATTAGCATCACAAATTATGCGTAAAATTCTTGTATGTGTTACAATGATTATTTTGAAATATTTTTTGCATTACATTGTATTACGGTTGAATTTGTTTTCTATCTCATCAATATCTGCTTAAACCAAATTGTATATTGTACAAATGATATTCTTAAAGATAAGGATTTTGTAATAAAATATTACTATTAAAGATATATAAAACTAATAAATACTTTTATTTTAATTGAAAATTGTGAGTTTTCTATTTTGCATCGATCTTTAGTTTCATTCCTTGGCTAATTTTTTTTTTCTTCATATAGGGATGGGAAAAACAATTATAAATTAATCGTAACAAAAAAAAATTAATTAAGATAAGAAAATAGTGTTATATATTCCAAATATTTTTTAATTACTTTTATAAATACTAAATTTTTATTTGTACAATTATTAATTTTGTGATTTTTAAGGTGGAGGAAAACTTTGATATTAAAAAGGATTAAAAGTAAGTATTAAACTGAAAGAATCTATTAACACTAATAAATTTGAAAGTGATCTAACCATTTAACTTATTTGCTATGATAAATAACAAATTAGTTATTATACATTGATCCCAAACCACAACAACTTTATGTTGTAATTAAAATAAATACATGATTAATCACATTATTTATTATAGTAGAGTTAAAAATTTTATGTTTTTACTCAAAATAGTTGTACATCTTTATTGACATATGGAAATAAATATTATTGACTCTAATTAACTAACATGCAAGAGCGAACTTGAATAAACAGTTAGATAAAAGAAAATAATTATTTGTGAATTAATAAGATATAATATAGTTATCTATACTGTTTATATTAAGAGTAAAAATAAATAAATAATTTGAATATATATAATAGTTATAAAATAATATTTATTTATTTTTTTCTCATGTATAAATAATTTTTCTACTCGTAAAAATTTATACCTTCTTGTTATGTATTTATGCCAAAATTTCGTTTATAACTTAAGGAAGAAAAAAATTTGAATATACATAATAGTTATAAAACTACTTTTATTTTATTTTTGATCAAATATAAATTTTTTTATACAAATAAAATTTTTACCATCTTAATACATTTATGCCCAAATTTTCATATAAATCTAAAAATTTTTGTTATAGTAGTTTAATATATGATATATATATATATATATATATATATATATATATATATATATATATAATAGTAGTATTATAAAAGATAAATAATCTTATTATATAAAATGAAGAGTATTTTAGATAGACTTATTATACTTCATGAAGGGCATATTAGATATAATTATTTAATTAAGAGTGTGTTAGGTGAGACAAAAATATATAAAAAAAATGATTATATATCTAGAGTATGATTGTATGACTAAAAATAGGTGATAGTTTCCTAAAAAATAGGTAGTTAGATTAGAAGATGAGTAATTTAGTTATATTTTTTTCTAAATTATATTTCATTCAGGGCGAGTATTTTAGACAATCCAAAATAGGAGAGAAACAACTTGCATATATATATATAGGTATATGGCAGAATATATTAGAATATCATATAGTATTATTCAACTAAGCTCTTTTTATTCTCCCACATTGAGTCATCTCTTTCGCAAGTTGAAAACCGAAGCAATCATTTTCTTTTTAGGCAAAGCCGAAGGAATCATATATACTAACACAATCATAATTAAACTAATTACTCAAATTTGATTAAACAAATCCAATATGGCATGGATGTACGTATTGATACAAAAGTACTTTTCTTTACATGTTTAATATCTTCAAACCTAAGTATTTTCCTTCTTAATTAAAAAGTCAACCAAAAAAAAAAATCAATTCAATCAAGTATTGTCGGTGTCGTATTGACCATTTTCTATCATACAAATCGAAATAAATTCCGATACCATGATTAAGGATATTCCTATTAATTAACTTTAGCTAATCAAAATAGGAGTATCATTTATATAAAATTTCTGAGTTTGGTATACTGGGATCTAGTTAATTACTATATACTTATTCTTTGAGCACGTTTATTGGAATGCCTTAATAGAGCATACGTTTTAAAGCGAGATGTTTTCAAATTTTCATTTGATAATTAAGCAGTTCCTTTTTTACCAAGTAGGGATGAAAAGTTTCTTGGGTCAAATTTGATGTAATGTTGGGAAAAGAAAAGGGTTAGCAGATGTGTTGTAAGTGGGTTGCTTTAGTATTTTCCATTCAAGAATAATAAAATTGTTGCAAACTTAATTTCTATTTTGGTTAAATCATATGGAAAAATTCTATAGTTTCGTTAAGGAAATTACCTTATTGTGTTTTGAATGTCCATACAATATAATAGTATGTGCTTTAAAATTTTATAATGTACAAACTCTTAAAATTAACAAAATAATTCCCTCAATAAGATTATAGAATTTTCCAATCATACGGTGATGTATATGTAATGCATGATTTTATGGAGGAATTACTATTTTTTCCTTGTAACATTGAGAAGGAATTATAATGGGGAAATTTAATACAATCATCATTAAATTAAAGGGTAGCCACAAGTGATAGAATTTAAGACAGTTGAAACACCAAAAATGGTGGGATAAATTTTACCAACTATATGCAGCGCTAGACTAAATTTACATATCAATTAACAATGCATTTATACAAAATGATAAAGTGATAAAATTATTGTTAATGTGTCATTAAATTTAGAAAAAAAAAATAACAAAATCTGATTGATTTCTAAAATCAAAGTTGATCATTCAGTATGATTTTATCACATAAAGTGATTTTGACAAGTAATTATTAATTTGTAATTTAATAAGTCATTTTTTGTAAATTAATACTACAATATTTATGACTAGCTATACTACAACTATGTACGTAAGGACTAATCTTTATATAGGGTATAAGGTTAATTAAAATGTGTAAGAACCCATACACACAACTATATCTACTATTCAACAAACAAATAATTATATGTGAAAATTTGATTTTTTTTTTTGTTTTGATTCTCTTATACACATCATACTACGTGTAAACTACTAAATGAAATTAAATGCTTTTGCTTGGATGATGTTACTATAAATTAAGGGTTAATTATACTTTACCCCTTGAACTGTGGGGTAATTATATTTTACTTCCCTAAACTATAGAAATATATACTTTATACACATCATCAATTCACATTATTCATTCTTTAAAAATTCTAAATATCAAGAAAATCTAGTTAAATAACTAAAATACCCTTAGTTTTATATTTTGAATTTTCATGTATTTAATTGATTTTCAATAGTTATAAAAGAATTAGAAAAAATATAAAATACAATAATACATTGATATCTTTGACTTTAAGGAGCGAAAATATGAGAAACTGTTGAATTATATTATATTTGATACCGCAATGTACATAGATTAAACCAAATATTAAAAGTATAAAATACTAAGAGACATCAAAAAATCAATCATTTTTATAAAAAATATATTTTCATACAATATCTTTAAAGAAAAATTCAAATAAAAAAAAGCTCATTTGGAAATTGTTCTACCACTATAGTTATATATTCCAATTCGAAATAATATAAAATAAAATCCAAAAAATTTACAAATTTGACCAAGAAATATATTGATATAGATTGAACTATTATATAGTTTATTTTTGCTTATTTTTAATTAATTATCACATCACTACTAAATTTTAAATACATAAAAAATTAAAATGTGGTATCAAGGGTATTTTAATCATTTAACTATATTATCTTAATAATTTTAATATTGATAATAGATAAATAGTTTCAATAGAAGACAAAGTGTATATTTCTATAATTCAGAGAGACAAACTGTAGTTACTTACCTAACTTAAGGGGCAAAGTGCTATTAACCCATAAATTAATAAGTAGTAGTAAATAATAGAAAAAGTAATTAAGATCAATTATTTTACTTGTCCATGTTTCATCTTAACATATTATGTTGACACTCGAATATGAAGCTCAACATCTTCTTCGTTACATTCCCTTCCTTTTATGCATCATGTTTCTGAGTTGGTCTTGATTGGTGTGTCTTATTAGTATTAAGTACTTACTAAGGATGTTTAAATCTAAGTAAATATAAAAGACATCCAACGAGCTGAAAGATGAAAAAAATTAAGGATTTTTTACTCAAAAAACTAAATAGAGTGATATCACATTTTGCTTATGCCATGATAAACATATACCAACTATAACTCTTATAATGTGACAAAATATCTCTCAATGGGAAGGGTAAGGATTTTGCTAAGATTTCCCCTTCGTCCTCTCTACGTAAAATTGTTAATTATATTGAATTTATACTAGATTAATATGTTGAATTATTTGATCCGAAATTATTTCACATTAACCTAAATTAAAAAAATCATTTTTTGATGGTGATAAGAATTATTTCAGATTATGGAGTCCATGATATACTATCCACCTAAGATATTTTTCTTACAAAAACCAAAAAGAGTCGCTTTCTTTTTAAACAGAAAAGGTGCCACTTATTTCCCACTTGGAAAAAAAAATTCCCACTTGTTTTCCCGAACAATTTTTTTCTCTAATTAATTGGACGGCCTTTGACTGATTGACTTACATCCATGGCCCATGCCGATTAAAAAAAAAAAAATTATGGAAAAAGCTCCTACCAAATCATAATTAAAAAGAGAAATATTTAAATTAATCTGATCTATAATTTTATTTATAAATAGAATAAATTTTACGTAATAATGTAATAATATCAATTGATAAAAAAATTATATAATATTAAATTTTAAGTATAAAATTTATAAGTAAAATTCAAGGAATATATCTTAATACTAAGGATACCATGACGCTTCTCGTCCTTGTGTAATATAGTGACCGTCGTCAGACGCCAACAAAAGTTTCCACCTCATCTGAGCTGTACATTTACTCACAAGAACCCCCAAATTCTTTTATCTTAATCTGAAGCAACCCAAAACTTTTAGGATATCTTACATTGACCTCGCAAAGATTTCCATGGTTGTAAATATTTCTCTAGTCATATTTATAACACTTAGGAAATTTATTTTGTATGAAGCATAATCATTGCCTTGGATATAATTTTCATTTTAAAATAGCACGAGAGCATAATAATTACCAATAGCAATCATTAGTAATTTTGTAAACTTAATCTGTCTCAAGTAACTAATTATTTCGACCCTTAATCTTGTCTTTCTATTTTCTTTTTCATTTTGATCACATATGGTACATATAGAATTAGATTATAAAATTATAGTATACATAAAATGTGTTCTTTACACTAACATATCGTAATTTTTTTTTTTCTTCCACAATATTATATAAATATTTGCATCTTTTACGACGTAAAATTCACCTATATTAAAGTGGGTAATGGCAAAAAAAATAATAAAACAATTAGAATAAAATGGTACTAGATAGCTCAACAATAAACTCAAACCTCAAGGAGGCTCTATTCAACTCCAACAAAATTTAGAGATAGGTAAGAAAGAACAGTTCACCAGTTCTTTATCCGTTTTAATTCTTATTCTTCCCTCTTTTAATTTTAA
The DNA here is from genome assembly GCA_025175665.1 of Cinchona pubescens. Lineage (NCBI taxonomy): Eukaryota > Viridiplantae > Streptophyta > Magnoliopsida > Gentianales > Rubiaceae > Cinchona > Cinchona pubescens. The sequence continues at coordinate 431,155 of JANKKI010000353.1, forward strand.
ATTATTTAATTAATTTTTTTTAATCAAAACAACAATATATTAATCTAACATGCGAGCACTATTGAATTCGATGTAATTTATAATTGTAAAACAACACTTATTATCCTATTTAAATCGTTAATTACTTTTATATTGGCAATCAAAATTTTTTTATATGGATTCGATCTATGGTAGATGGGATGAATCTCTTTATTCATATTTATTTTAACTCATTAAAAATAAACTTTTTTAAAATGATATAAATAAATATAAATCAAAAAATCCATCACACTTAACTAAATCGGTCCATATAAATTTTTTTTTCCGCAATCTATTATTTCGCACAAGAAAGAGCCCCACTTGCATGACTGCCACGTGTCTCCAGAACTGTGCTATAAAATGCCAGTCTCTCATTTTCATTTCAGGTGAAAACAGAACAAAAGGAACTGAAACTTCTCCACTAGAACCCCAGGTAGGTAAACAATTTAAACTTAAAAATAATAATAATAATAATAATAATTTTAGAATTATTTAGGGCATTGATTTTTCAAAAATGACGGATATTTTTTTCTCTCTTTTTTTTTTTTTTTTTGTAATTTTTTGGAAGTAATTTTCATTTGTTACTGATGACTTCTAGGGTTTTGCAGAGGTTATTGTGGCGATTGCTTCTGTAATCTGAAGGTTAGTTCAGTTTAAATTATATGTTTATTTTTGTTTTTTTGAAATTATAATCTTAAATTAGAGGACTAATTAGTTAATTAATGAATGGTGGATTTTGCTTCAAATGTTTAATTTCCATTTTGATCTTCTGATTATGGTGTTAGTGGATTCATTAAGATTGATTAGTTAACTGCTGAGATTAAAAAAATATATATATTCAGGGTAATACATGGTTATGTAGGCAAATTTGAAACTGTTAGTGTATTTGGGTTTGTGGAAGGTTGGGGATTTTGAATCTTATTATGATGCTGTATTCGTCGGGAAAAATATAACCAGGTTAATGATTGGAAAAATGTTAAAAAAAAAATAATAATAATCATGAAAGATGAATTTAATGTTACGAAAGTCTAAGAGTACTCTTTTTTATCTGATTTTGCAAATGAACGACTTATGTAAATGTTAATGTTGACAGTACACTAATTCCCATCAAAGGAAGGTTATTGTTTACGCGTTTTTCAAAGTTTGCAATGCTGAAACTTGGGCAATATGAATCGTGGCATTGGTTGTTTGACACTCATTGGTTTTGGCTTAAATGAGAAAAATCCATTGCTCATTCGCTTCTTTGTTATTTTTAAGGAGGTGTGATTCAGTACTATAAGTTGGCACTTAAAGCATCGGTTTAATACCTTATCGACATGATTATTTAAAAACTTACTATTTATTACGGCAATTTGACCTATCTGTATTAAGCGAACTCAGAAAGGCATCACTGTAATTTTATTTGGTATGAAATTTGTTGATTCCACTCTTAAAGCCATGTTTAAATAGCTTGGTTCATGTAATTGTACCATTTTATTATTCTTCTGGATAAACAGGTGTTGTCCTTCTACAGGGAATCTTGATTACTAAATAAAATAAACAAGCTGAAATTATATGCCTAAAATATTGTTTTCTCCTTTCTTGTGTTTTCGTTTGTGATTATTCATTTATGTGAGCATCTGACATGAAAAGTACCTCATGGACATGGCAAAGACTTAGGTAGACCTGGTCTTTGACCCCACTTATAGACCCTGTCCAGGTGTGGATTAAACCTTATAGAATCTATGACATCAGCTGATGTAAGCAAGATTCTTTAAGGTTTAATCCTGACCACAGGTTTTACAGGTGGGGTCAAAGACTGGGTCTACCTAAGTATTTTCCTATGGACATTTGATATGAGATGTACCTTAAGGAAGTTGTGGCAGGTTTTACATTCAGTTTGCTTGTGCATGTGCAAACAAGGGAGCTATGCGTTCCCCATCTCCAGGACTAAACACTTCTTGTGTTTATCATAGATTTCTGTTTATGGCACACCAATGACACTCTACAGGCAGAGGTTTATTTTGAGAGTTTAGTTGATGCAAAAAGTTAGAAGCCCAGTAAAGTACTCTTTAAATGAATGCCTGCTTTTCCGAAGTGCAAAAGGAGGAAGCAGCCATGTTAGAATAGTTTCCATTCTTACTAACCAAGAAGGAAATTTTTTTATGAGACGAATGTATAGCAATCACATGTCAACAAACCTAACACTAGATTCTGCCTATTGAATAGAAATATTGCATAATGATGTGGAACTAATGCGAGTGTATCGTGTTTACTGAAATTTCAATATTTTGCCCCTTGTCTAGATAGGAGGGTTTGAAGATAGAAAACATTTAGATGAACACAATTAAGGCTCTTTTTTGTACAGGGAAGTTTAAAATTTTCTGAATCTCCATGTTGTCCACTTTCCAAGGAGAAAAGGTAGAAGAGAGAAAAAGTTGAACACTGAAGAAGTCAGAGTCCTTCTAGTTGGAAAGAATCTAACTTAGTTTTTTGCATGAGACTTACATTTCGTTTTCTTTATATTCCTAGTTTTTTGCATAAGACTTGCATTTCCTTTTCTTTATATTCCCAATGCCTTAACTGCTTTGAATTGAGCAGAATGTAAGCTGAAGGTCATACTTTTTTCAAGGCCAGGGATGAAAATAAAGTGCTTTTGCAATGGGAGAGGCATACTATGGATTTCTTAGAATCATTTAGGAAACTTGATTTCTAATCATCATCGTACATGTAGAGGCTAGTGAAAGGTATTGGGAATTAAGCTCCATATGAGTCTTTAAGTTAAACTATATTCTCGAAATTCATGTCTAAAGTTGTATACTGAAGATTATGCTCAAGGTAACTTTTAACTTGTATTTCTAGGACCCTTGAAAAGGGTTTCCCGTGTGGTGATGTCTATGTGGGTAATTTCAAGGGACTGCTCCCTCATGGAAAAGGAAAATATACTTGGTCAGATGGGACAGCTTATGGTGGTGATTGGGAAGAAGGAAAAATGACTGGAAAAGGAAGGATCTCCTGGCCATCAGGAGCCACATATGAGGGAGATTTTTCTGGGAACTACCTTCATGGTTTTGGAACATTTACTGGTTCTGACGGGTCTCTATACAGGGGTGGCTGGAGGATGAACTGTCAACATGGAATTGGGCGAAAGCAATATCAGAACTTTGATGTTTATGATGGTTGTTGGAAAGAGGGTATAAGGGAAGGCAGTGGGAGGTATGCTTGGAGTAATGGTTTCATACAAAACATGTATATAGGAAGTTGGAAAAATGGGAAAATGAATGGTAGAGGCGTTATGAAATGGTTTAATGGAGATCTTTTTGACGGCTTTTGGTTTAATGGACTAAGACATGGGACAGGTTGCTATAGGTTTGTTGATGGAAGTTATTATTTTGGGACATGGACTAAAGGTTTGAAGGATGGAGCAGGCACATTTTATCCTGCTGGTAATAAATATTTAGCACGAAGGAAGTCTAGTGCTGACAAAAATGGGGACAAAAAGAAAAGATTACTGGCTCATAGTTCATCAGTTACTTCTGAGAGATCTGTGAGACCTAATGTCAAGCGTAGCCTTTCTGAGAAAATGTCAAATACCCTTCTGAGAGGTTCAAGTCAAACATCACGAAGGACTGCATCACTGGATGAAGACAGTGTTCTTGATGATATCAGTGTTGATGCTATATCATTTGACTCTTCATCCATTTTATCTCGTCATTCTGATGATGAACAATCTGAGTTGCCGGGCGATACTGCTGTTGCTTATGAAAGAGAATATATGCAAGGAGTCTTAATTAAGGAAAGGATTAGAAATATGACTGGGCGGTCTCTTAAGAATAAACAGAGGTACAAATTTCATGCAAAAGAAGTTAAAAGCAAGTCATGTGTGGACATATTTAAAGGCCATAGAAGCTACTACCTAATGCTTAACTTGCAACTTGGCATCAGGTAAGCAATGTAACAGTCAGTTACCTTAGTGATGAATTCATATTCTAGACCAGGATCTCTGTTCTTTTTGTTTTGGTATTGATGAGATAGTTAATGACTTTGTTCTCAGGTACACTGTGGGTAAGATCACGCCTGTTCCTGCTCGTGAAGTCAGATCATCTGACTTTGGAGAACGAGCAAGAATAAGAATGTATTTTCCTAGAAAAGGATCCCAGTTTACACCTCCACATTACTCAATTGACTTCTATTGGAAGGACTATTGCCCAATGGTATTCAGGTAGCTCATTATGTTTCTGCAGAACTTCTACACCTGTATCATATTATTTGGATTGCCACAACGATTAGTTTCTTAAAGTTTGTCCTGTAAAGTTGACGTCAATGTCATTGAGTTTGGCTGACCTGCTCAAGTTTTGGTTGGGTATAGTTATTACTAGTTGCGAATGACTTGTTTGTCCGCATGGATCTTGTTTTCAGGAATTTGAGAGAAATGTTCAAGTTAAATGCTGCAGACTATATGATGTCCATCTGTGGAGATGATGGTCTGAGAGAACTTTCTTCTCCAGGGAAAAGTGGCAGCATTTTCTACCTGTCGGGTGATGATAGATTTGTAATCAAGACTTTGAAGAGATCAGAGCTGAAGGTGTGAACAAAAGCTAAAATGTTTGTTAGATAGTCTTTCTATTGTATTTTTACGCATGTGTTAGTTCATGCAACAGTTCTATATTAATTGGTAATTCTCCATGTTGATGTCAAGTTAATACAAGCTATCATGTTCACTTCATGGTAGTGGGAATTGTTTTTTCTTAGCATTCTATATCTATTGTGATTCTATTTATTATGAAACATATGAAATGGTATTTTTTTATCCATCTCAATTTTTTTTCCCTTGCCTGTTACTCTTCCCATCTCTCTTGTTGATAATGGACACGAAATTGGACCATCAATTTTAGGTTTATCTGGATATAAATGCATATGCCCTACTGCACTCATGCACATATATGCAGATATACCCACACAGTTAAAGAAAGAAAATAACTAAAGTTGCTATTTCATCTTTGTAAATGTAGGTAAAATTCTGAATAACAGATTATGAATCTTGTTGTGTGGCCAGATTTCAGTATATGACTTATTCTAGGACACTCTTAACCTCGGGTTGGAAGAACAATCATAATTTTCCTTTTCTAAAAGCCTCATAAAGAGTTAATGGCATTAGATTTCTAGCAGAAGATAATAAGATGTTCCTTTAAACCTCACAGCTAACTAAGGAAATATAGTAAATTCCGTACTTTTTTCCTATTCCAAGTAGGAAGTTGACTTGCTTTCAGGAGGCAATTCAATTATATTATGTGTGCTTTGCAAATTAACTGTGGATGCTCTACCTTTGTCTTACTCTTTGTTTGTTCATCCCACTGTATGTGTGTTTCTGTTCTTTTGATGTAACACAGAACTGGAAAAAACTGCTCCAGATTTATCAGGCTCTTTGAACTCTTCTTAGAACCAAAATCATTGTCTGTCTTTAGGTTAGAGGTGAATTTTCTTTTCTTTTGTAGTCAGGTGTGTACTGTTACTTGGAAAAAGTAGAATTATTTCTACTGCTGTGATGTAGTCACTCTGGGAGCTTAAGTCTAACCTTTTATTTGTTTTAGAAACTCAATTTGGCTCTTTGTTTCAAGTTAAGATTTCTAACCCTTCTCTAGATTGGCTATTAAGTAGGACTTGGAATCTCTAAAGGTCTTATAGATATTTCAGCTTTATGATGTAGTTGAACCACATAAGCTTGTTCATTTCCACTTACCACAGGGTAAAGTGAACTCTTCTTCTAATTCCCTCTACCTGTCCTCCTTTATGTTTACCTTATTTTTATGAATTTCATAGTTTCCATTCTTATTCAGATTATCCAATTACATGTGTACGATAACAATTGGACTCGGAATTTCCTTGTCTGTATCAGTAATTTATCTTTTTCTTTTGGAATGTTAATAAACTCACAGTGACTTGTAATGTTTTGTAGGTTTTTCTCAGGATGTTACCTCGCTACTATGAACATGTAAAGCTGCACGAAAACACTCTCATAACAAAATTTTTTGGCCTGCACAGAATAGTATTGAAACATGGAAAAAAGGTGGTTTTACATTTTTACAGTTTTTAACTCTAGATATATGCATATACACACGTCTGTTTTGTGTTCTATGCATCCATAACGAACTCCTTTTCAGGTACGCTTTGTTGTAATGGGAAATATGTTCTGCACTGAATTGCGAATTCATCGTCGCTATGATTTGAAAGGTTCATCCCTTGGGAGATTCACAAAAAAGAGATAAGATTGATGAGGGCACTACGCTAAAAGATTTGGATTTGATATATGAATTTCATATGGACGAGTTATTGCGTGAAGCACTTTTCAAGTTAGTCTCCACGGTGTCTTTGTTTTTCGTTCACCACCTTTTTCTTCCATGAGATAGAATGAATCATTGTCTTTTAAGTTTAACATGATTTGGCCATCCATTCTACTTATGATTGGATAAAATTTGCCTAGTTGACTATAGAAAATAATTTGACTGTCTTGTTAAACCTGTGCTATGAAATTATTTCTTTGTTATACTTGTGATCCCCTTTCTAATAAAAAATCCTGGCTCGACCCCAGGCTTAGTTATATTTACTGCGGTATGGATAATACGGGTTCTCCTTAGATGTTTGCCATATGTTAATATTCAAATGTGGTTTGGAATCCAGTATATTGAGTTTGAAATCCATAGGAAGTGGTCTTATTTACTGTATCATGGAGTGTAGTGGCATAACCAAAGAGTAGCAAAATCGGTCTAAACAAGTCACATTTATTCATATATAGATTTAGACATACATGCTTACACTTCGAAGATGCTCAAGAAATATGGGGGGATCATGAAGTTTAAACTTTCTATTGATGTGGAAAACCTAAGGGACTGACCTCCTCAAGGCCACTTAGATTTTGTACTGTCTGAAATTTAGATAATTTTAGCAAATGAGAAAATGATTCATTTTATGATATTGTTGATTCCTAATAGAAAATTTTTCTTTACATTCCTGATTTGAGGGGTTGGAGTGACTGGTGGGAATTCGGTTCTGCACTTCAATAAATCTTGGTCGAATTTTGTGGATGTGTCACTAATTAGTGCATCACTGTTATATCAAGTACTTATAATATGAGCAACCTCTCTACCCTTGTTTGAAGCCAAGGGCTTATGTAGCTCAACTCTTGTGTTTTTGCTTGATTCCCATCCATTTACCAAGACAAGATGAACAGAAAAGAACATATAGATCTAAACAAACTCAACGTAGCATCAATTGTCAATCAGCCGCCTTGGTGTTTGATGCTTCTCATTTTGCTTAGAGTTTCCACCCTTGCCCAAATCTACATTGACGATGTTGCACTAGAGGGCATAGGCTTGTACATGATCTTTTGGTTAAGTCGGCATCCGATAAAAAGTCCCTAATCCTGAACTTTTAGATCTTTGATTTTGGGCATCAAACCTTTTTCAACTAAAGGACCAACTAAGCTTTTCTTATAATATACCCTTGTAACTCTGCGATCATTAAGGAGTTATTTTAAAAGACCCCTTAGCTACGTTATCGAACTGGAATATTGGTTTTTACTGGCATAAGTTGAGGTCTGCTCCTGTAATGTACAAAATTTCCATTTAGTAGATAGAAAAGAAAGAATACTGATGCTCTTTCATAGATCATATCACCCTCAGGGAAATTTGGTTGGGGTTTTATTTTTCTTTTGTATTTTCTTTATAATATTTTCGTTTCTATTTCCTGATTTTCATTCCACTGCACATGGTAATTCCTATTACTTCCAATTTTGATCAGAAAATTCTTTCTTTGTGCATCTATTATTGCAACCCTACTTAGTGGGAATAAGGCTTGGTTTGCTTGTTTGTTTTGTGCATCTATTATTGCAGACAACTATCTCTGGACTGCAAGTTTTTAGAATCTCAGCAGATAATTGATTATAGCCTTTTGTTGGGGTTGCATTTTAGAGCTCCTGAGCATCTAACATCCCTGCTTGAGCCGCCTGACTCGCTACACAGGCCTGAGAGTGCAGAAGCTCCTCTTGATGGTAAGTTCCTTGGAAGTTATCTGTCATCTTTTATGTCAAATAGATAAAACTTTTGACTTGGTGCTTCTGCCTCGTTTATTTTTTGGGCCAAAAGAGTTGGTGCCTGCCTGACAACTGGCAAGCATGAATTTACTACTCTACATAAACTGCTAAGGTGCCAAAGAAAGGGGAAAAAATTTCTGAAGCAAGAACACACCATTGATTACAAGTAGGTTTCACATGGCTGACTCAGATCCACTTCAAAAGCTCTGAAATTTAATTTGAAAAAGAGGAAAAAACTCTGATTTTATATCTATCGTCTTTGGCAAAAAACTTTTTTTTTTTGGGCACTTTATATCTACTTGTCACTATATCATTAAGTGATTTCCCACTGAAACAGTAAAAAATTGATTCTCGTGCTCTGTGGTAAAATAGATTCTCTCTTATTGCCTTGTCTAATTATCAGCACCTTCTCCTTTCAATTTCTTTCCTATATGACAGTGTTCTTAAAGTTGCAGTTCATTTTGTTTCCTTAAGGTATGACCTCTCGAGGAGAGCTCTCAATTCCTCCAAGGGGTTTGCTTTTAGTGACCCATGAACCCAGTTCTGTCAATATTCAGCCGGGTCCTCACATTAGAGGAAGTACTCTGAGAGCAATGTCTGTTGGAGACCAAGAAGTTGATCTTCTTCTGCCTGGTACTGCAAGGTAATTTGCCTCTGTTTTTGGTTGATACCCTGCATATCTTTTGGTTAATTTCAGTTGTTAGACATTAATCACGTGAAATTCTTGGTAGAGTCCTAGGCGCAAACTCTTAAGGTTGTCTATCCCATAACAGGTTTTACAATAACTGGCATGAAGTTTATTTGTTGAGCCATTGACCTTATTGAGTTTACCTTTTCTGCTGATGACAAAAACTTTTCATATGATTGTTCATCTCCTGTTACTGTGTGCATGCAAATCGAAGGGCATGAGTAGAAATATCATTAAGTTAATTATCTTGTGCATTGAAAATTTTAATATGCATACCTACACCTTCTATGACTTGATGAAAGTCGATGAATGGAGCAGCGTTAAGCCAGTGTTGAATTGATGCTTCCAGGAGTTCTTGCACTATCCTATTTGATTTTTTAGGTCCTTTTCAATTTGACATTGTGTCAATATAAGGGGAATTCAATAATAGCCGTGCATAACCTAATATTTTCTTGTCTAGCCTCTATTATGTCATTACTGTCAGTTTTCCAAGTTGCACCTCACTTTTCAGCTCTGCTGCATTTGGGCAAAGTGTGGGAACTTGCAACTTGCAAGCTTCTCAAACTTGTGCCTTTAGAAATTCAACGTTTTTTTCTTTTTTTTCCCCCTCTTTTCTTTGATTAAGCAGTTTTCCGATGTATTAACTGATGGTGAAATTCTCAGGTTAAGGGTGCAACTAGGTGTAAACATGCCAGCACAGGCAAATCGCAAACTCCTGCTGGACAAGACTGATTCAGCGGAAGTTGAACTTTTTGAGGTTTACGATGTCGTACTCTATCTAGGCATTATTGATATATTACAGGAATACAACATGAGGAAGAAATTAGAGCACACATATAAATCTTTGCAGTTTGACCCTATGTCAATTTCTGTTATTGAACCTAAGCTCTATTCGAAACGTTTTCTCAGTTTTCTGGAGAAAGTTTTCCCAATTGCACCATGAAGATTTTGGCACCTGCAGCCAGTGTCTTGTTAGATCCTTTTGCTTTGAAGAAAAATGACATGTAATCTATTTAGTTCGACATTCTTTTTTGGGTAATCGTTTATTGGTCACAAATTTTCATCGTCTAATTACCTGTACAGGCATAGATTTTCCTTTTTCATCTTTTGGGAAATACAGTGAATTCCAGTCTTGGAAATAAGGAAATAGAATTGCATTTGTATTATTTCTGTTGTATTCAAGGGTGGCTCACTGTTATCATTTTTAATAATTCTGGGATCTTAAAATTTTTTTACTGTGAGATCTTTTGTTCGATTGGATGGAATACATAACTAGGCAGTGGAATTTGTTTTCAATTCAACCATCTTAGATCACGTATTTGGCAGTGGTCTTTGGAGTTCACTTTTCATCATCTAATTTTAGCTCCGTCTCTAATGATGGTTTTTGAGACATAAAATATAAGCAAAAGTTCTTCTACGAGATGAATTTCTTCTTTTCCTTGCATCCTTTTTTTCTGTCCTGGTCATTGATGGAGGGATTCTCCACCAGTATTTCATATAGATGAACTCCTCATGACAAAGAGAAAATGTTACTACTTATCTTACGCAGATCTTTATTTTGCATGTACTGAGGTACACATAATGCTGGTGAACCAACCTATGAGAGGGAAGATTGCTCCCTTAATTCAATGGTTTTAATGTTCTTTGAAACAAAAGCTTCAAAGATCATCAAGTACAGAAAACTGTACGTGAAACTTTTACATGTAGAATATGGCAATAGGACTGAAAAGTAATGAAGGGCATCATCAATTAAATGAAAACAAGAAGCTCCCTCAAAAGAAAATTTGTAGGCAAGAAGTCAAAGAAGCAAATGGTGCAAAAGTATTGATATGGAGGAAGCCTATAGTCCGACCCATCAACATGGGATTTAATTATATTAATTAACATCCATCATAAATAGCTATAGTAATTATATTGGACAAGCCAACATTCCTCTCAATCCTCAGTGACTTCTTGTATCTATACATAGGCTAATAGTGGCTAAAGATAAATTATTTCTCACTCATGGACTTAGAGAGAGAGAGATACCATTATCACAATTACACATTTATTTCCTCCTATATACACATGGTGCATGTCATAGGGGAGAAAGGATAAGAGGTTAATAGGAAAAGTTGGTTACAACATTCATTTTTGGAAGATTCTTTTTCCCTCGTCTCTAATACTATGACTGTGCCAAACTTTAATTGTTCTTTTTGCATTAATTAGCTCATTAAAGAATCCTTAAAGAGCACAAATGGCCAACTTAGGTATAGGAATCAGGAGGTGAAAGAGGAAGCAAGGGAAAAGCAAAGCAACATTCGTTCAGAGAGGTAAATTGGCAAGTTTTAAATTCTACAAGGACCCTTTAAGCTAATTAGCACTTCGTTCATTTAAAATCAGATAAAATTGCAACATGCACCATAAAAACTATTAATTTTCATTGTCCTAGTTTAGTACAACCAATAAAAATTGGTGCCAATAAGGTTAGTTCAAATAGTAAGTAGAGTGATCAGACCATTAAATGATCTAAAGTTCGTATCTAGATGTGTATAAGAGACAGCTACTCTCACTGCTCTCAATCCTATGTTTAGTGAGCAATTTGTAAGAACTATTATAAATCGTTAAAATATACGTCGATTGCCTGCCATGACCATGGAGAAAGTTGGTAACTTGCCCTCCTCCTAATTTTTTTTTACCACAAAAAATAAAATAAAAATAAAAATTGGCATTTTACATACTTTGCTCTTTTAGCTTAACCATGGCATATTAAGTAAGATGAAAGTATGAGCATGTCAATTGTCAAGCATAGTTGGTATTAAAAGATGGTACGACAGTAGGAACTTGTGTTCCTTTAATCTTTATAAATAAAATATAGTTTTTGGTATCAAAGAGTTCGTGCCACCTTCAAGGCTCTAGTCTAATGACAAAAATTAGACACAAGGAGAAATTTTTTAAAATCAAATCTTGGCTTCCAAGATGAAGACAAAATATAGTTTCTTCCTTTTGGGATCTTTTTGAGGAAAGAAATCCAAAATTATAAAGGTAGAGAAATGCGAAGATGAGAATGGCAGCAAGTCATCTTACGTACAATAATAAATAAAAAATTGGCAATCTTATTTTCTACCTATTTTTTTCTCTATACAACTCCCAAAAAAAGACCAAAATCTTATTTATTCATTTTGGGCCAAGAGAAACCGTTTCATTTGGTTTAGTAAACATGTGGAGGGGGTTGCTACTGGCTTTGTATTCTATGCCTTTGAAAAGGTAATGTATTTATTTTCCTATTGTTTAAGGCTATATTTTTCTTTCTTCTCCTATACTTGGAAATATATAGAAAAGGTTAAATTATTCACTACGTGGATAAAGTTTTTTTTTTTTTTGGTGGTAAAAGTAGATAAAGTTACTATATATTCAAGAAATGCAAATGGCGACCACAATCGTACAGAATCGTGACATAACATATAACGCTTTGGAAATTGGGATCTTTTCATTAAATTCATCAGTGAAATTTGTATTTTTTTCTACACTCAGATTCATATAATTATCTCACCGTTTAGAATTGGCCCATTATTAATTTCTGATATATAGTATGTTAGTAGTATATCTAAGGGACATCAATGCATTAATAAATGGCTTCGCAATTAAGGCTTTGTCTCTACTCTACCCTTACAGGCCTTCTTCACCTTCAATTGACAGTGTGATAATAAATATTCCGAATCCCATCATTCTGTCAATTATATCTCCATCATCAATCGCCTCTGCACTTGCAACTGTATACATGGAAAGTGAGAATCTTAAAATGAAGGGAAAATAATTTTAATGGTTACTTATATTTGATATTTGTAATTATTCAATTCTTTATATTTAAAATGATGTATTTTACTCTCTTACAAATTCAAAACATACCATTTTTATTTCTTGACACAAATACGAATATATTTTGGTCTGCAATAGTCATATGTATATCACATGTAATTTTTAAAGACAAAATTTTCAACATATAAAATTAAATGCTAAACTATCCTAAAAAAAGGGGGTAGGGAATGATGGAGAAAAAGCGGTGAGGGTGGGGAATAGATATGGTGATGGTAGGCTAAACAGAGAATTTTGGGGTGATAGGTAGGAAAGATGGGAATAGATGTGATGGTAGGCGAAAATTTTGAGGTGATAGGTAGAAAAGATTTTAGATAGTGTCGTTTAGTATTTTAAAATTTGTGTGTTGTCAATTTTGCTTATAAAAAATGTAACATATGATATGCATATCAGTATTTCATATCAAAATATTGTGTCTAAGAGACTAAAAAATAGTGTATTTTATATTTGTGAAGGATTAAAATATATCATTTTGAATGTGAAGGATTAAAAAAATATAAATATAAAATATGATTATATGAGGGACTATTAGGGTTGTTTTTACCTAAAATGAAATTATCAAGAAATTATATAATTATATAATGCAGGAATCATCCTATTAACTTTAGAGAGAGTTTGTACAAAAATTTTAATCACATGGTACAAGTTTTAAATTATAAGAGACAATTCTGTCAACGAAACTATAAAATTTTCTAAAATTATATAATTACGTAATTGGAGGAATTAAGTCTACCATGACCATCTCCAAATGACATTATATTTACGCGCACAACCAACTTGAATTAAATACTATCTCAAAATGAAATTATATTTACATGCACTACCAACTTAAATGTTTAATTTCCAAAACAAACAAACAAACAAAAAATGAACACAGAGAAGTAAGGTTCTCATTTGAAAACCAGACCGGTAATATGTTTCGGGAAACCACACGGGTTACCCTTCTTTTCTAGGATAGTGAAGGATTTATATTTAAAAAAAAAAAAAGGAAGAGAGAGAAAAGATTATATCTAATTGTTCAAGAATTTATAGTAGGATATAAATTAATGAATGCAAGTAAATTTGGAAGAAATTATCCTCACAAAAAAAAAAAAAAATGGTTACATGATTTATTGACCAAAAGAAACAAGTCGTTCAGCAAATAAAGGAAAATGGGAGTCTGGGATTTCTTAAGAATACTATAGTCAATACATCTTTGTTGCCAATTTTTTTGAATAAAATGAATGATGCTTAAATAATTTGACTTTTTACGAAGCAAAGACATTTAATACTAGTACATAAAAGATGCTGTAATTTTGGACTTAAAAGGAAAAAGAAAAAGAAAAAGGCTTACAGGAGGATAGGTAATGTGGTTCAGAAACCCTAGCTAGAAGAAGCCCTATAAAACCAACCAACCAAGCACTGAATTTCAAGGTTGGAAAATCTAAAAAAAAATCCAAAATAAAGTGTGTGTTTGTGTGAGACATGGAGAGAGAAAGGGTTGCTGGTTAATTAACTTGTGATCTTGTTTTAGGTTTTAAAGATCATAGAAAGTTGTCTAGGAACCAAAACCTAGAAACCCCTTATGATCAAAAACAACAAAAAAGTTTTGCATGTTTTCTTAAGGTGCCCCCGGGGGGGGGGGGGGATGAATTGTATAAAGGAATCTGGGACATTATTCAGGCAAAGAAAGATGGCAAATCTGCAGAAGGTTTGAGGGGGATGAAGCCTGGTCCGAGGCCTCCACATGCTGTTCATTACCTAGTGTCGTGTTCTGTGTGTAAACATGACAAACAGATACACAAAAAGTATATAGTGATTGCATCGGACCAGCCAACACTCCTCTCAAACACTTGATGCTTACTACGTACGTATACTATCCATGAGGAGGGAGAACGAGAAAGAAAGAATTTGTTGCTATGGGTGGTCATGGAGACAAAGGGACAAGAAGTCCTCCATTATCACAATGCTATAGAGGGTAAATATAGACTATTGCCTATCTTTCAAAACCCTAGACCACATTATAGTGCATTTTATAGGGGAGATGGGAAATAGATCTAAACAAAAAGGGCTGGTGATAGGGTCATAATATGTTGGTCCCACCCTTTTTTTTTTTTTTTTTGGGGAAGATTCTTTTACATCCTTGATTAATAAATATGCATATCAAATATCAAATTATTAGAGCTATAGTAATATTATGGATTGTAATTTTGGAAGCCAAAGATAACACTAATCATCACTCTGGATTGCAATTTTGGAAGCCAAAGATAACACTAGTATCATCACTCTGGAGAGTGTTTAACAAATAAAGGGTTTATTTGAGGGATAGAAATATTGGATAAGTATATGAGATTCCTATTTTCCCTATTCTTAATAATATCATTTACAAATGTCTAAAATTTAAAATTTGGCAACTTGAGAAAATGAAGTAATGGATTAATTGAGTGGAAAGAAAATGTGTGCTAAGGTGTCTAAAAATTAGGAAGACTTGGATATGATTAGACCTTAATTTCCTATTGGTTTATAATTTTAAAAATCTTGTACAATATAAATTTTTAAAATATATATTCTACAAAACGTTAAAGTATAACAGGAAAGTAACCTAAAGGATTTTTTTAATTTTCCATTTCTTTGTATCCATTAGCTAGCTTCCTACATTAAAAGCAAGGGTACAATGGATTCATTGAATGTCTTCAATCAACGACACTGCTAACATATTAATGGAATTTTTTACTAGATACCCAATCATTTTAGAATGATGGAGTGTATGCATGATACTATGTCTATAATAGTACTATCAATTTTCAAAATGACTAAGGTAAACAAAATTAAAGGTACCTTATTTGAATATTTATCTTGGTGTACGTAATTTGACTTGGCTTTTCTAGTAGATGATTGGCTCATGTAAGCAATACTACGTTTTCTTGCAATAATTGACATTATGTATAACAAGGTATATTGTGCACTTCATTAAGAGTAGATTTCACCCCAAAAAGAGAGAGTGAGAGAGAGGAGGAGGTAGCTTTCACATTTAAATGTTTTTTTGAACATGCATGCAAAATCAACTGCTAGGATCCATACATAATGTTAGTTGCTTGTAGATTTGGGTTTTGGGAAAGAGGATATAAAAGGACCTCGTTTGCGAATACAAGCTAAGAGTTAAAGGAGTCATTCTGCCATGTTTGAGAAGTGTATTAACCTTTTCCTTATAGAGCCGCCTCAATCTCGAGGGAGAGAAACAATATTGTATGCATTATTTTCATACAAAATGGTTTGTTTTTTATATATGAAAATATTTTAAAAGTTATAATATATAATTATTTAAAATATAACGGTTTACAATACTTTAAAATTTTCCGAGAACTTAATTGATTAACGAATTTTTTAAAAGCAATAAATTTAGTCATTTTACACATGATTATAAGTACCACCAGAAGGATGAAGGTCCTGATCTTTAATTTAGAACAAACTGCCTAAGAGAACATTCAATTATACATGGGTTGTTACTTCAATGGTTGAATTATTTTTGTGACCTAAATATTAATTATTTAACTTATAAAAGTGAACTGATACGATCACTTCGTTTAATTTATCCGTCAAATACTCCGTTGGGTATGTCCCGTGACTCCCACATAACTACTTTCCCCTTCTCTGTCAATCCTAGCACCACCCCATGAAAATCCTCATATTTTCCTACCCCAACACTCCCCCAAAATTGAAATCAAGTCCTGTCCTGTAGTAGTACTAGAACCAAATTTTGGAATCTCTAAACCACCCACCATCACTTCCCCAGTTCCTTGACCAACAATACTCCTCTTCGGTCACTTCTTTTTCCCCCATCTCGTCTCTCTTTTCTGCCACCACCTCCTTCCTCTTTTGCCACCCCTTTCCCTTTCTTTTCCGGCCCCATTACTCTCGCTCTCTATTTCGCCACTCCGGCCCTCTCTCTTCCCTCAACCCCCCATCTAGATCTCCACCTTTGCCAGGTCCCATATCGCAACCACTATTCCCTCCCTAATCGTAATCCCTATGACCATATTTAATCCTTCTTCCCTACATAAATCACTCTCACTCGGATCTGATTTGTGTTTGTGTGTGATCTAACTACTCCCCCCACCCAATGACCAGAATTCCTTTCCATTATTGATGCCCTTTGTTTTTTTTTTTTTTTTTTTCCTCCTTTTTCTCAATTTATTTTATTTTGAGAAGAGAAAAAAAAAAAAATTTTCTTTTGGGTTTTAATTAGGGCAATCTAATATAATTTTATGTGAAAGAATAGGGATCTTTTTTTGGACAAAAAGTGCCCTAGAGTATAGGAGGCATGTGAATCGCACATGAGCTGATTAATGGAGCAGTTAACGATAAAATAGATAGATCTTTAGATACAATTTTAAAAATTTCCTAACCTTTGAATAAGTTTAATAACTAAAATGACACCAAATTATAATTTAGTAATCAAATAAACAAGTATAGTAACTAAAATGACACTAGATTATAGTTGAGTGACCAAATAAACATTTCATTCTTTAATTTGGAAAAACCAAAACATTATGATAAAAGATCTTTCTGACTCTAAAATGACATAAAATTCTTTCAATGAATAATCATAATTTTCATAAAATTCTTTCAATGAATAATCATGATTTCCATCCAAAAGTAAAAATGCTTAAACATATGGAGATATACATACTATATTTTGGCCTTTTATATGTTTTATTTTTTCAAAAATAATACTCCCCGTCCCAGAAACAATAGTAACTCTTTAGAACTTCAATTTTTTTTTAGTAACAGTGATTATGATGAGAGTGCTTTCTTTTACCTGAGCTTGTTACTATATTTGAATTTTAAATTCAAAGAATCACACATAGCTAATAAAAACATGTGCTTTTTAATTCGGACCAAGTTGGTCGGTTTAATTGGACGGTCTAATTTGTTGTCAAATCAAAGATGACTTAAAAACCGATCAAACTTGGACAACAGTGGCGAATTGCTCGACCGATATCGAACCAATTGGACGAATATTTTGTTTTTTGCCATTTTTTAAAAAAACTTATGTAATAAAACTTTTTCTTTTTTTATACTTTAGTAGACCTCAAATGTAAAATAAAACTCGATATCAAAATATTACGTTGGCACAAGGTTGATGGTTTCACATATTTTTTTATCTTAAAATATTAAAGAAATACCATATCATTTGTTTTTTTTTTAAAAAAAATAGTTGAACAATCCGTCAAGCAAGTCAAATTGAATAACTAAAAACCAATTAATTGATCGATTTACTAACTGAGTTTGATTTAAAAACATTAATGGTAACTATTTAAACAACAAAAATTAAATATTGAAAGAACGTATATATTAAAGTTTTGAAACATTTCAAAATAGAAATTACAAGTACTATATAATTTTGAAAATTTTTACAGCATAACCCTTGGATTTGTAAGTTCATTCTGGATTAAGGAACAAGTTTACTGACCAAGTACTTGAATATGATACCACTATAGAAAGAAAAAAAAAAAAAAAAAAAATCTTGCTTCGGAATTGAACCATTAACCAGTTGATCGGGTTGTCAGCGTAAGCGGAGGATCCGGGAAATGGAACCCGAGCAAGATAGCCCGCGAAACAAGGCAACAGGTTCTCCTATGTATTTTAATTATTTACTGACGCGCCACAGAGCAAGTGAAACATTCCTAACAAGTTACTGTTAGCAATAAATTTATGTAAAGGGCGTAATTACGAACATATTAAGCAAGTGGCTTTGGTTTTAACGACGAAATCTGCCGGTGTTTTAGCCCAGTAAAAAACAGTCAATACCAATTTCTCTTGGCTCTTGTACACGCGCCGACTTGGGATAGATTGCCACGTAGACGAATTGAATTCAGATTGGACCCACACGAACAACCAACTCTTTTTTCGAAAGAAAAAACTTTATTACTATAATAAAGTCTTATTAAGTGAGATGTATGATATTTTCAAATTAAATGAAATCTTAATATTTTAAATAGTGATGCATTAATTTATTTTACTTACTTTAAAATTCACTATTTTAAGTAGCAGAATTTTTTAAATTTAGGGTGTGTTTGTTTGGATTGAAAATATTTTCAGAAAAATATTTTTTAGAAATTTTTTTGGTACCAAATACTAAAAAATATTTTTCGATGTAAAATATTTTCTAATTTTCCTTCTTCTGGTTGAAAATAACTTACGAAATTTTTGAGCGTAAGTTATTTTTCGAATAATTCAAGAGTGATATTAAATCTCAAATACTTATTTTTAGAATTTCGTTTTCAATTTTTTTTCATTCGTTTTTCTCTCAATCATGGGTCCCACACTAATATAACTATTATTATGCATATTTTACCTACTATATTGTACTATCGTTTAATTTTGAACAAAATCAATCTTTTATTAATCACAATTACTTGTAAGATATTTATTACTATTGTTATAAGTTTTTTTAACTTGTATTCATAAAATTAAAGATAAAACTATTAAAAAATTTATTTCAAAATATTTTCATTTTATCAACCGAACACTAGAAAATTATATGAAAATTTGACTTTTTCATATAAAATATTTTCTGAGGAAAATATTTTCTCAATACAAACGAACACACCCTTAGACATATCATTTGACGGAAATTTTTATTTTGGCTACGAGTAACTATTGAACATGTTTAATAATTAATTATTTCTTAACTAATAGGTATTAGTATTTAGAATATTGGATCCATTTTTTAGGATGACCCTCTTACTTTTCAAAAATATAGACCTCCACTCCAAATAAAAAAATTATATTAATTAAAAATTAACTATTAAATATATCTAATAATTACTTTTAATCGCTATAAAATATTTCATCATTTGACATAGTATTTGATAAAACCTTCTTATGATAATATTTTTCTTTCAAAAGAGTGTGGGTCCTGTATGTATTAAACGAGTGCGACATCGGTGAAGAGGTGACATCATAAGCCGCGGAGCAACTGTGGGTCCCTTGGAAGCAATTATGTGTTAATGATAAGCCAGTACACTGTCAGAGAGACCGTGACAGCTCACTGCAAACAAAAAATTGACCGATCTCTCTCTCAAAAAACATTTTCTTTTGGGAGGAAGAAATTGGAAAGATTTTGTGATAGGAATGTCTTGTCAAATAATTTTTTCGAATTAATGAAATTTAATATTTTAAATAGTATGTCATCAATTCATTTTAATGTTTAGATCTATTATTTTAAATAAGAAAATTTTATTAATTTAGAGATATTATTTGATAGAATTTTTTTATAATAAAGTTTCTCAAGAGAATTGAGAGAAATTCTTATTTGAATTCGATTCATACTACAGTGCATAGACTCTTCAATTTTGAAGAGGCCACATCTCTATGATATAGACTACTCATGTGGGTGATGTAGCCTTTTTAAAACAAAAGAGCTCTATATCATACCTGTCTCTTATTCCCAACAAAAATTTACCTCAAAATAAGGAGAAAGGGAGAAAAAAAGGGTAGACGTCCGGTTGAGAGCACCGTACTGTTACAAAAAGTTTATATTATTTTTAGTTTGAATGAGTATGATAGATTGTCAAATAATTAAAAAATAATAATTCTTACTTTTTAGTCATCCCAATAAATACTATATCATTACTAATCACTCCATACCGTTGATGTTGTCGGACTAATAATTTATAACCTAAATGTAACCGTTGAGTTTCTCTAAAATTTAACTTTTATTGAAACAAGAAAAAAATATAATTTTTTAGGAAAACCCTACAGGTAAGAGAGGGCTCATAACGAGAAAAACTCTCGTGAGTGAACTTCAAGAAATGTCAATTCCGGTAGTAAACTTTTTGCGGAGACTCCTGATTGATTAGAACTAATTTAGTGGGCTGATTACATATAACGATATAATACATACAAATTTGAAGAAAATCAGCTGTGTGCAAATGTACTTATCAAAATGTGCTGGTTGGACAAAATTTGCCAGTGAAATGAATGAGCTTAATACTGGGTTTAAGTCTGTCTTTAAAATCAGTCCAACTACTTTACCCACTTAAAAATAAGTGGGCCTGTTTTTAGCATTTTAAGAGTAAAGGACTAGATCCTTTCAGTGTCAGGTAACTACTGAATACGTCATCTTCCAAATTTCAAATGCCTGTGGGCTTGGACCTACATACCAGTCCTGATTAAAAATAGGCCGAACTTAGGTCAAAAGGCACAACTGGATTAAAGCCCACCACATTTTCTAACTAAACCAACTATACTTATTTTTGTTTTGCCTTTTCTGATAAATGAACCAGGTGGAAAAACACAATGAATAATACAAAACTAACCCAGTGCCAGCATGAGATATGCTATTACATCGCAAGCTTCCACTTGTAGCAGAAAAACAGAGTCAGAAAGAAAGTGGAATCAAATCCGAAACTGTTACTAAACATTCCAACCTAAAAGATGAAAATTGTGTATTATTTCAAACCCAAGGCAAAGGACAGCTTTGGCCTGGACTTGTTCTTGCCAAGCACTTTCATCTGCTTTGTCCGTTCTTCCCCCTCTTGCTGTTTTCTTCTTCGCATAGCTTCTTCTTTTGGTCTCTGAAGCTCTTCCAGTTGGCGATAACGTTCCTCTTCTCTCTGTTGTTGTTCTAAAGCTTCCTCCCTTCTCTGTGCTTCTTCTACCTTTCTTCTGTTCTCTTCTAGCATTGTTTCCAGCTCTTCTTTCTCTTTTCGGGCTTGTTCCTACAGATATATACATGTAAACTTAAGACTAAAACACAGAAAAAGACTGACAAATTTAGCGACTACCTTTCCCACCACAGGTAAGTTTAATCTTCTCCCCTTCAAGGAACACCCATGGCCCGCCCGGGGGGCAACAAATCCAGAAAAAGGAAAATCTGAATGTGTGTGTCCGTCTCTCAATGTGTGCATATTACAAACATGTACTCTTGACCATCCTTTTCATCTTCTCACACACACGGTGAGGATGCCAAACAAGAATATAATGACATATTACAAAAATAACTGATCTCTAAACAGAAAAAGTTACAGTTAACCGCATGGCTAGAATAACAAGTTAAAAATAGCATATTCAAAGACGATATATAACATGGAAATAGAAAAGTGTTGAACATTGTCAACAAAGGTCATCTTCTTTAAGATGGTTAAGCACCTCAAGGAAGAGGGAATTACAGAAGATGCCCACCTCTTTATGTCTAGCTGCAGTAAGGGCTGCTTCCTTCTCTCTTTCAAGTTGAATTGCAACTTCCTCAACAAGTTTCTTCCGACCCTCATCTAGTCGCCTCTGAATTTCAAACCTGATTTCCTTAGAATCCAAGCTTTCTTTAACTTTCTTTTGAATTGCTTCTTCTACTCTCTTTGCAGTTTCTTCTTCTACTAGCGTCAATTCTGCCTCCTCTTGATCTGCCTGAGAAAGCAAAACAGAAGTTAAGTGGGGGGATGCCAGTATGACAGAGGAAGACATCAAGCTTCTCTTTGATTATTTATGATGGTTGCCTAGTCTCCAAACAAATACAAGCTTCATTTACAGCTACTTTCAACTTTCTGGCGAAGTTAAACAGGAGAAATACCAGACAACAATAACTTGGAAAATCACCAACTTTTCTTTTTCCTCAATTTACAACTAAAATGAATGACAGACTAACCTCCTTGTCGAGAAAAGCACTAAATATACATTGCTTATGCTTTAAAAGCATACCTCTAAGTGAATCCTGATCCAAACAAATGAGTTTCAAAACTGGTGAACAGTAGATAAAGGAGGCATCCAATTTGCATCAAAACAAACAATTATAGCAGAAACTTCCTTCAAATTACCCTGTGAAGAAGAATGTCAAGTAAACCGTAGCAGTTTTAATATCAACGTAATGTCCCAGCCCTCATTAAATAGAGATCAAAGAAAACACAATGAAGTTGTAGGAACATATGACCATGATCTTCAAATGCACTTATGCATGTCAAGTCAAACACACAAGGCCTGGTAGCTTACAGTTTATCAGTTATGATCCTTAAAAAAAAAAAAAAGGAACAATTTGACTAGTGACATGAGAGATGAGCGAAGACCAATCTAGTCTGAAAAACAATTGCTTCCGAGACAAATTCCAGAAAGCCCCCCAACTAAGCCACAATACAGTAAAACTAAGTTTCTTTCACACTCTGCTCATGAAGAGTAGTATTAAGTTTCTTTCACACTCTGCTCATGAAGAGTGAACTCTTCATAACGATCTACCTGATATCAATTTCTACTATTATCATGACTTTTATGAGGGTAAAACCTTAAAACATCAAAATGACCATAACCACATGAAATGTTCAACTCAATTATCTTCTACTATCAATTTTCTGTTGAACAAATTAACTTGTGAATGCTGAAAAAATGCTTCTTGTAATTTCATAGATCAGAGGTGGTAAATCTAGAAGAGTAATGTCAAGTTCTCAGGAATCAGATAACTCAGAGAAGATCAGAGAAGAGCGAGAAAACCAGTAGGATAATTACAAGTTAAGAAAAGGAGTAGGATACTGGTAAGTGTGAAAATGAGTAACTGGAAATTTATCTTTAATTTCAATATTTGTTTAAGTAAAGCACATATAAATGTGATTCATCATATATCACATGCAATAGAGGAAAGATGAGAGTGGCAGGCCCAATAGATACCCAAACAGTTGCTAAACTTATATTCATGGAACAAATTATGAAAGAAGGAAACACAAAAATCAATAAAGGGTAGACAAATGAAGCTAATAAATGCACTGTCCAGATGCCTGAAGAGAAAGGAAAAGAAGCCCTTTTCAATAGAATAATATATTCTAATCAGGAAGACATCTGTCATTAATATTTGATAGTTATCTATGCATGGTGGCTGCAGCCAACAATTGAATCATCTGACAAATGAGCATTAAATTCAGGAGTTTTCAGGATGCGAATCTTGTGGAGCCAGAGACAGGTAGAAGAAGACAAAAGTAAAACAGTCAAAAGTTTCCTGCTTAGACAAGTAGTCGCAGGCAATTTAAATTCAGGATCCTAGAAGTATGTAAACTGGACGAGGTTCCAACTCCATCACGGAGTCATCCTTACAAGAGACATATTAATAGCTTCAAGTAGGAAAGATTAATAACCCAAACAATTTAAAGCATTCACTTCAGACACTTATATTCATAAGCTAAGGATGAAGAATACAATGGTGCCTTTACAACTTTCCCTGCTAGCAAATCATAAAATACTTAAGATTACATGCTAAAAAAGAATAAAAATAATGGATTCGAAGAAAAGTTATACCTTTTCTTTTCTTCTTCTTCTCTTAATTTTTCACTAACACTTTTCTGCTCCTTTATACCAACAATAGGACTGGGAGACAAACTCAGCGAAATGCTTCTAGTTCTTTGTCTCTTGTGTAGCCTTGGTGTTGGGGAGCGACATTTACGATGTCTTGGGGTAGGGGAACGACTTTTCCGATGTCGAGAGGACAATGAACGACTTCTTCGTCTTCTGTGTAACAAAATTGAATAATTGAACATCAAACTAAGACATTAAGTGCCATCATACAAACTCACCATAAATGGAATAGAACTAAAGCATGTCCAGTTACCTCATTAACTGATACTAAACTGAGGGCTCCATCTTTACCAAAAGATACCGCTAATGTCACACATAAGCAACAGGAGGACACCCGTCACCTGCTAACTTCCCGTATAGAAGGAAGCCAAGTTTTCTTTTTAAAATTTTTCAGTCAAAGAGGACTTCTTTGTGACTCACGTTTTAATAGGCTTTTCCCAAACTACCTTACATTAGATCTTTTAGTATCTAGAAGTGAAACAAAGAAAAGCATACAGGAAACATAGTGCAATAACTATTACAGTTTTCCAGCATTTTATAAAATCGAGATGAAAGAGAAAGAGTTGGAGAAAGTATGACAATCATCAACTAAATACAAGCATGTAGAGTCTCAAACTGCCGACAGAGGATGCTAACTCTCATAATCAGCAACACATCATGAAGCAATACCAGAAAGTACTGAACTTGACATTAAAAAAGCATCTGCTGCTCACTTGTAGCAGATATAAGACCATGTGCTGAGAGAATATTGCATAAATTACCATAGAAGATTATTTCTAGTTCATCCACCAATATGTTTCTTGGACGAAAAAGAAGTTTAACTATTCAAAACAAGAAATCGTTGCAAAAATGATCCCTTGCTCTAAGTGATCTCACAACCTGCAAGTCTGGTAACACAGAGAAAAATTACACTACCCAAATATCCACACAGTCCTTGGAAAAATGTACCCTTCAGAAACTTGCATCATTGCGACAAAGAAACCCAAATATCCCTCCAAAAGGAATAAAAACATCCCTTTCACCTGAAGTTCTGGTTTTTTATGGTTAAACTCAATTTCATATGCATGTACAATGACAACATAGTCAACCCAATTTGCTCCAATTTGACTAAACTTTTATACCATAACACACCATAAGTCCTAGTTCTGAAGCCGCAAATTGATAGTATATTTCTTCAATATGAAAAAGTCACAGACAAGCAATCAAGACTTTTAACGCATCAAGACACGAACATCAAAACCCTGAGTAAACTGTAATTGATTCAACAAACAAATAGAAAATGGTGAAGTCTTCAAACATATAATCAGTAAAAACCCCTCCTTGAAGACACACACACAATCTGAGTAATTGGGTATCACCTGCTGTAAGAATAAGGTGATTTATACTTCTCTCTCTCCGACCACTCCTCCGGCTATACCTATGCCCAACCAGAGACGGCGACGGCGAATGCCTCCGGCGATACGACGGTGACCTCGACCTCGATAAATCCCTATTTCTCCCCATCCCCTCCTTCAACCCTAATAATTTATTAATTAATTACCTGCAATAACAAATTTGAATAATTAATTATGAAATTTTATTTAAGGGAAAGGAATAAATTAATAGACACATAAATTATAAATTATTAGTAGTAATTGAGAATAATTAAAAAAGTTTGAGCAGGAAAATGAAAAAAAATTAAGGGATCTGTATGAATAGTACATAAATGGTCATAACCATAGAAATTATAATGGAGGGATTGCAGATAAAGTGTTTGTTGAATTTCCTGTGTGAGGTTGGATGGTGGTGTCTATGAGAAATTGAAAAAGTATTTGGACATATAAGGAGAAGGTATAATGTACGGAGAAGCTGATAAACCTTTGAAATTGACTTATTAATTTAGGGTCCGTTTGAAATTTACTTATATGTATCTTACCCCTCTAAAAAATAATTATTCGTTTAAATAATTTATTTGATTTCAAAATATTTAACGTTTTCAACTTTTATTCTTATTCCACGTTTAGTATACGATAATGGTCTGGAATGGAGTGGTCATTCTAATATATTTGGTGACTAAAGAAAAAATGGAATGAATATTCTTTTTTTAGTGTAAAGAATGGAATATATATTCTTTTTTTAGTGAATTGATGTTTGATATAATAATTTTTAGATATTAGAATGGAAAAAATTGTATATTAATTTTACTTGCATACCCACTTATGTTTTTTAAGAAATATAACATATCTTAATTATTTTTTTGTTTCAATTTATGTTATTAACATTTCTATGGATGTGAGAAATTTTAAATATTTTGTGTTAAGGATACAAATTTACATTCAAACTAGCATGTAATTCCGTGCTAAGCATGAGACAAAGTTAACAAAATCATAGCATATGTTTAGTATACAGGAATGGTTTAGAATGGAGTGGTCATTCTAGGCAGAATGTGTTTGGTGACTAAAGGAATAATGAAATGAGTATTTTTTTTTTTAGTATTTGGTATAATGTTTTTTAGATGTTAGAATGGAAAAAATTTTATATTAATTTTACTTGCATACCCACTTATGTTTTTTAAGAAATATAACACATTATTATTATTATTATTATTTGTTTGAATTCATTTTATTAACATTTCTATAGGTGTGAGAAATTTTAAATATTTTGTGTTAAAGATACAAATTTACATTCAAACTAGCATGTAATTCCGTGCTAAGCACGAGACGAAGTGAACAAAATCATAGCGTATGTTTAGTATATAGGAATGGTTTAGAATGGAGTGATCATTCTAGACAGAATTCTTTGGTGACTAAAAGAAGAATGAAATGAGTATTTTGTTTAGTATTTGGTATAATGATTTTTAGATGTTAGAATGGAAAAAAAAAAAATTATATTAATTTCACTTGCATACGCACTTATGTTTTTTAAGAAATATAACACATTTTTATTATTTTTTTGTTTTAATTCATTTTATTAACATTTTTATAGATGTGAGAAATTTTAAATATTTTGTGTTAATGATAATTTACATTCAAATTAGCATGTAACTCCGTGCTAAGCATGAGACGAAGTGAACAAAATCATAGCATACGTTTAGTATATAGGAATGGTTTAGAATGGAGTGATCATTCTAGGCAGAATGTGTTTGGTGATTAAAGAAAGAACTATGTATGGAATGAGTATTTTTTTTTTTTTAATATTTGGTATAATGATTTTTAGATGTTAGAATAGAAATAATTTTATATTAATTTTACTTGCATACCAACTTATGTTTTTTAAGAAATATAACTCATTTTTATTATTATTTTTTTGTTTCAATTCATTTTATTAACAGTTCTATAGGTGTGAGAAACTTTAAATATTTTGTGTTAAGAATATAAATTTGCATTCAAACTAGCATGAGACAAAGTTAACAAAAATCATAGCGTGCATAGAATAAAATTAACAAATTAATATGGTAAGTTGTGACTATTAACATAATCTAATTAAAGTACTACAGTCAACCAAAATTTAATATGAGAAAGATAAGAAAACATATAACATTATAAAAGATTATGCAAATTAATATTATGATTCCGACTATTGTAGTGTAATTAAGGAAATATACAAATCAACAATAATTTCTGTTACTTTTAACAGCAAATACAAAATGAATAAACTAATTAATCCATTCAAAACTTTGATATTATTTTACCCAAATTTTTTTTAAAAAATTCATAAAGAGCAAACTTACAGTATGGAGTAATTCATCTTTAGAAACATTGAAATGAAATGATTACATTGGTAGAAGCATAATTGTTTATGGAGGTTTTCTCTCATTCTTTTGTTTGATTGTTTACAGAGGTTTATTCTTTCATTTATAGATTTTATTTTTAATAGGTTGCCTCTTTTCGTTGATGTCTGATGGAAGTTTTCTTTTATTTCTTAGGTTGATAAATTACTTTAAAAAAAAAAAAACTTCAATTTTTGTTTTGATCTATTTTAAAAATAGTGACACGTTCAATTAAGAAAATAGCATGAAATCAATCAGGCATGCCCTATCAAAAGAAAGAAGGAGGAGCAATAATAGAGAGGCAAAGAGTATATATATATATATATATATATATATATATATATATATATATATATATATATATATATATATATATATACTGTCTCTTATACAGCATCTATATGTGTACAAGAGCGACAGATACCATACACATATATATATATATATATATATATATATATAATCTACTTAAAGTAATAATGTGTAACTATAATTTCATAGCATTTTGTGCATTGTAAAGTAAGATAAGCAATTATTTTATTTAACATTCATTTCATTTTAGGGTAAGATAAAAGAATAATTTATTATTTTAATTTTTTATAATAATTTAATATACTATATCATACATATTTCTAATATGGAGAATATATTAGTTGATTTGTTTAGTTATCCTATACATAAGACATACCTATTTCTTTCATAATTTTGAAATTTTTATTAATCATTATTTATAATTATTATCTATATATCATTCGATTACCTGTTGATATGATTGTTACGAATAGAATTTCAAAATACTTAATTGTCTTTGTATCAAAGAAATTCCAGAGTTAATTCCGACAAAATCTTGAACAATAATATTGGAAGATAAGTATTCCGAGACAGAGACTTATCCAAATGACAAAAACAAATAGTTTGGTGCACAAGCTACAATCAATTCAGTAATCCATCCCTAACATGAACTCTCACATTTTTTGTGCTGCACAAGATCACAATCACAAATTGAGAAATAAACAACAAACTAAAACAAAAGAAACACACCAGGCATATGGAATAAATTATATGAAGATGAAGTCGGCAATCGAGTTTTTTAGCTCTCCTCCTCGGAAGACCTTCCAAAATGTTATATCTAGATTTCAATATCCCAACCTCGACTGTCTTATCTTCCTTGTTTGATTTGAGGATATTTAACTCATTATGTTTCAGTTTTAGCTGCTGCTCTTCCTTATCACAAGGAAGCTTTTTCAAAAGTCTACAACTATATCTTAACTACGCGTTATGTAACATCTCGGTGAGGTTCTGTTCTTCATCTTTTAAGTGTTTCACGGTAGCTTCTCTTTCTTGCAGTTGGCGTTTTATGTGATGCTTCATCACAATCAGAGCTCACTCCATGAAAATCTTTACAAAAGAATTTGCAGTGGTATTGTCTGATAGTGATGTCCGAATTTTATACTCTTGTTCTTGGGTTTGTAGCAGCACTAGCAGCAGCAAAAACCACCCTCCCTAGCTCTTAGATCGAGTCTTGCTCGAGGTCGAATCACCTAACGAGCTGCTATTGAATATATATATATTCTACGTTGTCACATATATAAATTTTTTTAATGTTTTTATTATATGTAAAATTATTAAAATATTAATACTCTTTAAAAAATTACATATTTACCTTCAAGAAAGTTGAACTATTCGAATTCGAACTCGTTTTACTTATTTTCGAGTAAGCTCAAATTTAAATCGAGCTCTATCAAATTTTTCGAGTTTAAGTTCGAGTTCTATTTTTAAATTTCCTTCAAACTCGAGCCTCACAAAAAATTTTGAAATCAAGCTCGAATATTCGTGCTCGACAGTACTCGTTTATGCCCCTTCTTGCAAATAAAATTGACCCAAATGTTCTTGCGGGTAAAACTAGAAGATGGGTCATGTATATTTCTACGACAGATCAATAACCCAAAAAAAAAAAAGCAAAAACCATTTCTCTCTTTTTCATCGTTCTTGTTCTTCGTCGCCACCTCTGCGCCTCCTCTCTGATCATTCGTTCTGGTGACGATATCTCTACTTGTAACCGCTCCAAATTTCCAACTCTTCTTTTTCATAACTCAAATTGTGTCAATCAACCTCAAATCCAAATCTCCGAACAAGATTCACTGCATTAACCCAAATTGTGTCAACTAGGGTTTTGGAATTTCTGATAGTTCGCAGGTATTATTTCTACACTTTCTTGCCATTGTGATTTTAGTTATGGCTGGTTGCGTTTAATTTACTTTCTTGATATATTTTGTGATTTTAGGACATCATAAGATGAGAAATTTCTATATCTATGCCTATTTTGAAATGTGTTCTATATCTATGCCTATATGAAAGTTGGGTTCCAAAGGGGTGGAACTCGCATTCTCTGAATGCAAGTTCCAAATAATTAAAAAAAAAAAAAAAAAAAGGTTACGTTTGACCGACTCTGTCTCTTATAGTACTTGCATTCCTCGAATGCGAGGTCGGGCTCTACTAATCTTCTGCGAGGCTCAGAAGATCAGTCCCCAATTCCCCAAGTCCCCACTAGTCCACCGCCCCCTCCTTCCTCCTCCTCCTCCTCCTCCTCCTCCTCCTGGTCCTCCTTATCAAACGATCTAGATCCATTTATATTGGAGCAAAATAGATGGTGGTGGGGAGGAGTGAGTATACAGATGGGTTTCAAGTCTCTTATACACATCTATAGCCTGTACTTCCATTAAACTCTACACGATATTGTGCCACCACAACCCACCACCAAAATATTTCAGGTACATTTAATTTTTTTATGGAGTCCAATAATTTTAATTAATATATTTTTGTAATTTTGGTAAATAATGGATTTTGTTAGCATGTAAATGTTTTATAAATAAGTAAATAGATAGTTTGGGGAGGAGGAGGAGGAGTATTGTAGTCTTATACATATGCTGCTTTGTATACACAGACCCATATTTTGTTTAATATTTAGAGAAAATGATCTCCACGTGACTGTAGGTATGATTTCTGTTGATTGCGGTGAAATTTGTGGTTATGTTGTTTGTTAAACTGAAATTGTGGGATGTTATTGCATTTTTTGTAGTACTTGTCGGGCATATATTACTTGTAACCCATACGGGTTATTACATTAGTCGTAGCCCTTGTCGGGCATGTATTAGTTATAAGTGTTGCCTATTTGTTGTGTTATTTGTAACCCTTATTGGGCATGACTGGAGTTAGAGGGAATCTTAAAGATATAGAGGAACTCTGTCAAAATTTTTTTTAAAAAAAAAATATTCCGTATCGAAAAATGGGGTCTAAACATGTTCCATCCTTACAGGAAAATGGCATTTGATAGACCCCGTCACATTCTCCTTTATTGGGAGGAGAAATAACCTATGAAGGCGGTACTATGATCATCCATACCTAAACAAATAATCATGGAAAGAATTAACCTGTAATGTGAAATCATCGATAAGACCGTCAAAAATAGATCTTGCCCTATTGGCGTCATAGGTGATTAATATCATGTACATATGGTCCAGGATGGACAAGCTCTGCTGTCTGATCATCCATACCTAAACAGATGATGATGGTGTGGAAGGTATTTTTGATTTGTTTGATACCGATCCAAATTTTTGTGCTGAATTGTTTATCGAGACGGAGGAAATTCCGCACGTACATGTAAGCAACAATGTAGGGGTGTATGGTATGGGGCCAATGATGTCTCTCATGCATTCGACCATAGACGACCAGCCGTTGCAGTCCTTGGAATCTGTCTCTATTGGCATCTAGATAGTATAAGAGACAGACGTGATAGTGGCCTCTCCAATGGGCAGATAAAAAGAATGTGATGAAGCTATTGGGGCGCAGATATAATAGAGACATAGGGTGAAGGCCCAAGTACCATGCAATATCAACATCTGGAGAAAGGCCTCGTAGACGAGGGTTTGTCAGCTTATACACATCTAGTGACTCGTAATGGCATGCATTAGACGAGCGATTACGAGTCTGGTTCAGCGTCTAAGACATATCGGATGATGATTCTGACGAGAATTTGGGGACAAATAACGATGAATGTCATACACAAGAGGATGTTCCTGCTTATCAACCTAGAGGGATGGCTTTTTTCAATGATCTTGGTAACTACGGTGAGTACGATCCCAAGGACCGTAGTGATAAAGATGGGCTGATTTATTGGAATGAAGAAAAAAATGATATTCAGTTGCACACGTACTTTGAAAGCAAGGAGCAAGTTACTAAGGCAGTTACAATATGGTCTATAGTTCAACAACGAGAATTCAAAGTCACAGAGAGCCGGAAGAGAACATGGGCTGCTAAATCAAGACTGTGTCCTCCGGCAGATTAGCGGCTGGAGATTGTGATTGGAGTATCCGGGTACGTGGAAATGAATCTCTTACTGTGTGAAAGGTCACAAAATGGGTAAAAGATCATGTATGTCTCGGTGAAATCTCCGGTAACAACAACAGAAATCTTACATAGACAGTATTGCAACTAGCCAAATTATGCACTTAATTGAAAATGATCCCATAACAAGGTCAAACAAATTCAGCATATGTGAAGAGACAGTTTGAAGGTTACACATCTAGATCACTTACATGCATCAAGCTTGGTATGCTCGCAGGAAAGCGATTGTGCTTGCATATGGAAGTTGGGCATCTAATTTTCAACAATTACCCCAATACGTTGCAGAACTACTACGCTCCAATCCCCAAACTGTGGTGCAATGGCTACATCATCCCAATAGTATCGAGGATGTGAAAATTTTCAAATACATATTTTGGGCATTTCGGCCATCGATTGATGCATTCCATATGTGTAGACTGTCATATGTGTTGATGGCACGCATCTACGAGGGGAGTATCGGGGTAAATTACTTATTGCCGTCGCTTTGGATGCTGACAATCAAATTTTACCTGTTGCTTATGCAATTGTCGATGAGGAAACAATCCAAAGTTGGGGTTGGTTCATGGAGCAGTTGAGACACCATGTTGTACGTGACTTGGAGACTACAGTTTGCATAATATCTGACCGGCATCGGGGCATTGTGCATGCTATGAGTGAGTCCCCTTTATGGCAGGAACCATTTGCGTATCATAGATTCTGTCTGCGTCACGTTCGGAGTAATTTGATGGCTAAATTCAAGAATGTAGAAGTGAAGAAGTTGTGTTGGTCTCTTGGTGTCAAGTTACGAGGCGAAAATGGAATTTGCACCAACATACGATACTGCAACATCCAGAGGCGTGGAGATATCCGGTACATATTGGGCTTGACCGGTGGTCCCTTGCACGATGGAAATCGAAGGTGGGAATACATGGTACAAATTCTTCGAGAGCTACAATGGTAGTGTTTGTTGAGGAAGATAATGGCTGTCTCTTACATTCGAGGAACTGATGTGTATAAGATCGGTGCGTAAAAGTATTTGCTGATAATAGTGCACAATGCACACTGTCGCACGTCAATTACGCCAAAGAATTGGAAATGGTTGTTGTTAGCAGACAAAAAAGGTGCAGGACACACTCAGTCATGGTTTTTGATCAGTCTACTGGTGTGTACCGAATTAAAACACCTCGTCGTGTCACTGGTGGTGGTGGAAATGTACAAACTGTCAATTATGTACAGCAGACATGTACTTGTGGTAAATGGCAAATGTATAGGTTTTCATGTTCGCATGCTTTGGCAGTTTGCAGGCATAAGGGTGATGAACCAACCCGCCTGATTGCGGAACATTACACTACTCGCACATATCGAGCGCAGTACAGCGCTAGTAGGTTTGTTCCACAATGTAATCCAGATGAGTACGCTCCTATTCATTGGCAGTTACACGGTGATGACAATATGTCTGTTGAACGCCGGGTAGGTCGGGTACGTGCGAGATGCATACAAAGAGTTGGATATTGGGATTATACGAACCTAGGAGATGTACGAATTGTCATGAACGGGGACATAATCGCAGGAGTTGCCCTTCACGACAATAATGATTTGTCTTTGTATTTATTGGCCTACATACTCATTGTATTATATCTTTATCACTACGGTCCATTGGGCTGTCTCTTATACACATCTAGATGTGCATAAGAGCAAGATCTATTTTTGACGGACTTATCGCATCTATTTCAAACATTACAGGTTACAGTTGTGATGGGAGGCATGGGACCCAATGCCTCTGTCTCTTATACACATCTAGATGTTGCTTGGCGAGTTTCGAGGCGTCGCATCTTTAGGACGCATTTCGGTGGATCATGCTTTGATCGCCGATCTTGTTGAGCGGCGACCCGAGACACATTCTTTTTATCGCCCATTGGAGAGGCCACTATCACGTTACAGGATGTAGAGGTCCTGTGGGGTTTACACATTGACGGCCCGCCCGTGACCGTGGGTAGAGACACTACTCATTCCGCAGATGCTTGGAGCCAACTATGCATGGAGTTATTGGGTTTCATGCCTGCCAGCTCAGACATTGACGGTGGTCGTTTGAAAGTGGGATGTTTGTCCTCCGCATTAGATCGTCCGCTTCCCGATGATGCGACGATGACATGTGTCGGCAGATGGCACGTACATACTTACTTGTACTGATTGGAGGCATTTTATTTCCGGATAATTCAGGCAAAAAGTGCCACTATTGTATCTTGAGTTGCTTAGGGACTTGGAGACTGTGGGCCTTTATAGTTATGGGATCAGCTGTTTTAGGCACACTGTATCGCAGCTTCTGTAATGCCACTTCACCAATAGCTAGAACTATTTGCGGTCCAGTACTATTAGTACAGGTATATTTAAATGGTTTATATGCATATAATTCTTTACTAGTACTTCTATTTTTAAATGGTTTATATGCATATAATTCTACATTTATTTGTATACAGTTATGGGCTTGGGAGCGTATGCTACCGACACTGCGTCCTATCCGGTTAGAGCCCGCACAGGAGCATCGTGGAGCATATGGATTTCGGTACATAGGTTTTGTTGAACTGTTTAATTACATATGTTAACATTGGATTTGATATTTATTAATTTTTATTGCAGGTGGGATGTTGGATTTGATCTTCGCAATGCTCCTCGGCATGTTTTATCTATTTTTCGATTTATTCAGCCCTATCTGGCGGTGACCCAATGAGGTACATCCGTCGATTTCATTTCTTGTGCACATTGTCGTCCTCGAATTTCGTTTATTTACTAACTTTTTTTAGACTTCTTTGGTATTAGTTTATATGGCAGCCATTTTCGATGAGTCGCTTGATATGCTTCCTATTCTTGCACGGTCGTGACATATGGCGTTCAGTTACTTATTTGATATGTTGGGAGATCGTGGAATGTTATCTCCCTCATCGGGTTATGCGACAGTTCGGTTTGCACCGATGTCGCGGATCGAGATTGATGGGTAATCAAGCCGCATTCTTACAGGTTGGTCTCACATGTATTGATACTACACATGCATCGGGTGATTACATGCAATGGTACCGAGCGAGGACGGTGATGTACATATCCAATCCTACTCAACGCCTTACTTTTGCAGAAGGCTACCTCGGTGATGGTGCACGTGCAGATTATCTTGTAAGTAATTATTCTTTTTTTCTTATTGTTTTTCTTTTTCAAATTACTTCAGTAAAACTAATTTGAACTTTCACGGTAGATGGATTCTATGGCTAGATTGTACTACATGTCGTTAGACAACATGACTGAGGACGATACTTCGGATAGTAGTGCATGGGCACAGAGATCAGCCATTTCGCTTCTCAATCACTACATGCGAGGCGAATCTACTCGTCTTGATCTTCGGCCTCCGC
The DNA here is from genome assembly GCA_025175665.1 of Cinchona pubescens. Taxonomy (NCBI): domain Eukaryota; kingdom Viridiplantae; phylum Streptophyta; class Magnoliopsida; order Gentianales; family Rubiaceae; genus Cinchona; species Cinchona pubescens. The sequence goes on from JANKKI010000353.1 coordinate 466,626, forward strand.
GATTCTGTTACGTTAGACATCCACACCGGATCCCGCTGTCTCTTATACACATCTAGATGTGTATAAGAGACAGTAACAATATAGTGTGACATGTATGTTATTCATATTTATGTTTTTTAGCCCTTGTCATGTGGTTTTTTTAAAATCTAGATTTGTATTTATGTTTTTTCCTGTACTAATGTTATAGTTTATGATTTAAATATAATGGTTTACTATTTCCAAATATCCTACAACTTCGTTAATGTTATAGTTTATAATTTACGATTTACTATTTAAATGATTTTATCTTACAGTCAAATCCTTCATTTTTCTATTTTTTTAATAGTGCAATCCATTGTAATATACATAGTCAAATTTCATATGTACAAGTAATTAGTACGCTGTCGGATAATCACATTTGCAATATACATAGACAAAGAAATTTAAATTCTAAAAAACAATATATAAATAGAAAAATTATTTATTGAAACCCAACTGACCTCGCATTCCCTGAATTCTTACAATAAAATTTTTTGCTTATAAAAAAAAAAATTTTATTTGACTGACCTCGCATTCAGGGAATGCGCGGACAGTCATGTCTAAATCTTTTTCTTTTAAGAGAGATTTTTTTAAAAAAAAAAATTTCTGGAACTCGCATTCAGAGAATGCGAGTTCCACTCTTTCGGAACAGCAATTTCAAATAAGCACCCAAATAGAACAAAGTTAGAAAATTGGCATATTTTTAGAATTTTCTCATCATAAGATTGCTCCCTTAACTCCCTCCTACAGTCATGGATATGACTCTACACCACCACACTTATGCACCACCTCGCTTACACTTAATGCTAGATGAACCAAAAAACATGAAGGATAATATGATTATGAAGCAAACCAAGCATATCAGGCTAATGCTATCATGTAATCTAAACTTCTACTAAAATGCATTCATTCCTGGTAGGATGATGTGGCATGTCCACTGTAGCAAGGACTCTGTGTTGTGTGTGGTCTGTGTAGAGGCATGAGCAAGAGTAGTTGTCGAACGAGTAGAAGTCGAAAGAGCAGTGCCAACAATGGAAGAGGCAGGAGCAATTGTCGTAGTCAAAAGAGCAATAGTTGAAGGAGAAGTGTCAACAGTAGAACGCTGACAAATAATGCCAACAGTAGAAGAGGCAAGTGCAGTCGTCGTAGTCGAAGGAGTTGTGTCATCAGTGGAAAGCTAACAAACAAAGGTATGCGGATGAACTGTCGGACGAACTGTTATGAGAGTCGTATTCAAAGGAGTAATGATCCCTGCCGCGCTAGTAGCAATCCTACGAAAAAGGACGAAAAGGGATAGGAGGATGAACAAGGGTAGTAATACTCGTCCTCGAAGTAGGGACCCAGTAACTGAATGTGCTGAATGACCACCGCCAGATAGGGCTGAATAAATTGAATGACTAGCACTAGATCTAGGGTTGAATGAGCTAGAGCTGAATGAATAGCGATACCACCCAAGGGAAACATATGGGTACCCTAGATATTTACACCATACTAGGACTACTGATTGCTAAACTAGTTGCTTGGGTCACTTCCATTTGTCTCCCCAAACAAACATTAAGTTCATTCAGCTAACTAACAAACTCATCAATTCTTCTCTTATACTGTTCCATCTAGGATGTTAGCTTACGTATTTTATCCTTCTCTGCCCCAATCTCAACCACGAACCCAAGGAGGAATAATATGCAAAGCACAGACATCATACAAATACCAAAGAAACATGGTCGCCTAACCAGAGATATGGCAGAAATAGCACAACTAGTTCACAGAACAAAGTAAAGTTGCAACGAACTTTGTACATTTTTAATGACATCCATGCCTTTAGTATCCAATTTAGCCCTTTCCTAGCACAAATATATATACACACACATACACACATGTATGTATGTTTACAAATGTATACTCATATATATAGATATATATATGCATACGTATGTCTGTCTGTATGTATATATCTATATATGTACATATGTATGTGTGTGCGTATGTGCGAGTATGTATCTATATATATATAATCTATATACTATATATAAATGCGAGTTTTTTTTTTTTCTCCCTTTAAAGTGTTTTTCTCCTTTAAGTGTTTCTCGCTATTTTTTGTGATGTCTAAAATACTCGCGCTTAATAAAATATAATTCCTATGAAAATGTAATTAAATTACTGCTCAACTAATCTAACTATCTATTTTTTAGGACACAGCCACCTATTTTTTAATCATATAATCCTACTTGAGGTATTTTTTCTTCTTCTTTTGTCCCGCGTAATATATCCTTAATTAAATAATAGCGTCTAACATACCCTTTATGAAGTATAATTAACCTATCTAAAATAATCTCCATTTAGCATAATAAAATCATCCATCTTTTATAATTCTCCTATTATATATATATATATATATATATATATTATAACATAATTCTTTAAATTTATATGAAAAATTGGGCATAAATGCATACTAAGATGGTAAATATTTTATTTGTATAAAAAAATTTATATTTGATTAAAAATAAAGTAAATGTAGTTTTTATAACTATCATGTATGTTCAAAATATTTCTTCCTTGAGTTATTAAATTTTGGCATAAATACATAATAAGAAGGTATAAATTTCTAAGCGTACAAAAATATTTATCCTTGAGCAAAGAATAAATAAAAATATTATTTTATAACTGTTATATAAATGTTATAACTGTTATATAATGCTCTTATATATTAGTTAATTAGATTCATTTTTGTTGTTTTATATGTTTTTTCATATGCCAATAATATCTGTAACTACCTTTAGTAAAAGTATAAAAATTTTAGCTCTATTATAATGTAATTAACCATGTATTTATTTCGGGCCAACATGAAGTTATTGTAGTTTAGGATCAATGTTAATAATTAATTAGTTGTTCATTGTAACAGATAAGTTAAACTATTAAACTTTCAAATATTTTATTAGTGTTAATAGCTTCTTTTATTTATATAATTAAGCTTACCTTTGACAAAAAAGTTCAACCTCACTAACATTTAACAGAAAATAAATAGAAGATAAAATGTAACTTACAAATTTTACACGTTCTATTTGATTTGATTTGGATTTGAACTCAATAACATATTTTTTCTAATATCAAAGTTTTCCTCCAACTTAAAAAACACAAAATTAATAATCCAAATAATTATTTAATATTTATAAAAGTGAAAAAAAAAAATAGTTGAGTATATAACACTATTTTCTTATCTCATTTAAATTTTTACTACAATTGATTTAGATTTGTTTTTCCCTTCCCTACATAAAGAAAAGAAAATTAACTAAGTAATGAAAGTAAAGTTCTGACCTAAATAGAAAACTCATAACTTTTCGTTGAGATAAAAGTGTTTGTTAATTTTAATCTCCTTAATAGTAATATTTGATTATGAAATCCTTACCTTTAATAATATCATTTTGTAAAATATTGTCAGGAATTTACAATAACTATTAATGAGACATAAAATAAATTCAACCCATAATACGATGCAATGCCAAATATTACAAAATAATTATTTTAACACATACAAGAATTCTATGCATAATTTGTCATGCTAATATAGAAAAATACTTAGGTAAGTAATTAATGAAGAAACAACACAAATTATGCAAATAAATCATTCTATTAAATACTCTAAATATTTGTTAGTATATATTGAGTTTAAATGTCAACTCTGGAAACTAAAATGGCAGTTGTTACTGTATTGGGCAAAAAGTAATTAGTTGAGAGTAACTATTGTTGCGGTAAAAAAATTTCAACCAATTATACGTTACATGCCCAAAATAGTTTAAAATAATCATTGCAAGACCTATAAGAATACTAAACATATAGCTGAAAAAAAAATACATAAGTAATGTAAAATACACATCATAATTGTGCAAATAAAATTATACTATTAAATATGTTAAAATAATTGCAAACATAGATTGTGTTACACTTCCAACTTTGGAAACTACAATGTAATTTTCTACTATTTAACAACAGAATAAAAATATTGATTAAATATCTTGATAAACAATATAAGGAATTAATAAAAAAATAACACAAAAAATAAAAATAAAATTCACACACTTTTATTAGCTTTAATTTTTTTTATACATTTAATAAATACAAGTTTTAATTTCATAGTAAAATACTATGTCTAAATACAATTTTAAAGTTAATCACATTGCATACCATTCAAGATGAAAAGAAGAGTTTAAAACGTCAATGAAATCCTGAAGTGAATGTTATCATTATAAGGTTAAGAAACATAGAAAAATACTAATATATTCTCTATTTTGATGCATAATTTACACAACATGTTAAAAAAAATTAATTGCGATAGAAATTATATAAATATTACATGTTATTTTCGATATCTTTAGAACTACATATTTTTCATCAGAGTTGCGTGCATTTTAGAGTAAGATGAAGAATTTTTTTCATTAATGTTCTATACATTTTAAAGTTCAAGATAAAAGGACAACTTTTTTATTTTCATCTTTTGATAATAATCTTAATATAATGTGTGATACCTATCCACATGATAGGAAATATATTAGTTTAATTAATCTGTTTGGTTTGATATTTTTGTTCTTTACATTTTATATAGATTCATTTTTTATTTTTTGAAATTTCAATTAATTATTTTATAATTATTACCATATATTATTTGATTTCATGTAAATATTTTTCTTTAATATAAGAATTTTAACATGCTTCATTAATAAAATAATGCTTGATACTTTATAGTGATTTTATTTTTTAATAATGATAAAGAATATATAGATATATCTAAACAGTTCCATATTATAGAAAAATCTTTATTTTTAAATGATTAACTCATTGGTGGTGTCGTTATAACAAATTATAACTTAAGGACCTAAAAGAGAAATAGAAACTATTTTGGATGAAATTATCGACATTTTGTGCCAACAATATGAATGAAAAGTTCAAAATTCAAAGTTTCAATGAACATACTGAAGTGAATAATATTATAAATTTAAGAAATATAAAAAAATACCAATGTGTTTCTCTATATGTATACATATTTATACAATTTGTTAATGAAAATTAATTGCAACAGAAATTTTTATAAAATCACATTTAAAGTAATGTGTAATTTTATACATCTTTAGAACTACATATTTTTTTCATTAGCACTACGTTTATTTTATAATAAGATAAATGATTGTTTTTATTAATATTTGGTGCATTTGGGAGTAATATAAAAGAACAACTTATTATTTTAATTTTTTGTAATGATATTAATATATTGTATGATATCTATCAATAATATGGCGAACATATTAGTTTAATTAGATTTTAATTTTTAAATTTTTTTTGATGTATTCATTCTTTACATTTTAATCAAAATCATTTTTTTCTTTTTTTTTTTAACATTATAACGAATTATTTTTGCAATTATTATCCATATATCATTTGATTTTTTGTAAATACTTTTCACTAATAAAAAAAAAATTATCAATACTTCATAATAAAATGATGTTTGCTTTAACTAATCAAATAATTGGTTGTGTTGCTATGGAAAATGAAACACCAATAAGAGAAATAAAAATAAGATTTAAATATGGCTTTGCAAATAATTTTTCTTGCTTTAATTGATGACCTTTCCCAAGAAATCATGTGAAATCTCTCAAAAGAAAAAAAAGAAAAAAAGTAATACAGCTTAGAGTAGAAGGCCAGAAGCATAGACTGCCTGAGTTACAGCCATTTTGTTGCTGGATTGAATGCAATTTTTTGAAATTAATGGCTATACATTAATAGAAAATTTTTATATAGAGCCAATACATAGTACAGTGCTATGGACCCCTTGATCCATATTAAACTACATCATCCAAGAAGTGATGTTCAAATGATATTGGATGATGTGGCTTAACATGAACCAAGGGTCCATAACACTATACTATGAATCCGATTTATATAATAGTAGCAATAATAACAACAACAACAATAATAATAATAATAATTCTAGATGTGTATAAATGCTAAAATTAATAATAGTAGTAGGAATAATAATAATATTAATATTAATAATAGTTCTTAATAATAATAATAATAATACCGTAAAAATGATAGAATTATCCTTTAGTATTATTTGTTATTATAATAAAGCTAACAAGATTTACACTGTTCCATCACATGACAAAGAAAATTGTGATTTAAAGAATTGTGAAAGTCAATCATAGTATACTGACAAATGAAAACAAATTTATGTGGTCTATTCTTGTAATTGTGAGCGTCGGACATTGTACAAAATTATTTAGGTCTTAAATATGTCGTTTAATTCCCAATTACTACCATATTATGCTGAAATTACTATTTTCTAGTGTTTATAAAGAGAAAAATTGACAATCAAAATCACTAGTTTCTTGCTTGTTAACTAAAACTTGGGAAAATCAAACTACAATAGTTTTTGGTGCATAACATTTTGATTTTTCACATTAAAAACAACATTTCTATCATTGTTTTTTGTTTTTTTCTCTTTCTGAATTTTTAGAAACAAGGGCTGCTTAATAGTTTTGGGGCCTGAAACAAAACTCAAATTGGGGACTTTATCTTCTTAATAAAATTAATATAAATTCTTATTTAAAATTTAATTTTGTAACTTTTTGAAATAAAAATCTGAAATTTTTGTATTTAGTTAATGTATATAATATGTCTTGATTTTGTGTAAAATTTTAGTAAATTTAGTTTTGAATAACTTCTTTATACCAAAGAAATAGTTACGAGAACTGTTAACATAACAACAAAGTGCATCTTAGGCAGTAAGACGCTTTTAGTATGACACATTGGTCATGAATTAAAGTCACTAAGAGGTTATGTATGTTATTGGAGTTTTGTCATACAATTTCTTTTAAAATATTTAATTATAAAAAATATATAAATCATCAATATTAAGTTTTAAAGAACTTTTAACATAGGACGTCTCCTTCATTCTCTCATTTTCTGATGATCTTAAATGTCAATACAGAATAAAAAATCAAAAATATTTTTAGATATATATTAAATTGTTCAAATTTACTTTGAAGTAAGGAAATAGTTTCGTCTATTATGCATAAGAAATAATCTCTTTAAAAGATTTTTATGAATTACAAACAAGAAAAATATACATATAAATAATATGATTTAATGAATTAAACTATAAAATAAAGAGTAATAAAATTTTTAAATATATTACTAATTTATATGTAAATGTTTCCATTATTTATCTAATACTTATTAAAATGTTTGTTGCTATATATTCACCGATTTACCACTAAATACAAAGAACAAATCATGATTGCATTTTGTATAAAGATTACCAAATGTTGTTAAATCTAAAATGATAAAAAATTAAAGTATTCTATAAGTTAACTACTTATTCTAAAGTTCATCACATGCCGAACTTGCAATAGGTCATATGAGGTGTCCCAAGATTGGTAAATGTTCTTACCCTCCTCTTTCTTCCTCAAGATAAGACTTTCTAACAAGTCAAATTTGGCCTTAAACATAAAGGCTAACTTTACCCTTCTCTTATTTTTTTTTTATCCCAATTTGAGGACACGTAAATCTTTCAGTTTCATATTCAATTGGTCATGTTCCCAGGGAGTTTCTACAAAACTTTGGCCTTATATTTCATCCACATGTTTTGTAAGATCGTCTTGTTAACGTCCTGTTCGAAATCTTGTAGATGTTTGAAGGTAGTCTTTTTTGTCTGCAGATGGTTTTTCACTTGATCCTTCCTCACAATGAGGCCAAGCCTCTCTTCTTCCGACTACTTGAGGTCATGAGTAGGTAGAAGGAAACTGAACCAAAATAAAAAGGGAACAACATTATCCTATACCACCACCCTTAGGTTGAGGTTTCTCCTGACTGCCTGCCTTCTCTAAATTAATACCAAAACTAGTTGTAAGCCCACTAACACTAGCAGTAGGTTTGACATTTCACCTGACTGCCTGCCTTCTCCAAATTAATACCAAAACTAGTTGTAGGCCCACTAACACTGGCGGTAGCAGTATCAGTAGAAAGTCGTAAACCGCTTACTCAAACTTTTTATCTGTAGAAGTTATTGATTTTCTCCTTGCAACTTTTACCACTTTCTCAAACTTTTTATCTGTAGAAGTTATTGATTTTCTCCTTGCAACTTTTACCTCCTCCAGTATCAACCTGCCGAATATCAACCTGCCAGAAAAACAAGTCCGAGTAAAACCAACATCTCTAGGCCATGGCATAACCCCGATTGACATTCCAAAAACTCCTGTTCTGTAATATGGCTATTATAGCTTCCCTCAAGATTCCAATGCAACTTTCTCCTTAGATTTTTCAACATCCTCCGACGCCATAGTTGTAGTGAAGTAAATAAAAGTTTTTACTACTGAAAGGTATAAACAAGAAGTCAAGATTGTCAATGTTAAAACTCGTTGAATTGGACTAGAAGTAGGTCTATGCAGAACATATGGTCTGACTAAGTGTTTGAGACAAGTTTCGAGAAGATTTAATGTACTAACAGGGTTAAAATTTGCCTAATTCATCAATGAATTGGCGTTTTCTGACTAGTTTGAGATATGATGGCAATACTATCTTGTGCCAAAGAGTAAAGCCAAATTTCACACCTATAAAACTTGCTCGAACTGTGGCTACAAGCAAGTTGAGCAGCTTGCGAGCTACTCGACCAAAGCTCTGCTCGAGCTCAATATTGACTGAGCTCAATATTGACCGAGCTCGAGCAGTTCGATTTATTATTCGAGCTCGAACTCTATTCTTTATGTATGAGATTGAAGTATTCGCGAGCACGCGCGCACGCACACACATATATATAACTTTGGCACGACTCATCCGAATTTACCACAAGTTCAGATGAACCCTCTAAACCTATCATATGTTGATAAGTATTTTTTTTTTTAAAAGACAAAATGACTTCAAGATTACGAGGATGTGGAAAGGATGATGAGCAAGGGACTGGGGGAAGAGGAAGTAGGAGGGAGCTAAGGAGAGGTAGAAGGCAGGGGAAGAAAGAGGGAGTTGCAGGGATGAGGAAGGATGAGGGGGATGCTACGAGAAAGAAAGAGGAGGAGGTTATTGTGGGAAAGGGGATAATGGGTGGTGCCGGACAGTTACTAAAAGGGTTAGGGTGGGTATCTACTAAAAGGGTTGAGGGATAGAGTTTGAAGAAAAGATGGGTAAGGAATGCTGAATTATAATATTTGTATTGGATGATGAAATTACCGCTCTTCAGATATATCCGAAATACATTAATTAGTGTGAAATGTATGTATGTGTGTATATATACACACATTTCCCTTATATATAGTGTGAAATGTCTATTGTATCCCTTATTTAATAATATATAATTGTATTAATTAAACTCGAATAGACTTGAGCTCGAACTCAATAATACTCGCCGAACAGCTCGAGTTTATTGAAATTGTCGAACTCGAGGTCAAGGTCGAGCCCTAAAATTTTTACTAGAGTCGAGCTCAAATATGGGTACGACTCGATTTGTTTACACCCCTATTTTGAACACAATCTCTTTCACCGATTTGTGTGCCCTGTGTTATTTAAGAGAAACATTACCCATGGCCCAATTTATAAGTTGGACCAAAAACTGACATGGATATAGGACATAACATTTCCACTACAACCCTAAATCTAAAAAACACACAATCAAACACGAGTTCTCAGGCAAAAATAAAGTGGCATCTTCTAACTGATCAAGACTACAAGTCTTACTGAGATTGTTGTGAGTGCAAGGAACAAGCTTGCATAAAGGGGAAAGAAAGGAGACATTCTGTTAAATCTTGCCAGGAGAAAATTGGCATAGAAAGGGATTAATTCTATTTGGTGCATCTCAACTTATACTCAATTTTCACTTTGCACTTCGAATTTTAGTTTTGTACACTTTTCATCCCTAATTTTTAAATTTGTCCCACTGTAACCCATTTTTTAATACCGTAAAAAAATCTAACGAAATCCTTGTTTGCACCCAAAAATATTATTGTACATCCTGCTAAATTTGTCATATACACGAGAAAATTTCATTAATCTTTGAGACAGCATTAAGTGAGAAAAATTTTTCTATCTCTTATGCAATCTGTAAAGTATCCACACTTAAATCATGTGGTGCAAAATGAGAATTGAGTATAAGTTGAGGGGTGCAAAATAGAATTAGTCCTATATATTGTGTAAATTTTCAATATAGCTTATACTCTAATGTAAAATAAATGCATAAATATTAATATGAATTAAATCTTTTTTTTTTTTTTACAATTAAAAAAAAACTACAAAAATTGAAGTTTTTATGTATAAATTTTCAAACTTATAAGATAATATCAAGACCCAAATCCGAATCCGAATTTGACAAGGTCGACAGATTTGAATATGGATTTTCTTTATAAAATTGAAAGGTATCTGGATTTGGATCCAAATCTAATAATATCAAATGAATAGGTCTAAATATGCAAATTTGGCTCGGATCTGACCCATTTACAGGCTTAATTATGGGTTCGACTTCAATTATTACCCAAAAAGTTTACAAAATAAAAATACAAATACAAAAGTAGCAACTGTGAAGTTTCTTTACGGAATTTTTGTTTTGGATTAGAGCAATTACTTGGCATGCCTAGTAGTTGCTCTTGGACCAATGATGGCCTTCCATGTAGAGTAAATCATCTTATCATTAAAAAATAATTGCCTCCTATTTTCAAAAAGTAGGCCTCCCACTTCATATGCAAGCTCTTATTAGTCCAAGAGCAACTATTAGGCATACCAAATAGTTGCTCCAACACAAAATAAAACTTTTTATTCTTTACTTAAGCTCTCCACACTGCATTTGATGAAGACAAGTTGCTCAAAGTCATTTACGTAATTATTGAATATTTTTTTAAAATATAAATAATGAATAGGTCATGAATAGTGCAAATATTGAATTGTGTGAATAATGAACATAACAAAATATGAACAGTGTAAAATATTATTTGGAGAATTATTTACTGACCAAACAACTCATATTTTGACCAAATATTATTTGGCAAATAATGCATATTATTTGCAATCCAAACAGAGCATCCATCTTATGGTGAGATGACATTGATGTATGCATGACTCTTTATGCAAAAGTGTGCAAAACATCCAATGAGAGAACGAAAAGTGTGCACATATTGTCCTAGGATGTTGGAGTTATAGGCGAAAGTTAAGGATTGGTGACCGGATGATAAGGTTAAGGGACCAGCTGAGCAATTTCTTCAGTTTTCTCTTCTGCTAAATTATTAAATTATGGTAGTAGAAAATAATGATTTTTCTGTTTACCACAATTTATACTAAATATTTGGTTTAAATTATTTTAGAAAATGTAAAAAGATATGTGGAGGTGTAAATTATTTAAATTGATAAACTTGTACCGCCAATATACCTTAACAATGAATGGCTATTCAGTTAAATGGGTTATTTGTTTAAAAAAATATATTTAATATTTTAAAAAAAAAATTGTATATATATACTGTTATTTTGTGACAATGTTTATGGAAAAAATATCGTGATATATTAATGTTTTTTATTCACTGTCGGTGTGTTTTTGTATCCATAAACCATAATTGAAAGAAATAATATATATTATAGAAAGTAGATAATGTAATCGGAATTGTTTAAACGGAAGATGAAGAAAGACATTAGTCACAGTCGGCTGTATATGGTGATAAAGTGCAACGTTTGGTATGTTGTTGTATTTAGGATTCTTTGAAGTAAAAATGAAAATTTTTTTGTTGCCCAAATTTAGAGCTCAAGAAAATATGGGTAAATTAAATGTATATAACTTCTCAATATTCGTATAGTTTTGTGTAATTTATAATTGATTTAATATTTCCTTGACCAAGTACCAATAACTTCTCTTAACTCACTAAAAATAGCTTTTCTTAATTCCTTAGTAAGAGGTGATAAAAAGGACTAATGGTTGATAAATAGTTTTAATTAAATGAATATTGGATCAAATTCATCCAAATATTTAAAACCATTTGATAGATAGATTTAAATAGATAATATATAAATTATTTATCTATATAGAAACTATTTAAGCATTTGCTTAGTACATTGATTAAAAGGATATTACATACTTAATAATGGCTAAAAGGACATCAAATTACACCATTTAATTTTAAGAGGGCAAAAAAAAACTAAAAAAATTAAGAGAACGATACGTATTTAATAGAGTCTAAGCAAAAAACAACATGAATTTGCACGATTATTTAAAAAAATTTCGCGGATGCTTGGATAATTTGAACACTTTTTAGTCATTTTTGTCAAATCGAAAATCGGATTTACGATCTATGCAAAAAACACCATCCTAAGATATGCACATTTATACCCATTTGTTACTTAAAAATTTTTCCAGTGGTGACTTCAACTATCCAACTCATTCTTTGCATTTTTAGTTGATTTTGACTAAATCTAAGTTTGAATTCACAATCTTCAAAAAAAAATTAAAAATGTAAATTTTTGTCTATATTTGTATAATAATAAGTTATTTCATCTAAAGTATTTTAATTTGAGTTCTTAGTTTATGTGCATGAAGTTATTTCATACAATTTAGGTGATAGTTGATTTATATTAACAAGGGAAAAAAAAGTAAGCTACTACACCTGTCTAAGAAAATTATTTTAAATAAACATAAAGAAAAGCAAAAAAAAAAAAAGATAATGATAGAATTTTAATAGTAGATTATCATAGGCCTCATATATTTAAAATTTTGCTTTTACATGAAATGAAATATGATGAAAAGACCAAAAAAATACTGATAGTGTTAGGAAATTTTTGTATTTAATTTTTTTCACAACATAAATATTTTTTAAAAAACACTGGTGCTAGTAGACATCATTATGCTTTTAGTTGTTTTGACAATTTTTTATATTTATTAATAACGAGTAGGTTAATTGAAACAAATCTAGGATTAGGGACTAAAATGACAAATATAATAAACTTTAAGGGGTTAATTTTATGTTTTCTTGTAGTATCTAAGGATAAAAATGTCTTACTGACTTCTTCAAAAGTCGAATTGCTAGTGCGTAGAAGGGGCAAAATGAGAAAAAAATAATGTTAGAGAGTTTAGTGCAAAATACCCCAAACATTAAGGGGGTTTACTGTATTTAACCAAAATGATTATATTTTGCTCGTACTTCTAAGTGCTCCAGGTGGTTTATATTTCTTTTATTTTTAGGGTTAATTTCACTTTACCCCTTAATGCTTTGATTCATTATTACTTTAATCTCTAACATTATTTTTTAGATATTTAAGTCCTTCCATTAATCTAACTCAATGTTGCTACGCATTTTGACAAAAATACCTTTGTAACTTTGTTTAAATAAAATATTATCTTTCTACAAATATCATTATGTCTTTTTTCTTCACATTTTCACTGATTTATTTTTTCTATTTCTATCATTTTGTTGCATGATTCAACAATTTTTTCACGAAAATTTGAGGCTAAAAAGGTCATTTTAGCTAAAAAAAATCTAATATTGTTAGATTTGACCGTTAGTTCAGACACTTTAGTGCCAAAAAATAACGTTACGGACCAAAGTGATAGTAACTCTAAACGTTATGGGGGTAAAGTGAAATTAACCCTTATTTTTATTATATTATTCATCTTTAATGGAAATATAAAAGGTCACAATTATGACATTGTACCGCTTCCTTTTGATGAAAAATTAACTCCATTAGGTCTTGAGAGGATTTGTAGATAAAATATTAGAGGGGCAATTCGTAACTGTCCCCTATATATAGGGGCAAAGTGTAATTAAGCTATAGAACTATTTAGGTAAACTCATTTTTATGAGGATAAAATAATAAAAACAATTTTTACCGGGTGGGCTCCCAAGAGATTTGGCAGACTCAACTATTACTTGTTGATAAGTGTGTAAATATCGTATATTTTTTGTATCGTTTACCTCATTTTTGGTGATGAATAAGCAAGAATTGAGTAATTGTGAGCTAAAATGGTTTATTTTGAGTTTTTTAGGGTTTGAGTGAAGAAAGAGTTGAAAAAAAATCAGAAAAGTGGAGGAAAATTACAAAAGTGGAATTTAAGGGCACGACAAGGAGTAATTCTAACAAAATTTGATAGATTGAGTATAACTTTCTTGTCCTAACTCCAATTGGAGTGATTCAGGATGTTTGCTTTGGAAAGCCAAGACATAGAGCTACAACTTTTATGTTTTCAATTTTTCTAAATTCATCTTGTATCATGGTCAAAATTGAGAAGAAAATTGAAGTTGGTGCTGCCAAGTGCGCCCAAACGCCCAAAAATGTAGTGCCTAGGCACCGAAACCAGTTTGGTTCTGCCAAGCGCGCCCAGGCATGACAAAAGTGCAGCGCCCAGGTGCCGATCGATGGATAGGTCTTATAAGTTTGCTTGTTTTGTAAGAATAGTCCTCCCGTGGGTCCATTCATATAGGAAATCGTGTCCTTATCATCCCCGAACTCCAAAATCCTAAAAATATCTATAAAAACTTCAAGAGAAGGGGAGGAAATGATGATAATCATCAGCCATTCTTAGGTTTTTTAGTTTTTCATAGTTAGATCAATAATCTATCTGTAGGATAGATTTTCTCAAACATTCGAGTTAGAATTTCATTCCCTTGTCAAGAATTCAAGACTCGACGTTCAACAATATTCGTTCTCGCTACAATATTGAATAATATTGAGTTTGATTTATTTTTATACAATTTAATTTTTTTTCTTATTGCTTTCTTCTTCTTTAATTATTGTTCCTATTTTATTGCCTTTAAATTCTTAATTGCTTAGTAGTTAGGGTTTTATTTTATCGCTTTTGATTCCTTTTATAGTATAAACTAATTTAAATTCTTGTTCTTGATTAAGTTCTCGTAAATATGGTAGATTAAATCAGGGTTTTTAGTTGATTATATTTAATTACTTTCCGTAGGGTTAGTATTTTATATTTTTGTCTTTATTTTAATTTCTGGTGCTTAAATTTAGTTTAAATTTAGTCAAAAATCCCTAATTATTTCGTCTAACTAGTAAATAGACTTGTAAACCTAGTAATTATTCCAATATCCTCATGGTAACGATCTTTACTCATCCTATTTACAAACTCATCTCGTATGCTTGCAAGTGTGTGAGAGTTGATTAGGATAATTAAAGTTTTTACTACTTGTTCATTGTTTTCAAAAACCTAATCAATTATTGTATTGAACAAGTTTTTGGCACCATTGCCAGGTACTTTTTTTGTTTGGTAACAATATTAGGTGTAGTGAGTCTTGCTAGATTAGACTTTTTATTTCTTTTGTTATTTACTTACAATTATTTCTTATTGTCTTGAGTTTGTTTGGATTTTGTTTTTGATATTTGATTTTTGGTTTTCTTTTCTTGTAGTTTATGGTCGATACTCGTTCATCCAGTCATCTACTTCATCCGATTGACTTTGAAATTGAACGGACAATAAGTAGAAATCATAGACGACAAGATTCAAACCGAGGTGAAAATCTAATAGAGAATCCAAACCGTGCTATTAATGAACAAGAAGAGGTTGCAGGCAACGATGGCAACCTAATTAATGCTAATGCTAACCCCCAACATCTTAGAGATTGTGCAATACCTAATTTTGAGGGGATGAGTTCTAACATTACTCGTCTGCCAGTACAAGCGAATAATTTCAAAATCAAGCTTGCACTGACACAAATGCTCCAAACACATATGAAGTGATGTTTGGAGGAGGACCCAATGAAGATCCCTATGAGCATTTGATAAGGTTTGAGGAGATCATTGATACATTCTGTACAATAGAGTCCATCCCGATAGTATCCGGATTAGAGCATTCCCTTTTTCTTTACGTGATAGAGCCAGGTCTTGGTTGCAGTCATATAGACAAGGTACTTTCACAACTTGGGACGAACTCGCTCAAGAGTTCCTAACCAAACACTTTCTACTGGTTATGACCACTAAGCTCCAAAACGAAATTACATCTTTTAGACAAATCACTGCAGAGAACTTAGGTGAAGCATTGGACCGCTTCAAGGAGCTCTTGAGAAATTGTCCGCACCATGCTATACCTCTATGGCTGCAAGTCCAAACCTTCTATAGTGGACTATTTCTAGAGACGAGACTGATAGTTGATGCTAATGCGAGAGGTTCTTTTCCCTACAAGACTTCGGAGGAAACGTAAGAATTGTTAGAGAGAATGGTATCTACCTCCTTCAGTTGGACTACAACAACAACAAGAAATGAATCAAGGCAGCATCCAATAAGAAGGTATGCCTAATTATGATACTTTCTTATCTCAACAAAATATGATGATGAGTGCCATTACAAACTTGACAAAGGCTGTACAGAATATGGGAAGAAACTCATTGAACTCCATTAGTTTGAATCCCAAGGATCTTGAATTGTGATTTCTACGGAAGAAATCACTAAAATGGCTTTTGTGAGACTTCGGTGATACAAGATGAGTAGGTTCAATAGGTTTCTAATCAAAATTCTAGTTCACATAATCAGCCCACATACTATGGCAATACATACAACCCTTTTTGGCGAAATCAGCCGAAATCTTCTTGGACTATCAAAAACAATGTTCAAAATCCTCCATTTCAGCTCAACCAACCACAGCAAAATTTTCCAACCAAAAGTTATTATCTAGACCATATCAACCACCTCATCAAAGGTATACTCAAAACTTTCTACCTCAACAAAATAGCTCATACCAGCATCTGGAACTACCAAGAAGACCACCATCTTAAAATCCAAATGATCCCGCGTATGTGAATCATGATACATCTTGTGATGATAATTTGAGAAAGAATTTTGAGAGATTGTAAAGGGAGTATAAAAAATTGTGGGCTACCGTGAGGAATCTTGAACTACAATTGGGACAAATAGCCCGACAAAATAATGAGAGACCATTTGGAGCATTGCCAAGTGATACAATTCCAAACCTGAAAGAGCAATGCAATGCTATTTTCCTTAAGAAATGGAAAAAATTGATTGTGCCGAATAAACAACAAGAGGATGGTAAAGAAGAAGAGAAGAAGAACTCCAAGGTGATTGAGGAGAAGAATGAAGTTGGTTGTGATGATGAAAAGATGAAAAAAGTGGATGAATACAAAGAGTAAAAAAAGAAGCATGTAGGGGAGCTTTTGAATTTGCATCTTTCGGTAAAGATTCATTCTCTCAAAAGCTCAATAATTCCAAAAAGGAGGAAAAACACAAGCAATTTCAACAATTCTTTTACATCAACATGTTCAACAAGGTTAATGTCAACATTCCTTTGGTTGATGTGCTAACCAAAATGCTCAACTACGCGCGGTTTATGAAAGATTTATTAGCAAGGAAGAGGAAATGGGATGATGGTGAAAAAATTTATCTCGATGCCAAGTGTAGTGCATTGTTTAAACGAAGATTACCCCCTAAACTCAAAGATCCTGATAATTTCTCGACATCGATGAATATTGGACAAACAACGCTACATCATTCACTTTGTGATTAGGGGCTAGTATCAACATTATGCCGAAATCCATTTATGATAGGTTAGGAATCACCAATGTGAAACTGACTAATGTTACACTGCAATTAGTGGACTTGACTGAAAGGAAATCATATGCTTATTGGAGGACGTGCTTGTGCAAGTAGAGAAGTTGGTATTTCCTGTTGATTTCTTGGTGTCAGACATCAGCAAGGACCATGAAATGGCGTTGATTCTTGGGAGACTATTTTTATCAACTGCACATGCATTGATAGTGGCATGTTAATAAAGAAAAGTTAATTTTACAAATTGAAAATGAATCGGATGAAATTGATGTTTTTTATTATAATGATGATTTTCCTATTTTTGAAGAAAAATGTGCTAATCATTCACTTGATCTTCTATTGGCGGTTCAAATGAAGAATCAAAACCACCCAATGATGTGTATAGGGTGAGAAAAGATCAAGAAAGTTGTGCCAAGTATCGAAAAGTTTGTGATATCCAAAATTTTAAAAAGCGCAAAAAGAAGAGAAATGGTTCGAAAAATATTTGGACGTGCTATTAAGGACATTGGCTTTGATAACTACAAGGAAACGTAGGTTTCTTCAAGGAAAAGTTGGGAATCAATGAATGACAGTTAAGAAGAGTGGGATTAAACTTTTCCCATGGAGACCTAAAGAAAGGGAATAGCCAAGCGCCCTAGCATATTTGACATGAGCGGGAGTGCAATAGTCGAGTATAAGACTATAAACAAATGCGCTAGATAGGAGACAACCCATGTCTATGTGTTTTTCTTGATTTTATTTCTTATGTTTTCGTTTAATTTCTTGGTTTTATTGTTTCTTAATGTCTTAAGGGTTTTTATATTTTGTTTTTGGTTTTAGTGATTGATGTTTTTCACCTTGACTACGGTGAATTTAGTTCAACATAAATGGCACCAAACGTTCTTTATTGACAAAGAAGCTTTCATGTTTCCCTTTTTACTCTTTATTTTTGTATTGGGGACAATTCTATACTCTATGTGTAGGGGGAGTTTTCTTAATTTATATTTGTTTGGTGGTTTTTGATTATTTTGTTCAATTATTTCTTTCATACTTGTAGCTCAACTTTTGATTTGAGAGATTTTCTAATTTTTGAAAATTTTGTTCACAAATTACTTAGTTTATTTCTTTGATTTTCTACTCAATAATATTTAAACTAAGTTGTCATGAGTAAGATAGTTAGTGTTAATATTTTGCTAGCATGAATTTTTGAGCACCAATAGCCCTACATTTTTTGCTTTTTGGCACTACAGAGATAATTGTGTAGATTCACTTATATTGCACTCCAGACACTTTATTACATTTTCGAGGTGAAATTTTAGATAATTTGGTTTTGATTTAAAGATGAGGGTAGGCATTTCTTTGGACATTTGAGCCTTTCAAGCCAACCATTACTATAAAATTTATCCCTAGAACCCTACTTGAGCCTTAATTTATTTTGAATAGACAGAAGTACCATTCATTTTTTTAACTCATTTTTTATCTACCTTTGTAAGTTATTCTATCCTTAAAGAGTTTTAATGCCACATTAATTATTAAGGGGATATAAGGATGGGAGGTAGTTGTATGAGAGTGTTAGAATGAATGATATACAGTTTAAGGTGTAGGAGTGTTAGAAAAAAAATTTGTTGACCATTGCAGGTAGTGCCCATCACTGGCACCTGCGTCAGAGTATTGCAGGTTGTGCCCATTACTAGTACCTACATTGGAATATTAGCAGGTAATACCTATTACGGGTACCTGCGTTGATATTTTTTGTGAGTAGTGCCTACCACTGATACATGTTTTGGGGAATCGGAAAAAAAACGGAAAATGAAGTAGTATTCCAATTCAAAGGAAAAAAAAGGGGAGATATTTTTACAAGATATTGGTGAGGCAAGGTAGAAATTGAAAAGGTATGATTTTATTCTACTTGTTGTACAAAATTTTTATGGGTGTTTGATCAATTAAGTGTGAGGTTAATTCTTTGAAGGATATGTGTTTTAACGTTCAAAAAGAAGTTTTATGTTAATGAGACGCGCATTAATTTAAAACTTTTTCTTTTTCTTATTTGTTTATCCCTTTTTCTTTCTTTGTTAGACAAGACCCTAACCTTACATTACAAACTAAAAGTACTACCTAATTTAAGTCAAGTCAGTTGTCTGCGTTAGTAGAGAAATGTAAGAAAAGTAAGTTATGAGGTGTTTAGAAAAATTAAAGGGTTTGCATGATTTGATCTGAGTATCTCAAAAGTTATTTTTGTATGGCTATGCACACACCGACACCGGAATTTCATGTATGGGGGTTTATTATCATTTGACAATTTTTCTTATAATAGTTCGGTTCTCGATTATTTATATGGATAATTGATGAAATGTGTTGAGTATACTTGTGATTTATTTCTATATTATGCTCGAGGACGATCAAAAACTAAGTGTGAGGTAGTTGATAAGCACATGAATATCGTATATTTTATGTATCGTTTACCTCGTTTTTGGTAATGAATAAGCAAGTATTGAGTAATTATGAAATACAATGACTTATATTGAGTTTTTTAGGGAGTAAAGAAAGAATCAAAAAATATCACAAAAGTGGAGAAAAATTGCAAAATTGAAATTTACGTGCACCGACGAAGAGTGATTCTAACACAGTTTGGTAGATTGAGTATAACTTTCTTTTCCTAACTCCAATTGGGGTGATTCAAGATGTTTTGGAAAGGTAAGATATAGACCTACAACTTTTATGTTTTGAATTTTTCTAAATTCAACATTTATCATGGTCAAAATCGAAGAGGACAAATTGAAACTAGTACTGCCAAGTGCGCCCAGGAGCCCAAAAATGCAGCGCCTAGGCACCGAAACCAATTTGGTTCTGCCAAGCTAGCCCAGGCATGACAAAAAGTGCACAGTCTAGGCGCCAATCGACAGATAGGTCTTGTAAGTTTGTTTATTTTGCAAGAATAGTCCTCTCGTAGCCCCGTTTGCATGGGAAATCATGTATTTATCATCTCCGAACCCCAAAACCCTAAAAACATCTATAAAAAGACCAAGAAAAGGGGAGGAAATGATGATAATCATCAGTCATTCTTAGTTTTTTTAATTTTTCATAGTTAGATCGATAATTTAGTTGTAGGGTAGATTTTCTCAAACATTTGAGCTAGAATCTCATTCTCTTATCAAGAATTCAAGACTCGACGATTATCAACATTCGTTTTTACTGTAATTACTGAGTTTTATTTATTTTTATTCAATTTAATTTTTGTTCTTATTGCTTTCTTCTTCTTTAATTATTGTTCTTGTTTTATTATGCCTTTAAATTCTTAATTGTTTCCGTAGTTTAGTAGTTAGGTTTTATTTTATCTCTGTTGATTCCTTTTATAGAGTAAACTAATTTAAATTATTGTTTTTGATTAAATTCTAACAAGTAGGGTAGATTAAATTAGGGTTTTTAGTCGATCATATTTAATTGCTTTCCGTAGGGTTAATATTTTATATTTTTGTCTTTATTTTAATTTCTTGTACTTAAATTTAGTTTAATTAGTCAAAACCCCTGATTATTTCGTCTAACTAGTAAATTGGCTTATGACCCTAGTATTTGTTCTAATAGTACTTGTGGGAACGATTCTTACTCATCCAATATACAAACTCACCTGGTATACTTGCGAGTGTATGGGAGTTGATTAGGATAATTAACGATTTTACTACTTGTTCATTGTTTTCAAAAACCTAATCAATATTCTACCAAACACTTGTTAGAGATTTGGCTAACCCGACTCTTGTCCAGATCCTTATACCACCCGGTATTTGGGGCAAAGGATACTTGGTTGTTTCCAATCCTATCCTATCATGTCCATTTTTGAGAGGGGAAAAAAAAAATCTAAAACTAAAACGTAAACTTACCTTACTTTGGATATCAATCTTTCAATAATATTAGAACTAATAAATATTCTACATAAAATCGAGAACAAAGGAAAAAAAAAAAACAATATTAACTTTTTATATTATTTTTTAAAATTACTCCCACTACCATCTTAAGTCAGAGGCATACCATTAAGAGGACGAGGAGGGGTGGTCGCTTCCCCAAGAATTTTCAGTACAATATGTAATATAAGTGTGACATACATTTGACAATGGTCAGATAATTACAAATAAATAAATAAAAAAAATTAATACTCGCCCTCCTCCAAATTTTTTTATTTGGTTATTGCCCTTAAACTTTTTTTAAGGGATTTAGGCTGTCTACATCTCATTTTCATTTTGACCCATTAGATTCTATATTAAATACAAGGACTTATGTTGGTACTTTTTGTTTCTCAAAATAGTTTCAAAATTCACATTATCATCCTTCAATTTTAAGACTTTATTTATTAAAGAAGTTATTGTTCCAAATTTATATATTGGGTTTAGAAAAGTGCCAATTTTTTTCTTTTAATTTTTCAAAATACTCTTAAAATCTTATATATATTTTTGACAAAGACACTGCTCCGCATGCCATATTCTTTTAGTAGGTGGAAATAAACTTTTATTTAGTGTTTTTCCCTTTTTGCATTTAAGTTAAAAAAATCTAATTTCTATTTTGTGTTTGGATGATTTGGGGATAGATTCGAAATCCACCAATTTATTGGAAAGATTTGTAAAGACGAATGGATGAATTTCAAATCCACCCAATAAGAAAGTTATTTGAGATCTTTCATTTCACACTTTTTATTTTGAGTGGATTTGAAATTTATCTATTTTAGTCTTACAAATTCCTCCAAAAAAATGGATGAATTTCAAATTCTTCCCCAAATCTATCAATCCAAACACGGTCTTAATGCATTCACCTTTTTTACAAGTCCAACTACGTTAAAAAGTTCTTTATCTAAAACTTTTCAAGTTTTGACTTATTATTGATACAAGAAAGTTTGTCTTTTATGTTTTATATTTCATTTCACTCTAAATTTGAAATTATTATTTACCATTACCTCATTTGTTAATAATATATTACAAATTTAAATAATTGGTTCTTGCCATTTTAGGATGTTGTGTTAAAAATATGTTTGTATTATTCTAGATAAAAATTGTTGGAAGAATTTTTTAGGAAATCAAACTTGATTTTAAGGTTGAGTTTGCTTGACTCGTGATACTTATTCGAATCGAGTACGAACTCTTTCATAAATATGTTGACCCAAGCCGATATCCAAGTCCAATTGAAATGGTCAATTGAGCTCGATTTCAAGCATCTAATGAGTTCGAATTTTCAAGCATACCACTATTCAACATCGATTCAACTCATTTACACTCCAGATAATTCTTGCCCCCAAGGTTTATTTCCTGCGTCCATCCCTACTTTTAATGCTCAAACCTATAACCAACTCTAAATCATACGGGAAGCGTCTTACCAACTAAGTTGTACTTCGTCATCATTTATTAAACCTAAAAAGAGCGGAAGGAAAAGGGTAATATGTGAAGGGAAAATTCTAGAGTCCTTTAAGAGAATTATTTTATACTTTAAAAATTTGTACAATACAATATCCTGTATTTTAAAACTTTATACTGTACAAACTCTGAAAGCTAACGAAATGATTTGAAACTAGAATTCCTCTATATCAAATGTATAATAAATTGAACTCTGTATGTATCTAGTGTAATAAGTATTCATCTAGTTCTTAATTGTACCTGCCCCCAATTTGGGTATTTTAATTGGCTTGGTTCAGACGAAAACATGAAATCAATAGATTTTAGGCAAGAAACTTAGTTCTTTCATGCTTATATAGTTTACCCTTTTTTGGGTCATGTTTAGATTATAGGAATGCATCTTTCTGCACGGTGAAAAAGCAAAGCAGAAATTCCCCAGTTTGCAACTGAAAGTGGAGGTGAAGTTTAACTCTCATACTTCATTTTACTGGACTTTTCTCGCCATCCATTTTGGAGGAGAAAAATACAAACAGCAGAGCCTTTCACCTCAATGGGTCAATTCATAAGATACTCTGCACAGAAGCAACTTAATAACAGTTTCAGCTTTTCACAGGTATGGCACTCAAATGCTTAATAATGGCATATGCCAACGACATGAAAAGAAAGCTGATACCGATATGAAATACCCCTTGGATACAATCAATTAAGTGTGTATTGTGAAGAAACAGAAACATGATGATAATACAGCATCAAACAAAGAATAACATCAAGTTTGGATGAAAACATCCTTTTGCTTCTCAAAATACATAGGGCAAACACAATCACACCCTCATAGACGGAAAAGATTGCAAGTCTTTATGACCCCCAAGTGCCCCTCCCAAGTTTATAGAAAAGCATCCTTCTCGAGCAGCTTTAGTACCTCATGCTGGTTATTCAGCTTAGCGACATCAATGGGAGTCTTTCCAAGCTACTATCCAAATTTTGGAGAGTGCTGTGAAAAGAAAGAACTGGGATTAAGCTAACTTCCGAGAATTAATAGTAATAGCAGATTCTGAAACAAATGGACTATGCTTACACAGCAGCTCCATTATCCAGCAGGAGTTGAACACACTCCTTCTTGCCATAACCTGCTGCATAATGAAGTGCAGTGTTCTTATTCTTATCCAAAGCATCCACCTTCGCCCCAGCCTCAAGGAGAACCTGTACGCACTTCACCTGCACAGTATTGAATTGAAAAAAAATATAGTTTCTCCATCAGACTAACAATGCTTACATCGAAAGAGGCAAGAAGGTAAAGAATTACATAGGGAGAATGGCCATGCCGCTAAGGAACATAAAGACTAGATCATGAAAAAGAGAGCTCATGGACAAAAAGAAATTTAAAGAGCTTACGAAAGGAATAAAGTCTATCTGTAAAAGAAATTTTGGCATCATATTTTTCACCCACAACAGGAAGCAAACATATATATGTTTCATCTGTTTATACTCGATCATTTCGACAAATGAATCCCATATATGTTTCATAGAAATACATCGGAATAATGGTTCACGCACTTTAGTCATTCAGCACAACTTAAGGTGAATAACGAAAACAAGACAGTGATCGAAACATGAATGCCTGAAATATAATGATAAATATGGGGTTCCAAAGAGGAGAAAACAGTTCTTTAGGACAAAACTGAACATTAGATCACTTGGTGCAGAAAAAAGTCATTAAAGCTGAGCCAAGCTGTTTTTTTTTTTTTTTTTTTTTCAATTCTTTTTCCGGAGGTCTGGAGAATGCAGTCACTAAGTCAAGTTACAGGAGCAAAAAGCTCACAGATACACATTATGTAGCATCTAACCATGTAAAGCAGAAGGCCAGCTTTTTGTGTGATCATGTGATTCTAAAGATAGCCCTCTTCCAGTTAGTTTTTGAACTACACACTTCCCCTTCTTTCCCATCATGACCTTCAATCAATAAATTCCTTTAAACTTTCAGTAACAAAGAATTATATATCTTTGAAACAAGCCCACACAGAATATGCCAAAAACACTAGTGAATTATAAGTAACCAGCCATATCCAATACAGCATGACAAACTAGTCGACAAAACAACTAGCCAATAGAATTAGTGCTCATAAAATGCAGTGAAATTCCAACAAATTGAGCTAAGTATTACGCCCGCAAGGGATATCTGAAGCTCAGACAAACACATTCAATCTCCAGAGTATAGCGTGACTGCAATAATACAGAAGCTACATGATTTAATTTCCATTCTTGGCAGGAGACGAAAAAAAAGTTGGAAACTGAATCTTTCTGAAGACTTTTACCTCCCCATATCCACAAGCAAAATGCAATGCTGTTCTTCCTTCTGAATCTTCTTCATCTTTATCAGAACCTGCAGCTAGTGCTTTCTTCAGACCCTACAAATTTCATAAAGAAAACTCAATATACGTACAGAAATTACTTGTACCAAATAAGAACATGTTATAAATAGTAAATCAGGAAATGCTAATTGTGAACTTTAAGATCAAAATGCGGGGAAGAGCATTTAATAATCTTCTAGTTACCAAGATAAAGATGGAACAACAAAAACATTTTTAAACATTCAATAATTTGTTTACCAACATAAAGTTGTGTAAACACAACATTTTTAACATTCAGTAGTTTCTTTGCCAGGCAAATAGTCATAAGTTTAGTCTTACCTCCAGATCACCAATACTAGCAGTATGATGAACAACAGATTCATCTTCATTTGCTTCCTCTGCTTCATCTGACTCGACATTGTCAGCAGAGGAACCTGGTTCTCCAGCCACAGCAAAACCCATTGCTTCACCCAACTTCTGTAAAACATCTTTATCATTCCAATACCTGTCCAATAGGAACAAAATCAATACTTCAAAAATATCAAGGAATGCAGCAAACCCATGTCATGTAAAACAAAAAGCTCCAAGACAATAAATGGAAAACAAAATGCCAAACTGCAGTATTTAAACATTACTGCTCAGACCTAGTCAAGAATCTTTTGTCCTTAAGCCCTGTGTTGTTAAGATAGAACAACCATTCAAGAAAGTTTCACTGTATCTTGTTACAAATTCTCGGTTACACCAATAGGCCCAAAAAGGGGCCTAGAAGAGCCAAAATAACAACATTCCTATTCTTGGCATTCCATTCACTTAAAGAAATTGCCCCCTCCATCCCAATATAATTGTCACCTTACACATTTGCACAAAAATAGGCAACTATATTTTTCTACAAAATGTCCACAAATGCCCTTATTGATTTGTATTGACTTTATAGCATTAAAGGGCAAATATTTGGAACTGGAGAACATATTATTGGGAGGAGAGAGGAGAGAGAAGATAGGAGAGAGGGATGATGAATTAATGTATTGGGGCCTATTGATTATTGAAGTTGGGAATATTTTAAATCTTTGGAAGGGTAAATTTGAAATTTGAATAAGGCAAACCATCCATTTTAGGTAATGTGACATTTTTTACTGGGACATCTCAAATGGGAAGTGTAACGACAATATAAATGGGACAGAGTGAGTACTTCATAACCTGTAGAATACAATAATCTAATGACCATGGAGACACTTATAGAGAACTGAAAATGTTCCACAAAAAAGACAAGGAAAAGACATTCTTGTAAGACCTCATCATTGCAGCAGGACCTCCAGACTCTATCTCCTCCAAAATAGGCTTCAAAGAAGGATCCTCTTTAATCCGTGACATTTGTTCTTCAAGCTGGTCTTTGTGAACAGGATTGGTTAAATTTTCAAGCATGCCGGACATGGATGGATCCTGAATACATATTTCACAAAATAGTAAAGGTAATTGACATGTCAGAATTCAGTCGTCTGCAGAACATACTCTTCTATTTTAACACTGTTCTTTCACTAAAACTGTATGAATGAATTTCAAAGAAAGCAAAATTAGCAAATACCTGCATTAAAGCATTGCCAAGCCGCTCAGCCATTGTCATAAATTGTGGATTTTGCATAACGTGCTGCATTGTAGTATAGTCCTCAGTGCAAAATTGCTGTGTATCAAACTGAGGGATACCCTCATCAGGGGAACCCTGAAAGGTCTTCTGAAGCTGCTCTGCCATTTGATTAAAAGAAGGGTCTTTTGCAATCTGTTCAGCTAATTCTTTGATGCTTGGGTCCTATATTTGTAACATAATAGGGGATCAAAACAAATAATACCACAATCACTGTCTTGAATCGCTGAAGCAACATTGCAATGCATGACAAATACCAAAGAGGATTATGACCATTTATGAACAAGCCACAGACAAGCTCATTCCAGGGAAAAAGCTTAAAGAAAATTTGTATCAATAGACAAGTTTGTATAGGACCACCAAATGATGTAACTAAAAATTTATGAAAAGTTGTAAGCATATCATATGGAAGAAACTCCATTTTAGTCCAAATTAAGCAAAAGAAGTCTATAAAGTTTATCCATGCTTCAAGATAAAACCCTGACAATCTTTTATCTATTGAAGGAAAACTAGAAAAAGAGATCAAGAAGCCAAACCTTTCATAGCTACACTGAAACACTTAATTGGCATAGAGGGACAGCAACCTCATGAAGTGAAATGAAGAAACAGTGTATGAATTGAGCTCTCTGGTTAATATCAAATCACAATTGTGCATTTCTTTTCAAAGAAAACAATCAAAAACAACTCAAGAAAGTATCAATTCGATCTGTATAGTTTGGATTTAAAAGAAAGAGAATAGCTACCATATGACATGTAATGCAGCTGGAAAAACATAAATTTACGAGTAGATAATAGAAAGAAAAGCCACATACATTAGAGATCAACCCAAAGAAAAAAGGGAAGGAGATGAAGAAGAGATAACACTGCCGTGATTGGTGAATGGAATGGAGAAAGGCACTAATAAACATGTTCAGAATTATCTTATAGGTAAAGTTAAATATATGTATAAGTTTGTTGAGTCTCAAATAAGTATCACGTATACCGTAAAAGAAGATAATGAATTATAAGAATCACTACTTTAAATGTTACACAAGAATTGATTTGAAATTGCATAATGGAATACAAGAGATAGTCGGTACATTTGAACAATTTTTACATCAGTTACCAAAATAAAATTGTTTGTCCCAAAAGCAACCAGATCCATTCTGATTATTTTTTCCCTCATAATGAAAATTCCAGGTTTCAGATTCCAACTACATATTGAGTAAAGTGATGTCCAATTCATTCTCATTTTCCTCCTATTTGAACAAAAAGTTAATTAAGCAATTGACAAAAGAAGTGTAGAGATATGGCACTCTCAACAAATAAATTTAACAAATCCAATTCAATTAAAAAAAGAAATAGCAAAAGAATTACATTTAGTAAGCCTGTCATAGCAGAGAAATCGAAGGGGTTTGGAAGCCCCACTCCAGCTGCAGAGGTCGCAGCCCTCCTCTGTCCTGATTGTGTCTCCACAGAGGTTGATTCAGAACTATTTTTGTTCTCAGATGCACTGGCTTTTTCTTCTGATGAGGGGGGGAATGACACGTGAAGAGAGATAAATTCCGAACAGATTTAGAGGCTGAAGATATCAGGAGTTAACAGAAACTGCAAGGTAAAACCTCAAACGCAGCCCCCCACTCCCTTCTCACCCTGATCCAAAAACATCTAGCTGTCACGTGTACAACAATCAGGCAACCATATAAAACTATCAAGTTCGAAACCTAACTTGAAACAGAAGGAAGGATTCAAGGATCGGATTATCAAATAAAAAATTTGCATAGCATTGGTAAGTGTTAAGTTATAACAAGTCAGTTTACAAAAATAGTCAAACTCACTGGTACTATGAACAGTCTTTTCTACTACACATCTACCCCTAGTTCTACCATGCTCTGTTAAGTATTTCCTCTGGCATTTTCATCCTTCCCCAAGCTTCTACGAACACTAATTATACTCATTAGACAATAGGATTATATGAAAGCATATCTGGTATATGACAAACTCGACAACTATTACTATTCAATCTAATACTCACAACATAATATAGCACACAACCTCACTTCAAAACCAGATAAATGACTGCCCAAAGCCAAATTTGGCAACTTTTTGACAAATTAAGCTGAATAATAATTCATATAATATGCATAAGTAAATAGCAGAAGTCTACAATTCTTTCCTCACTGCAACAGTCTGCAATTGGAAATAACCTAACTATAACTTCAGGAGTTTGCGGATTTTTATATCTCCACTAAAATATATATATATATATATATAGTGAGACGGATAAAACGAGCGATTACCGATTGCTGGTGAAGGAGCATCTTTAGCTTCCTGCAAAATTCGGTTGAAAAAAGTGAATCAATCAATCAATTAACTAATTAATTACTTAATTGAATCAATAGTCAGCAGCAGAGGAAAATATCAACAAAAATCAGCTCAAAAAAATTCCCAAAAAAAGGAAATTCGAGCTAGTTGATTTGACTGCTTTTAATCTTCACCAGATTGAATTCTACATAATTATATGGAAAGCGATTAACATAAGAAATAATTAAATCAGTATATTGGTAAATGATTAGCAAAAAATGAAAAGGAGAAGTACCTGAGACATGGCTGGGGAGACTGAAGATAGAGAGAGAAAGTGATATATAGAGAGAGATGCGGAAGTTCCTTGCTTGCAGTGTGGAGGATGACGAAGAGATTTGGGAACAGAGTAAATAAAAGGGTTTTTAGCTTGAGTGTGATGTTAAAAAAAAAAATAGCTACAGACTGACTGGTTGCTAAGGAGAATTGCTGTATTGATCCCCAAAGTTTTACTCTTGACTCAAGCGATAAGTCAACTGAGTTAACCACCAAATATTTTATTTGAGTGTAAAGTCAAAAGTTCGAATCTCTTATTACATTATTAAGGATAAAAGTAAAATTTTTTATTTTTTGATTGCCTTCTCATTATCTTTTATTTTTTGATTGCCTTCTTTTTTTCTGTAAATATAATTAGATAAGAATAAATTATACTGTTACCATTAGATAGAGAAAAAAAAAACCTAAAGAGTCTTCAAAGTTTGAAGTTTGAACGAAAGTAAATAGGCTATTCTGTCCTTAACTTTCCAATTTCGACCAAGAAGAAATAGGAATTTAGTACCAAATATTTATTATTTTAAAAAAATGAGAATTGATAAGTATAATTGTAAAATATTTAACAATATTAACCATTAGAAACAATGAAAGTAACAAAACTATAGTTACAATATTGGATTTAAGTTGTTTAAAAGTTACATCTTTTATTAAAAGGGATAGCGATTTGCGTAGACAATTTTGATTAGTAATTTTCTTTGTTGAATGGACGTACAAATTACTCACCCCTTGGTAATTTGTGGCCAAATTTTATCAGTATAGGATGTATTCGGTTTATACATACGAAATGAAAGGAATTAGAATTAAAATTAATGATATTTATATATATTGTTTAGTTAGTTACTATGAATTTGGGAATAAAAATATTAGAAAATATATATTTTCATTTCTCACTTGTAACTTAATTTGAAATTAATTAATTTATCAATATAATAAAATTCATTCCTTAATCAAACTAAACATAAGTAAGCAGGAATAATATAAACTTATACTGACAGTGAGATTTATAATTTTTATTCCGATTCTAATTTCGAAATGCGAAACAAACACCTCCTAAAATCATTATAGATATGATATAGGGCAAAAATACTTTTTGTCCTAAAAAACTGGCCTATTGACATTTTTTGTCTCCAAAATTTTATAAAAAATAAATCACATCCTTTATCTTTCAAATTTCTACTAAATTAGAACAATTGATAGAAAAATAACATAATTTTTGGTTAAAATTTATGATAAAAGCTATTTTTATTAGTTAAGGTAGGAGAAAATAAAAAATAGAGGGTAAATTTTTTATTGGATTAGATTCGTAGAAATAAAATTTATGCTATTTTTATGTCAATTGTCCTAATTGAATAAAAACTTAACTTGATAAAATACATGATTAGTTTTTTTTATGAAACTTTAAGGACTAAAAATGTCAAAAAACTAAACTTTGAGGACTAAATATATTTTTTACCCTATAATGTATTTTGTCATTTAAAACTTTGAGAACCACATTGGTCAAAACTCAAAACCAAAAACATTATGGACTAGAGATTTGATTACATTACAAATTTAGGGACCATTTTGATATATCCAAAATTTGGTACCAAAATTGAAATTCTCCCTAATTGCCGAACAACATACGGAAATTCTTATATTATGGATCTATTGTAGTTACGTAAACGGATCGGATCCGGGCCGAATCTAGTATATCTAAACTTGAATCCGATTAATATAATCAGATTCGGATCTACAAAAGTATATCCATACTCGAATCCTTCGGCCCTTGTCGGATCCGGATCCGAATCCTGTCTTAATAATTTTTTTATAACTTTTAAAATTATATACAAAACTAATAACTTATCAGATTTCTCTTATTTTTTTTAAAAAAGTATACAAAAGTATTGAATTCATAATTAATATTTATGCATGTATTATACATTAAATATAAACTGGGCATTTATACAACATATATGTATATATACATATAAAATAATACTAATACGTACAATACAATAATTTTATTATCTATTAAATATTTTAATCGGATCCAGATTTTAATTCAGTAGTAACACCAAGATCCAAATTTGATCCGTTTATTATAATAACTAAACGGATCCGAATCGAATCCGAATAATCAAAATTTGCTATAAATCCAAACTCAAATAAACGGATCCAGATCGAATTGAATCCGAATCTAGACTCGATCCATTGACAGGACTAATCTATTGGCCCAGAATTCTTCATGGTAATTTGAAGTTATGTAAATAATTTTATATTAAAAAATTTATGACATTATATTATAAAATAGATCTATTTACGATTTTTCCGAGAGACTGGAGTTTTAGTGGGCCATCTTAATCCTAGTCTCTCCCGCGGAGCGAATGGCTTGTTTTTTGTAATGATAGCTGATTTTGTGATTTCTGAGGCCTTTGGGCCCTTTCATAGATTTCCATTTTAGGTCCATGGAGACTCTTGCATTTTACCCGATCGAGTTTTGTCTCTTGGGCCTAATAGGTTAAAACACATTAAGTGAATTGACAAGCAACTACTCTGTTTGAATGTGAAATTAAGAATTTGAATCTCTCGTATTCTTAGGATAAATGTTAAATTCTCTAACCGATCTAAATTTAAATAAATATGAATAAATTAAATTGTTGTCGTTTCAAAAAAAATTGACCTAATAAGTTGAAGAATGGGTATATCGTAAAAGGTAATCATTATTAAAAAAATATTATGTTTTCGTTTACTCCTTAATTATTATTCAAACTCATCCATAATCAATTGGATTTGAGTTTTCCGTGATACTTGATTTGAGTTTTTTATGATATCATTTAGATGAGTAACATTTGTTCTTAGAATAATATGTATCACTTATTTTAACGGTATCATACTAAAAAACATCACAGAAAACCCAAATCCTAATCAATAGATCATAGAAAAACATAAACAAGAAGCTTTCCAAAAATTTGCATTTTCTAAATTATATAAAATTAGTAAGCAAACAGGGCAAATTCATGTGTGTTTGAAGCCCGTGTAGGCTAAATAAATCAATGGACAATCTTGGTTCTATTGAAAATGTCAGTGAAAGTAACGGTTGGAATATAAAAGAAAAAGATAAAAGACTAAAAACGCTTAGAATTGTGTGAGTGAGTGGAGGCCTATGGATGGCTTATCGGGTAGTTGCGTGCTCAGTGTTGCACATTTTCATGTACGTATATGTAATTTTGTGTCATTGTCTCAAAAGGTAAGGGCAGTGGTACTATAAAAGAAAATTCTTGTTTTTTCAAGCCTTGTTTTTTCAATCTCTTGTTTATGTTAAATTCTCTGATAGATTAAGGTGAATTATTTTGTTATATATTTTGTAGTTTTTATTTATCTATATAACTTCTTTTTTTTAAAGCTTTAAGTTAATTTTTTTACCTGGACTATATAGATAATTCATGATCAAGTGTATGTACTTTGATATATTCAAGAATTTACCCTTGTTTAGAAAGCAAAAGTAATATATTTTCGTCCTAAACTTTTAGGTATAAAAAAGAAAACATATAATTCTATTATACGTGTGGATTTTATTTGTATAATTTCCATGTATACTAACATTTTATATAAGAATAGTCGTCGTTTATACAGAAAAATTATTTACTATTCACTTTACATTGTAGAGTAAGTATTGTAAGTCATAGATAATTGAAAAGTAGTAGGATTCCTCTACTTTTCAGACATTTCAATACTATCATACTCACTACATATTATAAAGTGAATAACCAAAATTTACTTGTTTATACAAGTGTACAATAAAATATTGCATTATATCAATCACACACAAAAAATTCCTATATAAATCAATGCAGTTATCAGACACATTAAAATCTGTGAGCAAGTCCCTCAAAGTGTCACACATTTTATTTTTGATGAAAGGTGCATGTAAGGAAAATTTTTTTATTATTTACTCTGCATTATAAAGTAGGTATTACAGGTCATTAGATGATTAAAAAGTTAAGGATCCTACTACTTTTTAAATTCCATTTCAACGATTATTATACCCATTTTATATTACAAAATGAATAACTAAAACTTATTTGCGCTACCATCAAGCACACATTCACCTACCCCAATCTCTGTTAGTATTCCTAATGGTGTAGATTTCTTGAAGAGTTGGACAATAGGAGTATCACTTGTCAAAGCATCTGCATGCCCTTTCCTTATATCTGGCTCTCATAGCACAAAGGGAGCATCAAACAATTGGAATAAACACATGCATCTCAGGCAGCTAACAAAATTAGGCGAAATGGGCTGCAGCTGCCAATAGTGTTCTATGTTTATAGAAAATTTTTACTGACCCGATCTATAGTACAGTGTTATAAATTTATTAATCTATATAAGGTTGCATGACCTAAAAGGAGTTTCTGAAGTGATGTATGGTGATATGACTTTATATGGAACAAAATGTGCATAACACTATGCTATGAGTCAGTTTTATTAAAATTTTCACACATAAATATTTATATATATATATATATGTCCCCATATGAGAGTAGAATACAAAATTGTCCCAAGAAAAATAAGAAAGTGAATTTCACTGTTATTGAACATAATTTAGAATTGAGTGAATGGAGTAGGTGGAGATCGATGGATCATATGCAACTATAAGGAGAAAAAATGGTCATGATATATTTACTTTTAAGTACAATTTCAAAGTCAATAATACATACAGTACCCTCGCATTAAAAATTGAGATAGATAATCTAATTATATGATGAAAATTAGTTATAATTTTATTGTAACCTACTTAAAAGTCAAATAATTCTCTTTATTTGGACTTTTTTTTTTTTTTTGCCCAAAATAACATTATATATAAATTTGAGTGACCAAAGAATTTACAATTTATGACATTAAGTTTTTCTTTCGAAAATTTTCAAAAAACATAAAAGAAAAAGAAAAAAGTTTTTTCTCAAAAAAAACAACTCAAAATAAAGTTATTTATGAAAAGAAAATAATTTACAAAATTATAAACTTAAAACCACACGTTAAATTTCTTTATTATACGATAAAATTATATTTAATCATTAATAAATAATTTTAAATAACTAATCACATTTTGTCTATTTTTTAACAAAAGTATAAATGTAGTGTATAAAAAACGTTTTGAAGTTGAGTTTGAGCCTCATCTCATAATTGTTTAAAAAACCGGGCCCATTATCGATAGAACACATAATCCACGAAAACCCAATTAGAGGGTCACAAGATTCAGTCTGAAGAACGAACAGATCAAAAAACCTGTAAGACACGCATTTTAAGATCGGAAAGGGGGGAGAGAGTTGGGAGTAATGGGAAAAAGAATTAACGACCGGAGGGGATTTTTACTCTCTTCGTCGGCGCTGTTGACCATCTTATGCTTATTATCTGAGAAAGTCGGAGCCCTATGGTTGAATTTACCGGCGTCAGGTACCAAGTGTGTATCGGAGGAAATCCATAACAACGTCGTAGTTTTGGCTGATTATGTCGTAATCTCCGATGATCATTCCCATCCTACCCCCAGTATTTCAACACCAAGGTATATATAATATTATATGTTTTGCATAATCAATTTTACCTGTTTTTTTGTTATTATTATTATTATTATTATTTTGTTTATTAACTGTTATTTTTAGAGAAATTGGACTTATTTGAATCAGAAAATTAAGATGGGGAAAAAGTTGTAATTTTTCCCCTTTTATAGACGGGATAACCTAACCCCGGGGATGGAGTTTGAGTTAGGAAATGGATTAATATGATTTGAATTCTATAAAAATATTTGACTTTTTGTGGGCTTAAAAGTAAGAATGTGATTTGAATTCTGTAGGTAGGGTTAAATGGAATGATGAAGTTAGGCGATGGGAAAAAAAGATTTTTAAGACTACTACTCCGGGGGGGGGGGGGAGTTCGGTTGGAATATAAAGAGTAGATACTTGGTGAGCGGCTCCTATAGATATGACATTTATCCAGGGGTGATGCAACGATAACATCAGCCAAGCTTGATTCCACTGGGTGGGGTAGGCTAAATGAATCCTTCTTTGCCATTATGCTCTGTCACGTATTATGTTCTCAGTAATTTCTCAACCCACTATATCTTTATTAATTGTACCTCCTGCCAGACCCCTTCTACTTTGACTAATCTCTCTAGGTTTGTCATGTGTTGATGTCCAAACTTAAATCCTGGAGGTGGGGAGAGGCTATGTTTTTGTTTTGAATACATTTATGATCAGCTTACAATAAGAATAACTTTGTCATAGTGGTGGATCTTGTTTTTTTAACTTTGTTAGTATTACTAACTCTGGACATGGTAGCCACATCTCTCAAAACAAAAGTTTTGTTTGAAGTTGTATACATTGTCAAGAGTTAATTTAATACCATGCCCCTCTTGGAATGGAAGTTTTGTTTGCGGTTGTATACTCAGTATGGTTAAGCGTAAATGTAGTACTGTAGAAAGGTAAACTTTTAAAGCTGAGTTAGTTGCTATCGAGAAATGTTGCAATATGAATTGGTTTAAAAAACATCCGGAAATGGCTTGTTTCACTGTAGTAACTTGAAATGTTAAAATATTCTTGAATTTTATGGCTTTTCTGGTATGGAAAGGATATTGGCAATTGTTAGTAGTCACCAAATAAAGTGTCAAGAAAAATTGTCTGGTTTATTTTGTAAATGCTGGTGCAGAGTTTGTGTAAATATGTTGGAGGCCAAAAAAATAGATGTGGTATTTCCTTTATTTTCCTTTTTGTGTGGTACAGTTTAGTCTTTAAATTGGTCCATTTTTTCCTTTTGGATGGCCTGCACGTTTGTAATCCAGTCTTTTGGTAGTTGACCACAAAAACAGAAATAATAATAATAATAAAAGAAAAAGGGGGAGTTCAAGAGGGAGAAAGGAAGGCTTATAAACTAAGAAGGAAGATAGTTCCTTTTCCATGCAGGAGGGTCAGAAAAAGAAAAACAAATTTAGCATCTTAATATTCATGAAACTGAATATGTTTTTTGATTTTTGTATGCATACAATCTTGAAAGGGAAAACAACCCTAATAGTCCCTTATACTTCACAGATTTGTACTTTTTTAGTCCCTTGTATTTAAAATAATGCCTTTTCATCCCTCACAAATTCAAAACGTGCCATTTTGGTTTGTCAGCACAATTATGGACATATTTTGGCCTGAAATAGTCACATGCTTATCACATGTCACAAGGCCCCCAAAAACTGCCAAAACTCCCTCACTATCCTCGGATCAAACGGCCATGACTGTTATCTTCACTTGTTTTATTTAACATAATATTTTTTGGGATGAAGTTAGGGGTAGAAAAGAGGCGAGTAAGGGGATCGTTTTGAGGTGGTGAGGTTGGCTGGTTCATTTTCCTGGGGTAGAGGGATGGTACTGGACTGGTTGGGTGGTGGGTGGTTGTGTTTAAATTTTTTTTTTTTTTTGGGTCAATTTAGTGTGTAGGGTCTATGTGTTGCTAATTTTGGCCTTTAAAAAATGTAATATCACATTTTAGGCCAAATATGTTCGTAATTGTGCTGAGGGACCAAAATGGTACATTTTGAATTTAATCTAAATATTCTCTGATAGTGATGATTAATTGTCGGTTCACTCTGCTGGGATGCAATACAAAGTTGTTTATTGGTGATGAGACGTAGGGTGGAGTTTGTTTTGATATTGCTGGGATTATGATGACTTTTGTGATTGATTGGATGACAATCTATCTAAAAAGTGCAAGGTAAAAAGCTTGGGATAACTGAAAGTTTGAGGTACGAGAGTCTCTCTAGAGTTTGGTAGAGATACATAAATGAATACCTCTGTCATATTTATTTCTGAGAAAATTTACTTATGCTAGTAAAATGGGACGTATAAATAAAATAAAATAAAATAAAACCTTAAGCAAATAAAATGGGAAGAGAGAGAACATTTACAAATGAATATGAATAATTGTTTGATTTCTGGCTTCGGAAAGCATATTAGATATGCTGGACATGGAACAAGGCTTTAGTAGTAGAAGGGAACTCGTAAATCACGTTTCTTTTTTTTTTTCTTTGGTAGATCACATGTTAATAGGTATAGGCACCTATATTCTTGGACATTCTAATCATGCGATTCACGTTTGTTCATTGTAATTTTTTGACATTGAATAGAATTTGTATTTTCCATAGTTTGGGCCTGAACCCGACTCCTTTTCCAAAAGTGTAGTCTTTATTGCACTTTGACTTTAGAACTTAGATATATTTGTTTTTTATTATTCTAACTATGGTAAATTACCAGGAACCTTTTTGTTGAGTGTTTTCACCCATTGGTATCTTGTGGTTTAAATATACCTTTGATCCTTGAGTTTAGACTATAGTGAAACTGTTACTTTTTCTGTTAGATTTAAAGGTTATTGCAGGTCAGAGTTTTTGAATATACCAATAGGCACAAAACCAATATAGCCTTCTAATTATTTTTTTTTTCCTTGCATTTCTTCTATCTTTCTTCCCTTTTTCTCTTTTTGTTCTGTTTTCTTCTTTGCTGCATGTTTACTTTCTCCTGCTTCCTTCTCCTACTGCATCATCATCCTTGCCATTGCTACTAAGGTAAAAGCTCAACTTTTTCACAAACTAGCATAATGGTAATGTTTATTGGGCTGCAGATGCTAATAAGTTACAGAATTAAGAGATTGTGAGTGCTTGGTGGGTCTTCGTGTTCTGCCAAGCTTTGAACAATCAGAGGGATATATTATGGAATCTCTAGAACTTAAATTTTGTTCTGGTTTAAACGATTTGGGGTTTGGGTTGGTGATTGCGAATATCAACTCAATTATGTTATCAGACATGCACTGAGTGGGTACCTCTCTCAAACCCTAGAGACTTGGGAGCTGAGGACCTTAAGGCACCCCCAAGTATAACCAGCATCAATTAAATTCTGAAGTTTCATGATTCAATAAATTCAAGAGTTGGTGGCGCGATAAACCCTGCCTTGGGGGATTTCCGGAAGGAGTTTTATTAAGTAGTTCATCCAACTGTTGCAGTTAAGGCATGACCTCTCTTGCTATGAAGAGTAATAGGATGGGATAGTCAGAATAGGTGGATGGTTAAAGTAGAGGAGAAACAGTTAGGATCTATTTCTCTTAACAGTTTACAAAGTGGCTTGTTGGGGATTCTCCCGGTTTTGTGTATTAATATGGCTAATTTGAAATTGTATGTTGAGGAGCCTATGTAAGATGAAGGCATGAATCTGCTACATTTCTTATCAGCATGCTCTTTACATTTGAACTTTGCTAGAGAAGGGCTGTCTGAGACTCTGGGTGAACCCCCGCTTACATGCACGTGCATGCATATTTTATTTTTCCTAGTGGATTCCTACTTTTACTCGTGTATTCTCACTTCTTATAGTCTAATGAAAAACATGATGTGTTATTGCAGGTAACATCACCGTACGGGAACACTGTTCATAACTCGGAGAATGTGACTTATGGTCAGTTTGCATTTACAACTACCGAGGCTGGCAACTATCTTGCATGTTTTTGGATGGATGCCCATAATTCAGTAAAAGGAGATGTAAGTATCAATATTGATTGGAAGACTGGAATTGCAGCGAAGGATTGGGAGTCTTGTTG
The DNA here is from genome assembly GCA_025175665.1 of Cinchona pubescens. NCBI lineage: Eukaryota > Viridiplantae > Streptophyta > Magnoliopsida > Gentianales > Rubiaceae > Cinchona > Cinchona pubescens. Next base: position 505,706 of record JANKKI010000353.1, read on the forward strand.
CCAAGAAAGAGAAAATTGAGGTGCGAAGTTGAAGTTTATGTACTCTATGTTGTCATGCATCACCGTGAACTTCAGTTACTATTGATTTTTTTAGCACATCAATTTTGCATTAGAGTGGAGTCCAGAAGCCATTCTTCAATTGTTGTTTTACTTTCCTGAGAATTGACTGTCAAACTTCCTTTCTTTAGTCGAAGGAATCTATTCAATCATCTAGCAAGTAAAACTCTCTTAATACGAAAAGTATGATGTTTTGAACTCATCTGAACTTTTAAATAAGTGACACTGTGATGGGTAAAATGAAATTTGTTTGGCTTTTTGACAAGATTTATAGTAGATCCAAACCTTTTACACCATTATCTGAAATTGCTGATTTGATTTGGGGAAGAAACAGTGGTAAAATGTTTGATCTGGTTTGAATGGCGGCCCATGGCAGCAATGTGGAAGGACGTTCCCATTTTAATAGCCATTATGGTGCAATGAATGATTAATTTGTTCCTTTTTTTTTAATTCTTTTTGGCTCTCTTAGGGTGTTGAGCTTGAGCTAAGAAAGCTTGAAGGAGCAGTGGAGGCCATCCATGAAAACTTAATATATCTCAAGAACAGGTAAAGTTTGTTTTCAGTTTTGAAAGGTCCATTTAATTATCTTGATTTATTGTCATATATTTTTTTTCTCGTTTGTTGCTTATTGATTACTTCATTACGTGTTTCTTCTTTTTCAGAGAATCAGAGATGCGAGGAGTGAGTGAAACTACAAATGCCAGGGTGGCCTGGTACAGTATCATGTCCTTGGCTGTCTGCATTATAGCTTCAGTGGGACAGATTTGGTATTTGCAGCGATTTTTCCAGAAGAAGAAGTTAATTTAGGCTTAGGAATCTAATTTTAGTCCATGATACCAAGCTAAGCTGAAGCTTTTCCGATTTTTTTTTTTTCTTTAGTTATGTATAAGGAAATTTTTGGCATGATACTGAGAGTATTTTCTCTATCCAAGTTACGCAGAATGGAAGTTAAATTCCCATTTTTGGGCATGATACTGATCACCCAATTATTACTGTTAGTGATATGAGAAATTTATTTAATGTTCCATGTTGGGATAGTCCTTTTTTCCCCCATTCAATGCCTTCCCTTAAAATAAAGGACGTTAGAAATAAAAGAAGGCAGAGTGGCAGACCTATGATGTCAAAAATGTTTTTGGCTCCCTGGTGTAGCTATTTGTCTTCCTGTGATAAGCTTTTCTAACGTATCTTGTTGCTTTTCGGTTGCTTAAAAATGCTATAACTCTATGGGTTTGTTTGCCTCTGCATAAGTGGGAGTCTTGTTGAGCTTTTGTTGTTCCCTTATTTCTTGTCGATGATTAGCTTATGCTACGGTGGAAGTTCGTTTATGCTGAACAAATACATCAAATATTATTACTACTTTATATAATGTCTAAGCCATTTTAGTGTAATTTTCAATTTTGGTGAAATTATGATTTTAGGTTTAAATTTAGCTATCCATTCAGATTTTCATATTTGTAAGTTATATACTAAGATGTTGTGCCTACCTCTCACGTTCATTATCCATCTCCCCTGTACATAGGGCAATACTCAAACTTCCAAGAATATTCTGTATTATCAATTAGCGTAATAGCATTTGTCTTCCCTATAAACAACATCTTAGTATATTTCAGTTTATTAAATTGGAAGAAAATAGAACTGGAGATGAAGGTGAAAGAGGTTTGGCCTCTTCATTCTTTTCAACTATAGAAGTAGTAGTCATTTTGAGGAGAATCAATTTTTTTTCTTTACATTAACGTTTTACAAATTATTATTCACCATACTTTTATCTTAATATATTGCCTCGGTTCTGCATGAATTCTCTTCACTTTGGCCAAAATACGATGGAGACATACAAGGGTCATGACTTCTTTGCATCAAATTCATGATGGTTTTCGTATATATATATATCGAGTGTGTCTCGATGACTATGTGATAAATAATGTCTCAAATGCATCAAATATGCTAGTTGATGAGGGATTCACCCACACAGTAAAAATTGTTCTTTCAACTTACACAATCCAATAACTTTTTCAAGGTAAATATCACTATCACAGAAACAGAGTACAACCTTGGATTTCTTATGAGATTAAGACAATGGTACGAGTCCCAACCAAATGCAGGTCTTGTATTAACTTTTGCAAGTCTTATATCATTTTCTACACATACATAAACTCATGGGTTTAAGACTTTTAGTTTCATAATGAGATTGCCTTAATCGCGGATTAGGAGAACATATTCTGTCTGTGCAGCCAACTGATATCTACTCCTGTGAACAAGTATTGATGGATTTTGTGTCATTCTAGCCCTAAGCAGAAATAATTGTTCTTTTTATCTTTTCCCCAGGTACAAGGGAAACTGAGGCACATCTTTAAAGATTAACTCTAATGATGCATTTGCAAAATAACTAAGATTCTATAGAATTTGAGCTATGTTTATGAGCATGAGTGCTCAGCTTACTAATAAAGCATTGCTAGAGTGTCTCAAGTCAGTTCACGTTTCAGAAGATGCATAGAGACCTTATTTGTGTTCTCTGAAGTTTGAACTACATAGAATCATAAAACTCGAGAATTCTAATAATAATTTGTTTCTTTTGAACTCCGAAATTCTGCTGAGAAATGTTAATTGGCAAAATTTTTAAAACTCAAGTCTGCAATGCCTCGGTGAGAAAGAAAAATCTGATCATTGCCATTGAATTCTCTTCACTTCAAGACTGATATACCTGCATGTCCGCTACAATCTAAATGCATGGTTAAATGACCAAGAAAGCAACACTTGTCCAAAACTCCAAGTAAAATGTAAAGAAAAGTTGCAATATTTAGATGACATTATGAATGAATAGCAAAGAACATCAGGATTCAAATATGTCAGTTGACAATGGGAGTACGACATCAAATTTGAAAAATGAGGGGACAAGTGAGTGTCATTCAATTGAAACAATCTTCCGGTTCATGTATCTAAATCTACAAATCTCCTCAAAAAAATCATCTGCACTGCTATGGCTGCTCTTCATCTGATCAAGAATCTTTATTGTCATCTTTCTCAAGTTCCTTGTGTACCGCAACAAGGATTCCAGGGTACTCATCTTCTGCTCAGCATTTAAGGGTGATCTAATTGTGATTACAAGCTTCTCCAGGGAAGGAATAAAAAACCTGGAGTCCACCTGCCAAAAAAAGGTAAACCGTGACTCCTGAAATGTGACCATGTGCATACTTGAACATCAATCATCAACCAAGAGCAAAGTTCTGAGTTGACACTCACATTTTTTAGGCTGTTCTTCTGACAAAGGGCAGCAAACATGGCACCATGTATGTCAAAGGTTAGCAGCTTCGGGTGGCTATTGAAGAAGTCAACCAAATCAACCTCTGGAAAGGGCAAGAGGGCATCAAAATCGCCCGTGAATTCTACCTTCATATATAGGTGCTTCACCTCACTTGCCAATTGTAGCATTGTAGTTATAGCATTCCAGCACCACTGAACACCTCTCATAGACAATGACTCAAGGGCCACAAGTTTTCCAAAATCCATCGGAACCACAATGTACACTCGACCTGGTGGGAAAGAAAAGGATGATATGTGACCAGAAGTGAAATTGAATTGTTAAACAATCGCACATGGCAACTACCTGAATTATTTGCAATGGTGAGATCTTTCAAGCATTGTGTCTCTCTAACTCTAATCCAGCTACAGCCCTGTACTTCAAGTAGTTCAAGCCTAGGGGAAGTGATAGAAAGCGAGCAATTACCCAAGCCATAGAAATCAAGCTTGCATTGCTGCAGAAAAGCCAGGTCAATTGACACAGAGCCCAATCCCTCACAACCAAGGAGAGATAGATTGGTTAAAGAGGAACAAGCTCGTAGAGCAGCAGTAAGTGCAGGATCTTCCATCCTAGCACCAACTATTTCAAGATTTTTGAGCCTATGAAATGTGTCCCACTTAGGCGAATGAACCATTAAGACTCCCCAAAGCTTTAGGGACTCCAAGTTTGATGCAGCCCTAATGCAGTCCAACTTGGAAGGGATATCAGCGCAAGATAGCAGTTACCTGATGATCAACTATATTATCCATCCGCAGCTCAAGGTTCCGAAGGAACTGCCCTTGGCACAGTAGCCAAGAAGCAAGACCAGAACTGGTAAAAGGGCAATATACAACAAGGTCTTGTAACTGATCAACAGATGAAACCATCCGGGAAACAACCAAATCAGGGGTCAACCCGCACTTGAGGTTATCAAAAATGTTCCGAGGGAAGTAAAGACTCCGAAAATAGGGAACCGAATCCTTCCATCGCTTGGAAACACAAGTACAAGATGCAACATCTTTGGCATTATCAATATGGGACAAGATAAATTGTACAACAGCATCAGGCAGAGAGTCCATTTCTCTGAGTACAATAATCAAACAGTTGAAGTTCAGTCAAAACAACTACTCCGAAAAAATTAAATTAGCATATAAAAAAACACAACAAACAAGAAATATTAAAGACATTTCATTAGATAATTACTCAATTAATCAAATCCCATAAATAATATCACTTCAATTAGTAAAATACATACATTTTGCTATAAAAATACAAACTTGAGCTGGTAGGTGGGAAAAAATTGCTTATTCCATTAATTTTCTTAACCAAATTGAGGAGATTTTTAATGGGTTTTATTCAGAGACGAATATAATTCAAAATTCCAATTAACAAGATCTATCTTTAAGCCCAAAGAAAACTAAAAAAATAAAATAAAATAAATAAAGTGATAATATAGCAAGATTTATGAAACAGAATTAATGCACATTTGAGTTTATATAACTTCAAGCTATGTTTAAAAAAAAAAAAAAAGGATTAATAGCTAAGCAGTGATTAATCATAGAACCCAGAATTTTAACATAAAAAAATTGAAAAAACCAGCATATATCAGCAAAAAATTCAATCTTTCGAAATGGGATGCTCTTCGTAAAATACAAATTGAATTGAAAGAAAATAACAAGAATTTGGAGGAGCTTACAAAGTTAGCAGGATTTGAATGGGGAGCTAGCTAGCTTTTCTAATGTGAGACTTCTTGATCCAGAGACTTCTGAAGGAAAACGAGCAATTGCGAGCTTTTTATTGTTTGAAGGTTATAAGAGAGAGAGAAAGCAGTAGAAGAAGAAGAGAAGAAGGAGAGTAGAGGAGAGTAGGCGCGAGGTTTATAAGGTGGTGGAGCTGTTCAAATTTCAAGTTTTCAAAAAAGAGTGTGTTTGTTTTTGTATTTTAAGCCTACAAAAAATCTAAAATCTGATTGCAGCAAAAATCTCCCAGGCCCGCTTCTTTTTGAACTTTTTTGAATTTTATGACCGTTTTTAAAAGTCAGTATTGGTCACCCAGTCCCGTCCTTCCTTTTGGTCTTTGTTATGGCTCGTCAAGTTTATGACTCAAAAAACTTATTAAGTACCAATGGAAGGCTTAGAAAATAATTAGGTAAATCGTTTATTAAATTAACTTGAAATTATGTTCGTGTGAATTAAATATTATTAAATAATGTAATTAATATATTTCATAAAATTTAATTTTAATTATAAAATATAAATGTGAGGTATCTAGATTGTGGATCTACCTAGTTATTGTAAATATTTAATTTGTAATATAAATTAATTTTGAAGAATTAGTAGGTATATGTTGTAATTTTAAAAAAAAATCAGGGCACATGCGCTACACATGCGCGCTCCTGGAAATTTGATCGTTGGAAATTGAAAAATGGGTAAAATAAAAGGAATTGCAACTTTTGGTTCAAGAAAGGTGTTCCATGAATTGAAAAGGTGTATTCCAATAGATTTTTCTGCACTTTCATCTCTATAAAAGGGAGTTATTCCCACTAATTCATAACAACAATTTCTTATTAAAAATCTATCTCTCCATATACTTTGTTCTTGGAAAGATTTTTGATTTTTGCTATTAAAAATCTTTAAGAATTTGTTGTATTTTAGAAGTAGATTACTATTAATTCAAAAGCAAACTATTGAATATAGTGGAGGCAATTAAAATTTTAAGGAAAGTATTATACACGTATCAAATTCTATAGGTTTTGATATTTCCAATTTTATTAAAAACAGTCTATACTGTTTCTTACTCCACATTTGCTATCCTTAATCAACAATTTTAAGGTTTTGATTGTGAGCAACCATGGAAACAAGTGGTGAGTTTGCCTTCAAGGTAATGAATCAAAATTTCGTCAAATTAGATCGTCTTGATGGTACCGGAACAAATTTCAACCCGATGGAATGACAAAATGATATTTTTTCTCACTACATTAAAAGTTGCACATGTCTTGGACCCTGCATTGCCCGAAATTCATGCACCAACCGTTGGTGATTCGGAGGAACTCAAGGCACAACGCGAGAAAAGGAAGGAGGATGAGATCGTGTGTAAATGTCACATTCTCAACACCTTTTCTGACAGTCTTTATAATATTTTCACAACGATCCAATCTCCAAAAGAAATTTGGGCTGCCTTGAAATACAAATATGTTACACAAAAATAAGGTATGAACAAATTTTTTATTAAAAAATATTTTGAATTCCGTATTGTTGATTCTTCTTCTATTTTGGATCAAATTCATGACCTTCTTTTAAATTATTGTTTTATAAAATATTGGTGTTGAAATTTCAGAATCATTATTATTGCAAAATTGCTTTCTAGTTGGAATGATTATCAAAAGAAAATGTGTCATACTACTGAAATTTTGACAATTGATCAAGTTTTGAAATATATGAGAATCGAAAAATATATTAGAAATCTTCATAAGAAGGATCTAAAACTTGTTTCAAATATGAATTTTATTGATGAGAATAAGAGTCAAATCACAAGTTTTAAAAGAAATTTTTTTGAAAATATTAATTCTGAGGACAAGTTCAAAAAGAATAGAATATGTTACAATTGCGGCAAGAAAAGGTATTATAAGAATGAGTGCAATTCTAATAAGAAACAAAAGAAAAATAATGCTATCTAAGCAAATCTCGTTGAAAGAGATGTTGAAATTATTGCAATGGTAACTGATTGTCATATTGGTATGATTTCTGAATAAATGTGGCAATTTCAACCAAATCAAATTATTGGTGGTATAACTCTGGTGCAACTGTCTTCCCTCTATTCCGTGCACATCTTCAACGATAAGTCATAATTCAAGATTTATGAAAATGTTCCTGATGGCTATGAAGTGCTTATGGATAATCATGTTTCAGCCAAAGTTCATGGCAAATGAAGTGTGGAGTTGCAATTCACTTCCGGCAAGAATCTTGTATTGATGAATGTACTCATTTCCATAAATTAAGAAAAATGTTGTATGAGTCGATATATTGAATAAAAAGGGGTTGAAAGTTGTACTAGAGTCAAACAAGATTATCTTGTCCAAAATGGTGTATTTGTAGGAAAGGGTTACTCTTGTGATGGTATGATTAAATTAAGTATCAATAAAGACAATATTTCTGTTTATATTGTGGATTCTTCTTATACTTTATGGCATGGTAGATTGAGGCATGTTAATCATAAAGTACTTTATTTTATGTTTAAACATGGATTAGTATCTATCAAAGACAATTTGGAGAATAAATGGGAAACATGCATTCAAACAAAAATCACTAAGTTACCTTTTCCAATTCTAAAATTCAAAAAACTACTCAATTATTAGAACTTGCGTATTCGAATGTTTGTGAATTAAATAATTTTCTAACAAGAAATGGTAATAGATATTTCATCACTTTCATTGATAATTGCTCTAGATATGTGCATATTTATTTGATGAAAGTAAAATATGAAACATTTGATATGTTTAAATGTTATAAATCTCTTGTAGAAAATCAATTGGATAAGAAAATCAAAATATTGAGGAGTGATAGAGGTGGTGAATATTTTTCTACCAAATTTTCAATATTTTGTGAACAAAATGATATTATACACCAAAAAAGTGTACCATACACTCCACAACAAAATGGTTTGATTGAAAGAAAAAATAGAATTTTAGTGGACATGGTTAACACTGTGATTCTAAATTCTGGCTTGCCAAAGAATTTGTGAGGGGAACCTTTATTCCCTGCTTGTCATTTACATAATCGAATTTCGTCTCTCAAGACTAAGGTGTCACCACATGAAATATGAAAAGGGAGAAAATCAAATTTAACTTATTTTAAAGATTGGGGATGTATACCCTATTATAGAGTTTCGGATAATAAAAGGATAAAGTTGGGACCTGGAGCACTTACAAATGTATTTGTTGGCTATGCTGAAAATTTTAAAACCTATAAACTACTTGATATTGATTCTAATGTCATAATTGAATCAAGGGATGTTGAATTTTTTGAGAATAAATTTCTCAAAAATTTAACTGTGGACGTGGATCCAATTAAAATACAAGAACCGACTCTAAATGTTGATCCTTCTTCTAGTAACAAAAGGAAGAATTTGATCTTCCTTATGACCTTAGAAGAAGTCAAAGACAAAGGAAAAAAAATATATTTGTCTTATGATTTCATATCTTCACAAACTATTATTTTATTAGTTAAAGGTAATAGAGATCACTTATTTAATAAGATGCCAATCTTATTAAATGTAAAAGATGATTCTAAACCTTTTAGTGAAGCTATGTCATAAAGGAATGCAACATTTTGGAAGAAGAGGCTGTAAACGATGAGATGGACTCAATATTATCAAATAATACTTGGATTCTAGTTGATTTACCTCCTGGTTCTAAATCTATTGGTTGTAAAGGGAATATGCCACTGATGGATCTATATTGACATATAAAGCAAGACTTGTAGGCAAAGGTTTTAAACAAAAAGAAAGAATTGATTATTTTGACACTTATGTACATGTTGCAATGATTACATCCATTAGGGTGCTAATATAATTAACTTCCATTTGTAATTTGTGTGTGTATCAAATGGATGTTAAAATAATCTTTTTAAATGGTGACTTAGAAGAGGAGATGTATATGGAACAACCAAAAGATTTTGTAATACCAGAAAATGAAAAAAAAAATTTGTAAATTAGTTAAATCTCTATACGGTTTGAAACAAGCACTCAAACAATGATATGAAAAGTTTGAATTAGGTTTACTTTCTAATGGATTTAGATATAATAATGCTGATAAGTGCATTTATTCTAAATTTATTGAAGAGATAATAACTTATGTGTGATTATTTGTGTAAATGTAGATGATATGCGAATTGTTAGTACTTCTTATAAGAGTGTATTTGAAACTAAGAAGTATCTAAGTTCGCAATTCAAAATGAAGGATTTTGGTGAAGTATATACTATCTTAGGGATTAAAATTAAAAGGCATAGTGGGGGTTATGCTTTATGTCAAACACATTATGTTGAGAAAATTTTGAATAAGTATTAACATTTAAATGTAAAAGAAGCAAATACTCCTTTTGACTCTAACTTTAAACTAAGTGAGAATATTGGCGAACCTATTGCTCAACTTAAATATACAAGTGTAATAGGGAGTTTAATGTATGCAATGAGTTGTACAAATCCAGATATTTCTTTTGCCATGTGTAGCTTATCTTGATATACTAAAATTTCTGATAGTGATCATTAGAAAACAATTGAAAGAGTCCATGGTTATCTTAAAAGAACTAAAGATTTAGAACTTTTCTACAATAATTTTTTAACTGTGCTTCAAGGGTATTCTGATACTAGTTCGTTTACTAGTATTAGTGATAAAAACTCTACAAGTGGATGGATTTTTATGTTAGGTGGAGGACCAATTTCATAGGTTTCAAAGAAACAAACTGTAATTGCTCATTCCACAATGGAAGCTGAATTCATAACCTTGCCTTAGCTTGTAAAGAAGCGGAATGGTTGAGAGACTTGTTATTAGACATCAAGTTGTGGCCTCAACCAATGCCAGTCATTGTTTTGAATTGTGATAGTGAAGCCACAATGTTTAGGACATTGAACAAAATATACAATGGTAAATTTAGACATATAAGTCTAAGGTATACTTATATTAGACAGTTGTTAAATGATCGCGTCGTAACTGTTGTGTATGTAAGAACATACAACAATTTAACGGATCCGTTGACTAAATCTCTTGCTAGTATTGAATAAAATATACAATGGTAAATCTAGACATATAAGTTTAAAGCATACTTATATTAGACAGTTGTTAAATGATGGCGTCAAGTAACTGTTGTGTATGTAAGAACATACAATAATTTAACGGATCCATTGACTAAATCTCTTGTAAGAGATTTGGCGAAATCGATGTCATTAGAAATAGGATTAAATCCCTTTATCTAAAACTACTGGCAATGGTAACCCAATATTTTTTCTAACACTACCACTAGATTAAAAAATTTAAAGGGTAAAAACAAGTTGCAAATAAGTAGTCGTGAGCACTAAAATTATGTGTAAACTATTCCATGTTGTTAGTACAAGCGGTAACCCTTAAGTGGGAAGGTTGAGTATAAAAATATTCATACTCTTAATGCAATCATGTTATTGTACTTTTAATATTAAAAGTTTGAAAATATTTCACCTATATGATCATTAGAAGTGGTGCCGCTTCTAACAAAAGTTTAGGGTTCTCTTTTATACATGATCATGAATTAGGATAGAGCACATGGCCTATAATAGTACTAAACGATTTTGGTGAACATATGATAAATTTACCAAGTCCATGTGCACTGGGTGATAATTCTAATCTAATCTTAAATCATGGTTTAAGCAACAATGCCACCTTTATTTAATTAGATCTAGTGAGTTATTTATGCTAAAGAAAAGTCTAAAACGATAGTCACTTTTCTTTATGCATGATGTTAAAAGAGATAGTGAGTTGTTGTTTATATTACAAATTAAGTGGTGGAATGTAAAATTTAATTTGTAACATAAAGTAATTTTGAATAATTAGTGGGTATATGTTATAATTTAACAAAAAAAAAAAAATCAGCGCACATGTGCTGCCACTAAAGGCAAAGAATTAGTGGGTATATGTTATAATTTAAAAAAAAAAAATCAGCGCACATGTGCTGCTACAATGCGCCCATGTGCGCATGCTCCTGGAAATTTGATCGTCGGAAATTGAAAAATAGGTAAAATGGAAGGAATTGAAACTTTTGGTTCAAGAGAGGTGTTCCATGAATTAAAAATGTGTATTCCAATAGATTTTCCTACACTTTCATATCTATAAAAGGGAGTGAGATATACTCACTAATTCATAACAACAATTTCTTATTAAAAATCTATCTCTCCATACACTTTGTTCTTGGGAAGATTTTTTATTTTTGCTATTAGAAATGTTCAAGAATTTGTTGTATTTTAGAGATAGATTGCTATTAACCCAAGAGCAAACTATTGAGTATAATGGGGGCAATCAAAACCTTAAGGAAAGTGTTATACACGTCTCAAATTTTATAGGTTTTGATATTCCCAATTTTATTAAGAACACTTATTTCCTACTCCACATTTGCTATCATTAATCAACAGTTACTACAATAGCCACATTTTTTAAAACTCATAAAACAAAAAATAAAATCGTACTAACATCATTACTGGATAAATCGAGTGATTGATTGAACTCGATAAAGTCATTGAATAATTACAAGTTTTTTATCTGATTAGGTAAAATTTAATCAAGTTTTCTAATAAACTTAATTCATTAACTTTTCGAGTCTAATTTATATTTTTTAATACTAGTTATAACATAGTTCTTTTTATTTTTCTTTTTTCTGAAACATAGTACCAACTTAAAACAAAAAGAGGTTGTTTCTCTGATACTATTAAATCTACTTTTATGAAATGGACATCTACACATCTCTTTTAGTCTTTTGGACACACTATTCACTATATATTAGCAATGCTAAAAAATACGAAACTCAAATTCGACATGAAGAGTTATTACTGAATTTAATTTTTTATGAAATTTAGTCAAATTTTTATCAAATGAAAAGGTAAAAACTCGAAATTATGAATTACATATTTATTATGTCAAAAACAAAATTATTTTTCACAATTAGTTCAAGTGTTAAAATATAAAGTTTTTTGGATGACATAACTCCATTTGAAAAACTATTATTTTAAATATTGTTTCAAATTTTATTTGGAACAAGTATTGGAGTAACTTTTGAGATGTAATATATACAAATAAAATCAAAACCATAGTTGTTAGAATTCCGATTCTACTTTTACGATCTAAATTTACAAATCGATCCCGATCCCTATCCCAAAGGTAGGATCGCTATTATATATAAACTTTAGTTGGCGTCATTAATCTTGTAATGTTTGTCTACATTTACTAAAGTTAAGTTAGTATTTTGATAATTTTTCATTCAAATGTTATATTTCATGAGTTTATACTATTCATATATATATATTTTTTTAGTTTTTAATCAAAACAATATTAAATTTACAATAACATAGAACATTTTACAATATGAGTATATAATGTCAAATATTATAAATTTAAGTTAAAAAAACTTATTTTATGATGAATATTAAAATTTTATGTTTATTTATATAAGTTTTCATTGAATAATAGTTTTAAAAATAAATAAAAGTTGTATTTTTATATTTTTGGTAGGATTTTATGATCTTCTGATCCTATCTACGATCTCATCTTATAACTTTCAAAACAATCTTACATATAATCCCTATTTTATAAACCATGATCGAAATTAGACCATGTCTTAGAAAATAAATATAAAATATTATTTAAAAATATATTATAATGAATAATAGCACTTGCTAACTATGGTCGGCATCAAACCCACTTAAGTATTGCCTTTCCAGGGTGAGCATCAACTTTGTTCAAGATTCATAACCCCTTTGAATATACACTATAGTTACACTTAAGTGGGTTTGATGCCGACCATAGTTAGCAAGTGCTATTATTCATTATTTTTTAAATTTCCAAGGTGAGCATCAACCTTGTTCAAGATTTATAACCCCTTTGAATATACACTATAGTTACACTTTGTCTCCTAATTTATAATAGCGTACACTTTGCCCCCACTTAAAAATTACATCATATAAATAATTATAAAAAGATGATGGGGATATTTGCGTTCAAAGTAATTATACTTTTAATTAATTTCTAATGATTGCATACATTCTTTTTATCTATCTATTTATTATTTATTTTGGGACTAAAGGGAGTTTTATGAATTGTCAAATTTCTTTAATCAACTTATACATTATTTTGTTCATTTATAAAAATAAATACAAAATGTCTGAGATAATTTTTACAACTATTTTGTGTTCATTTTCATTTTGCATGAACTAAACGTGTTAAATATAAATTACTAAATAATTTTTAAATTAAAAGATATCTTATATAAGAATATAATTTCCATTTCACAATTAATAATAAGGTGCAAGAAGAATTATCTTTTAACTAAATAAGTACATTTTCTTTTTTTCTTTTTTTTTGGTATGACATCAAAACACACAAATTTTTTTATTTTAATTTTTTAATAATTTTTTAAAGTATAAAATGTGTAAAAAAATAAAATCATTTATATAAATAAAAGAAATCTACTTATTTTATTTTTAATATGTTTAAAAAAAATTGAAGAAAAAGTGTTGTAAAAGTTCGCTCTATTAATATTTAGTTTTAGAAATAAAAAATATATATCTATATAATTTTATTAAGGAGAATGTGATAAAAATTTTATTATTCTTACGAAATAAAAATATATTATATGGAATCATTAAACATGAAATAAAAAGGAATATAATTTGTATCTAAATGTTTGAAGGGTAATAATGTTAAAGTAAATATTCACATCATCTTTTTGTAATTATATCTATGATGGAATCTTTCAGAGACAAAGTATATATTTTTAGGGTTCAGGGGTTAAAGTGCAACTGATGTACAGATTCAAAGGAATAAAGTGTAATTAATTCATCTAAGCCCCATAAGTGGAATCGAGGTCAATGACTAGAAATTACAAGACAAATGGTTGGTTTGATTTTCATTTCTTAGCCCCAAACGATAAACAATATTAAACTATCATGTCACCCAAGTTTTGAGCGCAAGACATATCTTTTATTGGTTCGCAATCAAGATCATGCGCATTACTTGAAGTTGACCCAAAAAACATTTAAAAAAATTTGAACAACAATTTTTTTTTATTATTATCTAAATAATATGTTATAATTATTTTTTAATATGTTCTCTGATCATATTTTTATCTCATACACCTTACATTCTAAACATTCTAAAACGTTACTATAATATTTATTTTAAATAATAAGACATTACAAATAATAACTATTCAAACAGCGATAACGTTCTAATGAGGTTAAATAATACTAATTCACATCATGGACTGCTAGTAAAATCCAGCTACATGAAATTGAATTTATCCAACCATTTTCTAACTAGGGTTAATCCAAGACAAAGTCTTCTATTATGTTGGTGGCTTATGATAATGTAGAATCTGTGGCCGAATGCTCCATATATGCTTCATATTTCAAGTCGTTATGTGAATAGAAAATTTGTATAAAGCCATGGGAGTTGTTATTAATATTCAATAAATTCGGGGGAAAAAAAAAATTCCCCGTTGTTTCCTAGAAGCAATTCATATTTTCCAAGGAATTTCGACGACCAGTTCAATGAACAGAATATATAACTAGAAATTTCCGTTTATACATAGTTTATTTTTATTTTTTGGAGTTAGGTCCAAATTAGTTCGGATATGACATCAGACATGGAGATGGGGTCCTGAGGTAGATATACTTCCTTAGATTTTTTTTAGTATACGGATATATATATATATATATATTATTAATTGAAATATTAAAACGGAGTATTTTTGCTATTCTAGTAAAGAACGGATTAATTAATGGTTTGATATTTTACCCTTTAGTAGCACTTAAAGAAGATGAGGTGGTACAATTTTTATTTTTTTTTGGGGAGGGGTGGAGCGCAAATATTCAAATTTTTATTAAAATATCAATTTTAATAAAATTGAATATTTTATCTCCGATTACATGAAAAAAATATAAAATTATATTGTATTGTGTGCTAATCATCTTGCAATGTAAAATGACTTGCTGAACTGCTTAAAATAAGAATTCCTCCCATTTTCAGACAATATAATGGACTAATGGTTGTTTCAGAGTGGGATCTTTTCCAAAATTACATATTATCATGAAACAAAAATCTTAAATAGCCAACCTATTCAAGAGCCAATTTCCAGTTCTTATTAATTTTAGGAATTTGCTCCCAAAAATGTGTTGTTTGTTTAACTGAATCAATAATTCTCTCTTTGCATGGTACCTACAATAGAAGTTGTTTACTGTTAAAATAGACACTCGTTTTTAGCTCTCCGAATTTCATAAACTATAACAACTAGTGCAAGCCTTTTCAATTGATCTTCAAATGATGTTGAGCTCCAATATTAATTTACTAATCAATCTCTTAATTCCAAATATGGGTTGGAAAATTTGCAATGGAAAAAATAGGCGATTAGTTGTTTCCCCCTTTTTCATTGCAAAAAATTTACGGTGCACATTAGTCCCTCCGTTTTAAAATTATTGTCGCGTTAGATTGGTGCACACAGATTAAAAAAGTTATTAAATTGTATCAATTTTACAAAAAATAGTTCAAAGTGACTAAAATACTTGTTTACATTAATATCTTGATTATATAGTCATCCTTCCATTAATGTTATATTAAAGGTAAAAGTTAAAAAAATATTATTTAATACTTTTTTGATTTCCTAACGCGATAAATAATTTGAAACAAAACAATTTGTCTAACGCAAAAATTATTTTAATTAGAACGAATGAAATAATTTGTAGAAAAAACCTTTTCTCATGACAATTTTATCATCCAATTATAGATTTCTCAACTCTTAATAAAACTTTTAAGACCCAATCAAATTACAATGGTAATAACTTCATTAGAAATTCACCAATTCTCCATAAGCCAACCACACATAATTAAGAGAAACTAAATGTCTAAATCCATCCCTCCCCAACCTGTCTCTTAAAGACTTGCAAAAATAAAAAGTTCTTTTGGATAATCCACGTGTGTGCATGGGAATGGCCAACTTTTTCGAATTATTCATTCCCCAAAGTCATCCCACAAAGTAAATAATAGAGTATGCTCCAAGAATTCAACATGGATTATACCTCAATCATCAAGAATCAAGAAAATGATCAAAAGAAGCATATTAATACTAGTTATTATTATAGGATTAATGTGAAAAAAGCGAATTGCAACATGAAAAAAATGACTAAATGCAACTTCAACTACAAGTGGTGACAAATATTTCACTTTATCCACTTTTGTTTTTATTTAGTGTTATTATATTCACATTGTTTTACACATTTTTATTCCCATCTCCCCCACCTTTCTTTTTCTTATTTGCTTCTCCTCAACGTTTGGTAGCCAGATCGTCAAATTGTGATTGGACAAGTAACCCCCTTCCCTAAAAACCATTTATGTTATTTTAATAGGAATTAAAAATGGTATTGGCACTTCAAGAAAAACTTTTAATACTCCACCCACTCTTTATTAAATATATGAAAACCACAAGGAAAAATATTGGAATTTTTCTATATAAACCTGGTCTTGCAAACCGGGTAACACAAAAATTTGATCCTACATCCGATCCACAAGATTTAATGTATACAAGTTCTTGTTCCAAATTATTGCTTCTTCACATCCATTAGTAAATAAGTGCTACAAAAAGAGGTTGAGTGACACAAAAAAAAGTAAACCCCACAAGTGAACTAGTTTTGTTATGAATTGGGTATACCATCGACTCAACTTGGTCTCATTGAGTATTGTATTTGAGTCTAGGAAAATTAACCAGAACACAATTCACATACGTGTATCTATATATGGTACTGAATGAAAGTAGGTCTAAATAATTAGGTAACCAACCTTTTAATTATGTAAATTTCTACAATAAAAACATAAAAAGAAATTATTTTTGACCACTAATTACTACACAAATATGGTAGGAGAAAAGTCCCTTGTCACTGTCAAGCCTCAAAAATCTGTGTAACTAGACAAATTCCCTTCCATATCAATTGGTTGGACCAGCCAACCAGATCCACGGAGAAGTTTTTAAACAATTGTTCAGCATATTTAGTAGTTATTGTCTAATTAATGAGAGCTTTCTATTGGAGTGGAAGACAAAAGAAGAGTAACTATTATACATACCGAGTGATTGTTAATGACCGAAATAAAATTTCAACGTTCTACCAAGCATCAATCTGTCCATAAAAATTGAATCGACTACTCAACTCGTAATAGCCCGTTATCTGGTGGTGATAATGGGTCATGCAATTAATCATTAGATTCTTATTAAATTCGCGTTAGAAATTTTAAATCCGAACACAATCCGTTAAACATTTGTGTTGTATCGTATTGTGTCATGACCCGTTATTAAGGGATTTATCCAACATGACTCATGTAACCTGCTAAAACTTTTTACATTAACACAACAGTTATTTAATTTACTCTGAATGACATGATAGTCGACAATTAATCCATTGACTTATTTACTCGAATGACACGATATATTATTTAAGGATGTATTATTGTGTAAACTTTTATAAATATCTCAATTAATTAATAAATCGTATCGGATTACCCGATAGAAGAACGAGTTATCAAGTAAATGTTAATTGACACGATACAACCTATTTAATTTTATATCATTAACAAATCTAATAACAATCTAATTATATTCCAATAATATTGAGCCTTTTAATTTCGAATGCCACCTGTACCGTTAACATTCACCCGTTCGAACATCGCATTTTGAAAACCACTACAATCAAATACCACATGTAAAGGCCCACTTTTTCTAAAGTGTCACCTGGTTCAACCCGATCCACAAGACCGGTCCATGTTGTCACCCCCACGATTACTTCCATTGAGAAATACTAATAAAAAATGACACCCAAACACGGTCTTATATCGAACTAATCCTACGCTAGTGGAAAGAAATAGGAAATAGAGAGAGAGAGCGCATATATTCACTGGAAAAGCACACTTGTCCCTGACAGACCCAGTTGTCTCCACGACTTTTAGAGAGAGAAAATTCCCCCCAATTCCCTCCTAGAGAGAGAAACTGAAGTATAGTGAGAGAAACTGAGAGAATTGAGTTCAGATGCTGTGGAAATGGGGAAACTCTCACAAAATCCACAACTGCCAGTTATACGGCGGCAGCAGCAACAGCAACAGGGCAGCCGAATTGAGGCTGGCGGAATCTGTTCTAGAAACTTCTGTTGCCGGA
This sequence comes from Cinchona pubescens, assembly GCA_025175665.1. Lineage (NCBI taxonomy): Eukaryota > Viridiplantae > Streptophyta > Magnoliopsida > Gentianales > Rubiaceae > Cinchona > Cinchona pubescens. Next base: position 523,964 of record JANKKI010000353.1, read on the forward strand.
GGTTCTCGACGGCTGTGGATTTCAATTTTAAATGCGTTTTCGTTTTGTTACTAACCGTCAAAATGCCGTTTTTATCTCCTCCTTGCTTTCCGTTGTACATCTTTGCTCTAAGGAAATTGGATATGATGCAAAAGATTCCGTCAAATTTAGTGGTATGATGCATTCTCTAATTAAATTTGAAAATTTTAACTTCTAATTTACGCTTGAATTGCTGTGATTAGGCTTTTTGTAAGGAATTTTGTGGTTAATTTTTTTTTTTTTTTTTTGTGGGTATTTTGGACTAATGGGTTTTTCTTTTTTATGACGATATTGATCTATAATTTGAATTTTGAATTGATCGTGGAAGTGGACTTTTGGTGGGTTTTGAAATGGCAATATTTTCTTTTGTTAATTGTTATACTGCTAAACATGTGGTTTTTCAATTTTATTTTGCAGGCACCTGATTATTTCACATTTGATTGTTTAAAAATATGAGGATAATTCTACGAAACTTTTATTCCTTGGACGTTGATCAATGAAATATATGCACAGATATATCAGAAACTTCTGCCGGTCTTTAGTTTTCTTCCCTAATATTTGTTTTCTCTATTTGTGGAAGATTAACACGCTTACGAAAACTACTGAATTTTCTGAATTCCCTTTACCAGAAATAGTAAAATGAAAGAAGCAGGTAATTTTCTTTACTAAAGATATACGGCCGGAAATTTACGTAGTTTTTCTTGTTCTTTTCTTTTCAGCCAAGGTGCAAGCATACTTGAGACTTCAGAAGCCTGTAGGGCAGCTTCTGCCTCACATTAACAAACTAGAATATGATATCTACGAGGATATAGGTGGTCCTTCTACAAAGGTTTGCAATAAGCGTTTGTAGTACATTATGGTCATGTGTTTTTTGTTGGTGAAACGCATTATACTTAATACTAACATTAGCTTCTTTTCAATAGGTTGCGATCCTATCCATGCACCAGGCTGATGTATCGAACATTACAAATGTGGTATTTGGCATCCTTTCCGATCAGCGCAATGTCTCCATTAATCCAGTGTACCTAAGTGTGCTGAAGTTGTCTTTTATTGAGCTGAATTTCTTCAACAGTCCAACTTGACACTCACTAACACAACTTTTGGAAAGCCCTCTTCGTTTGAGATTTTGAAGTTTCCTGGTGGAATCACATTAATCCCTGAGAATAGTCCATTCTGGAATGTGCCACAGATCCTCTTTAACTTTACTCTTTACAATTCCATTTATGAAATTAGAGAAAACATTGATGAGTTGAAGAAACAGCTGAAGTTGGGTTTGGATCTGATGCCTGATGAGGTATAAACACTATTTCTGTAGAAGTATATTTGGCCGATATTGTTTGTCTTCTGAGACGTTCACTAAGTAGGAACATGGAGAAATTTTAGATGAGGTCTCATTTACTTTATTTTTTTATTAGTACATCCCCATATATTGTTGTTATTGTTCAGATAAATAGAATCTAATTCAACCTTGATTTTCCAAGGTTGACGTTTAAACAAACATAAGCTTGTATATTTGGGAAAATATGCAGAAAAATGAAGTATGCATCAGGGAAAAGTTTCATTCAGTATGCTGCAGTTTCTTTCATTCCATTAATAATCATGCAACAGAAGAAACTGAAATTGTCTTGCTTTTATAATCTACTTCAGATGTATTGCTTCAGAAAGCGATGGTATCTGTACTTGCGTGAATAGCATGGTCATAAGTTATACACCAATGTTAGGACTTTTTAGTAAAAGATTATAAATGTTGATCTCTTTTTTGCAGGTTGTATACCTACAGGTAACAAACAACAATGGATCTACTAGAGATCCTCCAGTTGTAGTTGAAGCTTCAATTACTTCAAACTCAGGGATTCTGTTGCCTGAGAGAATGAAACAATTAGCAGAAATACTTATGGGGTCCCCAAAAAATCTTGGCCTTGATATGTATGTTTTTGGTAAAGTTAAGGAAGTCAGGTTATCTTCTTCTCTAAAACATTCCCTTGATGTTTTGTCACCAGCCCCATCTCCATCTCCATCTCCATCCCCATCTCCATCTCCATCTCCATCCCCAACTTTACCTTTTTTTGGGGGATCTGATCCTCCTGCTCCTGTGCCTAATTTCCCTCCCTCCGCACCTTGCTCTAACTGTGATGCATATGCACCTTCTGATTCTAGTCATGTGAATTCCCCAAGCCCAGAGAATGACCATCTCAATTCTCCAGCACCTTCATCATCAGAGAATGTTCCAAATTGTGATTCTGGACTTTCTCCAAGTTCTTCATCACTATCTCATGGCCATCCAATTAGGCCTAATTTATCGCCAAGTGCTTCTACTCCTTACAGGGGACCCGTAGCACAGACTGCCCCTCCTCCTTTACCTGTAGTATCTTATGAATCTGAACATGTCTGGGACAAAGAAAATGGGAGACGTTTGGTGTCTCAACCACACACATTGCCCTTAATCTCGGCTTCCTCTACGTGTAAGTTGCTACTTCCAATTCTTTGATTGTTATTGCCATCGTATGTGTAATTGTTTATGAGGAATGCATTCTAAGTTATCTGTGTTGTTCGAAACCACTTTTGTAGCAGTGCCTTGAGTTTAATCTATATAACGTGATTCTTGTAATAGCTGGAATAGTACTTGATTTTAAAGATACAAAGCTAGAAACTGAGTAATATGAATATAACAAAGGAAAGCCTAGGAATCACACTCCTAGGGGTAGGCTTTAGGCTTTAGTCGGGAAAAGGAAGACTCCTTAAACAGATTGTTTAACATAACCGTGTTTCAGATGGTATTTGAGCTCATCATGCATGTCTTCTCTTGTCTTGTGAGTAATGAAGGGGGATACGAGGACAGCCAGATCAGACATGCACTATGCAAGCTTTAGCGGTTCATTATTGAATTGAAGTATGTGCAATTATCTGAAGTCACAAATGCCCTTTTGAATATTTTATTTTTTTATCTGAGAAGTTGTTGGAGCATAACCTAGTCATTTTCTGCTTACAATGTTGACTGCAAATCCTCTTGCATAATTAGTAAACTTGCTGGTGGAGTGTTTTTCCTTTTCTCATTTTTAATTATGTGATGAAAAAGTGTTTAATTGAGAGCATATACAGCATTAATTAGAAATTTCTTGGGAAAAGCAAATGTGTTGAGTAACTATGATCAAGCTGTATCTTTAGACTACCTGCAAAATTATATTTTGCCTTTAATTTCCACTTTAAAGTTTAGAGTCAGATTTTTCAATGTGTTGCTTACTACTCGATCATATGTTATGGGTATGCTTAACTCTGATGCTAGCTAGATGTTGATTCTTGATACCTCGGGAAGTTTTCTGTGATATTTAAGATCTCATTGTTGTATCTTAGTTCATGGCTTACGCCTACAACCCCCTATTTTTTTTTTTTTTTTGTTTAAAGGGTGGTTGGGGAGGATGGGAGGAAGAGAAGTCTGTGTATCTTGTCCGGGATTATTGATTCTGGAAGTTTGCTATTTGATCTTAAATGATGATGATGTTTTTGTCATTGTACACAACAGATCAGCAGATTTACTAAGATGTCTATTTGCAGATTTTGCAGTAGCCTCTCTCCACTCAGAACAATATCTGTTGGATATGCTTATTGGGACTCTTCGTATTCCACCTCATTTATTGCCCATCTTGATGACATTTGCTCCTCATTCTACTTGAGTGGAGTTACCATTTACCAGCATGAATCGTGTGGCATCTTGCAGTTTTGCTTTGGTATGACAAGAATTTCGGCAAAAGGCTTAGTTGGTAGGAAAGATAACACATGCAAGTGTATATGCATTAGAAAGTTGCGGGTCAAAGCCATGAAGGTGGCTGGCAACTCTCTTTAACTGTGCAATATTTGGACGAGAATTTCTGGGATGTTGTTTCCGAAGGGAATGACTCCTCAAAAGGCAGTGACTCTCAATGATGAAGTTGTTAGTTGTGCCTTGCAGTCTTTCAAGGAGAGCCAAATTGTAAACTGTGAAGGCTCTTCTTGAACATCTGCAACGGGCTAACCACAATTATATAGAAGAATTAACAAGATGTTCACGAATTGATATTCGAGAATATATACTAAAACCCTTTCTTTACTATTTATGAGAAGTTATGAAATAGGCCACTTTGTCATGTTTTATCATCTCTTACTCTATTTGTCACTACTTTCTTTTTCTGAAAAACACATTAATAAACTTGCCACTTGTTCGATCTTGCTTGCTATCGTTGTAGTTATCTAACTGGACAAATTGGGACCAATTTATGGCTTGCGGAAATCTCAATATCTCAGAAATCAGAAAGAACATGAAAATGGGCCGATTGCCTAACATCAAATACTTCACACAGCAAAGTGATAGAGGGCTTTTGAAACTCTACAAAAATTGTAGCTCAGTACCAGAAGAAATGTAGAAAGGTTGCATGTCGAAATATTATCCATCATTGACGTGTATATTTGACAGAAACTAATAACACACGTTTTCTCGAAACAAGAGCCAATTTTTCATCTATAGGAGTTGCCAACAATTTAGGATCTCCTGAAATTTACAATTATGATTCATAATCTGTTACAGTTAGGATTATGGTGTGAAACAAGTAGTGTTCCAAGACACTGACAAGATCAACATAAGTGACTGATTAAATCTACTGTATTTTTCTTGTATGCTTAATGACTTTTAAGATGGGAGCCTTGTCAGCAAAAACTTTCTGTCCATCGCGAGAAATGGACTCGAGCTCCCAAGCAGGACCAAGAAGCCATGAAGTTGCAGCTCCACCAATTAAGCCTCCAAGCTGAGAATTTAAGAATCATTATCAGGACAAAGATACTGAATCTCTTAAAAAACATGGAGGCAAAAAGCACCCAAAGGAATATGACTGGAAAAGCCTTTCTTTACGACATAACCATAGTTCTTGATTAAATAATAATAGTGCTCTTGATATCAACAGATTGAACATGAATAATGTTATGCATGGTAAAAATACTGTGTTGGAAATCAAATAGTTCTTGCAATAACTGCTGTGCAAGTTTTTTACTTCGTGTGCTAAGAGTCATTGCCAATGAAACTCGTTAATGTTATACAGCACAGAAAAATGAAGTTTTGCAGTACTTACATGTAACATACTTCCCCAGTTATCAATACCTTTAGACAAAATCCCAATTGCCTGCAAGATAAATAATCCATGGCATTGGATAAAACATATTCAGTACCAAAAATGAGAGGAAAATGTAGCAGACACATTTCTCAAACATCGAAGTTTAACCAGAGAAAATGCTTACACTATGACATTAAACTCGAAATAATTTGCAATAGAAAGGACAAGTTGTAGTGCATTAAAAACTAAGAAAGGCTACTACTTATTGAACATTAACAAGTTTGAGGAGTAAATATTTAAGAGTACTTGGGATGACCAATTGTAAGTTTCAAGACTTCAATGAGGAAAAAAAAGACTTCAATGAAATGCAACATGTTCAAATTCTAGATGAAAGTAACATGTGTACCATATTTAACACAATCACATTCGTTATATGTCGTAGATCTCGCTCACTGCCCTTAACCATTCCCTTGTGCCTCAAGACGAAAACAGCAAAAGATCCAACCTGATGATAGAGCCAACAAGCAAATTCAATCTTAGAGGCAAAACTTTAATACCTTTTGCTGAAAGTAGCACACGACACATAATTCCAACATTATATAAATTCTGAAAACAAAATACCCCTCAAAATATGTCACTTTAAATAAAAACAAAGTACAAAAGAAAGCATTCTGAATTTTCCATTAACAAAATTTAGTTCCAGTGATTTCATATACAGCTGCAAGATGTTAAGATCAAAGAGGGAACTTTTTCTTTTCAGAAATCGAATTGTGGAAAGTGTTTTATTTATTGGTCATAAAGAACAAAAACTGCTTTAGGAATTCAAGAACTTACTAATCCGAAAATTGCACCAGATGCACCAACTGCAGGTGCTTTAGATAGCCAATAGCTCATTGCAGAACCTGATCTTTGAATGAAAAAATCAGAACAAAATGAAAAAACAGTTGTTTCTTTTAAGATAAGCAAAGGAGTGCATAGATAAAAGACATATTGGTTGTTACTTGTAATTGCAGATGTCATATATACAGCAAGGTATCTTCTAGCACCACCAACGTTCTCGACCGCAGGACCAACAGAATTTAAAGAATAGCAATTTACCTGACAACTGAATTGCTTAGGGTCCTTAGAAGACAACCCAAACATGAACTTTAGCTGAAAAATTCAAATCATACCATGAGATGCCCGATATTGGCATGCAAAAAGGAAGATGTGACTAGCCTCCAAAGTTGCCCTTTGTCAATTAAACTATTAATCTGCATGTAGAAATGTGATGCAGTTACCACACAAAGTAAAGCTTTGTGAATCATAGAGAGTAATGTGAAGGCTTCCCAATTTTACTGCTTTGTCTTAAGCTAAAATCCCAATTTCAGTTATGAGTCTAACCTTAGCACCCCAAAATAATAGCTTTCCTTGAGTTGCAATTTGTGCCATATACACTCTGCAGGGTGGAGCCAGAGAGAAAGTTTTCATTGTTTTGGATATAAAAAACTTGGAAGATTGAAAAACTGGTTGGAAAATGGGGTATAATTTTCCTTTTCTATTCAGTTCCTTATTGGACTGGAAGAGATGGCAGGTAGAGCAATTTTTCCTGGCAAGTAGGACTATCAAATCCACTCATAATTTACTAAAAGATTATCCTTAAGTTCAATTTAAGAAAGTAATACTCACACAACATTAACAGCTAAGAGGACGGTGGTCCATTTCCTTCCATTGAATGAGAATTTTCTAGAAGTCTTTGAGTACATCTTCCCATCACCGCTCGAGCCATTTTTTTTTTCATCTCCATTGAAGAGATACAAACTCATACATGAGGCAGATATTGCATCATACGACCATTGAAGAATATCAAAACCTGCGTATTGGTTCGCCCTTTCATGCCACACGTCACTGAAGGAAGCCAAATGACCAACATAAGATGCACCCTGTACAAAAAAGTAAAAACCAGGTGACGAATCAACGTCATGAACTCAACAATATCCTTTGTGAAACTAATTATACAGACCCAGCTTACAACTCTACCTGTAGACTTCTAATGTATGTTTAAGTTATTGGCTCATAGAATCTTTCTTGCATCGTCACTTATGCTATAAAATTTAACCAACCATTGCAAGGTCTACAAGTAGGATTAAATCACGCTGTTTCTGCCTATCCTTTGCTGGCAGCCTTACCCAAATTCAAGAATTTATATTTTATACCAAGTGACAAAATGTTACCCTTCAGATGTACTTCAAAGTTGTTATCAAATTCCTACAACTCGAAATCTCGAAATCCAATTGCCCTTATGGAGTTTTTTGCACAATAACTAATGCAATTCTAGCCAGAAATCAGCTTCTATTTTACTCATAGATCCTGTTTGCACCCCAAAAAAAAAAAAAAAAAAAAAGGCAAGCATTTTTGTTCATCCCAGTAATCTATTAATTTAATCAGCACTACATCATTTATTTAGCAGACAATATTAAGATGCGAAAATAAGTTCAATAAAATACAATAGAGTGTAATATATTCATCAGTAAATAAAAATAAAAAGTAAAAAAAATTCTGAAACATAAAAAAGCAGCATTTGCAGAATTCAAGAAAGGAAAAAGGCAAGTACTTGATTTTCTTGATAACACGGGAGAAAATGGTGAGCAATAGGATGCAGGTGGATCCGGTGGCGGAGGAAGTGGCCCAGTCGGAGAGCGGCGGCGGTGATGACGACGTGGGTTTGAGTGGAGCCCACCTGGGATATTCGGAAGGAGAAGAATTTGGAGTCGGGCGGCAACGGAGAAGAAGCTGAACCCACCATGATATTAGCCTCGAATTTGATTCTTGAAAGAAGCCAATGCGACGTTACACGCACTCACACACTAAACTACTCTGAATACACACCGAATTCAACCAAAATTCCCAATACCCCAAAGGGCTCTTCTTTTTCTAGTATTAATAGTATAAAATTGATAAGATGATAATTGGGATTATTGACAACCAATCAGAACCAAGTGGCAAGAGGGAGGGAGAAGAAAAAGATTTCATAAGACTGGACAACTGCTGGTCCACCACATAGTTGTTTTACTTCCTTCCTTTATTTCCAGCTGCTGAATATTTTACTATTATTTGGATTTTAAGGGGATGTAATTATAATAGATTTTTTTTTTCTTTTTGAAATGTTTTTGAAAAATATTATTGTAGTAACATTTTATTAGTAAGAAAAAAGTGTATATGTGATAAATAGGTGATTGGATGGTGTGTATGTGTGTGAATTTTTATTTTATTTTATTTTTGTGAGGAGTGTAATGTTAGGTTATTAACAATTATAGGAAAAGAAATTTTGTTTTTCCTTAAATAGGTAGTGGAAAAGGTGAGAAGCCCAAAATAAAAATTATTTGAGAATTTATCAATTCGTTTTTTTTTCCCTTGGAATACATAAATTATGTGAAATTAAGATTATTAAAAGTAATTAGATATCTAGTGAACAATTAGTAGTACTCTTTTCAATTTCATGAGATTCTTCTCCAGTTTTGTTTTTCTAACAGAAAGGGGGAAAGCTAGCAGTACTAATAAATTTTTAAAAAAAAATGTTCATTTGAATAAGCAAAACAGGGGGAATTTATATCCATAACTTGCTGCAACATTCTCTCTGGCTATACCCAACAAATTTAAGAGACACAAATTGCTTACTGTCTCTTCCTACACATCACTGAAACCTTGTAGTAAAACGTTTTGGAAGGTAGTTATAGTTTCCATTTCAAGAAAAACAATGAACTAATGAAGTTTGAGCAACTCAAAGATACTCAACATATGTGGGATCAAATAATTGCATGACATCAAGAAAATCATAAAGTAAAATATAAAACAAATTTAGAACATTTTGTTTTTTCAATATTTTCTCCCACTTCTTAGTGATGCTTTGATTCTCGATGTATACAACTTAAAGTCTTTTGATTATTTCATATGATACGGTTTTACATCTCCATCTTCATATTTAGCCTGAAATAAATACATTCATAATCATCATATTGTACTAGACAAATTCTTTTATATAGATAGCATTTTACAAATATGCGGGTCTCAAATATAACATTAATATGGAACTCACTAATATATATAAGATCGTGATCACGTAAGAATTTGTCCAGTAGAAAAAAAAATAAATAAATTCAAGAGTGTGAATTCATACCTGTTAAATGCTCTTTTTCACGACATCATCAATACCAATCTCATCCATAAGATGGAAATTTGAAGTTGAATTTATCATTTTCTTTTAACATTGTGGTTTTTGAAAGAGGGTTGAAGCTAATACTTACCTGCCTAGAAGAATCGTTTTGACTAATAAGGTTTTCTGTACAATGATACTATTGCATGAACCAAGAAAGCCACCTGGTAATATCTGAGGAAAAAATGATTTCATGCTAATTATTAATGCTGGAGAAAGATAGAAAATGAACATTTGAACTTCATGTGTAATATGCTAAAATTGAACCATACCTTGATGATCAGTAGTTCTGTTTTCTAGATAATTGAAATGCCCGTAAGCCCAATCTGAGAAAAGACTAAAAGGCCACAGAGAAAAGAGCTGCAACATCCAATTTGAGTGTGGAGGAGAACTAGTTATCTCTTCTTGATCATCAAAATTATTAACAGCTTGTTCTTCTTGGAAGCTGTTGTTGGATAAATCACTGATCTGATATCGACAAACTGGACAAGTATTGTGGATGTTCAGCCAAGGAATAATGCAGATGTGAATGATAAAAGTGTTTGCAAGGCAATTCTCTAACTTCTCCCCCGATTTCGAACTCATCTTTGCAAACAGGACAATGAGAATCATCAGCTAGATGAGTCGAGGTGAGGACAGTTGTTGGCAAAGCATCAATAGCTGAAGTAGGCGCAGGAGGCCGTCCAGGCCAGTCGTTTCGAGTTAATTCTTGAATTAGCTCCTCCAATCCATCCTCGGAAGCTGCATCCCTCGTATTTGGTCGTAGAGGGACTGCATTTTGTAATCCAGGGATGGGTCCTGATGGCTCATCAGGGCCTATAAAATCAATTAGTACACGAGCTCGACGCCTTTGTTGAGTTTCATTTGGATGATTTTGTTGCCTAATTGAGGGATCAAGCATGAGAGCCAGTGCATCGAGTAATCTAGTAATTAGGGGTTGGTTCGAGCCTGTTGAAATCGCCCGAAAGGAGCCTTGGCCTGGAAATATCAAGCTCGTACCTAATCTCACCGAGGCAACGTGGACAAAGTATTTCAGAAGGATTTGTTGTGGTGGTTCGGATTGATCTTTGGCAATATCGACACCAGTAGTAATGGTATGTTCTCATTCTCTGGATTCCGTTGACAACCACACGCGAACGAGGGATTAATGACATGTTTTTTGGGGTATTAATGTGTTAATTTGAAGGGATTAAAGTTGGACAAGAGGGTTGTCTGATAGAAGGTTTTATATAGTGGAAGACGTGTTTGAACAGTAGAGAAAGGAATGGCTTTCTGGAATTGCAAATGCAGATTCTGTCTACATGATTAAAGAGCTGTTGTTAGTTTTCCTGCTTTCTTTGCTTAATCCTATGTGTCTCCTGTGATTAAAGCAAAGGATGAGTGAGATATGATGCAAGGTTAAACATACCAACTCAAATTTGATTTTCATAGCACAGTATTACTTGTCATTTATTAGTATCTATTCATTAGTACTAAGTATTAACATGCATTTTTTTTTTCTTTTTTTGGGCTTTGAAATGTCTATTTTGGTGAAGTTTTGAATGTATGCTTGTGTATGAAGTTTACTACTGATTTTTCTTGCCTTGTCCAGAGTATCTATGAAAAGTACCTCTTTGGCATATGCTTGTTGGAAAGGTAGATTATCTTACATTGCCAAAGAGGGGGAGAGAAGAAAAGGGGTGAAAATCTTTTGGATTCAAGAATCAAGAATGAAAGATTTGGTAAAGCTATGACACAAAAATTGTTGTTCAAAAAAGAAATAACACGAAATCTACACGAGAATGGTGGTTTGTAAGAATGTTTAAATAATTGACATGTGGCAAGATGAAGGTACAAGAAATTTATATAGTAAATATAGGAGGTAAAAGATGAATTATTAATTAACCACACAAATTCAAACTACTTTAATATTATTTTTAACTACTTTTATTTATTTTAAAATAGTTATGTTCTGTGCACATATATTTCTAATAATTATGAATATTAAATGACAAGTATAAATGATGTTGTTCATCATAAGATAAAAAAATAAATTTAAACTTATAACAAGTACATAGTTATTCCAAATAACTTTGATTGAAAAGAAAGAGATTTAACCTTACACAATCTAATTACATCCTAGAAAGAATACTTTTATCAAAAAACTAATAATCTACTCTATTGCAAAAAGGTAGCGAATTTTTAAAATAATTTATTTTTTGTATACTTTCAACGTCATTATTTTAACAATGATTTAATTATATTATAGCTAAAAGTAATCTCAATATTATATTTTCTCCATTTACAAGTATGCTTCCGATTGCTATTAGTACTTTTTTTCCTTTTCTAATTTAGAAAATAACTCAAACTTTCTTTTTACTATGTGATCTGCACAAATTATTTTGACAAATTACATAATTTTAAAAAGATTATTGTACAAATAATCTAATCCAGTAAATGCCACATGCTGAATGTTGGGTTATAGTAGATGGAATGGATTTTAAACTATATGTTAAATCAAAATGCTATTTTTTTTTTTTTCGGGAAATTACAGAAAAATGTTGCATGTAATGTCATTTCTATTTTTGTTTTCTATCTATCATTAACAAACTAAGAAAAATTGCCATAATTCAACTCATAACAAATTCTATAAGCCCTAAATATTCAAAAATTAGACTTTTCCTTCATAAACCATCAAGTAACATTAAATTAGGAAAACTAATTACAAACTAAAGATTTTGATATTTCAATTATTGTGTTCTTTGACCATTTATATATAAACTATTAAGTTTATTCATTTCCAAATCATATATAAGAGAAATATGATAGATACTGATTTCAAAAATGATATGGCATAATAAATAGTTACTATTGTACACATGTTCAATATAATTTTAAAATATATTAACTTATACATATCTTTATAGGAAATAAGCATAAAGATTTTATGTGTATATTTAATAGAAAAAATATGAAGACTAAATACAATTTGTAATCCCACAAATATATATATTTTTTTGACTCGTTCACATATTTACTTATATCACTTAATAAATCGTCATTCACACTATTTCTCCTCTCTAACTTTTATCTATAACCACCTCTATATCTTAGTCACTTGTGCAATAAACTAGAAATTCTTATGACTGACTATTACTCTATTTAATAACCATGTTCCTAAATCGGTTATTACTTGATATTGTAAAACTTTAAAATGTTGTTCGTTGAGTTTTGTTTTTCTTATTTGGTTTAATTGTTGAAAGTTTCCACTAATGATTTTGAGAAACTACACAATTTTATAGAAAGATTATTGTACAAACACAATAATCCTTTAAATGGCACAAGTTAAATATTAGTTATAGTAGATAAAATAAAATCTATACCATATGTTAGTATACGCTATTTTTTTAAGAAGTTATGAAAATTTGTGATGTGTAATATGATTTATTTATTTATTTCTTCAGCTTCTCACGAGTTATAAAACTCAGTTTAGGAGGTGTTTGGTTCACATTCAGGAATCAGAATTGGAATGAGAATCATAAACCCCACTATTGGTATGGATTTATATAATTTTCCCTTACTTGTTTGGTTTAACATAGGAATGGGTTTCATTATGTTAATAAGTTACTCAACTTGAAACCCATGTCACAAGTGGGGGATGAAAGTAGGTATTTTCTAACACTTTGATTCTCATAGAATGATTCCCATAGTGTTCAACCAAACACCATATATGAGTATCATTAACTTTGATTCTCATTTCCCCTCTCATACCCATAAACCAAACACCTCATTAATTTTAAAAGATTAGCATGGCTTTCGAATTTTAAAATCGATAAATAATAAAGTTTTTATGAAACTACATAAATTACATGATCAAAATCCTTATGTGGAATTAATTTCAAATAGTATGTTTCACCACTTATTTTTGAAAAGCCCACTTTCCCCCCTAAAAGTCTAAAACTAAATTCGCATGTCATACCCAAATCCTTTTAGGCTAATACGGGCTGGATGTCCATAGACCAACAGTTTAGGGTTAGTGTTGGTTGGTTGTACAATCTATTTCATGCTATGTTTCAGTAGTTAAATTTCTTGGTTCTTCTATTTTATCTGTGTATGTGTGTAATTAAATGTAATCCTTAAATCATCTAGTTCTGTAAATTTTTTGTTCGATATGTTTATCAATAATTAAATTAAATTTAAATAAAATTTATTATTTATTAATAATTTTTAAAACTCATCAAAATCCAACTTAATAAAGTTAAAATATTAAATTTATACACAAAAAAAAAAATCAACTCGAATTCATTTCAACAAAAAATATGGATTAAAAAGATATAGTAGTACAAATCAAATTCAAACACCTTTTCAAAACTGTTAATATAATCAAGTTTGTTTGAATAATAGAATATTCCTCATTGTTTCGATATATTTTTTTTTTTTTAAAAGTGCAAGTCAGCCACCGGTTCACCTGAAAGAGTCAACCTGTACCTAAGAACCAAGCTACCGAGCCGACTCAGAAATCCGGATTGGGTTGGTCGCATAGTTTCCACCATCAAAACCCCCAAAACTTCTCCTCTCTCTCTCTCTCGCTCTCTCTCTCCACTCCTACTCTCTTCCCAGAGAGGGGAAAAACAAAGAGGAAATTATTTTCCTCTATGAAAATCAAATCTCCCCTCAAATAAACACCTCTTTATTCACCAAGAAAATTTTAAAAAAAAAAAAAAAAAATAGAGAGAGAAAATGGCTCACGCAGTTTTCCAAACTGCACAAATCATGCCAATCGAAACCATACAGCGTCCGTCCACCACCAAAACCTTATCATCCAACAAAATTCCATTTTTACCTCCTTCCACCGCTACTATTCCTCTTCACCCACTTCCGCCGCCGGCCGCCGCGAAATTCTCCAAGTCTATTGTAATCAAATCTTCCTCGTCGGGGCTGGTTGATGGAATTGGAAATGCCCCTACTATTACTCACTTGGAACGGTGTTTTCAAGCTCTGCCGGCGCCTTCTTCGATGCATTCCCCGGTTATGAAGAAGGATTACGGAGCTTTTGGTGCGGTTACGTTGGAAAAATCGAAGCTCGACACGACGCAGAAGCAAACCAAGTCTAGTCCCGAGGTTTTTTTTTTTTCCCTCTAAATAACGAACATTTCTTTTTAAAAATTATATTTCTTGAGAATTTTCCTGAAATTGTTTCTAGTTCTTCGGCTATTTGAATGTTATACTTTGTTTAGTTTGCATTTTTGATGACCTAATTTTTGGTTAATTCGTTCGATTTTTGAACTTTTAAGTTCCTGTTATTTAATTTAGCAGTGCGAATGGCTTAATTGAAGCTTAAAGATGTTTATCCGGGATAAAATAATAATAATAATAATAATTGGTTTGATTGTTGAATTGAGAAGATAATAGTATGGTAAAAAGCTGAATTTCTACATGACATGCTAAAAAATTTCCATAATATGGTATAGTGGTGCAATGTCGAAAAACGAACTATAAACTGAAATGAAATGTGATGACTTCACAATTATGATCTTACTTTACGACTATCGTAACCAGTAGCCACAGCTTGCGGCCTCTTAAACAGGACAGGACTAATACTCCCAAAATAGAAAAGTTGTCTTCTAGCTTACCTTACTGGTTGGCATATAATTGTTCTTTATTTTAAATATGACAACACCTTGGAAAATGATTTGGCAAATACTTACAATATGGCAGCTGGCAACCGGTGGAGGTGGCGGTGATATTGGAAAGATAATTAATAATGGTGGTGGTGATGGTGGTGATGATGATGGCGATGACGATTCCTACTTTGATGACTTTGATGATGGTGATGAGGGGGATGAAGGTGGACTTTTTAGGAGGCGAATTATCTTTCAGGAGGTAAGACTTGCAAACTGACAAAATTGTGCTGTTGTTACTACTTTAAATTAATTAACCATACTATATTTGACATTCATATATGATTGATGGCCTTTCTATGTCTTGACAGCTATTTGACCGGAAATTTGTTGATGCGGTGATTGAACGAGTGGCAGCGGACAATGATGGATTTGCCTGCTGGATTTCGGCAAGCTTACGAAATGGTAAGTCATGTTTTTATTTTGATATCTGCAGGAGTAGTGTTGTGTTATTTCTGATGTTTGGTAGCACTCAGGGTTTAGTGAGCTCTGCTCAAATGGTGAAGTTTTTGGCAATCAATGCCAGGCCTACCACTACTAGGTTCATTTCTCGTTCGCTTCCTCAAGGGTTGTCTAGGGCATTTATTGGCAGGTACATTTAGCTAATCCTTTTTCTGAAACTGGTGAATGCAAGTATCTTTACAATTCATGATCTATTCTTTGCATGGTTTAGTTGTGCTTGTTTGACAACTTTTCATGCATTAGGTAGTTTTCTAGCAGCATACCTTAATCCATCATTAAGTTGTGAAAACTTTAGATAATTAATTAAGTTCGTTGTAGAGATAGCATTGTTATATTTGTTCTTTGAGATTTCTTCCAGCTTCCATATTGTTCTAGGCTTCATCTAGCAATATTAGGGACTGGTAAATGAAAAACAGAAGAATGCAGACTGAGTTGGAATTGGCTGACTTTTGAGCCTTGTCACACCTTAAGTTATTTAAACACACACTGTTTTTTCAGTAACTTGGAGTATGTGTATCAGATTTTCATTTCATTTCTGAGTTTTAGTCATTGCACGTCATAGTTGGTTTTCCTGAAGACCTTCAGTATATGCCTGATATCTGTATATATTCCTTGTTGCAGTTGCACATACTTCTTGTTTCTTCTGACTTTTGGGATTCATGATTTCCGAGTTGTTTCTCCTGATTCTCTTTCATATTTTTAAAATTTGCTCTCAGCTCATTTATTTATCTTGGGAGTTAATTCAGTTCTGATTGAACTGGGAGTCTTGCATGAATGGTGTGTCTGTACTCTCTAATTCCCACTAAGGTCATTCATGCATCAGTTCCAGTTAGCCTAAAGCTAACAGGAGAGATGCCATTATCTTTTGGAGGTTGGTGCTGAAATTCATATTGCATGTCACTTTTCTGAGGTGCATATATTATTATTGAAAGTAGGATCTGTAGTATTGAAACTGGAGTTCACCACAGGCTAATTGGGAAATCATTGTCTTGTAAATATTTTCTGGTATTATACCTGGATATTGATGGAGAGATAAAAATTATAAAATAGAAAGGTGAGGGCCATGACAGAGAGGGACTGCTGGATGATGGTGAGATGCAAGTTGTTAAAAGAGTGTTATGTTGCTGGAAGGAGGATGGGCTTTAAATGTGGTCATGGGAAACAAGAAAGAAAAGAAAAGTACTTGATGCAAATATTGAGATCTGCTGGAGTTTCCGAAATTAGTCCATAATGAAATTCTCAGTATATTTATGTTTTGATTTCTTGGTTTGGACTTTAAGATCATGTAGTGTGAGTTAAGAAAATTGATCTTGCATTCATAATGTCGAGCCTGTGTATTTGTTTGAAACTTTGTCATTTCTTTCATCCTTCTGGAGATGGAGTGGTGGCAGGTTTTTTGTTTCAATACTTGAAATATCAGGCCAAATAATGATCATTATTTCTACAAATCTGAGTATTGTGCTGATAACTGACCCAATTTTCTTTCTTTAATCTTTGCCTATTGACAGCTGGATACTCTTTGAGTGTGGCCTTTCTACACATGCAGTTTCCTTTGACTTCATTTTCTTTTTGCAGGTTGAT
This sequence comes from Cinchona pubescens, assembly GCA_025175665.1. Classification (NCBI taxonomy): domain Eukaryota; kingdom Viridiplantae; phylum Streptophyta; class Magnoliopsida; order Gentianales; family Rubiaceae; genus Cinchona; species Cinchona pubescens. Next base: position 540,955 of record JANKKI010000353.1, read on the forward strand.
TGCAGATCCAGCATTTCTTTATAAGATGCTTCTAGAGCAGGCAACTACAATTGGTTGCTCTGTTTGGTGGGAGGTGAAAAATCGCAAGGAGAGGTTAGAATTTTACCTTACAACTGATTTGATTTGTTTTGTTTTGTTTTGTTTTTTTTAAAGATTTTTTAGTTTTTGTTCTTCGGTGAAAAATTTTCTTTTACAATTGCAGGATAAAGAAAGAATGGGATCTTGCCCTTATTAATGTGCTGACAGTGACCGCTTGCAATGCTATTGCTGTTTGGTCACTTGCTCCTTGTCGTTCATATGGGAATACATTTCGGTTGATTATGATTTGCAGAATACATTGCAAAAGCTTCCGAAGAACATATTTGAAATGAGTTATCCTATGAGAGAATTTGATTTGCAGAAGAGACTTCATTCTTTCTTCTATAAGGCTGCAGGATTGTGTATGGTTGGATTAACTGCAGGAGCTGTGCAAGGAGCAGTTTCAAATCTTGCTGCCAGCAAAAAGGAGGGAAGGTAACTATTCCTGTATTTTAAAAAGAAAGAAAAAAAAAAAAAAAGGAAAGAAAGAAGGAGAAAGTTTTCTCCATCCATTTGCTTATCAGGCTGTTTATTGTAGTGTAAATGTGCCCTTTCTGGTGTCTTGGTAGGTTATCTGTAAGTATTCCATCTGTAAGAACTAATGCACTTGGTTATGGAGCCTTCCTTGGTCTATATGCGAACCTACGCTATCAACTATTATGTGGATTGGATAGATCACTTGTCAACTATTTTGATGTCATTGGAGTGCCTCTGTTCTTTAGCACAGCCTTAAGGTATGCGTTTCTGCCTACATTTATCCATAAATCCTGTCAAATATCTTTAGACCAAATTTTTATGTACCAGATACACTAGCATATACACTCGCATTTTACAAAACAATCTTTCAGTTCTTTGTTTCCTTCTTTATTTCTTAAATGCTCTTAAGACTAGCTTTTCTCTGGACATTCATTGCTTTGTGTAGTTATTAATCTTGCTCATTGGTTCATATTTTTTATCTTCTAATTGAGTTGAACAAAGTTTCACTTTTTGTTGGTAGGTTTTCCCTGCATCTTGTTTTTGAGTTGCCATAGGATGGTTTAGTATATTACAATAATTCTGTGTTGCTTTCCGTGTTACAGGAAAATTGGTGGCCTGTTGTATTTTCTGGTCCAATAGTGTTTTTAATGTCATACAATTTTTTGTTGCCATAGGATGTTTTAGTAGACTACAATAATTCTTCTGCATTGATTTTAGTGTTGTAGGAAAATGGCCTTGTTTTGAGCCGACCTTCCTGTATATTTAACGTCATATATATCAGAAGAGTTAAAGGGAATCCTACTTCTTAGAGAGTTTTAGTAATTTTATAAAGAGTAACAAATGTCTACAATTGGTTGTTCAAATGTGTGTAGGGTCTTGAATGTTCAATTGGGAGAGACATCAAGGTTGGCCTGGCTTGGCATAGAGGCTGATCCTCTGGCTGAGTCAGATCTCTTGAAAGCGTACAGTAGACCATCAGAAAGTATCAATGAAACTTCATTTTCTAAATGGTTCATATCCAAGAATGCAATTGTTTCTGGCCTTGGTCTTTTGGGCATTAAACAGGAGCAGAGAGACTCTACAACTGAAGGTGAAGCACCTACTCTCAAGGGTAGGAGGAAGAGAGTTGTGAAGAAAAAGGTCACAAGAAGTCGAGTATAGCTTGGTTTGATGCAACACACATCAGTTCAATTTTGCAGCCTGGTATGACTCTGATTTTTTGGAAAGCAGTGTGTAGAGACCGGCGAGAATCTGTTCAATCACCGACAATTATTTCCTTCTCATGGAAGCCAATCACGGGTCGGGCGGAGATACAAGTGGAGTGATGAGACATCATGGAATTTTTTCTGAGTTTTTTTCTTGAAACCATTCTAATTTCAGTCTCTGTAGAATTTAATGATTTATGAATAGTGTCTAATTCACATCTAAATATCAATTGGTATAGTCAAGGTGTTCAATATTCGTGTGTTGGTTCAACCTCTCAAGAACAATTTACAGTGGGTTTTTGTGGCCGGTTTATATGGGTTGAAAATTGGTCGCTTGATGATCTGTCGAATTCAGATTTTAGATATTATCTTCACTCGAATAGGAAGTAGTTTCATAATAAGTATCTTTACAATATGGTTGTTTTAACTCTAAATTTCTTATATTTAATTGTCCAGAAATTATCTTGACTCCATGATAATTCAATCATGCTCTACATTAACAAAGACATGGAAAAGTAATGTGAAAATTTTTAGTGACAGGTAGATGTTGGAGTAAATGGTGAGCTCTTGAATACATCTACTAAATCTGAATTTGACAGAAGAATGAAGAAAATTAATTTAACTACAAAACAAAAAAAGAAAATTATTTTGAGGAATGCAGATTGGAGATAAAATGTACCCAAAAAAAAAAAAAGAATTTGCGATAAAAACCTGGAATAAATCAATGAATTATGATAGGCTTTGTGAAGAAAATTAAAGGCCCTTTCGAGAAAGGGTAAAAAGAGAGAGGACAACTAGTGTGACAAACACCAATATTATAGCAGCTACTGTAACTTTTTAGTCATGAAAGTTGAATCAATGACTTTTTGCTTATGGAATCTCAAAGTTTGTTGTTTTCATTCCAAATTTACAATATACCGACACAATATACAAATTGTTGTGACTCGGGTGATTATTCATTATTCTTAATATTTTTAATAATTTTATAACACATTTTTTAATTTTTTTAAAAAAATTTGTACTGTACAAACTTTTAAAGTCAAGAAAATAATTTTTTAAAAAAAACCTTACAATTCCCCAAAATCTTATTACCTAAAGTGCATATTAATTAACTAAAGTTTCTTTTTCTTTGAAATCTTCCAATATGTCAAGCTACTTGATGATACTTGGATTATTCAGAAGAATGAAAATACATGAAAGAGAAAAGAAATTCCATAAAGTAAAAAAAAAAAATCAACAGATGAACACCCGTATTACTCAAAAATTCCCCTCCGATCCTATGAAAAATTTTATTTTGTATATGACCAACTACTAAAATGCTTAATAGTTGATCTTTAAGTGTATGAAGGGTTTCCATTTGGCATTAGATGCCACTCATTTATAAATCGTGCCCCCTATTTTTATATAAATGGATTCCATGCTAAATAGGATCTCCTCATTAATTTAAGGGTAAAAAATATTTTTAGTCCCCAAAGTTTGGTCCTGTGACACTTTTAGTCCCCAAATTTCACAAAAAAAAAAAATGAATCATGTCCTTCATTTTTTAAGTTTCAACTCAAGTAAGACAATTGACATAAACATAGCATACTTTTGATTTCTATATGACTCAAATCTAACAAAAAATTATCCCGTATCTTTTACTTTATCTTGCCTAAACTAATAAAAATAGTTTGTTCACATAATTTTGAACAAAAAAGTATGTCATATTTCTATTATTTGTACTAACTTAATAGAAATTTGAAAAATAAAAGACGTGATTTATTTTCTATGAAACTTCAAAGACAAAAAATATCAATAGGCCAAACTTTGGGGACTAAAAATATTTTTTATCCTTAATTTAAAATCAGCTGCTAGGTCTTGCCTTAATAAAATTTCTCCGATCCTATAACAAGATGACGTGGATACTCGGGCGCCTTAAAATTCGTCAAAGGTGAAAGTAGTATCAATCTCGTATATATCCATCCATATACAGAGTTAGCTTTCCCAGACGCACACCTGCTTCTTCCACTTTGGTTTCCATAGTGCCACCGCTCCCTCTCCTTGAGATGGCGACGCGTGTGCCACACAGGATGGACAGCCTCTACTCCTCAATCCATTACTTTCTGGAAAAAATGGATCATCCAACAATCACCCAATTTGAATGGAAAAGAGGCCACACATTCGCCTCCACCCCACTCTTCCTCACTCTCACTGTCCTAACCTACCTCACTCTCACCTACACGCTCCACCGCTTTCCACTCCTCCCCACTCTCAGCCCCACCACCCTCCGCCTCATCACCGCCTTGCACAACCTCATCCTCTGCCTCCTCTCCCTCATCATGGCCTTGGGCTGCACCCTCTCCACCCTCTACCAAATCCAAAACGCCCACAAGGATTGGACCTGGGCCGTCTGCTTCCCAGCCCATCAGGCCCCGCCTATCGGGCCCACTTTCTTCTGGGCCCATATTTTCTATTTATCTAAGATTCTCGAATTCGTCGATACACTTTTAATTATTCTCAGTGGGTCCCGCTCCCGACGGCTGTCGTTCCTCCACGTGTACCATCACGCAGTGGTGGTGATAATGTGTTATCTTTGGTTGTCTACTTCGCAGACGCTGTTCCCCGTGGCGCTCGGACGCATCCACGTTACCAACGCCTCGGTTCACGTGCTAATGTACGCCTACTACTTGTTGTGCGCTCTGGGGCAGCGTCCGTGGTGGAAGAGATTGGTCACAGACTGTCAGATTATCCAGTTCGTTTTTAGCTTTTTGATTTCGGGTTTGATGCTTTATTATCATTTTACCGGATCCGGGTGCTCCGGAATATGGGGCTGGTGCTTTAATGCCGTTTTCAATGCCTCCCTTTTATTCCTTTTTGTTGATTTTCATTCCAAGAATTATGCCAAGAAGAAAAAAGATCATGATAAACGGTTATGATTTGATAATCTTGTTTTTATTTTTTATTTTTAGATGTGCTTTTGATTCGAGGGCATGATGTAATAGACAATTTTCTTTTCCGAAGTCAATTTTTAAAACAAATTATAATGGAATTTTGCTTATATAAATACAAAAAACTTCAGTAAAAGAAGTGTGAAATACTTTTCTCATCCATTTTCATTTTCATATTAGTGAGATATAAATGTTTCACTAAATTTTTTAACACGTGTGTTAAAAAAGGAACGAAATAAATATCAAGGATGAAAAAATGAAAATTTATTCCTTATTTAAAATCATCTAAATTCAAGAAAATAGTGATTGATTCGATGAATAATTTTAAATTTTTTAATAAAATATGATTTTCTTTAATATTTCTTACAAGAACAAATGGGCTTTATTAGTGCATGACAACATTTTAGCAGTAGGATGCTATTTGCCTTTTTTCGAGAAGAAATACTTTAATAGATCTGATTTTTTATTTTATTTATAAATTTTATAGTGTAAATTAAATGATAAAATTTATGACATCAGCTCATGTAATTAAAATTTTATAAAATTTAATTTTGATCGTAAAATTTATAGATAATGTAAAAAATCGAATCTATGTACATATTTTCCTTTTTGCAATGCATAACTAATTCCTTGTAAAAGCAACGTGTCCAAATAACCACTCAATTTTTTACTTGTATGAATTTTGGTCATTAAATTATTTTTGTGGCTAAATAAGTCACTAAAATACTAAAGAAAGGGTCAAATTTCACTCCTCCTGTAAATTTCATCCGGCTTCATTTTGCAGTGGAAGGGCAAAATTGTCTGTTTAGTTTTTTTTTTTTTTATCTTTTTCTCTCGGGCTCTCCTTCTTATCCTTCCCTCTCTGTCTCAACCTCACATCACAATTTCTGTTATGAGGCCGTCCCTTCACCGGCATGAGCAAATTTACTCTACTATGCACCACATCTATTTTATTTGATTTGACAAAATTATCAAATAGACAAACTAAGAAGACAGCAACTGTGTGTTGTTGAGGATGTAAATGTTTTTTTATTGAAAATGTTAAGCTCTAAAACATTGAAAAAGCAATGAAAAATCTAAGACAATTGCTTTTGTCAATCTTGTGTTTGATGAAATGCTGTAGTGAAACTTGAGAAAGACAAGTAATTTTGAGAGCTTTCAATATTCTATTGCACGGGGTTGCGAGAGGAGCATCTTCGACATCCATGGCTTCTATCACAACCGTCGGAGAAGAAACTGGGGGATAGGTTTTGGGATTGAATGTTTTTTTCCCTTTTATTCCATTTTTATGAGTTCTCGACGAGGCTTTTTGCATATTGTGTATGTTGTCTGCGGCTAAGAGGAACTCCGGTCAGAGCAATGGACGGTGACGGCGCCACTTGTGGCGCTAATGGTTGCCTTTCTTCTGCCATGGGTGCTGCACTCGGAAGCCTCTGGCGTAGGTGACTCAGAGAAAGGCAGAAATTAAAATAGAAAAGTTTGGATTAAAATACGTCTTTGGTTAAAACTTTTTTTTTTTTTTTCTTGTCTTATGAATATGAGAAGAAAAGTTGTGCAAACAATTTTGCCCATAAAAGATTCCTTGTCCCTCTCACATGCATGACTTAACAGAGGATTAAACAGAAAAATAAAAAGAAAGGACAAAAGTCGACAGTTTTATTAATTTAATAATCTATTAGACCACAAAAATAATTTTGTGATCAAAACTCATACAATTTACTAATTTAGTTTATAATATTTTTGGTATTTTGCTCTTTTTGTTACGGAATAATTGTGATTGTATATATATACAGCAAACGCTAAAATGATTACTATACTTTTAAAGTTTACAAGCTATAGTCACCAAATTAATTTTATGGCCAAAACGATCACTGGCTTCTAAAATGTCATTTTTTCCCCATTTTATTAAATTATTATGTCAGTACCTCCGTTTGTGTGAGTTATGCGTCTCTTAAGTGACGCAAGCAAAATAAGATGTAATTTAAAATGTCAAAATAAAAGAAAATAAAAATTTTAAGTAAAAAATAAATTATTATAAAATTTTGCAACAGCCCTAACTCTTTCCTTGCTACATCCCATCCCCCTGCTCCTTTCCCCTACAGGTGAAGACCACCCCTCCTTTCCCTTCCCTTCCACCACCGCAGCACCACCCCGTCCCTCATATCTCCTTTCACTGTTTCCCCGCCACACAGCAGTACTCCATCTCCATTTTGCATCGCCAGATCCACCACCCGAGAAACATCTACACCTCTTCCCAGCCACCACTTCCTTGCCACCTTGACCACTTCCTCTCGACCACCTTAGCACCACCCCGTCCCCCATCCCCTTCTCTCCACTATTTCGCTACCACATACTAGTACTCCATCTCCATTTCGTACCCCCATATCCATCACACCACCTCCTCCCAGCCACTACTTCCCCACCACTTCCCTGTCTTTTCGCTTTGTGGATTTTGGATTCTAATTGATGGCGGGGTTTGAAACAGCTAGAGATGAATGGGAATTGGAATTGGAATCTGAGTCAACCGGTTCTTGATTCACAATTTCCAATTTTTCTCTCGAATTGTTATCTAAATTCACTAAGAACGAGAATTTGGCAACTCGATCAACGAGAGCAGTGTCGAAAAAGAAAATAACCAGTGTAGTTGGCGGAGGAGAAGGACTTTGATCGAATTGCTCAATGTTGCTAGGTATTAATGTCTGTCTCTTTTTTAGCAATGTCGTGCTCCCACGAATGGACTATAAAAAAGCTCCATTGCTTGATTCGTCAGAAGTTTGGACAATTTCGTTAATGGGGAGAGGGTTTTTGCTTATGGACAATTTTGTTCTTGATTAGGTAATGTGAGAGGCACATGAACGCATTAACAAAGGAACTAATAGAGTACTTTAATGGAATAGACAAAAAACGACATTTTTAGAAGTTCGAGTGATTTTTTTTGCCATAAAATTAGTTTAATAACTAAAACTCACAGATTTTAAAAATGTAGTGATCTTTTTAGCAGTTTGCTTTTATATATATATATATATATAAATAAGAACCCTTTTTTGTGAGGAGTTCTAAGAAATTGACATGTAACATCATATTATACAAAGAAAATTTACTTGGTAAATAATGCTGGTAAAAAATGAACTACTTAATTAATAATGAATTTTAAATTAATTACTTAAATTTTATCTAACTACCTTTAATTTTTTTTTATATAAAAAAAATCCTGATTTAATCACATAAATTTTCCAAAAATATTTACAAAAATTAAAAATGTATTATAAATCACCATATAAGTATGAGTTATCAACAATAAATTAAGAAAACAAATACATATTAATTATGAAAAACTTTTATTTATATATCATTGTTAATAAAAAAAAAAGTTTCAATGAACAAGTTTTAAATATATTTAATGGGTTATAGCTAATAGCTTTTATAAAAGTAGGACGATATTTAGTCTACTATGTGTAAATAATATATCAATTTCTTATTTTTATGTTCTTGCAATTTATATTTATTGGTAATCAACTATTCGATATGAATAGATATTATTTCTAAGTGAATATGTAACCATAACACATTAACGAATCATTTTACATCTATGCTTTATATATGTGATGAGATCTAAAATCAATTATTAAAAATATTATTTTTTTCCTTTTAATTTAGAAAAATTCCCTCGCTTTTTTATTATATTTCATAGATGTATGACATTTTTATTTTATGTAATTTTGATAAAATCAAATACTTAATCATATTTTGTTCTCATACTCTATTCTATTTATTAAAATTTGTTGTTTAATCTTTTAAAAATAATTTTATTAAAGAACATGAATTTTAATAATATACAAATAAACATAAAATTTGTATTACTCTGTGCATAGCAGGGTTCTAAATACTAAATATAAAAAGAATTAGATTATTGTAGGAAGATAATTTTCACTAATTTATATTGTTTGAAATTCACCAAAAGATGTTAGTGCCAATATATAATTACTATTAGAGTTTTTTTTTTTTTTTGTAAATTACCTCATTGATAAATACAAATTTCTCCCAACAAAATACTATTCACTTTTTTTTTTGGTAGATATTATATCTTTTTAACTTTTTTGAAATATTCACATACACATTTGGAAGGTTTTTCTTAAAATTTTTTTAACTTCGATTAAAAAAAGTGTAAACTAATTATCAAGTTTGATAAAATACTTCTTAATTATTATTTTTGTTGACAATTTATATCAACATAATTAAGTTAATTCATAGTATATTACACAAAATGGTATAAAAAACGTAAATTTTTAAACTAAAATACTACATTGATAGACAAAAAGAACAATGAAGTATAAAAATTGGAGTTGGTAAAAAGTAAAATTAGAAGCAATAGCAAATTTAATAATAAAATAATTGGGAAACTAATTTTAAGAGTTGTTTCCGGAGGGGACCTATTAGTATTGTTGTTGGTGAATTAATATGAAATTTTGATTATTAAAAGATATTATTTTATAAGAAAAATCTATTATTATTATTATTATGCCTAAAATTTTGGAACTTCAAAGTTTTGGGGCCCTAAAGTGATTGCTTTAGTTACTTTACCCATAGGTCACCTCCGGAAACAACCCCTAAAATTAATGCAGTTCAATACATATTACAGTTATTCTCCCAGTCCCTTGCATGTTCTTGAAACCTTAACTAACTGTATGGATTTCAGATTATAAGACAAATTGTAATATGACAATGACGTAGGATTAGATAATTAATCTCATATTATTTGAAGTCTATATTTGATTTTTTTAATATAGAATTGTTATTTGAATTAATCAACTTAATCCTTGGATAAAATAATATCATGGAGAGGTTGTATTAATTATCTTGAAATGACTCTAAGATGAGATAAAATTTTTTTTTGAGTAATTTACCCCTAATAAACTTTATGACCCTACATCATATGATATTAGATTATATGGATATTTATGTATCGACATTAGGTCCATATGCCTAATAGGCGACCCAACTCGGTTTTAATGAATCAAGAGAAAATGACCTAGTACTTGGTCCTTTTACACGGGTACTCGATCCAATACATTTATGATAATTTTGTGTTCCAAAAAATTTTTAAAAAAATAAAAAAAATTGACTACCTAATTATACAAATAACCCTGCAATTGAGTAGAATAAGAGAAAAAGTCATTTAATATTAGGCTTAATATGTAAAAATTACAAAATTAATTATAAAAAGTAAAAAAAAAAGAGGAAGTTTATTATACTTATACACCAGTAAATAAGTGTATGAGGGTGGAGGAAAAATCCCTTTATTATTAGGTCATAATTTTTAAAATTACATTATTGACTCAATATATGCATCGGGTCAAGTTATTCTATGTCAAAAATATTAATCCACTAATCCTAATACCAAAACCAGTAACATTAACCAATTCAAATACTAATTTTTATGGTTCAAAATAAACTAGATTAACAATTTTTTTCAATTAGTGCATTGAAATGAACACCACTAATTATTCTGTGTAATAATAATTCATTTAATTCTCACATTTATTTTTAATATATTATAATTACAATAATATTATTTGATTATTATTTGTTACATGACCAAAAATAAAGTGCAAATTTAGGGGTATATTAGTTAGTAAAATAGTAATCCCGATCTCATCTAATGACCAACCAAATGCAAGATGATTATTATTTTTAAAATATCTCATGCAATCCAATATTAAACAAATATGAGATAATTAGACCAATCATTCGAGGATGATTCAGTCCAAGATTATTTATTCTGAGAGTATGAGATATCCTATCTCATCCAGTCCTTGATCCAAACGGACCCTTAGTGTCTGCAAGTGTATAAACCATCAACTAACTTCCTTCTATAAAGAATGTCAAAGATCTAATATATTGTATTTGAATGGAGGGATCTAGATGAATTTGATTTGAAATTCTAATCTAAGTTATCCAAATAAAGTAATTAATTTAGTTGTGAATTTAAAATTCACTAACAAATGGGAGTGTGATTTTAATGATTAAATGAGTAGATTTGAAATTCATCCGAATTTCATGTCATTTTAAATCCACCCAATTCAAATTCATATATTTCAAATGTTTCCTTCAAATCAAATCTACCCGTCCAAACACAATGATAATACTATTGTAAAAATTTCTGAAATTTCTGGTAAAATTTAATTGGAGATCAGCTGACCATCCATGCTCTACAAGCTACCTGACAACAAATTTGAGGTATTTACACAAGCCTATTTAACATAACAAGTTACCTATAATAGCATATAAAGCTCCGAAAAGAACAAAAGGAAGGTCTATAGCTTTGCCTGTGGAATACTCATTCTGCTGATCAATATAGCATACAGCAGCGCATTGGCGATCTAACTTAATTTCAGGTGAAGCATTCATGTGTAGCATCCTCTGTGTGTACTAAAGCAGTAGTCTTCTCAATGAGCTATTGCAGAAGGCCACTATGACCAGAAGAACTATCATTCTGAACTACATTCTCAACAGGGTTCTCGTTAGCCCAAGCAGCTGCATCTAACTATCCTAACTCAAAGAGCTTATCCAGAATGTGGTCTTCTGCTGGCTCAAGAGCCCAATTCAAAAGCTGAAACACAGGAATAGAAGTCTTAGTTACATGTAGTGAGTCTTTAGCAGGAATAGGCCTCAAATCAAATAGTAGTACAGAACTACAATTACCTCCCTTGGACTGGTCCTATTTTCAGGATTGCAGTCAGGACTAATCCCAACTCCTTCCAACCCCAATCGACTGGCTGGGAAACAGTATATCTAGCACAAACATGAACCTGGAATGCAGCAAGAATAAACAGTCATTTAACTTCCTCTAGAGGTTAGTTTGATTGTATCCCTTCTAGAATTAACAATAAGTGACACAAGTAACTCTGCATCCAAATAACGTAGGACCCAAAGACACATGTGAAGGGGGTGTTGGAGGGGAATAATACTAATCACATAAAAAATTCATCATCAGCTTGCAGAATAGACAAACAGAAAAATCAAATTTTCAGAAGAATGCAAGGCATACGGCTAAGAAAACCCTTCACATTTGAGGACATTATGAAGGTGCAAAGAAGTTATAAACCATGGCTACATATGAAATGATGTCTCAGGAGTTGGTTAGGGAGAATTAAATACAATAATAGCACATCATAACTGGAAGAAGTTCGAAAGCATATATCAAGTAAATACCGTCCGACTTGCAGATGTTGGTGGCGTAAACAAATTTAAACCATCATCAGTCCAAAGTTGATTCTGGAACATCATCTTGCTGGCCTTGGCGGAAGATAACTATGGAAAACTACAGTTTTAGCTCAACAGGATGCATGAAGCCATTAAGAATGTAATTTCAAGTAATAGCATCCAAGAATGTTTACCCTGGAGTGAAAGAGGAAGAAAAGACAGCAGTGATGAGGTCCTCTTTAGAATCAAACTGGTCAATTAATAAACCCCTAGGCGCCATAATAGCTGTGTCACAGCAGCTGAAGTAAAACCATAATCCCAATTGTTAGAAAACTTCTTACACAAGTTGATGAGATAAATGCATGAGAAATTGCCAGGGATTACTTTATAACGTTCTGACTAAGCAGAACCGCAGAAGTAACAAAGATTTAAAGAGATCAGATTACCAAAATATGAACCATAGAAAAACTTTCTAAGTTCAATGCATATATTACTTCGGGCCTCAAGATGTAACAAGTTTGATATGATACATCAAATATCCTACCTTTTCCACTGTTTCAATAATTCAGCCCATAAATAAGATATCATCATTAAATTAAGGGAAGAACTAAAACAGAGATAGCCAGCTTATACATCAGAAATAAGGATTTGATCAAATACAATTGTCCTTCTGATGCACAAAAATGGTTTCACTAACATCCTAATTTATAATAGTAAAGTCCACAGAGGCTACAAACATTTCAAAGTAATCCAAGATCATGTAGAAACACGAAACACATAGAAATCATAACATTTACAGGATGTGTTTGTGAAAGAGAAGTAGTACAATAACAACTCTATCCAAAGCCTACTGAAGATGCGAGTCATATGATAGCTTATTAGTCAGGTAGTATTTGAAAGCATGAGTACATGGATGATCTTTCAAGTTTTAAGCATGCAGGAGACTTAATTCTCAGTTTTTTTTTTTTTTAATTAATAAATTCCTCAAGCAGCAAGCACAGAGACTAAATGCAAAAAAAAAAAAATCCTCCTGTACAAATCTTACTAGATAAGTTCATAAATCACTACTAAGAGTGCAACAGGCAAGAGGAAGAAAGAGAAATTATTCTCACCACGGACTCTTCCGCTGGATCTAATATGGGCATCAACTGGCAGAAAGTTCTGAAGAACATCTCTAAGAACAGCCTGGTATAAGAAAAATCCCCTATTCGATACTCGAATAAAAAATATATATGTATATACACTAATCTTTTTTTTTAGTCATTTTTCATATAAATAATGTAAATGATCATAGCCTTGCTGACAACATTTACCAAATGCAGCTAAACATACAAGCAAAATATGTTTATGAACCTCGAAGACAATTTAAACATGCCTGATTAGTACATAAGCAAAAAATGTTATCTGCCCAATTCCTTCTTCAGTTCATAGCATTTTACAGTCAGTGCATTCAAGTAAAAAGAGCTAACATTCTTGAAACAAATGGCCGATTTCTTGCGATCCTATTCCTATAGATGTGTACAAATGTCCGATTTCATACGTATACCCATATAATCATAAGTAACTTAAAAGCTCGTTTGCATCAAACTGTATGCAGTTATGCCAGTACATCTCAACCACCATGCAGAAGCTAACAAATCAATGCATCAAAATTCGAAAAAAAGCATAATGAAAAAGGATATAAAATATAGATTAACATACAGTCATAAACATTACCCAAAAGCGAAATGCAGTTCCCTTACGCCTACAAGCTTCTGAAAATATTTTGGTAGCTCTCAAAGCGTCTTGCATGCTCACCCCAGAGGCAATCACTGCACATACAATTGCACCAGCTGATGAACCAGCCAACGGTGTCATCTCCTATAATATTAGGTGACAGTCATTATTTAGACATAATATTATTTAAATTAAGTATTTGGAGCCATAATGACTCGGGCAAAAAGTAATTATCAATGTGTAAAAGCTCAAAAAATTAAGTTACGTATTTAAAATTTCTAAGTTCATTATCAATTCAAAATATAATTTTATAAATCACATCTATTTTTTAGTGTTAAATAAATTCAAGATAGAGGTCAATCTAAATTGAATATCTAGGTATTTAGTTAAATACTCACTTATTACGGTATGACTCAATCGAATTTTATTGAATTTTTATATAAAGATAACAAAATAAAAAAAAAAATCACGAAAAAAACTCTTGAATTAAAAATGCTTAAAAGAAAAAACCTTGATGTATCCCATTTCGATGAGAAATTGGGCCACCCCAAGATAATACGGAAACAAAAGCCCTGCCGTTGAGAAACTAAACCCAAGGCTAGTCACCGCCCTCTCCTTCTTCCACCGGAGCTCGGTGGCCACGTCCTCTTCCATCTGCTCCCACACTACACCGTCTGGCTGTATGGGGTCATCAACAATGACAAAAGAGGCAATTCTCTCTTTCCTCCGCCGTCTCCACCAGCTCTCCAACAAAACTGTGACTCCCGGTTCCAAAACCAAACTTTTATTGATATTAATGTTAATGTTAAAGAATAACTAAAAAGTATACATCAATTTTATTGGAAATTCTTTTGTATGGACTTCAATGTAACGTTTATATTATTTTATATTTATTAATTTTATATTTATAAATTACATAGTGGACGATTTTATCTATATGTTTAATCTATATAAAATTTTAATGTAGATTGTGTCGATTATACCATTTTTCTCCGTATATTCGTGATGTAATTAATTTTACTTCAAAACTTATTGCAATCATTACATTTTAAAATTTTCATTACAGTCTTTGTCATTATTTTAAAATAAATTATTTTTCAATCACAAAAATTTATAACTATTGGTAAAAATTAATTTATGCAATTAAATTATATTAAATTACCTAATATTATATATTTAATTGAATTTAGTTATTTTCTTCACAAATCTAATATAACAATACATTCATGATTTTTATACTTGTTTTAATTAGTAATTGGGTGACCAATGAGGTAGGCTAATTGGATGGAATCATTTGGAGAGAAAAGAAGAGAAGAGAGGAAACAGGTATACCTTCCTACTTATTTTGAGAGTTTTAAGTGGAAAAAAAGGGGAAGAAATGGGGGAATCTCTTTAACAAAGTTGGTTTAAATGCTTTTCCACCAAATGTGAAAATAAATGGAGAGAAAAGTTTGATAAGGCTTAGTTTGGATGGAATGATTTGGAGAGAAGAGAAGAGAAGAGTAAATCTTCTTACTTGTTCTGAAATTTTAAGTGGGAAGAAAGGGAGAGAAACAGAGAGAAATGAGGAAATAAATTATTTAAAAACTTTTCTCCTCAAAGGTAGAGAGAAATGGAGAGAAAAGTTAGCTAAGACTAATAAACTTTTTAAAAATACTATTTTTACCACTAAAAGTTAAACAACAAAATAATAATACTTTAAGAGTCCAAAATCATCCCATTTCTTTTCTAAACTCCCAAACAAAATAAGAAAAAACAAATTTCTCTTCTTTTCTCTTCTATTCTCACATAACTTATCTTTTCTCTACTAACCTCCACAACTAAGCCTAAAGGCAATAAAGTTTTTAAAATATCACTTTTACCCTCAAAATGTTAAATAACAAAATAATAATACCATATATATTCAAAATCATTTTATTCCTTTCTTAAACTCTCAAACAAATGAGGAAGAAAGATATTTATCTTCTTTTCTCTTCTCTTCGCTCATAATTTATGTTTTCTCTTCTTTTTTCTTCTTTCTTGAAGTCCCAAATTAAGCCTAAGGGAGTTCTAGAGGGTGATGAATTTAGCCTATCTTGGTCAAGTAATTACTACTCCATGATTCAAACTCAGCAATATAAGCTATCATGGCTCATTTGTGACTTTTTACCTATGAAATAGAGGAGTACTAAAGAAATGATTTAAGTTTTTCGTTTTACATGTTTCCATGAAATTTTAGTTGTAAAACTTTTTTTTAAACTTGTGGTCTATTTAATTTGTCCATTTGATGAGTGGCATAACGTATATGGCAATGTTTAAAAACTAAAATTCATGCTCAATTAGAAAAGTTAATGAGTTTAATTTATTCGAAAATTTAGTTAAATTTTATCGAGTTAAAAATTCTAAATTCTAAATTAAAACCAAAGTGCTTCATTTGCATTTATTATTTCATCTATTAAGAATAAAATTATATTAATAATTAAGTTAAATATTTAAAATTTCAGTGCACTTATAAAAAGTGATAAAATGTAAAATCACTAATGTGTTATTAGATTCCGAAAAAAAGTTTGATCGACTTAATACTTTCTCTTCACTCTTTCCTCCTAAGCTCCCAAACTAGGCCTAAATGTATCTTGTCTTCAATGTAGTAGCTAAGAAAATAGTCTGGTAAATAACACGGATAGTATTTCTAGTGTAAAGGGCTAAACTGTATCACCCTGAGCTTGGGGATTGAATGTACTTAGTTTACATTTTAACCCACATTGCTTCTCTTGAGCAAATGACGACGCTAAATAAAAGGCACCACCCAAAACTAAAGAAAGCAAACCTTTCTCGGCCTTTTGGCTAAGATCAAGTATAGTATCTGTTCTTATCAGTTTAATATCTGATATATTAATTATCGATTTATATAATATTCACTAAATTCTTTTAGCCAACACCTTAAAGATCTGTCTCTACCAACTCTAGTTTAACACTTGAACTAGGTTTTTTCTATATCGTCACTTTAACTTTGTTATTGTATATTGTGCTTTTAGTTCCTTATTTTGTCCAGATGTTGGTTTATAATACCTTTGTGAATTTGGAGATGATTTTTTGAACTCAAATTTAAAAAAATGATTGTTCCAATTAGCATTCACTATGTGTTTTAGCTTGAATATTCAGACCAAACGAGTGTCTAGTTTATTTAGGAAAAAAGGATCAAATTGATTCTAAATACAAATTAAAATTAAACTAGCGTGACAAAAACGGATAAAAACAAATTGTAGTAAACCAAGTTAGATAGTAGTATACCAGTATCCTTTAAAAATTTAAGGAATTGATCTTCAAAACAGAAAAAGTTGTAATGAATAAGATGAGATGCTATAGTAAAGTTTGATGATTTTCCTGACTTCACCCACCATACAAAATAATTCGTAATTCTTCTAAAGAAAGAAAGCATTGTAATGCAAAAACTTATTTTAGATTACCGGAAATCGAACCCGGTCTTTTGAAAACCAGATATATTTAACCGCTGGACGACAACAGAATTATTGGTTGAAGTACGATGTTACTTTTTATAAATTATTATATAAAAGCTACAACTGAAATTTAGTTTTTTTAACTTACTATCCAAAACAAAAGAGAGATTTAATTTAACTGATATTCTGTGAAATACATTTATAAATAAGGTAATATTAGCAGCCATTAAATCAAATTCTGGGTACCCGTGCTGTAACTTGATTAGGAAAACTTTGTGGAACAAGTAAACAAGAAAGTCGTTCAAAAATTTTGCAATTTAAGGATACTGATTCTTGCCATCTTTTAAACAACAAGAATCAAATTTATCTTTATATTTTCCATTAAAATGTTTTGATAATTTTTTAAATTTAAACAACTAACTAAATTTGAACAGTTATTACTCGATATTAGTTGAATTTTTTTTAAACGAGAATCTACAATAGATATGCACTTACCCCAGTGGTGATTCGAACTTATAATGGAAAAATCGCCGAAATAGTCCTTCAACTTTTTTACTTTAACTAAAATAGTCTTTCAATTTTTTTTTAACCAGAATGGTCCTTCAATTTTTATTTTTTAGCCAAAATAGTCATTTTGTGGTGGAGTCACCACAAAAATCTCTTTCTTTTTTGATAAATTCTACATACACCACCTATGGTTTAGTTATTTTTTACAGTGGACTAATTTAAAATTTTACAAAACTTTATGGCCAACTTTTTTCCTCTCGTGTTGGTGGGAATTTCAATTATGGTTTTAAAACATAAGATTTTTTTAGTAAAAATAAAGTTTCATTTTTTTAAAATTGTTTTGAAGTTTTTTTCATCCTTCAAATTAATTTCTTTCTTATTCCATTTTAAATAAACTATATTTATGTAGAAAATAAGTAAACTTAAGATGTATGTGAAATTTATCAAAAAATGAAAAAGGTTTTTATGGTGGCTCCACCATAAAAGGACTTTCTTGGCTAAAAAAATAAAAGTTGAAGGACTATTCTGGCTAAAGTTTAAAAAAAAGGTTGAGGGACTATTTTGTCGATTTTTCCACTTATAATTTAAATAACATGAAAGTGTAGTCTTATCACTACATTTCGTTGTCTATTATTTGGAATAATTACTATAACAACTTAATGAATGTAATGTATGTGAGATGAAAAAATAGTTGATACATATATTATGAAATGATTGCAAAATATTATTTGAAAAAAATGGATAATCTTTCCAATCCAAACAGAGCCAGTACTACTCTATGTTTGTAAAAATTCCTTACAATCTTGTTTTTTTTTTTTTTTTTAATGTAATTAAACCATCAATGAGATCTTTTATATTACTGGTTGAGAGACACTGTTAATATTTCTCATAATTTTTGAACAAACTCATTAAAATTCATCCCATTCATTACTATATATTAATTACCTAGCTAGCTCTCATGAGAGTATCATTTGTTTGAAGAACTTCAATTCCAATTATATTATTAACATGCTGTGATTGGCAACTTCATTCCACCAATTATTTACAATGGGAACCGACGCCACAAATGAAGTAGCTTGTACCCTTATTTAGGGTTGTACTATCATTGCCTGAGGTATACGTTTTACCTGATGGATAGCAAGACTCGTACTCACTCTTGCCGACTTCAACTACAAGGTGAACGCCAAGATGGTAATTGAACACTGCAGGTAAGACTGGCAACGGGGTGGGTCGGTCCAAACTCGGCTTGTTCGACCAGACAAATAAATGATCGAATCTTATATTAAAGTGAGTCGAGTTGAATTTGAACTTAAATTTTAGATCCTATTTAAATGTGAGATGAGATTGGATTTCACAAAATTCAACCCGAATAAAATCTAACCCTAATAAGTAAATATATATATGTATATATATATATACACACACATACACACACATTCTATACTAATTAATCTATTAATTAAGCAAACTATCAGCCTGATAGTCATAATAATTTATTCAAAGTCCTTTTTTTTTTAAATTTTTTTTGTATGTGCAGATATTACTAATTCTTGAGAAATTATTGTTTTTCATACTTTAGTTATTAGTGTTGAGATTTGAGATACATTTTTTATATTTTGTCTCTTAATTTCTTAACTTTCAATAATGTATGTAGTGTGAGTTTGGGCCAACCCAATTAAGATTCAAAATCTAAATAATTTTGTAAGTCAAGTATGAGTTACATATTTGTGAGTTTAGTTCAATCAAATTAAGGTTCACAACCCGAATAGTTTTATGAATCGAGTTTGGGCTTTACAAAACCTAACTCACAAAACTTAATTGATAGTCCAAACTGCATGCAAACAACCAAATAATTATGAGAAATCATTATTAATTAGGCCATTTCACTCAATTCCCTCTAATAATATAGTTTCGATAATTATTATTTAGTATATTATTCAAAATATTATTTAAAATAATTATTGTACCAAAATTTTAAAATATAATATATGTGAAATAAAAAATTATTTAAAAATATATTTAGGTAATGATTGCAGAATATTTTCACTCTATTTTTGAAATGTACTATAAATCACAAACATTGGGGGTGTAGATTCTTTTCACTAGTCTAAAAGCCGGAAAAAAAAAAAAAAAGTTACAATCTAGCAATTCCTTAAAATTAAATTTTAGTAATGTTATTTTGGAAGGAAAATGTGTAGTAGTTAATTATATTTTAGAAGAGTTTTATAATCATGTTAGGGTACCATAATATTGTTATACTTTAAAGTTATACTATACAAACACTCAAAACACATAATATTATATTATATAAATATTCAAAATATAACAGTACGATACTCTAAAAAGATCATAGATTTTTCTAATATTTTATTATTTGAAAATCAAATATTTTATGTGTCACTCTTTTTATTTTAATTTGTTCCAAATTATTTATCACTACTTAAAATGACAAATTTTTAAAAGTCATTTTACCTATTTAACTCTTCATGCAAGTCCCAAAGACACAACATTAAATTCATATTTTAACATTAATTGCTCTCACAAGTTATTTCAAATTTGTCTCTATGAAACTCCAAAATCAACTAATAAATTTTGTATCTTAATTGAAAGACAATTATGGAAAAAGTATCTTATTAGTGAGTCAAATATA
The DNA here is from genome assembly GCA_025175665.1 of Cinchona pubescens. Lineage (NCBI taxonomy): Eukaryota > Viridiplantae > Streptophyta > Magnoliopsida > Gentianales > Rubiaceae > Cinchona > Cinchona pubescens. The sequence continues at coordinate 561,155 of JANKKI010000353.1, forward strand.
ATTTTTTTTTAAATTATATATAAATTTAATCATATCAAATAAAATAGAAGGGAACAAAAAAAGTACCAAGAACATCACCAGCCTTGAAACTTTTCCCACTTGGCCATCTAGATGCATTAAACGTACAACCTTCACTATCTCCAACAATAAAGGTAGTTGCATTAACAATATTACTTTGAATCAACATATTTAGGATCACTACTATGCCAAAAACTCTCTCACTATTATGCCTTGGGAAAACTCTGGTAACTTTTGCCTTGGGCATTTTGGGATAATCACAAACGTTTTGAAGGCAATTACAAAGATTTTATATAGTGAAAAGAGATTTTCTTTCTTCTTTATTTACTTTTGATAGTTGAAAGAAAGGTTTTGATGTTCCATAGATAATGGGAACTCAAGATTTGTGAACCGACAGCTCTGACATGAGATTCTAACTAATAATTAATAAGATGCTCCAATTCAGTAATTAAAAGGTCAATAAATTGATAAAAAGGAAACTACTACCTTTTTTTTGTGCCTGTTACATCTATAAGAATTGAGCTTTGACTTCAAGACATGAAGACATTAACTTTTCTTTTAAAAAGGATAAATTACATCAACCTCCCTCGAGGGTTGAAATCATTCCAACAACATCCCTTATAGTTTGCTAATTGGTATACACTTCCCTCCTATTTTGTTGACAATTTACATTATTAACCATTGGTTTTTTATGACCTCAGCTGGTAACATAGCATTATATGACCACTTTTATAAATTACTTCACGGACAAAAATAAATACAGCCATAATGTTAATCCATTTCAAGTAGGGATATAAATGAATATAAATAAGGAGGACATTCTAACGTTTAATCTTATTTGATTATTTTAACGAATTTAAAATTTTGTTCAAATTTAACTAGTTTATCTTTCGAGCCGAATTCAACTTGAATTCACAAGTTTTTAACGAATCAAACTCGAATCAAACATGAATAAGTTGGAATTTTTAGATATAAATTTAAAAATTTTAACTTATCAAGTTGAGTTTGAGCCGAACACATAAATTACAAACACTAAATTTTGTTTAATCTTGACTTAATTATTCACGAACTAAGGTCGAAGAACCTCTTAACGAACCAAATTCAATTTGAAGATCACATAACTTGAATTCATTTAAATTCCTAATTTCAAGGGAGGTTTTTGTCAATTTGCGAATGAGAGGGAGATAGTTGAAACAACAGCAAATCTCAACAGAGGTTGATTTTTTTTTTTTTTTTCTAAAATAAAAAACAAATTCAAGGGGGATTGGTGTTAATAATACTACTTTATATAATGGAAATGTAATTTTGATGTAATTAATTTTTTGTGTGATTTTCTACAAAATAATTTAACCGACCTTCAACTTCTCATAACTTTCCATGACCCTATTTTAATTTTAATTTGTCTTTTATTTTATTTTCAAAAATCAATTTCAGAAATAATTTTGCACACACGTAAGATGTGCCAGTAGGGCTTAGTAATGAATTGTAGTCCTATTGGAAAAGTGAGAACGCTCCTAGCAGATAGTACTTACCATATAATTTTATCAAAATTTGTACAATCGGGATCCTACGCGTTTTGAAAATTGCAAAATCGGATCATAAATAGGATTTTAGGATCGTAAGATCCTACCAAAAATACAAAAATATAATTTTATCTATTTTTAAAGCTAATATTCAATGAAAACTTATGTAAATAAACACAAACTCTTGAAATATGGCATTTAAATAAAAAATAATCAAAACACTAACTGAACTTTAATAAATATAGATCTAAATTACAAGGCTAATGGTGGCAACTAGAGTTTATCTCTAATAGTGATCCTATCTCTAAAATGGGCATCGATTTTATAAATTTAAATAGTAAAATCAAAGAATCGTAGGTAGGATCATAAAAGTAAAATCAAATTCTAACATTATGAATTTGATAAGTAAAAATAAATTAAGTAATGCCACATTCAATGCATCGTAAATTATCAGTTTCTTGTAGCGCATAAGTGGTTCTTTTAGTGATGGGTGAGTGGGTATTTATTTTGTTTCCTTTTGAGTTTTGAGAGGCAGTCATTCAATCATTCTAATATTCCATAAAATACTACTAAAATCCTTAGACGTGTGCAAAATTACGACTAAGCATGAAAAATATCGAGTTTCATACTATATGTATAGTTTTGTAAACTCTTTTCCCAATTTACCGTTAGAAATTTAGTCAAAAACTACGTTTTTTTGGCTGATTTATCATCTTTAATATGTAAATTATGCAGATGAAAGTTTCAGAATTAATTTACTATGATTTACAAATATTACGTTATATTAACATCATAAAAAATTCTACAATCCTGTTAAAAGAATTATCTTATTATATTTTAAAATTTTATATAATATAATATCATATATTTTAAAATTTTATGTGTATAAATCTTTTAAACTATTAAGTAGTGTCTATTGATTCTCTCACCGAAAAGATAAAATTCTCTAAATTAAAGTTTGCCCCCAAGATAATTAAATGAGTCTTGGTCATCAATACAGTCATTTAAAGTTTATAGATTTACTGGATTTAGGGAAGGGGGCCGCAAGTGGGGCCACCACGATTTTAAATTTTATATTTTTCACCCAAATGTGGACACTAAATTATTTTTACAACCCACTTATGATCATTCAATTATATTTGATTTTAAATTATCCAATGAACTATTTTTATGGTCTACTTGTAGTCACTTAACTATTTTTTATTTTAAAATACCTACCAAACTTTTTAAAATAGATACATATTATATTAAATTATCCTAATAGCCAGTAGTATACCTCTTTAAAAGTTTAGTGGTTGATTTAAAATAAAAATAAGAGAAAATCGCCAAAATAGTCCCTCAACTTTTTTTTTAGCCACAATAGTCCTTCACTTTTTTTTTTAGCCAGAAAAGTCCTTTAACTTTTATTTTTTAGCCAAAAAAGTTCCTTTTATGGTGTAGTCACCATAAATTTTTTTTTTCTTTTTTTATAAATTTCAAATGAAAGGACTATCTTGGCTAAAAAATAAAAGTTGGAGGACCATTATGGCTACAAAAAAAGTTGAGGGACTATTTTAGCTAAAGTGCAAAAGTTGAGGGACTATTTCAGCGATTTTCCCTAAAAATAATTAGGTGACCACAAATAAACTATGTAAATAGTTCAGTAGACAATTTGAAACAAAAACAATTCGATGGCTGTAAGTGAACTACGAGAATGAGTTTAGTAATGATATAGATATTTTGCCCTTTAAAAATTATATTTTATTCTTATAAAATTTATATTTCGCCTTCTAAAATTTAAAAAAAAATATAATTTTACCCTTATAAATATATGCCTATTCAATTGCACCCCTCAAGTTGTAATTCTTACATCCACCCTACTCTCCACCTTGATATCCTTTCAACTTCAAGGCAACACGTTGCACAAAATATATATTAAATTCAAATTTATTTAATCAAGATATTTCATTATACAAAATGAGTACACAAAAATCCCTAGCTTCCATCAGTATTATTTTTTCTCAAGATTTTCAAAACTATCAGCTTCTGCATCGATAAATATCTTCATTCCACGAGTGCAATGGGAACCGACTCTACAAATAAAACCGTTTCCACCCTCTTTGAGTGTTATACTATCATTTCCCGAGTTGTATTCTTCGCCGCCTGTGGGATCGCAAACGGTGTACCCATGTCGATCCACCACTTTAACCACGTTGTGAACACCTTTAGGGTATTTGAACACTGCAATTATATATGCATTATATCACAAATTGTTAGGCCAATCGAAAAACGTGACACATATACAATCCTCAGAAAATATACGACGGTTAAAATTAGGAGTTGACAGAATTTAAGAGTCGAGAGAACGAATTTCATAAGTTTCATTTTTGGAAGGTATTATTTATTGGGTTCCATTTCATGAATTTAGAAGGTAGTTAAGGGAGAGTTTGGGTTTGAAATCCGAAATTTCGTGAAAATGGGTTTAAGTAATCCATCATTAAAGGGGAATTCCAGTTACTGTATAAAATTTTAGTGATGTTGAAAATAAATGATAAATTGTTACATACCAAGAACATCTTCAGCCCTAAAAATTTTACCATTTTCCCATCCATATACTTTAATATTCCAACCATTACTGTCTCCAACAATAAAGGTGTCTGCGCTAACAATGTTACTTTGAATAAAGATACAAAGGAATACCATCGTACCAAAACTTGTCATAACTTTTGCTTTAGACATTTTGGCTTGGGACGGTTATAAAAGTTTTCAAGGGAACAAAAAGCGAAGTGTGCAGTAAGAAGGAAATGAGGTAGTGATGTTGCTTCATGAATCAAGACTTAACCTCCTTTTATAGGGATTATAGAAAATGGGAATATGAAAGATTTACTTTAAAAGATTTATAAAGTTATAAATTTAATATTAATTTTTAAGGTTATAAATTCAGTTTTATTTTTTAAAATTACTCTATGCGGCAAGTGATCATATTGAATTACTAACTTTTAATTTTAATTATTTGACTATATTTCATTCATTCTTTTTTAAATTTAGATATACTCAGTGACTTTTTCACTTTATATAAGTTATGTCATAATAAAACCGATTTTGCAAATCTCTTATTAACTATTGAAGTCAAGACACTCCAATTTAATGCCGAGATAAATTACGTACTACCAAAAGTGCCATAGTAATTGCATCCTTATCACTTTCTTGTCAATCTTGCCACTTGGTGCCCGGTTGGTTTGTAGCCAGTAGAAAAACCAAGTAAAAGAATGTGATGATATTTACACATTTCTTATAACTTTATGCACACACTTATTAATATTTATCAATTTAAAATATTTTTTAAAGGTGTGTAAGAAATAAATTGTAATAATGAATAGTGAAGAGGGTATATAAATATCATCTCCTAAAAATGCTGAAAATCTTACTACTAAGTTACATGACTTTAAATATTATCACATTTTTTAAAATATTAGTATTCTAATATTGATAATATGGTAATACAATAAATATTATCACATTTTTATACACAAACTATAAAATGGTAAAAGACACTAGTAATTTCAACTAGAAAGCTTTATATATAAATTTATATAGAATAATATGAATATCAATTTAGTTTAAAAACCTAAGAGTTAAAAAAAAATTAGAAAGAGAAAAGATTAAATTGTTGAGCTTTTACTATATCACAATACGAACTTCTACCAACCCTACACTATGTATACTTTCGAGCTCAAGTTTCGTTACAAATTTGCTATGAAAAATTATCAAAGTAATCCAAAGATTTCGATAACATAAAGTATGCTTTTGGGATTTGAAAAAAGAAAAAAAAATGCTAAAATAGTAGAAATTTGTGATTCTAGAACTTCTTGTTCCACACCCATAAAAAATAGTGTAATTATCTTTTGAAACTGTGAGATTTATGTACTCTAACGATAAGCAAGTAAGCAATTCAGACAATATTCATTTACGCCAAAAAAATATATTCATATTTTATAATCGCAATATCCAGAAAAAAATTCACCAAAACCTATGTATTCAAAACGACAATCATGACTTTACTGAATGAGTTATTGTAATATTGTTAACATCCTTTAATTTAAATAATACGTACCCTATTTTTTATGCTTTACAGAATTCGCAACAATTGCAAATAGAAGGAAAAATATCTACAAATATTTTAAAGAACAGAAGGGATAATTATTACAAAAATATTGTTCTTGAATCTTGAACTTTTTTATACCAAAAAAAAAAAAAAAAAAAAAAAAAAGAAAATCACAACATGAAAATGATATGCAAGGTTCCTACATTGTACATGATGACAAGAAATATGTAATAGTACTAATTTACTATGACGGCATGGTAATTGAACTTACCGCAGGCATTGAGACCCTTTATGTAGTAGGAAAATACTTACATAGATTCAGTTTTTGGCCTCATCTGTAGATTTTACGGTCAATATTAAATCTTATAAAATCTTGTTTACATCAACTTATGCATAAATTCCATTAACATTTAATCCACATCACAAAATTTATAAGTGGAACTAAAGACCAAATCCACCTAAATCTTTTCCTATGTAGTATGCTAAAATGAGGGCAATCAAATTGCTACTCTCCAATCTGATATCCAGAAAAAAGCATCGAAGAATAAAAGGTGACATATCAGTTTTAGAAAGAAAAAAAATTTGTTGTTCACTCCATAATACATAATACATAGTGAGTATTCTATATCGTTAAATAATTGAAAAATAATGAAATTTTCTTACTTTTTAGTCATCCAAATAGTTGTCATCTATGGCACCGAAAATGTATCAAAAATCAAGTGATTCACTGAAGCGACGAAACCTTAAAAACTATTTTTTCAAGTGTCAATAGTGGAACGTTCTGTCAAGGAGATAATCTCTTCGGATTTACGAAATGAATACATAAGACTTGGCTTTAGTTTTAGACTTGTATAAAAGTTATAGTTTCATTTTATTATGAATATTAGATAAAGACTATAATCTTCATGTATTTATATATTTCAGTAGATTGCACTTTTGTACTGCAATGTACTAGGTTCATACATGCTAGGATTGTTGTTTTTGTACTACAATGAATAATATATTCACTTACTACGTTCTTAATTCATTGAATCTATAGAGAAGATACTCTTCATTTACTTTTTCTTTTAATTTTGGAAATGTATTTATGATATGACAAACATATTATACCTGAAAATTAAGCCATTGCATTTTTCAACACACACGCTATTGAGAAAATTTTGGTTATAATTTTCTCCCTTTAATTCTCAACTTGGATATATTAATGGACAACAGAGTGTAATTTAGATAGTAAGATGTTTATTTTATAATTTATTGGTCATAGATTCGAATCACTAGAGGAAAAAGAGGGGAAGGAGAGGTATAAAAAAAAAAAAAAAAAAACTTAGATATCAATGGAATACTACTAAAATCTTTAGACGTGTACTAATTTAGGACTTTACGAGCATGAAAAATAAATGAATCGAGTTTCACTTTTTTTTTTTCTTTCTCGAGTTTCACATTACATGTATATTTGCAAATTCTTTATCCAAGCTACCGTTAAACTTTTAGTTATAACATATGCGTTTTGGGCAAATTTATCCTCATAAATTTGTAGTTGGTTATACAAATGCAATGAAAATTTCTATATTTCCCAATATTGTGCTAAAATAACATCATAAAAACTTATATTTTGTCCATAAGAAATTAACTCATTTTTTTAAAAACAAAAGATTTATTAGTGTTACATTTCTCCAAATCTTTGAAGGGAATTTCATAAGAAATTAGGAGTCATCTATATATGCGCACACATATTTTCTCCATGAAATAACACAGTTCTCTAATCTTTTCCATCATGATATATATCCTTTTCACCTAATTTTGTAGGCAAAATTAATTTCATTGCGTTTAGATATAATTGCCTCGTAGATTTAGCAAAAACTGAAAAAAAAAAAATAATAATAATAATGGCCAAGGCATCACGTTGCTCAAAATATAACCATGCCTATCGAATTCAAATTTATTTGAATATACAAAAAGAGAAAATTCTACAGTTCTGTTGAAAAAATCATTCCATTAACTTTAAGAGTTTATACCGTATAAGTTTTTAAAACACGTGACGTTAGTACTGTATAAATTTTGAAAGCACAATAAGATGATTTTTTCGACAGAACTGTAAAATTGTGTACAAGAATCTCAATATTCTTGCTAGTTATCTAGTTAATTAGCTTCCATAAGTATTATTTTTCGTAAAGATTTCCAAGAATATTATTAAGATGCATTGACTGCTATCTTCATTCCAAAATTTTTGCAATGGGAATCGACGCCACAAATGAAGAAGTTGCCACCCTTCTTGAGGGTTATACGATCACTTCCGGACGAGAACACTTGGCCGGCTGAGGGATTGCAAGTGTTGTACCCATTTTGACCCACTCCAACCACCGTGTGAATACCCTTAGGGTAATTGAACACTGCAATTACATAAAAATTTCATCAAAAAAAAAAAATATTCAAGCACACTATATATGTACAACATACGATTATATTATCAACAAATTTCTATATGGATAAGGTGTTTGGTACACAAAAAGGTGGATCCCACATTTTCGTCTCAAGGTGTACCAAACACCATGATCGATGTAAGGAAAAAAAAAAACCCTTATATTTCTTGAGAAAACATGATGATTGCAAGAGATGAAAAATTAAGAGTTGAGTGGGCAAATTTTGTAGGTTTTCATGTTTAGAGGGTATATAATTCTATTTTTTGAATTTGGTGGGGGAGGTCAACCCCCTCCCACTCCCTCTGTGTTCATCAATCGTATAAATATATTTATATTGCGATCGTATAAATATATTTATATTGTTTTTTTTGTCCTCGAAACAGGGGAGTTAGGGTTTAAAATACAAATTTTTGTGAAATGAAATTAAGTTAATCCACCATTATTGGATAGTTATACCAATAAAATGTGTATAAAACTTTAGTGAGTTTGAAAAAAAAATTGATAAATTGTTACATACCAAGAACATCACCAGCCTTAAAATTTTTACCATTTTCCCATCCAGCTACGTTAAAAGTCCAACCTTTACTATCTCCAACAGTAAAGGTTGCTGCACTAGCAATATTACTTTGAATCAAGGCACAAAGCAAGACCATCATCCCAAAAATTGTCATAACTTTTGCCTTAGACATTTTGGATTGGGACAATAATTAAAGGTTTTCAAGGAACAAAAAGCAATGTGTGTAATAAGAAGAAAATGAGATAGTGATATTGCTTTATGAATCAAGATTTCAACCTCCTTTTATAGGGATTATGGACAATGGGGATATCAAATATTTATAAAATTGATAGCTTTGGATGGCCTTTTTAATACCTAATCAATATTCACAGAAAAAAAAAAAAATATAGTCAATATTCGTCCACAATCACTGTACTTAAAGTATTAAATGGAAAAAAAAAAAAGCTTTTACCCATGAAATAATTGGAATTACCTTTCATCGTGAGCTTGAAGATTATAAATTTTTTAGTTTTGGGGATAGTATGGCCGATTTACAAATCTCTTATTAAGGAGAAAATATTCCCTATTGAAGTCAAAATCCTCCAACTTGATACACCAAGATTATTTACCATAAAAGCCATACTAATTGCATCCTTATCTCTTTCTTATAATCTTCCTACTTAGGTGGATGGTCATTACAAAAGAAAATATTGTCAAAAAAAATTACAAAAGAAAATGATGATGATATATAGACACACATTTTACCTTCTTGCATGTTCCTACTAATATTCACTAATGTAAAATGTTTTCTTGAATGGCATATAAAAAAGTAATTGCACTATTGAATATTAAAAAAGATGTGTAAATATCATCACTTTAAAAAAAATGCTACAAATCTTACCACTGAGTTAGAGGACTTTAAAATTACCACATTTTATACATTACTCAAACTACAGAAATGCTAAAAGATACTAGTAGTTAATTAGCAAGCTTTATATGTAAACTTATATCAAATAATAGGAATATCAATGAAAACTATAACAAAGAATAGCAACTAAGATATCATAAACTTTTATTTCAATCAGTTGAATGTGTCATGTTCTGTGCTTCCTACCAATAATTGTGAAGAAAATGTGGCATACTCATTTATAGTGTTGTTAGTGTTTATATATATAGAGAGAGACGAAGTATAATAAACACATGAAATATTTGTTAAAAAGGGGAAGTTTACTTGTGGACTAGACAAGGGAAAACATTTTCCATGTTTTCTTTGTCATAGTCCAAAAGTACACATACTTTCAATTGAGGTTTGAAAACGCAATAATAAAAGCGTTTTTTTATTTATTTACTTTTTCAAAAAAGAACAAATTAAATCGTTGAACTTTCACTATATAACAATATGAGCTTTTACGTACTCTACAATATATTAACTATACTGTTGTGCTCAAGTATCATAAGATTTGCTAAGAAAAATTAACACAGTAAGCTATTATTCAAAATAGCCATTAAGACATATATGTGCAGTTCATATGCATTTGTATACCAAAAAGTATAAAATAAATTTTAAAAAAAAAAAAAAAAAAAAAATGAAGAACCTTTTGTATGTTTTCCAAAAAAATAAAAAAATACTTAATTGTCAAATATGATGATATTGAAGTTTAATAGAATATATACAGAATGAAACAAGTACAAACTATTTAATTATATGTGATCAGGAAAGCAATGACTATGAAGGCATGGCAATAGGACTTACCCGAGGCATTGAAATATATGGAGATGCTTAATGAGTTAATGTGCTACATTGAAACAGCTAATCTTCATTTTGATATTCAAAAAATGCAAGAAAGGAATCACTTGAAATTATAGATCCCTTGCAACTACACTATTTTTGAGAAAATTAGCTTCATAGTTTTCCCTTTATTTTGTTTGGAAAATGACTGTACTTTTGTACTTTTTTGTAATATGTTGTACGAGGGCCATGCTAAGAGTGTACTGTTGTACTACACAAAATAATGTTATGCGGTTTCTTCTATCCTATCCTTTTTCTTTAATTTTGGAAATAATTTATGACTAACAATCATGGGTATTGATTTTGACCTACTGATTTAAAAAATCATTGATTTAGTCGATTCTAAACTAAAAAAATAGGTTATCAAATCAATTATTGTCCTAGATTTGGATAACAGGTCAAATATTAATATTGATAGTTAGCGGGTTAAAAACTTATGACTCGACATGTACACGATTTAGTACATAAATAGGGTTAATAATGTAATTTTATATATTGAGACTTAATTTAACGGATTTTTCTCTTTCCTACCTCATTTTATATGGGTATTTATGTAAATAGTAGGCAATTTTTATTTTTTTAAAAATTTTAAAGTTAAAAAATGTCATAATTGAACAGGTCGATTACCTAATCATCCGACTTGACTGAATACCTATGCAAATGAATTGAATACCAAATTATTTTTTCTTGATCTGATATAATCGGATCAGGTCAACTACTGAAGAAATTATTTGAATATCTAGTTGATTCTATATAAGAAAACCATACTAATAATTGGGTAATTCCGTAATACCACAAAAAAATTAGGAATTTTCAGTCTCATTACCTGTGTCAATCTCTTGTCTCATCATGTAGATGATTGACAAATGTAATCTGATTTATAATATTATTATGATTGGGTACACATATTAACATTTAGATTGTGAGATAAAAAATTAATACAAATAGTGAGACAGAAGATCCTATACTCCACAAACGTCCTAAAGTTTAATCACAGCCTAAAGTCTTTAGACATGTATAGATTTTAACTACGAGTCCCTGACGGCTAGTGGGACGTTTCTTTTTTTTTTGGGGAGTAAAACTACCTTCATATGAAATTGAAAACGTTGGAATCAGATAATTACTGACCATGAAAAATAATGCTACATCCAATAAATCCTTATCAGATTCTCATCTTATTAAATATATATAGAAGAGAATTCTCAATTAGTATAGTGGTCTCTTTCATTTAATTTTTTTTTTAATTTTAAAAAATGAGAACTTCCACATACAAAATATAACCACCACCATGAATTTTGATTTTTAAAATAGTAATATGTTGACTTGTAAAATAATTTAGAAATAGTTTTATTATTATAAATTTTTAAAGGTAATTTTTATAAAAATAATTCAGGAATAAGTTTATTTTTTTATAGCACACACATTGAGTCCATTACTGGTAACTATAATATGGTTGCGGACAAGGTAAAATATTCACTATTTTCTAATTAGAAAAAAATTAATTTAGTTTCTTATCTTTAGATATCGATCAATTTGGTCTCTAATCTATCATAGTCAATCGATTTGGTTTCTTATCTTTTAAAAAAATTAACCAAACTAAGGCTTGTGATGTAAATTATGGACATATTAACGGAGCAACCTACATGATAATCACGTGAGTATTAACCTGCGATAGATGTGTTGTTAACGACTATATTAATTTGTCAACAATTTTTGTCACAAGTTTTAAATTAGTTGATTTTTGTAAGAATGAGTGACCAAATTGATCATTGCTATAACATTTGAAAGATAAATGATCAAATTAGTCGATCTTCTACAAATAAGGGATCAAATTGATTTTTTTTCCTTTCTAAATAATATTTTAATTATTTTGTAAAACATTTTTTAATTACTTTTTTATTACATACATCACATGTCAAAAAATTGCCGCAATTATTTTAAATAATATTTAGAATGATAGATGTGAAAACAGAATCAGTAATTTTAGTGATTGGTGAGTGGGTATTCATTATTTTCCATTTGTTTCTAGAGGCAGTAATTTTAAAATTCAATAATAATGATAATAAAACTACTAAAGTCATTGGACGTGTGCTAAATTACGACTTTTACGACCAGATCGAATTTCATACTACATGTAAACTCTTTTCCCAATCTACCTTTAGAAATTTAGTCAAAAGATTTTTTTTTTTGGCAAATTTATCATCTTTAATTTTTAAATGGAATATTATAAAGAATAATTTCACATACCTCTTGAGGTTTATTATAATTACAGCTTCCTCCCTCAAGTCTTTTGATAATTAAACTTACCACCCCTATTTGATATTTTAAGTAACAAAAAAACCCAATTTGATGATTTAGGACAAAAAATCAATTGAATATCCAAAATTACCCCTATTATTATTTTAAACACTAATAAAAATAATTAAAGAAAATATTAACTCAATTAATCCTCTAAACCCTTAAAAGTCAAAATGTCCTATCTTCGTCTTCTTCCTTCCTAATCAGACTGTGGCACCCAAAATCCCTTTCAGTGCCACTAATTGTCTCTTATTAGACTCCTTTCAATACATTTCTCTTCAATTCCCTCCAATAATCTATAATAACTAAAATTCATAAAAATTATCAAATTACATAAATAATTTTGTTTCGACGAGTAGATCACTAAATCTTAAAACCAAATTTATTTATAAATATTTTATCATTCAATTTATATGAAATATTTGAATGGCATAAAATGAATCAAAATCAAGACAAAAATTGAAATGTTTAATCAAACGAAAAAAATTAATTAATGTATTTTATTTTCAAATTTTATTTATAGCAAGTATATGTAATAAATTTCATTATGAACAGATATGATTTTTAAAAAAATATTTTTTTAATATTATTTTTGTAAGATATATTGGAGGAAACTTCTCTCCAATTACTTGATAGGAGTCTAACCCCTACCCCAACAATTTACCAACATTTCAAAACCTAAGCCTGAAATCCAACTTAAATACACACACAAACACTTTGGGATTAGGATTGAAAAAATCGAGGAAGAAAAAAACCACAAACAAAATTCATATTCTATCCCTCCAACATAAGTTGAATCAAATGTACAATCAATCACAAGTGTAGATCAAACTTTCATAATATAATCAGTAGAGCATCAGTTCAATACCATGGTAAGACTCAATAGGATTGAAGAATTGCTCCACAAAATTGCAAATGATCTGTTCATGTATGATTCCTCGATACAATTTAATAATTTAAGCAATCATTTGTTTTGTTGAGCAATTCAGTAATTTGGTAAAAAACAAATCATAACCATCTAGCTCTCCACAAACTTATAAAATCAGATTTAGTAATTTGAATGGAGAAGATTGTGGACTTTGGATCAAATCTGAGCAAATCGTGAAGAGAAAGAAGGTTTTTGTGTTTATCTTGTGTTTGTTAAAAGATCAAAAGTTAGAATCCAGTATTATGTGTGTTTATTATTTGTGTTTAAGAGGGCATAGGAAGGGGGAAGACGAAAGAGAGGAAGAGGGGAGAGGATGGTCGAGAGATGGGTAATTATAATTAATACTTACACTTATCTCCTTTGATTGTGTGAAAAGACTTTAATAACCTCTGCATTATAATTTATACCCCACTTATTAAATTACATAACTAAATAAATGAAAATGAGAAACCAGAGTTTTGAGGTGCTTTTGCATTCTGATTTCTCATTTTCATTTCTTTAGTTATGTAATTTAATAAGTGGGGTATTAATTATAATGCAGAGGTTATTAAAGTCTTTTCACACAATCAAAGGAGGTAATGTGAAGTATTAAAACTTGAAAGAAAGTAGCTGTAATTATGATAAACTTTAGGAAAGGTATGTAAAATTATCCCATATTACAAAGGTAGATGAAAGTTTCAGAACCATGATTTCTAAATGTTACGATACACTTTGTCCTATCAGGAGATCAAAAAAAATGTTTTTCTCCCAGATTTAGTGGTGTTACTTTCATGCAGAAGTTCGAAGTTTGAAGGAAATTTCATTAAGAATTAAGAGTCATCCTCTTCAAGACTCCAAAATTTATTTAGAGAAGCAAATTAAATCGTGCATGAAAAAGGGAGGGGGAGAGGATAAGCGAATTAATGACCAAGGCATCTTTCTCAAAATATATAGCGAATTTCAAATTTATTTGAATCTCTCATTATACAAAATGAGGCACAAAAATCCCTATAATTTTCTTAGAGACATCCAAGAATTAATATTAAGATGCATTGACTGCTATCTTCATTCCACCAGTTTGGCAATGGGAACCGATGCCACAATCTATGAAGAAGTTGCTGCCCTTATTGAGAGTTATACGATCACTTCCTGAGTTGAACACTTTGCCACCTGAGGGATTGCAAGAGTTGTACCCACCTTGCCCCACTGCAACCACATTGTGAACCCCTTGAGGGTAATTGAACACTGCAATTATAGAAACATTGCACCAAAATTGTTAATTAGGCCATTCGGATGGAAGTCAAGCATGCACATGTACTACAATTTATTCCCTCATAATAAAAATAGTGATTACAAGGAGCGGATACAGAACTTGAGAGTTGAGAGAGTGAATGTCGTATGTATTATTTTTTAGAAAGTATTTGGTTCAATTTAATGAATTTAGAAGAGGTGTCGCCCCACTTGTTCTCCTTCTATGTCCACCAATCATATAATAATTTGTTATCGTAATTTTTTATCGCTATAAAAGAAGAGATTAGATTTGAAATCCGAACTTTCGTAAAATTGGGATTAATTAATCCATCACTAAAGGAGATGGAATACCAATTATAATTTTTTAGTCATGTTGAAAAACAATGATATATTGCTACATACCAAGGACATCACCAGCCTGAAAACTTTTACCATTTTCCCATCCCGCTACATTAAAAGTCCAACCACTACCATCTCCAACAGTAAAAGTTGCCGCAGTAACAATGTAGCTTTGAATCAAGACACAAAGAAATACCAACATACCAAAAATTGTCATAACTTTTGCCTTAGACATTTTGGCTTGGGAAGGTTATAAAAGTTTCTAGGGGAAATAAAAGCAATATGTGTAATAAGAAGGAAATGAGATAGTGATGTTGCTTCAAGAATCTAGACTTCAACCGCCTTTTATAGAAATTAGAGAAAATGGGGATGTCAAAGATTTACAAAATTGACAGCTTGGAATGACCTTTTCAATAACTAATCAATATTCACTGACCAAAAAAAAAGAAGAAGAGATATTCAATATTTTTCACAAATCTTAGTACTTGAAGTTTTAAGTAAAAAAAAAAACGTAAATTTTACGCTTAAAAAAGGATATGATTAACCTTTTATTCGTGGGCGTATAATTATTTTCTTTTTTAAAAAAGACGTGTCATAATATGAATGATTTTGCAAATCTCGTGTTAACTATTGAAGTCAAAATACTCCAGTTTAATGCCGAGATTATTTACCAAAAAGAGCTATAGTAATTGCATCATTACCACTTTCTTCAAAATTTTGTCACTTGGTGCGTGTTGGGTTTGTAAGCATTAGAAAACCAAATAGGAGACAAGAGCATGATGATATTTACACGTTCTGTTTATACATATCGATTAATATTTATCGGTTTAAAATGTATTTTTTAAGGTGTGTAAAAAATAAATTATACTGATGAATAGTAAAAAAAGGTGTCTAAATATCATCAGCTAAAAAAAGTGCTGAAAATCTTACTACAAAGTTACAGGACTTCAATATTATCACATTTTATATATATAATTAAACTATTAATATGCTAAAAGACGTATTTTATTAGAAAGCTCCATATATAATTTTATATCGAAGCATAATAGGAATATCAATAGAGTTTTAAAATGTATGCAATACAAGAGCTTTAGAAAACCAAATTAAATTATTGAACTTTTCCTACAGTACAATATAAGCTTTCACCGACTCTACAATATCTATTAATTATATAGTCGTGCTCAAATGTGCTACAAAAAATTATCGAAGTAAGCAAAATTTCCGATTATAACATGTATCATGTTTTGGAATTTGAAAAAGCAAAAAAGGATTTGCTAAGATAGTGGAATTGTGTGATTCTAGAAATTCTTGATCTACACACACATAAAAAGTGTAATTATCTTTTAAAATTACAACACTCGTGTAGTTTACTATTAGAATCGAAACGAAAAGCATTTTCTTTTGTTCAAGACAATATTCAAGTTGAAATATTCAGATAAAAATTCACCAAAAACTATGCATTCAAAGCAACAATCGCGACTTTGCTGCAGCAGTTCAACTATATCCTGAATGTGTTATTAAAACGTGTCTATATAAAGTAATAATAATAAAGTGACAAATATATTGATGTGTCATTAGATTCGTCGAAAGAGTAAAATCCAACCAACTATTTATAATTAGGGGATCGATGATTGTATATATATGATTTTGTCACGTAAATAGGATTTCACAAGCGGTTTTAAATTTATAGATTTGTATATAATTTTGCTATTGCAATATTGTTATCATCCTTTGATATAAATTACATGCTCCTATTATGGGAGCTTAATTTATAGAATTTGTCTATCCTTGCAAATAGAAGAAAAACTATGTATAATATTTTAAAGAACAATAAGGATCATTATCAAAGTTGTTGTTCCTGAATCTTGAATTTTTCAAACCCCACCAACCCAACCCCCCCCCAAAAAAAAAGCACCCTAATGATGGAAAGGTTCCTAAATTGTACATGATGGCCTGGAATATGCATTACATTATTACTATGATAGCATGGTAATTGGACGTACCGCATGCAGCCATTGAAAGTTTGAAACCCTTCCAAGTATTATGCACAGTCATTATGAGGTATATCAAATTGCTTGTCTCCATACTATTGCTAAGGCGAATGCAACATCAGTTTTAGCGTTGCATAGAAATTATAGGTTCATTTTATTCTGTATATTAGATTAAGACCATAATTTTCCTTTTATTTTGTTAGATATGACTACACTTTTGTACTGCATTTGTACTATGGTCATGCTAAGATCGTAGTTTTTGTACTACACTGAATAATATTTTTCCTTCAATTACATTCTTGTTTCATTGAATCTATAGTCAAGATACACTTTACATTTACTTTTTACTATTTTCTTTTTTGATTTTGGAAATGTATTTATGACATGACAACCATATAATTCTTGAAAAGTCATTGTCTTTTTCAACATGTACACATGCCATTGAGAAAATTTTTGTTATAATAGTCACCCGTTACTAGTCCACTTAACTGGATATCAATTACACCTTTCAGTTGTCCTTATAATAGTACGGGAAATAAATAATTTCCCTTCCACATTTTGTTTTTCCATCAATATATCCAAAAAAAAAGAATTAGAAAAAAGACTTTCCTCTACCTCAGGACGAACAAATGAGTAAGCCGTTTGCTTTTGATTTATAAAGAAAAATTTTAAGTGGACTCAATTTATAGTTACTCAGTGGCAACATACAAACTAACTGTGTTTTGAATTAGTAAAACCATTTAGCTCAGCTGAATTTTGAAAATTGTTTCAGTGAAACTCTTTATCCTTTAACTTTTATCAATTCACTTTTTTAAACATCTTTTAAACGGGTGAGACAATAATAACTAGAAATATAAAGGGCTTAAATAAATTCATGAAAAAGTCGGTGGACTGAAACGCAATGTTTTTAAGTTGGAAGGTGAAAAATTTAATGATTTGTAGTTGTAGCGAATGGGATGACTTTTATCCCTTCATCTCCCTCCCTTTCTCTTCTATTCCATTTACTTAAAACTCACACGAAAAATCATAACTTTACTTCTTTTCTCTTCTCGTCCTTCCAATTCCTTCCGTACATCTAAGGTATTGTATTGTATAAATATTTAAAAAATAGCAAAATAATTTTATTATGAGACCATAAAATTTTCCAAATAATTATACTTATTTTACATAGGAAAATACTATCGTAGATCCGGTTTTGGATCCCATCTGTAAACCGTGCGGTCAAGATTAAATTTTATAAAATCTTAGTTACATCAGCTGATATCATAGATTTCATAACATTTAATCTACACCACAATATCTACAAGTGAAACCGTAAACCAGATCTATCTAAGAATTTCCCTTTTACATAAAGATCAAGAAAGGACAACAGTGATGATTATTCAGACACAAAGGGCTCATCAACCAATATATGTGTTGTCAAAAACTCTGTTAATTTGTCTTCATTACATGCATTAACTAATTAAATTTTTAAAGATAAAAAGACTAAATTAATTTATATTATAAAAATAATTACCAAATTGATCTTTTACCCCGTACTACAAATGAATCCGTGTAAGTAAAACAACGCTACAAATGAATCCACCAAACAGC
The DNA here is from genome assembly GCA_025175665.1 of Cinchona pubescens. Taxonomy (NCBI): domain Eukaryota; kingdom Viridiplantae; phylum Streptophyta; class Magnoliopsida; order Gentianales; family Rubiaceae; genus Cinchona; species Cinchona pubescens. The sequence continues at coordinate 579,864 of JANKKI010000353.1, forward strand.
ATAATTATAAGAGCATGATTGCGGTATCCCCATCCTTGGAATTTTATAATTTCTTTTAGACAATTATTTTTTTGACTATAAAAATTTATATGATATAAATTTTTAAAGTACATGATATTAATTATATAAGCATTTAAAATACGAATGAATGATTTCCTAAAAAAAATTATAAAGTTTTGCCATCCTGTACAAATATCCAAATTTCTGACATAAGCAGGATTAGTGGACTACTAATTAGAGTTTTGTACTTTTAATTAAATTAATTAATTTAATCTGACCCTATAAACTCTGCCTACAGAGAGATTCTTATATGGATCGGATCCATGACATAGATACCATGGACCCCTTGGTCCATGTTGCTCCATATCACCCCACATCACTTAAATGGATTATGTGGAGCAGTATGGACCAAGGGGTCCATGGCACTATACCATGGACTCGGTCCATGCAAGAATTTTCCCTGCCTGCAAAGCATTTGTTCTCCTATGAGACGTGGCACCAAATCATGTTTTACCTTTAGTCATTCTCTCCATCACCCCCTCACTACTAGCGGCAAATACTTAGGTAGACTCGATTTTTGACCCCACTTATAAACTCTGTGGTGTGGTTTAAATTTTAGAGAATCTATGACATTAGCTGATGTAAGCAAGATTTTAAAGGTTTAATCCTGATCATAGGATCTACAGGTAGGGTCAAAGATTGGGTCTACCTAAGTATTTTCCCACTACTAGCCTTTACACCACCCTTGGCCGACTCACACAGCTCCACCACCGTTCTGCCGGCTAGTAAGACGTTTCCTTCTTCTTCTTTTTTTCTGACAGTAAAATTACCTTCATATGAAATTGAAAACGTTCGAATCAGATAATTAGTGACCATGAAAAGTAATGCGACATCCAATAAATCCTTATCAAATTTTTATCATACTATATATAAAGAAGAATCCCCAATTAATATGATGGTCTCTTTCATTTAGTTTCTTTTCAAATTTTAAAAAATAAAAACTTCCACTACAAAATATTTATTAACCTCCACTAGTAATATGTTGACTTCTAAAATAATTCAGAAATAGTTTTATTATTATAAATATTTAAAGATAATTTTTATAAAAATAGTTCATGAATAATTTTTTTATAGCACACACATTGAGTGTATCTTCCATCATTGGTAAGTGTAATACGGTTCCGGACAATGTAAAATATTCACTATTTTCTAATTAGGGAAAAAATTAATTTAGTTCCTTATCTTTGGGTATCGACCAATTTGTTCTCTAATCTTGATTTGGTCCCTTATCTTTAAAAAAAAATTAACCAAACTAATGCTTGTGACATAAATTATAAACATATGAACGGAGCAACCCACATGATAATCACATGAGTATTAACTTGTGATAGATGTATTGTTAACGATTATACTAATTTGCCAATAATTTCCATCACAAGTCTTAAATTAATTAATTTTTTTAAGAATGAGAGATCAAATTAATCATTGTGATAGATAATTGACCAAATTGATCGATATTTTACAAATAATAATGATCAAATTAATCTTTTTTTCTTTCTAAATAATATTTTAATTATTTCATAACACAAATTTTAATTACTTTTTTATCAGATATGTAAAATGTCAAAAGACTGCCGCAATTATTTTAAATAATATTTAAAATGATAGATGTGAAAAAGAATTAGTAATTTTAGGGGTTTATAAGTGGGTATTTGGGGTTTTCAAAATCCAACCCAAAAAATTTGCTGAATGGATCTGATCCAAACAGGAAAAAGAGGGTACCCAAACCGCATTATGAAAGCAGGTCGGGTAGCGGGTCACATTTTTGTGACCCGCCGGGTACCCAACCCGATCTATTTCAAGGATAATTTTGTAAATTTAATTAATAAAATGAATGTGACCCGCCGGGTACCCGACCCGATCTATTTCAAGGGTAATTTTATAAATTTAATTAATAAAGTTTCATTAGAAGTAAATATTTACTAGATTTATTGGCAGCCTCTCATCTCTTCTTTTTCAGTTCCTTGTCTTTTCTTCCTCTTCTGTCTCAATTATCTCTTCCCTTCTTCTTCCTCGCATCCTCATTTCTCATACTCGCGTCTGTTGAAATATATTTTACGATTTAATTATTGTTGCTATTAGCCTGCTGCTACTTATTAGTTTGTTACTATTAGAATATAATATTGGGATATATTTTGTAATTTAGAATTGTTGTTGATTTAATTGTGAAATTAACTTGTTTAACTATCATTATTTAATTTTTTTTTTATTTCGTTACTAGTGAGAGTTGGGTACTTGGTCAACCCGACCCTCTTTTGAGGGTACCCAGTAGACCGAGTACCCGCTTTGTATGGATCGGATAGAGGGTCAAAATTTTGTTGACCCGATTAGTGAGGTTTGGGTACAATTTTTAATTCATGGATCGGATATGCGATCCATAAATACCCCTAGTGGGTATTCATTATTTTCCTTTTGTTTCTAGAGGCAGTCATTCTAAAATTCAATAATAATGATAATAAAACTACTGAAGTCATTGGACGTGCGCTATATGACAACTGTTATCGAGCATATCGAGTTTCATACTACATGTATACTCTTTTCCCAAACTAACTAACTCCATTTAGTGGAATTGGTCAGGAGATACTATATAAAGCATTCTACACTGTGAAGTTTAGGGTTCAAATTCTAAATTTTACATAAATCTAGGCAGGGTTTCAAAGCACCATTGCCTAGTTTGGAAGATTCTCTTTCCCTCCAATCCCTTCTAGTATAGAGGATTCTCTTTCCCTCCAATCCCTTAATAGTATCCAGTTAGATCCCCTTATATCCCCTTGTAGAGTAAGTTAGATTAGAATATTGCTTCTTTGACAAAAAAAAAAAATATATCTTTTCCCAATCCACCTTTAGAAATTTAGTAAAAAGATTTTTTGGCAGATTTATCACCTTTAATTTGTAAATGGAATATTACAAGAAATAATTTCACATAGAGGTTTATTATAATTATAGCTACTTCTCCTCTAGTTTTGATAATTAAACTTATTTTGATATTTTAAGCAACAAAAAAACTCAATTTGATAAGAGACAGATTTAGGACAAAAAATCAATTGAATATCCAAAAATACCCCTATTATTATTTTGAACACTAATAAAAAATAACTAAAGAAAATATTAACTCAATTAATCCTCTAAACCCTCAAAAGTCAAAATCCTATCTTTCTCTCCTCTTTCCTAACCAGACTCTAGCACCCAAAATCCCTTTCAGTGCCACTACCGCAACAATTTACCAACATTTCAAAACCTAAACCTGAAATCCAACTTAAATACACACAAACACTTTGAGATCAGGAATGAAAAAATTGGGGAAGAAAAAAAACCACAAACAAAATTCATACTCTATCCTTCCAACATAAGTTGAATCAAATGTACAATCAATCACAAGTGTAGATCAAACTTTCATAATATAATCAGCAGACCATTAGTTCAATACTATGGTAAGACTCAATAGGATTGAAGAATTGCTCCACAAAATTGCAAATAATCTATTCAAGCATGATTCCTCGATACAATTTAATAATGTATGCAATCAGTTTTTTTCATTTTGTTGAGCAATTTAGTAATTTGGTAAAAAAATTATATCCATCAAGCCTCCACTAACTCTCAACAAACTTCTAAATATTAGATTCAGTAATTTGATTGGAGAAAATTGTAGATTTTGGATCAAATTTGAACAAAATGTGAAGAGAAAAAGTTTTTTGTACCTATCTCGTGTTTGTTAAAATACCTCAAGTTAGAATCCAGCATTATGTGTGTTTATTATGCCTACCTATATGTGTTTAAGAGGGGATTGGAAGACGGAAGAGGGGAAAGGGTGGCCAAGAGATGGGTGAGGCAGTTGGGGAGGGTGAAAATTTTTTTAGGTAGACTAGGTCCATTGTAAGTACTGTAGACCGAATCTATGGTAAATGTCATGGATTCTTTGGTTCTAATTCATCCACAGTAGGTGCCATGGACTCCTTGGTCTTAATTCACCTACATCACTTCAGTCTATTAAAATAATTATCTCCAAAGGTGATGTGGGTGAATTAAAATCAAAGGATCTATACTAAGAGACTTGTCTAGTACCTATCATAAATCTAATCCACCTAATAATTTTTCAATAGAAATAATAAAAGAGGTCGAGGAGTTGTAGAGAAAAGAACGAGTTTTAAGGTGCTTTGGCATTCTGATTTCTCATTTTCCTTTTTTTAGTTATATAATTTATTAAGTGTGGTATTAATTATAATGCAGAGGTTATTAAAGTCTTTTCACACAATCAAATGAGGTAAGTGTAATTATTAAAACTTGAGGGGAGGTAACTGTCATTATGATAAACTTCAGGAGAAGCACATGAAATTATCCCATATTACAAAGGCAGATGAAAGTTTAACTCAATGTTTTGAAAATCGGACCAGACATTGAACCGGTGGCCTGTCCGGTTAGTGGTTCAACCGGTCCGGCTCACTAATTTAGGATTTTTTTTACTAAAGTGTAGTATAATTTAAAATGACCTAAAATATATTTATATAAAATTTAAAATAGAAGAGAAACATTATTTTTGGAGAATTATAGTTCTAATACCCCAAATAATACTAATCAAATTTCTAATAAAAAAATGAAATTTGTACAAAAATAAATATAAAAAATATCAAAATTTAACTTAATAGTTTAGACTTTGGTGTGTTTAATGTTTTGTCAGTTTGGAATTTATTTCACAATTTTTCAATTTTTTCTTTAATTAAATCATTTTTTATTCTGAAATTTAAAAAATCATCAAAACCGATTGAATTGATTTTTTTACCGGTTCACAGTTTTTTATCGATTCTCTGATTTTTTACACACACCAGACATATAGATGGACCGGACCGGTGGCTCTTCCAGTTCGTGGTCCGACCAGTCAAACCTGCCGGTCCGATTTTCAAAACATTGGTTTAACTATGATTTCTATAAATGTTATGATACACTTTATCCATTAATAAAAATGCATCACGTGAATCGGTCCACAGAAATTCGATATTCTGATCACCCTGTCTTCTCTCTAACATGACTGTGTTTCATATCAGGAGATTTAAAAAAAAAATCTGCCAAATTTAGGAGTGTTGCTTTTATGCAATGAAGTTTGAAGTTTGAAGGGAATTTCATTAAGAATTAAGAGTCATCGTCTTCAAGACTCCAAAATTTATTTAGAGAAGCAAATTAGATCCTGCATGAAAAAAGGGGAGAGGGGTAAGAGAATTAATGGCCAAGGCATCTTACTCAAAATATATAGCGAATTTCAAATTTATTTAATCTCTTATTATACAAAATGAGTGCACAAAAATACATATAATTTTCTTAGAGATATCCAAGAATTAATATTAAGATGCATTGACTGCTATCTTCATTCCACCAGTTCGGCAATGGGAACCAATACCACAAATGAAGAAGTTGCCACCCTTATTGAGGGTTATACTATCACTTCCTGAGTTGAACACTCTGCCACCTGAGGGATTGCAAGAGTTGTACCTACCTTGCCCCACTGCAACCACATTGTGAACCCCTTGAGGGTAATTGAACACTGCAATTATAGAAACATTTCATCAAAATTGTTGGGCCATTCGGATAAATTTCAAGCATGTACGATGTACTACAATTTATTCTCTCAAAATAAAAATGGTGGTTATAAGGAGCGGAAACAGAACTTGAAAGTTGAGAGAGCGAATGTCGTATATTTCATTTTTTAGAAGGTATTTGGTTCAATTTAATGAATTTAGAAGGGGTGTCGCCCCACTTGTTCTCCTTCTATATCTACCAATCGTATAATAATTTGTTATCGTTATTTTTTGGGTAAAAAATAGTTTTAGTCCCCAAAGTATGCACCATCAACATATTTGGTCCCCAAAGTTTGACAAAAAATGAATCACATCCCTTATCTTTGCATTTTCAACCAGAGTAGGACAATTGACAGAAGACTAACGAAAAAAAAAAAAACTCTCCAAATCAATGTGTTTAACCTAAAAATTTTACCTTTAACCGCTTTACATTCTCTTCTCCAAACCCGAAGAAAGTACACACTCTAGAACTTTCACTTTGCTTCTCCTCAGAGATTTTAACAAAAGTTATGTTATTCTTCCATCAATAGATATTGTCGAAGACCACAATCAAAAATCAAATTTCAGGGCTAGTATGGATCATGAAGCAAAATGGCTATTTGAAGTAAAGAATTTAATGATCGTCTTCCACAAAATTACCATGAGTATAACCTCTATCTATGATGGTTATTAGTGACAAAATATTTAATCAATGAGCAATAGAAATAAATTTACATTTTTGTTAGTTTAAAAAACTCTTGCACAATTTTTTAGCCGTGGCTATGGTGGAAGTAATTTTCATGCTTTACATGTGGTATTGTGGTTCCTTGTCTTTGTTTTATTTGGTTTTAATATTGTTGAGTGATTGTTGTTTACACTATTTTATATGTTTAAATTTTCATGAAAAAAGTGTATATGTGGTCCAGACCATGGATTCTACCTTTTGAGTGCATTTAAGGTTCAAATATATATGTTGACTATATAAGGGTGTGTGTTTATTTAAAAATTGTTAATCTTGATTCTTGGGTTTAGGATGAACTCCCCATCTTTTTTTTTTTTCAACAGCAATCATTAGCACCTTAAGAATATCTTTTCATGCAACTATGAAGCAAAGTACTTCTTTTCAATTTGAATCTAAATGAAAATGGTATTAGTGAAAATAACAAAAACATCGATGGAAAACAAAAGGGGGAATGTGCTATACCATCGAATAAACAAATAAATAATCAAAATCGAAATCAAAAAGAAAAAGAACCCATGATCGATCCCAAGCTGTCTGAATAGAATTTTAGATGTTCCTCAAGAAACCACGAATAATATAGTGAAGAGCATTATGGAGTATCAAAGATATCTAAGGTAAAGAAAAAACAATACAAAAGTAAGACACCAATAATGTCAAAATATATTGTCTCTGCTTATCCAAGAAAATTACTATATCCTCGATTCATGAGTTTGGATCTTTAAGTCTTGCGAATTGATCAAAAGGAGTATTGGTTATCGAGAAGCCTGTCTCTTATACACATCTAGATGTGTATAAGACTGTCTCTTATACACTTGTACACATCAAACAAAATTCCAGGCTAATTGAATTTTGTTCCAAGTATTAATGAAACAAGTAGTAAATTAAAGTTGCAATTTGCCTCGATCTCGATAAAGCTACTCGAATCAATTGGCATTTACGTGAATTGTCTTTGATTGTTGGGGGACATTTAAAAATGACCCCATCCGCATTATGCTGGAGGAGAGATAGTTGTATATGATGAGATGGATATGGTTGGCATTAGTTTATTTGAGATGGATAGATTATGTGGTAATGCTGGGATTTATGGGTATGTAAAGTACTATGGATGGGCAAACAGTGGTTTTCAGAGGCTTAAAACAGATAGGCAATTGCATGCATACTGCGAAGAAAATGCAGCTCTTGTTAGGGAAGTTAACTTGTACTTGAAAGTGTCTCTGCATGAAATTTTAGTACTTGAGTAGGGAAAGGATTATAATTCTGAAGAGAATACAAATAAAGATGAGGATGAAGATAATGCAAATGAATCTAACGAAGGAATTTCAGAAATTTTTGGAAATGACTCAGATTATGATATGAATGATGATGATGATTATGATAATGAATACGAGTAACAATGTGGACAATAATTCAGAGTGGCTTAGGGTGGAAAATCAGAGAGAAGCTGAAAAAAGATAACTTGAAGATAACTTGAATAAAGTTGAATAGTGATAGCTATGATGACAAGTTTGAGCCAGATACAGCACCTGACTATGATTCAGATTTTGAGAGCATTCATGGGTCAGATGAAGAACAAGATAGGAATAGATACCTTATATTCAATCCTAAGAAGCACATGGAAAATCCAACCCTACAATGTAGAATGATTTTAGGAATTTCAAGGAGTTTAAACAAGTTGTTCAGAACTGGAATATCAAAAGAGATAGACCATTTCAGTTTGTAAAGCATGACATATTAAGGGTAAGAGCTAAGTGTCCAAGAGGTGGATGTGGTTGGTACATATATTCTCGAAAGGTAAGTAGGGAATCATATGTGCAACTTAGAACCTTAGAGCACAAACATAGGTGTGGGTTTACATATCATAACAAAAATATAAAATCTGGTTGGATTGCAAAAAAGTATATTCCCTGATCTCTGCGAACATTTCAGAAGCAACCCAAAGCTTGACATCAACAATTTTAGGAATCAGGTCATGAAAGAAAATAAATGTTTCATCTCAAGACCCCAAGGGTACAAGGCCAGAAAGAAAGCCTTTCAAATCATTGAAGGGTCAGAGACTGACCAATACAAGAAGCTCAATGCCTACATCAAAGAAATTGAAAGAAGTAATCCTGGTAGTACAATTATCATGAAGATGGTTGATGGATATTGTGATGCAAAAACAAGGCAGCAGAAATTAGAGAGGTTGTATATGTGTTTTGCTGGGGTGAAACAAGGATTCTTAGCAGGATGCAAGCCATTAATTGGATTGGATGGTACTTTCCTAAAAGGTCCTGCTGGCGAAATACTTCTAACAGCAGTTGGAATTGATCCAAACAACAGCATTTTTCCCATTGCATATGCTGCTACAGAGAGAGAAAATAAGAGTTCTTGGTTGTGGTTTTTGACACTACTTAAGGAAGACCTGAAAATCGAAAGAGATTGAATGAATGGACTCTTATGAGTGACAAACACAAAGGCATTATACAAGCAGTTGATAGTGTATTTCCAAATGCTGAGCATAGGTTTTACGTCAAACACTTGTATGCAAACTGGTCACTTGCTGGATTCAAAGGGAAAGCTCTGAGGGATGCTCTGTGGGCTGCTGCCAAGGCCACTACCCTTGCACAATTTTCAACAAGAATGGAGGAAATGGCAGCAATAGATCTTGATGCAGCCAAGTGGTTTGATGATAAACCACCATCTCAATGGAGTCGATCTTACTTCAAGACTTTCCCTAGGTGTGATATGTTGTTGAGCAACATATGTGAGACTTTGAACAGCAAGATATTGGATGCTAGAGAAAGATCAATTGTAGAAATGTTGGAGTTCTTAAGGCTGTACTTGATGCAAAGAATGCAACTTTCCAGAGATAGGGCCAAAGAGAAGTGGATAACAAAAAGGTTTTGTCCTAAGATCATTAAAAGGTTGAACAAGAATATTGAGATATGATGCTCCTGATTGCACTCCTTTTAAGAGTAATGATATCCATTATGAAGTTGGATGCCCATATGGTGAAAAATACAGCGTGAACCTAGAAGATCGCACCTGTTCTTGTAGGAAATGGGATCTTACCGGCATACCTTGTCCTCATGCAATTTCAGCCATTTGGATGGCTTTAAAGGATCCCATTGACTTTGTTGATGATTGTTACTCTGTGAAGAACTATCTTAAGTGTTATGAGCCAACCATTTTACCTGTTAATGGAGAGATAGGTCGGCCTAAATCTGATTGCGTAGCACCTTTGCCACCAAGTTATGGTAGGAAACCTAGAAGGCCAAAGAAAATGAGAAATGAAGAAGTGAAGACAACAAGCAAAAGAGAAGAAAAAGAAGATAAGTAGAGTTGGACAACTTAACAAGTGCAGATATTGTGCGTCAAAGGGCCATAATATAAGGAAATGCAAGCTTAAAAAAGAGAATGAAGTTGTTGATGCTGCTACTATTGCTCAAGTTAAGGTGATAAGGAGAACATGGAGAAAACTAATGGGGTTGGACCACTTGAGACTACTCAAGACTATCAAAGCAGTGGACCACATGAGAGTGCTGAACAAATTGAATTGAATGGACCACATGAGACAACCATACGAAATGAGGACATTAGGCCAAGGTATTTGAACTTGGCAGATGTTGATAATGGCCTGTTTGATGTTGCCTTCATAGACAACTATTCTCAAAATGATGGTGATCAAAGTCATCAAAAAGCAAAAAAGTTACCTGTAAGTCTTTAAACATATCATGTTTTATTTGTGCATTGCTACAATTTGAAATTTATGTTGTTTTATTAGTACTGGTATAGGTCATAAGGAGAGCCAATATTGTTAAGGAAAATTTTCAAAAAAGAACAAAAAAATTCAAGGTATGTAAACTGCCCTCTTACATGTATTTACCGGATAAATTACAAGACAAGTCTGGATTATCAAAAAAAAGCCTCAAAGAAGTCATGTGTATGTAAATGCCTATAACTTATTGAATGTTCTGCACTTATTTGTGTGTGTGTATATATATATATATATGTGTGTGTGTGTGTGTGTATATATATATATATATATATATAACATAATTGAGCTACTTTATCCACTTATATTTTGTAAAGTAATACTTGGAACAAAATTCAATTAAGTTGAATTTTGTTTGAGTGCACAAGCACCAGCTGTAAGATTTCTAATTTTCAAGTTATTTGAGTGCATTTCTAAGATTTCATATCTAATTTTTTAAGGAATAATGCAGGATACTGAGGCATCGATTGAGGATACCGTGGCATACTCGGCCCCAATTCCTAACTTGTATGATGTATTTGGTCTTCCAAGGCTCTTGAAAGCACATAGTAGCCAAGAAGTTAGAAGTTCTGGTTTCAAAAAAAAAATAGAAAAAGTGATCAATTTTCTGAAGTTCTTAACTTACTGGCTATGGTTCTGGACAGTGATGTAATGAATTATTCTTAGCTAATCTTTTGAACAGTGGTGTAATGGTTCTTTGGAACAAGTATTTTGTTAAGACTTTTGGACAGTGATGTAAAGAACTATCCTCTCAGCTAAGCTTTTGAAAAGTGGTGTATGGACAAGTATTTTAATTTGATTTAATTTGATTAAGTTGTGTTTTTTTGGATTTATGTCCAGTTTTATGAGCTAGTAATTTGTAGTTCTAATTGATATTTGCAAAATAATAATGATGTAATTGTGATTCCTTTTACCGGATATTATCCTTGAGCATATATTTCACTTTGCTTACCACAGCGTCAATATTAGGTTTATGTAAGAATGAGTCTGCTTCTTGTGTTTTACTGGGTTGGAAAGGCGGGAAAGGGAGGGGTAGAATTGATGAAAGAGAGTAAATTTTTAAGGTTAACATGATTTGGGAAAAGAAGATGAGTTGGGTAAAGAACAAATTTTAACGGTGTCTGTTAACATAATAAATTTTCTGTTAGTTGTCCTATTTCTGTTGAAAAAGTAAAGATAAGGGATGTGATTTATTTTTTATCAAACTCTTTGGGGATCAAATATGTTGATGGTGCAAATTTTGGGGACTAAAACTGTTTTTTACCCTAATTTTTGTATCACTCTAAAAAAAGAGACTGGATTTGAAATCCGAACTTTTGTAAAGTTGGGATAATTAATCCATCATTAAAGGAGATCGAATACCAATTATAAATTTTTAGTCATGTTGAAAAACAATGATAAATTGTTACATACCAAGGACATCACCAGCCTTAAAACTTTTACCATTTTCCCATCCAGCTACATTAGAAGTCCAACCACTACCATCTCCAACAGTAAAAGTTGCTGCATTAACAATGTAGCTTTGAATCAGGTTATAAAAGTTTCTTATAAATATCTAGCAATATGTGTAATAATATTCAAATGAGATAGTGATGTTGCTTCAAGAATCTAGACTTCAACCGCCTTTTATAGAAATTAGAGAAAATTACAATGTCAAAGATTTACAAAATTGACAGCTCGGAATGACCTTTTCAATAACTAATCAATTTGATCACTGACCCCAAAAAAAAAAAAGAACAAATATTCAATATTTTTCACAAATCTTAGTACTTAAAAGGAAAAAAAAAAAATGTAGCTTTTACGCTTAAAAAAATATGATTAACCTTTTATTTGAGGGCGTATAAGTTTTTTATTTTTAAAAAGGCGTGTCATAATATGACTGATTTTGCAAATCTCGTATTAAGCATTGAAGTCAAAATATTATTTACCAAAAAGAGCTATAATGCCGAGATTATTTACCAAAAAGAGCTATAGTAATTGCATCCTTATCACTTTCTTGTAAATCTTTGCCACTTGGTGCATGTTGGGTTTGTAGGCATTAGAAAACCAAATAGGAGAACATTATGATACTTATACAGTCCATTTAACTTCTTCCACACACCTGTCAATATTCATCGATTTAAAATGTGCTTTTTTTTAAGGTGTGTAAAAAGTAAATTATATTGATGAATAGTTAAAAAAAGTGTATAAATATCATTCGTAGTGCTGAAAATCTTACTCTACAAAGTTACGGGACTTTAAATATTGTGACATTTTATACATGTAACTAAAAAAAAGCACATAATTCGCACGTGTAATATTCGAGATTCGTTGGACATTTTTATTTTTTAAAAATACATAAATAATCAGTGAAAGATCATATGGAGTACAAAGTGTAAATATTTTATTTGTTAAATTTTTTTTTTTTGTACAAAATATATATATTTAATATTTTTGCTCTTTTTTTCGTAATAATTTTCACCTTTCTTTTTTAGTTTTTTTTATTTATTATTATTTGTTATTTGTTTAATGTCATTCATTTTTACAACATATGACACTATTTACATCTTATTCCTGTTTCTCTTCTATACGCTTAGATAATGATATGTTATAGCGGCACCACCAATTACTTGTTATGTTTTGTCATTACTAAAAGACAAAATCACTATCAAGTACTAAATATTATTTTATAGATGAAGTATTGATATTCTTTGATTATCGAAAAATATTTACATGAAATCAAATGATATATGGAATATAATAATTATAAATTTTAATTATAAATTTAAAAATTTAAAAAATAAATATGATTAAAATGTAATACATTAAGAAAATTATTATAAAAATTTAAAATATAATTAAACTAATATATTATGTATATTATTGAGAGATTCACATACTATATTAAAATCATTATAAAAAAATTAAATTGATAACTTATTCATTTATGTTGGTCTGAAATGCACCGAATGTTAATGAAAATAATCCTTTATCTTGCTACAAAATACACGCAATGCTAATTAAAAAACATATAGTTCTAAATATATCCAAAATTACATGTTACTTTAATTAGGATGTTATGTAAATCTCTCCTGTAATTAATTATCGTTAATATATTGTGTAAATGTATATACATATAGTGAATATACCGGTATTTTTATATTTTTTAAACTAATGATAACATTTATTTTAGTATTCTATTAAAATTTGATCTCTTCATTCATATTGACGATATAAAATGTGATTAATTTCGATCCAAAATAATACACATTTATATTTCTCGTTTAGGTTTCCAAATTATAAGTTATTATAACGACACCGCCAATGACTTGATCATTTTAAAATAGATTTTTTTTTCTATAATATTGAACATTTTAGATGTATCTATATATTCTTTATAATTACTAAAAGATAAAATCATTATCAAGTATCAAATATCATTTCATAAATAAAGCGTGTTAAAATTCTTTTATTAGGGAAAATATTTACATGAGATCAAATAATATATGGTAATAACTACAACATGATTAATTCAAATTTCAAAAAATAAGGAAAAAAAAATGAACCTAAGTAAAATGTAAATAACAAAGATATAAAACCAAACAAATTAAACTAATATATTCTCTATAATCTGGATAGATATCACGTAATATATTGAAATCATTATCAAAAGATAAAAATAAAATGTTGTTCTTTTATCTTACATTAAATGTAGAAGACATTAATGAAAAAAAAATTGTTATCTTACTCTAAAATATACGAAACTGTACTACAAAATACATATAATTCTAAATATATCCAAAATAACACGTAGTTTTTTTATAATCTCTATTGTAATTAATTTTTTAACATATTGTGTAAATATGTATCAAAATAGAATATGTATTGGTATTGTTTCATGTTTCTTGACTTTATGATAACATTTACTTCAGGATTTAATCGATATTCTAAAGTCTTTCCTTCATCTTGAATGGTATCAAACGTGGTTAGTTTCGAAATTATATTTTGAAATAGTATTTCACTATAAAATTAAAATTTGTATTTATGAAATATATAAAAAAAAATTAAAGCTAATCCATTATTTTTTTTCACTTTTATAAATACTAAATTTTTATTTATACAATTATTAATTTTGTGATTTTTAAGGTGGAAGAAAACTTTGATAGTAAAAAGGCAAAGGTAAGCTTAAAGTGAAAGAACATATTAACACTAATAAATTTGAAAGTCGATCCGATAATTAACTTATTTGCTACAATGAACAACAAATTAGTTATTATACATAGATACCTAAACCACAATAATTTCATGTTGTAACTAAAATAAATACATGATTAATCACATTATAATAGAGTCAAAAGTTTTATATTTTTACTGAAAATAGTTATAGATGCTTTTGACAATATGGAAATATATAAATTGAGAATAATTAACTAACATGCAAGAGCGTACTTAAATAAACAGTTAGAGAAAAGAAAATAATAATTTGTAAATTAATAATATATAAAATAGTTATAAAAGACTGTTTTTATTAGGAATAAAAAAATAAAATAATTTGAATATATAGCAGTTATGAATATTTTTATTTAGTTTTTGCTCATGTATAAATAATTTTTCTACTCTTAAAAAATTATACCTTCTTATTATGTACTTATACCAAAATTTTGTACTAATGTAGGGAAGAAAAAATTTGAATATACATAATAGTTATAAAACCACTTTTATTTTATTTTTGATCAAATATAAATTTTTTTATACAAACAAAATTTTTACCATCTTAATACATTTATGCGCCAAATTTTTATATAAATCTAAAAAATTATGTTATAGCAGTTTAAAATATATATAATAAATAATTGTAGTATTATAAAAGATAGATAATCTTATTATATTAAATGAAGAGTATTTTAAATAGGCTAATTATATTTCATGAAGGGCATATTAGGTATAATTGTTTAATTAAGAGTTATTAGGCGGAAAAAAATAAAAGATTGTATATCTCAAGTAGGATTGTATGACAGAAAATAGGTGGTGATTTCCTAAAAAATAGGTAGTTAGATTAGAAGATGAGTAATTTAGCTATGTTTTTAATGAATTATTTTTTATTAAGGCCAAGTATTTTAGGCATTATAAAAAAAAGGAAAGAAACAATTCACAGTGAGAAACAAAAAAATGGGAGAAACAACTCACTTTTATACATAGGTAAAAGATAGATTAAACTATAAAAATGATAAAAGATGCTAGTAAATAGTAATTAATCAGAAAGCTCATGTATAATTTTATAGTGAATAATAGGATGATCATTTAGTTTTAAAAATGTATGTAATAAAAGAGCTTTAAAAGACCAAATTAAGTTGTTGAACTTTTACAATAGTACCATATAAGCTTTTACCGACTCTACAATATCTATTAACTATACAGTCGTGCTCAAATATCATTTGAAATATGCTACAAAAAATTATCAAAGTAAGCAAAAATTTGTTATTATAACATATATAACGCTTTTGGAATTTGAAAAAAAAACAATGCTAAAATTGTATAATTTTGTGATTCTAGAACTTCTTGATCCACACCAATAAAAGAAGTGCAATTATCTTTTAAAATTATAAAACTCGGACAATATTCGATAGTTTGATATATTCAAATAAAAAACTCACCAAAAATTATGTATTCAAAAAAACAATCGCGACTTTGCTAGCTGTTGCAGTTCAACTGTACCCTGAATGTGTTATTATAACGTAATAAATTATTAATATGTCATTAGATTCGCTAAAAAAAATAAAATTTGATTATATATCTAAAATTCCTGGGATTGGTAATTGCATATGATTTTATCACAAAAATTAACTTTAATAGATGACTCTGAATTTGTGGTTTTGTAAATTATTTTATTATAGTAGTATTGTTATCTTTTGATATAAATTACATGGTCCTATTTTTGGTACTTAATTTATAGAATTCGCTATGCTTGCAAATAGAAGAAAAAATATCTATAAAATACTTTGAAGAACAAAATGATCATTATTATTAAAGTTGTTGTTCTTGAATCTTGAACTTTTCAACCAAAGAAAAACGATTTTAAAAATAAAAACCACAACATGAAATGATTGCAAGGTTCCTAAATTGTACACGATGGCTAGAAATATGTATTAGTGTACTATGATGGCATGGTAATTGGACTTACTCCATGAAGAAGCATCGAAGAATAAAAGGAGAATGCAACATCAGTTTTAGAGTTGTATAGAAATTATAGTTTCATTTTATTCTGAATATTAGATTGAGATATAACCATAATCTTCCTTTTATTTTGGTAGATATGACAGCACTTTTGCACTGTATATATTGTACTAGGGTCATGCTAGGATTGTAGTTTTTGTAGTACACTCAATAATATATTCAGTTACATTCTTGATTCATTGAATTTTTAGTCTAGATACTCTTTACATTTACTTTTTACTATTTTCTTTTTTGATTTTGGAAATGGATTTATGATATGACAACCATATAATTCTTGGAAAGCCATTGTCTTTTCAACATGTACACACGCCAAAATGCCATTGAGAAATTTTTTGTTATAATAGTCACCCTCTACTAGTTCACTTAAGTGGATGTCAATTACACCTTTCAGTTGTCATTATAATAGTACGAGAAACAAATAATTTCCCTTCCACAATTTGTTTTTCATCAATATATCCACAAAAAATTTTAGACAAATGACTTTTTCGTAATCAAATAGAAGTATAGATTATGCACATCCAGAAATCAAGGGTCGGGGTTTTGATTCATACTACCAAACCACATTTTCCACTACCTCAGGACGAACAAATGAGTAAGCCGTTTGAATTTCTAAAGAAAAATACTTAAGTGGACTCAATTTGTAATTCTCCATTAACAACATACAAATAAACTGTACTTTGAATTAGTAAAACCATTTAGCTCACTGAACTTTGAAAATTGTTTCAGTGAAACTCTTTATCCTTTTAACTTTTATCTATTCACTTTTTTGAACATCTTTTAAACGGGTGAGAGCTTAAAATATAAACTCATGAAAATGTCGGTGGACTGAAACGCAACGTTTTTAAGTTGGAATGTGAGAAATGAGATAATTTGTAGCCAATGAGACAATTTTTATCCCTTCATCTCTCTCCCTTCTCTTCTTTTCCATTTACTTAAAACTCCCAAATAAAGAAAAAATCCTAACTTTCACTTCTTTTTTCTTCTCGTCCTTCCATTTCCTTCCATCTAAGATGTTGTACGGTATAAATATTTAAAAAACAAAGGACCATACTTAAAATTTTTCAAATAATTATACTTATTTTACAAAAAGATCAAGAAAGGACAACAGTGAGGATAATTCAAACACAGAGCGAGGGCTCATGAAACACAAGTCTAAGACCTAAAATAACATCTTATATAAAAGTCTTATAACTTCTAGCATACACCCTTACTTTTTTATTTATTAATTTATTGTTGCATAACCATACGTTTGACTGGGACATTTGGGGTAACATTTAGAGCTTATAGTGATAGAGTCAAACAGTGATAGCAATCCTCATTCCAGATTGGCAATGACCTTGAAAACTGCAGATGAAGAAGTTTGGTCCCTTCACAAGCTTTATCTTATCATTTCCAGTTTGATACACTTTGGCACCCTTAGGAGCAGAGCAATTGTCGTATCCAGGTTTGTTCACCGCGACCACATTGTGGGCAGATGGATCGTAGTTGAATGCTGCCATAAACAGTAAACTATAAGATAACGTACATTAAACTATAAAATAACAAAGAGCTCATCAAGGATGATAAGACTACGTTTTCGATTTCGATCATAGATTATGTAAGTTTGAATCACCAAAAGAATAAGTGGAGATTCATAGTAAATTATCTCTTTGAAAGTAAATCAATAAATAAAAAAACATTGAGCCATAAATGTTAATTGACTTCAGTAAGTAATAAGTCTTCTGCACGATCAATTCTCATAGTTCAGAAAGAACATTTTGTCATTCAATTCAGGAAATTGAAGGGCTTCTTGTCCTGTGTAAGTTCATTCTTTCCAAGGAGGACGTCTCAAGAAATTGGGAAATGTTGGGACTAATCTTGAGCAAGAACTCATAGATAGTGCCTACTTTATAATTTACGATCTATAGTAAATCAGATATATCTTCTTCTTCTTCTTTTTTGGTTCAAGAGAATCCTGGAGTTGATATGGGAATTTTGCCATAAAAAATCGAAAAATAGAGAAAAGAAAAACTAAAATGCTACAGGAATTCAACAAATGAACACCTACATCGAGTTTGCTTGAGTATTTACTTTATTTATGAATTAATAGAGCCTATGTCGAGTACCTAAGTGCATCAATTAGTTTCCGCATTTCAAATAAGTCTATAGCAAGTGCATACTTGCCACTTGGCTGTTTCAAAACTCTTGAATATGGAACCAGAAGAAAATTATTCTTGCTGTCAAAATTATTTCTAGCATCTTTTTGCTAAAATAAAAGATTAGAAAAGTCTGACCAGCAGTTAACACCTACCAAACTTCTATTGCAACTTATCCAGGTGACTCGAAAAAATTCTTACCTTTACTGAATTTATGATATAATATTATAAATTTTTTATTTATATTATTTCATATTATTTACCTAATAATGTATAATAATTTGGACCAAAGAATCGTGATACTATAACATAAATCTGATCCATATAAAAAAATTTCGGCTAGTCGGGTGTATAAAAAATATACACATTGGCTTTTACATAAAAAGGAGTTTGAATACTGGAAGATTAACAGTAGTTTTAGAGTGGAGATTGGTCCACAATCCACACATAGTATTACACGTACCAAGTGTATCACCAGCTCTAAATCGCTTCCCTGCAGGCCAAGAATCCGTGTTGAAGGTCCAACCAGTTGCTCCTCCCACAGTGTAAATTGCAGCATCAGCCACCTGGGAGTGGAGCACCAGCAAGCACAGCATCATCACTGTGACAAATGTTGCACTGCATCTTCCCTGAGACATCCTGAAAGTGAAAGCAGCGGAATCAAGCTGAAATGAATACTAATTTAGGTTTTTAGATGCATTTCTAAGTGAGCTTCTGGACCCTATTTTATATAGGAGTGATATCTTGTCCGTCAGCTCTCAAAGAAAGAAATGTGAAGTAGGCCCCGCGTTTTCAAGTCCTGGCAGGAGCTGATGAAAGTTGAATATGGCCTTGAATTCTTGCTCTTCAGTATTCTGACAGTGGAATTAAACAGGTAAGTGGGGTAGTGGGTTAGGCAGAATTTAATAAAAGAAGTGCAGTCAATCAACCACCCTACAACCTACACAGGATGTATTATTTACTGATTTAGGCAACTTTTCACCGACCGAGAATTACATGGACATCAGCCTAACAGGGTAAGTACGTATAATATAAAATAAATATAATAATTGTTAACATAATTAAAAATTAAAATAAATATTATTTTTTAATTATCAAAAATATTTATTTTGCAAAAAATAAGTAAGAAAGAATTTTTTAAGTTCGCTTCAACCTCCCTCCTGAAAACCTTTTGATCACTCAATATAATCATCTTTTATGTTAAAGCTCACAATTTCTCCCCAAAAACCATCTTTTGTGGCCGTATTCAAAGGTTTTCCTAATTTAGTTTAGATTTTTAATACTGCTTTTTCTTTTCTCTGAAAGGAGGATGGACGTGCAAAGTCCTAAAAAAGTTAAATACTGCATTCACTGTAAGAGCGATAAGAAAACAGAAGTCATTCCGGGGAAAAAAATGTCTTAATGTGCTATTCAGAAATAACTGTTTTAATTTAATATAAATCAGAAGTCCACATAACTAGGCAAGCAACAACGGTAGAAAATGGTTTTTCAAGGAAACAAGAGTAAAGCGACAAGATTTACATGAAAATTCATTCATAGACTAAAAAATTCATTCTACTTATTATAGATCGGATTCATATAAAAAAATTTCAAGAATTACCAAGTAGCTTCTCTCTAGCCTCTACAATGCTCTTTGAAATACCTGCACTTGCATAAAATTATGTTTTTCTTTCTGCATAACATATTCATAAAACTGTAGAAAATTTTTGTATGAACCAAAAGTATATTATAAAATAGTATATCTTGTAGTCTATATTTATTTATATTTATCAATTTTTTTAAAAAAATTAATAAATTAATAAATATGAATAAATATAAATTAATAGATATATGATTCTACTGTACACATTAATTTATAATAAATAAATAAAAAATTCCACCCTAGTGCAAAATTCTTGTAAAGGGTAAGTTCAGTGCTATGGGTCAATCTTTTAGTGGGTCCACATGAGATTATATCCAAGACGAAGAAGTTTCGCTCCTTCATTCCCACACTCTATTTCGGACCTAAAAGTTACCATTTGTAGACGGACAAAAGTCATTCAATTGAGCTACCAACCCACCAATTTTACTTTAAATTTACAGTTGCGAACATGGACTTTAACTAGACTGTGTTTCTGAGTGGGAGAATTAGATAAAACGTTATGAGCATCAAAGTCCGAATGGTGTTTAAAGTTGAACCATGCAATACCATTGTCCAAATCTCAAAAAGAAGTTCCTGCCTCACCACTGAAGCATGAAACAAGAAAACATGAATCAACTATAAACCTAATCCAACTTTAGAGATTACTTCAATTAATTACCTTTCCCATGTAAAGATAACTAAAAAATATTTTTTCCAGGAAAAAAAGATGCAGGATAAAAAAAATCCTCCTGTCTAATTACACCTAAAAGAACAAGACATGTGCATTTATTTCATCATTTTCTAAATGAGTCAGAGAAGTAAAAAAATAGGTAAAATGGCTGAAATAGTCCCTCAACAGTTCTTTTTTTTAGCTAAGATAGTCCTTCAATTTTTATTTTTTAGCCAAAATAGTCCTTTTGTGGTGGAACCACCGCTGAAACCTCCTTCTTTTTTTAATAAATTCCATATACAATCCCTATGGTTCAGCTGTTCTTCCACATTAGCCTAATTTAAAATTTATGGCCAACTTTTTTAAAAAAAGACTTGGTGGTTGACTAAGAATATCTGGCGATAGGGCTAGTAGGTGGCAATTGGTATCTGATGGGTGCGAGAAGACGCTTGGGTGTTAAAGGGGTGATTTTGGAGTTCAATGAACGACAGCTTCGGTTGGGAGAAAGAGAAGATGAAAGGGTTAGGATTTTAATTTTTTTTTTCTTTTATAAAAAAAAAATGAATATTTTTTTTTTTGGAAATTGTTTAAAACTTTTTTTTTTTCCTTTTCACCCCTTCAAATTAATTTCTTTCTTATTTTTTCCATTTTAAACTATATAGGGGTTATATAAAAAATAAATAAATCTCAAGAGGTGTATGTGAAATTTATCAAAAAAGGTAAATAAGAAGAAGATTTTTGTAATAGCATCCACAATAAAAAGACCGTCTTGGTTAAAAAATAAAAGTTGAAGAACTATTCTAACTATAAAAAAAAAAATTGATGGACTATTTTGGCTAAAGAAAAAAAATTGAGAAATTATTTTGGCAATTTTCCTTAAAAAATATGGAGAAACATATTATCACAAAGAAAATACTATCATAGACTCAGTTTTAAACCCTACTTATAGACCTTACCGTCAAAATTAAATTTTATAAAATCTTATTTACATCAACTCATATCATAAATTTAATAATATTTAATCCACAACGCAAAATTTATAAGTGAAACCAAATATCAGATCTACTTAAATATTTCCTTTATCACAAATTCACAAGGATCGTAGCCCCAAGAAGGTTACGGGGAGAAAGATTTTTTACAAATGCATACACTTAACTTTATCTAAATAACAGTAAGCAAACACCGGGATCTATCAGCAGCAATTCTCGACTAATGGAATGAACATAAGACTTAAGAGACAGGAAATTGAAGTATGTATCCCAGAATAGTTTGCTCAGCATCATTTGGACAGAAACTTAAACCGATATCTCCTTTTCTAGACTTTTCTTTTTATTCTCTCTCCCTCTCTGCAGAATGCCAGGCAATTGTTTAAAATTTTCACCTCATTACCGTTCTCGTTAAAGCACCTCTTGATGGCAGAACAGAATCAAGATTCAAGTCTTATCAAAATTCAAGTCTTCAGATCCAGCGAGTACATATGCTTAATCGCCGATTCAATCATTTCCCTCACCTCATTACTCGCCAATCCAAGAACCCCTTCACCGTCCTCTGCCTCAACTCCATCGCGCCAATAGCATTGAGAGGAAAAATGTTACAATAATCATAAACCTTTGCGAGATGGCATCCCGGTCTCTAAATCTGCAATAATATAATATAAGCAAAAACTAATTGCTAAAGGATGTATTCAAAATCCAACCCCAACAAATAATAAGTCAAGATTTCTGCATAAAAAGGCCCTAATAATTTCTTTCCCTTAGTCTCCTCGAGCTTTTTTGATTCAACAATTCATTCTTTCATATTTTGTAAATTAAAAAGTTACACGAATTGGAATTGTTTTTGTAAGCTATTTGGTGTCGGTAGCTCCGCTTGGCTTGTCCGGCTCAATTAAATGATTTATAACACATCACGTGATTTTACATCATAATAGTTACGTGGCAACAAATTGAAAGAGGAGGAGGGTACCGGGAGGGAGATACTTACCTAGACCCAGTCAACGGATGGAGCCATGGATCCCGTGATTTAGGTAAGTCCACATCTGCCTTTTCAACTCTCTCCTCCAAAATAAATTGATTTTTTTGGAGGAAAGAGGAGATGTGGACTTACGTGGACCTCTTGGTCCACGGCCCCACCCATGGACCGGGTCCAAGTAAGTATTTTCTGTACCGAGAGGGGTACTGCATGAAGGGTACCGAGGATTCGGTCCCATCAAAGAGTGAGCCAGTGAGGTACAAAAAGAGCAGAGTACTGGATGAAACGTGAGAAAGACGGAAAATTCTTACATGGATTGAATTTATGGCATAGTATCATGAATCTTATAATCCAAAAAGCTCCACATCACCTCACATCATCTAAGTGGATGATGTGCAATTTTTTGGATTAAAAAATTCATAACACTATGTCATGAATCAGATCCATAAAAGAATTTTCCGAGAGACAAAAAGCTAGTAAGATCCATACGATGCATTAAATGGTAAGTAAATAGCTAATACACACTTCCTAGTGACAACCCTTCCTGGAACCTGAATTGCCCATCTCCTCCTTTAGAGCCCGCACTGCTTCTGAAACTCCATCCTGTCAAAATGCAAGTATAATGGCAAAGTCGGCTTTATCATTTGCAATTTCAAATCACAAGCATAATTCCAGCGATATCTCACATTCACTACCAAAATAATTGATAAAATGGTTATGACATTAGCGGCACCAAAAAGACAATACATGCACAATTTTGGCAGTAGAGTCATCTAGAGTTATTTAGAATTGCAAATGCTGGGATACTATAGCAAGACACCAAAAAAGAATTGAAGCTATTTATCAAAATAAAAATAGAAATTTTTAGTCAAATACTGTCACACATGCACAAACACTCACACACCAAAACAGTAAATTGTTGTTAGAGTCTAAGGTTTTTCTAATATCATGAATCATAAAATGTTTTGAATTGAATGGAAAGGAATGTCGTTTGGACTTCGGAATTCAAGGTGTGACACAAAGATTCAACTTAATCATGAGCAATTTTAAAATGAGAATATCAAAAGAAAAAAGGGTACAGTTTCGAAGGGGTGATTTAGCTTCTTATATATCTGTAATGTCATCATGCCTCCACTTCGGAATCTTATTTTTGCTAATTAATGGCATTTTACTATAGACGGGACATAGATCTCGACAAAAATTAGTCATAAAATCAGTGAATTTCCACCACGAGTACCACTGGCAGTAGATGACCAAAGCTTTTCCAGTGGAATTCAGTTGCTTATCCTTAGTCTCTCCCATTGAAAATGTCTCCATGGAGAAGTAGGAAAACAGTGAAGTCGGATAACAATGATGATAATTACAAAACACAGACATAGATAGTGAAGAAAAAGAGGAGTTGCCGGTGATGATGACAACTGACGTCTAAGTGACTGACATTTTTCTCCTTATCAAAAGGTCAACCTCAGACAATCCAGAACTTATTATATAAACTCATTTTAACAAGCCATGTAACTGATATGCAAGACATCCAATAATTTAATCTTACCTCAGATGACATTATTTTAGCAATATCTAAAGCACGTGCTCTCACTTCAACAGTTAATGCAGAATTTATTGCCCTAGCAACTACTTCCGCAGCTTCCCTGATGCAAGAAACCTCGACTTTGTCTGGAAGCAAGTGGTTTCCTTTTAATGGCTCTGGGGCTACGCCAATCCAAAACATCCTCTCAGCCCAATAAAATTGGTCCAACATAAATGGACAAACTACCTGATATTATAAATCATTTGTCTGAGCACAATATTCATGAGAAAGAAAGAGGAAGTGAGAGAGTATGCACACGGAGTTCAACTAAATCCTGAAGAGCAAGTTCCATTTCAGATAACTAAAATGGTCAAGTACTTCCTACTTTCTAGTAAGGTGTTTGTCAGAAGCTAGTCATGCCTTTTGATTTTTCTGCTCCAAATAACAGCAACTCTTCAATGTTCTCAAGATATTTTGAAAAATTGACATACAGGTTCTGAAAGATAACATCCTATGTTCTCTCTATGCTATCTTTTCATCTATTGCCTACTCCATAGAAAACCAGGTAATCTATAGTCTTAAAGTAATTTAAAGTCAACACCGAAGACCATATTTGAAAATCTCCATCTACATACTGTAAAATACTCTGAAAACGGCAATGCAATATTCCATCCTTGGTCCACTTCCAGAGGAATAACAACATGAGAGATACAAAAATATAGTTGCTTTAAAGATAGTCTAGCAACAAACCTGAGGAGTTCCTGAGCTACTGTAATGCAGCAGCAGTAGATCCACTATTGATGTTGAGATAAAATTACTTATTGGTTGAGAAGCATCAACATTCAACAAAAAAATCAATCTTAAGATAGAGGAAGTAGAACAATGGCCAAAAAAGAACCCTTACCTTCCTCCATGATGGATTACAGCAGCACATCTTGGAAACAGCCAGTTGTATGGTATGGTACTAAATAAATTTAAAAGAATGTATTAATCTTCTAAGATAGTGCAATATTAAACAAGAATCAACAGTCTACAAAACATTTTAAGAAATTAATGTATCTAAAAGTCAACTGTAACAGGATGTTTAGCAAGACAAGGAATTGAACGGGATTCCTTGAGACTGGCCAATGATATCCAAGTCCTTACAAAAGCCATGCTAAAACGGTAATACCCCATGCTTTGGCATTTTTTTAGAAATCATAACTGTAAATATTTCTTCAGTTACAAGTTACCTTCTTAAGGCTCCCAAGATTCATTCATCTGAAAGCTGTGTTTCTATGCATTCTCTCAAAAGTAGTCTAGTTTATTTAGCTTAATCAATTTTTAAGTTGTACCAGTCCATTCCACCACCCACAAAGAAAACAAGCCAAAGTTAGAATTCCCTTTTTGGTATGTGCTTGATCCATCCCAAAGTAAAATCTTCCTTCTCCTCCTGTATCACTTCTTCATTCAAAATATTGGTTTAGAAAAGCAATATAGTGTTGTTTTGTCAAATTTTTTGGATTGTAGAATTTGACATGAAAATTCTCATTCTTCAAGTGGATTTTCTAAATCCTGAAAAGTAGTGAAAAGAATAGTACTTAAAAAAGTTGTTGTCTAAACAAGTATTACAGGAAATCAATTTGCAAATGAAGGTGTATGCACTACTCTTTGAAAATTTATACACAAAACACTTATACATGTTCTTTTACCTTGAATTAGCTATCACAAAACTTTATATTTTCCCATTCCATTTCAACAATTATATTTTCCAACTCTTGACTGACATATTGTCCAAAGCAATGGACAATAATATTTTTCAGTGGACAGCTATACATTAATGGTCTTGCAGTGCAGTTGCTATTACCACTTTCTACCTATCACTTTGCGGATATCATCATTTTCTGATATTTGCCTTCGGTTTTGGAAAACCTGAGGGGGGGCTGTACAGCCTTATCCCAACAATTATTAGGTTGTCGGTAAAATTCCCTTTTCCACTGTTCCAGTGTACTAAAAAGAATTATTATGGTCAGTGTCTTGCATTTTCCAGTTCCTATACATGCTCTAAATTCATAAGGATGCCAATTCATAAGCTTCAGCCTTATCATTTCCCAAGTCAAAGTGAAGTGTTGACAATACTCACCCGGAGAAGCAAAAAAGCCGGCCACCGAAAAGAGACACCCCATCTATACTTGACCGTCTTCTTTCTGAACCAATTAACTCTTTCTGAGCTAACAAATTAATAGCAGCATCTAAAGGGCCATATCCAGCAGAGAACAATATAAATCGGTGACTTGAAATGTCTATTACCACATTCCCAATTACTTGAAGAAATGCTTGGGGATTTCTCATAAAACCCATGCTGCAGAAGGCATATCGTACCCATTTCAGCACTAAATATAAAATGGTAAAAGGAGAGAGAACATTTCATCTAGAATGCGGAAAAATCTATGCAATGCAATAACGGAGATGTTCGTTTAGCATATGCATGCACATACGTGTAAAGCATCCATTGATTTTGATCAGTTAAAGCTACCAAAGTGAGGAACGCAAGCACCCCAACTTCTCAAGATCTTTCTATTCACCTACAATGCATACTTCATGATGATGCAGTTGGACTGGACACTGTTGTTCCTCCAGGAGAAACATCACTAAGATAAACAAAGAAGATCCAGTCATTAAAAAAAGACAACGTTCTAAATACTAAAGCTAAAAACTACAGAAATGAAGAATTAGATGTTTGGTCGTTTAACCACAAAGCATATGTAAGCCTCCCACCATAGAAAGTTGACTGTCTGTATGCAGAGAAGGCACTGTCTCTATTGGTGTCTTGTTACCCACATGTATGGTGCTATTTTAAGTAATCTCATCTTTTTTCTGTCAGTTCAACATACCATAAGGACCAGGATACCACAATCTCTCAAACCGAAATGGTAAAGGAGCAATCTTAGACAAACAGAGAAGACAATGTACAATAATCAAGCTTTGTACAAGAAACGTACCAAACAAATTTTGCATAGTTCTCAGACATACTAATAATTAAAAAGATATATAGGCATCCAATATTAAGGAGGAAAAGGTATAAAAAGAGAAGTTCCTCTCACATCAACCACCGTCCAAGAGTTGATGCCCAATCGCTCACAGATTATGCTTGTAATATACAAAACAGACAAACAAACTGAAGCTTCCATAAAGTGGAGTAACAGGGAAGAGAAGCTTCACAAAGGAGTGGGAGTTTTATCATAAAGAATGCTTATTGAAATTATGCAAAATTCTTAATTTTCTGGTAAAGACAAACCAAATGTAGACCAGTGTTGCACAATACCGTTAGCCATACATGATTCGTTGCGTTACGCATATGAAAACAAGGTACGGTAGTTTTTATAATTTGTAATACGCGGGGGTAGGCTTAACTGGTACACATTTTTGGTTCATGGTACGGTGTATTATCCTAATTAATTTGTGTATATGTGTGTGTGTGTGTGTATAACCATGCAAGGCTTCTGCCACAAGACTATAAAAAGCTCATAGCTATTCTATTGTACACAAGGATATTACAACTAGAAAAGCTGTCTTACCGTCTTTATTTCCAAGAATACAACATTGTGCAAACAGAAAAATTTTGGGAGGGGAGGGGGGAGAAGAAAATGAAAGCAATAAATCCTACTTTCAAGCTTTCTGCACCAGGACGTCTTAGAAAGTATTTTCAAGGACCAAAGGTCCTAGTGTTCATAATAATCCCAAAGAAATCGTATTTCTTTAATACACATGAAGCTGTCCGTTTAATCTTTTCAGTTTCAAATGTAAGCGTTTTCTATAAAAAATTTGCTTTATAAATTTAATTTAGGAAAGTGAAAATTCAGTACGACTTATATGGGGCATAAAACTTCAAAGACTTGCCATTTTTCTATTTTTCTTATTAAAAAAAAAAAAAAAGCAAGCAACAACTTATATACTCTATCAGTCTATCTGCAGTTAAAAACTCACCTCCCGATGGAACTCAGACTTATAAAAATAGGTAGCTCCGGTGCAGCAGTAGACATAAAGTAATGTAACTCAATGTGAGCAGGACACAACTCATCTTTTGTGTTCAAAGGTGTAGAAGAAACTAAAGCAGAAATTTCTGCACATTTGCTGCATGAGAACTGCCATTCTAAGGGAAGAAACCAAAAGCCACAGACCCGTACCTTCGATGGCCAATAACCTGCCATTGCTAAGATATTAGAGTAATTAATGAAACAAAGACGTATCACCTTTTGCTGTCAATTACAGACAATCAGCACATTAGACAATTAATTTTTATCATCATACATGATTAAAGCAACACTTACAGCATTGTGTTCCTAATCAAAACAACCAAAAACTTAAGATGCATATTGAAGTAGAGAGATTTTTGGAGATTTATGACTATTAAGATCCCCAGTAAGCAATACCAAATATCTGGTTTTTTTTTTTTTAAATTTTCGATAAAGAACTTATGCATATTTGACATGTGGGTCACACTTAACAAACAATATAACATAGAAGCATTTCCTTGGGGAAAAAGATTACCAGGACATTCAACTACTTCTTTGCTAAATCCATACCTGTCATAAGAACATTCAGAAATTTTATTATTTTCCCATCCTAGAGACAAATAACTGTGCACAACAATAAATAATCATGATGCATACATTGGGATGGTTGTACAATGGTCAAATATTATGTTATGCTATTAATGAAAAGCAAGAGAAGACTTATGACATTTTCTATAATTACTATGAAATGTGGGGCTGTAATAACTGTATACAGCACACTTGAAGCCTAGCATGACATTGAATTGAAATAGGAAACATTCAGCTTGAGAAGAGCCCGGCTGTAGAAAATGTTATCCAAAAAATTTTCTTGGAGAAACAACTGAATCTGGAAGCAACCATCTAAAATCATCCTATCTTCCTCTGTAAGATCATTGATTATAATAGGCAATTTTTCACTTGCAGATAATTAAACTTACAGTATTAGAGGGGAAGAAGGTCTATCATGCCATGCTGGAAGCCCCGTTACAGGATCCTGTGCCCAAATAAAGTCAGTTCAGACGAACAAGTGACAATGAAGATGAACCTGGCAGATAGGACATATAGTTCCATCTATCTCATTCATAGCTAACACCAAGAGAAATTTAGTGACAACAAGAACAAACCATAAAAGGACAGGCACTCAGCCTCAGTTCAACATTTCTCCAAGATGCCCATTCTTCAGTGAAATAGCGGCCACATCCAATGAATTACATCCTCCCAACCAACCTATCAAAGCAGCATACAATAAATTAACTCTGGAACTTCATTGCTTTCCAGAAGCAGCTAAGAAAAGGATTTCTGAAGTCAGTCTGGGAAGACACAAATTGTTAAGAAGTCTCCCAGATAGTGTAGGCTAATTTGCCAAGTGAACAGAAAAAAAATTATAAACCTAAGTACCCAAAAAATCGACATAAAAGTGAGCACGGACCAAGTGTGATTTGTACTGTGGCCTCAAGACAAAAAGGACAAAGCCACATGAGTAGTAATAGCAACACATTAACTTTAGACTTGATTTACATACCTTATCAGTTGGAGCTTCTTTAAGATACTTATATAAATGTGGAAGTTCTTTCCTAATTCTCCCTTCAAATGATGAGGGGGCACTGTTCGGCAAGTAAAAGTGAATTATGAATCAACACAAAGAAGCAAAAGTAAAATTTTATCCTGCACAAGCACCTTTGAACTCTCTAAAGTTCAACGATTTCCAACAGAATATCTTGACATTATATGAGAATGAACCACATAACAAAGCAAGAAACCAGCCATAACAATAAAATGACACACAGGAGAAAGAGAACAGTATTCCTGATCTTCACAAAGAAATTTTACAACTAATACCCTCTGTATCACCAAGTATAAAACCTCTCTTGGACCCTTGACTATATGATATATTTTGTAAGAAGGTATCCTGAAAGTATTAAGAAGACGAGTGCAGATGCTTTGTGTTTAAACATAACTGATCCCAAGGTCAGACATCTCAATTTCTCTTGGGACTTTCACAATATATGAGTGCACCAATTTCTCTGTGTTCTTTTCTTGACTTTGCAAACTTGTTTACAACAACTGTTCACATCGCTGAGAATCGCTGAATGGGCACCAGACCAGCAAGGCTTTAGACTAAGCAATAAAAAATAAAAAATGGAAGTCCTCTAGTACCTGTAAGGGACTACATATGGAGCAGCAACAACACAACGAATGTGAAATAGTTCAGCAAGACTCCAACCTTCCTGGACCAAAAGGATAATAGACAATATTGTTCAGAAACAAAATAATCACACTTGCAGCACAAAGAAATGGCTAAAAAGAACTTTTAGCTTTATTAAGAAATAGAAAAAACATTTTTCTTGTCATTCCTTTTACTGATTATTTTTCCCCAAAAGGCTTAAAAAAATTGCCCGTGATGGTTTACACTTTCATCTTTTCCATAACTTGAACACTTAGCTGATGACATAACATTACTTCTATCTGCTACACATCTTCTGTTGGCAAACATTACGTCCAATTGAATACAAGAAGAAACATTTACCGCATATTTTCAAAAACACCAGAACATGCTTTTGTTCAGTACATAGATTCAGATATCTTTTTTTCCAGACTACCAGATCAAAAAGATCATTGACACTCATGTTTGGCACCATCAGTCCCTGACTGATTTCACTTAATCTTCTTTCAGGAAAATACAAATTTGCCTGCATCATTACCAGTGCGAAAAAATTTATAACCAAAAGATCACCCTCCAAGCTCAAGCCATCTCCAAAGATCCTTTCAACAATTAAAACACATTCTCTTCTGTGATTTCTTGTAATTTCTCTCTTCTGGAGAGAGAATATTTCTCGAGACAAATCTTTGGATCCTAAGAGAAAAGAGCCAATATTCAATTCTTCAAAAGGCTAAACGAGTAGTACAAAGTTCAGAAATCACACAAGTACAAAGACCAGGTAAAATCAATAAGCTAACCTGTAGGATTATTATCATCCTGAGGAGCCAAAGCAGGTGGCGATGAAACAGGGACATAAGCAACTCTTTTTGCTTCCAAGTGAACTTTCAAGCTCTGTTAGCCAATGACTCATGGAGTATAAGTCACTTCTAAATAAAAAAAGGAAAAACGAGGTCTTAAGTCTGGATTAGAAGCTCATTTTGACTACAATCATTGATTATAACCGCCAAGTTATAATGACATTTTTTCTTCCTTGATTCCAGAAAAGAACTACAACGAACATGTCTACACATATACAAAAACTACGTGCAGAAAAATCATTTTAAAAAAACTTCGTCCCTTATTTAACTGAATGTATTAGCACTTCAAAATACAATTGAGATGTGTTTATTTATAGTGAATCTAGATGGAATTTTTTATATAAATGCTACGAAACTTATACAGCTGCAAAAACACGTAAAAAGGCAATAAATAAGTCATTTAACTAATCACTTGGAAGAAATTAGGGCACAGTTCATATGCATTTTAAACAAATAGCAATATTCGTAAAAAACGCAAAAATTTATTAGTATGAGTCTACCTCATGCGTTGAATGAGTTATAAAAACGACGTCGTATTGCTCCTGATCGACTGCAAAAGCAGCGGCAATGGCCTGCGAATTTTATATTTGAATAACTCGGAGCAGAGATTTTTTTTTTTTTTTTAATACTACGGAAATTGTGAATAAAAATAAAAATTAAATTGAATTGAATGAAAAAGAGGACGGAAAAAGTAGGGAACTTACGGCGATTGGATAGACATCGCCTTTAGTACCGAAGGCCATGAAAGCTGCTATCGGCGTCGTCCTCGTCATCGGTTCCAATTCTCCAGCCGATTTTTTCCGTTTACTTAGGTCGACGGCTTTCTCCTGTGCTAGATTATAATTTTTATCTTCCATCAGCTTGTTATTTCGAACTAGTATCAAATACTGCAAAATACCTGATTTAGTCCCGACACGTCCGAATTTAGCCTTTCAGTCCTCTAATTTCTTACATCTAGTCCCATACCTTTGACTATTTTTTTTTTTTAAACGCACTTTTTTCTATACACCTTAGTAACTCAAATTTATAAATAATAAAAAAATATTTTACCGCTTAAATTACATTTCATTGTCCGTCAAAATTAACTAATGCATGATTATATAGTCACTTAAAAATTGGATGTTGTACTCGTTCAAAGTTAGTATATATTCCTCAAATTTTTGTATAAGAATTTACGAGTTAATTTTCTTGTTAATAATAAAAAATTATATTCAAGTTTAAAGAATGTGTTATGCGTCATAGAATTTATGAACACAAATTAATAGAAAAAATATTTCAATAAAATCAATTTTAAATTATTATATTAAAATTAAATTTTATAAAATTTTTGATAAATTAAAATTTATTGATGCAATTAAAAAAGCATAATGGTTTCATTTTATTCTTGAGAGTCATCCTTCGGTAAAGGTAGACCCAATTTGAGGCTCTTGGATTTCGTATTCCTGACAGTGGTTTCTTTTCACCACCTTCAATCTCACTCCTCATCTCTCAAGTAACTTTCCGCCCCATTTCTTTCTCTTTTAGATTAGCTGTTGCTTTTACCTTCTCATGAAAGGAAAAGTCACTGGTTTTTGCTTTATCATTCAGGTCATCGTACAAAAATGTCAATTAAAGACAACCCCAGTGAAAAGATTTCAACTCTAGTCAGAACTCAGAAATGGTCAGTTTCAAGGGGAGTCACAGAAAAACTAAATTGTAATATCAAATATAATATAATTTAATATTTTATAAAAAATATAGTCACACAATATATTTAAAAAAGAATTTTCAACAAAAAAAAAGTAACTGATTTAGAAGTTGTTCTACTATTATAATTAAACATTTAAATTCGAAATAATATAAAATAAAATAACAAAATTTAAATATTTTGATCAAAATATATATTGATATGGATTATATTAAAATATTATATAATTTATTTTTTATTATTTTTAAATAATTATCACATCATTATTAAAACTTAAATACAAAACTCAAAATATAGTGATAAGGGTATTTAAGTCATTTAATATGATATTATAAAATTTTTAAAAGATGAATCACTGTGATTGGAAGTAAAGTATAATTTTTTTAGTTCGGGAGCAAAGTGTTATTACCCATGTAGTTCAGGGAGGTAAAGTGTTATTAACCCCGTTAACTACACTACAATTTGCAAGAACTCGTCATTCAAACAAAGAGCCTTTGGAAAACAGAAATGAATGGAAAGAAAGAAAGAAAGAAGAGCAAGGCTCAACACTTTTGATGCTGCAAGCCCGCAATTTGATGCTGCAAGCCCGCAACAGCAACATTGCAGCATAAATTGATCATTGTAGTGACAACATTCTTGGATCAATTACAATAATAGTTACAGCATTCTTGCCTTGTAAGGAAACTTCATTCAGTTGCTAACATCTTTCAAATGTAACTCGCGTGCAAATGATAAACAGCAGGGAGGGGAAAAAATACTTTAGGACCGGGAAAAGGAAAAAGGCTTCCACAGATGCACCTTGCCTCTGAAACTTACTCTGCTTTCTCTTCTTTGCTTTGCTGGAAACTTGGATGTACACATTCATGGGGAGAACAAGAATACTACACGAGACATTGCTCGTGCAAACCAATGACATGGATTTCCTTGGCAGACATTTCTGGTCATGCCATGGAATCTATGAAACTGATCAACTAAAAGCATAGTAGAAAAGATGAAGCAAATTACCTCAGTTCTGAGCTGCATCCACACAGATTTCCCATAGGTCATTAAAGTCTGAAGGTCAGCTTTACTAAGAATTATGGTAGTGATGCAAATTATACAACAACACTTTTCCTCCAGCATTTCCCATGGCCATAAAACCTCCATGAGGACTGAAATCTAGACAGCTGGGATAGTGCAGGGTTCTGTTTCATGAAATGATGGAGGCCAGTTCGAGAAAACAGTAAATGACGGAACATGGACCAATTTTAAGCTGTTCTTTTTCATGCTAGAACAAATGGCCAATATTTGAGCATCATGATTGAATTTCATAAAATCTACTTTTGTCGTCAAGTTCTCAATGGTCTTGGTTGGTTTTCTCTTGCCCCCTAAGAACTCATCTCTATTGTAGACGTTAACAATTCCACTGTCTGAACCCGCTGCAAACAGATTTCCATTTGGGGAAGTGCAAAGAGATGTACCGTTTATGCAACCTTCATCAACACCTTTATGAAAGCAAGCCCTCATTCTCAGGTCCCAGTGGTAAATCTGCCCATCCCCACCTGAGCTCAATAATTCACGCCCATCATTGGTAAAAGTTACTGAACGAACCGTTCCATTCATTTTGAGTGTCCCTATCAATTCCTTTGATTTGGATGAAACTAACAGAATATAACCTTCATTGCCAAGAAAAGCGATTGTTTGAGAATCTGGTGAAACACTCAAATACTTCCAAGCTCTTCTCCTCTCTACCTGTTAGT
The DNA here is from genome assembly GCA_025175665.1 of Cinchona pubescens. Classification (NCBI taxonomy): domain Eukaryota; kingdom Viridiplantae; phylum Streptophyta; class Magnoliopsida; order Gentianales; family Rubiaceae; genus Cinchona; species Cinchona pubescens. Next base: position 614,576 of record JANKKI010000353.1, read on the forward strand.
GGACCTATTTTATCAACCTTTGCTTTCACCAAGTCAAAGCTATAAAAGAACTTTCTTCTCCCAGATACAATAACCGCAGACCCGTCAGGCAAAAAAGATGCCTTTCGAATTGGACAATCATCAAGGAAGATGCTCTGTATTTTGGTGTTTCTTTTGCCATCAATTTGGAAGAATCTCAGCCTTCTATCCAGTCCACCAGCAAGGAGCAATTGGGCATTCCTGTGAAACTGAACTGAATTTATTGGACCACCAGAAGGCTCGTCTACATTGGCATCAACCAGTCTTGAATACTCGAGAAGTCCAGGTAACAGTTTTGCGCCACTTTTCACAACTAGATCCTCATCTGTTCGAAGAAGATCATCAACACCTTCAACACCCTTGTAACGATGCTCATCATTTGAATCCTCATCATCGGAGCCACAATTTCTCTCAAGCAAGTCAAGGTTGGCCCATTCAGTACCGTTGTTGGGTTTAACTTCACATGATGAGCCCTCAATCTCGACACATAAGCCGAACCAGATATCACGCTCTCATCCTCTTCTTTCCTCAGCTTCCTCAATCTGTTCACTTTAGCTATGTTTACACTTGTTTTCTCTTCCTCTTCATCTATCCACGCAGGTTTCCTTTGCTTAGCTCCCTCTTCGTCGCTACTCTCCTCAAACAAGCCAACATCCTCTTCATAGACAGACAAAGCACTATTTGCAGAACGATCTACAAAAAACATAGCATCACCATCATCCACCCCCTTTCTAACTTCTTCATCCTTACCAAATTCAATAGGAGTGTACAAGGAACCAAACAAAAAATTCTCTAGCTTCTTCATTTCCCTCTCTTGCTCAACCTCCACTTTCTTATCCCCTACCTTCCTCTCTTTTTTCCTTTTCCTATGACTTGTAACTTGCAAATCAGACATTGGTCCATCACCAATTTGTTCTGCACCCTCAATAACTAAAGGCTCATCATCAACCTTGCCTTTTACTCTTATCTACTCGATCCTTCGGAGCAGCATTTTGAGAAATTAAGTTAATCATATCTACAACTTAACCAGCTGCAGAAAATACAACAGAATGCTCAAATACAAATTTAACTCCAATCAATAGATCTACTTAATTTTTTTTTCTCCCTTTTAGCTGAGAAAAGATAGCACTAACAAGTAGAGGATTCATTAGTCAGTCATCACTTATTCAGTCTTTAAAGTTTGGTTAACTAAAACCAAAACCAAACAAATATTTTTCAGCCGGTTTGGTAACCAAAATTGCACAGCCATGATCAACTCAACATGGAAATAAGGCAAACTCCTTAAGGCCCCAGCCCCAAAAACAATATCCGATAAAAATCAAAGCTTTATATTAGTTTTGAACAATAATAGGGGCAAAACCCGGGTTCAAAGTAAGGCATCAAAGCTAGAAACTTTGCATAAGCAATGATATACTACGCACTTTTCCGGTATCAGGCTATGAACAAGATTCAATTTGAAAATGTATATAATAAAACATGGAAAAATTGCATTTTATCAAACTAATTCTGAAAAAATCAACCAAGAGAAAACTTCAACAAGGAAAGGAAAATTCAGAAATTTCGAGCTATAGCCATGCAATTTGGTGGCTTATTGATAACAAAAAAAAAAGAAGACAGAAAAACCAAAAAATAAAATACAATCCGTTGATACTTTTGCTGGATAAGTTTGAAGCTTTCTATGATATTCTACTTAGATTTCTAAAAGGGCTTCCATTAGACAACATTAATCACTACAAAGAAGTCTCAGAAAGTGGAACACCAATATGCCTCAATAAGCCCAGAAAGAAATCAGCCTCTGAGAGTAAGGGACTTGGGACCTACCTGAAGTGTCCAAGATTTCTGCTTCTCGCAAACGCCGATGGACAGCGTTTGCTTTACGGACGGCTTCAAGAAGATTTTGAGCCGGCGGTGACGACGACCGGCTGATGGAGTGACGGCAGAGGGAGAGGACTGACGGTGGTACACGGCGTTTGTTTGATGGAGGGAGGGAGGGAGGGAGGACAAGGGTAAGGGCTTAGGACGTCTGAATAATTATGTTTTTTTGGGTGCTTCGTAAAATTGTACTCCGACCTCGTATTGTAGTACCTGCTTTGCCGGGATTATATTTTGGGCAAAATTTACTCGCACCCCTATAGTTTGGCCGTTTTGCACATATGAAGGCCTCATAGTTTAAAGATCTGCCAACACCCCCAAGCTGTTGTTGTTGCTCTTAGGTGTTCACGGTTAGGTTTGAGTCGATTTTGAATATTTTTTCAAGCAAGTTTTATGTATCAGTTTTTAAATTTCAAATTACAATCAAATTTTTTAAGTAAAAAATAGACCATTCAATTTACATCCACTTTAAGTTGAGTTTATCAATTTTATCAATTTATATAGTTATTATATTCTTTAATAGTCTATTTCAAACTAGTTCTAACACAATACTTTAAATAGTTATACAAAAACTAATAAAAATATATTACAAATGACATTTCTTCAACAAGTATATAATTATTTGTGAGGTTGTGTAGTTTTAATCAATTCATACTTATTTAGATGTTTGTGTATGTGTGCGTGTGTATATATACACACCCACACTTACTCTAGTGTATATATATATTATTGTTTTACACAAACTCAATTTATCAATGATCATTTGTAATCTTCACTTATTTGATCAATTTTTGAATAAAATATAGGGTAAATAACATTTTATCCCCTAACTAGGGGGTAATTATACTTTGTTCCCATGAACTATAAAAATACACTTTACCCTCTATCTACATTATTCATCCTTTAAAAATTTTAAAATTAACAAGATAATCTAGTTAAATGACTTAAATACCCTTACTACTATATTTTGATTTTTGTATTTAAATTTGATAATGATGTGATAATTATTTAAAAATAATGAAAAAATAAACTATATAATATTTTAATATAATCCATATCAATATATTTCATAGTCAAATTTTTAAATTTTGTTATTTCATTTTGTATTATTTCAAATTTGAATGTTTAATTATAATGGTAGAACAATTTCAAAATAGGCTAATTTTCTATTGAAAATTCTTCTTTAAATATGTTGTGTGACAATATATTTTTTTATAAAATTTTGTGATTTTTTTTATGTTTCTTAATAGTTTACAATTTTAATATTTGGATGAACCTATGCAAATTGTAATGTCAAATATAATATAATTCAACATTTTATCACATTTTCACTCTCTAATTATTTTGTTATTATGTTTTATTATAATGTTAATTTGTTATTGTATTTTAGTTTTTCCTAATCTTTTATAATTATCGATCATTAAAATTAAATACATAAAAAATTAAAATATAATACTAATGGTATTTTAATCATTTAACCTGATATTATAAAATTTTTAAAGAATGAATCATGTGAATGGAGGCCAAAGTGTAATTACTTACCTGATTCAGATGTAAAGTGTTATTAACCCTAAAATATAATATAATAAACAGTTAATTATGAATTTGTATTTCTCTTTATTTACCTTTTTTAAGATAAATTTACTTATGAACTACAAGTGTTAATTAGAATAGTTATAGCATATTGTTTGAAATATTAAGAATAATTAGAAAAGACACATACTCGGTTCGATTCGTTTTATATTGATTTACAATCTTATAAATCAAAACAAAACCATTCAATATCGATTTTAGATCGTTTTATACGATTTGATTTTTATTTAAATAAAAAACGCTAAAACAGTTAATTTTAATCGGTTTGGTCAATCATTTTATAAAACATCTTGAACACCCCTAGTTTCTCTTGGCTTGCTTGTAAGGTTATAAACGAATTTAAGTTACTCAATACTCAAATATAATTCAACTTGGTAAGAATTCATTCAAATTTAGTTTGTTAATAATCAAACTAAGTTTTAGCAAAATTTAACGTTAGTTAATTTTTTTGTGTTCGGTTCTAACTCACCTTGATAAATTAAAATTTTTAAATTTGCACGTAAATATTCCAAATTACTAATGACTCGACTAGAGTTTGGCTCCATAAAAGTTCATTTAAATTCAATTAGAAAGATAACAAATCAAGTTTGAATAGAATTTCAAGCTCATTTAAATAATTAAATAAGATTACACACTAAAGTGTCATGCTTATTTATATTTATTTACACCCCTACTCACTTGAGATAAGTGAAGCTTCGTAACTTTGAATTAAAATTATAGAATATGTAAGGAAAATGTTTAAAAATTTTAATTTTATTCTTTAATTGCTCTTTTTTATTTTTATTTTATAATTGTTTTACAATTGTCTCCTTTAAATTTTAAAAATTTGTTTCTTTCCAAGCATTGACCATTAAAAAGTTAAAATTTGTTTAATTCCCACCTTATCAAAAAACAATTATAAATATTTCACATACAGAATATGATAATTGATCATAAAAATATATTCATAATATATAACTATTGTATTGAATTTTTATTATATTTGGTTTTATTTAACTTCTAAGTTATTGAATTTATCTATTATATTATTTTTATTTATCACTAAAATAATTTTTGCTCTTAGAGTAAGTTAAAATTTTAGGCAAATATTTAGGTAGACCCGATCTTTGGTTCCACTTGTAAACCTGTGGTATGGATTAAACATTAGAGAATCTATGATATCATTTAAGTAAGATTTTTTAAAATTTAATACTGACCACAAGATTTACAGGTGGGGCAAAAAATCAGATTTACCTAAGAATTTGCCAAATTTTATTGTCTCCGCTAACCTTGGGGCTCTGGCTTCACAAATAATGGAATGTGGTTATTATTGCATGATATAGTTTGAGTGAAAGTAGGGCACAATATAATGCTATTAACTCTCCATCAAATTGCTAAGTTTGTATTATTTGTATTGTGAGCTGTAAATTACCATTCTTCATATGAATCCAAAGATACATTAAACAACATAAATTTATCAAAAGCAAAAGTATGAATGGTAGATTATGAAGAACCATTTGTGATTTGACTAATATTCATGTTTTTCTCTTATTGGTTTGTAAAGTTATAATCTATTGCCTTGTGGTTTAATTTTTTTTTTAATAGATAGAATGCTTTGTGCAAAATATGAAAACAACCCTAATCCTATTACCTTTACGCCTCTTATAAATACCCTAGCGAAAAGGATGAATTGTATTTTATATTAATATATATAACTAACGTTGGGAAAATTCTACCGTTCATTTTGGAGAATCATTTCCTTGTACTTTAAATAATTGTACAGTACAATATCATGTGTTTAAAAAGCTTGTACTATACAAATTTTTAAAGTGAAGAGAATGATTCCTAAAAGGGAGTGTAAAATTTCCCAAAAGTTAATCCTCAAAATAAAATTTTTCAGCCTTTTATTAGTGAAATATTTATTGGTTTCACTATACTTCAAAATCACAAAAATTATTATAAATTTACAAATTATAAAGATAATCTGAATATTAATTAAATCACAAGTTTTCTTCTAATTTAAAGTGTAAACTACTAGTACTAGGATTGTACTGGAGCCGCATAGCAAGTCAAAATACTAATCACTCCCTTTTTTTTCTTTTATCCAATCTTAGTCAAAAAAGTACTAGTATTAATTAGGAGTGTTTAGGATCTAAACAAGCCAAATTATTAACATAAAAATTTATTTAATTATTTTAATAAATTTATAAATATATTTAATTTTGAATTATTTATTCTACCATCAAGTCAATCTCAAAGATTTTTGTACATTAAAATATTGAGGGATCGAATCAAATTCTAATGGTTAATAAATTGTAGTAAATTTTGTTTAAGCAGAACTTAATTTCTGATTCCAAAACTTAAATTAACTATTTTTTTAACTTAACTATTAATATTATCAAATTGAGTTCGACCCTACTGATTATTAAAAAATAAATAAAAAAATAAATACTGCTTTTTTTCCCACTAACGCTGTCAAAGAAATTAGTAGCAGTAAAACTAAAAAGACTGGGGAGCAGGGCCAACAAATACAATGGTGGTGGTGGTGGTGGCGGTAGTGGCGGAGGAGAGCCAAGATGAAGTTAAGCAATTAACGGCTGAGCTAGGCAAAACCCTAAAAGAAGGGGAGAGAATCCTCGCCCCAACTCGACGGCCCGACGGCAGTCTCCGTAAGCCCATTAAGATTAGGGCGGGCTATGTTCCCCAAGAAGAAGTCGCCCTTTATCAATCCAAAGGCTCCCTAGTATTCCCCTCGTCTCTTCCTCCTCTTTTATTTTTTATTTTTTTAATTTTTTGAATTTTATTTATTTATTGAATTTTAATATTTTTTCTATTTATTGAATGGACAGTGGAGAAAGGAGATGGCGTCGTCGCAGGACGTGCCGCCAGGGTACGATCCGGTGACGGATGCCGCCAAGCCGAAGTCTAAATCTTATACACATCTAGAAAGAAAAAAGAGACACGTTTGCAGGTTATGAGCTTTTATTTTCCAAGTTAAAATTGTAGTATAAATATGAAAATGCTGTTCTAGTAGTTGAATTTGTAGCCAGGTTACTCTAAAAATGTATTTCTAGTAGATCGTCGTTACCAAATGAGTGTGACTGTTTAAATTTGTCGGGATGAGTTTTGGCAATTTAAATAATCAAGGGTTATCGTGTAATTCTTTCCTAACTATTCGATGTTAGAATGTGATGAAGTTGTAGACTAGTTGATAAGTCTGCTTTTTTTATCATTTCTTGATGATTGTGATTATGTTTTAATTTATTGTAATAGTTGGATAATGCTTTTTAACTATTAGTAGAATTGAAAATCAGAAAATGAAGTTTTTGTGGTGATCACTTTGTGCTGTGTCCTTCTGTAACGACTTCTTTATTTTTTTATACTTGAGTTGTTAAAAGAATTCATGAACATGTGGTACATGACAGAGCGCAATGTCATGTTGTTGAAGGATTCATGCTGCCGATCTCACCTAGTGGGAATAAGGCTTGTTGTTGTTGTTTTTTCTGTGAAAAAGTTGTTAAAGGATGTATTTGTATGCTACTAGAAATGCTCGGCCGATCTAGTATGTGCTGATGCTAAGAGCTTGCTAATTTCAGTTGGGCTTAGTTTCAAGCTGCATTTGATTGCTATTTTAAGATTACAGAAAAATTCATTTTCATATGTGGAGTAATTCACCTTGTCTCTGTTTCCTTCATTTGTTTCAATCTTTTTGTTAAGTTGTTGTGGCTTGTGGCAGGCTGCTCTTGAAAAGGGTAAAGAATCAGAAATAAATGATACCTCCTCTGTGGAAGATTCAAATAATGTGCTGGAGCCTGAAAAAACAATTACATCCCAGATGAATGAGCTCAATATATCTTCAAATTCCTCTGTGGTTAATCCTCCTTCAAATGCAACAGAGAGTTTGACTCCAGCTGATCATGCTCAGGATATTGATAAGAAGATACGTGCATTGAAAAAGAAGGTAAAACTGCATTGATTGTACCAGCATGACTGACTTGCTTTGACTTCTTTAAGGTGCCTCCAACTATGTCTACGACATCCTTTAGTTTCCTTAGTGTAATTTTTGGTCTCTAGCTTTTTATGAGTCATTCTATGCTGATTGTTTGTGGGGTGGTTGCTTCATTTCTCATGGAAAGGATAGGACACAACCTCCACACACGCACATATATACAAAGCCTAAAATAGAATAGAACCTGCTAAGGATGTAGGATACTGTATTACTACTTTTTATTGATTCTATGTGGTTCACCTGATAGGTCAGAACTTTCAGAATTAGGGTTGTGCTGAAACTGGGGAACTGTAAATTGAACCATCAATGTGGTGGCAACTGATATTGAAATGCAAGTAGAGGGAAATGAATAACGGTGTTTCTATGATTAGTCTTTCTGATGGGTTGGTCAGTCCAGGGTTCAGGTGAAATGGATTCACATTCTGACAAAGCCTTTGACCTAGCTGTCAAGTCCCAAAACCCATTTAATCTGAAAGAATGTGAAGATTCTTCTTTGGTGGTTCTCTCAGTAACCCAGGAGGTATTATGTAAATGGCTGCAGTGAATGGTCCACAATGTGCGGTAGTTCGAGTATATCTCTCTATAAGTTTGGCGGTTTAAATACACCTTACTAGTGCCCTTATTGGGCGATTCTCGGTGGGTTCATGTCCCTCAAAAATTATAGTGTGCCTGCATAGGTTGACAGCTTTTTCACCTTAATTTGTATGGCCGAGTGTATGGATGAGTGAGATGAATCAAGTTGCTTGTCATGCCATATCTTCTTAGTTGTTACCTATCCTTCTCTAGGGTGTATTTGAATACGTATGCCTCTGCACTTAGTTGCAAATATCCTATCTTCCTGTTTTATCCGTCAATTTTTGCAGCTAATATGAGCAGATTAACATTCCACTTAACCAGCTACTAGAATACTAAATGTTCAGCGAGGGAAGAAATTTGTTGTTGTAGCAGCAGCAGTTTTCCCTAAAATGCTTGTATCTAAATGGATATTAGACTTTCAGAGGAATAGTTTGAAGGAATTTGAAACTTCTTGGCTGTTCTGGTATGTAGGTTATACTTGTCGCAAGCTGTGATCTTTTTAGTATGGCATTGATTCAGATATAAATCAAGGGTGGTCGTGGACAAAATACCAAAACTGTCAAAGGAAGTTTTTTATTTTGAAATAACACATGATTTGGAATCATAAACTTCTAGGCTCTAACTGACTATTGCTCAATAATAATTTCATAATCTTTACTTCTTTTGGTCTACATACTTCGTTAAATATTTTCTTGAATATTTTTTAGTGTGTTTCCCAATTCATAGGATTTAAATTCTGGCTGCATTGATTAATCTGCTCTTTCTCTATTCCCGTAGCTACGGCTGACAGAAGCTCAGCAGCAGAAAACAGTGGAACAAGATATGAAACCAGAGCAATTGGAGAAGGTAGCTAAATTGGAAGGGTGGCGTGAAGAGTTGAAGCTTCTTGAGGATAAGAAGGCTGAACTGGTAGCATCAAAATCCTGAATTAATTTTTATCATGTGTAGTAGGTTCAAAAGACTCGGCAGATCTTATTTATGTTGGTTGGTGGAATGTAATCATTGCATGATAGATCACGATAGTTGTATCTATCGAGATTTTGTTCTCAGAAGCCCTGCTAGTAGTCTTTATCAAGCTCTATCATCTTTCTGTCTTTGTTACTTCCACGAAACAGCTCTTTACCATCTTAGTCACGGAAGTCGGTTCTATTTTGGTGAAGTTAAATTTAAGTTATCATATGTGAGTGAAATTTATAGTGTCCTAACGTTTCCTCTTCAGTTCTTGTCTTTTCGTAACAGAAACTTGAAGGGTTTTATTTGGATTTTTTTTTAATATTTTGTTTTGAAGAACTTCTTCCTTTAATCTTTTTCAGGGGCATAAAGCTCATCAAGAGTTCGACTTATTTAAAAAGCTTGACACATTAGGCAGAATTATATAGGGCAAGTCTGATCTATCCTTTGTAATGTTTAGAGCAATTATTTAACTCTCTGCTTCAACCTTCTCCAATTAGCTTTGAGGAGAATATTATTCATTTATTTAGCAACTGAAAAGATACTTTTTCCCCTCTCTTTGTAATGTGTTTGAGCTTGGCATATTTAGCCTGTTAATAGGACTAATAACAAAGTGGCGTACTTTTGGCAAGATTTGAGTCCGCGTCTGAAGATTTGAGTCTCGTAAAAGGGGAAAAACCTTCTTTTCTCATGGTGAAATATCCAATTTTCAAAAACTTAATATATCATTTGGCTTTCGAATTTATGTATCAAAAACTTAATATATCATGGTGAAATATTCCATGGAAAAATTTGATTGGCGGGTTAGCAGGAGCAATTTCTTCAGTAATAGTTGGCTTGTGTGTTTTCCTTCTACCACCAGGCCATGTCCAATGGCGTCCTTTAGACATTCGTTCGGATGAAACTCATTCTGCAATTTCGAAGCTTCTGCATGAATGATGAGATCAGGATATATTGCTTAATCCTAGAAATATAGAATAGCAATCCGAAAGATTGCCAATTGTCAAAGCCAAGAACACTATAGAACCTTCTTCTTCTTCTTTTTCACTATAGAACATTAATTTGATCCAACTTCAAACAGGCTTGGTAAGCTTGGTCTTATAGCGTTAGTATAGGAAATTTTTAAATAAACCCGATCATAGTATGGTATTATGAATCCCTTGATCTATATTAAGTCATATCATTCAATATCATTTCAACATCACCCCGAGGGTCTATAACACCGGTTCATGAAAGAATTTCCTGCATTAGTACTATAAGATATGTGCTGTTTTCCATGCCTTGGACCACACTAAGAGTCTCCAAATCCAATCAAGTTTACTATTGAAATTTGAAAGGATGTAATACGTTTGCATCAATACAATAAGTTTACTATTGAAATTTGAAAGGATGTAATACGTTTGCATCAATACAATCCAAGAAGTCATTAAAGTAGATATTTCTCAAAAAGAATAACTATGCTTGTTTGGTCACAAAAACAAAATTTTTAACACAGCTACTCGGTCAACCAAAACTTAAGAGAGGCAATACGAACCCTCCTATACCATACTATAGCACGGTTGGAGGCCCCAAGGTTAGCCTGGAAAGACGATAAGAAAGGGGCTACTACCGTACATCCTTGTACAGCACACGTATCAAATGGATCTATCAATAGTGTTGCTATGAGGATTCAACATCTGAATCTTCCAATCCTTCTCGATAAACCTCAAACTCCTCAGAGCTCCATCTACAAGTTAAATGAAGCCGGAAAGTAGCCATCTTGATACCAAGAAGACGCTACAAAAGAATATAGCACAATTTAGTACCCCAAGCAATGCTTTTCAAATACATCAATGTTAGGTGCCAAAACAAGGTTATCACATCCAAAATAAGCAGGACTACATAAGAACACAACCAAAAAAAATTCACAGAACAAACCAATATCCGAGCTGACTCGGGGGACAATGGTTGGCCTTCATCACATACAACGTAGTCAGACAGCAGCTCAATTACACCTGATCACCATGAATATTAAAAAAAATGATATTCATAGCATGTATTAGACCATGTTAACATCTCATGCTTGTAAACAAGAAAATACCCGAAGAAAAAAGCATCTAACAAAGTCACACCTTTGTTTAATCGGACAGGCATTCCTTGCTTGCGCAGGAAGGGCTCCATCTCATGGGTGAACTGGTCCAGAGGACCTTCTTTAAGCTCCACCTAAGAATTCAATGAAATGTGACTACGTGAGTGATATGTGTAGCATTATATAAGAGTGAATAGAAGAGACAAGAGTACACATAGAAATCAATAAACAAACTAAAGATGCATATTTTCACTTGATCCAATAATCAATCTTTATAAACAAGAGTTGATGACATTTATCATCCCATAGTTTTCACCAATGGCCGCCCACCAAGAAATGAAAAATTGCATTTTATTCCCTTGGAAAAAGTTAAAATGTTAAATACATCTTTATAAAAAAAATTTTCTCCCCCCTAAAATTTTACAAAAAGTATAAAGTTGTGCCAAAAATACATTATATATGTCTTGCCCCCTCAAGTCCTAACTCCTGCATCCAACCCTGGTTGTGACAATTGAGGACAAAGAGCTTCTGTTCCCAAGACATACATGTTGAAGAACAGTTCAAAAGATGCACATTGCTTAATCATAGGGTGAGGAAGCAGAATGTTATCCAAGTGTTGATAAAGAAACAGCTGCAGAGGCTCATGTTACATGTAGCAAACACAAAACCTGACATGAGAACTTCATGATTGCTAAGCACCTAATATCTAGATCTATTCCTACAAGATACAGATCAAGTAGCAATATTTCTTTAATCCAAGAAAATCAACAACAAATATTTACGTGGAATCCATGATGGGGGAATAGGAGTTATGAGCATACCTTTTCTGTTGCAAGCATTCCAGTTCTTGCAAAGTCATATTCTTCATATTCATTGAATAGTCTGACAGCCATTTTAAAAAATTAGTCAACGAACCAAAACCAAAACCAAAACCTAAACGAAATTGAATACTAATGGAGAAATGGGAGGACAGCAAGGAGGAATAGAGTTCCATGCTGTAATAGAACAACAAAAAATTTCACAAGTTATACTCAACTAACTCATTCACCCAACTGGAAAAGCCAAAATAAGGAATAAAGAACTTCAAAGGCCATAAATACATGAGATAACACCACAAATAGCATTTTCTTTAAACCTTTAATGTATGAAGGATATCAATATGCTCAGGCTACAGTAGTGAAGACTATGAGCATATAAAAAAGTGATATTTCCTGCTTGGTTTCTAAAACAAAACAACTACAAACAACTCGTTGTGAAAATTCAAAATCCTATCACTTTTTTCTTCCTCACTCTTCCCGCCCACAGTTTTCTCCATTTATAAGGAAAGTGGCCTTAATGTGGTTACAGAGTCTAAAGTTCTCATGATTGTTTTCATTTAACCATAAGATTAAAAACCCAGTAGATTTTACAGACATCATGCAATTCAAAAGTACCTTTGAACTTCTTCCTTTGGTAGACTAGTAAAACAAAGCCCAGAATCCCCTTGTTACAAGCTGCAAAGAAGAAAAACCAACCAAGTGCTCAGAAGAAAAAGATAGTATACTTATCATAGGGCTACAGAAAGAAATGTAAGCAAATGTATATATTAATTTCTGTGCAACCTTAGATATCTTGTGAAGGCCTGGTTTTAGCTCATCAGAAACAGAACGGCCCAGAGCAACTTGCATCACTTTGTTGGAGCCAAGAAAGAATCTGGAACAAAGAGAGAAAGAGCTAAATTTATAAGAATCATAACTACAGCTACATACTAGTACTTCAAATGCACAGAAGCTTGAGCCAAAATGTAGGATTCATGCTATATGTTTTCAGTTTGCTGACCAGAAATAACGAGCATTAAGCATTACTTAAAAATTCCATATGAAGAAACAGTCGAGGATTGTAAATAAAAAATCCACGTTTCTCTGTCACATAAACATTCCAGAAGAACACGCAAATACGTTGAAGAAGAGAGATTGTAAAACGTCGTCAGCTGTTTTGGGGTGAAATCGCAATGGGATGACTAAAAATATCAGATGGTTTTATCGCAAGTGCCCAAAAAAAAAAATTAAAAGAAGGGCCAGCTTAACTTTAATACATTAACATAGCACTAACTATTGTTTCAGCCCCTCAAAACAGGGATGTTAAGCTTAAACACTCAAAAAAATTAGGATCAAGAATCTTCACCGCTGCCATAAAACCACAGCTTTTCTGGAATATTTGGCCCTATCCACTAAATTGAACCCCCACCCCAACACAATCGAAAAGAAAAAGAACTTCAAATTTTTCTTTTTCCACTTAGCCCGAAAAGCGGCACAACAGTTCGACCCTGCCTCACTATTCCTTGAATTCAACAGCTAAACTCATGATAGTACTCTACAATAGCAACTAATCTAATATCAACAAACCTAATACACATATACACTTCAGAAAATGTGAGAAAAATATTAATAAAGATTTAGGTAAAAACAAATCACCTGCTAGAAGATTTAAGCTGGTCTCTGAACTCCTTGAACTTGAGATTTCTCATGTTCTCAAAAGTGAAAACATAAACGGAATCATACTTTTCAACAGCCATCTTCCCTTATTGAATTCACTATATTTTCTTTATGTTCCCTCCCTTTCTTCTTCGTCTTGGACAACGTCACTGCAATCCATACAATCCCTCAATTTACATTAAAATTTCCCAAAAAAAAAAAAAAAACTTCTGGAATTCAAATTAACCTGCTCTGTTGCGCTTTGATTTCGGCATGCTTTTGCTGTAGACGACGAGTTGGTAGGGCGGTTGATCTCGATTCCTTCTCCCTTCTTCAGCTAGGGTTTTTGGTTTTTGGGAAACTGCAAATGCTAAAACCCTAGCTGAGCTCTGAAATTCAGAGTTTAGCAGTTTAAACTGGGCTTTTGTCTGTTTATTTGTCATTGCCACTTTTAATTGTGAATTTATAATGGGCCAGTCAATTGTTTTCAGCCCATTGTTTGGCTTTCTTTCGTCCAAACCTCGAGTGAATAGCCATGACTATCGGCCCAATACTATTTTTCTAGCCTAACTGTAAATTCAAGTAAATCCAAGAAATTTCCACTTGTGTATTTGATAATGGGCTACTTGGAACCTACAACACCTGGTCCGTGATTTTGTAAACCGGACGGTAGTTTTGGAAATGAACTTCTTGAACTTCACGTCACTTTTGCAATTAGGACTACGGAAAATTCTTACATTGACCTGATTTACGATACGTTGGATGGACCCTTAGTTCATATTCATCTACATCACTTTAACTCATTAAAAATAAATTTGTTTAGGGTGATGTGAAAGAATGTGGACCAAGAAGTCCATCCCCACCTACCGTGAATCGGATCCATGTAAGAATTGTTTTTAGGACTACCTCTCAGAAATTTAAAAATTCTAAAAACTTGATCAAGTTGTACAGAGTTAGAGTGTCCATAACGGGTATATCTACAACTTGGGCTATGACTAGATAACTGACTCCCCTGGCTAGTTTATCGTTATTCTTGATGTATTCACTTGTATAATTTAATGGACAATAGAATTTTAGTCGAGTATAACAATTGCAATTTTACTGTTATGATTCTTGTGCAAACTCTTAAGAATCCCGCCATTTATCTTTTGGACACATATTTGACTATTAGGAAGGAATCTTGAAGCTCAAGTTCAAAGGAGCACTTCCTGTTTTAGTTCATTTGATACTTGGAGGTTATAGGTCTTAGTTACACCACTGAATAGTCCGCATACTCCAGAATGACTGATGATTAAAGAAAACGGAATGAAGAAATCAGAAAATGGAGTGTGAAGGTGTGTGCATTTGGAATACAGGTGAGAAATGATAATTTAGTTCAGTACCATGGGGATAAAATTATTATTATATTTCATATCATAAAAACATCTTTAAACAGAAATTCAGTGCAGAATATAAAACCAGAAAAGGAAAGTGTATACATGTCAGGTACAACTGTTCACTGTTTAAAAAGGGATTAGTTTGGTTACCCTTGGAATTGTAAGTTACAACCTAAAAATTACAGAACAGCATTCATCAACCATCAAGGTTGGGCAACCACAATACCATACACCCCATCAAGCCATGGAATATCAATCAGTAAATACCATGGAATATCAATCAGTAAATGTAAAGTAAAAAGAAAATGTCAAAAGTACAGCTGAATCCATTTCTACCCCTAAACTAAGTCCTAAAATTAATCCGTCCTGAATTATACAATTCCCAACACCAATTGAATTTCATCTACGGCCTCGATTGGCCTCCCTTCGCCTCTGTCTCCTCCCAGAACGCCCCAAAAGGACTGTCCCTTGACTTCGGAGACGATTAACAAGTGATAAACGATCATTGGCATGAACAATGGCTGCATGATCATCATTGTCACTTTCACTGTCTTGATCAGAATAGTCAAAACTCCCAACAGGAGAGGTGCGACTAGTTCCAATAGTACCTCCCTCAAGTGTAGGGTTAGCATCCCTCTCCTGCCACCTTATTCTTCCATTTGAACCAATATTAGCATCGGGATCAATTCTCTGCAAAACAAGGAAGACATTTCTCAAACTGCTTTGAATTCTTGCCAAACTATTGGATCCATGCCCATATCAAAACCATCATTTTGCTCCAGGGGATCATCATCAAAGCCATCTTCCTCATCCGAAATAAAACCATAATGACTTCCTTCAATCACATAATCACCAAAAACCACTGCCCCTGGCATTGTTGATGTTATTGTGCTGATAACATCTTCTCTTTCTCGCTCCCGCTCAAGTCTTTTCCATTTTTGTTCAAGAAGAGGGTCCACTTTGCGTGGTTTAGCAGAAGGGTGATCTGCCCTAACATGTTTCCGTAATTCCTTGTAAGTTCCAATAAACAAGCAGTTATCCTGCATACAGCTTCGTTTTTTAGCATTCAGATATTCTCGTGCTGGCTCTACTACAGTCCAGCCCTTCACTTGGCCCCGACAAAGGGGACATGCAAGTTCAGTGACTTCACATTTATCAACCGGCCATCCAGACAAAGGCGGAATCATGGCTGGACTATCAGCTGTACCATCAACATGTTGATTGTGATCTGCTGATGTCACTTTTGTGTAAGCTTTACTATACTGGTCAAGGCAGTTGGAATAACGGAAACTAGTTCCACACATATAGGGATGGCAACCTTTCTCGTGTGAAGAACATAGAAGGAGAACAGCATTGTGGGGATACTCCATACATACAGAACAAGTGGCATCTTCCCAGTCTTTCTTCACAAGTGATTTGGAACATTTCTTCTGCTGCATTTCCTCGGACTGATTACCACATGGCAATGGATATGGGGTTGGCCTGCATTGTCGTGAAGCAATCCTGCGTCTTCCCCTGGTACCTTTTGCCATTTCCTTGATAAATCTGCAAGTCAAGGAAACCTCGTCAGATGGTACACCCTATTGATAGTAACAAACTATAAAGCAAAAAAAGCACATCCCTATATGAATGGAATCCTTCAAATCATCATCAAAACACATAAATCTGCAAATGAAGCTCAACTATAAATAACATCTCAAATTAATCTAGCACTAAACTTTTACAGCATTATACTATACATCCTTCCCTACACTCTGTTAGTACAAGCAAAATGTCAGTTGATAAAAACAGTAATAAACTAGCATTTCTCACAATTATCCATGGTGAATAGCGGGACAACACTATGAATAGCGTAGTCCAAGTCAATCAGGAAAATTGACCATTTAAAGCAAAGCACATAATTAAGTAGTTGTAAAGGTCAGACAACATATCATATTTGGAAAACTAAAAAATAATAAATATAAAGATCCAAATATTGGGCAAAGAAGTTATTGCTACTTTTTAGCAGACTCATTTGACTGAATAATACATTGACAATTCTTTACTGTGTGTGAGAGAGAGAGAGATGTTCATCCCCAACAAACTCATATTTCCAAATTGGCGAAGCCATCTCTTAACTTACCTGAGAAAATCTAGGAAAACTGCCTTTGCATGACCCAGAAGATTATGTGATAACAATAAACTGTAGTTGACAATCACTGCTTATACCCCATCGTGATAAAGCTACAGGCACCCTGCCTCTGAAGTCTGAACACATCGAGGAGCTCCCATCAAACAAGAAAATAAGTGTCCAAACTAACAAGCACTAGCTTGGTCTTGCTAGGTTGCAATTACAGACTAACTACTGCCATCAAGCAGAATCAATCCTCCATTACATTAAAAAATAACTGCTTATACGAAAAGATAAATTTCTAACTTATGGATGTCATAACATCTTAAATATCCCAACCTTCATACAATTGAATATTTTCAAATAACTATATATGATGTTTCAATAATTAATATTTGTCCTTTATGGTGGTTCAGGCTGACACAAGATGCAAAATTCAGAAGGAAAGTTAATGTGAACTAACCAGACTTTCAATACAAGATCTTGGAAAGTTGATTTCTGAGAACAGTAGGATTTGCATAAGTATTCTTGTTATAATCTTGTTAATTATTTCCCAACATACTAATCTACTGCAATTAGCATACAGTGGCAAAGAATCAAAAGCAAATAACCTGAATGCAAATAAATGACTAGAATAACAAGCAACTAAATACTTTCCAATAATTCTTTTGCAAATATACAAATATTCTGACAACAGATTGTAGAAGACTAAATTTAACCAGCAAGAAGAAGCTGTGAAACAGCTCAATTTGTACCAATTAAACAGATGTGAAATCTCAACAACCTAGATGCAGACGATCCAGAAACGAAAAACAACCTTATAAGTTATAACTGATCTTTAATGCTTTCAGCCGTACCAACATTCCGGGAAGGGGTGTTGGAATGACAAACACACCTCAAATTCCTTAATCTTACTGCCTACCAACAATCATCAAAGGAAATCTTATGTACTTCATCAACCCATAACTAACGAGTAGCTAACTTATGAACACAAAAGATCCAACTTTTTATCATACGATCATCACGTTACAGGTTACCCCACCAATTTTCATCATTTCTCCCCAAATTCTGGCCCACAACATACAAACATGGTAATTAAATTCAACAAAACAAACAACAATTACCACCAAATTCCACCCTAATTTACCTCAAAAAATCCAATATGTCACAATGTGATAACATATAATAATAATTAACATATCTAAACAACCCATCAAATACAAAATAAATCCTCAAAAATCATTGAATTCAAGGGAAAACCCAAAAAAAAAAAAACAGAGAGAGCAAACCCACCTGGTCAGCAATTCGGACAAATCTGGATCTCAAGAAAATGAATTAATTCTCAAATTGAACAAAATAAGCATTCATTTGTAATACCACAAAGAAACAAAATTCAACCTTTTTATAGTATTAACAAAATCCTAAGTCACGAGATAACGTGCAAAAGCCAGAACAATCACGCGATTGGACAGTTAGATAAATTAAATAAATAAATAGCAAAAATACAATTAAAATTTTCTTATTTAAAAAAAAAATAAGAAAAAAAGTCCAATAGCACATGACTTCTAACTTTAAATTATCCATCTAAGACACATGCATACAATTATAGAACTCAATTTTAATTAACAGAAAATTAAGAAATGGAAATATATTAAAAATTCAATTTTTTTTTCTCTACCGGTATAATATTGAATTTTCTGGAGAATGGATGATGAGTAGGTGAATTTGTAGAGAGAGAAATTGGGGAGAGATAATTTATAGAGAGAGAGAATGGAGGAAAAGCTAGGGTTACGGAGAAATCGAGGGCAAATAAAAATGGCATTTTTCTTATTTCCCTGCTTGATAATTTTTTTATACTGAATTTATTTTTATTTTTAAAAAATTCCAATACCCAATATTTCAAAATTTAAATTTTCGTTTTAGTTTGTTGATTTTTATTTTTAAAAAATTCCAATACCCAATATTTCAAAATTTAAATTTTCGTTTTAGTTTGTTGACAAAAATATGCTTAATTATGGCAGATAAAAATTTAGATCTTATTCTTCAAAAATATTTATAATATTTTTTATTTCTTTTTTATATCCTAAATATTTTTTTATTTCATATATATCACATTTAAAAAATTATTTTATAAATTATTTTAAATAATATCCCGATGATTATCTAACTAAGTGCATCCATATCACCTTATTACATATGATAAAATTTAAAGTATTTTAACAGCCAATTGTATTCTACATTTACACTTAACCAAGATAATTAATAGAATGTGTACTATTTTAATAAAGTTTAATAGTTTAATAATCAATTTAGAACGAAAGATTTGTCAGTGGATTAAGGAAATTTTAATAACATTTGGTAGGTAGTAAAAAAATTATATTAAACTTTTATTATTAAAAAATGAGACAAAATTTTAGAAAATTCTACAGTTTTCTCAAGCAAATCATCCCCTCTTTCAGGATTAATACCATACAATATTATATATTTAAAAACAGAAAATTTTATATATATTTTTTTAAAATCATTTCTTGTACTTTAAGAGATTACACAGCATAATACTATATATTTTAAAAAAATTTATTATATAAATTCTTAAAATCAAGAAAATTATTCTTTGGATGAAATTGTAAAATCTCTTTTAAAATTTTATATTATATAAATTCTTAAAAATAATAGAATGATTTCCCAATAGAACTTTATTATAGAATTTTCCCAAGTTTTTATGTTTTGGAAAAAATAAATAAAGGAGAAAAAGGATGGGGATGGAGTGAGGGAGAACATTTTAGAAAAAAGCAGAAGCGTAAGTAAAAGCGAGACGATTTATGCGATTCGTCTCTGAGTTATTTCTACGCAACTCTCCCACTGGTCCTACCACGCACGGTGGGGAGAGAAAAGAACAAAGAGGATAGATTGGGTGTGGCGGTTTCACGCTCTCAAATGAGAGGTTGGCCACACTGATGCCGGTTATATTAAAAAATACGTTAATTTCACGATATAATTTAAGGGAAAATCGCCAAAATAGTCCCTCAATTTTTGTACTTTAGCCAGAATAGTCCCTCAACTTTCTTTTTAGCCAGGATAGTCCTTCAACTTTTTTTTTAGCCAGAATAGTCCTTTAACTTTTATTTTTTAGCCAAAAAAGTCCTTTTATGGTGTAGTCACCATAATTTTTTTTATTTTTTTTTTTATAAATTTCACATGAAAGGACTAGTTCTTGGCTAAAAAATAAAAGTTGGAGAACCATTCTGGCTACAAAAAAAGTTGAGGGACTATTTTGGCTAAAGTAAAAAAATTTAAAGACTATTTCAGCAATTTTCCCTATAATTTAATGGTTTAGAATTACTATCACATTAATTTAATGTTATTGTGTAGACTTTTAAATCTTTTCATTACATCGAACTTAATATTCTTTATTATTTTGATAAAAATATCATTATTTTCTCTTTTTTTTTTTTTTTTTTTACTTAATTCATTTTTTTCTCTCTTATTTGGTTGATATGATTTAATAATTTTTTTATCTTTTATTACCATATCTTAAATTTTATCAAACTCTATTTATGGAAAGAAAATAAGACATTTTGTATTTCATAAAAAAAATTTGTCCACACATCTAATTTGAAGGTAAAATTGTCATTTTAAATTATAAATTTAATACCATTAACTTTGACCATAGTCTAGATATTTAAATATTTAAAATATAACGTTAAAGATTAAAATAATATTTACCTGAAATATGGGATAAAGTGAAATTAACCCTATAAAATTTATATTATAACCGATAAAATCAACACTAATTTCTAATATTATGTATGTGTAAATTTATTATATTCTCCTATTCAAATCCTTTCGCGAGTATAAATGCTAGTTATACAAGTGTGTAACTAGCCTAATATGAATCATTTATAATATACCGTGTTTAAATTGTGATAGTAGATTTGGTTCAATTATTGTTGCTTCTAGTTAGTGTAAATTGTCTCGATTTTACAAGAAGATAATTTAAATTGATTAAAGTTACTTTTTCACATCAGCATTTTCCAACAATTTAACCCTTTTTCTCCATTAATACGATACTAAATAAGATTAACATTAAAGAGAACAATATATTAATTTTTGTGTTAAGAATACAAATAAAACAAATTTTTTTAATACTTTCTTGATTTTATAAAATGATAGATATTTACACAAAATAAATTATTTAATACATTTTTAAGTAGTTTATTATATTTTCGAATATTAAAGTTCAAATTAGAACTTCGACTTATCGACTTTAAAAAGTTAAATAATACAACTAAATTCAATTTCAGATTGGCTTCTTTATAATATGATAATAGGTCCGGTGGATTTGGAGATCCTCTATTTCTTTTTAAGTGTTATTTTAATATAAAAAAATTATTATATTTTAAGTATCATTTTAAAAATCTAATAAAATATTAAAATCTTTATAAAATTTGTCCTTATTCCTTTCCAACCCCATTTATTACGAAAGATGGAGAGGCTTAAAATTTCTAGAGAGAAAATAATGTGAGAAAGAGAATTAATGTTAAAATTTTTATTTATTTATTACTAGTCAAATAAAAAATTTAGTCACATATAATTAATTTTATCTAGAATTTATTCTATTTAATAATAATTTTAATTACTGTGTCAAAAATTTAAATGACAATTAAAACGGAACGGAAACGAAAGAGGGAGTAACTTGCTGATATCGTGGAATCGTGGCGGTGGATTTTGGGCGGGGGGTCGGAGAGTGAAGACACGTGGGGATGGTGGGGATGTGGGAGAATATTTGAATGTGGTGACGTGAGCCACACATGGGGAGGCGTGACCGAGACTACCTGGGCGTTTTTAATTCTGTTACCTTTTTTAAGTTTCAAAAGGACAAAGTTGTAAATCAACTCAAGTTAGTCACCAATTGAATCTAACCCGGTAAGAGATAATTCTTTTTTCTTTTTTTTTATCAGAAGATAAAGAAAGATATAAGTTAGATTAGAATACACTCAAAGTATAACGAAAAGCTTTTTTGAACCGTATTAACTAACACCTAAAGCACTCACAAACAAGAGAGAACTAAACCTAAAAGAGATCCACATAACTTTATTGTGGGTAAGAGATAATTCAAAGTTGGTTTTATTAATTAAGTTAATTTTGAATAATATTTAGGAGGTGTTTGGTTCACATTCGGGAATCGGAATCGGAATGGGAATCATAAACCCCACTATTAGTATGGGTTTATATTATTCTCCCTTACTTGTTTGGTTTAACATAGGAATAGGTTTCATTGTATTAATAAGTTACTCAACTTGAAACCCATGTGAAGTGGGGAATATTGTATCTGTCTCTTATACACATCTTGTGTATAAGAGACATATAATGATTCTCATAGTGTTCAACCAAACACCATTTATGGGTATCATTAACTCTGATTCTCATTCCCCCTCTCATACCCATAAACCAAACACCTCATTTTTCATTAATTTTTTGTGTACAGTTCGTACTCGGTTAGATGAGTTATAAATTTTAAATTTATATGTAAAAAATTCAAATTACTAGAGCTCGATTCGAGATTGTATCCATAAAAACTTATTTGAATCCAGCTTGAAACATAAACAAGCTAATCTTAAATAAAATTTTATACTTGTTAAAATAATCAAATAAACTTAAATTCTGTTCAATTTATTATATTCATTTGCACTCCTAGAAAAGGTTGTGTTGTTAGACAAGGTTTATGTAGGCCGACCGGATATAGCTTCAAATCGATGACACATTCTATACCCATTTATCTGAGTTTGAATTTATATATAATAAATGAATTGGATATGGATCAAATTATTTGAGTTTGATTAGATCTTGAATCTAATTAAAATATTTAATATATAGTAAAATTATACGTATTAGTTTTTCTAAAATTATACATACATGTTGTAAATTGTCAGTATAGTTTATACTCTAATTTAGGACAAATGCATAAATATTAATATGAACTAAAAAAATTTATGTAATTACAAAGAACTTTTTTTGAAAAAAAAAAAATTGAAGTTCTTATACATAAAATTTCAAACTTATAAATAATATCAATATCCGAATTTAGATACGGATGTGAAAAACATCCGACGAATTTGGATATGAATCTCCCTTTATAGACTCAGTAGGTATTGAGATTTGGATTTGAATTCGATAATATTACTCAGATCTATATATGGATTTGCAAAATCCCACTAGTTACTCCTACTGTCTCATTTTATCTATAGATTTATACAATTTAGACTCTACTATTTTTGTCAAATTATTTGTCGCCTACAAATTGCGACTAAAGTAATAAATAAAATTTTTCTAACTTTACTCTAGGTATCATATTAATATGACAGAATTATGTAATTGATGAATATTAATACAAAAAAGATAATTTATTCACTTTAAATTATTTTTGTTTAACATTAATACTACAATTTTATGGTATTTATTCTTATACACCAACCTAAAACTACAGTTAGCACGGAATGAAGTAGTGAAGTACTATATATTGAAAAATTATTACGTAGATCGAGTTGATAGTTAATATCATAATTTCTTAGTCCAAAATCACTTATATTGCCATAAATTAAAAAATAAAATCTTTACCAATAATGATGTTGGTAATTTTTAAGTCAAAAAATTCATAATACCTACTACAAAACAATTTACTTAACAATTTTCCACATATAGTAACAAATCAAAATTATGTAAGGTTGTGTTTGAATCGATAAATTTAGAAAAATGATTTGAAATGCACCTATTAATATTTGACGAATTTGTAAAATTAAAATGGATGAATTTCAAATTTACTTAAATTATAATGTGTGAAATAAAGAATTTTAAATAAATTTTTTATTTAGGTGGATCTAAAATTCATTATCATTAATTTTGCCTTTATAAATTTCTTTAATAAATAAATAAATTTTAAAAATTTCCCTAAATATATCGATCTAAACACAATATAAGGCAAATTTGCCATATTGACTTCGGTCTTGCGTGAGATGGAAGGGTGGAGGCAATATGGCATTGAGACATAAATGACAAATTGATGTCCGGGTTGTGGCTTTTGCCTCTAGAATTGAGTCCTTCAAATGAAAATGTGTTATTAAATAATAATTGATGTCTCCAAATTAATAAAATTTTATGATATAAAATAGTAGATTTAAAGATCAAACCGATTAGAAATATCGATAGTAAATGCTATTTGTTTAAAACCTTCTCATAATAAAGATCTCATAAGCTTAAAAAGTGTTTGAATTCAACATATACTAAAAATAATCTCAAAAACAAACATTACAATATTGAATACAATATCAACGATTTTGAACTAAATTTGTTAGAGTTTTGTATAACATAATTCTCAAAATAAAAATTTTCCAGTAAAAAATTTGGCACAACTTATGAGTTAATAGTTGTTAGCTAACGAATATGAATTTTTTTTTTACTGAAAAACTAATTAAAAGAAAAAATTCAATTGCTCATTATTCCATTGCAATATCCGTGACAACCCTTCTAACTTTTTCTATTCCTTTCTTCCCCCATAAGTATTGACTCCACGATTGTTTCTCATCTTTTTGATAATTCGACCTGGTTTGTTTAAGTTGCAAATAGTTTTCTGGTAAAAGGTTTCTTTCATTTTTATTTTTTGGGGGCTTTCCAGATCATATACTCAGCAACGTAACTAATTATAATTTGATGTGCTGTAAAGTAACGTATTGATGAATTATAATTTATGAAAAATTTTACAGTTTTATTGAAAGAATTATTTTTTTATTTTTTAAGTAAAATTTATATAATATAATACAATATATTTTATAAATTTATACAATACAAACTCATAAAACTAACGAATGATTCATCAACAAAATCGTAGAATTTCCCGTAGTCTATGCCTTGCTTTAACGAGATAAAATAGCAGTAGCGTGACGGCGTAGTATTACTTGCAAATACAGATCTCCGGACCAAGTTACAATATATCGTTGAAGTTTAACTTGATTTTGGTAGCGGTTCAAATTTGTATTGAAGCTTATCTAGTAACATTCTTTAATTGACTCAGACTTAAACAAAGTTGTATAAAGTCTATTGGTCAAGTTCAAACAAAAATAAAGTAACTTGATTTATCATTATATAAATTTATTAAGCTTATTAGTTAATTCTAAAATATAACGAATACAAAACTATGTTTAAATTTATTTTTATTAGTTGACAAAACCAATATTAAACTAACTCTATTGTATATTATAGAGTCAAAGTTCAAGTTAATCATCTAAATTACTTGTGACGGATGTTTACGTGAAAATTCTTACATCAATTTGATTTATAACATAATATTATAATTTTTTTTAATTTATA
This sequence comes from Cinchona pubescens, assembly GCA_025175665.1. Classification (NCBI taxonomy): domain Eukaryota; kingdom Viridiplantae; phylum Streptophyta; class Magnoliopsida; order Gentianales; family Rubiaceae; genus Cinchona; species Cinchona pubescens. Next base: position 639,945 of record JANKKI010000353.1, read on the forward strand.
TTAAATTACATTATTTTTTAAGAGATGTGCGAAATAAAATAGGTTGAAGTGTCTCTATATAAAATTAGAGATTTATGACACTATCATAAAATCCAATCTAAACAAAAAAATTTCATTACACGTGTCACCACCATTTACAAACTCAAAAAATATAATCTCGTAATCTCTTAAAAGGTATTAGTAAGGCAAATATTTAGGTAAATTCTATTTTTAACTCTATTTGTAAATCTTGTGGTGTGGATTAAACCTTATAGAATTTATGATATCAGTTCATGTAAGTAAAATTTTTTAAAATTTAATTCTGATCACAAGATTTATAGGTAAGATTAAAGTTCGAATCTATCTAAATATTTTTCTATTAGTAATATATTTGACAATTGGAAAAACAGTTAGGTAGATCCGGTTTTTTGCCCCACCTGTAGACCTTGTGGTCAGAATTAAATTTTAAAAAAATTTTATCTTGCTTATATCAACTGATGTCATAAATTTTTTAAAATTTAATTCATATCACAAGATTTACAAATAGAATAAAAAACTCAATCTACCTAAATATTTGCGTGACAATTGTAGCACATAACCTTGGAATTTATAGCTCGATTGCTGATAAGATTGGTCGTGTATTGTCAAGTTTTTCTTCATCGTCTTTATTAGGACAACAATGTCAATGTATACTATACTAAAACAGAGACTATAATTAATGGAACATTGAAGATTCTACTACATAATTTCTCATCTAATAACTAATTTGATAGTAAGATTTATTATTTTGTTTTAGGAAAATATTTTAATAGATCCGGTATTTAGTTTCACCCGTAGATCTTACGGTCAAAATTAAATCTTATAAAATTTTACTTACATCAACTTATGTCATAGATTCTATAACATTTAATTCACACCATAAAATCTACAAATGAGACCAAAAACCAGATCTACCTAAGTCTTTCCTTTATTTTATACTACAATTATTAGCTTTTGCTAGAAAGATCCGGCACGTAATGACGACAGAAACCAGAAGTCTAGAAAAGCATGAGAGTTTGGTGAGGTCTGAAAGTTTTTGGTTGGTTGGATTTGGGAATAGTCTAATTAATTGAAAAGCATGTGTCTCTGTCTTTGCTTAATGCAACTTCTACACTACCACTAATTATTTAAAGCTTAAGAAAAGAAGCTTTTGATCCATTCATCATTTCTTCATTTGCAAATGCAAACATTTTTATACTTTCTTGTTATTTTGTTCTAATCAAATTATAACAGTAAAGGAAATTCAGTTTCTTATAACTACGCATTGTGCCTAATTCAACTAGAGAGCTCCACCTTGTTGAAAGTCTAATCTTCCCTTTTGGAAAGTCTAATCTTCCCTTTTTTTTTAGTACTACATTACAAAGGACTAAAAAGATGGAACTTGCAACTTCGTATCGTAACTAATGAAAATTTCTTTAATGAACCACTTCTTGGTTCATAGAAATACCCATTCTCTATCAGTTATGTAATTTATTTAGACTAAAAAATTCATAACACCAATCCGCTCAAAAATGTCTCATGACTAATTAGGTGAAGCTTTAGAGCAATTTCTTTTTTGGTTTTACTTGGTGGAGTGTCATTTATACTTCATCTATTCAAAAAGAGATGTTCCGCCTTGATTATTATTATTATTATTTTCTAGGGCCAAATTTAAAGAGAAGTCTAAGAAAACATCTACCTATCTAGAAGTAAAAATATTGATTACTTCTTCAAAAAAAAAAAAGTAAAATATTACAAATCTTCCGCTTAAGTCATTTCTAGTAATCCCGCGACAATAATGCATCCATCTTGAAATGAAAACGAGAATATGTAATCGATCTAAAGGTCAAGATTTAAATAAAAGGTAAAATTTTGGATATTCTTCTTATTATTATTTTTTTAAAACTCATCTCTCACCGATTCTCCTTACCTTTTACTGACCCTTATTTCTTTCCTATTCTAAAGGAAAACTATGGCACAAGAAGATAATAAACAAACACAGCACATGATAATGACAAGGGTTTTTTCATATTATTATTATTATTATTTTTTAAGGGGCTTGAATTCTGGGCTTTCCTCTGCCTCAAGCCATATATCACTTTCACGTGACATTATACGATTTACAGCTAAATTAGCTACCCATGTTACAAAGCTTATTCCCTAGCCATCGATCTGTAAAAGATATGTCAATGAAGAGCCAGTTTTGGTCGAGATTTAAATCTATATGTCTATCTTGGCCAACACATGACATATCCGCATTTAAAAAGGCTTCGCAATGATTCAATGAGGGAGTTTGCATGACCATTTTTCTAGTCAATTAATCTATGCAAGCAACAGTTTACATCTTTTTCCAACTAATAAGAACCGGAATTCAAAGGGGAAAAAAGGGAAATTCACAGCAGTAATAATCAAGCAGTTCGATATCAAACTGAAAATCAGAATAAGAAACTCACTGATATATAAGAAAACTAAGACAATACAAAAGAACTGAAATCTATGATGTTTATCCCAGAAAATGATCATACATTTGATGTTAAGCCTTAACCTAGGGGGCCTTTGTCGACTCATCTCCAGGTAGATCATCTTCATCATGGTAGATGTTCTCTGCCATCTGCCATATCTGTAGTATGTTGTCCTCTGCTACACTAGCAACCACCCAATCTTCACACGGGTTCCATGAGAAGTCCGAAACTTTACTTGTATGACCACCATGAATAAAAAGTAACTCCGGTGGCCCATCTTCCGCATCCTCTGGTGTCTGTTCTTCATCAATTCTGGAAAAGCATATCCAAAGATCACTGCTTAAGTACTTTCTCACAATGAACTATCTCAAGTTTAATGGACTGAACTTCTGACCTCGCAGACTCGGACTTTAATAATCCAATAACGAACTAGTACTACCCTTACTAATGAAAAACACCAGATTTACAGATGTGCTTCAGATTGCCTCCATCAGACTTGAGAGGAGGGATACAAAGCTACCAACTTGTAATTGTATTGTGTCGCATGTAAGAAAAAGGCTTGTACTGAGCATTGAATATCATGCATAATGCCAGCACGACAAAGTTACTGAATAACATTATAAATTTCTGAGATCAAGTGCGTTGTTGCTTGCGAACATCAACAAGGCTTCCCATTTTTTGCAGCAACACCACAAACGCAAATGAAATAAACTCAGAAAACGACCAGTGGAAGAGCTTGGGGAGCTAAACTTAAGAATGAAGTACACAGAGAAAAAGTATTTATCTAAACATAGTTAAACCCATTCATCAACTGATCTCATAACAAAAGTAACAAGGTATGCTAAAAAGAAGAGATACCTGCTAAGATCCCAGACCATGAGTCTCCTACCAAGACAACAAGAAGATAAGATGGTCTCAATCTTTGGGTTCCAACCCACTTGGAAAACCTCCTCCCTGTTGCAAAAGCACATCAAGAGTTGATAAAGGATTGAAACACCTCTATTTTAGATGTATGTTAAATAATCCCACGCAAAAATGACTTGATTATGAGGAGGAGTATCAAAATGACAAACTGTTGCGAAAGATTCTTACTTGTGACAATCAAAGGTATGAAGAGCAGTAGTGATCTTGCGTAGGTCAAACAACTTGACCGTCTTATCAGTAGACCCTGTTGCTACAACCCACTCATTAAAAGGATTGAATGCCAAGCAGTTAACCTACAAAAAGTTCAAATAGACCGGATCCCATCATCAAACACCAATCACATACATCTTATACAGCTCAAAAGTCAATTACAGACTCAATACTGAAAGGATGTTGGTGTATCCAACAGTTTTTTCATTATGCTTTCACTTTCAAGTATAGACAAGAAACGTTTTCAATTCTCACAAGCACAGAAACAAATTTGCAAATTTAATCCGTCCACAATGATCATAAATTAAATGCTTTCACAGAACATTAGATCTCATGATGTTCAATTTCTCAATGCGAGTACCATGACTTCCATCATCAATTCAAATATCTATTTGATGCACTATATCAAACTATTTGACAAATTTTAATGTCCGTTTAAAAAGAAAAACACGAACAGGAGAAAATGCCTTCAATTTGCAAGTGCTGCACAGATTGCTTATAGCAGGACTCTGTAACTTGTATGTCTCCACCACAAAATGAGCACTTTCTTTGGACAGTTTGATTAATCCTCTGCATTTCATTGTTACTTTCTTGTTTTCCTCCATTACCTTCACCACAAATCTCAGTCACCCATTCAATTTCCTCAATTTCTACTACTGACTGTCACTTTATTTTCTAAATCTATGCATAAAAGCTATATTCTGTAAAATGCATACGCATGCAAGAAATGAGTAAGCATACAGAGGCTACAAAAACAAAATGGAAAAAGATCCAGCAATAATGTCAAAAATACTGTATCAAAGGATATTCAGTGAATTGTTTTACACCAAATAAATAAAATACATGGTGAATTTAGAAGACTTCTAAGACAGACCTCGCTTTGATGAGCAACTACAGACTGAATTGGCTTGGTGACTGCTGCTGAGTACGAAGATCCCAAATGTGCAGATATTGGTCATCCCCAGCTGAACCAAATAAATACTCATGCCTGAGATGCCATGCCACATCTTCTACAACACCCTCATGAATCTATTTATAGCAAACATTAAATCATCATCAGTAAACCACGTCCCAATGAAAAAGATGGCAAATAATAGCCTGAGCTGGAAAGGACAAAGCCTCAGAGTTTGCTCTGTCATTTCTATCAACATGTCCTAAACAGAGTTCATCATAATAACCCAGAATGAAACCAGGCGTAAGTGTTTTTGTCTGATAACATTCTCCTTTCAATCACAGGTTTCTGAGTGCTAAATTTGAATTTCCTCCCATTCTTTTTTGCCCCTCAAGACGTAAGGATAACAGTCTTTGACATTTTAAATCAGTTTTAACATGTAAAGTAGCCACCTAAAGCTTCAACGGTTGAAGATTGCTAATTCATGACATGTCCAATTATACAAACTATCACGCACCTTAAATATCTGCATGGCATCCAGAGCCTTATTCTTTGGAGTTGCATTGACGTCCCACAAGCATATTTGGGCGTCGTCTGAACCACTCAACAAATGACCCTGCTTGAACTGACTCCATGATAATCCATAGCCTTCAGTGCTGTGGCCTCTCAGTCTCAAATCAGGATTGCATGCACCATCTAGAGGAGGTTTGGATGGATGCTTGCTGTAATCAAAGACGTAAACTTCTGCACTAACTGTCTTAGTAGCAATAATAAATGGATTTTGGGGCATATAACGAGCACGGTTGACTTCACCGTCATGATTTATTTGCTGGATTATTTGTACCTGCCAGAAATATGTATAACATTATATACTAAAGGTGCCTAAAAAGATCCAAAACAGTAGGCACAGATGAAACCTCATCTCTCAAAAGAGACAGGCTTTGAACATCAAATGTAAAGAGGAAAAGACAGAACTGCCGTGGTAGGAGTGAGTGATCAAATACCAAAGAACCTACAACATATTGAGTGTTGTATACATTATTATAGCACAAGGACCCACACGGTATAATACCAATCTTTCCTACCTAAATTTTCCTACACATAGATTCAGATTACAACCATGTTTCAATGTATAAATAATAACCATAGATGCTAGTAATGGTCCCAAACTAGACCATCCATTAACCTCTTTCCTCTTTCGCTCCCTACCTCCACAAGTTAACTGAATAAGTGACGTCAAGTTTGCCACTTTGACAAGTTTCCACAAATATAATAGTTGAGAGCCACTGAGTTTATACAGCAGTTTAAAATTGAGTAAAGTCAGATGCACACTTTCTCGAATTGTCACCTTGCTACTCTTTCTTTTCTAAAAGTTTCTAACATTTCCTGACATTTAGACATGCCCTCAGTTTGCTACCCTGAACATAAAACCCAAACTAAACCTTGATAACTAACAAAAATAGAATCTTTCACTAACAACAAGCACAATTTTCTTTCCATTTTTTTTTATAAAAAAAAAAAAAAACCATCTCCCGTCCTCCTTTAGTGACTTGAACCCATGTCCAATAGCGGAAGGCGTCTTAGTTTCACCTAAGCTGCAGTTCATTGTCCATAAATCCATTGTTAACATCATTTCAAATCAATCTCCGTCCCTCTAAACTTCAATTCCCAAATCCCAGAACAAAACTATAACTCATCCAACTAGCTGCATAGCAATATCTTATCACCCCATGCTAAAATTCATCCTTTTACCACATTTTTTTTTTTTTTAAATTCCTTTTTCCTTTATCCCGTTTGAAAAAAAAATAAAAAATGCCAAATGCCATTTAAAACAATTTTTAGCCAATAAATAAATAAATAAAATTCTAGACAAAAAGAAAAAAAGAGACCTTTCCGTTAGCGCAACCGAAACCGCCAAAATCGGAGCGATCGTCGTCATAATGGCGGGCGTCGTTCTCGGAATCTTCAAGGGGGAGTTGAACCTGAGCAAGCATGAGATAATTAGGCTCGTTCTCGGAAGTGTGGGTCCCCAAAATCATCTTCTGAACGGAGTAATCTTTTCCGGGAGGCTCTTCCCGGTCGGGAAGCCATTCGACGGTGAGAGAAGGCCACTCGAGAAAGATCAGAAAAGTAATGACCAAATCGTAAAGAAAAGGAGTATTCTTTTTCCAGATTTTGTATTCCTCGTTTATTAGCCTCTCCTCTATCTCCCCTCTCATCTCTTCCTCGTCTTTCCCCATTTTTTAATTTTTTTTTTTTGGGATTATTTTTCTGAATCTGAATTTTCTGCAATTGAATTTCTCGCTCTCTCTTTTTTATTTTTTATTTATTTATTTTTGGGGAGATGGGATTTTGTCGCGGGAAGAAGAAGAGGGTTGGCGCCTTGGCAGGGTAGGGGATTTGGGGGATTTTAGTCCAGTGGGAGAGTGTAGCTTTCAATTGTGAGGGATTTTGTGTGTAGGGGTTTGGACTTTGGTTGGAGTATTAATTTGGAGGGAAGAGGAGATTTTCAATGGGACCAATCGTTCAAGGGGCCCATTTACAATTTTTGTAATTTATAAGGGTAAGGCATATGGTAAATTAAAAAAAAATCTATGTTTCTTAGATGGAGTAATTAGGAATGTTCAAACTTGACCCAACCCGAAAATCTGTGCCAATTCAAATGAATTTGGGGTTAAATAGGTTGGGTTTTTGGGTTATCCGACTTTAGTAGGGTTGGATTGGGTTTTATTTTAATGATTTCTTAAAAATAACAAAAAAAATTCAATTATATTTTTTTTTAAATTTCATTTTTATTCTAATAATTTCATCTACCTTATATTATTTTTTCTTTTTATTTTTTAAATATAATTTAATTTATCATATTGTGTACTTTTTTTCCTTTTATTCTTTACATAACCATTTTAGTTTTGAAAAACATATATTTTTAATGAATGGATTTATAATTATAGATTTTTAAATTTTTTTTATTAATTTTAATTTTTAACCCGAAAATCCGAGTAACCCACCCGACTAATACTTGGGTTGGGTTTTACTTTTTTTTTTAACCTGAACCCGAAAATCCGACAAGTCGAAAACTCGACCCATGATCACTCCTAGCAGTAATACGTTAAAATACAATATATTGTTTGGACAAATTACCTAAATAGTCCTTCAACTATTTTATTAAAATTGAAATGGTCTTCCGACTTAAATTTTAGTCTAATTAATCCATCAACTAAATAGTTGTATTTAATTTAGTTCTTAAATACTGGTCTCATTCAAAACATTAGTTTTTTTTTTTTTGGCTGGTGTTGACAAAAGGTATAAGTGTCAAATCACATGGATTTAATATTTTAATTGTGAAATTATAGCCCAATAGTTTTTCAACATTCTTATTAAAATCGAATTAGTCTCTTAACTAAAAATTTAGCCAATTTAGTCCCTCTTTCAGTAACTTTAAAATTTTCCACCCTTATCCACCCAGTCACCACCGCTCTCTCTACTAAACCATCCACTCTGTGTGTCAATTGCTTAATTATGAAAGTTCATCCTATCAGTCGATTTTGCATTGTGGAGTCGGTAAAAAATGCAAAATCAAGAAGAGGAAACACGAAAGAAAGGGAAATCGAGAAGGTCAGAGGCGGGAGAGGTAGAAATCGAGAAAACGGAGATAGGAAATCTGGTAAAGGGGATTCCTGGATGAGATAGGCAGGGGAAGAGATCGGAAGCAAGAGAGGGGAAGATTGGAGTTTGGGCGTAGCAAATGGAAGATCAGAGCTGGAAAATGGGTAAGGAAGATTGGGACTAGAGGAACAGGGAAGGCGATTTTAGGGATGGGATGAAGAAAATTTGGGGTGAGAAATAGTTGGGGTTAGGAAAGGGTGGGTAGTGGCAAGGGAGGGGTAGGATGGTTTGATTTGGGGCGGCAAAGAAATGGATCCAGAAGGAGAAAGAAAATGACAGTGACGGGATGAGAAAAGATGGAGAAGGATATTTGGGATGGGGATGGATGAGAGGTTAGGCTGGTGGTGGTAGGGCTAGGGTTATGGTAGGAATAGCGGTGGCTGTTCGCAATGTTTTGAAAATCAAAGCCAGGATCGGCTAGTTCAACCGATCGAACTGCAAACCGAAAGAGCTATCAGTTCAGTCCATCATATATTCGGTCTGTATTAAAAGCCAGTCAGAACCGTAAAAAACCATGAATTGAAAAAAATCGATTCAGTCAACCCGTACCGATTCAAGTTTGATTTTTATTGTTGAAAATTTTATTAGTAATTTTAGATATAAAAACTAAAATTCTCAAAAAGTAGTGTTTCTTTTCTAATTTTTGGATTTCATAAAAGTATGTTTTAAGTCATTTTAAACTATACTGCACTAAAAAAAAAAAAAAACTTAAAGTAATGACTCGACCAGTTCAATCGGTTGGACTGGTTGAACTGCGACCTAACAAGCCACTGGTCAATGTCCGGTCTGATTTTTAAAATATTGGCTGTTGGTTGGGAGTGAAGAGACGAGGGTAGGGAAGCAAGGTAAAAGTTAGGGTTTCTTTGGATTTTCTATTTTATTTTTTGATTTTTATCCCATTTTATTTTTAATTTTACCTAATCAAAACTTTGTGATTTTTTTTTTCTTTTCAATTTGACCTCTAACTTTATGGGACACTTGATTATTTCTGATTTGAGGTAAATTTTTTTCTGATATTTGTATAATATTGTTTCATATTTGGTAAAATGTGTGGCAAATTTAAAAAAAAAAATGGTATTTGACCGAGAGACTAAATTTTTAGTTGAGAGATCAATTCAGTTTTAATAAAAATATTTGAGGATTATTTCGATGGTAATAAGACACTTAAAGTGTCAGGTATATGTGATTTAATGCTTCTAGTTTTAGTCAACATCAATCAATATTAAAAAGAAACTAATGTTATGGACTTATGGTGGTGCCACTATTTATATACCAAATTAGATATAAAATTTAATTCAAGGAATTATTTCAATTTTAATGAAATAGTTAGAAAACTATTTATATAATTTGTCCAAATAATTTTCTGAACGGATTACAGATTTTTCCATAATCATATCTCTTGATTTGAAAAGTTTATAGGTACGATTGTACCAATATGTTTGTAAGTTTTGTATTATATCAGTTTCTTAAATTATAATATCTTTTTCACAAATTGAGTTTGTGATTACCCAACAAATAAATGGCCAAACTAGATGTGATCGTTTATGAACTTTAGCAACAACTTGGAAAAGTATCCTTTCATTATGTCACCGCAATTAAATGTTACGAATATTTACTCAAACTTTACATTGTATTATGATTTTATGAAATGAAACAAGTCGACTTCTTTTGGGGGGAAAAAAAAAAAGGCTGTACTTGGTTGCTTCTAACATAATTTGTGAGGATTATGATATAAATTTTTAGAAAATTATACGGTTATTTTTAAGAAATCATTTTTGTGTGTTTTAAATGGTTGTATAGTACAACACTATGTGCCTTAAAAGGTTGTACTATACAAACTTTTAAAGTCAAGAAAATAGTTCCCTAAAAGGGATTGTAGAATTTCTGCAAACTTTTTTGCCGAAACGTAATTTGTGAGGATTGTGGTATAAACTTATTTGCACGGATTCAACGAATAGATTAATTTAAGGTAAATTATAGTGAACTCCCTTGTAGTTTGGCTAATGTCCATGTTATGCTTTAATAATTTTCAAACTTACAATTCACCTCCTCGTAGTTTGAGTTATTTTGTAAAATTAATAGAAAGTTAAAAACTCAACGGATTTGTGTACATAGTCCAAAATGCCCCTAATCCTAATACTCCTCTATTGTCTTAAAAACCTCTTCACCGAAAGGGATGGATTGTATTTTGTATTAAATTATTCAACTAACCTTGATTAGAGGTTTTAAATGAATAAAATAACCTTTTAAATAAAAAAATTTTAGCCTCCTAATAGTCATTTAACGGAATATTTAACGGTTTCATTTTAACTCAAACTACAAGGGGGTAGAATATAGGTTTAAAAATTATAAGGTAACAAGGTGAACATCTGCAAACCACATACAATTCATTATAATTTACCCACCCATTAATTCATGGGTTAATTATATTTACCTCCCCTGAAATTTAGCGACGTATTACATCTGTAATTTGACAAAATTACAGTTAATCTCCTTAAATAACTAAATGTTTAACAAGTAGTTCCCTCTCATCAACTTCTGTCAGTAAAATGCTGACATCAGCCGTTATTAAAAAGTTTTATCTCCAAAATACCCTTCTTGGTCCCTATCCAGTTTTCTCCTCTTCTCAATTTTTCTTCACTCCAAAAGAACATAATTTTGTAAAAATTCTTTATGCCCAAACTACACTTGAACCCAAAACCCATCCGTTCCCTTCCCTTCCCACTTATAGTCCCCAACCCAAACCCAAACCCAAACCCTCCATCTCCTTGACTATCTCCACCCATCCTCTCCACTTCTACCTTTCCCTCCCCATTCTTTTCCCCCTCCCCCTCCTAACTCCTTCCCAAATCTCTATTGTATGTAGCAGTAACCATTTGTGATATGAACTTCAATTATTGTTGACTATCTAATGCAGTGAATTATTTGTATTGGCTTTGATTATTAAAGTTCACTTTCTAATAATAGATTAGCATATCTATGTTTGATTATGTCTCACTTGATCCACTTTTGCAAGACTTCAACATGTGGATGTGAGTCTAAATTTTATGACCAACAAACTTTAAGCTAGACACTTTCTGTGGTGGTTTTGAGTCCAGAGCAATGAGCTGTTCAATGGGAAAAATCATATAGGTAGGTGATGGTGATTTAATTGATGAATCAGTAGTTAATAAATAATGGATTTTCAAGGGGTGAATTACAGGTAGGATGGGTGGTGTACGGGAGGACTGCTAACCAATTCAGGTTGTGTTTGGGGAAATAAGGTAGAAGAAGATCTACAGGGGCCTAATGAAGAGCGTGGGGTTACGGTTGGAAGTGGAGGTGGTGGGGAGGGAAGGGTGATTTGGGGTTGGTTGAGAAATAAGTCTAGGACTAAATTGGTAAAATAAAAATAGTTTGACATCTATTATTGATTTTAGGAAAAATTTGAGGGTGTAATTAAGCAATATGTGATGGGGATAATTTAGTCTTGCTTCATAAGCTTTGGTAACGAAAATTAGTAAGCAAGGGGAATATATAATTTCATCAAACTACAGGGTTCATTTGATAATATAACCAAATTTTAAAGGAGATAAATGTAATTAACCATTAATTCATACATGTTGATTTAAGCATGATAAATTTTGATGCACAAATAGTAAATCTTAGATACTTCTACAATGTGGTACTAATTAGTGAATTATGTATAAGTTTTTTCATGTTGCCTAATATCACTTAAATAAGTAATATTAAAAAATATAAATAAAATAATTTGTGATACTATACGATATAGATTCAATCTATACAATAATTTTTTAATTATGTACACTTAACGGGTATCGTCTAATAGTTGTTGGAACAATCCACCATTGTATAAAAAAGGTTAAAGTAGATTGGACCTTCATCTAGGCCCACTAAGGTTGACACTAAAATCGGAAGCCCATCGACCAATTTTCTCGAAATTTGAAATTGAAAACTTTACCAATTGCCCGATTGCACTAATCAAGCGGGAAACCAATCGAAGTTCACACACACGAAATTGATCTACGACGATGAGAAAATCCACTCGCCGCCGAGCCACCGACTCGCTAGCATCCGACCGACGACCTCCGCCACCTACACCCACCAGCGTCGCCGCTACACCCGGTGACCCATGGCACTTCATTTCCAAAGGTCGCGACTCCGACGCCAGCTTCACCAGTAGTCGACCCTCATCCTCCGCCGGCATAAATTCTCGCTCCTCCACCGTCCCCATCACCGATAAATCCTCCCAACTCGCTGCTATTCGGACCATCAACGCCTATCTCTCATCTCACTCCGTCCCCGTTTCCCTTAAGCCTCCTCTCCCTTCCGCCAAAGACATCATCGAAACCCTAAAATTCATCCTCTCTCGAATGGGTTTCACCGCCTCGAAGATCGACGATGATCTCCAGATAGTGTTGAAAACCCTAAATTGCCCCGTCAAATTGAATAAATCCGCCCTCCGTGCCCCTGGTACGCCTTCACTCTTGGCCTAGTTTACTAGCTGTTATTAACTGGCTTGTTCAGATTAATTTACATGATGATCATCTATTGAGTGTTAAGCAAGTTCGGTCGAATTTCGAGTCGAATGATATGCTCCAGTATACTGCTAATAGCTATTTGTATTATATAAGGGGGGATGATGAGGCTGTAGAGGCTTTGGATGATGAATATATGAGTAAGTTGGCCACTAATAGGGAGGAAATTGTGCAAGATTTGAAGGGTTTGGAGGAAAATGTTAGCGAATCAGAGAAGAAACTGGAGTTGTTAAAGACGGAGCCTAGTCAGAAGGAGGTGCTGGAGAAGGAGAAAAGCATGTTGGAGGAGGATGTGAAGAAGTTTCATGCCATGATTGATCAGTTGGATGGGCATATGGTTACCGTGGCAAAGGTTTTGGAGGAGAAGGAGAAATTATTGGATACTAAAGTTTCGGAGACCAAGAGGATTAAAGAGGAAAATGAGGAGTTGAAGAGAAGAATTGAGATTGAGGAGCAGGGGATTAATGCCTTGGATGCCGAGAGGATGAAGAAAGAGTTGATGGCTGTCGAGCAGGATATTTCGAAAACTGAGGTTTCGAGGAATGAATGGGAGGAGAAAGCTTGGGATCTGAATTCTGAAATTGGGAACAAACTTCAGGAGCTCGAGGAGCAGATGATCGAGTGCAATCAAGCTATCCGGAGGTTTTGTCTACTCTCATCCTTGTTTTAACATGCATGCTTATAGATATTGTACGCAAACAGGATGATATCATTTTGTATTTCTGTTATCGAGTACTACTCATGTGGATATGAAGTAATCATAAACATAAGATTAAGTCCAGCATTTAATCACTGCAACTTCTATGTGGCTCTGACTATGATTCTTTTAACTTTTAAAATTTGTGTTTGAGCTGTTTAGGTTAAAGCTTGGAATTGAATGTCAGTATCAACTGAATGCAAAAGGATCCACACCCATTGAGGTGTTGGGGTTGGATTACAAATCAACCCTCAGGTGAGCCGGCACTTGCCTCTTTTGAGGAGAGCATAAAGAAAAGCTCCATGGAGAAATTAGAAGAGTTGATTTCCCTTCAGCAACAGTCGGCGCAGAATGCAGATAGAATAGAGGCTAAAAGGAATCAAGCTGCTGATCGTCAGTCTCATATTGATGAGGTTAGGACAAGCAGTTCTTTACCTTGTTTACTAAGCTAAGCAATGATTTTTTTTTTTTTTTAAAAAAAAAAAAAAAAAATTCTTACAGTCAAATGGGAAAAATACTTACAATCCACATTTAAGTTGATGATCCACGTTATGCCTATTTCTTGAAGTAAAATAATTAATGAACAGAAAGGCTTAAAATTTGTTTGTTGAATGAGTTCCAGTCAACACCTGATGTGTATCAGAGGCTACTGGGTGAGTCATGACTCATGACCTTTTTGTTTTATGCATAAATGTATGACCATCACAAGATTTTCTTGGTAAAATTGGTAGTAAATCTACAGATTTTGGCATTAGGCAACGATCACTTGTTATTACTCTTGTCTTATTATTCCTAAAGGTTTAACACCTATAATCGTACTACATATAAAGCTTTCGAGGAGGCTTTGGCGCAATGTCATTTTATGTTCTTCCAAAAACACCCCTAACATATGTGCAAGTTGCAACTACTCGATAACTTCCTTACCCCAGCCACTACTTTCTTTTTGCCTTTTTTACTATTTAAATTTCAAGCACATAAAAATCATAGAATTTTCCACCTTGTGTATACGCATATTTTATCTATCTATATTCTTATATGTCTATTGTATATGCATGCATGTGTTTTGTAAATTACAGCTAATCACTAGCATATATAAAGCACAAGGAGAACTTTGGTGTAATGTCAATTGTAATGAATTTCCATAATTTCCCCTTATAAAAAATGATATTTGCTTCATACAAAAGCAGAAAAGTAGTTCTAATGGTTGTTGTAAACTAAATGCCCATCTGTTACCTATTTTTTAGCACACTTGTGGAGTGCTGACAAAGCACTAGGATACATTTAAACCCAGAAAATCCTTGGTACACTTGCCTACTAGAAAAATATAACTGCACAAATAGGCTGAAAATTGTTCGGGGAAGGAGTTTTAAGCAATTACAAGAAGCAGGAAAACCTTAGAAGTTGAGATATAAACTCTGTGTGCTTAGAGACACAATATATTTCTATCACTGTCAGAGTGGTCCAGATTTATACCTTGCTCAAGGTCAAGAAAATTTTTCTGTGGTTTCAGCTGTCATTGTTTCTTTTTACTTCTATTAAAAAAACAGCTAACTATTGTAATTGGTTGCTTGTAAGTCATGATTGTGTGATTTCATATTCTAATCATCAAAATTTATTAGGTTGAAGCTCAAATAAACAGAATAAGGAAGGAAACACAGGAGTACACTTCGAGATGTGTTTCTGAAGCTGCAAAGATGGTAGATGAACTTGAAGCAGAAACACATAACCTGGAAACTGTTGAAAAAGAAGCAACTGAATTTCTCGAGGTACATATTGCCCCTTTCACACCTCCTTCACTGGTTAGCTTCAAGTGTACTTTTATGTTATAATGACTGTAAGAGAGATGTAGATAGGTAGTTGCACCGACAACAGAGCTCCAACAAGCTTAGTTTAATTCATGATCTAATACTATTTTAGTTGACTGATATTGCTTGTGAAGTTTGATACTCCCTCCGTTTCCTTTTAAGTGTCGTTTAAGGTTGTGGCAAAGAGATTAAGATTGATATTGAATAGTCTAAATTTTTGGCAAAATTAATCCCGTATGACTAAATTAATTTTTTTTGGCAAAATTGATCTTGTATGACTAAATTAAATTGCCTTTTGATGAGTAATAAACTAAAAGAGTGCTTACATTAATTCTCTTCCTCACTATTTTCTCTCCCCCAACATCATGTCCCTTCATCTTCAGTAATTAATGGAGTTGGAAAGAGATAAGGGTAAAATTAGTAAAAAAAATTAATGTTTCATTGGATTTTTAAAGTAATACTTAAAATGGAAATATGCAAAATTTTTTTATTTTTTATTTTTTTTTCTGAAGTGACATTAAAAGGGAACGGAGGGAGTACTTTTGTGGGTTGTTATTATTATTATTATTATTTCCCTTTTATCCTTGTAGGCATCTAAGGTGAAGTTGCAGGAAGTAACAATGCAAATTGATGAAGAAGTTCAATTATGTGCTCGGGAACTCTTTATGTTGATTGATTCAGTTTCAAAATATAAGGAGTACATGGCATCAAAAATCACAGAGATGAAAAATGAACTTCTAAAAACTGTGGGCGCCATAGCAGATATGCACAAGGCATCTTTGTCAGCCAAATTGGGCCGTCAGGATCCAGAGAGGGTTTCATGAATAACATCAATATCTACTGGAGGAGCAGCAATGAATCCCTCTGTGCAAAAGGCACAAATAGTTTATATTTCTCAAGCAACGTATTCAATAGCAAAGCTAGCAACCGACTTGAATATGTTTGTTGGTGATGGTTAACTTATGTGCGAGTTTATTTTCTCTCAAAATGTATTTCCCTGCTGTTTATATCAATGGCAAATTTAGAAAATGGAAGAGCAAGATATGAATTTATGTTTGTGCTTTATGTAGATGCAGAGCAGGATGGTAGTAGACTGTGCCCCGGGGCGTTAGCCCAGCAGGTTAGGCCTTGTGACAACGTATGATATGTTGGGTTGCCTCTCCAGATGGGGTCTGTTGGGTCGGCTTAGGAATTTGAAATACTTGACCCAGCTTAGTTCCCATGTCAAGCCTATGACAACGTGGGACGGGCTAGGCTTGGGTTGGCCCTTGGACTGGCCCCACAAGTTGGCCCTTGGTCTGACCTTATGCCTAACCCTTGGATTGGTCTACTTTTAATTAATTGATATTAGATTAATTTATTATTTATTTTATTTTAAATTAGTACTTAATATATTAAATTATTATTTATTACTCAAAGATAGTACTAAATAGTCCAAATTTTTATTTATTATCTCAAGTTATTATTAATTAGTACATCGTTTTTCATTATTTATATTGGTATAAGTTATACATATTATGAACAAAAAAAGAAATAAATTATTAAGTATTAAATCAAGTCATTGCATAATATTTCAAGTTATTATTTATCATTTCAAATTATTACTTATTTTATTTGAAGTTAGTATTTAGTAGTTGCAGTTATTACTTCTTTATTTTAAATTATTATTAAATAATCTAAATTGTTACTTATTTTTGAAGTTATTATTAATTAGTATTTTATTTTTCATTACTTATTATTACAAATTATTATATATTAGTCCAAGAAGGAAAAATGCATATATGATATTTGAAAAATGTCATTTAAAATATTGAAAAAATGAAAAAAATTAGTTAAAAATGTTGACCGGTCAACAGATAAACACGTGTCGGGGAGGTTTTTTTCATGAGGCATGCCAGGTCGGGCTGCAGGTTGGAAAAAACTGACCTTGACACGGCCCAATATACGGTTATGGGCCTAGCCCATAGTAACATGATGGGCGGGGTTGATTGATTGATGAACTGGGTTGGATTAGGCAGATCCACGGACTGGCCCGGCCTTGGCCATCCCCAGATGCAGATGAAGGAAGAACAAAAAGTTTAAATCAGTTTATCAGTTTACGGGTTAAACCGACAGTTTTTGTTGAACAAGAAACTGCAAAACAATTCTTGTAAACGTTAAACACCTGCTGCATGGATAATTGTGCTTCTTTTTTTTTCCCCTAAACCAAATAAATCCTCTTTAAAGTTTATACGTAATTTGGTCCGCGGCCATAACTGAAATTGGAAGTGATTGAGGGTGGGGATTTATATGCGTTGGAGCGGTGGTATTTGAGGCCATGATTTAGATTGGTTAACCATCCTAGACCTCACTCTTGCAGGAAAGGTTGTAACCAACCAATGTCCACTAAATACGAAGTTACAGTAAGAGAAGGGGCAAACTTTCAGCATTCAAATGGCATCCTTTATAGTCCTTGATGAGTTTTGTACGTTTACAAAACCAGAACATGTACAACTCTCAAATACTAGGGTCTACTAGTATGCCATATTTACAGTTAGTCCTACAAACAAAGCCTAGCAAACATCGAATTTGAATGGAAGGACACAGAACATAGCTACGTGGCTGTAGCTATCCCTGACATAATTTAGAGCTTGCAATGACAGACAATTGGGATCAAATACCAAATGGTCAGTTCATGGAATGCTTTCAAATAATATCAAGAATTGCCAGATCATGTAGTCAACCCCATCATGATTGAGAGAACCTTGCCACACTACAGTGCCTGTACACAGGTACAAGATGCTCAGTTAAATTGACTACAAAGCACAATTCACAAAAAGGAAAGATGAAACCAGAAACTTCCGCGTTTTTGGCAAAGCTATATATGATGTGACCATACAAAATTCTACAAAGCAAAGCAAGGAACAAAACCGCCAAATATACCTTAGAATCACTAGAAGAAAATAACATTACAGATGACCATGATAAGAAGAAATGAATATGTACATGAAGGAACAGGGAAGCTAAAGAAAGAGTCTATATACATTGCACAGATTTCCATCTCTTCAAAAGACAGCGGTGCAAGTAATTTACGGCTTGAAGCTAAGAATCATCGCAGGCTAGAGAATGACAATCGTGCTTTGAGGAAGAGAAAAGAGGGAAAAATCCAAAAAATTTGGATACTTCCCATATCTAATGCCATTGTGAATTTTTTAGAGGATCTGGGGTGGGGAGGGTGTGGGACGGTGGGTGGGTGAGGGTGAGGGTGAGGGTGATGGTTAGGGTCGGGCGGCGATGCTTGGGCATGGTTATTAGTGTGAATAAATAGAGAGGCATCAACTATTGTTTTCAGGGGGAATCTTTCAGTGGAAGAGTATCAGTATGTCGAACACTAGCTAACACATCAAATAGTTCTCATAATAAATGACCAATAGAGCACAAAGCCACAAACAAACTGACAGGGTTTAACAATGTGTAATAATGGAGATAATACACCAGAACTCTTAGTGCTACCCCATATATTTCATCTAGATCAAGTTTCAGAAGGAATTTCATCTACTTCAGATCAGTGTAACTAATTTTTCCCCCCTTTGACAGGAAATTGCACATTTGGCAAATACATGTCAACGGGTCTTCCAGCAGGCTTAATAAAGCTATCTTACTTAGTCAAGGGAACAAGTTGTGAAGGAAATAGAACAAGACCCTATAGCACCAACTAATACACCTAAAATCTGATAATTTTTATCCCAAAAAAATCTTCAAGAAAGCATAAATAAAATGGGACACTTTGAAAACGAGAAGTTCATTCTCCTAGAGCCAAGTTCAACAAGAGCACAGGAGTTTGAAGATATCATATACACAAGAATAAGATTCCGCACGTGTAAAGTAAGATGTGCGAGTAAAACATCACTGATATGCATCACATTTAAATGAATCATAAAAAATGGTACCCAATGGCTCCCCAATATAAGAAGCTAGATAACTTGATCTTTCCTACTAGGTTCAAGTGGCATGATTATACAACTGCTGAATTGGGGAATAGCTACCAAATACTTCATGGAAGAAGGGAAGTCTTTACCTTATTATTTCCATTAAGTTAAGCTTCTGAAGAGTTCACGATCTTGCCCCAGAATAATGTGGAGATACAGGACTTGGAAAACTTGATGTGGGCTTTCTAACAAATGGATGATCCAAAAGTTGAGAAGCAGTAGGTCGAGCATCAGGATTGACTTGTAAGCATTCAAGTATAAAATCCTGAGCATCTCTTGATAAGGTATTAGGTATTGGAGGAGGTTCACCCTTCCCAATTCTGAACATTGCTTGCATCTGTTTGAAAGCAAGAATAATGCCCGTCAAAAGACAGAAAAGACACAGAGCTTGATGTAAACAATTCTAATTTTGAGAGTGGATGATAAGACAATCCTGCATTCCGTGTACATGTTGCTAGTAAGAGACTTTTTTCAGTTATCCTTTATGTTATTTCAAATACCATCTCAATCATAGACATCAGAACATTCAAATATACCTATATTTCAGTATCAAAGCAAATTGCAGATTTAAACAAAACTAAAACTCAATAATTGAGGAAACTAGAAGAGAAAAAATTCTCTTCCAGTTTCCCTTAGAAGGAAAAGGCGTCAAAGCTAAATTACCCAAGAATCCCCCTTTTGAAACACCAAAATAAAAACATCTTAGTGCAAGCATCAAGTGGTCAAGCATGGGAAAAAAAGCAAATTGCCAAAGGATACTATGAGCACAGATACAATACAAAAGAATTTATCCGAGCATTTCCTGTGGTTTACCATCATATTTCAAACTAAAAGAAAGTATCCATCTGAATATCTCTCAATTACAACTTCTGAGCTCATACTTTGGTACAAAAAGTAAGATTACATTAGGCATATACGAGGCAATTATGGAAGATGGAAACTGAAATTAATATCATTTTGTAGTTCATGTGAAGGAATTTGTGTTGAGATGATGTTTCATTATTAGAACGGGTTCAAAGTTGACTTGATTAATCTTACCGCACCCCTTCCATGAAAATTATACTGATCAAACTTTTATAACAACTCTTAATGGCTCTGTGCATTTTGTTGCAAATTCCAGAGCACATGAACCAAAAAACATTACAACAATTCAAATGTTAAAGATTTGAAGCAAAGACAAATATTACTCATACCCCTTCCAGATGTGAGTAGGGTATTCGACCAGTTAACATCTCTAACACAGTGCAACCGAGGCTCCATATATCAGCAGCAAGTCCATAGCCATGATTTTTTTGATTAACAACCTGACAACAGATATGAACTTTCAGACTCTAGAAAAGATTATAACGCACTGTCTGCATAACAAAATAAATTTAATCATTCCAACATGAATATGTACCACAATCTAACTACACAGAAAGGGTCAAAAAAATTCAGTGTAATAGATTTAACGAAGTACTGTAACTTGATCAACGACATCCATTATGGAAAGTACTTCTAGGTTCCTCTGATTCCCCACATAAACACACAAAACTAAATAAAAATGTCCATGCTTGCCACAACTACAAATTATCAATTTGTTGCTGAAATAAGTCTAACCAGTAAGCAGTCAGATTAAAATCTTAATGGTCTAAAGTAATTACGCAGTTCCTTTGAAGATCCTTCAATAAATGTGTTTATATATCAGCTGAGATGAATAACAGAAGTAACAATGTAGAACTTGCAGAAAATAAAGGACTGAAGAATAGACATCGAAACTAGTGGACAGTCGTCTTCTCTTTAGTAATTTAATTGTGTGTATGAATATTAGTTTGGACAGACATCTTCTCTTTAGTAATTTCATTGTGTGCATGAATGTTAGCCTAATACACCATGACTGTACTCACAATGTTTCATAGGTTCACAGCAGCACAACTACTGCACAATTGAATACATTTATGGAGCAACAGACTAAAATTTTATTAGCTAGTAGAGCTTCAAACAAGAAATAGTTAACAATAAAATATTAAATAAATTAAATGAATATAAAAAACCTCTGGAGCCATCCAAAATGGAGTCCCTTTGCAAGATTTAATGCCCTGTATTCATTCAATTTGGTTGCCTGCAGACATACACAACGTCAAATTATTGATGCATCTAAAGTTAAATTCTTTTGTTTTTCTTTAAGAAAAAAAAGTGCAAACCAAATAAACCAACCTTCGCCAACCCAAAATCTGCAAGTTTCACAGAGCCACTCACATCAACCAATATATTAGCACATTTAATATCCCTGAAGATGAAAAACAATAAGACTAGACTCAGAAATAAGATGATAATAAAATATGTTTTGACGATTAAGATTTCAAGTCTCATATTTTCCTATAAGTTCATCTACAAATAGACATACATGCTTGAATTTTGAAAAAGGTTTATCCGGCCCATCCCCTCAAGGTCCTCAAGTGGTGCACATAAAACCTACCATGATGAAGCAATTTAACAGACTTCTTTTACACTTTTTCCTTATCTTCATTATCCATGAGGACAACTCAAAAAGCGGCCATCATTCAACTCCATTGCAGAACTCCAGATCAAGATAAATTGGATGCCGATAAAATGATGTATTTAACATCAAAACTCGAAATATTCTAAAGTTTTAATGTATTTCCAAGGAGATCATCACCCTATAGCTCATATATCAACAAAACAATGTTTCACGGACTATGAAGTAAACTTAGCAACAATGATTCTTAAAGATGAAGTACAAAGTAACAAGTAACCTTTACATTTAGTCATCGACAGAGACAGAGAGCTACGAACACTAAATATTGGGCAGGTTCTAAAGGATTATTAAGTTCGGTTACATACTTCAGACTTCAGTCTAATGAAGATGTCAACAGACTGGTAACCTTGGCACATTACTGATTCTACCTCAAGAACAATAGTGAAAACAAAGTTACCAGTTAAAATAATTTACAAGTGTTCTGAAGATTTTTCTGTTGCTTAGAGATCTAATGTCCATTTCAACATTTCATTCAGAAGAGACCCAAGAAATGTATTTGGAGCTTAATCACAATGTTTCCCAAATTGTAGTGCAGATCAACAGACTATCAGCTAGGTTACTAAAAAACTGAATCACTATGAGAGAATGGAGCTTCTTCATGCAAAACTAGAGTGATAATTAGTTCAGAAATAGTGATCCTACTTCAAGGGAAACATGACCATAAAATCCATAGCATTTGCAACAAAAAGTAACTTAAATAGCTGGCAAGAAACCTAAGCTATGACTGCAGTAGTAATTCAAGAACAACAGTTTTAGAAGGAGAATAATCTTAACATTTTTTCTCATTGGCAAGATGAGTCTCAAACTCCAACATCAAGCACTACTTCAGACTTCAGAGTAATTGATCATTTGCTACTTCAAGGGAAACATGACCATAAAATCCATAGCATTTGCAACAAAAAGTAACTTAAATAGCTGGCAAGAAACCTAAGCTATGACTGCAGTAGTAATTCAAGAACAACAGTTTTAGAAGGAGAATAATCTTAACATTTTTTCTCATTGGCAAGATGAGTCTCAAACTCCAACATCAAGCACTACTTCAGACTTCAGAGTGAATTGATCATTTGATACTTCAAGGGAAACATGACCATAAAATCCATAGCATTTGCAACAAAAAGTAACTTAAATAGCTGGCAAGAAACCTAAGCTATGACTGCAGTAGTAATTCAAGAACAACAGTTTTAGAAGGAGAATAATCTTAACATTTTTTCTCATTGGCAAGATGAGTCTCAAACTCCAACATCAAGCACTACTTCAGACTTCAGAGTAATTGATCATTTGCTCAAACTTTGCTCAATTATCAGGATGTCATATGTCAATAACAGAATCATATAATCACACTATGGCAGCAATAGTGAATCAAGAACAGTAGCTCATTTTGGACAGCATTATTCCCAAAATGATGTTTTACAGTCCTTCTCTAAACACATTTTCCAACCACCCTTTTATATCACATACATCATATCGAAAAAGTTGCTACAGTACTTATTTCAAATAGTGGTTGCCCAAACAGAGCCAATATTTTAATCAGAAGGTGCATATATCCTTTTTCTCACATTGGCGAGATGAGTTTGCAAAAATCAACAAGAAGTACTTAAGAGCACCTCATAATTTGCTCAGCATTTGTTTACTATCTAAGTTTTAGTAAAAACAAAATTATTTAATCTTGCTTGTGTTTGTCATTCTATGCTCCTTTAAACTTCACATTCCCACTTATTTCATATAACTTCCAACTTCCTCAACTAACCATGGATAAAAAGGAACCTTCAACTTTGTAACGTGTGCATATAAACAAAATTCCTACTTCTCAGAATAGGTTTCAATTGATGAGCACCTTGAAGAATAAAATTTTTGGTAAAAATTTACCAGCAATGCTAATTTAGTTGATTGCATTATGCATTTGTGTTAGCAGTAAAAGGAAAGGAACGGGGAAAGGAAAATCCAATTTTTAAATAGAAAATTGGAAGGTCAAACATAACAAGTGACCGCACAAACCCCAAGGCTATGAGATAGGTGATTACATTTTAACAAGAAACAATAACAAAAACTAAAGCACTGTGTACAAAGATCATCGCTTGCATTACCTGTGCACCACATTCCGCTGATGAAGATAACTCAATCCACTCAAGATCTGCCTTGAGTATACAGAGACTTGGGAATCGCGTAGATTATATTTTTGGTAGAGATTTAAGAGTGAACCTTTGGTTACAAGCTCCAAGAAGATATAGAGTTTACTATCATCCTGGAGATGTAGAATTTTTCCACGGTAAACATCATAAAATAAATAAATCCCAAATTTAGTAAGAGAACAAGAAGTTAATAAAAAGGTTAACTTACTGAGACAACTAAGTTGTCTCAAAAACTATTAAAAAAAATTCTCAAAAGCATTACAGACTTTGTGTCTTTTGAAATTGTATTAACCTTCCCTAAAGCTATTACAGTTCAAAAATCAGGCTTGTATCTAGAATAGAGATGGGAGGGCATTGCATCAACTATATGAAAATGTGTTACACCATGTAAGGGAATGTCAATATATTTTACCAAATTTAGGTTAGGTATCTTTGTTGTGACAGAATGATGAAGCTCAAGAAAGACTTGTGCAATTTACCGTAATAGAAAAAATTCATGAGTATGCCAGATATTATATTCATTTAATGCCAACAAAAAAAAATTGTTAGCAAACTTAGATAATATCAACCTAATCTTAACAGAAATCACGGTCATTGCCTAACAATGACGATTCTGAACGGAAACCAGCCAAAATAGGACAATTTAGCCCCATTTGTTAGAAAAACCATCAAGCAAAAACATCAATTTTGAACCACTGGCCCACTGAATAAATTATCTGCAAGGTGCTGCAAATGAACAAGTGTGACATGGTTCTATTTCAAAATCTTTGAGATTTCTGTCACAGCATATGTCCAAAATCCAAATACCATCCACTTCTCAAAAGTTCAAAACTTTATATTTTGATTAGAAGCACCTCTTGAATTTATTGGTCTAACACCATCAATTGAAAAGACAGATTCACACTGTTAACTTATAAGCACAGTTTAACCCTTTAATTACATTCTTTATCACTCTGCAGATTGCTGTGGTTATAGAAACTGTAGATCCCATCCATATAACACCTCTGGGTGTAAAATTCAGAAATCTTTGGTAACCATATATTTACCATTTAAGTGACATTACACATCAAACATGACAAGTATAGGACATAAAGTAACAATGCTGAGAAGTATACCTTCTCGGTGCCGAGATATTGGACTATATTGTCATGCCGGAATTGACTCAAAAGAGAAATTTCCTGAACCAACCAACACAAAATGTGAGTATCAATTGTCATTCAATATCAATCACACAATTCTGACTGCACACCAAATGAAATCTGCAGAAGAATCAGAAAAGCATTACAATATCTCCTACCTGCTCAAGCTGATATAAACTTTGCTTCCCTTGGATTCCTTGGTCAAGTAAAGAAACCTCCTTCACGGCAAAAAAGAACCCATCGCTGCATGATGGGGGAACACGAAAACCAACGATATAAGTGATAAATCAGTCTTGGGGCCAAAGAAATTGACGTATAATAAAAATTAAGGTTTTTTCCTGTAAAAAGGAATTAAATGGACTCTGGTTGTATCAATTTAAAAAGGAAAAGAAAGTGAGCAAGCATAGAATGCAAGGAAGAAAACATGCTTTCTTTGAGTTAGCCAAACAGGGATACACAACTATTGATTTACTTCGGAAAAATTTACCTTTAATACACAACATCAAAGAGAAACTGCCAAAATACATTGCTGAAGGACAAAGGACCTTAGGCACATCTATAATGTATTACAAGTTAAAATAGTCTATTTCAGCAGACTCCCACCAATTTACAGATCCTAGCCCCTTGCAATGCATTCTCCCATTTCTAGTTGAAGTATCTAGATCCAAGATATCTATTTCAATGAAGTTAAACTGGAGTCAATCAGTTACAAGGATAAGGTAAAGGAACCTACATCACTGATTTTAACATTGAATGAGAATACATTACTTAATTCATAAACAGAAATTACTTAAAACATCAAATTAATATGGCCAACGATGGCTGTTCAAAATAAGCATCAAAACACGATATTGACCTTAAATTTATTTTAGCACATCATGCGACTCTCCTAATACATGCAATGTAAGTTTATCGTATTCTATTCATTCTAGACAAACTTCCATTGAGCTCATAAAGCCATTGTCATCACTAGCTCACCAACTAATTATGATGCACAAGATTATCAAATTATGAAATAACTCTTACTCTGTATAGCCTTCGTATACAGTCCCAAAAGATCCACTCCCCAGGAATTCTCCCTTTTGCCAAGAGTTGATGGTGCGCCTAAATCTCGCATTTGGCGAAAAATAATAGACAGATTCAGCCATCAAATTTAATGAATTATCATCAGCTTCATTTTCATCATTTGATGAATCGGAACAAGATTCTAAAACAGTAGCTCTAACACTCATACTTTCCACCTCTTGCACATCATTTTGATCAATTATTCCATCTTCCACCCTGCTCTGAGTAAAATCATCTGGACGACCAAAATCCCTCTCATCTGGCTAAGGACCAAAATCCCTAAATAAATCCCATGTTGAACTCGTATTGTCCACAACCCTTCTTGAAACAACAGGGGGAGGAGCCAATTTAGGCGGCCTAACACCTCTAATACCTTCATCATACAATTTATCATCTCCGTAATCATCTCTTCCGGTTACTGTACTATAGAGCAATTTATCATTTCCGTAATCATCTTTTTCACTTACTTTACTAACGACGGCATCAATTTTAACTAATTCGGCACAATCACTAACGCTCTTCTTCAGATCATCAGCAATCCTAACCCTAGCAGAAAAGCTCTCCGACAACCGATCACTCTCACTAAAATTATCGCGAAACCTAGAACTCCTCAAATGAGGTGAAGGAGAAGAAACTTTACTAGCTTCCCAAGCCGCGACAGGAATCGAGAAGTCCTCCGGTCCAGAAAGCCCTAGCGACCGACAAATCAGGTCAAACTCGCCTTCAATTCCTTCAACTCTAAAGCTAGTCCGCTGGTCCAGAGATCTGCCGTCCCGCGGTGGTACGCCGACGACGACTCGTCAAACGAAGACGACGCCGAAGAATCCGTCGCATCATAATCGATGTTCTTGTTCGCGTTTCTCCGATCAAGCTTCGGTCTAGTTAATGCTCTCTTCTGCTTCGTGTAATTCATGCCTTCAACAAACTTTCTCTCTCTAAAAATTCTGTCACTAGGAGATCAACCATAAATAGGAGTCGAAGATGAAGAAATGCTTACCAGAGAGCTGATGAAATGATGATGAGCGAATGGAGAAGATATTCAAAAGAGACGGCGGTGACCGGAGTGGTTACTTTCTCCCTCTAAAATGCCAGCTATGGTTAATGGGGTTTGCTTTTTATATTTTATTAGATTAATTTATTTGAAGTTAGAAAAGTTGTTGGGGGTAAAAATGAAAAAAAAAAAAAAAGAGAGGAGGGAAATAGTAGAAGTGAATTTATGGTGCCACTGGCGCGTAAAAGTGAATAAAGGCCAGTTGGGACTGCCCAAAAGCCAGCGGTCCACCAAGGAAAGGATCTGGACTCTGAATTTGCCTAGGGGCCCATTATTCTTTAGCTTTTTGGGCTTTTGATTAATTAATTTCTGGGATTTCCTGTCCTTAGCTAGCGGTTCAGCTCCTAAAGGAGTACCGTGCAACCTTTTCCTGAAAAAAAAGTGGATTACGTGCTTGTGTTGTAGACTTGTAGAGTTGGGAAAAGACTTAAATATATTTGATTTTTGACTTCACTTATAAATTATGTGGTCATGATTAAATTTTAAAAAATCTTGCTTACTTCAGTTAATGTCATAGATTCTCTAAAGTTTAATCCACACCACAGGGTTTACAAGTGGAATCAAAAACTGGATCTACCTAAATCTTTGTCATATCTAAATTACACCTATATAATCATAGGAGAATTTTACAGTTCTATTAAGAGAATTATTCATTTGACTTTAAGGATTCGTATAATACAAATTTTTAAAACACATAATTTATTTGTACGAGACCTTAAAATACAAAAAATAGTTTATCAATGACCTTATAGAATTGTAGAATTCCCAGTAATCATACACTTAGCAAATAGATAACTACACAAAAACATTTACAAACACAAGAAGTAACATACCTGTTTTTTTCTGAGTATAAACAAGTAACAAACTCTCAAATTCATGGTTGGATTGGGGTCAATTTTTCATATTACGACCATTTTTTAAATTTATCAAGCAAATGTAATTGTTTGACAATGATTTTCTAGAATTGTAATTCTCGCACTTTGAAAGTGCGTAATCAAGTATAGTCCATTTTTTTTTATTTACAAACAATGGAATTTTGCCCTTTGGAAGTGTGAAATCCCATTATTTATTTTATTTTATTTTATGATTTATTTTTTTTTTGTTTTTAAACAATAACACTTTGCCTTATGCACTAAATGGGTAATTACACTTTACATTCCTAAACTATAGAAATATAAAGTTTGCTCCCCCAAATAACAATATTCCTTTATTACAAATATTAAAATTATTAAAATAATTTAGTTAAACAAATAAAATACTTCCTTGGAACTATATTTTGATTTTTATGCATTTAAATTTTGATAGTGATGTGATAATTATTTAAAAAACTCCGAAAATAAATTATATAATATTGCTATGTAACCAACGTCAATGCATTTTATGATGTCAGCTATAATATAATTAAACAGTTCTCACATTTTCACTCCTTAAAATCTAAGATATTAATGTGTTATTATATTTTATATTTTTCCTAATTATTTTAAACTATCGAAAACCAATAAAATACTTGAAAAAAATCAAAATATGACAAGGGTATTTTAGTCAGTTAACTAAATTTTCTTGATTTTTAAAAACTTTTAAATGATGGATAATGGGAATCAGGGCAAAGTGTATATTTCTATAGTTTAGGGAACAAATTGTAATTACATTGTTATAAGGTCTAGGAGGACCATTTTGCAATTTTTTTTTTAAAAAAAAAAATACAGCAAAGTGCGAAATCTAAATTGATTTCGCAATTTGCAAAGATTTCGCACTTTTGCAAAGTGTAATTACGGACTTTACCCCTGAACAATAAGTGTAATTATATTTTGCCTCTTTAAATTATAAAAATATATATTTTTCTCCCGATTCATATTATTCATCCTATAAAAGTTTTAAAATATCAAGAAAATTTAGTTGGATGACTACAACCTGAGTATCATAATTTTATTTTTTCATGTATCTTATTGATTTTTGATAGTTTAAAATAATTAGGAAAAAAATAAAATATAATAACACATTGATATCTTGGATTTTAGACAGTCAAAATGTGAGAAATTATTAAATTATATTATATCCAACTTCACAATATGTACATAATAGGCCAAATATTAATAGTATAAACTACTAAGAGACATCGAAAAAATCTCAAATTTTAATAAAAATTGTTCTACCACTCAGTTAAACATTCAAATTTGAAATAATATAAAATAAAATCCAAACATTTCAAAATTTTGACTAAGAAATACATTGATATAAATTATATTGAAATATTATATAGTTTAATTTTGTTTATTTTTATGGTAAATAATTATCACATCACTATCAAAATTTAAATACATAAAAATCAAAATATAGTAGCAAGGGTATTTTAATTATTTAACTAGATTATCTTAATAATTTTAATATTGGTAATAGATGAATAATGTTATTTGAGGGCAAATTGTATATATTTATAATTTAGGGGGACAAAATATAATTACCAATATAGTGCAAGGAAGTGCGAAATAACTATATTGAAAAAAAAATGGGACCAAAGTTGATTACGCACTTTTAAAGTGCATAATTAATTTGATTACGCACTTTCAAAGTGCGAGAGTCAAAATTATAAAATACCCACAATAAACAATTATATTTGTGCGATAAATTTTAAAAATCGTCATATTTTAAGAAATTGGTTGGTGTTGGAATTTTCAAAGCCAATAATACAATAATGATAACAATTGCAACCAAACAAACGAGCCATACGTTAGACTAAGGTACCCTTTTAGCACCAATATTAACACACTACTTGATCAAATAATTATCTCTAATGATACAAAATGTACACATTACCTTTATTTATTTATGAACTCCAAATATCTAAAATAGGAGTTTGCGAATTGGAATAGCAGATCACCATCCTTAGTGTGAAGTAGTATTGATTAAGTTGAAATAAAATAGGAAAAGGGGAGGGCCTAACGGAGCTAAGGGATAAGAAACCTAACTAACTTCTATTCTTAAGAATGTAAAGCAACAATTTAGATTTCCGATCTACACTTAAGTAAAGTGTCTAATAACCAACTCACGAATTAGTTTTGACCTGTGCATTTACTTTGGGCCAATTTGGCCCAATGTGTTACGATTGTTAGGCTGAATATTGTGTGATCTATATACAAGTTAGGACTACGACAATACTATTGGACTGCAACAGGGTATGTGAATTAACATGCTAAGTCTAAATATACAAAAGTCACTATAACATTCTACATAGCTAAGTGTTGTATGGATCTGGATTGGGCCTAGGTAGCGAGCACAGAAAAAATGTCTCAGTGTATAAGAGATGAATGTGATTTCTTGTTACCACAATATTTGGAAAAAATAAATCATATTCATGAAAAATTGTTCATGTTAAATTAGTATATCATTTCATTTTAAATATTTATACAATATAATATTATATATTTTAAATAATTATATAATATAATACAATATAAATATTTATAAATAATAATATTATATCATCAAAATCATAAAATATTTGTTGTTATTATTATTGTTATTACTACTACTATTTTATATAATACTTCAACATTTTTAGTGTAATTTTTTTTTTTTTTTGGTGTAATTTATTCATCTAATCCTGTTTTTAGATTTGCAACTTCCCATTCCCACTATCTAATAACTTCCACCAATCTACCATAAAATTGCACACAATCCCTAATTTAATTATTTTTTTGTATTTGCCCATTTTAAAAAAAAATTTGGTACAATTTTGCACACACGTCGAGTGTGCGAGTAGGACTATTTTTAATAATATAAGAGTATTTTTGGTATAATTTTAAATCTTCCCATAAAATTTTAGTGTAATTTTTGCAATTTCTTATTTTCTAATAACTTCTCTCAATTTAGCTAAAAATTACACAAACGTTCCAAATTCAAAACAACTATTTTAGTTTTGATCTTTTTAAATTTTTTTTTAGGAAAAACCACTATATTAGTCCCTCACATTACGAATTTGTATTTATTTAATCCATCACTTTTAAAATGATAATTTTTAGTCCCTTACATTACACATTTGTATGTATTTCCCTTACATTACACATTTGTATGTATTTAGTCCTTCACTTTTAAAATGATGATTTTTAGTTCCTGACAAATGTAAAATGTTGAATTTTGGTCCTTGAATCAAATCCCAAGCATTTTGGCCTAAATTTGTTATGTCCCTCACATATATAAAACGTTGAATTTTGGTCCCTAAATCAAATCTCGCGTATTTTTTGCTTAAATTTGTCATGTATTATTCACATGATATATTTTTCGAGAACAAATTTATAAATTCATCTGAGTAGAATGTTTTATGCAGTGCGAAAGATATGAAGTAAGTGATTGATTAACAATTTGTTTGTATTTAATATTATTTCAATATTTGACTTGTGGTATTTTTTTTTTCAAAATTTATAATACAATCCGATGCTCAAATTTTGTGTTGGAAAGGAAAAACGAGTTTCTAAATTTTATTCAAAAAATATGTCACGTGAGCAACACACGATTAATTCAAATCAAAAAGTGCTCGGGATTTAGTCTAGGTACCGAAATTTGATATTTTACATTTGTGAGGGACTAAAAATCATCAGTTTTAAAGTGAGGGACTAAATAAATATAATTGGGTAATTTAAGGGACTAAAAATCATCATTTTAAAAGTGAGGGACTAAATAAATAAAAATGGGTAATGTAAGGAATTAAAAATTATTATTTTAAAAGTGAAAGACTAAATAAATACAAATGAATAATGTAAAGGATTAATAGAATAGTTTTCCCAAAATTTTAATACAATTTTACACGTACATCAATTATGCTAACAAGTTTAAATTTTTAATTATAAATTTTTAATAAATTCATTTACGCATTTGAACTTGTGATTTTGGGCCAGCCCAAGTTCGGATGCATATAAATACATACCGGTCTTCACTCTTTCTCATTTTCTTTCCTGTCACACACGATACACAATACATACTACACAGATAAAATCTTCGTCTTCCCCAACCCTCCCAATTCTCTCCCGGCGTTTCTTTCTCCATTTACTACTGCAACTTTCTCTCTCTAAAACAGCCAAAACCCTCTGCCCAAAACTCTATTGTTCCACCTATTGAAAAACAAACGAGTGGAAAATAAGTTTTCCTTCTCTTTAGAAATTTCCATAGCCTGAAAAACGGGGCGCAAAGGCGGCGTCTGCCAAAGCCCAAAACGCCGTAGTATCGGTCTTTTACCGGTCTTTTTTGGGGTACATATTACTTTTTTCTCCTTTAATTCCCATCTATCGAACGGTTACTTCGTTAACGAATTTATACAGGCTGTTCTGATATTTTTCTGGTCAATAAATTTTTTCCTGGAATATTTTCGGCCTTAGGGTTTTAATTGGGGGAATATTGATTTTGTTGATAATATTGGTGAATAGGGTTTGATTATTTTGCTTCTAACTTAAATGGGTTTGGGTGTGGGTTTTTTTCCGATGAGGAATCCGTTTTGGGGTTGTTTTGCATGACGGAAAAGGCATATTACTTTCTGGGTTTTGATTGAGGATACATTCTATTTTGTTGTTTTGGGAAATAGGGCGGCCTTGAAAAGGGCTTTTCGAATATTGAAAGATTTAGGAGTTTTGCTTGTTTTGGGCTTTTGAAATTGAGTTCAGCTATTATTGGCTTGGCTTACAGTAAATATATAGTATACAGAGAGTTGCGGAACCCTGGCTATTGTTTATAGAATAGTTGTTTGGATTCTTTTGTTAAATAGTAGCTGTTGAAGGTTTGATACAAACATTTTGCCAATCTTGGTTGAGAAATTCTGATATTTCGGTAAAAAAGATAAACCTATATGGGGCTTTTGGGCTGGAAGTAGGCTGAAGTTGGTGTTGCATTTTTAGAATTCTGCAAAGACAGATTACTAGAAGTTGTTAGGGAAACGTGGCAGTTCCTGAGTTTTTGGACAAGAGGCAGCTATTGGGAATTTAGGAGAAGTTGTTTTTTTCCCTTTTAGTTATATGATCATGTACTGTGCTAGTTATGGAAAGAAGTGAACCGTCGTTAGCTCCCGAATGGTTGAAAAGTAGTGGAAGTGTAACTGGGAGTGGGACAGCATCCCGTCCACTTTCACCCTCAGGTAATGCTTTTATTACTTTTTTCTATGATGTATTTTTGTTTGATAGTATTAAGTTTTTCATAAAAGCTGGTGTCATGGTCCTAATCCTGGTTTCTATATTTAGATGATCATGCGGTATCGAAACTTGCAAAAAACAAGTCATTAGTGAATCATGATGATCATGAATTGAGGCGATCATCTTTTTCTGATCGAATCCATCGGAATTCTAGCAGCAATGGTTCTGGTCTAGTGACAACATGCGGTCTTACAGTAGTTTTGGGAGGAATCAGCGGGGTAGGGATTGGGATAAGGACCTTTATGAGCCTCGTGATAGAGAAAAGTCAGTTGTAGGGGACAATAAGCACCGGGATTATTTAGATCTGCCTGGGAACATTTTTCCTGGCAATTTCGAGAAGGATGGATTAAGGCGTTCCCAGTCAATGGTTTCTGCAAAACGGAGTGAGGCTTGGCCTAAAAGACCACTGACTGACTCAAATACTGCCAGTAAAAACAAAACTAGTGATGGCAATGGCCTGCTTGATAGGGGCAATGCAGTTGGCACTTTGCACAAAGCTTCATTTGAAAGAGACTTTCCTTCCCTTGGATCAGAAGAAAGACGAGCAGCTTCTGAGGTAGGAAGAGTCCCTTCTCCTGGCTTGAGTACTGCCATTCATGGATTGCCAATCAGTGCCTCAGCTATGATAGGTGGTGATAAATGGACTTCGGCTCTGGCAGAGGTTCCTACAATTGTTGGATAGATAGCAGTAGTACTGGACTTTTATCTGGGCAACAAGCTTTGGCTTCTAGTTCTGCTTCTTTGCCCTTAAGCACTTCCACTGGTCTCAATATGGCTGAAACTGTTGCTCAGGGTCCACCCCGTGCTCAGGCTGCTCCAAAGGTACCTTTGAATGCCTTGCCTATTTCTCAGGCATTATTCAGATTATTTGTTGCTTATACATTCTCATTCTATTGTTCAGATATCTTCTGGGACACAAAGGCTGGAAGAACTGGCTATTAAGCAGTCTCGGCAATTAATTCCAGTAACTCCATCAATGCCTAAACCATTGGTAAGAGTTGTTGGCATTTGGAGAGTTTGCTTGTTGGTTTACTCATTTCCTGATGATTTGATTTGTTTTATTCTATTTTTTTTTTTTTTTTTTTTTAATCTTCTTAAGCTATTATTTGCATTCTTCTCTTGATGTTTTATCTGATGGGAGAAGTCATTGTGTGAAATGCCCATGTCTTGGTCATAGTACTTAAATGAAGATATGGGTTATAGATTTGATTAGATGCATTTGATAATTAAGATAGCAACTAGAAGATTCTATAACTATAAGATTGTGGTTTGCTTTATTTGTTTGTTCACAAGTCCGACAAATTTATGTAGCTGTCATACTTGACCACTGGTATAGGCATGTTTGTAAGACTGTTGTAGTGGATTTCACTTGTTACCTGCATAATACTCATAAAAGGATAATGTTTAAGTCTGATAGAGGCATGTCTGGTATATGTCGGAATAGGGAGAGGGGGGATAAAGGGGGGGGCACAGAGAGAGAGATTATTAAAGAGGGAGAGAGAGAAACTACACAAAGTTGTAGTTTTCTTTATTTCTCTAGCTTTTTGGTAATAAAGTAACTAGATGTACTGACATTTGACATGTGGTTCCATAGTTTTAAATTTACATGTGGATGTTGTGCCCTACTTGGACTTACTTTTAGTGGTAGCCAGTGCAATGCATTTGCTCATGGCACGTTCGTTCCAAGTCCATAAAGCACCAGCTAACTTGGATCTTGGGTGATTTCTGCATCAACAGGTATCCTAAGGATTTGACTGGTCAAGGCCAAGTCAGCTGAGGGAAAGTTTCTGTTAAATCTATTTGCACTTTTCTGTTATTCGAAAAATTGAGGGTTTTATTTCTCTCTCTAACAAATCTTATTTTTGCTTGAAACTTCAAGTGATAATTGTATTGCTCGGCAGCTGGCATTATGTGATTAGACTTCATAGAACTATGGTCTGGACTGGGTTTTAGAGAAAAACTTGAGGCCTAGAAGAAAAAGCAAAACCATGACACCCTCTAAGATAATTTTAGCTCAGAGAAACATTATGACAAATTTGGCCATAAGGTGTGGCATAATATCATAAAGAAGGATTAATCTGACAAAAGTGATGCCTGGAAGTGAAGTTAAATGCCAAAAGTGAAAATAATCTTTACATTTATGTGCGACCATGGGCAAAGTAGGTAAGGACAACTCCTGTATGTTGCCTTATTTGTTGTCAGAATACATTTCCAGAATCCTCATGTTTACCTATTAGATTTATAGCTTAACATGTATAAGTAGCATACATGATAATAGTGTGTCCCTATCTTTTTCCCTTGCGAATATGAACATTTTGATCTTGTAAATAGACTATGTAGAATATTTAATATTCGGGTGAATGCGATGTTGGTCTAAGGTGACAACCTGTTTCAGTGGAGCCCCTCAAAGTAAAACCTGCTAAATTCATTAGGATTTGTTGACATATAGTTTGTGCAGATACAAAAAAAAAAAAACAAAAAAGGAAATAGACTCAAAATAGAAACATAAACCTGTGTTGAAATGACGAATACATCATGAGTTTAAGAAAAAAAAAGAATGCAGTATTGGATTTACTTAATTGCCATTTTGTATTGAGGTAGTAATAGTATCAAGTTTGGGTTCTTTAAGCATCATTGTTTTTGTCAGGCTACCGAAAGCAATTATGGTTCTGTCTGTTGCTTTCTGAAAAAGCATTTTGGGGAATGTTTGAGTAAGTATGGGGTACCTCAATGGGGTTTTTTGACTGATTTATACAGGAATCATTAGGTTCTAAAATTTAGATAAGAGCAAAATAAAGGTTACAGTTCCAATGTATGAAGGATATATAGAACATATGGTGCAGGATAACCTCTCCCTTTGATGATCTTAATATTTGGTAGATCTTGTGAATTGAGATAAAATGAGGGGGTCCCCATCATGGTTTTGCTTGTAGTCCTTTGACATGGCAAAAAAAGATGCATTAAAGTTTACTAAACGAGGATCATACTCGTGGAAAAAGAAGGCTACTTCAGTACTTATTGTGACAGTTAATGTATCATTTGGTATACATGCGCAAGTTTAAATTCTCTTGTAGGTATGATAATAAGAAAGGATGGTTGGTGCATTCATCAGGTAAAAAAATAAAATACAGTGTGCGGAAAGGATAAGACGCCTTGGTACTTGGTGTTGCTGTTGACATATTGAATGAGTTATGACGTAAATTGTCGTGATATTTGCCCATGTTTGTGCTGTGACTTGAGTCGCTTATTTGTGAAACAAGTATGAGCTGTTACAAGTTTGTCGGCAGGATGATTTCAAAGCTAACTGATATGGTTCAACTATGCTCCATACGAACTTTTCCATAAACCACCTGGAGAGCTTTGTGAAAATGCTGCAGTTCCTAACTTGTTGATGGGGTTAAACCAAAATTTGTTGGTGCAATAGGGTGCTTAGACATACATATTAAACTAATTCAACTTATAGGTTCGAGGAGGCTACATTTCTTTATTTAATTTATTCAGAATTCATTGTGTTCTAATAGAACATGTTTTTTTTTTTTTTTCCCTTCTTCTTCTCTCTTGTCAATGGAGATGTGTTTTTATGTCGTTTATAAGTGACATCTTAACAGCAACTTTTGTGCCACTTCCCTTTCTAGATGGTGGATCATCATGTTTTTGTCACTTTTAAATATGAAAAATTGATATAATTCTCTGAAGATACTATTATTTTGACATTAGCTGTGACCTCAAAAGTAAGAAGGGAAAAGTCTCTATAGGATAGAGGGGTTATGAGTTCAGGTGTGTTTTATCTTTTGCAAGTTGTCTGGTTTATGTATTAGTTACCATCAATAACCTTAAAGAGTTTGTGATACATCAAATATGCAATAACAATTGTAGGAGGACATAAATCTGTGTAAGAATAGTTACTGTGGATGCATAGATGTTATCTTAATCTCTTCTTTGTAGCTCATGTAGTTGGGCACTGATCCCCTTCCTATATTTTCTCCGTGTATCTTACAAGAGATGAATAGGCATATTTTCTATTGCTATACTAACTGTTGTGATTCGGCTTATTATAACTTTTTTTGAAGCTGAGTTGTTTTCTACTGTTTGAATTTCTCTTAACTTCTGTTTATGGCTTATTTTAAGCCAAAAGTAGTTCATTCTGAGAATCTGCCCTGTGTTTTGCTATTGAGTATAGCTTTCATCTTTGATATCTTTTACAAGAAAAAAAAAGAGCTGTTCTCAATCTTATTTTATCTTAAACAACCATTTTAACTAGTCGGTGAGGGACACCCTTGTGTGTGCAATTTTAAAAGATAAGAAGAAATAAAAAAGAAAGTTAATTGGCGGTTACATAAAAATGGTACTACTAATGAAAAATTGTTACACTAATAAGGGTAGATTTGGCAAACCAAATAATGACATCACACCAAATGATCCCTCATGCTTTCTGTATAGTATAGATGATCCAATTCTCTAAATAGCTGAAAAAACAGAAGCAAATGATAGCTGGCCATAATATTTGATAAGGCCCCCCTCGTCCTCGTCCTCCTTAGAATGTACATTGGGAATTATATTTCGATAGGAAAAGGTAATGAATGTGGTTATTCAATCAGTTATTGTTATATTTAAGCTTGTGCCTTGTTTTATTCTATTATGGTTTCTGGTGGTATCATTGCTACAGATACTTTTCTCTGTATTTCTTTGTTGTCACATGCATATGGGGCCCTGGGTGTTGAAAATTGGAGCCCACCTTATGCTACTTGTTGGTGAATGCGAGAATCCTTTTGGTGCTTCTAATGTTTGTCCATAATCTTCCAGTTAGTATCTGCACAAACCCCTTCTAAACATGAAAATGAAATGAGATATAAAGAAGGGTATACTACAAGAATATGTTCCGTTACTGATTTTTTATCCGTTACTGATTTTTTTTTTGGGGCCTGTTACTGAAAGTAATGGCTTGATATTTGTAGATTGTTAAAGAGATGGCAGTATAGGAGATTGATTTGTGTAGTTTTAATGCTACATTTTGTCTTCCTAATGTATGCATTTGAGGCCAATGTTTGAAATCTTTGTTTCAGGTTTTGAATTCTTCAGATAAAGGAAAAAGCAAAGCTGGACAGCAGCAGCATCCAGTTTCTTCTCCTCTTCTGAGTCCATCATTGCGTGGTGGGCCTGTTAAAACTGATGCTTCAAAGACAACTAATACTGGAAAGCTTGTTGTCCTCAAGCAGGCAAGAGAGTGGAATGGTTTGTCTACTGCTCTGCCAAGGATAGCTTGAGCCCAACTATTGCTAGAGCAGCAACTTCGGGACTTCCTGTTACGTCATCAGTGGCTGGATTGGCTACCGCAAGGGGCACTCCAAGCAACCCAGTATCCCCTGGTGCTGACCGCAAGCATGTCCTTACAGTGCTGGAGAAGAAACCGACATCTCAAGCTCAGAGCCGAAATGACTTTTTCAATCTTGTGAGGAAAAAATCTATGCCGAACTCTTCTTCTGGCCCAGATGCTGGTTCTTCTGTATCAGCCTCGACTCAGGATGAACCTGGTGAAGTAGAAGTTGCCCCTGCTGCTGTTATTCCTGAGGGCAGAGATGTGCCATCATTAGACAGCCTGAATGGTTGCCAGCCTACTGAGTGTAAGATTAACTTGACCAGCAATGACAATGTTCTGCATAAAGAAGAGGGGCATCTTAAGAATGGAAAGATCCATTCGACTTCTCTTCCACCATTTTCAGAGGAGGAAGAGACTGCACTTTTGCACAAACGGGAAAAAAAAAAAATTGGTTGGCAGGAAAATGCTGATGAGGGTGCTCTTACAGAGGAGGAGATTAGTGCTTTCTTTAGAGATTTGAGCAAGGTAATTACAAAACAGTTGTTTTGTTAGAACGAAGAAGTACTCAAGGTTTTACTAGTAGTTAAGAGGAGTTTGTGCTTAGGACTGTTTATCCTTTTTTTTACTTGTGTCAAATCAGCTTGCTTTGCATGCCTAGAACTTTTCTTAGCTACTAATCAACTTCTGTTTTTCTTTCAGTATATGAATTCAAAGCCGTCCTTGAAAACTTTACAAGGAGTGCAACCAAAGTTTCCATTGCTGCTCAGCTCACATGTTGGTGCTATCAATGCTATTTCTTCTGGTCTGAGCTCATCTGACTCTAAGTTGGAATCTTGATTTTACCAACGTTCTTGTTGGTTTTGACTGAGTTAAGTTGGGGAGGCGATATTTTAAAGATTTTTTTAGTTTTGTTCTTTTTCACCAAGTATTCAGATGGAAAATCCCGAAATGATTCAAGTGATTACTGGAGGAAGCAGAATCCATGTATTTCCGTGGAAGTGAATAGGAATAATTACTGGTTGTTGATTCTGATGATTTCTGTAATGATGCTTTGTCTGCTATAAGATCTTAGAAATTTGAGATTTAGGATTTGACAGGAATTAGGTTACTGTAAAGCTGCTCAAAGAACTTGCTTCTGCAAAATCTGGGTGGAGTTTTGGTTTTGAAGAAGAGGGTTAGAATCAAACCGATAACAAATGATGGTTTCTTCGTTACAAAAAGGGGAGGAGAAAGAATAAATTTTCAATTTTTTACTTGTTTGTGATCATAACTGTTGCTTATGTTTTATAGAAAAATATTTAGGTAGCTTCAGTTTTGAGCCTTATTTTTTGATCTTATGATAATCTTGTTTATATCAGTTGCACAGGTCTACAAGTGAAATTAATTGATTGCTGAATTCTTCTGAATTAGGATGAGTAGGGGTTTCCTCGTGATGGAATTCATTGCCTTTTGCTCAGTCGAAACCCTGTCTCTTATACACTATTCACCAGCATTAGTTTTTCGAGTTCTTACAAAGGCTGCTGAGATAATAATACACCAATGTAGGTTGTGCCTATGTGTCAAAAATATTTACTTGGGCTACCCCGAAATGGATCAAACAAACCTAGGGCTAATAGACAGGATATTGTATTATCATAAGGTCTAATTATCATTCCTATATTAATATGAACGGCTTTTTTTTAAAAAAAATTCACCTTCTCTCTACTTTTTAATGATACCATGATTAGTAAGTTATAAGAGAAATATTTTATTATTTAAACTGTACTTTATTATCATAAACAACATATATTTGATCACATAGTGGGATTTTTCATCGTTTG
The DNA here is from genome assembly GCA_025175665.1 of Cinchona pubescens. Classification (NCBI taxonomy): domain Eukaryota; kingdom Viridiplantae; phylum Streptophyta; class Magnoliopsida; order Gentianales; family Rubiaceae; genus Cinchona; species Cinchona pubescens. Next base: position 680,337 of record JANKKI010000353.1, read on the forward strand.
TAGCATCAATTTTGGTCTGAATGGATTTTCAAGGGAAAAAAAAATTAATTCACCACTAACTAAACAGCCATAGATAGGATATCTTTAACTTGAAAGGAAAATTTTGATTTTGTTTGAATAACCATTATTTGGTCTATTACTATAACCATATATATATATATGAGACGATATTTTTAAGGTGATTGAAAAATATGTTTAAAATTTTTAAAAAAAAATTATTTGGAGAATACTTCTATAGGAAACTCAAGTTAAGAATATTGGAAGGATATAGAGGATTGAAAGGAAGAGAAAATTTTCAAGAAGATCGAAAACCAAAAGCCAAAAATAGCGACAATATATTTCTCCGTCAAAGGTGCCTTATTAGCTCATCTTGTTGTATGCAAAATGCAAATAGGGCTTTCAATCCTTGTGCAGCCGAACGTGTAAGAGGTCAAGTTAGACTGAAATTAGAGAAACCGGCGTCGGGTCAACTGTATTTGTCTTTCTTTGTAGTTTCTGCATGTATCTCAATCCCCAAGGGTTGATTGGTCCTTGGTTAACTCCCCATTTAAAAAAAAAAAAAAAAACTAAATACTATTATAGTTTCATATGTTTAATAACATATTCATACAAAGTGACAAAATTATTAATTTGTCACTAAATATATTAAAGAAGGAACGAAATTCGATCAAATATGTACAAAATTAAGAATTGGTGATTGAATATAATTTTATCACATAGATTAAGTTTGACAAATAATTTTAAATTTGTGACTTTATAAATCATTTTTCTATAATTAAATGGATATAGCAAGGAGAGTGGTAGCATTTTTGGGTTTGCTTTCTTCTTCTTCTTTTTCTTTTTCTTTTTTTTTTAAAAATGAATATATAATATCTTTGTTAATTTTTTTAGCTATAAGTTATTTTGAGATTTGTTTATTTTCTTTTTTTACTGAATACTAATTGTAATTTTGATGCTTAATTTTAATGTGTAAAGTAAGTGCTTAATTTCAGATTTTATTCGGGAACAAATTAATGTGATTTTCAGAATTTGTTGGAGAAACTTTTTCAAGCAATTTTCGTGGCACTGAGATCAAACGAAAACAAATGGATAAATACTTAGGTAGATTTAATTTTTGATCCTATTTGTAAATCCTGTGTGGTGTGAATTAAACTTTAGAAAATTTATGACATCAGCAGATGTAAATAATCTTGAGATTTTTTAAAATTTAATTCTGATCACAAGATTAACAGGTAGAGTCACAGACCGGATCTATTTAAATATTTTCCAAATAAATGAGCTGTATTTATATGAGAGTAGTGGTGAGCGTGCTCTTGTTTTCCCTCTTTTCAAGCGGAAGAAGTTTAAGGCAAATATATATATAATACGGGAAAATTTTACGACTCCGTAATAGAATTATCTTATTATATTTTAAAAATTTATGTAATATATTATTATATATTTTAATAATTTATATTATACAATTTTTTTAAATTCAACATGATGATTCAGTCAACGAAACTGTAAAATTTTTTAATTGTAGGACTCGAAATCTAAGTAAGAGAAAATAAATTACAAAAATAATAAAAAAAATATCAATAATATTACGTGTAGCTAGCGTATTTTCATTCTTGTGGTCGTCATGCTGACAAAACGATGCCGAAAATAAAGGAAGATCAAGTCATTTGGAAATATATTAAGCCGTGTCAGAAAAGTTGACTAGCACTCGAATTAAATATGCACACAAAAACAAATAAAATTCTGGTGATGACAAAAAGAATGGATGTGAAAGATACCTTCTGGCATGAAACTAAGATTTCTACCGTATAATTGGCTATGATATCTCACGCTATTGACTTCACTTGGAGTACTAATATTTGAAACACAAAACGACTTGCCAGCAAATGCTAATAATATCATGGAATAGACTTTTCTTTTTTTGTTATAATTATGTTTCCTACAATGCTATTTTTGAAGCTTATCATATGCCAACAGTATAAACAGAAAATTCTGCCATTCTTTTATATAATCATTTAGTTGTATTTTAAAGGTAATGTGTAATAGAATAATAGAGAGAAGAGAGAGTAAATTGTAGGGAGAGACACTGATATATATTTCATTTAGTACGAATAAATTAGAATTCCCGACAAATAAGGGTAAGTTCTTATTTATAATAGTTGGTTAGATTCTATTCCTGAACCGATTTTAACCGAACCAAACTCATGTGTCGTAATCCGAACTTCTTAATACAAATTATATATTTATCTTTAATGACCTATATTAGACTAGTCATGTGTCAATATATTATAAGTGTGTTAATTTATATATCAAAAATCTTATATTATGATTTTAAAAATTTATATTTTTCAAAATTTTAAAACTAAAAAAATAATCTCTCGTCAACGGAACGGTAGAACTTCTCTATATAAACATCAACCTTCCTTTTTTTTTTTTTTATTCCAACCTATCTTGTTCCCATATCTTACACGATCAAGAACTTAAATTTGTATAGGTGGCCAACTATCTTAGTCAAGTTGGTTATGTTGCCATATCTTGATACAGTGGAGAAAGAAAATTAAGGAGCCAGCCCCTGGCAGCATGGTGATGAACAAATTTCTATATCTAATATAGTGAAATAGTTAATTTTCTACAACATTAATTGATGAAAAAGCCGGTGCACGCACATAAAACTATACAACATTGGTCAATCACATTACACAAAGTCATGAACTTGGCCGGTTAAGTTAGATACGGCTCATCGGAGAATTTATGAAATTTTTCTTGGGACAATTAAGATAAATCTGTTTAATCTCATAAAAATAAACAAATTATTATATAGATAAATACAAAATAAAAATGATGGCAACATGAGATTTTACCTTATTCGAAATATTAAGATAAATTTGGTTTTTTACTTCACTTGTAGACTATATAATGTGGATTAAAAATTATAAAATTTATAATATCAACTGATACAAGTAAAATTTTATAAAATTTAATATTGATCATAAAGTCTACACATAAGATTCAACATCGAGTCTATATTAATATTTTCCTCGGCAAATAGTGATAGACTGCAATCCATCAGCTTCATTCATTTGTTAAAGTGTCTTTTCTCAGAGCAACTTGGTAAACTTGAGAGTTGAAACATTACTTTTTAGTTATGGAATACTTCAACAACTTAAATGATGATATATAGTTTTGTTTCTTATTGCTTAACAACAAAGAATATTTATGAAGATCCACAGAGTTTACCTAAAAAAAAAATCCATATATTAAAAATGTCTTATTAATAAAAGAAGATTTTGAAAAACATTTTTCTTTTTTGGAAAATTATGTCAAACATAAGTGAATTTGACATTAGAATCTAATTAAAAATTGTATTAATTTCTCGCATACCACATCTTCCTAGAGGGTTCCTATTTCAAACTCCAAAGTGCAATAGGGATGTCCTCCCTGTTAATTTATTATTCTATTTTTCTAGGGTCTTCCATTAAGCATGGATCACTGTTAATTAATTAAGGCAGATCCATAGGCATTATATGATTTGAAGTATCTAAAATAGAAGGATCAGACCTCAATTGGTCAAGAAGCTGAAAAGGGTGGGGCAACCTCTTTGATTAATTAAGTAGAGAATATTGTATTATTTTTGTTATTTGTATGTATACACAAGTAATTTTTTTTGAAAAATATTTAGGTAGACTCGATTTTTAACTCTACCCGTAAACTCTGTGGTCAGGATTAAATTTGTAAAAAATCTTACTTACATCAGCTGATGCTATAAATTTTCTAAAGTTTAATATATACTACAAAATTTACAAGTGGAATCAAATACCGAATCTATCTAAATATTTACCATTTTTCTTTAGTCGAGAGCAATATGACGAAACCCTCCAATTAAAATGGGGCTAATTTTTCTAAAAAAGTAAGGGTCATTCATTCAAAAAAAATAAATAATTCTCACATTCGAAGTGAAAGTTCTTGATTTAGGAATGACTAAAATAAAAATATCGGTATATGCATGCATGGCGTCATGTTACGAGGGGCAGAAGATTGAAATTGATTTCCAAAATATAACCCTTTAATTACTGCTTTTGTTTGTATTGAACTATTCATTGATTGTAATATTATTATATGGAATAATCAACGTGGAATTTGCTGCGGCGACGCTTGCTCTTCCTTCAAGTCCACGCTTCTTTTTCATGTGAAACTAAGTCGTCTCTTCTCATCCAACCACCAATCAAGAAACTGAGAGAGACAAATTCCACAGTCAGTCTTGCCTTGTATGACAATAGACAGATCAAAAATAAGGAATCTCACTACATTTTAATTATTTAATAATTTGTAATAATTACTATTTAATGTTGAGTGAATAATAAATTTTTTTTTAAATACTAGAGAACTCACTTCTTGAAGATCTGATTTTTTAAATTTTATTTTTTATTTTTTATTTTGGTCATGTGATTCAATCAATAAATATGGTAGAAATGTACTCAAAAAATGACAATTTGTCCATATTATTGAGTTTAATGTGTAAATTTGGTTGCTTGTGGAAGTAGTCCAACTCTTTTTCCATTTTTAGATCCTATTCCTTATATATAAATACAATCAAAATTAGAAATCTTCAGAAAATAGTAAAATACTAGCTAGTAAAACTAAAGAAAGTTAAAAATTTCTTCCAAGTAGCCTGCTCCTTTAGACTTTCGGTTTCTTTCATGTTATGTAATTCTGTATGATTCAATTTTAGTCAATAAGCATGAAGCAATTTCTCTCTCAAATCAAGTAGTAGTCCAACGAAATGCTGGCTACGAGTGCATCAAAACATGATGTAGTTGGATTTTAACTCAAACCATATGTTAAAAAAAAAAAAAAAAAAAATTAAAACTATATATATGACTTTATATATATATTTTAAAAATATATTATGACTTTGATATACGAACATGAAACAACTTAACACGATAATAAGTAGTTTGGTTATTCAATTATTTCTCGAAAATCATGTTAATAATAATCAAATTTTGAGAAAGGACTGTATATATTGGTAACATTGGTGTCTGTACAAGTAAAATAGTCTTATAGGCATATAGTGAATTGAGAATAAAAAGAAAATATTAATGGAAGTGTATAAATCACCTATTCATAAAGAATACACCATACATCAATCAATTAAGATCGAAGACATAAGTACAATGTATAATAACAAATAAAATATTCAATTTACAAAGTTTGAACCTTATTTTGAATTCCAATGTCAGTTTGATTTTCATTAGGTTCTATCTTTCAGATTTGGATTGATATAATATAATCGAGAAATATGCTTATGTAAATATGATTTATGATTTTATTTATAAATTTTATATTATAAATTAAATCATATGTAATAAATAACATGAGCTGCAGAGCCTCATAAATTTAATTATGACCATAAAATCTACAAGTTAGATTCAAAATCAAATCTATCTAAATATTTTCCAATACAATCACAACGGAGTGAATGTAATTTCAAAAATCTTATCATACTTCCACCAACTGTCTTAAGCTCCAATATAAATAAACTGTCAGTGAAGAAATCAATGCATCTTAAGTAACATATGTATTCAACTCAGAATAGTTAATAATCTTGTTTAATCCAAGTTTTTCTAAGTTAACATTGGAGGTGGCAGCTAATTAAATTAATAATTACTTAAACAATTGAAATTAAATCATAAAGACTGGAAAGGAGTGTGAGCGTCTTCCATTTGACAATTTCATGATCTTATCCCAAGGCCCTTTTCCTCCAGTAATGGGATTTCGTAAAGGGCTCGTATTCCCTAATTAATAAGTAGATGAATGATGTCAGAAATTTCCTTAATTTCCATTTTAGCTGTGTACAATTTGAGTCCATAATCCACCAGCACTAGCTAGAGACTAGAGAGATCCCACTGTTAATTAGTATATAAATAATGGTGCTGGCCACAAACCAGCGGAATTCATCTATACAAAATTAACAAATAAAAATTATTAATGTGTCACTAGATCTAAAAAAAAAAAAATCTGGTCAAGAATAAAAAATTAGGTGATGTAATTTGATAGAATCTTGTCACGTGGAGTGATTTTGACAAATAACAATAAATAATTTTTCTATTTAAGCCTGCCCTAACTCTGAAAAAATAGGATAATGTACATTCATACTAAACTTTTTTCTATTTAAAAAGGAGGGGTAGATTTTTCCTTGCATATTCACACCACTAGATGAATTTTCCATTATTAAATTGATTCTATATGTTGATTTATGTTATGTTAGAAAAAAATGCCTAAATTATATGTTGTTGCTGTTGAAAAAGGCGAGGTGTGGGGTGGAAAAGACTTTTAGTCTAGTGTTTAATTCTGGCATCTAAATAAATGTTACTACAAGAAAGTAGAAACTCCGTTACTACTAATTTTCTTGCTCTCAAAGCTGATCAAAAACACTAAATTTGATATAAATAGATGCATCTATAATTCCCACAAAACATGAAACCTATACCTTTCTATAATATTCACAATATATTTACAGAAACTACAATATGAGTTTGTTTTTCAGGTCTCTAAACAATTTAAGTGTTGTAACTTGTAGTGAGCTGTGAATATTAAAGGACAAACCCCATAAATGGTAGTATTTGTTAGACAAACCCCATAAATGGTAGTATTTGTTAGAGGCGCTATCATGGGTGGAGAGGGACAGCCGCCCTCAAAATTTTTAAAATTGTGTTTTTCTCTACTTAAAATTCTTTAAATCATTATTACACTATTATATAACATAAAAAATTAGATTTTACTTTCACAAAAATTTTAAAGAATACAAAATAATGTTCTCTATGTATGTATTTATGTAGTCTTATTCTCTAAGATTTTCGAAAATAAATTATTATTTTTGATATATATATATATATATATATTTAAAACTTTCAATAACACGCTTAAAAAAATTAGACTTTATCTCTTAAAATTTTATAAAAATTATAAAACTGTTCCTCTAAAGATATTTATATATAGTTTTTACCTTCTTAAAGTTCAACTCTTGGGTCTATCCTGTGTGCTATATATAGTAATTATATAAGGTAGGGAAAAATATTTAATGACAATGGATTATTCTTGTACTACTTGCTTATGAAAATATTAATGATATGATTAAAGATCCAGTTAAAAAGTCAAAACTTAGATGCGTTCTAATTATGTCTTATTCTAATTATACATCTTAGAGACGAGGGAATTGACTTCGGTGCCTCACAAGAAGCACAGAGAAAAAAAAAATAAAGAAAAGATGAGAGATAATTAAAGAAGAAGAAAGAGAGAGGTTAATTAAGCAGCCAGCTAGTTGCAAAGTAGTATTCATTTGTTTTCTATGGGACGAATAGAAGAAAAAACTGATCAAATGGAAATTGATCTTTCCCTCAAATTAGATCCTCAACAAGAAGAAACAACAACAGAAGATCAAGACCATCATCATCATCATAATCATCACCAAGAAGTAGGAGAATTTCCACCTGAAGGAAAAGGAGAAGGAGAAGAAGATACATCTGTGGATAATAATTCCATCTCAGAAACTATGAAGACAGAAGAGGTATTTATTTTTCTCACACGGTTCTTTGTAACCTGAACACCATCTCTCTATATTCTGACTTCAACGAGAAATACGGGAAAAGAATTTGAAAGATAGAAGTATTGAATAGACGTATCTATAAGGTTACAGTCTCGATTCATCGTGGTCCAATGAATAATTGACATGCTAAAACTAATGGATAAAATTTTGAAACTTTGGTCTATTTGAGATATCAGTATTGCAACTGGAGATGGACCGCGTGAAAGAGGAAAACAAGGCATTAAGAAAGGCGGTCGAGCAAACCATGAAAGATTACTACGATCTACAAATGAAATTTTCTGTTGTCCAACAAAATATTCAAACTAAGGTACGTAGCATCTAACTAGCTAGCGTATATATTGATGATCTTGTTTTCAATTAATTTATATATTTGAAATTCTTTTGATTGTTTATAGGATCCGAAAACATTTTTTTCGCTGACGGGTAATAATAATAGTAGCCCGAGTGAAGATCAAAATAGAGCAAGTCCAAGATTTTTAGAAATGAATAATACACCACAAGAAGATGATGCTAAAGAAAGTCATCATGAATTAGGGTTATCGTTGACGCTGCAAAGCAATACTAGCAGTAGCCAACCAAAAGATGAAGAACAAACGAGAAATATTGAGCAAAAGGAAGATACAATGCAAAGTAATCTGCAAAAGAGCGGCAGCTCCATTTCAAACCACGATATTTCTCCCCCTCCCAATAGAAAAGCTAGGGTTTCAGTCAGGGCCAGATGTGAAGCTGCCACAGTAAGTTCAATAATTTAGCATTAGATTTTCATTAATTTTGTTTTGTTGGCCTTAATTAATCAATAACTTTAGAAAATGATTGTACAAATAAATTTCTTTTTTTTTTGGTTGGAAAAAATAGATGAATGATGGATGCCAATGGCGAAAATATGGCCAAAAAATCGCGAAAGGAAATCCTTGTCCGCGAGCTTACTATCGTTGCACTGTGGCTCCAGGTTGCCCAGTGAGAAAACAGGTAACCATTCGTAGTATAAATTAATGATCTTGAATTCTCTAGTCATAATCTAGATTTTTTTTTTCTTTGTCCCGTTGGCCTTATTTGTGGGTAGTTCTGAGCCAGTCATCCGATCATTCACAAAATAAGTGTCTATCGAAAAAATAGGGACCTGCTTTGCTTTGGATGATAGCTGCAGATGCTGTGAAATTCGTAGTCCAGACTTTTCCCGTGTATTTGTCATATATTCTTTGACTTGTTTGGTTCACATTTGTATCTAACTAGGTGCAAAGATGCTTGGAAGACATGTCAATTTTGATCACGACATACGAAGGAACACACAATCATCCACTTCCAGTGGGTGCAACAGCAATGGCGGCATCAACAGCATCAGCAGCAGCAGCAGGATCATTTACACTATTGGATTCAAGTAACCCTTTTTCATCAGATGGAATACTCTCCAGTTTCAACCGATTATCAGCACCATCATTTCCTTACCATATTAGTCCTCCTCAAATCATAAATCCATCTTCATCATCTAATTTCCCATCAAACCTAATAAACATTCATCATAACGGCCCCGTCGACCCGTCTAAAGGGATCGTTCTTGATCTCACAAATAACGTTAATTCTGATCCACTTCATGCTAGACAATTTCACAATATTGCTAGCACCTCATCACAGCAAATGGGCTATTTTTGGATGCCGAAACCGGTACCATCTGGCAATTATATCGTGGAAATATTAATGCTAGTACTAGTAATATTGTGGATGGAAACATTAAGTCATTGGCTGAAAATGTGAGTGCAATTGCTTCGGATCCTAAGTTTAGAGTTGCTGTAGCGGCTGCCATTTCCTCACTCATTAATAAGCAAAACCAAACTACCAGTCATCCTCCTACAGATGGAGAAAGTCGTGGTACGTAGACAAAAATTGGAATTTTTTTTTAGACCCATTTCTTCTTATCCCGAGTGACTCGAATCATAACTAATAGGTCATACGATAGCATATTGTTACCTGAGTTGTACTTCATTGTTATATTCTTGAATTCTCTCTCCGCAAATGTTAAACCAATCAAGAACTCGATCCTCATGAAAAATGATGATGTTGATTTATTAAAGTTTTGTTCAAATATAGATTGGATGATGATCCTATTACTGTAATTGTAGATTATGTTACAGACTAAAATTTAATTAAGACTAGTTTTTTTTTTTTGGAACGTAAGTTTAGTTAATTTGCATAAACCCTGTCAAATTCTTGTGAAATTTAATTTAGTTTGACCTTATCATACATATTATTATTTCTCTTGTAATCAATTTGAGCAGTAGTTAACTAGTTATTAACTAGTATATTTACGTTTACAGAACATTTAACTTCCTTTCCTTCCGTCGTCAAGAAAATAAAGCTAAAAAGACACATGCCCTCAAATGGGGCAGACATAGAAATTGCAATCTGACGGCAATACTTAATATACATATAATTATTGTGACTAATTTATATATTTTTTAAAATTTTAGGAAGCGAAATGCAAATTTTATAAGATAGAATAAAATTTTCAAAATTTTTAAAAGTAAAAAATATAAATTTTAAAATCTTGGGGGCAATTGCGTGCCCTTAAATTTAATCCACCTTTGTGCCCTTAAATCGAATGCAATAGCATTAGTTTAATTGTGCATTATTATTATTTGACAAATGATCATTTTGTTTAGGTATTATCACTCTATGCACTGATCCTTGCAACATCTTTGACCACTTATCTATTTCGTTAACCTTAATTTTTTCTAATATAGTTAACTTGATCAACAACATAGACTTGCAATTTGACTAATTTCATCCACTAAGAAATATTTGTTTGCAAGTACTCAGGTAGCTAGATTAGACTACCATTAATGGTCCAAAATTCAATGGCTCTACTCCCTGGGTGCCTCATAGTTCCAGTCTCTAGACTATGAATATAGCTAGTGTGTGGTACATTTTTCTCAAAATTATCAAATTGAACCAACTACTATGAAGAAAAAGGTCCAATGGGACTCCTTCAAAACTTGTGATTTAAGGAGATTTTTATTTGAACAGCTGTGGTAGTTTAATTACCCGACTACACAAGGAACTAATTAATTACATTAGAGCAATTTAAAGCCATTTAAAAAAAAGTCTTTCCAATGGAATTAAGAATAATTTATCCCATCCTAGCACTAGTTGCTAGAGTAGGAAGTACGAGTATAGGCGCCACAGAATTTTTTGTTTCACTATCTGTAGAGTTAATCTTTTATCTTACATTTTATATGCTTATCGTGTATATTCTGGCATAGTAATATTTGTAGGGTTAAAATACATATGATAAACGGTTAGAATATGAAACAGAAAATTAAAACAGATGGTAAAATAGAAGATCTGGAGTAAATATAGGGACTTGATTCGAGCCCCCACACGAGAATGAGGCAAAAGAACGTTTGGAAATAGGTGAGCCGTTTCTTGATGAAATTGAGGAATGGGTTGGGTAAACTTTGAACTAGAAAATATGCATGCACTCAACTCGTTGTTTTTTGTCGAGTTGTGAGTAAACTTCACTGAGAGCGAAAATTTGTGAAGTTCCTTGAAATGTTGCTAATCCTACCATATTTTATATATACCCATATCCAAAACCATAGAACTTATGGCAATTTAAATATTTTACGCTCAGTTTAACTCCAAGTTTTATTTACTCATCTCAAAATTTATTTGTGTTATCACATACTCAATCAAATTATGTACGGAAACAAATAGAAACCATCAAGACTATGCATTTATTTATTTATTCATTCATTTTTTTGTAGCTAATATTTTCGTAAATGTATAGAATATGATCACAATTGTAGATTTTATAACCACATATGACCATATTAGACATACAACGTCGTATAACATGAGTGATGTGCATATGCTAATGTCGCCTTTTATGTGATTTTGTAAAAGTAATCTTTTATTAAATGAGTCATTTTTCTTTAGTGAAATCGAAAACATGAATGAAAGAAGTTACATGTCATATGAACTGTGAACTATATTCATCCAAATATTTTTCTTTTTTCTTTACATTGTTAAGGCAACATCATCAGCATTAATAGGCCCAAAGAGAACGGCCCAATCCTTAAACAGCATTGACCAATTGCTTTGGGTTATACATGTGGCAACATTTGTTTGACAAATGGTCTGTTCTTGTCTGAGAGCCATGTTGTCGAAGACTTCTAAAGAAGTACCAGCCTCACGAGTTGTATCAAAGCCCAACAACGCATAGTGTGACGAGCAAGTCCAATTACTGTTAAGGCCCAACGTTTTAAACCAGTCAAACATGCCATATCAGTACACAAAAACCACTGAGCTGATCCAGCTGAAACTTATAGAAACCAATCCAGCATAAACTTGTATAAACCAATGTTTAAAAACTCAACTTGAATTAAAAAAGTTAATGGTAGAATATATTTAAAAATTCAATTGAGTTTTAATAAATAATTTTTTTTAAAAATTAGAACTATAAATTATATACATTTATTATTTTATATATGAAGAATAAAAATATGTTACTAATAATAAAGTTAAGTATTAAGAATTTTAGGTTTCTTATTAATCTTTTGAATTCATTATAAATTCAAAATATGTTTAAGTTTTCAAAAAAAAAAATTCATAATTAATATTATCTATTTTACAGTGTTAAATAAATGATAAAAACTTGTAATAATTTGGTGATTTTATCAAGTCTTTTACATATTATTCATTATCAATTAAAAAAATTTAAGTTTTTTTTAAAAAATTCATACAAAATTTATTTATTTTTGAATGTTAAATAAATGACAAATACTTGGTGAGTTTATTAAGTTTAGTTTAAAACTCAATAAAATTTAGTATTATTCATCGAGTTTTTTTTCATAAAATTACTTATAATTTTACTGAGTCAACTTGTAAATTATGGTATAAATAGTTAAACTTAACTTTTTTATCGTTTTCTCCAAAGGAAAATATTAACATAAATTTGGTATTATGTTAAATTTATAATCCATGCGGTCAGAATTAAATTTTATAAAATTTTATTTACATCAATTAATATTATAAATTTTATAACATTCGATCTATATTTACAAATAAAAAACTAAACCTACCTAAAAAATATTATCCTCACCAAATTACTTATAATTTTATTGAGTCGAATCAATAAATTATAATATACACAGTTAAGTACGATTTTTTTCTCATTTTCTCCAAAAGAAAATATTAACATAAATTTGATATTATATCTCATCTATAGTCTTTAAAATTTGATTTTATGTCTATCCAAATTAAATTTTATAAAATTTTATGGGAAAATCTCCAAAATAGTCCCTTAATTTTTTTACTTTTGCCAAAATAGTCTCTCAGCTTTTTTTTTAGCTAGAATAGTCATTTATTATTTTTTTTAGTCAAGAAAGTCCTTTTATGGTAGAGCCACCATAAAATTTTTTTTTTTTTTTTTTTGATAAATTTCATATAAAAGGATTATCTTGGCTAAAAAATAAAAGTTAAAAGGACCATTCTGGCTACAAAAAAAGTTGAGGGACTATTTCAGCTAAAGTAAAAAAGTTGAAGGACTATTTCAGCGATTTTCCCAAATTTTATTTACATGTCATAAACATTCAATCAACCTTTAAAGACCAAAAACTAAAAACTAAAAGTATTTGCCTCACCAAAAATAGTATGGTGATCACTGCTGCTGTGGGGAAGACTGAGGAAGAGCTTCGCAAAGAAATCGAATAACTCCATCGCCAACAGCGTGAGGTCCTGGTCTGCCTCATATTTATACCATTTTTCTTTTTTTTTTTTTTTTTTTTTTTTTTTGCATTTAAAATTTTTAAAAAAAAACTCTATCAATTTGATTTTTATTTTTATTTTTTAAAACAATTAAATTGGATTACTGAGCGGCTTCGCGTTCCAACGGGTCTTCGCCGCGGTGGCTTGTCCTCCGGCGTTGGTCCTCCCAATTTCGCCTCTAACGGCGGCTGCCAGCAGCGGATGTTTATTTGTTAGACCTGTAAACTCCCTTCCGCTATGTTAATTACAGCCTCATTTTACACCGAAACATTCATTAATTGTTTGTAATTACTCTTTTTGTGTTAATTAATTGTGTTTTAGGCGGATAAGGCCGATTCCGGTGACCAATCGCCTTACAAAGGCGACTTTCTTCGGCTGTTTTTAAGGTTTTACCCAAAAACCCTATTACCCTTTTATTTGATTGCATTTTGAGAAGGGTTATTTTGGCAATTCTATTAAGGTTGAGGATGGGGAGATTGTTGAGGATGCCAGTAACTGCTAAGGAACTAAGGAAGTGGAAAACAAGGATGCTGATGTGGAAGAGGGAGTTGGGAATTTGACTCCTAAACAAAGTGAGGGGAAGCCCTCCAATTGGTCTAGCAGGGATGCTAATTCAGAACTTTTTTTTTTTTTAATGAGGCATTGTTTGTTCTTATTTGAAATTCGGAAATTTGAATTGGTTTTGAATTATGTAATTTAGGACTTTGAAATTCCTCAGGCAGACCACATTCCCAGGGTATTACTGAAAAATGAGGGTCCGAGTTTGGTTAACAGGAACAAGAGGATGTTGGGCCAGCCTCTTGGAACCCTAGAGGTATAGAAGTTAAGTTGTATCCTGTTCTTGCTTTATGTGGTCAATGCTTGCATGGCAGGTGTCATTGGTTACTTAATCATTTGGATCTAATTTTGAACGCCTTCATTTTGTCCAAATGAAGTAAAAACAAGTTGCAAGTGATGCTATTGAAATGTTTTGTAGCTGTCATCTGTTACTTGATACACATCTCATATTTTGTTGTGTCTAAATGAAGTAAAACAGTTTCAACTTGCAAGTGAAGCTATTGAAACTTGTCATATGAAGGGTAGATAATTGTGGTTGTTAAAAGTGAGAAGAATGCCTCACGTTGTCTTTTTGAGCTAGTTATGGTCTGTTTTCACAATGTTTGCACTTTACGAGCATGGTGTCTGGTGTCAAGAGATCAACCCAAAGGGAGGAAGTGGTGAATACCCCAAGTGTTCAGTGGTATTCTGCTGCACTAGCTTTGTATAAGTTATTAGCCAATATTTTTATACCTAACCACTGTGTATTCCTCTTTACTTCAAAAGACTTCCCTTTGGTTCATCTTGTTGTTTAACAGTGGACTCATAGCCAGGTTTGCGTTTGCTTCCAACATACTATTTATACATAATCCTCTTATTGAGAGGTGTAGAAAAGCAAGATTCTTCTGTTGGTTTCTCTGGTGGACCATTTATTATAGATCACCCTGACTATATTGGTTTGAATCATTATACATATCTTGTTGTCACCATGCATGGTGGTATTAAGGAAAATAGGAAAAGTCTATGTAATGTTCTTTTTTGTAACATACTGAATAACAAAATACATTTTTTTCTCATTTACTCAAAACTTTTCCAGAGCTTCAGAAAAGAATACATGGGACTTTCTGGATCAGAAGCATACGTGCGGAGGTCAGATTCCCTGAAAAGGGTGAGTGCTTATTACTTCCTGTTTATGATTGGTAGTTGATCCTTGATTTCTTATCTTCTTTCCAGTATGTTTTGGCTAAATTTAGCTGAAGGTGTTGATGAAAAATCATATGGAGGGAATTAGGATATGTTATTATCTAAAAGATGACATGTAGGGTTTTTTTCTTTGAATGTAATCACAAATGTGATTTGGTTTGGATTTTTTATTTCCATGGAACAGCAGCGGCATCCATAAATTTGATAATTGCTATAGAATTGTTGACACAAAGTGAGTGAAACGTGTTTAAGATTTTTATTTGGGTAGTGGATCCAATTACGTTTGATTTTCTGTATGTTGAAGCATGTAGTTGCGACTTTCCAAAGGATTTTTGTTTCAGTAAATGTCACCTTTAAGTAGGATTCTCAATAAAGAAATTGGAGACTTTAATAGTTTATCAAGTTAGTGACATTTCATCTGTTTTTCCTTAACCTGCTTGGTGGTTGCATGGAGATGCTCATGAAATATGTATGCATGCATGCATGTATAAAAATCTTGTCATGGATGGATATATGGTATAAAGTAGAAAGAAGCATGTCAAAGGCAGTTTTTCCCCATTGTGGTGGAAAGGCCAAATTTCATCAGGGTTTAAAAATAATGTTTGTATCAGTGGCTTTTGTTGGCCTTGAAGTGGCCATGCTCTTGATTGTGTTGAGTATATAACTAGCAAACAATGCTTTGGAATGTATTGTAGGGTGAACATAGGGCACATGAAGAAAGTGAAAGGCTTGGACAACAAGAGAGGGAACAGATTGTGGAAAAGCGGAGGAGAGATTTATTGGTCTGTTTTTCTTATATAGTATAATTTGTTGCTGCTATTTAGGTAGATTTTAACCTTTCTTTTTGACTTTATAAAACTGTCTATTGTTGTCCCATTTTTGTCTACCAGACTCTCAGAGCGCGCGTAACAGCCAAGACAGAGGAGAAGGAACTGGAATTGCTGTTTCTTCTCTGGTGTGAGCATCACAAAAAAACTTGGCAGTTTTATAAGGTATGTAAAATGAAACAAAGACTTTGTTTTGGTGGTCACCTCATATCGAATTATCTAGTTTGTGCTTTCTGCTGGTTATTTCGTCCAAGGTGTCCATATTCACAATTTTATTGACACGAAGATAAGTTTCTTTCTGTATACAGATTGTTGGAGGAGTTGATTGATATTTGCTTTCCTGTTTTTCAGGAAGTTATGTTGATCAAATGAGTTGATTATACGCGTTTATGACTTTTTACTTCTTATTGGTTGTTTCTTTTTTTTAGGACAAAGGCAGAGCCTTGCATCTATTACATCTTTTGCCAAACCATTGGATGAAGATGTACGAGTGGCTGAGCAGCAGAAAGAACAGGTGAGTTGATGCTTGGATGCACTAACTTAACCATTCACAGAAGGTTTTCAGTGATTAGGGTTTTTCTTTTGGGCGGGAGAAAGAGGGGGCCGGGGAGTATCTGCAATTTTTCTTGTGTATAGACCTAGGAATTGTTTGTCTATACAAAGGCACTAAAAGATGCTAGGAAACAAAGGAAGTTGTCGATTACTTAATTAAGTGTATCCTGTAATGTACTTTTGGAATGTGTGAAACAAAACAAGAACATACACTAGGTCAGGTTCGAGTCACCATCGACGGGGTAGGTGGAGATCCACTTTAGATCCTCTTTTTAAAAAGAAAGAAGAAGAAAAATACAAGGGTTAAAATTCTGTCAAAGAATTGTTGATAGTCTTTTGGAAACACTAGTAGCAGCAATAAAACTTGATCACAGCTAAGCATTAGTTATTAGAATTTATGACTCTAAATTGCAATTCCAAGATAGACGTTTATGGCAGTTATTTTTCAGAATATCATTATTGTAGCTAAAAGTTAAATTTAGCCAGCATTACTTTTTGTTGACAAATGCTTTTGCCCTTGGTGTCATCAGATGTTTCAAGAATGGAAGGCTGCTAGGAGAGAGGAATTGTCTCTATACCAGAAACAGATAGTTGAGCAGTATGTGGCCAATGTTGATAAGGAGCTAAAGAGGTGGCAAAATGGAAGGAAGGGTGGGAAAGGCAACAATGATATTTTTAACTTACAGGAGACAATGGACAAGGAACTTGAGACCCATAGGCTTGAGCATGGTCCCAAGACCAAGAAGATTCCCAGTGGAACCAACAACAACGATGAAGAGGATGTGGAAGAAATTAATGTTGGGGAGGATGACATGATGGATGATGTACTGGGTGTTGAAGACTACAGCAGGAGAGTTGATGAAACTAATGCAGAATCTGGAGATGGGAGTCCACAACCCGAGAAGAAGAATCAGCGATCTTTTAATCCGGACCAGTTCTTTTATAGGTTTTAGATTGTACTTATTTTCATCCAGTTTTTCTATCTGCTTGGCTAATTTTTTGATAGTGATGCTTCTTTAATTATCTTGATGTTGATGATTGGGTATTTTTCTCCTTAACCCTCCAGTTTTTGTTGTATTGAATAATCTTTTGATTATGAGAGGTGTGCTAAATTATTTGTAACCATTTGTTTTTGACATTTTTCTTCTAACATTACCTTTATTAGTCTCTAAGATGGCTTAGATGTTAGTATAATCTGATTGATGTTGGATGATGTTTTGGCTTTTTCCTGGAGTGTAATCGTTCCTCAGTGTAATCTTTGGGCATCTGCGCTTGATATTCTGTCCTGCTGATGCCGCTTCATCATTTTTAGCCGTTGGTGAGATTTTTAGCTGAACTCAGCGGCTGCGAGTTTTTTGCCAGTTTTTATCTAACCCGATGCAGTGAGAATCTAGTAAGTATGCTTGATACGATATAACGGTAGGTTCCTTCTTAAATCGTTACATCATTCATTTAAGAATTGAAAAATGAAATGGACATTTCTATTAAAACATACTCCTAGAATTGAAAAGGAAATGGACGTTTCTATTTTAACGCTACCCAACATTTCTGTCCAAACTGATTTGTAATTTTTGGATTGATATGATTTTTCTGAATTAATATCTTTTAATTACATAATTGTTTTTCATTAATACGATATTAAATTTCTAAACTGACATAATTTAATACAAAATGAGTAATATAAAATAATCTTAATTTAAATTAAATTTTATAAAATAAATAACGTAAATAAAATTTTATGAAATTCAAAGATAAAACGAATCTATCAAAATATTTGGATGGTTGAATTCGAGAGTGTACACACGCACAAGCTCTAATCCTCTTTTTCCATCCATGAAGCAAACTCTAATCTCTCGCTCTCTTTGTTCCACTTACTGCTTTGGCCCTTTCTCTCTCCATCTCTCTCGTGAAAAGGCAAGCAAACAGAGAATATCAAAAAGCAAGCAAACCAACCCACCACCACTACCACCCCCATACTCCCTTGAGGCCACGAGGTGGGGCTGCTTCCCTTTCCATTTTCCACCACCCCCACCCCCCCCCCCCAAACAATGACCTCCACACCACCCAACGCCGTCAACGGCACTCACCGCCCCCACCAACCACCTCATCACCGCCATCCCAACAACAACAACAACAACAACACCAACAACAACAACAACAGCAGCAGCACTTCCTCTCTTACCCCCCACTACCCTCCTCACATTAACTACTACCCACCCCATTCCTCCTCCTCCTCCTCGAAAGCCTCCTTAAAAGGCTGCTGTTGCTGTCTCTTCCTCCTCTTCTCCTTACTCTTTCTCATCACCCTCGCCGTGATTCTCGTCATCGTCCTCGCCGTTAAACCCAAAAAGCCCCAGTTCGACCTCCAATCCGTCGGCGTTCAATACCTGGGCATCAACCCCACTCCTATCCCTCTCCCACTCCACCACCTCCTCCTACTCCGCCGCCTCCGTTTCCCTGGCTATCCGCATGCTTTTCGTCGCGGTTAATGATAATAAGGTGGGGATCAAGTACGGCGAGTCCAAATTCACGGTCATGTACCGGGGGATTCCGTTGGGTCGGGGCATTGTTCCCGGGTTCTACCAACCGGCTCATAGCGTTCGCCAAGTTCAGACCACCATTGCTGTGGACCGGGTCAACTTGCTCCAGACGGATGCCGCCGATTTAGTTAGAGATGCTACTGTAAATGACCGGGTTGAGCTTCGGGTGGTTGGTGATATTGGAGCTAAGATCCGGATCCTTGGGTTTACTTCACCCGGGGTGCAGGTTAGCTTCATATCTACTTATACTCCATTAAATCCCATTTACTAGTTGTTAATTAATATTCATTTTCCTTTATTTAAGATATTGCTTATAATAAATATTACAATAATTTTAAATGTTATTGAAAAAATATTTAAATAATAATTATAAAATATTATTTTCCAATGAGAATAATATTGTTAGTACAATTCTTTTACTCTTATTATTTGTTTGTTGACAAATGGAGAATAGGGATGGAGAGGGAAAAATCTTAGTGAAATATACGGTGTATTAATAATACACAAAATATGTGAATCGATTTTACCATAACACACCGTGAAGTTGAGTCGAACATCGCATATTCAACTTCACATCTTGTTTAGCATAAGGATTTGCGGAGTCGGTATGGCATCCAATGCAATCGAATGATTACTATTGAATTTTAATGCTAAACACTTCTAATTTAAATCACTAGCATAACTATTTGACATTTTGTGGTTAAGTAGGGCTTGAATTTTACTGTCTTTTATCTCTAAATTATTTTTGGAGGAATTAATATGGTGTTGCTAAACTACGCCACTGTTGTTTTCACGTTGGCCTGCCCGCATGAAATTGGAGTTATTGCTAGGATTAGGCTGCTTCATCTGGTCCAGGGACTAGGACTATGGAGTTTGTCAGCTTCCTCTCAAACTCGTGAAAATATTATCATAAATTTGATTTTTAACTTTATTTATAAATTTTACTTATAGATCTTACAGTCAAAATAAAATTTTATTTATATCAATTTATGTCATAGATTTCATAACATTTAATCCACACCACAAAATTTATAAATAGAATCAAAAATTAGATCTACCTAAATCTTTGTCTTTCTCTTATATTATAGTGGGGTGGGGTTGGGGTATTGGGTATTGGGTGGGTGTGGTCCATTAAATTATTTGCATATTGAGACTAATCTGAGCCACTGTTATCCTTTTTGTTACTGGCTGGGAGAATGACTCTGAGACTTGAGATCTACGGAAAATACTTATATAGGCTCGTTTTTTTATTTTACTTGTAAATTTTACAGTTAAAATTAAATTTTATAAAATCTTGTTTATATCAGTTTATGTCATAGATTTCATAACATTTAATTCACACCACAAGATTTACAAATAGGATCAAAAATCAGATCTACTTAAATCTTTTCAAAAATCTCTAAGTTACTAGCTAATTTTTGAAAGTTGATTTTTTATGACTTGGTCATAATTTTTAGGTAATGTTAGATATTTGCACAATAGGGAAATTCGCCAAAATGGTCCTTAAAATTTTTTTATTTTAGTCAAAATAGTCCCTCAACTTTTTTTGTAGCCAGAATGGTCCTCTAACTTTTTTTTTTAGCCAAGATAATACTTTCATGTGAAATTTATAAAAAAATAATAATAAAAAATAAAAAATTTATGGTGACTAAATCATAAAAGGACTTGTTTGACTAAAAAATAAAAGTTAAAGGACTATTCTGGCTAAAAAATAAAAGTTAAAGGACTATTTTGGCTAAAAAAAAGTTAAAGGACCATTCTAACTACAAAAAAAAGTTGAGAGACTATTTTGGCTAAAGTAAAAAAGTTGAGGGACTATTTTGGCGATTTTCCCTTGCACAATATTAGAAATTTATAATACCTTTAATTCTAGGATGTGCCTTTTTTACCAAATTCTTTATTTTTTTAGTTCTTTTTCTTTTTTATTACGTTATTTCTGTCTCTTATACACAGAGGATTCTTTTCGATTGGTGGAGCTTCGAGCTTAGATTTTGTTTCTTAACCATCGGTAGATAATTTGCCTAGTCCATACTAATCTGAGGGATGTAAATGAAGATAAAAAAGTTAGACTTCAAATTTGAGGGATGTAAATGAACTTAAAAAAGTTAGACACTTTAGTGTTCAAACTTGTTTAATTGTTTTAATGAAGTTTAAATTTTATTCAAGTTTAGATTATTTATTTTTTGAGTTGAATTCAAATAAATTTTTATCAAATTAAATTCGAATTGCTTGCTATTTTTACATAAAAATTTAAAATTTGTAACTTATCGAGACGAACTCAAAAAATTAAAATTTAACTTGATTATTAACAAATCAAGTTCAAACGAAGTATTATCGATTTGAATTCGATTCAGGTATAGAGTATTTTAAATTCATTTGTAGCCCTAGGTTGAGTTAATTTCTTCTGTCGTGTATTTTACCAAGTAAAACACGTATTCTCTCTTTTTATTGGGTTTAGGTGATTCCTAGATCATTGATAACATTGTATCATACGCTAAAAAAATTAAGTGGATTTTCTCGGTGGGTTTTGCATTTTCTACCGTTAAAATCATTTTTGGGAGTCATTCTGTGGTGTTGTGAGCAGCTCAACCAGAGGATTTATTGAAAATCGGAGGCTGCATAAATCAATGGCCGAGGCAGTTCCTAAACTAGAATTTATTTTTCCTATTTTTGGAGGACCATCTGTCGTTTTCAATTTTCATTACGGGAGGTGTCATTTCTTCGCCGCAACCGGCGCGTGCAAGTTTTTTTTCTTTTTATCTTAAAACTTTTTGGTCCTCTAATCTAATCTAAATTAAGCAAATATAATAGGACGATTCCGGATTCCCACAAAACATGCGCTGTGCATGCGCTAGCCATTTGACACTAGCAATGTGTGTCAGAAATTTTATTTCGGGCATAAGTAATTATCAGACATATTTAATAGTTAATTTTTAATTAATGAGAGCTTTTTATATAGAGTGTATGGGAGGTCCATATTTTGAAAAACTAAAAAGTCACCTTATTCAGAAAAAATGAACTTTATATTTAGAAGAGGCTCTTATTGATTGAGAAGCAACTACTGTTTAATAGTTACTCCACACCAAAATAAATATTTCCCAGCGTGTGCTGTGTGCACTGTGCACGGCTAAGTTTTGTCCCAAAGGCCAAAGATGCCTGCCGTGTCCTTTCCGGCTTTCCCTTTTTTTTTTTTTTATCTTTGCTTTATATTAATATTGGGAAATTTTATAAAATTTAAAATACTTAGACTGGTTTAATCTGTACTTCACTAGTAAATTTTATGGCTATTAAACAAGATGTCAAGGCAGATGCAGGACTTTGAGATTTGAGGGCGAGATTTAATTGGTGTCTATTTATAGGGTTAACTTATATTTCTTTCAAAATTTTAAGAGAGTGAAAAATAAAATTTATTCGTTAAAATGTGACCATTACATTCCTTTTGGTTGTCAATTTCTGAAGAATGTAATAGCTCTTTTAATTATTCTCGTAGAAGAATGTAATCTGCAATTTTTTCTGAAGTTATATATGATGGTGAGTTTGCAAAAGACTATTTTGGTTAGCACAATGTAAAATTCTAATTGAAGTGTATTTGACTCTATGGGCAGGTATCAGTTGATTGTGCAATAGATATCAGCCCAAGGAAGCAAGCACTCGTTAACAAGCAGTGTGGATTTGATGGCCTCAGCGTATGAACGTTCAACTGGTGCAATTTCAAAACACCAAAAAAGAAAACGAACAGTGTTTTTTTTTTTTTTTTTTATAATTTTTTTTTAGCCCTCAAAAAGACCAAAAGCAAATGAAGACTGAATA
Organism: Cinchona pubescens; assembly: GCA_025175665.1. Classification (NCBI taxonomy): domain Eukaryota; kingdom Viridiplantae; phylum Streptophyta; class Magnoliopsida; order Gentianales; family Rubiaceae; genus Cinchona; species Cinchona pubescens. Next base: position 703,172 of record JANKKI010000353.1, read on the forward strand.
GGGGTAATTTTGCGAGATGAGAAAGTGCTAAAGTAGTGAATGACCACCGCTCAGTCACGCACGCACATGGATTTGAGAGGAAGGAGCAAGAGCGGCCTATTTATTTTGGTAAAAAAAGAAAAAAGTAAAAGAACATACACTACTACAATTATTGAGGCAATTTTTATGAAGAAATTAAATTGATAACAATGAGGGGATCTCACTTTCTGCAAATTATTTACTTCTCTGTCAAGTTTTGGATTGATTTCGAAAATTGTTATTTCACAATGAGAATGTTGGCTTGAACATGAAAACTTGGGTAGAGCCGAATCTAAGAATTAAATAGGAGATCGAGTATTTATGAACGATCCAGACCATTTTGGTGAGGTGTTTCATTGCAAAATGACTAACAATAATCGTTAAATTATTTATGAAATAAGATGTTTAATTCTTTTTAATCGAATCTCTTATTTTATGGAGTGTTAATCGTTTCGTACTGTGAAATAATTAGTAAAGAATTACTCGAGGCTAAGAACCCAATTAGTATAGCCCTTGTGGGTAATTTTTTATTTTATATTGTATTATCCTACTTTCCACATGGCTAATGAGCCTCTTAATATTGAAGATTGAACAGAATATGAGGAAGTTTTGCCTTCTTACTTGAGCATTGATTCCGTATTAACATATATATGTAATACAGAATCTTATGGTCCTACATATGCATCCCTGTATTAACATGTAATAGCTGACTGTGTCGGAATTCTGTCTCCCCGTTCCCTTTGATCAATGTCACGGATGAGGATCTTCTCGGAAAAAAAAATACTTGTCGCTGTTATTGCAGTTTTCGGTTTATCACTATTTATTATAATTTCTGACTCAGATTTTTTTGTTAGGCCAATTCATAATAAAATTTTGGGGTTAAATTTCGTCTGAACAATTATTATTTTTGAAATATTATTTAAAAAAATTTAAATGTTATAATAAAGAGACATAAAATATATGTGAGATAAAAAAATAATTAAAAATATTTATAAAATATTATTTAAAAAATAACCAAAAAAAAAAATCCATCCAATTAGTGTAACTTTATAGTGCTGCTGTCGAACTTTTACAGCAACTTAAAGGAGTTTGGTCAAATATGACGAGTGTTTCTTAGACAGGAAGATAGCGTTTAGTTTAGTCTGATGAATGTATTTAGATGATTAGATGATTTAATTGATTTAAATTATCACATAATTGTTACTCCATTTGTTTAAAATTATCAATGCGTTTGCTCACTTAACAATTCTACTAGTGTGTAATTGTGAGTATTTCAACGAACACAAGTGAATGTTTTCTCCCGAAAGCGCATATTTTCGCGAAGTAGGGTTTTATTACTTTTTAATTATCTAACTTAACGTTATGTATTATTCAATTCACAATATGAAATGAATAGTAATTTTTTTTATTTATTTTTTTGATCGACAAACAGATGTAGATCTTCTTGTCTTCCAACTCGACTTATCTCACACTCCTGTCTAAATTAGTTTACCAAGCCACAGAAGTACTCAGTATTCGTAGATCCAATACCGGTATCAGTCACACCTGATTAAGAAAAATTGACCTAACAATCGGATTTATGTACATATGATACCCAGTCATCCAGATTTACATTAAAAGGGGTTGAATAATCGGTTACATAATTTGATCTAATTAAGACAATTTTTTAGTTTCAAAATATAGAAAATTAAAAAACTGCCTTGACAAATAAATTACTTGTAATTATACGAATACCTCTATAAATAAGAGCCATAATATATAATGTTTGCATAATTAACCCGTATATAAACTAGATAGAGTACTTGTTAGATCAAAAATTATAAACTCTTGTCTGACCGATAATATTAAATCTCGATCTTTTAATACTAATCAGTTTGCAATCCTATTTCTACAGTTAGGGCTTAACTGGATTAGTAAATTTTTTAAATAGACGGATCAATAGTTATTGGCTTTAAAAGTCGTGCCAGCTGTGTGCTTCAAAGTTTACCTACAACCAACCTTCTTTACATAGTGGTACAAATTTCTACTAAAATTACTTTTAAAACACTTTTTAAATTATCTAAACATGAAAAATATTTTTTATTAGTTTTTATCAACAAATTCTTAAAAATTATTTCAATTTCACAAAAATTATAAATAATTTTGAATAAGCTGTTAAGAACAATGTGCAACTTCAACGAACCCAACGGTCTTTCCTTTAAATTAGCCCTATGGAAGGTTTCTATGATGATTGAATTGACGTAATAATCAATCATTTATAGTACAACTTTTTCACCAGTTGAATAAACTAGCATTATTTAGTACAACTTTTCAGCAAATTTAATTATGCAGTTTCCTTCTAAGCAAGCCGATTATCCATCAAGCTAAAAGCTAAAGTTCCAGCTTCCAACATAAAGCTACTAAATATAAAGTTTTAACATAGCATGCCCAAAGCATTCTAACAGGTTCTTCCAATACTTCACTTGAAAGGCATATACAACAAAAGCCACCTAGTCCTCTAACGAGAACGCATGGCCAACCCAAGCCCCAAGGGGTGGTGGGCTGGGGTGGGGTGTTCAAGTACTGCCAACATCAGCCAAGCAGACAACAAAACACCCGAGGACCATAGGACGAGAATTAAGATGAACCAACCAACAAGAATTTCATAAACTAATATTCCAAAAGTACTTCATAGAACAACACTGGGATCAAATCCAAATTCGAAAACAAAACTTGCAGTTGCTCAGAATAATCTCATCTGAGTAACGCAGATTAAGAGAGAGTATCAACTCAAATGTTCAACTCAGATATAAAACTTGTTCATATTAATTTTAGGCAATCTATGATTTATGCCTTCAAACGACCATAGAACTTTTGCTTCTCCTGTGTGGTCTGGAAGCGGCCATGTCCGAACTTAGAAGAGGTGTCAATGAATTTCAGTTTAATCTCTTCAAGAGCAACACGAGATGTCTGGTTCAGCAAAGTTTGACGGAGTGTGACAACCCTTTTCTTGGGACCGACACAGCAACCCTTGATCATCAGGTAGTCATCCTTAACCACACCATAGTGGGGAAATCCACCCATAGGAGTAATATCCTTCTCAGTCCTGAGAAGTGAATTCAATGCATATTCTTAGCAACAACAGAATTAAGAAGTGAAAGTCACGTGTGAAATCATAAAGTGAAATTTGAAGGAGCATTTACAATTTCACCAGCAAGATTACTAAGTACACAAAAACAAAAGAACGTGTAGTATGAGCGTTTAATTAAATATTAACTGCCTAAACCTAATCAAAATACCAGATTCTATAAACCATAATTGTCAAATAATAAAATTTACAGACAATAATGCAGAGGCTTTTGTTAGTTCTAGAGTAAAACATGACAATGTTACTCCAAAAAATTGTATGTAGGAAAATCTCATTTCAGATTGCCAAGGAGTATCACATCATAGCAATAGGTCCCAAAGTGAAAATCTTGCCCAACATCTGATACAAGACTATGCATTATAATCCATACCGTTTAGTTCCAGAACAAGTTGTTGAAGTTGCACCCTGTGCAAGATTGTCAATGTAATCAAGATGAATATTTATTGTACCTGTCAAACTCAGTAATAGCAGTATGTCCTTCTTGGTCAGCCTTGCCAAGCTTGTAAATCTTCTTGTTCATCTCGGTACGGTGGTGGTATCCATTCTGACCAGCTCGAGCAACCGTGAAGGAAACTCTTGCAGGGTGCCAAGCACCAATAGTGACCCAAGCAACCTTACGAAGACCTCTATGGGTCTTGCGCGGAAGACGGGTGACACCCCAACGGGTTACAACACCTTCATATCCTTTTCCCTTGGTTACACCAATCACATCTATCATTTCATCTTTCTGGAAAACAGCATCAACTGGAATCTGCTTCTCAAAGAAACCATATGCATAGTCAACCTTCTGTGCAACAGACCCACCATTCACCTGAATCTCCATGAGATGGGCCTTCTTTTGTTTCAGTCCCTTCATCTTCCTTATCTGCACCAATAATTGTTAATTTATTTAGCATTGGTCACCATGGTAGTTCCTCAACTTTTATTGCCAGTTCTATCTGAAGTACTTCTGTTCTGATGTTTGCATTGGAAATTTGTAGTAAAGAAGACCATCAATTAACTGAATGTAAGAGAATAAGCAGCTAAGCATGGTCTAACATCATTTGTACCTGAGTGTGAGCCAAAACACGAATAACAGTAGCATACTTCTTCAACTTCTCCAGCTCAGAGATTGAATATCCTTTTTCCCTTCCTCACTGTCATACAATTTGGAGTACTTGGTAAAGGCCTTCTTCTTGGACTTGCACCAATTCTTGTAAAACCTCCTCTTGACTTCCTCGCTGAGATGCTGAGCCCAAACTGTTTTAAGGCAGCGGAGACCACGGGGTGTCTTCACGTACCCAACCACTCCAACAACCACCATTGGAGGAGTTTCAATAACAGTCACAGCCTCACACGTCTCCTTCTTGTGAAGTTCTAGAGTTCCCAATCACAAGATAGAATTCAGAAATCACTCAACAAATTATCAATTAAAGAAAAGAAAAACAAAAATTCGAAAGTGTACAACAAATAATATCCACAGCAGTACTCACAATGCAGTACTACTACAAAAACACATGAAGTTGGTTGACCCACAAAACCAGAAAGTAAACATTTCATTCTCAAACGAGCAGAAAACTTAAAAACTAACACACTAAAAAATACTGGAGAAAGACAGAAAGGGACCGTGGATATATGTCTACAAAACATATAGCTAACCTATATAACCAGAAAAACTTTTTTCCAAACACAATGGCGTTCCATTCTTTACATTTCTCCTTCGGAATTACAAACAGACTCCTCCAATTACGATTATATACGAGAATCACAAAACCAGAAACATATCCTAGTCCCCGAAGACGTACACAACCAAACCAGGATGTGCATTATACCGGACTCCTCAAAGACCACCAACATATTTATACCAAGTAATAGCTAGAATAATAATAGCCAGGAAACCAAATAAAAGAAAAATGCCAAGCATAATAATGCGATATATAACAGTTAATCCTGATCAATCAGTAATAATTTCCACTAGCTTAGCATAAAAAGAAGAGATTTACTTGAGCCCGGCTTCTCGACTTCTCTGACAATGTGAGTCATCCCAGCCTTGTACCCAAGGAATGCTGTCAGCTTGCAGGGCTTGCTTGGATCATCCTTTGGGAATGCCTTCACTGCATTCAACCAATAAATTTTTATTAGGAAAAATTCGAGTGACTAACAACAACCGTCAGATAATCGAGCCACCTACTTTTTAAATGGGCCCGCATATTTGAGTGACTATGGAAGAATTACTCTATTATTAATATAATTAGAATAATATACTTTAAATAAGCAACTTTGAAATAGAAATAGAAATGGCAATGAGGAAAAAAAAATCTTTATTTTTTTGTAGAAAATTTTGAAATTAAAATTAATTTATACCCTTTCCCCTATGACGAGCAGCACGCTTCCTTGGGAGAAAGCCGAGGGAACCATGGCGAGGATGCTCGAACTTCCTGTGCGACATCTCTCTCTCTTAGAATCTCTCTCTCCTGAATAAAATTTATTTTCGAATATCAAAAAAAAAACAAAATTAAGCAAGTGACACCTTAAAACTAAAAGGGATGCATTTCTAATAATCAAAGAAGGGAAGAGGATAGAGAAAAACCTTGGGAAGGAACGGCGGTTGAGCTGAGGTTGATGACTACTGAACGATGAAAATAGGAAAACCCTACTTGAAATTCTTGGGTTTATATTGGTAGGGTATGGTGAAATTGTATATGACTGAATGGGCCTTTTAGTATAGGCCTCGAATGTTTTCTAAATCACAATTTTGATTGGTTAATGGCCCAAAATTCTCATAAAATCTACAGCCCAATTACAATAATAATATTATGCATACTAATACCGTCCAATAGGCACCAATATACCATTACGTTGGGTCCATTTTTTTTTTTTTTAACAATTTCTTCAAATCAACGGTATGGTATCATAATATCATAGACAGAATTAAACCGATCATAATAAGACTATAGAATTATAAAATAATTTGTATCTTATTGATTGATTTTTTTTTTTGGTGTACGTGAAAATAGTTAATTGCAAACTTCTGTTTTTATTGTATATTGAGTTTGCGTCTTCTCAACTAAATTATATTTCATTATCTTGACACTTTTATCGGCATTTGATCATAAATATACACAATTCACCAATAACTCCTACAAATGAAGAACAGATGTGTTGCTATCTCATTGAAAATTGTTCGACAATTTTCCTTGCAATTTATATTTTTCGTTGAGCCCATTGAGAGGGATGGTGATCGCGGTCAAGTGAAGAATGAGCATGCATTAGACTCAATTTTGATCGAGGTTTTCTCTTAGCAAACTTAATTAGGTAGATTCAATTTTAATTTTCACTTGTAGATTTTATATTCATAATTAAATTTTATAAAATTTTGTTTACATTAGTCATTAACTGATTACATTTATTTTATAAAATTCAATCCACGTTACAGATTACTTAAGGATTTCTCTTTTTCTTAAAAAGTTTAGAAGTTAATATATTCGATTGGTTACTTAATCCAAAATCCATCCACTTTTGTCAAGTTGAACTCCATTTAAAAACAACTCATTTGAACTTTTCAATAATAATCCATCCTTTTGACTTTTGAGTCAAAGCTTGAATAATCAAGTCTTCAAAAACAAAGCCCATTATCGAGAGGCCCAAGACTATACCACCTAGATATGTTCGTCACTAGAAGATGAGGGTAAACAAACAGCATTCAAAGTAACCACTACCGACCTTTGAATTTTTTATGGTGGAACTTCAATTCAACCCAAAAAAAAAAAAAAAAAAAAAAAACCACCTGTGGCCCTAGTATTATTCAGTTGGACTATGCATCATTCAAAAATATTTCCGAGACACACGGCAAATTCTTATTTGCACTTACAAAATTTATAACACGTAAATCAAAATAAATTTGATAATCAATTAAAAATTATCACATAATAATTTTAATTCCACTTCCTATAATTCAAAAATCTAACAAATCTACAATTTTTCTAAAAAAATTATAATTCACTTCTTCCTATCTAGTAAAATCAAAAAAATTAAATCTCAATTAACTTAGTGATACACAAAATACATCTAATAATATCCAAATAAAAGCACCGTCCTAACATTTTTCTGAATTTATAAATTCCATGACAGGATTTATTGTGGGTCCATCCACTTTATATTTAGAAAACGTATGCCCATGCAATTCCACAGTTACAGATCACTATTCTTTGATATTATTAACCAACCGATTATTCCATCTTCATTCAAGAAAACTCTAGAATCCTCTTGAAAAATCTCTATCAACCTTACCTCCATCTCCCACAATCCCACATTCCAATCCCCTCCCTCGTAGCTCCAAAAATATGCATCTAATTTACACACAAATACTCGGATAATTTAATAAAATTATCATCAAAAACTGTACTATTGGGGTGTACAATTTTGTAATCCTACATTAAAAAACAAAAACATCATTAATTGAACTAAACACAGAAACTTTCCATACCTCAATTACAAAACAAACTCAACTTTTCCTTGTACTATATATACATCAAATACGTCTTACATCTTCAAATTAACTAAGATAAATTAAACGGCTTTTTTTTTTTAACATAATCCGATAAATATTCATATTTTCCTAACTTTTTTACCTGCTGGTTTCTTGATCAAAGGCCTGGTGTGGATATAAATATCTCGAATGGATCGAAACTTCCTTTGCCTTGGCGGACAAGCTTCATCATCCAAGTTCTCATCAACAATATTATTATTATTATTGTTGTTGTTGTTGTTTCTGAGAGTGGTGGAAGATATCTCATCGGCCGTACTGCCCGTTGTATTCGCAACGCTTTCTTCTTCTTCTTCCTGATCAATATCAACGTCGTCGTCGTCGTCGCGGCGGGGAAAGGTGCTGCCGAATTTATTAGTATTCTCGGCAGAAGAAGAATCGCCGCTGAGCTGAATTAACTGCAAAGCCGCGTCGAATTCGGGTTCGGTAAGCCTCGAACCCACATGGGCTCCTCGTCGTCGTCGTCGGGTTTGGATTTGGGAGGCTGATTTCGTCATTGAATTAATTAAAGAATGTGAAATTAGACGAAATTTGGGGGCGGGGAGGGTTTTGTGACTGAGGGAACACGAAATTGCTGACGGGGTTTTATACTATTATTCTTCTTCTCCACCTCGAATCCTTTTTCTAATAACATAATAGGAATTGGACACGTCTCTCTCATTATAATTAATTATTAAATAAATGATAAATTCTCTTGATCTTTATGTAATAGTTTGGACACTTTCAATTTTTCCTTTTAATAGTAGTTTAATTGTTCTCCCTTTGTAATATTGTGTACACCATATCTAGTATGATATGGAACATTTTAAGCCTATATTTTATTTCATTATATATATATATAAATATATATATATATATAACAGTTATAGTGTCCAAACTATTACATAAAGATCAAGATGAGGAACAGTTATACACATCTTAATCTTATTTATAATGATAAAAAATAGTTGTAATTGTAGTTCCGGTGTTATAACGTACAAGAATCATTAGCACTTAAAAATTGTAGGATTGTAAGTGTTATCTTTAATTTTCTGTCTCTTAGTTAAACATATTAGATGTGTATAAGAAATACCTTACAAGTAATTGTGATTAATAAAAAATTGATTTTGTTCAAAATTAAATGATAGTACAATATAGTAGTATAAATATGCATAATGATAGTTATATTAGTGTGGGACCCATAATTGAGAGAAAAACGAATGAAAAAAAATTAAAAACAAAAATAAGTTTAGCAAACGAAATTATAAAAGTAAGTATTTGAGATTTAATGTCACTCTTAAATTATCTGGAAAATAACTTACACTCAAAAATTCCGTAAGTTATTTTCAGCCAGAGGAAGGAAAATTGGAAAATATTTTACACCGGAAAATATTTTCCGGTGTTTGGCACAAAAAAAATTTTTGGAAAATATTTTCTTGAAAATATTTTCAATCCAAACGAACACACCCTTAATGTCTGTCATTTTCTTATTTCAGAGTGATAATAACAAATAAACCCACCATTAATAACTACTCATATAATTCTAATAACTCTTCCTAGTTTGTTTTGAACTTACGTTTTAAAATTATATACATAGTGTCTAACTTTCTGATCAATTACGAAACAATAGTGATTATGCCAAAATATTTGCCTAGGGAGAAATATACACGTCATGGCTCCGAATATGGTCGATTAAGGGTATTTTGATAATTTTACTCTGATAACCAAATAAGGCTTACACGGGTTAGGTAATTATTTTTACATGGGTTATGTAATTATTTTCAATCCATAGATCGATCTGACCCATCAATCACATGTATAAATTAAAATATGGCAGGTTAGGTTACATGATTTACAACACACTTCTATATTCACATTCTCATTTTTACAAGTTCTAAATTATTTTTAAATTTTCCTCTTGTCTAAATTAACTAACTTGAGCATCGAAACTTTTCGAGAGCAAATTGCTTTCTCAGACATCCCAAACGTGATCGAGTACTATGCACAAATCCCTCACTTAAACACTAGACTATATTATGCACTTAGGAAATTTCAACATGAAGAGATACTAATATCAAACCAACATCAAGTAGTGGAGTTGGTCAAGAGTTGCCTTATAAGGCATTTTTTGTTGCGAGATTTGGGATTCAAATTTCAGATCTAGCAGAAATTCAGACAGGTCATCAAAGCACCCTAAGCTGATCTGGAGGATTCTTTCTACCTCCAATCCCTGAATAGTGTCCAATTGAATCTCTTCTTGTAAAATATGAATTAGGTCTCCCCTTGTAAAGTAAGGTATATTAAGATGTTATCAATTTGAAAAAAAAAAAAATACTAATATCAACACCAACCAATTACCAAGTATATGAAGCATGATAGATAATTCAGGCTTACAATTGTTGAAAGTATTTATAGTTGAGATCAATTTTGTCAAACTATACACTTATTTAACAGAATATAAGGTATTAGCAATGCCAATTCGTGCCAAATATCTTATAGTATATATTTTTTTTTGCTAGAATGTGCCTGGCCTTTTGACCTCATGAATGATGTGCTTTGTCCACAAATTAGTCATCGACTGTTTGTCTAATTGCTAATTGTTGACTCATTAACCGTAGCTATACATTCAATCATTAAAGTTTATCTACCAATTATGAACTAGTACTACTCAAAACTCAAAAGTTGTTTATTGTTTAAGGGAGGGGAAAAAAAATTAATCAATATATAAATAAATTTTTATATGAATCGGATGCATAACATAATATTATAAAATTTTCATCACTTATCTCCATGGTGTGCAAATCAATGGAAAAGAAAAGGTGTAGCAGTTGCATGTGAGATTACGTTTGACGCTTTCAACCACTCTTCCCAAAACTTAGATGAATCATATTCATTCTATATAGTATTTGGAAAACTTCCTCCATATTTCTTAACAAACCTTGCGTCAATAGTCAATATTATTATTAATGCTTAATGTGGCCATCTTATGACGAGGGACGACGACTAATTCTTAATAAAGTCGCCTTTATCTAAGATACAATTATTAATAATCGCTCAACATAAGGTTTGTGTTTTAATATATATCAGTAGTTCTATTGAGAGTGATGATCATTAACATGTCATAAAATTTGTAAAAAAATCAACCAAATTCGAACAAATATCTAATTAAAATTATGAGTGAATCTATAATTTATATCAACAAATGCGAGTTGTTTCTTCTCTTCCTTCCTTTCCCCTCCCCTTTTTTGTTTCTTCCGTTTCTCCTTATTTTTATGATGTCTAAAATATCTGCAAATAATGAAATGTAATTCCTATGAAAGCATTATTAAATTACTCGTCATCTAATCTAACTAATCTATTTTTTTAGGACACCACTACCTATTTTTTAGTCATATAATCCTGCTCAAGATATTTATTATTTCTCTCCATTTTTTGTCCCACTTAATATACCGTAAACTAAATTAGTTGTGTCTAACATGCCCTTCATGAAGTATAATTGACTTATCTAAAATACTCTCCATTTAGTATAAAAAAATTGTCCATCTTTTATAATTATATTATTTGGCATAAATGCATAATAAGATGGTAAAATTTTATTTGTATAAAAAAAAAATTATATTTGAGCAAAAATAAAATAAATGTAGTTTTTATAACTATTATGTATGTTCAAATTGTTTCTTCCTTAAGTTATTACGAAATTTTGGCATATACATTAAATACATAATAAGAATGTATAAATTTCTAAGAGTACAAAAATATTTATACTTGAGCAAAATTTAAATAAAATATTATTTTATAACTGTTATATAATGCTCAAATTGTTGTTATTTTTATTTCTAATAGAAATAGTCTTTTATAACTATTTTATATATTATAAATTCATAAATAATATTTTCTTTTCTCTAATTGTTTGTTCAAGGATGCTCCTATATGTTAGTTAATTAGATTCATTTTTGTTATTTTATATATTTTTATATGCCAATAACATCTGTAAATATCTTAACTCTGATTAATCATGTATTTGTTTTGGGCCAACATGAAGTTATTATGGTTTAGGATCAATGTTAATAATTAATTAGTTGTTCGTTGTAGCAGATAAGTTAAATTGTTGGACTTTCAAATTTATTAGTATTAATAGATTCTTTTATTTATATAATTAAGCTTACCTTTGACAAAAAAGTTCAACCTCACTAACATTTAACAGAAAATAAATACAAGTTAACAAGATAAAATGCAACTCACAAATTTTATACGTTCTATTTGACTTGATTGGATTTGAATTCAAATATCAAAGTATTCCTCCAACTTAAAAATCATAAAATTAATAATCCAAATAAAAAATTTAATATTTATAAAAGTGAAAAAATAGTATAGTATATAAAACTATTTTCTTATCTCATTTAATTTTTTACTACAATTCATTTAGATTTTTTTTCCCTTCCCTACATGAAGAATAGAAAATTCCTACATGAAGAATAGAAAATTCCTACATGAAGAATAGAAAATTAACTAAGTAATGAAAGTAAAGTTTTGACCTAAATAGAAAACTCATAATTTTTAGTTGAGATAAAAGTATTTGTTAATTTTATATCTCCTTATTGGTAATATTTGATTACAAAATCCTTACCTTTAATAACATCATTTCGTAAAATATTCTCGTTTACAATAACTATTAATGAGGTAGAAAATAATTTCAACCCATGATATGATGCAATGCCCAAATATTACCAAAATAATCATTTTAACCATACAAGAATTGTGAAACCCCGATTAATTTCATTTTTTTAAAAAATTAAATAAAAATTTTTTTTTTCATTTTGTTACTTGCATTTAGAATATAGGTAGCAATAATAGTTTAATATATTAATTATTTTATTATTTCCATTTAGAATCATCCCTAATAGATACAATAAATAAATTAGAAACTATTGGTGAGAGAATATAATAAAAAAAATTATTAAATCCTTACCTTATTAAAATTTACCTATTTATAACTATTTCCTTTAATACCCTCAAAATCCTAGTACTATTAGGTTACCGAAATAAAATAATAAAGAGATGTGAAAGAGTGCAGTTGAGAGAGGAAAAAAAAGAAGAAAAAGAAATGACAAAAAGAGAGAAAGAAGAGAACGACATAGTAGAAGAAAGAGAGAAAGAGGAGAAAAAGAACTGTGGAGAAAACAAGAAAGAGAACATTTGTGCTAAGTAGTTTGTCACCAAAGTAATTCTTTCACATTTAATCTAGTTGAGTTTGGTTGGGTAGAATCATACATTTTAAAATTTTAATTATTCATAATTTGTTTGTAAATATGTGTTTCATGTGAAATTTATCAATTGTTCAAGTTAGGGTTTTTGTATGATTTTTGTTCTTTCATTGTGATCCTTTAATTAATTAATATAGAAAATTTAAAAAAAATTATATTTTCAGATTATATATAATATAAGGATGGTTGTGTATGATTTATGTGATAATTATATCTTCAAAATGAGAGAAATTTATGATTAAAAATTGATAAACCCATAACACTACTGATAGCAGACAACACAATATGTCTTCAGTAAAATGTCTTTAGATTATTGTAGAAAAGTCGGATTTGTGCGCCATTTTTTAAAATGAAAATAGACTTCTAGGCATTTTTTTATATAAAAATTACATTTTTATCACTTGTATATTAATCACGGGAAGCCTTGGAAGTTGATTAAAAATTTGTCCCGAAAATTTATATGTTTTGCCTTATTTCTGGTAATTTTTGAATATGTTGTATTTCGAATTTGAATTTGACTTTTCATAAGATTTGTAGCTCTCTAAATCTAGTTTCTGGAACTACAAAGAACATAGTAATCCAAAATTTATAACTTTGATATATGTTAATTTTTTGTGAAACTGGTCTGATTTGGAAAACAGTATTCTAACTGAACGTGATTTTTGTTCATGGCTAATTTTGTGTATCTTGGAATAGTAATCTGAATAAATTTTTTTCATATAAGTTATATATTATTAAAAGAGCTTTTGACGGTATAAAGTACACATTTTCTTTATTTATATATTTTGACATACAATAGTTTTCCTAAACTCTTTGAAATTTTATCACTAAATTAAGATGTCTTCATAAAATAATTTGGAAAAAATTCCTAAATAAAATTTTTAGCATTCTGAATGTATTTTTCAACGGTTTAAAGATCAGAGTTATACAATTTATACATCTTGATATATACTACTTTTAGTAAACAGTACCAAATTTAGAAATTATCATTGTTTGAATTGTCCTAGTTTTATGTTCGTGAATTGTTTAATTTGGATATTTTTGTGTAATAAATGAAAATTAGTTTTTGAAAGTTGCTACATATATTAGTGTATTTTGGTAATGATATATGTTTAATTAGATGGTTTCATAAAATAAATGTTTGTATTGAAATTATTTGTACTGTTTTGTGTACTTGTGAGATTTGGTTTGTTCTGATAGTTAAAGTATTACCTATGATGGAGTATAAGTATGATTATTAAACCATAAGAATTTCATTTATGATGGGAGATTGGGATGTTTTGTTAATTTATTATATACTTTAGATTGAGGAGTTATGGTTTGTGTTTAGGGAATGAATATGATAAGAGAGGTATAGCTATGGATTGAGGTAATAGTTCATGTGCCTTTTTACTCATTCAATAAATGTATTTGAAAATTATTTTATGTTCTAAATGCATGTTATAATAAAAAGATGATTAAGTACGAATTATGCGAGCCTTCATATATGTTATTAATTACATATATGACTAGTGTATGTGATCGATTGTGGCACATGTGAAATATGATTTATTGTTGCATGTTTAGCTCACAGTGGACCTTGGTACTTCAGAGAGGATAATGCTTTGAGAGAGCACTGTTTTCATATATGTTCTATCTCTGTTTCGTTCCATTTTGTACATGTCTCTTGTTGAACCCCAGTTATGTTAATCATGTTTTGATGATGAACAAATCATACTAATAGTTTGATAACAAGTGTGCAGAAAAACAGGTAGGTTCGGACGCAAATGATCGTCCGAACAAAAACAACCACAAGAGCTTCGGACGATGGTAATCGTCCGACACAAAGAATTTGAAGCAAGTCTCGGACGAAGAACAGATGTCCGAAGCTACCAAGTTCACAACTTGAAGTTCAACCACTAAAAGTCTCTTCAAAGAGATGTGTATTAGAGACCTGTCTCTTATAGTGCATCCGATGTGTATAAGAGACAGCCGTTAGACCTTTCGGACGGCCGATGCAGGCAAGAGTGCATGCACTCTAGCCGTTCGACCGTTCGAACGGTCTAAATGCAGTTTTCCAGTAATCCGAAAATAGCCGTTGGGAAGTTGTTGAAAGCAGATATTTGGCAACTATAAATACCCCTAGGTCTGAATTAAGTAAGAAAAGACTTCTACATTGATTACAAACAATTCTTGAGCTATTTGGGAGAAATAGTGGGTACAAGTGTTGTAATAGTGTAGGTAGTGTGAAAAGAGCTTAGAAGTGTAAAAGTTCTTCAAGTGTAAGAGTGGAGAGATAACAATTGTAACAAAGGGAGGTTGTGAGTGTAAAACTCTTGGCTCAACTAAAGGAAATTAGTGTGAGCAAGAGTGATCCTCATTTGTGTACAAGAGATTATTGTCTCACCTACTTTGAAGAGACTTTTAGTGGTTGAACTTCAAGTTGTGAACTTGGTAGTTGCCTTATAAGAAGCTCTTTATAGTTGAAAGCTCCAAGCTTGAGAAGCTTGGGAGTTTGGTTTACACGAGATCCTCTTAATCTCAATATTCTTATTTGTTCTTTAAGTTTAAATTGTTGAATATCTATTATATTCATTTGTGCTTAAGTTTTCATTTGGTGCATAAAGTTTGAATTTCCATTAAGCACTTAAAAAGGATTGTTTTTAGATACAACCTAATTCACCCTCCCTCTTAGGTTGCTTTTGGGGCCAACTATTGGTATCAGAGCATTGGTCTCTTTATTTTTGCTTAAATTGCATTAGAGTAAAGATCATGGCAACCATAATGCTTTGTTTTTAGAGGGGCATTCTATCACTAGACCTCCCATGTTTAATGGCTTTAATTTTGTTTTTTGGAGGGATAGAATGAAAATTTTTGTTCAATCTATTAATATTGAATTGTGGTATATTATTTATGAAGGTTCTTTTGAGGCAAATATTTTTGATGAAAATACTCATAGATTAAGGCCTAAAACCAGATTTGAGTTAAATGCACAAGATAAAATAAATTTATCTTTAAATGCTAAAGCCATTAAATATTTTGTATAATGCTTTGGATGCAGATGAGTTTTCTAAAGTAAAAGGTTGCATATCGGCTAAGGAGATATGGGACAAATTGAAAGAAATTCATGAAGGAAGTGAAGATATTAGAGAGCAAAAGAAGTCACTTCTTGTGGCTAAATATGAATCCTTCAAAATGGAACCTCATGAGAACATTGACAAAATGTATTGTAGGTTCAATGATATGGTAAAGGATTTGGAAGGTTTGGGTAAAGAATATTCCTTAGGTAAAAAGAATAGAAAAATTTTGAATTCTTTACCTAAGGAATGGGAACCTAAATCCATTGCCATAGAAGAGTCTAAAAATTTAAATTCTATGCCTATTGATTCATTGATCAATTCTCTAACCTCCTTTGAATTGAAGTTGAAATACAAGCTACAAGATGAGGAGGCAAAGGGATTAAGAAGCTTAGCATTTAAAGCTTCATCAAAAAGGAGAAAAGACTCAAGGAAGCCTCACTTCAACAACTTCCAACAATCACTTGGGATGATTGCAATTCGGATGGAGAGGTTGAAGAAGAATATGAGGAGGCTCAAATGGCTTTTATGGCACTTGGCAATAATGAGGTATCCTCTAGTTGTGATTCTTGTGATGATTCATGTAATAATGATGATGATGATGTTGAATCATTTATTTTTAAAATGCATGAATGTTTGAAAGAATCATATGCTAAGAACAAAGAGTTAAAAATTAAAGTTAATACTTTATTGAGTGCCAACTCAAAACTTGTGCATAAAAATAATTCTTTGACTAAAGAAAATGATGTTTTGAAATCAAATTTGTTGGAAAAACCAAGATCATAGAAGAACAAGCTTCATTGAAGAAGAGATTAGATGATCTTGATGTTACTTTGAAAACAAAGAAAGAAAATGTTTTTGAAAAGAAAAGAACTAGAAATATGTTTTTGAACAAAAATTTTATCACCTTTAGAAAAAATGATTTGTGCTTTGTTAAATCTAAATCTTCTTTTTATGGCACATAAGAATATTAATTGTAACTATTGTCATCAACATGGCCATATAAAGAAAAATTGTTATGTTAAAAGAAATGAAAAATTGGGAATAAACTCTATTTGGGTGATTAAGCATGCTACTAATCCAATTGGACCCAAGAAAGTTTGGGTACCAAAAGTTGTTGCTTAACTTTGTATGTAGGCATGCTTGGAGAGCACCAAGGAATTCAAGATTGATTATCTATGAAGGGTGCTCAAGGCATATGAGCTAAGATCATATTGAAATGGGTAACATCTAAAGTTTTGTGTGCTTTCATTTATCAAGTTGAACTATGTTCTCTTGAATATTACTCATCTTTATGTTCGAATTTGTTTAGAATGCTAGGATATTTGTTTCCCCAAATTTAGTCTATAATAAGTCACTACTTGCAAAAGAAAGGGGGAGCATTCTTTTTTTTTAATGGATTTGTTTTTACAAAAAAATTGCATCACACATGCTTCATTATTTTGATGATGCTTTTTTAGTAAGGGGAATGAGCGAAAATTGTTTTGATCATAAGTGCAATTGATCATAATTCTTTGCATGAATTCTCTCCTTCTCCGTGTCCTCATTATATTCATCTTTCAAGGGGGAGAATAAACTTAGGGGGAGCTTTAACTGCATGATTCTTCTTATGTTTTGATAATGCCAAAGGGGGAGAAATAATGGACAAATTCTCTTGTGTAGTACTTCATATTCTCTCTTTGATCATAAGTGCAATTGATCATAATTCTTTGCATGAATTCTCTCTTTCTCCGTGTCCTCATTATATTCATCTTTCAAGGGGGAGAATAAACTTAGGGGGAGCTTTAACTGCATTATTCTTCTTATGTTATGATAATGCCAAAGGGGGAGAAATAATGGACAAATTCTCTTGTGTAGTACTTCATATTCTCTTGTGTAGTACTTCATATTTTATGGTTATTTTTTGAATTGTCCAATTGATTTGTCATCATCAAAAAGGGGGAGATTGTTGAACCCCAGTTATGTTAATCATGTTTTGAAGATGATGAACAAATCATACTAATAGTTTGATAACAAGTGTGCAGAAAAACAGGTAGGTTCGGAGGCAAATGATCGTCCGAACAAAAACAACCACAAGAGCTTCGGACGATGGTAATCGTCCGACACAAAGAATTTGAAGCAAGTCTCGGACGAAGAACAGTGTCCGATCATATTCCAGTAGACTTTGCTTCGATCGGACGCATGTTCGGACGCATCCTCGGACGTCCGAAAGGATACCCTCAAAGAACGGACGCAGTGTCGGACACAAGGTTTAGCAGCGGCCGTCCGAACGGTCCAACGGCTAGTTTGTTCGGATGCACTCTTGCTGCATCGGCCGTCCGAAAGGTCCAACGGCTAGTTTTCCAGTAAACAGAAAATAGCCGTTGGGAAGTTGTTGAAAGCAGATATTTGGCAACTATAAATACCCCTAGGTCTGAATTAAGTAAGAAAAGACTTCTACATTGATTACAAACAATTCTTGAGCTATTTGGGAGAAATAGTGGGTACAGTTTTAAAGTGTTGTAATAGTGTAGGTAGTGTGAAAAGAGCTTAGAAGTGTAAAAGTTCTTCAAGTGTAAGAGTGGAGAGATAACAATTGTAACAAAGGGAGGTTGTGAGTGTAAAACTCTTGACTCAACTAAAGGAAATTAGTGTGAGCAAGAGTGATCCTCATTTGTGTACAAGAGATTATTGTCTCACCTACTTTGAAGAGACTTTTAGTGGTTGAACTTCAAGTTGTGAACTTGGTAGCTGCCTTATAAGAAGCTCTTTATAGTTGAAAGCTCCAAGCTTGAGAAGCTTGGGAGTTTGGTTTGATCCTCTTAATCTCAATATTCTTATTTGTTCTTTAAGTTTAAATTGTTGAATATCTATTATATTCATTTGTGCTTAAGTTTTCATTTGGTGCATAAAGTTTGAATTTCCATTAAGCACTTAAAAAGGATTGTTTTTAGATACAACCTAATTCACCCCCCCTCTTAGGTTGCTTTTGGGGCCAACATCTCTGACCCTTTGTCTAGTGGGTTCCTAATAGTTATATTTGGATCTAGTAGCCGAATTAACTTCATAAATCTATGAGCTATCTGTGTATCTGTTCTCTTATACACATCTGTTATGCATGTATTTGGACATGTTATAACGCATGTGAAGTATGCTTGTATGATTAATTAGTATATTGTAACCTACTCAATCCGGCAAAAAGGTATATGAACTGCTTACTGAGGTTGTGTTTTGCTCACCCCATTTAGTTAACATTTTGCAACATCTGAGAACAAGTACGATTTCAGTGAGGGATTCAAGTCTACTATTGGGCAGGGTTTGATTTAGATAGTGTTTAGCTTCTTGTACTTTCAAACTTGTAGTTGGTTCGGGTTTTGGCTTGCGTGCCAGATAAATATTTTGTATCTCTTTTTTTTTGTGTTTCTAGTATTTCATGTTAGATATAGTTCTGTTTCTGTAGTCTTGTACGCCTTGGCCTACCCAAGGGTACAGTGTGCCATGGTCCTAGATTTTGGGGTATGGTAAGAATTCCTACTCATAATTTGTGATGCTAATATAGAAAAAAAAAAATACGTAGGTAAGTAATTAATGAAGAAACAATACAGATTATGCAAATAAATCATACTATTAAATACTTTAAATATTGTTGGTATATATTGAGTTTAAATTTCATTTTGGAAACTAAAGTGGCAGCTGTTATAGTATTTGGCACAAAAAAAAAAAAATGGTTTAGACTAACTCTTGATGCCGTAAAAAAATTTCAACCAATGGTATGATGCATGCCCAAAATAGTTAAAAATAATCATTGCAAGACCTATATATAAAAATACTAGACATATAGGTAGAAAATAAGTAGGCAAATAATACAAAAGACAACATAATTATGCAAATAAAATTGTACTATTAAATATTCTAAAATAATTGCAGATATAGATTGTGTTATACTTCAACTTTTGAAATTACAATGCAATTTTTACACTATTTAACAACACAATAAAAATGTCGATTAAATATCTTGATAAACAATATAAGGAATTTAATAAAAAAAGAACACACAAAATAAAAAAAAAATTTACACACTTTTATTAGCTTTAATTTTGTTTATACATTTAATAAATACAAGTTTTAATTTCATAGTAAAATACTATATCAAAATATAATTTTAGAATTAATCATATTCTATACCATTCAAAATGAAAGGAAGAGTTCAAAATGTCAATGAAGTTCTGAAGTAAATATTATCATCATAAGGTTAAGAAACATGAAAAAATACAAATATATTCTTTATTTTGATATATAATTTACACAATATGTTAAAAAATTAATTGCGATAGAAATTATATAAATATTACGTGTTATTTTCAATATCGTTAGAACTACATATTTTTTATCAAAGTTGTGTGTATTTAAAATAAGATAAAGATTTTTTTTTATTAATGTTCTATAAATTTTAAAGCAAGATGAAAGAAAAACTTTTATATTTTCATCTTTTGATAATAATCTTAATATAATGTGTGATACCTGTCCATATTATAGAGAATATATTATTGCTCAAGTTTAATTAATCTGTTTGATTTGTTGTTTTTTCTTTACATTTTACTTAGGTTTAATTTTTTTATTTTTTGAAATTTTAATTAATTATTTTGTAATTATTACCATATGTTATTTGATCTCATGTAAATATTTTTCCTTAATAAAGAAATTTTAACACGCTTCATCTATAAAATAATGCTTGATATTTTTTAGTGATTTTATCTTTTAGTTATGATAAAGAATATATAGATATATCTAAAAAATTCCATATTATAGAAAAATCTTTATTTTTAAATGATCAACATTGGTGGAGTTTTTATAACAAATTATAACCTGAGAAGCTAAAAGAGAAATATAAACTATTTTGGATCGGAATTATCCACATTTTGTGCCAACAATATGAATGAAGAGTTCGAAATTCAAAGTTTCAATAGAATACTACAGCAATAATATCATAAGTTTAAGAAATATAAAAAAAATACCAATGTATTATCTATATGTATACACATTTATACAATTTGTTAATGAATTAGAAAGTAAAATTAATTGCGATAGAAATTTTTATAAAATCACACTTAAGTAATGTGTAATTTTGTTTATCTTTGGAACTATATATTTTTTCATTAGCACTATGTGTATTTTATAATAATATAATTGATTGTTTTCGTTAATATTCGGTGTATTTTAGAGCAACATAAAAAGAATAACTTATTTTTTTAATTTTTTATAATGATTTGAATATATTATATAATATCTATCAATAATATGGAGAACATATTAGTTTATTTAGATTTTAATTTTTAAAATATTTTTTCTTGATGTATTCATTCTTTACATTTTATTCAAAATCATTTTTTTCTTATTTTTTGAAATTAAACAAATTGTTTTGGTAATTATTATCTATATACCATTTGATTTTTGTAAATATTTTTCACTATTAAAAGAATTTCAATACTTCATAATAAAATGATGTGTGCTTTAACTAATCAAGTAATTGATTGTGTCGTTATAAAAAATCATAATCTAAGTGCCTAAAACAAAAATAATATCAAAAATAAGATGCAAATATAATTTTGTAAATAATTTTCCTTTCTTTAATTGATGACCTCCCCATGAAATCATGTGAAATCTCTCAAAAGAAAAGGGAAAAAAAAAAAAAAAAGCTTAGACTACAAGGCTAGAAGCATAGGCTACACGAGTTACTGCTACCGGATTGAATGCAATTTATTGGTTTGAAATTAATATATATACATTAACGGGAAATTCTTATATGAATTCAATTTATGGTATAATACTATGAATCTCTTGATCCATGTTAAGTTACGTCATCCAAGAAGTGATGTTCAAATGATGTGAGATGATGTGATTTAACATGAATTAAATGGTACAAGACAATGTGTCATAAATTTAGTTTATATAATAATAATAATAATAATACCTTAAAAAGATGATAATTATTTGTTATTATAATAATACTCTTATTAAAGCTATAAAGATTTACACGTTCCATCACATGACCAGGAAAATTGTGATTTGAAAAATTGTCAAAGTTTGTCAATAAGCATGGTCTACCGTGAAAGCAAATTTATGCGGTCTATTCTTGTAATTATTGAGCATTGGACGATCGAGCAGGCAACATTGTACAAAATTATTTAGGGCTTAAATATGTCATTTATTTCCCAATTGCTACCATATTACGCTAGAATTACTAGAAAATAAAAAAATATAGAGAAAAATTGACAATTGAAATCACTAGTTTTTTGCTTGTTAACTGAAACTTGGGAAAATCAAACTACAATAGTTTTTGGTGCAAAACATTTTGATTTTTCACAACAAAAACAACATTTCTATCATTTTTTTCCATCCTTTATAAACAGTGGCTACTTAATAGTTTTGGGGCTGAAACAAAACTCAAATTGAGGACTTTATCTTCTTAATAAAATTGATATAAATTCTTATTTAAAATTTAATTTTGTAACTTTTTGAAATGCAAAATTAAAATTTTTATAATTAGTTAACGTATATAATATTTCTTGATTTTAGGTAAAATTTTATTAAATTTAGTTTAGTGATGAATAACTTCTTTATACCAAAGAAATAGTTATAAGAACTGTTAGCATGACAACAAAATGCATCTTAGGTGGTAAAAAACTTCTAATATGAACTATTAGTATGAGTTAGAATCATTAAGGGGTTACATAGGTTATTGGAGTTTTGTCATACAATTTCTTTTAAAATATTTAATTGAAAAAAAATATAATTCATCAATATTAAGTTTTAAAGAACTTTTAACATTAGGACATGTCTCCTCCAATCTCTCATTTTCTAATGATCTTAAATTTCAATACAAAATCAAAAATAAAAAATATTTTATATATCTTAAATTGTTCAATTTACTTTGAAGTGAATAAATAGTTTCATCTATTATGCATAAGAAATAATCTTTTTAAAAGATTTTTATGAGTTACAAACAAGAAAAATATACCTATAAATAATATGATTTAATGAATTAAACTACAAAATAAAGAATAACCTAACTTATATATATATATTACAAAATTATATGTAAATGTTTCCCTTATTCTCTATCTAATACTTAATAAAATATCTGTTGCTATATATTCA
This sequence comes from Cinchona pubescens, assembly GCA_025175665.1. Classification (NCBI taxonomy): domain Eukaryota; kingdom Viridiplantae; phylum Streptophyta; class Magnoliopsida; order Gentianales; family Rubiaceae; genus Cinchona; species Cinchona pubescens. Next base: position 726,278 of record JANKKI010000353.1, read on the forward strand.
CCAATTTACCACTAAATACAAAGAACGAATTCTGATTGCGTTTTGTATAAAGATTACCAAATGTTATTAAATCTAAAATATTATAAAAAATTATAATATTGTGTAAAATATAAATACTTATTTTGAAATTCATCACAGTCCAACTTGTAATAGGTGTGTCCGAATAATGATAAATATTCTTATTCTTCTCTTTCTTCCTCATATTAAGACCTTCTAACAATTCAAATTTGGCCTTCTACATAAATGCCTCATTCTTCCCCCATTCTCTTTTCGATTTGAAGACATGTAAATCTTTCAATTTCATATTCAATTAATCCTGTTCCTTCTTACAATGGATTTTCTACAAAACTTTGGCCTCATATTTCATTCGCATATTTTGCAAGGTTGTCTTGTTCAATTCATGTTCCAAATCTTGTAGATGTGTGAAGGTAGTCTTTCTTGTCTGTAGTTAGTTTTTTCAACTTGATCCTTCTTCATGATGAGGCCAAGCCTCTAACTTTTTCAATTTGAGGACACGCTCTTCATGTGCAGGTTGAAGTAAACAGAAACCAAAATAAAAATGGGACAACATTATCATATACCACCAATTCTTGGGTTGAGATTCACCTGACCACCTGCCTTCTCTATATCAATACTAGAATCAGCTGTAGCCCACTAACAGTAGTAGTAGCAGTAGCAGTAGAAGCGGAAACCACTTCCTCAAACTCTTTTATCCATAGAAGCTACTAATTTTTCTCCATGCAGCTTTTACCTCCACTATTAGACCCTTTTACATTAGACCCACCAAAAAATATAGTTGTACTAAGTTTCGTAACATCGCTATTACAGCTTTCCTTCAAGATTCTAATGTCACTTTCTCCTCTAATTTTTCAACATCCTCTAGCCCCATACCTGTAGTGAAAGGTAGAAATCTTTAGTACTGAAAGGCATAAACAGCAGGTCAATAGTATCAATCTCAAAACTCGTTGAATGTTAGGATAGAAGCAAGCCTATATATGCAAAATTTATGGTCTGACTGGTTGTTTTAGACAAGTTTTGAAAAAACTTACTGTATTAATAGGGATAAAGTTAACATTTTCTAGCTATATTACCTCCACTATTAGACCCTCCGCCAAAAAATATAGTTGTACTAAGTTTCGTAAGTTTCGTAACATCGCTATTACAGCTTTGCCTCAAGATTCTAATGTCACTTTCTCCTCTAATTTTTCAACATCCTCTAGCGCCATACCTGTAGCGAAGTAAGTAAAAATCTTTAGTACTGAAAGGCATAAACAGCAGGTCAAGATTAGCAATCTCAAAACTCGTTGAATTAGGATAGAAGCAAGCCTATATATGCAAAATTTATGGTCTGATTGGGTGTTTTAGACAAGTTTCGAAAAGACTTACTGTATTAGTAGGGATAAAGTTCACATTTTCTAGCTATATTGAGATATGATGGCAATGTTAACTTATGCTAAAGTGCAAAGCCAAATTTCACATCCATAAAACTTGTTCGAACTAGGGCTACAAGCGAGTTAAGTAGCTCACGAGCTGCTTGGCTCCAGTTCGATATTGACCGAGCTCCAACCAAGTTCAAATAACTCGATTCATTGTTCGAGCTCGAACTCGAGTCTTTATGTATGAGACTCGAGTGTTTGCAAGCTGCTCAATATATATGTATAATAACTTAGATATAGTTCATCCAAACTTACGGAAAGTTCAGATGAACCCTCTAAACCTTCCACCTGTTGCTTCGTTTTTTCTTTTTTCTTTTTTTGAGGACAAAATGTTCCCAATAATTATGAGGATGAGGGGATGAGGAGAAAGAGGTTGCAGAAAGAGGAAAGGGCTAGGAGGAGGGAAGATAGAAAAGGGGAAGGAGGTAGAGAGCTACACCGGAGGAAGGTGGGAAGAGGAAGAAGGAAGGAGTTGCAGGGATATAGGGACGAATAGGGGGGCTACGGGAAGGGAAGGGGAAGGGAGGAGGTTAATATAGGGAAGATTGGTTGTCGGGAGGTAAGGGTGGATAATATAGATGGGAATGCGCGGGAGATTACTAAAGAGGGGATAATAAGGGGTGCCGGATGGTTACGGAAAGGGTTGAGGGATAGAGTTGGAAGGAAAGTAGGGTTAGGGATGCTAAATTGTACTATTTGTATTGGGTGTTATAAATCACTGTTGTTCGAATGTATCCAATGATACATTAATTAGTCTGAAATGTGTGTATGCGTGTGTATGTACGTATGTATATATATATCTCTCATACTATATATATAGTGTGAAATGTTTATTATATCCCTTATTTAATAATATATAATTTTATTAATTAAGCTCGAATAGGCTCAAGTTAGAACTTGATTAATACTTGCTGAACAACTCGAGCTTACCAAAAATTGTCAAACTCGAAGTTGAGCTCAAACATGGGGTGTTTGACCTCGACTCGATTCGTTTACATTCCTAGTTCTAACATAACCTCATTTATCGATTTGTGTGCTGAGCCGAAAGCCCGAGCAGGGCCAAGCCCATGATTGCTTGTCACGGGCCGATCTGTGATGACTTGCGGACCTAGCCTTAACACTGTTACGGGTGGTATAACAGACCTCGTTGGCTAGGTCCCCAAGCTGAGACGAGCTGGCTCTCCAATTTATCTAGATTGTATAAGATTTTAAAATTATTTTTTCGAGACATTTAAATTTTTACTTATTAATTATTATTTTAAAATTAATAACTTATTAATTTAAAATCATTTACTTATTATTCATTAGTAATTTATTAAATTATAACTCATTAATTGTTCGAATTACTACTTACTAGTTAATAATAGTACTTTATTAATCAAAATTGGTACTTATATATTAGACCAAGTTATTAATAATTAAAGTTCAAAGTCCAAACTAATACTTATTATTCGAAACTAAAGTTCTTAGTTAATACTCAAAAACCAAAGTTCAAAATTAGTTATTAGTATTTTATTATTCCAAATTGGTACTTATTTGACCAAGTTATTTCTTGCTTGTATAAGTCAATACTTATTAATTATTAATATAACTTATTATTTGTTAATCATATAGTAAAAATATTTAATTAGAAAAAAAATCACCTTGCTTACCCAAATTTTATTGGCATAGACCCCTACCATGTATATTAATATTATAAAAAATGGTACAAGGAGGGGGATATTGAACCTTACCTCCAAATCATTACAAGTTATAAAACTAATCTAAGAATTTAAATAAAATTAATAAGCTATTTACTACATACATAAGGAGGGGGGACATAGAACCTTAGCTTTAAACAAAAAATTATTAAACATTTAAATCCTATGTATACTATATATCAATTTGGTGAACTACTACTATCCTCATCTTCGTCGATATCTTGCACCATTAATCCTTGTTTTCTTTCTTCAATGTGTAACCAATCCTTTAAGCACACCAACATTTCCAAAGTTGCAGGTGTCATTCAAGCCCTTCTATCATTTAAAACTCTTTCACCTGCACTAAAAGCACTTTTCGATGCAACCATAGAAACCAGAATTGTGGCGCATTAACAAATCTCGAGCAATTTGAGATACAATAGGATATTGACATTTATGTTTTCGCCACCAAGAAAGAATATCAACATTGGGATTGAACTCGTCGTCTCCTGTATGTAGTGGATCACTTAAATATTGAGTTACTTCATTAGTATTTTAAATTCTCGATCTTTTTGAAGGAAAGAGTAGTTGGTGAGCATCAAAATGTGTTCTAAATTTATATGAGGCATAGCATATTGTGAATTTGATATAGATAAACTAGAAGATGCACCTTGTTGCGTGGGGGAGTTTTGTTTGTAACTTTCATATAATTCGTCAAAGATTTTTTTAGTAGTTTCTATGAGTAACTGTTTGTTTATGGTATCTGTGGTACTATGATTATTAAAATATTCAATGAAAACATTTAACTTATACAATTTATTACGTGGATCAATAACACATGCCAAATAATACAACAATGAAATATTTTCCTAATACTTGTCAAATTTTTCTTCCATTTCGTTAATCACATCATCAGAAAAACTCATTCATTTTATGATTAAAAAAACAACTTTATTAACACTTAGTTCAGGTAAAACAACATGAGAGGAAGGTCTATAAGGTAGCGGAGAACAAGTTTGTAGCATACTCAAATTGCTTTAAAATTTTTACCATTGTTTTAGCTCGATTAAAATCCTCCTCGCCCAAATAAGTTGCATTAACTGAACCAATGTTCTCGTTGTAAAATTCGGAAAATAATTTTTCAAAACCAAAAGTACTTGATAACATATGACAAGTAGAATTCCACCTAGTGGGTACATCTATTAAAAAATGTTTAGGTTTCATGCCATTTTCTAAACAAAGTCGTTTAAAATCTTGTTGACGAACAGTAGATGAACGGATAAAATAAATAACAGTTCTAATTGGACTAATAATATCATCAACTATTGTTAAACCATCTTGAACACAAATATTAAGTACATGACATGCACATCTATTATGAAATAATTCACCACCTAAAATAGGTTTGACAACATCTAATTTAATATAGGCACGCTTGCAGTATTATTTGAGGCATTATCAAAAGAAATGGATTTAACTTTTTCAAGCAAACCATATTCACGGGCACAATTAGTAATCAACCTTGTAATTTGGGGGCCATTGTGAAGGTGTCCAAAAATTTAAAAACTAATAATTCGCTTTTGTAAATGCCAATCTACATCTATCCAATGTGCAGTGATACAAAATAATTTTCATTTGTGATTGCTTTCGAAGAATCAGCAGTAAAGACAACTTTACAATTAGTCGATGCAATAGTAGCTATCAATTCATTTTTCTTTTCCCTATACATTCTTTTAATATCACTTCTCAAAGTAATTCTAGGAAACTTTTTAAATTGTGGGTTCACGGCTTAGTGCATGTATTGTTCTAAATTGGAACTTTCACTCAAAATAAAAGGCAATTCATCTCTAACTATCCATTTAGCCATTTCCTCTCTATTTTTTTCATGTGAATATTTAAAATTTTTCGTTACCATATCTTGTGTCGTGGTGTGAATTTGTGTTTGAATCATTTTTTATTTTTCTTGAGATTCACTATGTTTTTTACTAATGTGCCTATTAAGTGTTCCAGTTCTTCCCCTTTTTTTGTACTTAAATGATATAGGTGGAACACATAATTTACAAGTAGCAGTCTCATTTTCTTCATCTCTTTCAAAAAATTCCCAAACGAGAGTAGTAGTGGGTTGTTTAGTAGGTGCTTGTTCATTTTGGTTATCTATATCATCTTAAATCAACAAATATTTTAGGACCATCTAGTAGGATTTGGGGTGCTTGTGATCCTTGTTCCATTTTCTTGTAATGGAAAAAAATTTTAAATAAAGAAACAAATAAAGTGGTATTATGAAAACTAAAGATGCAAGCTACTAAATTTTCAAATAAAGAATATAACAAAACAATAATAAAGAAAAAAAAATAAGATAGTTGATAAAGACAATTAATAAATTAAGAAGTATGAAAAAATCAACTTGAAAATTGAAATGTTGAATTTCAATTTATCAATTACACTTGAGTACTTGAACTCCACTTGAGCACTTCACTACTTGAATTTTGGATAAATATCCAAATCTTCAATTGAGTTCTCAACTTAAGAGTAATTTTAAATTTCCAAAATACTATATATTATAATTTAAGTAGTATGAAAGAAATTATAATAGCACTTGGAGATAGAGTTAGAGAGTAAAAAGAGGAAATAAGAGAAAGTAGAGGGAAATTGTTGTGTGATTTATTGGGAAAATTGTGTGGTATTTATAGAAAAAAATTCCAACATTACCCCCAAAAACTAGCTATTTTATAGTTGTTGGATGGATAAAACTGTCATTAATAGCTTTTTTAAAAAAAATATAAAATAAAATAAATTGCAACGGTCGGCCCGCGAGCCAAACCCGGGGGCTAAGCCCGTTGCAGGTTCGGGCCGGGTCAACTAGCTGAACCATTGACAACGAGATCACGGTTCAAGGGCCGGGCCGCCTGGCTGGCACTCCATGGCCCAGGTCCAGCCCTATTCCCGGTCCCGTGGGCCTAGCTCGGGTTGCTACAGTAACTATCGGGCTTGGCCAACAGGTTTGCCCGGCCCACTACCACCTCTACCTATGCCTCAATTTATAAATTGGTCCAGAAACTGACATGGATATAGGACATAACATTTACACTATAACCCTAAATCGAAAAAACACATCAACAATATAGGAGTTCTCAGGCAAAAATAAAGTGGCATCTTTTAACTAATCAAGACCACAAGTCTTACTTGTACACCTCCACAGCGGGGAAGAACTAATACATCAAAAAGAGATTTTGTTAAATCATGCTAGAAGAAAATTGGCATAGAAAGGGACTAATTCTATTTTGTGCATCTCAACTTATACTCAATTCTCACTTTGTATTTCGAATTTTAGTTTTGGACACTTTGCACTCCTAATTTTCGAATTTGACCCACTTTAACCCATTTTTTAACATCGTAAAAAAAAACTTAACGGAACTAAACTATGTAGTACAAAATGAGAATTGAGTATAAGTCGAGGGGTATAATTGGAATAGAATTAGTCCAATATATTGTGTAAATTTTCAATATATTTTATACTCTAATGTAAAATAAATGCATAAATATTAACATGAACTAAATCTTTTTTTTTTTTTACAATTAAAAAAAAACTACAAAAATTGAAGTTTTTATATATAAATTTTTGAACTTATAAAATAATATCAAGACCTAGATCCGGGTCCAAATTCGACAAGGTCTAACGGATTTGGATATGAATCTCATTTTATAAACCTAAAAGGTATCCGGATTCGGATCCCAATCTAATAATATTAAATAAATCCGGGTCTAGATATGCAAAATTTGGCCAAGATCCGAGCCGTTTACAAGCCGAATTAGAGGCTCAACTTCAATTATTACCCAAAAAGTTTACAAAACAAAAATGCAAATAGAAAAGTAGCAATTGTGAAGAATTTTCACGAAAATTTTTATTTTGGATTGAAACAATTTCTTGGCATGCCTATTAATTTTATATGATTTAGAACTAACTTACGAGATCGATTAGATAAAATAATACATGGGACTTGATGAGTCGATGATAAAATAATACTCACCTAATATGATTTCAAGACTTAAAGATTACAAGAAAATAGACAGTTTGACCAAAATATACTGTATAATCTTTTAAAATTAAAAGAATGCTTTTATAAACAGAATTGTTGATTTCCCCAATATTAGTTCTAGAAATAAAGAAATCAAACGGAGAAAAGAAAAGGTAACAGACCGAACATGTGGAAAAGATTTTGTTTCAAGTAATTAGTCTCTGGAATCTGGACGAAATCTTATTCTTCATTGGTACTGTTGTCTTCACCATTATTAGCATTAGCGTACAGCAATGGTACTCTTGAAATAATTATGTGTACTAGCTAGGCATAGGTGGTTGGTATTATAATTAACGAATTAAAGCTTCACAAACACACAAAAAAGGCTCAATAAAAATCAATAGGAATTCTTTTGCGGCATTCCGCATCCGCAATGGGGGAGAGGCTTTATTTTTTAAACCGATTGCACCACCACGACTTTGAACCGTATACAATATCGGAAGATTGAATGTGAGCTTGAAGAGAGAGAATGTAATTGAAGTTTAGCAATGATCAAAAAAGAACAAAACTTTCTCTAAGAATAAAAGAAAAATAGAAACTTAAAAGGGCTCTTCTCTTAAGCACCTAAGTATATATATATATATATATACACAAACAAACAAAAAAGTTAAGTTTGTTGGAAATTTATTGCCCTAAATAAAAAGTAGTATAGCTGCATGCTTTTTCTTGAAGAAAGGCTTGGTTATCGCATACAGATGGGAAATGGAACGAAACTTCCTTTTTCTAATTAATTTCTTCCCACAAACATCTAAATATTCTGCCGTCCTACCGACAGCGGCGCCGGAGGAAGATGAGATCTCTTGATGACCCGTTGAGGCAATACTAGAATTAATTATGACGCGACTTTCTGCAGCTTCATCATATTTATGCATCAAATGATTATCAAAACTGTTGGCTTTGACAGTTTTCGCTGCTGCTATGATCTGCTGCTGAATTTCCGCTGAGTTGAATCAACTGATAAGCCGCAACCAGTTCAGGCTCTGTTACCTCGGCCGGGGCCAGCCCATAATAATCTTGATCTGATTGATCATCCGGCGGGCTTTCTTCACTCTTAATTTGTCCGGCGGATTTTAATTTCTTGATCATCACTTTGATTGCTAGCTAAGATTTTCTGAAGGAGTTGAGATGATATTTATGCTTAAAAATACAGGTGTAAGATTTGATTTGCGATCGAGAGAGGGATCAGAGGAATTTTCTGTGGTATGGTATGTTCTTAAGCGACACACTACTCGGTTTTCCTTTGCTTTTATAGGCTGTTGATATCACCGCCTTACTTTCTTATAACATAGACTACAAGGAACCACAACCGACTCTTTTATGTATAAATATAAGAAAATTCTACAGTTTTTTTTAGAAAATTATTTTTTTAATTTTAAAAATTTATATAATACAAATTTTTAAAACATATGGTATTATATTATACAAACATTTAAAGTATAAAAGAATAGTTCTCTAACATAAACCGTAGAATTTTTTATATATATATAACAGAAAATGATTCAAATGTTGTAAAATCAAAATCGCTTGTCAATATTATCTTTACCGGACAAATATAATATTGAATTATCAACACCTCATTTTAGTTATTCAATCGAATTTCGTTTTTTTTCTTTTTTGAATTTCTATGACTTAGTATAGATTGATTTTAGCAAGTAATTTTAAATTATAGTCTTGTAAATAAGTAATTTGTTCACAAAATTCATAATATCCCGTCAACATATGATCATAATCGTTAATTTAAATCCATTTCAAATCTACAAAATACAAAGTAAACGAAATTGTATATGAAAATATTTAGATAGACTCAATTTTAATTTTAATTATAAATTTTGTGACCATAATTAAATTTTATATAATCTTTCTTATATTAAATGATGTCACTTATTTTATATCACTGAATCAACAAATGAAGTTAAACGAACATGAAATAGAGTCTTTTCAAGTATATATGTTGCGTTTGACTGCTTAAATTTTGGCTACTTTTTGTTGCAGTAGAAATAGAATTTTAAGGCTAGAAAATGAGTCAAGGCGGTTAATTGTCATTGGACTATATGTTCTACGTCTGACCTTAAGAATGAAATTATACAATTGTTGGCCCAATAATGTCCGACATCAGAGGATTCTAATTCTTTTTATTTTATGTTCTTCTTTCTCTGAAATTACTTACACAGCCTCTGAGATTTGTTTAAATTGCAAAAATCAATCCTTTTATTCCACGAAATACAGTAACCTACCTTATTTTTGTTCTGTGCAATTGTTTTTCACTCTTGGAATTGTATACACACAATTTTTGCTTTTAAAAAAAGATTTTGATTGTCTTTTTACATAAGGTTTATTAAAAGTCAAATTTGTAGTTTAATTAAAATAAAAAAAAAATCCCATCTAGCTTTCAAGTGCTATTATCCCATAATAGCTTTCCAGTGCTATTCATTAATACGGCCTTTGTAATTAAAATATCAAGATCAATGGGTCATATTCAGGACAAATTCCCACCAGTAAGATGTTGATTGAGCAAAATACCCATGATAACCACTATTTCAAAAATCTGTTCCCATTGCTAAACTAATCCTCTTTACACAAAAAAAAAAGGTAGATGTAATTGTAAGGCTGACTAAGCCGATATTTTAGAATGGTACAATTTCTATTGGCAACTGAAATGTGGTAAAAGACTCACTTCAGATTCCTCCCTCCCACCAACCCCAATCGCCGCCGCAACATTAGAGAGGACAATGAATCACAGAAACGTCAGAAGCAAAGCGCATGACTAAGAGCCACCAGAGGTGCAGCTATGGGGGTTTTATCATGTTGAGCCAAGCTTGAAGCTCAACAAGTTATAGCCATATTCTTTGGTACCTTTGGACCAGCACCAACAAAATCTCCGGGCATATTTTAGCAGACTAATGAGACCATCATTAAGTCCACCATTCTCCATCCATCAAAAGTTATGATATCAAACTGCAATATCTGCGTAAACATGGCACACTTGATCAATGAGGGATTATTGAATTCAATGGGCAGAAGAACTCAAATCTGTATTATTTGAAAAGAAGGATATGAAGTATTAGCAAACATTGATAACAAACACAGAGCACCTCAGGTAAAAAAAGAAATCGAAAAGGCATGCAGTTGAAGGTGTCCACAACTGGTTATGAGAAAAATGATACAGAATGCTAACCTAGCTACAAAGCAGTTCAGGAGAATTAAACTTCACATTTCAACAAGACTATTAAATTACCTGTACAGGATGCCGATGCTATTCTCGTCCATCAACATTATTGTCTATGTCCCTATCCATTCTTCAATTTGGTGTCTGCAACAAAAACATATTGCAGATTATTATCAGTAGTGAAGAAATAAAATTTCCAACATAGTGAAGACAGCTAATAATAGCTATATTGTATTGATTGCACCAAGAAATTCTCCAGTATATTAATTCATCTAAACAGCAGATGCTTGCCAATATACTCTAAAATGGCGCTTAATAAACCATAACAATTTCATAATCTTCGTATTCATGTAATATCAATTTTCACAAAGTAAATGCTGCCATATACCAAAAGGGTTAGCCAGTCAGGTTTCCATGGGTGAGGGTTCTATGAGGCATAGACAATTCAAACTCTTTGGAACTATTTGGCAACCTGTCCAGTACTTTAACTAAAGATACTACAACTGTAGAACAGAGCGGGGGTATATTAAAGAGGAAATATACAGTCAGATTTTCAGTAGGCAAGGTGTTGTGAAGGATTGGTTATCTGCTAACAAACAACTATATGCTTAGTTGTTCACTTATATGAACCTTAGCAAACGACAATGTCCAAGGGACAGCTGCAAAGGGCCAAGAAGTGATTCCTGAATCTAATGCAAAGAGACGATTTAATAAGCTATTTCAGATTATTGCACCAGCAAGTCATTATAAGACAATGAAAAGTGAAACTCAAAAACCAAACTGAATATAAAAGGAAGAATACTATGGGACTTGAGAGCGCCCGCATGTGTAAATAAAAGTGATGGACCAGAAAACATAAGGTAAAAGATATACAAATGATTGTGTACAAACAAAAGAGAGGTTTAAGAAACATGCTAATACAACTTCCAGTCGCATCCTTTACGTGATATAGATAGATAGCTATCACTAATGCATTTAGCTCTAGCAGATGTTATCCCAGACCTATAACTTGGGTATGTCCTACTAATTTCACAACTTGGACTAAGAGTATTCCATTACAATTAACAAAGAAAAAGATTCAAAATTTCAGAAGAAACATGCTAATACAACTTCCAGTCGCATCCTTTAAGTGATATAGATAGATAGCTATCACTAATGCATTTAGCTCTAGCAGGTGTTATCCCAGACCAATAACTTGGGTATGTCCTACTAATTTCACAACTTGGACTAAGAGTATTCCATTACAATTAACAAAGAAAAAGATTCAAAATTTCAGAAGCGTTATTTTGACATGTCTAATCAAGAGATATTGCTACAAACATTGGCAGCAGGGTACAAATTGAACATAAAAGGCATATATACAGCAAGTTCAAAAGCAATCAGAAACTGACTGCTACAAACAAATTGCTTAGATCTTCGAAGATTAAAGTATATACCAAAAGAAGCAATATTTCCTGGATGTCATATTCGGAAGTTAGGGCTGGTATCTTTAAAAAAATAAAAATAGAAAACTCAATAAAGAATCATGCTCACCCCACAGATGTATAACTCTAGGATTCTGAAACTATTTTCCTCAAGATTGAAGCTGATGGAGAATGGACCAAAGGCAGCCAAACGACTCCCGAGGACACAACAGGCCCAGATAACCAACTTCAATCAAACAGCCACTGGAATACCCATATTTGCCCTGACAGGCTCAGGCTGCCTGGAAGATGACAAACCTGACTGCAATCCCTCAGATGTAGCTTTCTTTATTCTGTAGGCTTCATTCACCATTCCTGCCTTCAGAAGGCAAGATATCCAAAGAGTTTACAGTAATCTTATCAGGGGCACAACCTACCACTGACATCTGATTGAAGATGTTAATTGCGTCATACATTCTTCCTTTCATACAATGCCCTAAAATAAGAATGGTAAATGTGTATTTATCTGGAACACATTTGTTTGCCTCCATTTCTGAAACAATTGCATTTGCCTCATCAACGTTGCCTGCCTTACAGAACCCATCAATCACAGTGTTGTAAATGAAAGCTTTGGGGACAATATCATCTCTCCACAGTAACTGCTTCAACAGACCACGAGCCTCGTTTATTCTATTCTCCTTGCACAAAGCACCAATAACAACAGAGAAAGTATATACATTGGGAAACAGCATTTTTGAATTCATTTCATCCCAGAGCTTCAAGCCCTCGTCCAACTCTCCAACCTGACAATGACCACTGATGAGAGATGTAAAAGTAATTACGTCAGGGTTACAATTAAGCGTACCCATCTTCTCAAACATTTTCAATGCTGAAACCTACTTGTATCTCACCTGACTTTCCAAATCCATCAATAAGAACATTGAAAGTAATCAAATTTGGTCTAATCCCATGATGAATCATCTCATCCAAAAGATTCACAGCCTCCTCTGTCTGTCCCAACTTGCATAAACCAGATATAATTGAAGTATATGTTACAACATCAGGTGCAATCCCAACTTGTGATTGAATCTCTCTAAATAACTCTAGTGCTCTATCCACATTACCAACCGTGCATAAACCGTTAACAAGAGAATTATATGTTATCATATCAGGCAAACAACCAAAACTGCCCATATCATCAAAAAACTCAAAGGCCTTATCAACCTGTCGACCCTTACACAATCCTCGAATCACAATATTAAAGCTACAAGTATCTGGACAAAAGCCCCTTAACCTCAAGATATGACCTTGAAAAAATTGAACAGCCTCTTCTACTCTATTTTGATTCACTAACATACTTAAAAAAGTATTATGTACAAAAGAACTAACAACCCTTTCTTTCTCACTACTTAATCGAGCCTGAGAAATCAAAATTTCTTCAACAATCCTAAACTTGTCCGCATTACCAAAAGCAGAAACCAAAAATTCTAAAACCGGATTATCGAGTACAATTCCATCAGTATTCATGTATTCAAACAATAATTTACCCAAATCAAAAAGACCCATTTGACAAAGTGATCTCAAAAGCAAATTAAAAGACGAAACGGAATGAATAAGGCTCAAATTCAGCCGTGTGAACTGAAAAAACTCAAATGCTAATCTGGGGCTGCTGAAATGATTATTAATGTGTTGAATAACAAAAAAAGTAATAGAAGGATTCAAATGTTCCCGAAAATAATCTGAGCTGAAAATAGATAACTTTTCACAAACAGATAGAGTGCATACTACTTTGACGAACCAAATGGTCTCGGCTTTGTGAAGATGCGATTCAAATTGTGCAGAGGGAGCGCGAAAACAACGAGTAATGGATTTCAAGGCAATCTTTTTGGACGCTCTTTGGATCCACATAGGGCATTATTCCCAGTGGTGATGAGTATGTGGAAATGGGCGTCTTTTTTTGAACTTTATATTTTTCTTGAAGAAAACCCAGATTTCTTTATGCCATATTTTTGTAGGATTAGGGAAGATTTAGGGTTTAAGAAGTGGGAAATTTGGGAAATGAAGGTGGGGTCAATTGATCTGTATTGTTAGGGTGGGGTAAGAAAGAGGAGGCGTCCGGCCAAGATTTCCATTCACCATTTCACCTTAGCTTGGTAATGGTTTGATTCGTTGGAACCAGGGAACCAATAGGACAGACACTGAGGGTAAACATGGGAATTCCTTGATTTTACTATAATTAATATGTTTTTTTTTTTTAATATGAAAATCCAGGATCAAATATAGTCTAATAATTCAGAATGAGAACTATTATTCCCGGTATGAAAATAAAAATTTTATGGACTCTTTTCATTAATATCTCTCGTTCTTCTTTTTCACCACTTCTTATGTGTTTTGTAGTAGCCCTTTACCTATATGACTGACTTTTTTTTGGCACTTTTTGTATCAAAGGTGTACGATGATAAATTAATCAGCTACCTCCAAGCAAATAAATCATCATAGTACAAGATTAAGTTAACCTAATTTAAGCTGTTTGGATGGGCAAATATAGACATGATAGGAGTTGGGCCTTAAATTTCATGCCATTATCTACTTATATTGTTTAGTAAATTACAAAAGTAACCCTTGACTTTGAGGTTCTTATACCTTAATCCTGCACAAAAGAAAATACTGGATTCATATTCATCAGATTTTGTTATAATTAAGCTGGAGATTATAAACATGTTATCTTTTATATTCAAATCAATATCCTTATTAATTCAGCTCATGTAAAGTATAGACAAATGTTAAGAAACCCTTAGTTATTGCTACTTGGTATAGTGGATGTGAATTGTGTACATCATCCTCATTATTTATTCGAAGGATCAGAATGAGAAAATGGAAATTATTCATACACTTTAGATTATTAGTTACATTTTAGTTCTTACTTGTGAATTGGAATCTTATCTCCTACTGCAAATATTGTAGATTCATAATAAATTTAGCTATTTTTCTCAAAAAAAAAAAAGGGAAATGACAAAGAACATTTTTGTAATTTTAAAGATTAATTATTTGTATAATTGTATCCAATATAAAGCAATTTGTGGTAAACGATTTAGAATAATCACCGTAAATTATTAAAATATAATATATTAGTGATTTGTCTTTGTCTTCTATAAAATAAAATAAAAAAAGTAACCTTCTATCTTCTTAAACGTTTATTTACCCAAAAATAAAATAAAATATCTGGTGTGTATTTACCAAATTGTGCAGGCAACATTCGGACCAGCCTCTGGGCAAAATTGGAAACAAATTATACAAATTCTTTTATTCATTGCTGGAAGACATTGGCTTACGTGTATGCACATAGCCCAGGGAGAAGCTGACGTGGTCAAAAGAAGCCCCTCCAACGGCTGAGATTTCGTCTGCATCTTTGCCATATCCGTAGAGGGTAGCCGTCGAAGTCACCCGGGAAATTTTCGGAATCTGCAGTCGTCGCCGGTCCATCCTTGTCTATGAATGAGAGCTCGTTCTTTCTAACAGAACCTAATTCTGAGTCCGTAACCACCACACGAGTCCTCCACGCCGGGAAGTCATCGGAACATCGTTTTCTGATTATTCCGACGCCGTATTGGTCATGTCTAGGGTGAATAGAGAGGAATCGGTGGGAGCAAAAAAATGTGAAGGATTTTCCGGTCAGGACTTCGTATATGAGGTCGGAAGTGGAAATGCCATTGCTGAAGACGTTGTAGCCGCTGGCTCTGAGTACATTTAGCATCGAATCTACCTCGTCGTTTCCACCGCTAATACACTACTGTCGTTTCCACCGCTGTGACGACTGTGGTGATGGTGAGGCTGAAGAGGAGGAACGTGACGGCGAAGAGACGGAGATTGGTGGCCATTTTTTTCGGAGAGGTTGGTTTGATTTTGGCGGGTTTTTTCTTGGTAAGTTTCTAGACAGTTGGAGGCGGTTTTTTTTTTAGGGGAAGTAAGGCCCAAATAGGTATTGGGCTTTAGCGATTTCTTTTTTGAAGAAAAGGCTACATCATTTTAAATCTTTGGAATGTACGAGTGTGGACGGAGGACTTTGGGCTTAATTAACCAGGTGGAGAAAAATAAAAATAACATATAAAGCCCAAAAGTCCAGTTGTTTTGAGACAATTCAAGCCTTCTCCATTCCTAACTTTTTTTAGTCCACCAAAAAAATAAAAAATAAAAAATAAAAAAATACAAGAAATGGGAAATGGAAATAGGGTCCGACAAACACATTATGAATTATGGAAAAACATACTCTGATCAAAATTTTCAAGACGACATCACTCCTAATATACCTATTCATCTCTAAAATTTCTCTTCTGCCTTTCCCATTTATAGATGTCAAGTAGGATTCTAATTGTATTAGTTTGTATATCTAATTTAAAATGTGTCGGTTAGTATATTAATACTGCAAAATTATTAGAGCTATGAGGTTCCCTTTTTCTAAGAAATACAGTGCTTAAACAAAAGTCTAGCAAAGCGAGGTAATGCCTAGAACATTTTGTTAATAGCACTTGCTTACATTATCATTTTTTCAAGGCAAACTTCTTTGCAAATCTTTTTTTAGGCATTTATGTTTTTTGATCGATAATTTTTTTTGTAGCAATACGTACCCAAAAAAAAAAATTATCAATTTAAATTTTTAACCCGAATAATCCGAAAATCCAAGTAAACCCGTCTTAATAATACATCTAGTTGGATATTACTTAGGATCTTATCCAAGTTGGATTTATATTTAGTTTTATTTTTTTAACTATCGAAAACCTGACTCATGAACATCCGGAAGTGTGACCGATTCTAATTATAAATTAAGGAGTCAATTTCGATCTATTTTATTTATTTTTGACTATTGCAACTTGCGATAATTACTACGTTGGTATCAGGCGAAGGAAACAACCGGCACTAAATCATTCCAAGGAGATGAAGACACAAGACTAGTGAGCAAATTGGCCGGGGAAAGAAGGAAAATATTTACGTAATTCGTTTTATAATTTTATTTATAGATTTTGTGATATAAATTATATCATATAAAATAAATAATATTAATTAATATAAGTAAAATTTTATAAAATTTAATTTTAATCATAATATTTATTGATAAAGATCAAAATCGAATTTATTTAAATATTTAAAATAATAATAATAAAAAAAGTAGCGAAAAAGAAGTGCCAACTACGACAACTATATTAATTAATAACCCTTTTATTTAATCCTTGAAACATCTTCCACAAAACGACACAAGCTGATGCAGATACTTAAAAACAAACAAAAAGCATTAAAGTAAAGCCTGAGAATAAGATGCATGCATGCATGATTTTACTCATAGACTCTCAATTAAACACGACATTTACTACGACTACATCAAAGAGCACGCAAATTCATCATGACCGTACATCAGAAGGATCTTATGGCCAAACCCCAAAATCACACTTCTTTCACGCCTTTTTTTTTTTCCCTTGATTCTAGAGAAGTAGTATTGAATCAAATACAAAGACAAATTTTAAAATATTCGCTTAACACATTAACTACTGGGTTTTCATTTTATTTTATTACGTATACATTCTTTTCAATAAAATACTATAGTACTGAAAAATTTAAAAATACATCCAAAAAAAACTCTATCCGAAATTTCAGGTGATATCTGATCGTTCGGGCTAATCAGTTAAACAGACCCTCAATCTATTTAGATTAGGGTTAAATACACTGAATTCTCTTTAATTACACCCTAAATTACATTTTTTCCCTTATACTTATTTTATATATTCACTTAATCCTTCTTTCATATTGTTGGACAAAAGTACGGCTGCTAGTTTAACTATTTTTTTCTCTTTTTTTCCCTCTTATTTTTTCTCTTTTTATTCTTTTTCTTCTTTTACCTGTTTCTTTCTTTCTTTGTTTAATTCTTTTTTATCCCTCTTCTACCACCATTAACTACATCATTCGTTATGCTGTAAATAATTATACACACAAATTAAATTATTTTAAATTTTTAACTAATTCTTTATTTTCGCTATACCATGTTTATTTGTTAATTCTATTATAACAAGATATATATATATATATATATATGTGTGTGTGTGTGTGTGTGTGTGTTAAAATAGCATATTAAATCTAAAATTAAAATATAAAAATGTATAAACAAGGTGGACTTATAATTAGTCAACTATAAATATATAAAATAAAAAATAAATCAATCAACTAATAATATTTTGTATTTTTTTTTACACTGTCAAAATCCCTATTGTTATTGTGATCTATGTATTTTTTATTTTAGATAACTAATATTTGATGAGATAGAACTCAAACTTTTTGAATTACTAAAACTTTAATTTCTTTATAGATAAATATGTATACTTAGATAATTTAATTACTTGTTCAAATTTGCCTTGCAATGTAGCGACATATATTCTATTGTGAATGAAATTGTAATAAATTAACAATAATGAAATATAACAAACAAACAAGCTAAAAAAAATTAGTTAAAATAAATTTAAAAAATAATATAAGAAATAAAGTAGCTAGTAGCTTGAGAAGAGGAAGGGAAAAAAAAAAGGAAACAAAAGAAAAAGAGAAAATTAATAAGGAAAAAAGATAAACTAAATAATTAACATAATAGGGTTATTCGGGTTCAAAAGTATCAAGAATAGGTTAAGTATTTATAAAATAAATACAATGAAAAAACATATATAACTTAAGGTATAGTTGAGAGCAATTTAATAACCCTTTAGATTATATAGTATATGTTTTTGGTTTATAATTATTATTTTACTAACTGTCAATTTTATTTTATTGTCACCCTTGAGGATAAAGGGTTTTTTTTTTTTTTTAAATTCAATTTTATACTATGTACATCCAATTGGTCTTTTATATTAAGATAAGACATAATCACAAAATTATAATTTGAGTGTCTAGTAAGCATAGAATTAAAATATGATATGATAAAGTAATAACTTTTTAAAAAACGTGACATTACTTTTAGGATATACTAAATAGTAATTGTGAGGGTGTAAAATTTATGAATTGTTTGAAATATTTTTTTTAAAACAGTCAAACCAAATAATTTGAGAACCATTGGTTCAAACGCTTGCTGGTACGAGTTCAAAAACTTTTTAGCCGACAAAAAAAGGACCTAAAGAATCTCTTAATAGGGGTGTTCATAAATCGGGTATCAAAGTACCCGACTCTCACTGATTGGGTCAAAAAAATTTTGATACTCTACCCGGTCCACACAAAGCGGATACCTAGCCTATCGGGTACCCTCAAAAGAGGGTCGGGTTAATTGGGTACCCGACCCTTCATGAACACCACTAGTAACAAGACATAAAAATTTAAATAATGATAGTTAAGCAAGTTAATTTCACAATTAAATTAACAACAATTAAATCTAAGTTACAAAATACATCCCAGTATTATATCCCACTAGCAACAAACCAACAAGTAGTAACAGGCCAATAGCAACAATAATTAAATAGCAAAATACATTTCAACAGACGCGAGTGCGAGAAATAAGGATGCGAAGAAGAAGAAGGGAAGAGATAATTGAGGCGGAAGATGAAGGAAAGTCAAGGAACTGAAAACGAAGATATGAGAGGCTACTAAAAAATTTTGTAAGTATTTACTTCTAATGAAACCTTATTAATCAAATTTACAAAATTACCCTTGAAATGGATCGAGTCGAGAATCCGATGGATCACAGAAATGTAACTTGCTACCTGACCCTCAACTTGAGTAATCCGATCCTCTACCCGACCCATTTTTAAAATGTGATTTGAGTATCCTATTTTTTTGATTCAAATCGGATTCATTCAACAAATTTTTTAATTAATTAGTAGGTAATAATGAAAAGTGGCTTGTGTAGTTGAATACTTGTATTGGGATCTGATTTGTATTTATTCACTGGTTTCCTTTCCGGGGTCCCATTGGGCAGGCCCGGAAGTGGAATTCCATTGCATTATTAATTTTTTTAGTAATTTAAAATATTTGCAAATTAGTCAAACTTAAAACGGCAAATTTCATTCATTTAAGGCAGACCGAGCACCCCACTTTTTTGCCATTTCTAGTAGGCAAAATGTGATAAATTTTTATATGAATTCGATTTAAGGTATTTAAGTTGAATTTCTTTAGTTATATTTATTTTGATCATTCTGAATAAATTTATTTTAATAAATTAGAGTGATATAAATAAATATAAATTAAAAAATCTATCACACATTTCATAAGTCAGAATTCATATAAAAATTTTCTAGCGAAATATAACATATTTCTGCAAACTCGCTTAACCGGCACGTGATGATCACTGTCCTTGCGTTTTCTAAACCGAGTGTGATATTTGGACGTTTGAACAAAAAGGGTGTGGAAAAACTGCAGTATGCAGAAAAGGATTTTTTTTATTATTATATAGGCGGCTTCAATTTTTTCCCATCTTATTTTGCTTTGACTCCCAAAAATATTTTGCTCTGTTTGGTCTTCTTCTTCTTCTTTTTTTTTTTTTCCATTATTTTTCAAAATAATATTTTATAATTATTCTTTAAAAATATTTTTCAACTATCTTCTATCACATGCATTATATTTCAAAAAAATCTTATAATTATTACTAATCAATATTATGAGTAATATTTTAATTATAGCTGTCCAAATGAAAGCATTAAACTAGTGTAAAACTTTGGCACCACCTCTTAATATTTAATGATTAATGTGTGAGGGCCTAAAAAAATGTTAGTATCTATTGACTACTGTTAAATATTTGTGTTTGAGGGCCTAAAAGAATGTTAGCATCTAATGACTACTCATGATTGAATCAGGTTGGACAAGTTTCATGTTATCAAATGGCAGTCTAAGGATCAATTACTATACATAGATGGAGGTCAACAAATTATGAATCAAAATGATGTGACTAATTACAATTAGTTGTTAACTCTTGTTTTTCAAAAGAAATTAGTTTTTGTTTTCTTTCATTAAATAAAATGAAAGAAGTTGAAAATCATCCGTAATATAAAGACATTCATTTATACAAATATTATTTAAGATATTATTTGATTTATTATTTAAAAAATAATTAGAATAATTTTTAGATATGATATATGTAAAATAAAAAATTAAAATATTATTTAAAAAATAATAAATAATAGAATTTGTCCAAACCTGTCTATGTATCTCCTCCTGAACCATCTAAAAGTCGTGAAGAACTAACTTTATTCAAACCCAATAGAAAAAGTAGCACACCATTAAAGTAAAGTAAAATGCCACTGAATTGTCACAAAAGAAAGAAATAATGCTCGCTAGAGACTAGATTTCATTAAGGGGTACGAATTGAGTCAATTATGAATAATATTTTATTTGGTGTATTTGAATTAAAATTTTTTGATGAAATTTGAAAAATAAAAAAAACTTGATAAACACTCAACTACATATTTATGTATATTGAAAATCGACTCTTTTAGATATTCGAGATCGAACAAATTTGACTTGAATGCGATTAATCCAAACTCGAATTGAATTTTTAACCAAATTTACAAGTAAATTAATTCATTTATACCCTAGATTTGATATCCTATGTAGGTTTAGATTTTCAGTTCAATCCAACGAATGTAAAGTGAAATAATAATTGTACTACTAGTTTCCATTCTCACTTTTTCGCTTTTTCACCTTTTTAAGTAGTCATAGTATCATATATTTCTCCAAAAAAATCTATCATAAGATTCCGGCACACATAGATACCTACCAAAGTCACCAACCACCGCCACCGCCACCACCGGCCACTCTATACGACTAACCCCACAAGGCAGTGAAATTTCTCTGAATACGTAAAATGACAATTTTGCCCCTATATTATATCACATGTCTATGGTGATTGTCGATATTCAATATCCCATGCAATAAATAATAGTAATCCAAATTCCAGACCCATTTCCACCCTCCTCCTCCAGTCTCAGTCTCCGTCTACTATAAATTCTCTGAAAAACACTCTGTTAAGCTTCGTTCGGGTTCGGATCCGAATTCGGGTTTGTTTTGGCTATAAAAAAAAACTCAAAAAAAAAAAGAAAAAGCTGAGTGTAAATATTTACAGTTAATAGTACAACTAAATATCCTAAAAAGCCGGCAGAGATGGCGTCGTCGAAGGTGATGTCTTCTACATCACCGCCCAATCCGGATCTGCCACGACACTCCACCTCCACCTCCACTTCCACTACTACACCCACAACAGCAACAACTGGTGTTCTACTCCAACCCACCCAGGCCCACCACCACCTCCTTCATCACTCCGATCACAGTTTCGGGTCCATGAATATGGACGATATTCTGAACAATATTTATTCCGAGCCCGACTCTCTCGCCGGCGACGTCGCCGGAGACACCAGGGAGATTGGGAGAAATGAATTGGATGATAATAATAATGGTGGGGGAGTAGGGAGTAAGACGGTGGATGAGGTCTGGAAGGAGATTGTCGGCGGCGGCGGTGGAGGAGGGAGGGAGGAGCCGAGGATGACGTTGGAGGATTTTCTGACAAAGGCTGGGGCTGTAAGTGAGGAGGATGTTAGGGTTGCGGCTGTTTCTGCTACGGCTCCTCCGCCGGCGGGTGGTGGTGCGGAAGGTTATGGAGTAGAGGCAATTATGAATGCTGCGGCAGGTGGGGTTCAGTTAACGCCGGTGGTGCACATGCAGAATGGGCAGGGGGCTTTTGGTATGGAGTCACAATTGGGGTTTGGGAATGGGATGATGGTGGCTGCGGCCGCCGGTGGTGGTGGTGGAAGTGGTAGAGGGAAGAGGAGGGCCCCACCGCTGGAGGAGGTGGCGCTTGATAAGGCTACACAGCAGAAGCAGAGGAGGATGATCAAGAACAGAGAGTCTGCTGCAAGGTCCAGAGAACGCAAGCAGGTATTTTTTTTATTATTATTTTCTTAAAAAAGTAATTTTTAATTTTAATGAATTTTTTTTTTTTGCATTTTCTGGGTGCATATCTGAATGGGTTATGATTTCAGGCTTATACTGTAGAACTCGAGACACTGGTGACGCAATTGGAGGAGGAAAATGCAAGGCTTCGGAGACAAGAGGTACCATTTTTGTTTCTCCCTCTCCCTCTTTCTCTTTTTTTTTTTTTTTAAAAAAAAAATTATAATTATTAAGTAGTAAAAGTTTCCATCTTTGGCTTGTTATTAATTTTTATGTTAGAGCATTATCAGACAACAAATTGGATTAATCCAGTAAGCTTGTTTGTAAGTGATTACTTAAAGAGTGTTTTGAGTTTGTGATACATGAGATATTTTTACATTTTCTTAATTTAAAACTGGTTTGCAGGGCTTTATTCTACGACATCTTTAGTATGATCTTGTAAACAATTGTGTATTTTCATGATTAAAAGAAATCACGGGCTTTTAAAATTTAGTATTATAGGAAGATGTCTTTTTTGGGTATTGTTCAACATTAATTTTCAGTATCCTAGTTTGTAACTGTGTATGTTTAGATTGATTTCCATGTAATGTGCTGTTGGGATTGTGGTCTTTGGATGTAAATGGTCTCGAGGGCTGGCCTCTCAACTGGCATTGTTGGACCTTTGGGATTGTTTCGCTACTTGCCCCTGAAACTAAAGTACATACATTGGAGGCCCTGTGCTGTATATGAGAACAAAATATTTCTAACCAGTTTTTCATGTTCTTTTGAATTTCATTACTTTAGTATTTCATTGATCAATTGTATTTGGCAACATCATTAAGAAGAGATCCTTTTAATGCAGGCTGAGCTAAACAAGGAGAGGTTTAAGCAGGTACTACTTTAAGTCTTTATGTTTTTATGCACATCATCCTTTAGGTCTGATGTGATTACATGTTTATTTTGTAAATTGAAACTTCATATAACTCATCTCTTTTTGTCATTTCTATTCTGATTTACCTTTTCTTAGACATGTTCCCCCTATGTGGCTCTTGTAACTAGTTTTGTCCACTGGCTCTAAAGATTAGGTTCCTCTTCAGGATTCTATTTATTTATTTGCTTGAGATTCATTTTGGCTGTTAAAGTTTTGAGATTAACCCTACTTAGGTACATTTTCAGTTTTTTCCCTTACGCTTGTGAGAGCTAAATTCATCTTCAGATTTCTCTTTTTGTTCGCATGTAACAACTTTTTGACCATTGAATATTTGAAAGCGTTATGCTTATTGACATACACATGATGAATTTTGCCTATTGAACTTTTGAGAGGTTAAATACTTTGTTCAAATATGTATTATTTCTTATTGGATCAATTTTTGCTGATGAACTTCGAGTGGTATGTATAAATGTTCTATTAGATTGGCATATAAAAGATGCATTTGGATTCATATGTCATGTATTGTTTGTTCTGCATGTTCTTGCCTGCCTTGTTAGACAAAATGTTTAAAAGGCAGAGCAGCTGATGGTTTCTTGAAATTACTGGAATTGCTTGTACATGCTGTGGATTTTTGTTAAACGTACATCACATGCACTATGAATTTTATGGATTTTACCTTTGTATTTTTATAAAGTAAATATTATTTGAATTGAACTGAATGACTAATTTATGATATATATACTCCCATGTCATTTGCACCTGCAACCCTCTCACTCTTTCAGAAGCATTGTCACTTATTTTGTATTTTTGAAACTCTAATCTGAGTGGCATCCCGTGCAATGATACTTCACATGCAGCTCTAGATTTTGTAATCCTCTGGAACCAACTGAATTGTTTTTTTTTTTTAGGTAAACCAGCTTAATCTTAAAAACATTTACATTTAGTTGCACTTTTCTTGTTTATCTTCATGAAGCAGACAAAAGAACTGGTTAATAGAGGAGGGAGTTTCTCTTTAGATTGGTATTTTGTGCTTCAATAATCTTGGATTCAACACAGAGATGCATAAAAATCACATCTTCATATTTTCATCATTTTTTGACATGAGGACTATAAACGCAACACAATTTTCTATACTGTCTTGGACTGTGTCTGATGTGAATCAACATAATTTTCTTCAAACTTCTGTCCAATTTTGACATGGATTATGATTGCTAGTTCCAAAGAGAGTGATCGTAAGCAGGTTGATGCAACTGTTTGTAAATGGTATTAAGCTTGAACTGGGTTAATATCCTGGTTCTTCACTATCCATCTTTAGTCAACTAGACAACTTTTTCTGGGAATTGGCCTTTGGTTGAATACATCATCAACCTTATTTTGGAGCAATCCATGAAATCTTTTTCACTATTGTCTGTTTCCTTTTTCTGTAACTCAGTGAAAGGCAGGTGTATCGAGCAACAGTGAACTTACTATCAGTTGTTGCTAGAATCATGCCCTTATGGTTGTTGCTCAGGCCTCTTCCATTTCCCTTGCCCTTTGAACACATTTGATTTTTGTTTATACCCATGGAAGGCAAAGTTGCTCACATAGGATGTTTAAGCTTTGTACGTGCCTTGAGGTCTTAAAACCTTAATATCTACACTTTGGTTAGAACCTGGCCTTATTTGTTATATTTCATAAGACTCCTTTGTCAGTTGTGGACTGTGAACTCTTCATCCTATATGGTTGCTTTGGTTTTCAGTAATGTTTCTCAGCATGGCAGCCTGAATGTTACTTGTGACCATTATATTTTCTTATTTCTATTTCGTTTTGTGCCTGTAATCTTTCGAGTCATATCATTGCTTTTCTATTCATGCACGTCGAATTTTACTGCATATAACCTATTCTTATGTATTGTTTACTTGCAGCTAATGGAATACTTGATTCCAGTTGTGGAGAAGCGAAGACCACCAAGAGTTTTGCGGAGAGTGCAATCGATGAGCTGGTAGGCTGGCTTAATTGCTCGTAGTCATGAGAACAAATGTAGAATAATGGTTCCTGACTAGTTAAAGGAGCTCGACAAAGCATGAGTAAGAAGAGGCATTCTGGTGTCGGAGAAACTGCTTGATGTTCTGAACTACCATTTGCAGATAAAAACTGGTACAAGTTGCTGTTAGACATCCAGGAATTTTCTCATGGGCAGATGATGATCAGCTTGAGACCTATCCTTCAGTTTTGCGTAGTTAGATGTTGTAGAGAAAAGGAAATATTTTCTTATAGAGGAATTGTAGCTTCTCTTCATCTCATGCTAGTCGCCGAGAAGACTGATTCTCGGACTAATTTTATACTAATAATATAGTTTGTTCTATAGTTTAAAATAAGGACCTTAATTTTGACTTTTCCCATAGAAATTTGGTTGTTTTGAGATCTAGTTGATTCTGATTTTTCTCTTCAAAATATGCAAATGTACATTTCAAGCTGTTCAAAAGTCTTATTAGTAATTATTTTAATTTGGTCTTTTACATTATAAGATCATCTCAACTCATCTCTCAGTTATTGATATTTTCAATGTGGATTAAAAACTTTCTTGGTGATTCCAGAGTAAGACTGATGTGGGTCAAGTCTCTAAAATGAGATCTCTGTTTGAAGGGGTAATATTCAAACAAATTCCGAGGCTTTAGGTGGGTCAATTTGAAAAATTCAAAGGTTTGACAATGTACGAGCAATTATAATCTGACTAAAGTGCAATGATATTGCCACAGCAAATTTTGACAAAATATCAAAATTGCCCTCCCTAAGCTAATGTTCATTCCCATCAATGCATGTGTGGATCCCAAAAAAGCTATTTGCTTCCCCTGGATCTTCCTGTCCTGACGTCCTCTAGGTCTAGGCAAGCTCGTAATCACCGACGGACGGAAAGAAAAAATAACAAACGCAATCAATTAGTCCAAAAAATAAAAAATTCTCCAAACAAACATTATTTTTGCAATGAATGAAGCTAGAGTTAGATTCTAGGAGGAGAGAGAAAGTGGAAGAGTTGAATGTTAGAAGTCTATTTGATTATCTGAGTCTCGATCTTTTTTTAGTAGCACTCAAATCCCTTACTTATAGAATTACATAAGGAGACATAACGCTATCTCTATGCTAGTCCAGCTGAAGTTGAATTACATAATTGTCCTTAATGAGGCTGTCATGTAGTCACTTTTAGAACAATTTAGGAAATATGCTATGTGTCACTAATCCACATCATCAATAGTCCCCTTGAACTTGGTGCCGAGCCTCACGAATAGGAGCCGAGCCGACAACGACTGTTCACAGTCCCCAACACCAAGACTTTTATACCGAGTCGAGGTGAAGAACTTCGGAGCACTTTCATACCCCCAATTGCCGATCCGAGGTCATAACGACCCTTGGGATCCTCGGTGGGTCGTAACCGCATCATTAACTCTCAAGGGTGACGTTTTCATTGAATTCCCATACACTAAATTTGCATTTATTGCACTGCATTATTCACCCGATTTTGCTGTAAAATATCTCGTTTTACGCGCTGCAACACCTGCACAACGTCTCGACTTTCACGCCATATCCCGTTTATCACGCCATAACGCCTCACCTTTCTTGTCTAAACACCCTTTTTCATTTCGAAACCGCCAATCCAGCAAGCTTCCCCCCAGAACCATTGAACATTCTAGAAGAGAACCCTCCATTTATACCCCCATTTACCCACAAATCACTTTGCTTTCCCTTACTCTTTTACTCCATAACTCCCCAGAAACTCACACACTTTCCCTTCTTTACTCTCATCCCCCAGTCCCCATTCTTCCGTCCTCTGCCATCGATCAACGACCGCTGCTCCATGCCACCATTGGACACCACTAGGAGTTTGTCTCTTAAGGGAAAATTCCCACACACCCTCAAAACAGAAGACCATGGCCGGTACGTTCACTCTCATTTCTCTTATTAGCACGCCGATTCCTCTTTCCCCTGTAGACGCCATTGACAGGATGTTAAATCCTTTCGACGAAACCCTTCTAGTAGCAGTGCCATTAAACTTTCCTCCCAATCCTCTCTTTACCAAACCCCCACAAAACGACCACCCTAACCTGCAAACACAAAATGTATCAAACTCCCTTGACCCTGAGGATATCAAAATCCTTAGGGATAGGTGTTGTTTTCTCAAGAACGTGCATCACATCAAACTCCCGACCCCTGAGGACTGAGGCCACCTGTCACCACCTGGTTACCTAACAGTGTACCAGGAACAACTCGAGGCAGGGCTGAGGCTCCCCATAGCGCCTCTCCTCGTCAACCTATCCAACCACTGGGATATCAGCATATCCCAGCTGACCCCAAACGCTCTTCGGGTCATCACCGGCTTTACCTTTTTATGTAGATTACACGACATACCCCTCTCCTTAAACACCTTTAGGATGATACTGAAATTATTCCCTACAAAGGGACTTTTTTACATCTCTCCCCGAATTACAGACAAACAGCTCACTTCGGGTAACCCCTCATCCATTCACGACTGGAAAAAGTCATTTTTTTTCGTCCGGTACCTCGACCCTCCAATGCCCCGGGGTCCATGGAACCTTATAAAAGAAACCTAAAAACCAAAAACGCCTCTCCCCTGGACTCCATCCACGCCCGGAGGCTAGTCGAATCCAACCTCCGGATAAACTTCAATAACCAACACGCCATCTTATCGAACAACATTCAGCCTGGGCAGGACTGTTTCCAACCCACAACATCCACTCGAGCTACGACCCTCAACAAGGTCATCATCATCATTTATCACTTGTCCCTCCCTTTTTTTTTTTAATATCATTACTTTTTCCTGACCCTTCATCTTATGCAGAGCTCGGAGCATTCCTCAGGGGGTTGGTGTCCACCACACTTGCCACCGGTGCGGGTACTTCAAACCAGCCCTCTTCGTCAGCAAGCGAATCCTCATCCGCCACCATCAACACGCCATCAAGGAGTGCCGAGGCTACACCTTCGACCTCCGCACCCCTGAATCAAACTGAGGCAGTCAGTTCGTCGGGGAGACCAGCCGAGGAGGTAACTCTGGCTCTTCGGCCCACCGAACCCGAGCTACTCGGGTTATGAGGAAGAGGACTAGGAAAGCTGCTGGCCTCAGGGAGGGCCCTTCTTCAACCATGACCCTCTCCTCCTCATCATCGCCCCCGAGGTCCATGGTTCCAGTAGCGAGGGTTCGGCCCCAGGGACAGGCTCGGGACCGAAATGTCCCTCTATCCAAGCAACTCATCACTTCATATGGTAAGGACTGTCAAACCTCATTCGTTCCCACTTCTTACTCCTCCTTTATTTTAAAGAGCTAAAACTTTACTTAATTTTTTTAGGTGATAAAAAGTACACTCCCGAGGAGGAGAGAAAATCTACAGGATCGCAGGATTTGCCCTGGGGTCGGTTATCTGTCGATGCTCTCCTAGTGCCTTCCACCTCGGAGAGCTCTGATCTCTGACCCACCCCACCGATCGATGTGAACGACCGGGCTCAATTCCCGCTGGTGGCTCAGGAGCAGGCAAAAATGGTGGCATTGCCTCGGGATGTAACCTATGTCAAAAGGCTCACCCCTCAACAGAGGCTAGACGAACTTCACGTCAGCCTGATGAACGTAAGTTTATCTAACCCTTTGTGAAATTCCAACTTCTTTTTTGCATCTCGAAATTCAACTAATCACTTTGTCTTGCCCCTTTTTTTTATCACAATTTTGCCCGCCATGGCAGAACGGGAATATAAGGCCTCCTTCAACACTGCTTTTAACTCTATGAAGCAAGAGTTAGCCCACGCGAAGTCCAGCGTGGATCAGGCAGTGAAGGAGGCTGTCAACGCCAATGAGATGAAATGCAACATCGAGGCGGGCAAAAAATATGACGAGTGGAAGGCCGAGCTAACCGAGGTGAGGGACAAGCTTTGGCAATTCGATCTGGAGAAGAAGACCCTTGAAGTGGATGTTGGCGACCGAGATAAGAAGGTCGCAGATCTGGAGCAAAGGGTTCTTCAACTTCAAGAAGAAACTCAGCTGGCCAAGGCCAAGTTTGCTTCTCGGGAAGTGGAGCTGCGGATCGAAGGTCGGAATCAATTCGTGACCTCGGTTGAAGCGGACGAGATGCTGAAGGAGTTTACAAAAAAGGTCTTCTCCATGGGGTTCACACTGGCCTGTGACCACTTGGTGAAGAACCCTGATTTGTACGAGGGGCTGCCGTACGATGCTTCCGTCACCGAGGAGGTCATCAATGGCCTACAAGCTCTTTAGGCATTCAATTCAAAGCCCTCGCTCCGATTCCCGAGACTTCCGAAAAGACTCTGCTGATCCAGGGCCCGAATCCCGAAGCCTAGCCTACCAACCAAGCTTCCACCTCCACTGCCGAGCCTTCCACTTCCGGTGCTCAGGGTGATGTAATTTTGTTGTAATAGTTAGGAACTCATTTTGTAATAGTTAGGATACTTTAATGAAATTTCTGAATTTTGGTAACTTTGTCCCATTGATAAGAGTCTCGACTTTCTTTGCTTCTGGCCTCTTATCTGCTTTTTCATTTCTTTATTTTCTACACTTAAAATAGAAGTTTTATGATATAAGCGGGTAACAAACTTTCCACACTTAATTATTCCAATCATAAAATATTGTCGAAGACTCCCTTTCATTCTGAACTTAGGCCTTGTTCAGATCCTTCCGAACTGAGGTAAAAGGATTAAATTTGGCTCCTTATATTTGCCATAGCCATTTAATTTGAATCAAACTTTCCAAAGCTTAAAGGATGATATTTTGAGGTGGCTTAGGCAAGGCAATCAAGCCTTTGAGCATCCTCTTAAATTTTATTTTGCTTGGAGGGGGCTGCTTAGTTTCTACCCTTGAGGGGAAACTACTTGGCCTCGACTCCCAATATTTGCTTTTGTATTGAACTGGATCTAAACCTCCGAGGGCTGAAACAGCTCAAAATTGGTTTGTGCTTGAACCGAACCTCTGCGGGTTGGTGCACCTTTTTTTTTTTGGGAGGGGGCTACTAAGCCTCTGGCCTTGAGGGGGGACTGCTAAGCCTCAGCCCTCAATCATTTACTTTTTGTTGAACTGGATCTGAAACTCTGAGAGTTGGAACAGTTCGAACATCTGACTGTGCCTTGTCCGAACCTCTGAGGGTTGACGCGGCTTTGTTTTTGTTTGGGGGGGCTGCTGAGCCTCTGCCCTTGAGGGGGGACTGCTAAGCCTCGGCCCTCAATCATTTGCTTTTTTGTTGAACTGGATCCGAAACTCTAAGAATTAGAACAGCTCGAATATCTTACTGTGCCTTGTCCAATAGAGGGAACTTCTAAGGGTTGGCGCGGCTTTGTTTTTTACTTGGGGGGAACTACTAAGCCTCTACCCTTGAGGGGGGACTGCTAAGTCTCGGCCCTCAATCATTTACTTTTTGTTGAACTGGGTCCGAAACTCTGAGAGTCGAAACAGCTCGAACATCTGACATTTGAAAAGGGATTTTCATTATATTTCTTGATAATATTTTTTCAAATTTATAAGTTCCACATTCTGGGAACAGGATCCCCTCTCATGTCAACCAACTTGTAATAGCTTGAGGTGTGAGCTTCTATTACACGATAGGGTCCTTCCCAATTTGGATCTAACTTTTTAGTCCCCTCTACACGACTTGCTTCATTCTTCTGAAACACCAAGTCTCCGAGCCGCAGATACCGATGCTTGACCCTAGCGTTGTAGTGTTTAGCCATGACTTGCTTGTAGTTGGCTTCCCGGATAGATGCATCTAATCTCTTTTCCTCAAGTAAATCTAGGTTAGCTCACAGAGCTTCATCGTTGAATTCCAATATCACACAAGGATACTCGGGTCGAGGGTAGCCCAATCTCTGCAGGGATAACAGCCTCGGACCCGAAGGCCAAACTTAATGGAGTGTTTCCATTAGCCATTCGAGGTGTGGTCCTGTATGCCTATAGGACACTAGGCAATTTCTCAACCCAAGCACCCTTGGATCTTTCAAGCAGGGTCTTGAGTCCTGTTAGCAGGGTTCGGGTGCACACTTCAGTCTGTCCATTTATTTGCAGGTGGCCAACCGAGGTGAAGTGCTGTTTAATTTCGAGGTTAGCGCAGAAGTTCTTGAAAGGCTCTCCTTCAAATTACTTCTCATTATCAGAAACGAGTACAGCAGGGATACCGAATCGACAAATAATGCTTTTCCAAAAGAATTTTTCTATTGCCTTTCTCGAGATTGTAGCCAGGGGCTCGGCCTCAATCCACTTGGTGAAGTAGTCAACTGCAACTATTAAGAACTCAAGCTTGCCAACTCCTCTGAGAAGTAGGCCTAAGATATCAATTCTCCACTGATCGCAAATGGTCATGGGCTCTGAATAGGAACCATATCCGAGCCAGGTTTTCGGGGTATTGGCGCATGTATTTGATACTGATGACACTCCTGCATCAAAGTGTTTGCGTCAAAAAGTAAGGTTGGCCAGTAGTACCCAGTCAGCAAGACTTTACGAGCTAAACTCCGGGGACCGACGTGACTTTCGCATATGCCCTCGTGCACCTCTCGTAAAACATAGTTAGTTTCATATGGCGTGAGGCATCTCAATAAGGGAAGGATTGGCAGCTCTGTACTTGATCTTTCTAGCTTCGGCAGGATCCTAGGGAAGCTTCTCATTATTCAAATAATTTATTATGGGTCCCATCCAACCGAGGTCTGGTTGGACACAAGAGACTCTTTCAGAGAAGTCAATAGACCTGCGTTGTCGCAGTTCTACCAAAATCTCTTTCGTTAAATGCGAGTATATTGCCGAGGCTAGTTTTGACAGAGCATCGGCATGCGTGTTTTTGGTTCGGGCAATCTTAATGATGTCCTCTTCGAATTTTTGAATTTTCTAATCCAACTTTTGACCTCGATTAGGTATCTTTCAAAATCACGCCCCGAGCATCGTAATTTCTCAGGCTTTGATTTACAACTAACTGAGAATCTGAATGTATCTTTAAGATTCGGGCAACCATCTAGTGGGTTATTTCCATCCCACAGATGAGGGCCTCATACTCAGCTTCGTTATTTGTTGCCTTGAATCTGAACCTGAGGCCGTAAGTGAGATAGTCCCCTTCTGGGGATCGGATTCATTATCCCTCCTGTCTCCGGACACATCACGAAGCTTCGTCAACATGAACCTCCCATGGGAGATCTTCTCTCATTATCTGTTCCTTTGCTGGATCAGTCACCGTGATGAAGTCAATCCTCTCGATGCCACAATTTTATGCAATGAAATCTGTCAAAACCTGAGCTTTGATTGCGGTCCGAGACCTGAATTCTATGTCAAACTCAAACAGCTCTACATACCACTTTAGAAATCTGCCTGAAGCATCTGGTTTGCTCAAGATATTTTTCAAAGTTAAGGAAGGTTGGTCAAAGGCTATTATCAAAGAGCCATGATTTAGGGCCGAGTTTCAGAGTCGACACCACCAATGAGAAGGCTACCTTTTCAATAAGGGTGTAGTTCCTTTCAGGACCTTGAAGCACTTTGCTCACAAAATATACAGGACATTGATTGCCTTGCTCATCCTGCCTCAAAAGAATCGAGCTGACAGCCGGTTAGGCAATTGAGACATACAGGTATAGCGGTTCTCCTTTTTGTGGAGATGCGAACTTCGGCAAGGTGCCCAAGTATTCTTTAACCTCTTCAAAGACTTTACAAGCCTCTTCGGTCAATTGAAAGCCCCCAGTCTTCTTTATGAGCCGGAAGAACGGCAGGCCCCTTTCTGCTGATTTGGACAGTAATCGATTTAGGGCCGCCATTCTACCAATGAGTCTCTGAACCTCCTTCACCGAGGTGGGAGTTTTCATATTAATTATGGCTTGTACCTTTTCAGGGTTTGCCTCAATTCTCCGGTGAGAGACAATGAATCAATCTCTACCCCAAAATTTTTTCGAGGGGACCCAAATATACATTTTTTAGGATTCAGCCTCATTTGGATGGATTTTAATATCTCGAATGTCTCCCTTAGATCTTTCAAGATTTTTTCATAGGTTCAGCTCTTGACCACCATATCATTAATATATATCTCCATGTTACGTCCTATTTGGGACTTGAAAATTTTATTAACGAGACGTTGATACGTGGCTCCAGCATTTTTTAGTTCGAAGGGCATAGTATTGTAGCAGTATGTGCCTCGGTCAGTGATGAAAGAGGTTTTCTCTTCATCTTCTCTGGTCATATATATTTGATGGTAGCCCTTGAATGCATCTAAAAAGTGTAAAATATAAAATTCAACAAATGAATCTACTACTGTATTGATTCAGAAGTACGGATAACTATCTTTTGGACAGACTTTATTAAGATCAGTAAAATCTTGACACATTCGCCAAGAAGAATCTGGTTTTGTTACTAGGACTGGATTACAAAACCAGATGGGACACAATACTTCTCATAATCAATCTGGCCATTAAGAGCTTATCCACCTTGGCTTCGATTATCAAGCTGCGCTCTAACCGAAGAGGCGCTTCCTCTGCTTCATTGGTTTACATGTCTGGTCCACTCCGAGTTTGTGCTCAATAATTTCCTGAGGGACGCATGGCATGTCTTCAACGGTCCAGGCAAACACTTGTATTTGGCTAAAAGCCTGAAGAGAAGGCCTTTAAACTCTGCTGAAAGGGTAGCACAGATCTTGATTTTTCGATCAGGGATGCTCGGATCTAGTGACATCTCATCTATTTGAACCTCGTCTTGGGGCTCCATTTTTGCTTTGCCCTTCCCCTTGGGCTCTGGAGGTTCGGGGATCTCAGTAGCTCCGAGTCGGGGATGCACATTCTCTTCCCCCTCCCTCTGACTTGTCAAAGGTTCTTCAAAGCTATCCCAGGTGGATGAGGTATCAAAGGTTTCTAAGTAAGTTTTGTCAGCAATGGACATCGTTTGTGATTGGGATCACAAGATATCATATAACAAGGCTCGGGCCTCCTGTTGGCTGCCAATGACTGTTCCATCAGATCCATCCCTTAACATGAATTTTATCCCAATATAGAACACAGAGACAAGGATTCTGTAGGTGTATTGCGTCGATCGACCCAGGATCATATTGTAAGAGTTGTCCCTTTTGACGACGACGAAGTTGGTCGCTCAATTCTGTGCTTCGGGGAAGCTCCAAGACACAATGGGAGTATTATCTGTCTCTCAGGCACTACCGAGTCTCCGATAAAGCCAACCAATGGAATCTTGAAAGATTTTATCAGAGAATTGTCCATATGCATTTTGACCCAAGCGTCCCAAAAGATTATGTCCGCTGAACTTCCAGTGTCGACGAACACACGGTGCATCTCGTATCTAGCCACATTTACGTGAATTACCACGGGATCATTGTGTGCCATTCGGCTGGGAACGGGATCCTCGGAGGTGTATCCGAGGGTCATAAATGGCTTGAGTCGCTTCTCCCGATCCTCGCCCGAATGAATGTCTAGTTTTGGGCATATTTTTTCTGACATTGTTTGAGTCCCCGGTCACCGGACCTCCTGCAATTGTGTTTATCACCCGGTCTCACGGATCTGTTCGTCTTGGTTTGCCAGGAGATTGTTCCTACTTTGACTGCCTCGATTCTGTTGACGAGGTGGCGGGGGAGGTTGCGCCAGATTTCTTTGATTGCAGTGCCATCTTGGAACTCTGCCGCAGTTCGGCAAATGAACTGTTGCAAATGTCCTTCCTGGATGGTTTTCTCGATTTCAACCTTCAGGTGGTTGCATGCTTCGGTATCATGGCCGTGTTGACCATGAAAAGTGAAGTACTTTGCCCGATCTCTTTTGTCCGAGGCTGACACCATTCAAGGGGTGGCTCTAAGAGGCCCAGATGTTGTACTTGAAATAAAATTTCCCTCCTCGATGCATTGAGAGGTGTAAAGTCAGCATCAGGATGGCTCCTTATTCATGGGGGTCGGTTCCCGATATTGTCGCCCGGGAAGACCACCCGGTTCGCCAAATATAAGTGTGACCCTGGAATAGCTCAACCTATCAGCGACCCTCAGTTTTTTTGACGATGAGGGGTTCAGAGTCTTGAGGACTTTTTCTCTTCGTGTATCGTAAAATTCTCTTTTTGTCCTGTTCGACTTTTCACCCCGTATGAACTCCGATGTTCTTTCGAGAAGTTCAGAATAGGAGCTCGGCATCCTTTTGGCCAGCTTGGCATTGAAGTTGCCTGGTTTGATACCACTGCAGAAAGTAGCCACCAGAATTTTTTCATCAACATTTTTTATTTAAACCACCTCATCATTGAAACGGTCCACAAATTTATCAAGTGACTCCTCAGATCTCTGTCGGACGTTCATGAGGTGTGAGGTGTCCTTTTACAATATTGATTTACTCCTGAAGTGACCCAGGAAAGACTTCACCAAGTCATGGAAAGTGGCGATTGAGTTCGTCGGCAGCTCCTGGAACTATTTTTGTGCCGGACCTCGAAGAGTTGTGGCAAACAACTTGCATCGATCGCGTCACTATAGCCACAAATATAGGTTAGTGATTGCCACCACGTGCTGCAGGTGATCTGACGGATCAGACTCTCTCTTGTAGCGATCTAGGTCCGGCAGCTTGAATTGCATTGGAAGAGGTTCAATTTTGACAGAGATCGTGAATGAATCTCTATCAATCTCTGCCGTAGCAGGAGCATTCAGAAGTAAATTATTTTTTCTCAAAATCTCTTGGATCTTATTTTCGAGGCTCTGCTCCTCAAGCTGTTTTAAAACAACCAAAGAGGGTTCTCTTGATCCCCATTTTTTTGATGAATGTGCAACGAATCTTTCGCACATCGATAATTTTTTGCTTGTCGATGAGTATGACTCATCAGATTGTTTGTTCGAGTGCGACTTTGTTAATTTGTGACGTAAATCTGTTGGGCTCATGGCATCAATCGGCTCTTTTCCAGGTCGTCGGTCGGGGTCACGCTTCTGTTCGGCTTGTGGAGTGGCTACTCGGTTTGAGCGCTCAGATGGAGTTTTGCTCTCGCGCTATTCCATGAACGCTCAGAACTTAGACTCGAAGTGGTAAGCAATGTACTTGAGGACATCGTTTTGCTTTTGTTGAGCCTCAGTTGGTGTACCGACGTTTTCTAGTTCATCGGAATATGTACCACGAGGTGCTGATTGCTCGTCTCGGCGTCCTTGCTGGCAGTTCGGCGTGATTCACGGTTCTTCATCCTCCTCAAAGCAAAAACAAATAATTCAAATGATTGAGAATTTATTGGAAGTGATGAAAATCTGTCGATTTCCACAGACGGCGCCAATTGAAGAAGCTAAAGTTAGATTCTAGGATGAGAGAGAAAGTGGAAGAGTTGAATGTCAGAAGTGTATTTGATTATTTGAGTCTCGATCCTTTTTTAGTAGCACCCAAATCCCTTACTTATAAAATTACATAAGGGGGCATAAGGTTATCTCTATGCTAGTCCAACTGAAGCTGAATTACATAATTGCCCTTAATGAGACTGCCATGTAGGCACTTCTAGAACAATTTAAGAAATATGCTATGTGTCACTAATCCACATCATTTCATCATGCACTACCACCACCTTCATCGGTTTCCCCAGCCTGGAGCTGGGCCAATTCAAATTTAATTGATCAGGAGGAGGGGGATTGTTGGTGAAAGCGGCGGATGGGGAGTAGATGAATGAGCGTAAACGGTGTTCGTTTCAATGATATTGGCAGGGGTCTGTTGTAGTAGTGAAGTAGAGGTTGAAGTAATGATGCTGTTGGAGACATTTCTGAAGAAATTTTTTTACTTTTAGTGCGAAGTTTTTTGTTTGAAAAAAACAAAACTACAAAAATTTCTAGACAGGAGCTCCGGGGAAGATTCCAAAAGGAAAGGGAGGCCGGTACCGGGAGGAGAGGAGGGGGGAGTCAGACGGCTGGTTTCTTTTTGTGGGGATGCGTGAAGAGATTGATGTGGGAAAGATGCAAGAGTCCGTAAGGGCAATTTTGGTATTTTGTCAAAATTTGCTGTGGCAATATCATTGCCCCTGACTAAATCCCTTGGAAATCCTAATTAACATAATCATAACCTGTTGGTGAAACGCTTTCTTTAAGCTGCTATGCAGATTGCTGTGCAAATGGATGATGCTTGTTAGGATCTCAATTGTTGGGTATATTGATTAAATGATTAATCTTTCTTATATTGTAACTATCGACTATAGATATATGTTATATATATAAAAATAATTTTTAAAATTTAAATATATATTTTATGGCGTCATAAATTTTTTACACCAACATAACAACGGGAAAGACATTAAAAACACCATACACTTGACATCCTACTCCCACACACTGCAAAGAAGTTATCTAGTGTAGCCAAATCCCACGAAGTGCAATAAACTGCTTTCAAATGCTATTGTTTGGCGGGGGGTGTTTAATACAAAAGGACCTGGTTCACCGTTCATCTCAGAGCCGATTACACAATCCAACTCTCAAACTCTAATGGTTGAGTTTGGCAGCAGCTTACATAACATTGTGGACAATTCATGTGGCATATGTTCATTTCTAACTAACAACTAACAAGGTCTGTCCCAACTTAACTGCCATCAGCTGTAATCAATTATCTGTCCTATAATTTGTCCCATCAGCATCAATAGCAAGAAACAAGTGAGAAATGACTGATTATGTGTATTGCAGGAAGATAATAATGAATTACAATTTAGGTGACAAAACATTTTCTTGTGACCTATCGATTATAGATTTGAGTCATCACAAATAAAGGGAGAGGTGGTTTATTTTATTTTTATTTTTTTAAAAAAAGTGTATTGTATGAGGATCCAACCACAAAAATAATGGCCCCGTTTGGATTTTTTTTTTTCAATTTTTATCACTTTTTACTTTACTATTTATACTTTTATAAAATAACCGTTTGGTCAATAAAAATTTTTTTGTCAATTTTTTTACCTTTTTTTAAAAATATTATTCACTATTTACACAATTCAAATTTTTCTTTCACTATTCAATCAATTATTTTACTATTCCTTTATACGCGTATTATACTATTCACATATATTAGCATTAAATTTTTTTATATTATCCATTACTATTCATTGGTTTGAATTTTTACCTTTAGGCAAAGAAAAAATAGAAATGTAAGTTCGGACTTCCAAACCTAGGTTCAAAAGTTCGAAGTATGGGCGGAAAAATAGAGTTTAAAATAGTATATAAAGTTCGGGCTTCTGAACTTAAGTTAGGAAGTCCGAAGTATAGGCGGGAAAAGAGAATTTAAAATAGTCTTTAAGGTTCGGGAGTCCGAATTATGGGCAAAAAAATAGAGTTTAAAATAGTATATAAGGTTCGGATTTTCAAATCTATGTTGGAGAATCCGAACTATGGATAGAAAATTGTAAATTTTAAATTGTATTTTTATTTTGTATTAAATAAATACATGTTTAGCATACGCATACGGTCACATTTCGTTTTTCAAGATTTGGATTTCAAACGATGAACATGTAACTACCTTTGCATGTGATTTTTAATACTTGATTTGATAGTATAAAAAAGAAAGTGAACGAAATTATATATTTTGATATTAATAATTTTGTGTACATATTTTGACTTTTAGTGCATAAAATAACTAAGTAATTTTTAAATTGTATTTATATTAATTAAATACATGTTAGCATACATATATGAGTATTTCTTATTTTTTTAAGATTCAGATTTCAAACAACGAGAAGGCAACTATGTTTGTGTGTGATTTTTAGTACTTGATTTGATGGTATAAAAAAGAAAGTGAACGGAATTA
Organism: Cinchona pubescens; assembly: GCA_025175665.1. Taxonomy (NCBI): domain Eukaryota; kingdom Viridiplantae; phylum Streptophyta; class Magnoliopsida; order Gentianales; family Rubiaceae; genus Cinchona; species Cinchona pubescens. Next base: position 765,582 of record JANKKI010000353.1, read on the forward strand.
TGTATTTTGATATTAATAATTTCGTCCGATTTTCGCGTACGTTTTTTGTCTTTTAGTGCAAAAAATACTATTCAAACACTTATTTATAAAAAAATTATTTGCATTATTCACAATTCAAAAACTTACTCAAATTATTCACATTTTTTATTACTTGACACATCAATCAAATAATTTTTCGAATAATACACACAAAATAATACTCCAAATAATACAATCCATACGGGGCAATATTCTGCAGTAGCTTTTCTTGCAATCACATGCCTCTACAATAGTAGGAATATGGTGCCTGGTGGGCTTTGTTTTAGTACAATTGAGGAATAAAATTTGTATGCATTCTCTTTTCGGTTTATCCAAATCCAGTTTCTCTCCACCCTGTTTTCACATGGCATTCCCCGCAATCGATCAGGCAACATTAAAGGCCAGAGAACGAATTGTCTAATAAATGGCAACCCTTATAATTGGCACAAAAGAGTGGGATCAGGCATGTGAGGAAGGCTGGCTCACACAAAATGTTTTGGTCTAATAATTGACACAAGTCGCACAACAATGTCATATTCACATCATTACTTTGGGTACAATTACAACGTTATAGAATCCCCCAAGTCCCAACATGATGTTTAGGTCAATTATTTTTCGCCCCACAAGTTATTGGCCAATGCTAGTTATGTAGCTGAAGTGTCATGAGTAGAAAACCAAAACACCATCAACATTCTCCCCTCTTGCAGCAATAAAGCTCCATAACATTTCACCCTGACCTTATAAACAGTAAAAACCAACAGAGAGAGCCAATGTGAAAGACATAGCACAAGCTCTTTTTATCTTCATTGTAACAGTTAGGCAGAAGAAGGATTTTCATTGTGATACATACCATGAACCAACAATCAGAATAACAAACAAAATGTGTCCATCATGAGCTTAAAACCTCTTTGTCACAGCTCGCTTAACATAGGGGCGCATAGAGACAAAGGTCAACGGGAACAATCTGTAAATAATGTTGATTGATAGTATTACTGTTGTTCATACAAGACATCCAAGATTGGCAAGAACAAAAATTATCTGATGCAAAAAATCGTCAATACAGTTGAGAGGCATATAAGGGTCTCCATTACTGGTGCACTTGGTAGTTGGTGGTCAAAATCTCAATGATCACAAAAGCACAGCTATCCCAGACATTGTAGGGTGGCATCCACCTGGAAGGTAGTCCTTAAACACTAGATTTGCATATCAGGAAATCAGTTGGACAAGGTCACCTATAATATTAGCAGTCATCAAGGTCACACACACAGACAGAGGAATTAAAACGTAAAATATGTTTTTTTTTTTTTTTTTTTTTTTGGGTTTGGGGGTTGGGTGGGGATAAGGAGTACTCATTTGTATAAATTTTTATAATCAATCCTTACAATCTCATCAAATTTGTGTTATTCTGCATTCACCAAAAAAATAAGGTGAGAGGCAGCATAAAAAGATGCAAAAACATTTGTGATGTAAATCTTGCAATTAATCTTAAAGCTAGTGCTCAGAGAACATGAGACAAACTTCGGCACAAATCCTACACACATGATGAATTTTTTATTATTCATATTCAAGAAAGTAGATATCTTCACTCCAAAGTCTCCGCATCTTCAAAGCTCCTACAGCTTCTTCGATGACCATCATAAAAATTAGACTGTAGAATGAATGGCAGTTCCCACTATATAAACAAATCTTAATCTTAAAACAGATTAACAGCTGCTACTAATGCACACTCAAAATTCACGGTGAGTTAATTTTTCTTACCACTGCATGCTCAATTAAAAGTACCTTTTAAGAGCTAAGCAACTTAATACCGTGTAAATCTGAGCAAGTATAATGACATTGTTCATTGTTACAAGCATTTGATGATCAATGTTCAGTTATCAAAATCCGATTCTTCTTTCTATACATCAACAAAAGCCAGATCAAAATCAGATACTCTGGAAGATAGCATCATGTGAGGAATGACCCTTAAGGTCTTGAATAAATTCAGCCTTGCTCTTTTTTCTATCTCAGAAGCAGCAATGGAACCATTCACAGTAGACAGGAAAAGACAAGAGAAGCAGCAATCACAACTGGCATTCCGGAATACTTAGGCAACTTTGTCATTGGGGCACTACAAATACAGCAAAACTATTCATGCCAAAACCTTAACAGATCAGCCGTGTCAAATGAAGGCACCTTCACACCACAATAGCAGAGGTTTACTAGTTACATCTTTTCTTCTTATATTCTTTATAAGTGATTTACCATCCTTCTAAAATATTGGAGAAGGCAAGAAAGAAATTTTACTGTAATCACCACTTTGAAAGTCCAACTAAAAATGAATAACTGAATAACTTATTAGCTTTATACATGGGCACAAAGTACAACAAAGAAGACAAATGCCTCCTTACTTGAAATAACTGAACTAGGATGCATATCATCATCCTTCTAAAAAGATGGAAAAGGCAAAAAGCAATTTACCATAATCACTACTCTGAAAGTCTAACTAACAATGAATAACTGAATAACTTAATAAACTTTATACATGGCCACAAAATATGACAAAGGAGGCAACCGCCTCCTAACTGGAAATACAATAACAAGAAAAAGATGATAAGTTAAAAATCAAAACAAGCTTGGAGCTAAAAGTATAAAACAATATATCAAACATGGACATGTGTTTTTTTCTATTCTTTCTTTTCTTCTCTCTAAAGGTATATTATCAAGTACATAAAGTTACCCGGTGAATTCACTAATATTCTTCAAATGAAACAGCTCCTTTTCAATCATTATGAAAAACAAGAACATATTTATGTGGTATACTCCACTATCTTTTCGTTTGTTCTTCAACAGTTGTTTACCCACCAAGTTACAGATACTAATTATGTTTCAGTAGCCTTCCCCAAGAATTCAAGACCCTCTGTGCGGCAAGACATTATCTTTCGAAAGACTTCCCTTAGATGGCGTTCTAGTGGATCAAGTTCAGCCTTACATACTTCACAGAATAATGATAACTCTTGGACACCATCTCTTGCTTCTTCCATCTGCTCCTCTGTCAGTGGGATGTGAGCAGAATCTACCAAGTCTGTCATGCGATTAACACATTTCTCCATCTGATAAATTTCCTTCAAAAAACCATTATTATCTCGTCGTCCCCGCTTCTTAGACTCATCCATAATTCGACTATGAAGTAAATTCAAGGGAGTGCTCCATGGAAATTGCCGCGGGATGGTGAAGTGAATTTGGTGGCCCCGGTCTTGGCAAGGAAATGCAGCAACAAGAGTCCACAAAACAAACATAAGAATAAAACTCATAGTGTAGACAACAACAGAAAGACCATTAGCAGCTGCAAGTTCACTTCCACGAGGAGCAACTAAGGTGTTTAGTGCCATTGATTGCAGCTGCTTGGATGCCGACCAAGAATTGGGTACACTCCAAGAGAGAGACCTCGAATGCCCTGAACCACGACGATTGTGATGATCCTTATTCTTTTGAAGGCGTCCAAAAGACCGGTTGCGGTGTGAAAATGAAGATCCAGTTTCTTTCTCGTCTAGCATGAAAATAGCCAAATCCATCAAAGCTTTTCTTGCCCTACGGATTTGGCCTTCACTGATTAACTTCTGATTAGAATCCAATGCACATAGAACAATCTCCAAATGCTTCTTCCACTGTCGAATCTTCTCAATCCCATCACGGGTTGCATTGCAAATATCAAGAGCCTTAATGCTTCTATCAAAGAACTCAGAAAGGAACTTATCTAGGGGTGGCTTTGAGAGATTTGCCTTGTTGTTACACATGATGACCCTGAATTCCTCCAGACAACAGGCAAATGCATCCAGTAGCTTCTGGATCCACGAAATAGAGAGGAACTCCTCATCACTAGCCGCAAGAAAGTTCATGAAAAACAGTGAAAACTTGTTTCTGAAATGATCCCATCTCCGAGTTCTGTGAATCAAAATCATGAATTGATCCCACTGAATCAACATTATCACCTCTAATCGTCATAATAGGCCGTCGAAACGACATAAAAGGCATAGGAGACACCTGCTTATCCGATGGCATTTTCAGACAATTCAAAAATCCCAAAAAATCTCAGAGCTCCTGTATAAAAAATCAATGCAATCCACCATCCAATGCTCAACCAGCTTTATCTCCAAATCCACAAATCAGTAACAAGAACACCCTCAGCTCTCAATACTCAAGAAACCAAGACATCAAACATCCAAAATTACAACTTTGTTAATTCCTTATTCTTATATAAATCCTCCATTTCCCAATATTTTCCTTAAAACCATCCTAGGAGCAACACAAAATTTCCTTAAACAAAAACTTCAAAATCCAAAGAAACAAAAAAAAAAAAGTATATAATAAATATCACCCTTTGGAACCAATATATGTATATCACAAGCCAAAAAAACAAAAAACAAAAATTAAAACCAACAAAATCCTCAAAACCAAGAATAATGAAACCCCATAAACAAAAACAGCAAAATCAAGAAATGGGTTCAAAATCCAACGGCTCTAGCATCCATATGCAAAACCCAGATCAAGAAACCATCCAATTACCGATCTGAATCAAAAGGGCTCTGCAAAAATTTGAAGAAATCAACTGTCTCAAATGCATGCTTAAATAAAAGGAAAAAAAATGTTTTGTATAGATTATGAAAGATTGTACCTTGATGAATGTACAACAGCTCCCAGAGAATTGCACACGAAACCTTGGACAAGGACCGAAAGCTTCCCTCTCTCTCTCACTCGGAATGAGAGGCGATATTAAAGGAAGTGTATATATATATTTTTAATGAGGAATATTTAGTCACGTCTAATTTTTTATTTATTGTGTAAATTAAATATGATAAAATTTATAATATTAGTTTATGAAGAAAAAATTTATAATATAATTCATTAATGTAAAAACGAATATCTATATAAGTATTTTTTCTTTTGAATTTGTAAAGAGAAGCAACGGACAGTTTTTGCTTTTTGGGTGTTATAGTTTGGCATATTTATGTTTGGTTCATAATTTTGTTAGTGTTCTTTCATTAGTTTTGGGTTGTGTTGTGGCCTCCCTATAAAAAAAAAAAATTCTTTCAATTTAGTCCCTGAAACTATCCTTCCAATATTGTTCACATCTTTTGTACTCAATAAATTATTTTTTGTTATTTTTTCAAACTTTTTTTTTTTGTTGGGATATGAATGGTTTTTTTCTTTTATACAATTTTCATTTTCTAATTTTAAGAAGTTGATTTCATATATTTTCATTAAATTCAAGAATCACTACACTTTAACAATGTTTTCTAAGATCTTAATTATTGCTGATAATTTTCATTTTAAATGCAATGTTATATCTACATCAAATTTTCACAAGTTTCAAACTGTACTCAATTAACTTTTACACGCCTAGTATGAAAAAGATATAAAAGCATGACGAGTTATCTTATACGAAAATTCTACTATATCTTTTATATAATTATTTTATTGTACTTTAAATATTTATACATTATAATTATAAATTTATATTATATAAACTTTTAAATTTAATAAATAATTTTTTAAAAGAAACCGTAAAATTCTCGTATCTTATATAATAGCTTAATTAATAGCACCTCCAACAAATATAGATTACAGGTTCGAGTAAGAGGTAGTTGTGATTTGTCGATCACATATTCATGTGTGAAGATTTACTATGTTGCCTCTTTAACTAAAAAAAATGGTTTTCTTCTTTATGTTGCTGTTATTGGAAAAACATTTGTTTAACGTTTTTTCAAAATCAGTATATCTATACAAAATAGTGCAGAAAAGTAATTTTGATTTGTGATCTTGTAAATAATTTTTCATTAAAATTATTATTATTAAGTTTTTTTAGAAACCTTTAAATTACTTAAAGAAAAAAACTCATTAGTCATTACAGAAAATGGAACACTTTTTAAAAATTGTTTATAATCATTTTACTTAGGAAAACAACTCTAATAGTCCCTAACATTTCACTTTTGTACTTTTTTAGTTTCTCACATTTAAAATGATACATTTTAATTTCTCACAAATTCAAAATATACCATTTTAAATTTTCGATACAATTATGAGCATATTTTGGATTGAAATATTTGCATGCGTATCGAATGTTACATTTTTCATAGGCAAAATTAACAATACATAAATTTTAAATGTTAAACGATACTATTTAAAACCTTTTCCACTATCAACTTAAAATTTTCACTTATCAACACAGCTTCTATTCCATTCCCTTGCCGCTTTTTCTTTGTCACTCCTACTTCAACAACCCTAATCCTTTATTTTTTGGGACAATTTAACATTTAAAATTATGTATTATCAATTTTGCACTCAAATATGTTACATTCAATATGCATATGAGTATTTCATACTAAAATATGCCCATATTTATGTTTAGGAACTAAAATAATACGTTTTACAATTTATGAAATATTAAAATACATAATTTTAAATATAAAAAATTAAAATAATATAAATATAAAATATAAAAAACTATTGAGGTCGTTTTCCCTTTTACTTATTTATTCATTTAGTGGGGAAAACGTTTAGAATACGTCTCTTATTCCATCTAGCAAAATGAACGTAGAGATAAAAAAGAGGGAGAAGCATTTTAAAATAAAATAAAGGGTAAAAAAATATTTTTAGTTTCCAAAATTTGGTTCAGTGACATTTTGAGTTTTCAAAGTTTCAAAATAAATCAATAAACATTGTCCCTCATATACTAAATTTCAACTCTATTAGGACAATTAATATAAAAATAATATAATTTTTAATTTTTATGCCTCCACCCTAACAAATATTTAATTTCTTATTTGATAAATTCTAAAAAATTACCCTTTATTTTTATTTTCTCTTGGCTAAATCAACAAAAATTACTCTTCCTCATAAATTTTAACAAAAAAATTATGCTATTTTTCTATCAATTATCCTAGATCCAGTAAAAATTTAAAAGATAGGAGACGTGATTTATTTTTTGTAAAACTTTAAGGATAAAAAATATCACTGAAACTAAAATTATTTTTTTACCTTAAAATAAATAAAAAACTTTGCAATTTTTCATAGTCTAAATTATTACTAGCCCACTTCCACACCCCGACTCCACAAGCAAGCCTTTGTAGCAACCAAAAATACTTAGATAGATCCGCTCTTTAGTCCTACTATAAATTTTGTGATCAAAATTAAATATTAAAAAATTTTGTTTATATCGATTGTTGTCATAAATTTTTTAAAATTTAATTTATATTACAAGATTTACAAATAGAGTAAAAAATCGAATCTACCTAAAATTTGCCTTGTAGCAACAATTTAATTGTGTTTGTAGATTTCTTTCTTCAATGGAGGAAATTTCCGGAACAAGCTAGAGACATTATGCTGTAAAAAGGGTTAATAACACTTTGCCCCCTAAATTAGAGGGTAATTACACTTTATTATCTTGAAGTACATAATACAAAATATAAACTTTGCCGCCTATTGACACTATTTATCCATTAACAATTTTAAAACTATCAAGATAATCTAATTAAATAACTAAAATATCCTTGATAATATATTTTAATTTTGTATGTATTTAAATTTTGATAGCAATGTGATAATTATTAAAAAATAGGAGAAATAAACTTTATAATATTTCAATATGTTTCTTGGTCAATTTTTTTTTTTAATTTTTAGATTTTATTTAATATTATTTCGAATTCAAATATTTAACTATATTGATAGAACAACATTAATCCAAAAAATATTAGTAAAAAAATTCTCAAATAGACTTATTTTCTATTAAATTTTTTTTCTTCAAGATTATTGTGTGACAATATAATTTTTATAAATCTTTTGTTAGAATTTGACACTTTTAATATATTTGATTAATATTTGAGTTAACCTGTATAAATTACAATGTTGAATATAATGTAATTTAATGTTTTTCACATTTTCACTCCTAAAACCAAAAAGTCAAAGTATATAACAATTTGTTGTTTTACTTTATGTTTTCCTAATTATTTTATAATTATTAAACATCAAAATACATAAAAAAATCTAAATATAATATTAAAGGTATTTTAATCATTTTATTAAATTATTTTGATGGTTTTAAAATTATTAATGGATGAATAATATTAATAGAGGGTAAAGTATATCTTTTGTTACTTCAGGGGGCAAAGTATAACTACTTCCCTAGTTAGCGGGGCAAAGTGTTCTTAACCCATGTTAAAACTAAAAAGCTACTGAACACGCAAAATGGTGTAGGATATGTCTTTACAATGGTTAAGAATCCCCAGAGGTATCTCGACGAGGACCGAGATTTTAATTGAGTTACAACACATAGATTAACAACAAATCTTCAACCCTAATGATGAAAAGGAGACTCAAAAATACAATGGAACGAAAATAAAGGCGTTGCATGCACATATATATGTTATATATATATATGTTAAAACACCCTAATCTTGCCAAATCTTTTACTCTATTCACAAGCCAATTTGGTGTCAAAGCTACTCAAACAGATTGCAAAAGCCTGAAATGCAGATAAAGGGTAGCGATAATCCATGGTAAACATATCTTTGCCCACCTTACCAAACTGTAAGATGATTTTGTCATGGTCTGTTTGAGATGGTTGAGATGAGGTAGTTGAAGCACCTGTAACTGGTTGTGTGGCAGCAATCAACTGAAAATTCTTGACAGATGCCACTGTTACACGACCTCGAAAATTCAGGCACCAGCATTGTAATTGTTCGTGCCATCTAGGTGACTTGTTCTTGAGGACTAAAGGCTTCATCTTGCCCTCATCTTCATCGGCTGGCACACCAATATCGGAAAATCTGGAGCTGCTGAATTCTGTAGAATGATCCAAGGATTTTGAGAAAGAGATGCTCCGGAATGAGTCCTCTAGAGACCTTGGAAGGAGTTCGGGTTGGCCTGGTACTGTTCCGCCAGCATCAAGTGCCGAGGCAGGAATTGATTGCAGTTACGCAATGCATTCTCCGTGGACCCCGTGTTCCCAGCACATTTAGCTCATATGCTATCTGAGCTATGTTATAACTTCCGGTTGGCACTTTAGGAGAGACCTTCTTGGAATTGAATCTACGACTTGTTCGCTCAGGTGGAGGGACATTTGTACAGGTATATGGAGGTTGTGTGTCATATATTATGAATTTTGTGCCAAGAAAATTTGATCTGTAACAAAGCAGTGATATTTCATCTTTAAACTAGACATGGAAGTAGTACTACAGGTGTTTGCATCAGCAAATTAAAAGAACTACAGATCTGTAACAAAGCAGTGATATTTCATCTTTAAACTAGACATGGAAGTAGTACTACAGGTGTTTGCATCAGCAAATTAAAAGAACTACATCTCAAGCTTCAAAGAAGAAAAAGAAATCAAAGCTAGCAATTATGATAAAATGTGAAAGCATAATCCCTTGAACTAGTTGAATTCACAAAGTTGCAAATGCCATGGAACCAAATATAACAAAAAAGTCGAGGCAGCCCAATGACAAAATAAAGGTCCAAGGCAACAGTTGCTGATCAATAAGTCTGCAATTTACGCACAACATATTACAGGTATGAATTGCAGCAATCACATTGTCAAAATTGTCAAACAGTAATTCAGTTAAACAAACTCAACTTCAACATAAAAACCCTCTACTGACATTTCACCATTTGACTGGAGAGAGGAATGCTACCAACTTGCTGCTTGTTCATCAAAAACCAGTAACATGTTAGCGAGTAAGAATTGTAAGTTGGTTTATCATTTTCCAACCAGAAATCTGTATGTGTTCTTCTGTACAAACTCTTGAATATCTATGAATCTTAAATATTTACATTTACTTTTTATTAAACTTGCTACAACTATTAAGAGAGAATACTACTTTGAGCAGGTCTCAGAAAATTTACCATTTTACACGGTGCAATAAAATGTACAGGGATTTTAGTTATTCTTTGGCAGCTATTGTTCATTTCTACGTGTCTTAGATGTTTCTCAGGAATGGGGGCTATTGTGTTGTCTCGAATCCTTTCAAATTTTAGCAATGGCATTTTACCTGAAAAGGCCTCGATTGGTACTGTATAACAATACCCAGTATATGCTAACTAATTAGAAGAGTAATAAGCAAACATCAACGTGCTAGTTCCAAAATGACTCGTCTGACCTTGATGAATACATAGTCCTAGAAGTAAATAGATTCTGAACATGAGTTTTCTGAAAGTATCCAATTCTTATTTGTCTATCCAACTTTATTTTCAAAAAAACCCCTCTAACTTAAGGTAATTTGGGAATATTAACCACGTAGAAAGGAATAAATGCACCAAACCTTAGCTTTCCAATGTATGTGCTGCTTGATCTTGAAATGTTATCTGCATTCATCGAGATAACATACTCCGTGCATGTGGTCCGCCGAGTTCTTTTGGCAGAGAGAAGAAACTTTCCATTTTCAACTAGCATAGCTGTAAATTGAATTGCAATTGAAGTTAAACAAAAGCTAACATAAGAGTAAAGTGGATTGCATGTAAAAAGAAGCACCGATTGTAGTAAAAGGACAATTTAATTCCATGATTTAAAGTCTAATCAAGTATGCTAATGCAATAGTTTGTAAAACAAACATTCTAAGTATATGTAGCAATACATTAAGTAAAATATTGTGATAATTAGCAACTGTAGACATCCCGGGGGGGGGGGGATTGAATTCACATATATGGTGCAGAAATGAAGGTTTTGTCTGAATTTCTCTCTTCAAAATTTCCTTTTAAAATTGTAACTTTGAACTGCCTATGCAACAATGCTTGATGCATAAAATTAGGCCATAATTACTAAAGTTCGTTATTAAATCAGATATAAATTAAATAGGAAATTATATTTTGAAAAAGAATCACTTCTGAACTAATGAAGTATCAGATAGAGAAGAACCCCCGAAAGAAGCATTGACAATGAAATTTCAATTAATCATTTAACAAGGATCCTCATTCTGGAGCAAAAGTAGATACTAAAAGCGAGGTCTGAAAATAATGCTTACCAGGACTAAGACACAAGAAAAGATGGTATGTTAGATTAGATTTATCCCTTTTGATGAAGCACTGGATGGTTCCATCACGTGGCCCCGGCTGGAAAAAAAAAATGAATGAAGACTCGGTACTTAATGACCTACTTAACGCTGTATTATACAGTAAAGTCGCAACGCATAATCAAAAGATTTACCAAATTCAGGTAGCCTTTAAAGCTCAATAACTCAAAAGTAATGTAATATTGATTATATAACTCAAACAAAATAACGAGAGAAACATAGCTACCTGCTTAAGAGAAACTGGAAAAGTGAGCTTCCCGCAAAATTCAGGACTTTTTACAATTTCCTTACACATACTCCTCCAAGACCTGCATACTGCAGCACAAGCGACGACATGCTTACGACCAGGCCACGTGCTCTCACTCTCCTCTAACCTTCTAATTACATCAAAGAGTAGCTCTGGTGGAAGATTAGACCAATGGCTGTTCTGTATTGTGTACCAACGGCTGGTCATTCAAGTCATGAAATGAACCGTGGGACTTCCCACGATGATGACCAGGTAGTCTTACATTAAAACTCCGCCTGGATAGGCTCCCAAAACTATCTCTTACATCACTAACTATACTGCGAAACGACATCTAGTTCCCAATGAAGAGGCAAGAACTTAAGGGACAGATAACCAATACTCTTGTCTTGTCGTGTTTCTAAAAGTGTCTTTTCTCTTATTTACTATAGCCCACTTGACATGTGAATCTGGCTGCAAATGGGCAAAAGAAAACCATGCATCAGCCACAAAAATAAGTAGCCAAGAAGAAAAGAGAAAAATAAAAGAAAAAGGGTAAGTAGAAAAAGACAGGCTCACATGGACCACAAAGTAAGACGTATCACAAAACTTATATTAGATGAAACTTGTTCTTAAAGAAGATCTAGATTAGCTCTTTATTGGTACTCAGAAAACAAGCTACTTGGGGTCAAACATATACAAGATTTGTTTGTGTCGGTGTGTCTGTTAAGACTGGTTGTAAGCAACATATGTTTCCTTGTACAAGTAACAATTCAGAACTGATACTAATCAAAGCAAGACTTACTGATAAAAAGCCTAAGGTTTAAGCAACTGCACTCTGGGAAGAAATAATTCAAGAATATCCATAACCCATAGTACAAATTAAGGTCATCCGAGAGTAATTCATACAGAAATATAAACACAGAGGTCAACCGTATCAACACGAACATTAACAAAGGTATTTCTTCAAAAATGGAACCTTATAATAGATATAGCAAATCGGTCCTCTATCAATTAAGTATAAAATCTGAATCAAGCCCAATGAAACTAAATATTAAAATCTAAATAAAAACATGTGCATCCACAGTTAAAATAACGTGTTGTTTTTGCCTACAGATTTTCATCAATTTTTCCTTTTAGCAATTTCTGTCATCATTCCACCCACATTTATCTGCAAGATCATTACAACCAAATTTACCTTGTTAAAGAGCTGTCAGCTTGATCAAGGCTTTGCAACTCTCTAAAGATCTGCAATAACTCCAAAACACACACACAAGCACTCCTATCAAAACGGATAACCAATCAAAGCTCAGAAATCCAAAAAGCCACAAATTTCCAAGTTCTACTCCAAATACTTCAAACAAATCAATCTAAAATATACAAAAGACTTGAAAAAATTTCGAACTTTAGTAAACACCATAAAATCCCATAATCCCATGTTTTAAAGGTAAGATAAATTAATAAAAACCAAGAAAAACACTAATTATACTGAAAGCACTAAATAAAACAGAACCCAATATCTAAAAAAAAAAAAAGGTTCTAAGTAAAAGAAAGGAATAAAGATGAGAACTTTATACAAGAATAAGATGCAGAGAAGCATTAATGTAAGATCTGAAGCAAATAAATAAATAAATAAAAGGGATAATAGATCTATCCGTACCTCAATTAGAAAGTCAGCCAAGCCCAGCTGAATCACAGAATTAATGTGTCTGTCTCTGTTACACATTCAGATGGGAAATCTTCAGATGCACCTTTCAAAGTCAGAGAACAAAGAAGAAGATGATGATGAAAAAAATACTTAAAACAAAGAGGAAAAAAGGTGGGTCAGAACTCAGACGCACCTTTCACATTCTATTCCAATCAGACACGCACAAAAAAGTGGAAAACACACAGTCACATTCTCTTTCCCTCTCCCTCACTGACTCAAACCCTTTTTCTTTTCTTTAACACGGATTATTAAAACTCATAAATTAAATATAGTTCGACAATGCATAGAGAGATGCAATGAGACAAAGGAGAACAAAAGAAATTGAATCATAAGAAAAATAAAAAAATAAAAAAAAAAAATTTAGGGTTTGAATTATTTTTTTAAATTTTAAAATCTTGTATAATATAATATTATATATTTTAAATATTATACAATATAAATGTCACAACAAAACAGTAAAATTCTCTAAATAAAATATTGTAGAGGTTAAATGAATGGATATTAATTATTTATAGTAGTTAGTGTAGTAACTTTTTTAAAGACATATACATAAGATAATAGAGATGATTAATGTGTTTGAAATAATTTTAAAATACTATTTAAAGAATAATGAATATTTTTCTTTACTCAAACAGGTGTATTTGGATAATTATTATCCTGAATATTATTTGAAATATTATTCAAATTATTTTTATAACAACTTTGTTAATATAATGTCTTTGATATAAAAAAAGTGATTGAAAAATGTGTAATGAAATAATTGTAAAATGTTATTTAAATAATAGTTAAAAAATTTATATAAAACATAATATAAAAAAGAGTAAGGACAATATCCAAAACATAATATTATATTAAAAATACAATATAGATATGAAACTTTTTTTTTTTTTTTTGGCTTAAATATAAATCATAGAATGACTAGTATCCTAGTTTATTTTTACAAATCTAAATATGCTAACTTGACCACAAAGTTGGAACACAAAAGCAAATATTAATCAAATAATGAGATGTTTTTGACTTTTTGGGTTTTTATGTTTTTTGATGGGAAACTTCCTAGTAATTCAATTTGATCAGAATGTTGTTTCCTTCAATCCGTTTTCGTTGGCTTATCTTTTGGGTTTTTTCTTTTTGGGTCTATGTGAATAGTAATTTGTCAATTGTGTCTGTAGTATTATAGTGCCAATCAAAGTGTTGTCATGGGGAGTTATGTGTTGCAGAGATATTAACTTAGGGAAATTCTATATTTCTGAAATTATTTTTTTTTGTGTTTTAAAATTTTATACAATACAATACTATATGTTTTAAAACTCCTCAATTATTTAACTTAGACTATAGTACCAATATTTTTAAGCAACATTGGATCATCCATTCTTTTTAAAGAATCGTTCTCTTATATTTTAAATATTTATAACATAATAATATGTACTTTAAAAATTTATAACCTGAATGGTTCACAAATAACCCTTTGATTGTTGCTCAGAAAATTTGTCCTTCTGGATTCAATTTTCTACCTCCTTCAAATCAAAAAACCCGAGAATTCTTTGAGTTGATACTTAAGGATTCCCAATCCATTATCCCAAAGATCTGTATAATATGCATGCCACTCAAGCATATTATAATGTGGATCAACATATAGATTGTTTTCCCTAGGAATTCTGTCTCTTAACACATCTAGATGTGTATAAGAGACAGGGTCTGGCTTTAAAGAGACGGAATTCCTAGGAACAAATCTAGCACTATTTGATCTATTGAAAGAAATTTCTTTGCCTAATGTTTGAAACTAAAGTGTTTTTATAGGCAAAGCCTCAAGGAAGGGATACTTGATCCCAAGAAATTGGTCTTGGAACAGATAGGTGAGATCAATCGGTTGAAAAAGAATAGTTTCACCTTTCTTTTGAGTTCTAAGAGCTCCGAATTAAAAGCGGAGTTCATAGCTTTGTATTGAAATCTAAAATAATAGCAAGTAAAGATCATTTAGTTTTATAATTTGAAGTCTTAACATTTAAAGTTAAGGAATCTAAAATATTTGAATCATTTAAAGAAACAAAAGTTTGGAAAACAATCAAAATAAATTATATCTGTCTCTTATACACATCTAGATGTGTATAAGAGACAGGCTTGAGAAGATCTAGAATTAGATCTGAAGAAAGCACTCATAATTAAATAAACGAAAAATGCAGAAAATATTTAAATACAGAAAATAAAGTATAAAATAAGACGAAAATGCAGAAATGGTTGTACCCCTTGTTCCCTTTGGCACAGAAACCTTCGGGTTTCATAGGATGTTTTTTCTTATGATTCAATTTATTTTGTTCTCCTTTGTCTCATTGCATCTCTCTATGCCTGTAAATCTTATACACATCTAGATGTGTATAAGAGACAGCAAGAGTTCCCCCTCTGGCTCTATACCTAGAGGATGACCTAACTGCCATGCCAAATATATCCCATAGGACCAACAAGACCTTACATGAATGTTAAAATTAACTAAAGATCTAAGATCTATGAAATTCTTAAACATTTAACATAAATAATCAATTTAGACAGTAAACTCATGATACGATATACCATCATATCGATCTAACATAAGAAGATAATCTAGCCTAACATTAACATCAGCTTGGAATGTGTAATCTTATGATATGATGGTTCTCATGATAACCTTACTAAACTCCAGCATAAGAAAAAGGGTACACATATCTATCAGACGTCTGATAAGAAGATAATCTAGCCTAACATTAACATCAGTTTAATTCTGTATTAGCTGGATACTGCCTGAGCCTGTCTCTTATACACTCTAGAAATTTTTCGAATGAATTCAGAAATCTGAAATCATCATATTTATAGTAGAAAACTACTGTTCAAATAGTGACCTGTGAACACAAATTTTTAAAGTGAAAGGAATGACTTCTTAATAAAAATTGTAAAATTTCCCATCTTTTAAACACATCATTGTTATTTGTGGTATTTTAATTGTGAGACATAGAACACAAAAAGAAGTATAAATATCAAAAATTTTTTTTAAATAGACTTGCTTTTTAAATGACAAGATACAAGAAAATGAATCGAGCAAGTGAATTTTACTCCTTTATGTCTTGTAATTTATAAGATCAAATCTATCTAAATATTATCTATATATTAAGTATAAGGAATGTATTGCTACTTTAATTTTGACACTCTAATAAAACATCATTTAGGCACTCACCATTTATTCATGCTTGTAATATTATTATATTTTAAACTTAGTTTGTGTATTTCATACTTTGTATTTCATGGAGATAAAAAAAAAAAAAAAAAAAAATTCCTAATTTTGTTTTGGAAAGTGTATTTGAAATTAGTTTGAATAGTATAAGGCTATAAGCAATGAGCCAGACCCATACATGAATTGGGCTTAATATAAATGTAGGCCCTGGCTCAACCCTTAATGAAACAGACCTTAGTTTAGTAGGCTTTCAAAGATGAGGCTGAACTGTATTTTATTTGTCTGTTCAAATGCCGATGTTTCAAAATGGGCGCGCGCCACATCTCATTTCTGGCTCGCCATTACCGAGCTCTTCTGCGATCAGCCGCGCGCCACTCAGCTTTCGACGTGGGTCAGAAGCTCCACGCCACAGCCACCACTAGCGGTCTGTTAGCTTTATCTGCCCCAAACTCATTCCTCCGCAACACAATCCTCCACTGTTATGCGGCATGGCTATGACAATCCTCACTTAGCACACAAGGTGTTCGACGAAATTCCCCACTCGTGTAAAGATACAGTTGATTGGACTGTCTTGATGAACTGTTATACCCGCGGTGGGTTTCCACTCGAAACCCTCAATTTGTTCGTCGTTATGCGAAGAGTTGGTGTTCCTGTTGACGAAATTACGTTGGTTTCTTTTTTTAATGCCTGTGCGAAATTGGGTGATGAATGGTTGGGGTATCAAGGTTATGTTTGCCTAGTCAAAATGGGTTTTTGGTATAGTGTGAAGGCTTGCAATGCGGTGATGGATATGCATGTAAAATGTGGATTCATGCATGATGCGAGAAGGGTTTTTGATGAGATGAATGAAAGGAGTGTTGTTTCTTGGACTGTTCTTTTGGAGGGGGTGTTGAAATTTGAAGGTTTGGAAAGTGGGAGGGTGGTGTTTGATGAGATGCCGGAGAGGAATGAGGTTTCTTGGACGATAATCATGGTGCGGTACGTTGAGAAGGGGTGTAGGGCAGCTGACCTGGAGAAGCTTTTAGGCTGCTCAACGAGATGTTGTTTGATCATGGGTTAGACTTGAACTTTGTTACACTTAGTTCATTATTATCGGCTTGTACACGGTCAGGGGATGTTGTGATGGGTAGGTGGGTGCATCTCCATGCATTGAAAATGATGGGAAATAAAATGGATGTTATGGTTACTACATCTTTGATTGACATGTATGCTAAATGTGGTAGGATTGAAGTTGCTTATAGGCTATTCAAGGTGATGCCCTGCAGGAATGTGACCACATGGAATGCTATGCTAAACGGGCTTGCAATGCATGGAAAGGGTAGTGCTGTTTTAAATATGCTTGACAAGATGGTAATGGAGGTTAAACCTGATGATGTGACATTCACAGTTGTCTTAAATGCTTGCAGCCACTCTGGTTTAGTTGATCAAGGTCGAGTTGTTTTCTCAAACCTTGAATCTAAGTATGGGGTAAGGCCTTCAATGGAGCATTATGCTTGTATGGTGGATCTTTATATTGGCTCGGGCTGGACATGTGGAGGAAGCGGAGACTATAATAATGGGAATGCCAATGCAACCTAATGAGTTTGTCTTGGGATCACTTTTAGGCTCCTGTAGTGTCCATAGAAAGCTAGGGTTAGGGGAAAGAGTTATGCAAGAGCTACTTCGAATATATCCGCAGAACATAGAATACCATGTTTTGCTTTCTAACTTGTATGCCTCTGTGGGAAGGCCTGAGAAGGCTAATTCTTTTAGAGGGGTTCTTAAAACAAGGGGTATCCGAAAGGTGCCAGGAATGAGTTCTGCACATTGAGAAGGGGACAAATTTTGCAGTGATATGGAGTATACCTCATATTGGATGAAATAGAAAGAAGATTAATATTTGTCTGGTTTTGTAACCAACATTTCCTCCCAAATCTTTTCTGTCTCTGTAGGTGGTAGGAGCAACCTGAATGAACACGTAGAGAGGTTACCGGCATTATTTACTCACACTGTGCATTTTGGATTTAGCTGAAGGAGAATTATGATGGGGCTCTTTGATTTTCTACATGATATATGCTCTCCTCACGTGCCTGTTGGTTCTTTGGTTGTTTGTGCTCGGCTATGGTGTATTTTTTAGGTTGGTTTCTTCTTCCCCTAGTTCTTCCTTTCTTTGCCTGTCTGAGATTTTGCATGCTACACTATCTATTTTACCATGCTTCCATGACTGGAGATGCCTGTAATGTTCCTCTTTGTGGCTCTCCAAATCTCCAAAGACCAAAAAGAAAAGAAGTGCAAATGAAAATTCTATGCCTACTTTGAGATTTTTTCGGAAGCATTCTACATGATGGCTCTCCACCAATGCTATATTGCTTATACTCTCCAGCCTTTGAAATTGGCGAAAACTGAAAATAAATGTATGGTGTCCATTTTTACTGGCTTCTGCTCCACTCCACAAATTTAGGTATTGTGGGTCTAAAGGAATCCCATGATCTTCAAGGGACAATGGGACATGCCCTTATAATGACGGCAGTAATCTATATAATTTTTCAATTTAGTCTACTTAATGGTGATTCTTGAGCAATCGTTGTTCAACTTTATACTCGGGGTTTGTCTTTTTTTGTGATTTTATTGCAAATTGAAACTTCTTAGGTCCAGCTATCTGGTATAGTTATTTTTAACTTTGTCCTTTCATCACAGCTTTGATAATTTCAGAGGAAGGGAACAAAGAAAAACAATCAATTCTAGATATGAGGTTTGTGGTTCTTTTCTTCTATTTTCCATTATTGTTGTTATTCTGTTCGAAGTATGGTTGGATTTCTGGATAAATAATGGGAGGAATCATTGCTCTTTAATTCTCCCTATCAACCTTCAACTTTTAGTTTAATTGACATTTTCTTCAGTCTTTAGTTTTCTATTTCTTACTTCACCATTTAACTGGAAATTAAAGAGACAGTGGTAGTTACTATTTTGAAGTTGCTGAGATATATGCCCTTAGAGTGTGCAGAATCTAGTGTCCGGAGCTGTTTTGTTTTCATTAACATCTCTGGTAAGTGCATGGTGCAAAGATGGTAACATGAAATCTTTCCGCCTTAATACATTGTGAGGTTAATTTTAATAGTTGAACTAACCTAGCTAGATACAATCCATTATTCTTCTGTCTTTGATGTTGGTTTGAATTGGGTCCCATGTCAGTTTTGCTTAATTTGAGGCATAAGAATGAGAAACAAAATGCTTTTACTTGAGAAGTGCACTTGCTGTTTCATAAATTTGCTCATATATTCTCTTTGCGATTTCTTCGGCATTTTCATTTTAAATAGACAAGCGGTTTGTTTGATCTTTTTGTATTTTGAATAGTCAGGCAGTTTTGTTTGATCTTTTTGTATTTAACTATTTGTTTATCAAATTTCTTCATAGCCTTATAGCTTCCCTTTAAGCCTATAATGGTGGAAAGTGATGATTCTTTCCTGCTTGCTTGAATAATTCATCCAGCTAAAGCTGTTTATCTCTGTTTCATCTTCCTCTCATTCATTTTGTTGTTTAATTTCTCTTCGTGCAGTATTTGAATTCGGACAATGGCTTGAATATCTCCACATGACCAAATTTAAATTCACAATCAATGCAAACAGGTACAAGTCGTTCTATCCTTGTAGCTTGTCATGTTGAAGGATGCTGCTTCTATTACTCTCTCAGGCTGGAGCAGGAGCCTGTATAGCTGTTGACTTGGGGTGAGCTTTACAATTACAGATTTTAGCATGCACTGGTAACTGCTTCTTGTGGAAAAGTATATTGCAAATAAATATAAATGGAACTTATTGATATTTGATTCAAAATCCAATTTCTTGAGATTTTACAGTTTTGTCATTCTTATTGGCAGAAGGTCAAGTTATGGATGGTTGAGGTTTGCAATATCAGTCTTGATTTGTTGTTTTTTTAACCTGAAGAAAAGGGGAAATGAGTGAGGGGAAATCCTGGGTTCTGACTGTGTTTGTTGTATACATTTATGTTGTTTACGTTTTTTTTTTTCTTCATAATAAAATTTAGTTCCTCTTTAATTGCTTCGATTGTTATTTATGTAGGCTACTAATTGCATGTACAAATCAATCATGGATGTAATCATAAAACTAGTGGAGCAAAATTTGATTATTCAATCGCAATAGCTTTTTTTTTTTTTTTACTTCATTTCACCTCGAAATACTAGTACAATGAAAAGAAAGGAATTGTAATTAGTGACTAACAAACTTCCCTAAATTGCTAGACTAATTAAAAAAATGAAAATAAGGGAGTCTTTATTGATATAGGTTACTTCACAAAAAGGCAAAAACTACCACAGATCTTTTTGGCAGTTAAGGTATGCCCTTCCACAGTTGGAAGAAAAAGTTCTTGGTTTCTAAGCATTCCCATTAGGATTGGAATTTCCCTCTTCTAAATGGTCTTCTGGATCACTGTCTATTGCTTCTATTTCTGAAGTAGGGAGAAAATTGGGAGCAACGCCCATGACCATCATGTTGCAACTCTTCATATATTTTTCTGTCTCGGCAGTCATCTCAATTTGTTCATCAGGTTTCTCGCAAGTTGGCATGTCAATTGAGTAATTCTCTTCATTTCTTTGCCTTTTCCCCATAGCACCAAGTACAAGCCACAGATTATCACGAAAGCTCCTAGCACACTAAAACATAATTGGGTCAAATGATTAGTTCCGTGCAAGATATAAATCAAATGAGTTAACTAATAATTTTTAATATTTTTGGTTAAAAATTAGGAAATTTCTATAGTCTCATTGGTTTTAAAGACATGTACAGTACAAGTCTTTAAAGTACATAATGTTGTACTATACAAACCCTTAAAATAAAATAAGGTGGTTATGGCTGTAGGGTTTTTGTAAAAATCAATTTATAATGGATTATATAATTCTAAATTCAATCGCATGCCATGTTGTAGAAACACAAAAACACATGTCATCTTCATGTGAAAAAAAAATAGTACATAAAGAAATGTTTACCAGCCCAAGTGCAACTTCTCGTCGAGAAATAAGGAGCCGGCAATGGCAACGAGTACAAGCATGAGAGGGCTAAAAACGGACACAAATAATTCTTATAACAAGGGCCTCTCATCCTCACGCACCACATGGTAAAGATTATCATTATTCCTGAAGCTATTGCTCCCTACAAGAACACATACAGATTGTACAAACAAATTAACACAATGCACTCTTTTTGTATATTCTATTGTGCAAAGACTTGCTGATTTGTGATTATGTGTACAATAGAAAAATACTTTGTTAGAATTTCGTAATTTTCTAACCGTTAGATTGACAACAAAAATATAACTTGTGTACAATAATAGCACTATGGCCATTTTATCTATTTATGGAAATAAATAAAAGAGTATAAACATGGAACTAAAAATTGACATACTGAGTAGGCTACTGAGAGGAGTCTGATATTCCAGCCCAATTTCCACTCATCCCAGCGGCTTTTTTCCATGCAAAGAGCAAAAATTACAGCTTGCAAAGATCCCATTAAGCAAATCAGAGCTGTGCTTGAATAATGGCATGGGTAATTCTCACTCATTTTAGTCTGTTATTATAATTATACATAGTAAAGGATTAGTTAAGCCAAAATAAATAAATAAATAAATAAAGATTTCTTGTCTAATAAGAATGGAAATTGACAGGCCATTCTTACTTAGATCCATTTCACGCCACTATAATTGATGTACTTTAATCTCGACTAAGAAATGTACAATACATTATTTCATTTTAGATTTTTTTCAAAATTGACTAGCATGTGAAAGAAACTTCTTATAAAGGAAAAAAACAATAAAAAGTACCTGAAAAATCAAAGCCATGGCAACAGAGAAAGATCCAGATATTGCAAGAATAGGACCCAAAATGTGATTCATGGAATTTTGATGGGATGTTGCCAAGTGTCCATTTTGATGGTTGTTGCTTTTGTCATGCAAAAGTTCAAGATGGGTTGACCATAAATTGATTTCAACACCTTTATAAAGTGTTAGAAGCATAGCCCCACCTATGCAAATCAATGTTCCTATGACTTTTGCTTTGCCTGCCTTGGTCTTTAGTTCAAACTTCTCCAACCTAATTAATAGTATGTGTGATTGATCAACAACTTATGATCAGAAAATCATTGAACGGCTGTGATACGTTCCACTTGTTTAGTAAGTATAAAATTTACCGGAAAAATACAGCAATGATGAAGGTTAAAGCTGGTATGAGATTTGTTGTAGCTGAAGCAAAGGTTGCTGAAGTCATTACCAAACTTTGTGCATACAAATTTTGAGCCAGTGATCCCCTGCATGCAAGTACACATTAGGAATTAATTAAGTTTTTTTTACAACTTACACGTGGCAAGTTTGGTGCTACTATATTTAAAAAAAGGGTTGATAACACTTTGCCCCCTGCACTAGGTAGGTAATTACACGTTGCCCTCCTGAACTAAAAAAATTACACTTTGCCCCTAATCACATGATTCATCTTTTAAAAAATTTATAATATCAAGTTAAATGACTAAAATATCCTTAGTATTATATTTTGATTTTTTATGTATTTAATTTTGATATTCAATACGTATAAAATAATTAAGAATAAATAAAATAATAACAACAAACTAATATTATAATAAAAATTATTATTATAATAAAATATAATAACAAAATAATTAGCGAGTGAAAATGTGATAAAATGTTGAATTATATTATATTTGACATTAAAATTTGCACAGTTTAATCCAAATATAAAAATTGTAAAACGTTAAGAAACATAAAAAAAATCACAAATTTTATAAAAAAAAATATTTGTCACACAATATCTTTAAAGAAGAATTTTCAACTGAAAATTAGCCCATTTAGGAATTGTTCTATCATTGTAATTAAACATTTAAATTTGAAATAATATAAAATAAAATAACAAAATTTAAAAATTTGATTATGATATATATTGATATGGATTATATTAAAATATTATATAATTTATTTTTCATTATTTTTAAATAATTATCACATCATTATCAAAATTTAAATACAAAAATCAAAATATAGTGTTAAGGGTATTTAAGTCATTTAATATAATATTATAAATTTTTTAAATGATGAATCATGTGATTGGGGGCAAAGTGTAATTTTTTTAGTTCAGGGGTCAAAGTGTTATTACCTACCTAGTTCAGGGGTAAAGTATTATTAACCCTAAAAAAAATATGGTCAAAGAAATATAAACTAGCACAAATGAATTTATTGAATCTCATAAATGAAAATCTTCTTTTAATTTACCTGTCTCTTATACAAAAGAAAAGAAAATCTTGTTTCCTTTTTAATTTAATTTCCGTTAAAAGTGACATATTCTTTAATTGAATAACTCTAAACACATAAATGTTACGTGTCAACAACAATATTATTATCTCATGACATGCCAAAATGCAGCTGGATTTTATTAAAATTTGCTGGCTCTTGCGTAATTTAATAAATTCAAATTCCATATTTAATTGCTATATTTGGATCTAAATTGTCAGAGATATCTTTTTTTTTTAATGATTTACAAAATTTTGCCCAAAATAAAAAAGGTTTTGCCACTTACCCGAGTAATGCACAAACAAATGCTTGGAGTAGAATCATTCGATTAAAACTGTTAATTTTGGCCTCTTGTTCCTGCAAAAGTAATTACAAAATAACCCAAGATCATGGTTCATTTTTTTTTTTCAAAATTATATTTTTCGTGCACTACTAAATCAATCAAATAATCAGTAAGGGAACTCTCCCAAGTAGTCTTGATTTTTTTTTCTTTTTTCTTTTTGTTTATTTTCGAGCTCAAACTCATTTTTTCTGGAATTCAAGAACGATTGAAATTCTTTGATCGGGAGACAAAATGATAAAAATTCTCATAAATGTAACTTATGCAATAAAGTTGTACTCTTTTTTTTTGGTGTTCTTAGTAGAAACTTGGTATTAAACACAAAAGATTAAGGTTTTTTTTAAACAACCCAGGCCTGAAAATTGAATGAAAAAAAGAAATCAAGAATTAGAAGAAGAAATGATGAAGAGTTGTACCTTTCAAAGATGAGGGCAAGAGGTACAACTGCAGCAGCGGCAAACATGAACCTGTAGGCGACCAATATCCTCATGCTCATTCCATCATTAGCCTGCCAATTTATAGAATACATTAACCCCAGCCAATACAACTTGAACCATTATCATCATCATCGTTGGCTTCATCCCATGAATCATATTACATAACATCGCCATTTTCATCATTTTCTTGTAATTATATCTTCTCTTTTTTTTTCAAGGGATTAATTATTTTTGAAGGGTTTTTCTTGAAATAAAGGAAAACAAGCAAGAAAAATGAAGAAAATTAATCTCTCGATTTCTTGCTTGTGTTTCTTGTTTTCTAATCACTTAATTGTTTCTTGAAAAAAAGAAAAATGAGCAAAAGAAGGGGCAGATGGGGGGAAGAGGGAAGTTGGGTTGTATATATATAGGCAGATGAAAAGGTTAGTACGTAATAAAAATGCATGGGATGAGGGGTGTTATTAATTGTGTAATCAATACTCGAAAGAGTTGTACGAGGCTTTGCTATTTTCCCACGTAAGAAACCAAATAAATATTTTCTTGTTTTTATTTATTTTTTATTCTCCTTTGTATTTGCACGTGGTAACATTGTATGGTGACACTTGCCATAAAGATTAAAGGAACCTTGGCTGGAGTGGGCCGAACAAGTTGAACTTTGGAAGACAAAAACTATATATATATATATATACATGTCCTTAGGTAGACAATTTTATAATTTTTAAATTTTAAATTTTAGTTTAATTTTTAGGGGTTAAAAGAATATCAAAAAATAATATATTTTCGAAACTCTTAGGAAATAAGACTATGTAAATACATACATATGAAACAATTTTTTTTAATCTCTAAAATTTTTGAGGTGGTATAATAATAATTTAAAGAATTTTAAAGAAAGAAAAATATGATTTTGAATATCTTAGGGGCAGTTGTCCCTCCCCATCCCCTATGATCCGTCCCTGGTTTCGTTGAGAGAACCATCGTATTACCTTTTAAGGATTATACAATACAATCTTTTAAAATACATAGTGTTGTATGTTATAGTACAAGTTTTTAAAATCTAACGAGACAATGCATGTTTTCGAAAAGGACAGCAGATCTAATAATTTTTTATATATTTTCATTTTTTTTTTAAAATAAATTTTCTTTTTATGGTTTGTTATTAATTACATGGGTAGTAATGACAATGTATTATAGCTGTAAGATTATTAATTAATAACTGAACGTCACAGCCTACGTTCTACTCCACAATTGACTCTAAGCACTAAGAATTAAAGGGGGTGTTAATTACCACTACTAATTACCACATACAGGTAGACAAGATTTAATGCACTTAGGACTCTTAGCATATATGGTGGCGAATGCGGCTGATGATGGCTGGCTGAGGCTTCTCTGCTGTGGAAATCCACCCCAAAATTGACATAGTAACGTATAGATCTAATGTTGTTATTATGGCATTGCTCTGAATCTTCCTCCTCAGTCTCCTTTCCAAATTTTGGGTTGCACTATTATTTGTGAGAAATTCTATAATCTCTTTTAGGAAATTATTCTCTTATGTTTTGAATGTTTGTACAGTACAACAATATGTACTTAAAAAGTTTGTATTGTACAGAACTCTTAAAGTTAAAGAAATAGTTCACTAAAAGGAACCGTAGAATTCCCCATTGTTTGTATAGGAGTCCTTTTCTAGGATTTATAATTTGTAATATTTCTAATTCTTTTTTTGGGTTATTAAATCATAAGAAAAAGTGTGAATTTCAATATCTTACTTCGACCATTACTTTTGTATAAATTATAAAAATAGACTATCCTAAAAAGCTAGTAGTTGAAGAATATCTTTTACGTTTTTCAAACAAGATTAAAAAAACTAATAAAAAGTCGATAGCATTAGTCCATTCCAGATCTTAAATAAAGGTTATTTGAATTGGTTATTATTACTGATTCGAATTGGATTAGATATTTAAGACATAGTTTTGCATTTGTTGAACTCTTGAGTATTCAAACAGGTCCATATACGGGTTTATTTTTGTGATTTTAGAAATTATGACTAATATTAGGAGACTTTGTTTAATTTTTCATTTGTTTCTTCATCCCACTTCTTATTTCAAGGGTATTAAGATGCATAATAGTTGAAATTTTATGCAAAATTTAGGAAAAAATTGTGAGTTCGAGTCGTACTTACTTATGATTTCAAACTTAATCTAGTTTTAGTAGATAATTCTGGTTGACAATATTAATATGAATCATATACAAATCAATTTTCTAATTGATAGAACCGGTTCAAATACTTTAATGGGCTCATAAACCAATTATCCGCGGTTTTTATACACCCCTAAATCCCTAATGTGAGTTGATGCGGAGAGAAATGAAGGGAAAAGACCTCACTCTCCTTGACGAAATTCTAGAGTAACAAAGCAACCTTTGGCATGCTCAAGACAAAAATTTCAAAAACTTCAATAGTAATAGGTGGATTCATTAGGGTTACTATAGTACAAGAGTATTTGTGAAAATTAATACTTCCTCAGAAATAAAGGAAAAATAGGAAACTATTTAAAAAAAAAAAAAATCTAAAAAAGATAGATGACGGCTGTTTGACCTTATTACATGATGTAGTAACACTAAAAAGATTGTTTTTGAGCCCCTTTATTCAAGAGATCCAGTAAATCCTAAAATAGATGAGTATGGTATTGATCCTACATCAGAAATATTCAACAAACAAACTGTTGAATTGCAATGATATCTTGGACATTTATTATTTAATTAATTGCAATAACTTTTTAAATATAATATTTGTGAGATAAAAATAATTAAAAAAATATATTATAAAATGATTGTAAAATATTATTCAAAAAATAATGAAAATATTTTCTGTCCAAATCTGCCATCTACCATTGTCATTGTTTGTTCTTTTTTGTTTCTTCTATAATTTTCGTGGGGAAGCGGTGGGGTCGGAACCATGTATACCAGATGCACCGAGTGAAATTAATAAAGTAGGTGAAGTAATTCCAGAGTCCAAAAATTCCAAGAATTAATACAGATACTATTATTCAAGTCACGAAAGCTGTAAATGAAGTTCGTGTACACTATCTATTATATATGTGTAAAATAAAATTATTTCTGGAATTACGATGGTCTGTCCAAGAATTATGTATGGTAATTTTCTAGTACGTTCTTTAGGAAAACTTTTGCTAGTCAACTTCTCGATTATTTTGATTTTGGAATTTGAAGTGAATTGGTGATTTTCCTTTCCTAGTATTTAACAAGTTATGTATATGTATAAATTGGAAAATTTTTATATAAATCCTTTATACGATAATGATGATAATGTGATTTTTTATAAAATTGAAATTTATGATATTATATTATAGATCTGATTCATATAAAAATTTCTGTATCAGTGAATGTAAAGAAATTAAGCTAAGGTTACAATCTTGCACTGCTTTTAACAAATATTACTTTGAAATAAACAGCATAGGCAATAGCAATACCCTTGAAGTAAGTAACTTGCTCCAAGAAGAAAAATTGAACTTTGGTTCTCCACGGATAGTCCCTAAATGTCCAATATTCCAATCATACTTATCATTCAGGAAGTTCTACATACACTATCCAGAATCATCTTGGTTGTGTTATAGAAATTGTATAATTAATATATTTTTAAATTATAAAGTATTATATTATATAAACTTTCAAATTTTAACGAAATAATTCTTAAAAAACAATAGAATTTTCCTATCAATTAACTTTAAGGTGGTGGTCTTTTAGGTAGATCAAATTGACCAAAGAAATCATGGTGTTAGTATTATAAAAAAGTTGTGATGATGCATGGAAGAATATTCAATAATTTATCAATCCGAATAAGGTGCAAATTGTTTGGAATTCGTGTATACAAAAATGATTACTTAATTTATGCACAATTCTGTTATTTATCTCTTAATTAACGTTTAGTTTTCAAATTAATGAGTTGCTAAAAATTGCATTTGGAGAAAGATGCATTTCGAATAATTAATTTACTTGGATTACTCGAAATCTTCAATTTATAGCAACTTATAGTACTATGAGTTTTCATTCTACATACTTGTATATTTTTATCAATCTCACCTCTTCTAATACTAGTAATTTACCTTAGTATGAGGGTGCTTATTCTTACTTCACATAAGCCATTCTTTTTTCTATTTACAACAAGCTAAATCATTCATGAAATTTCATGATCCACACATTCTTGATTCTAATTAAACATTCAAAACTTATGTCTTTAATCTATTTCTCAACCCAATAACAAGTAAGATATAATATTAATTACGTGGGAATTACAGCTTTACAATAGATGCAATTTATTTAAACAATCCATCATCCTTTAGAGGTAATGACCACAAGCATTATTAATCGAACTAATACTTTATTTTTATAATCTTTCATTAATTTTTTGTTCAAGGACCGTCTTAATTTCATTACTAAACTTGGATATGTAGCACCATTTGTTGCAAAACGTTAGAATCTTGAGGACTTTCCCAACTTAGAAATCCAAGAGCACACTAATAATCATGCATGCAATAGGAAGCCTAATGCACTGCGGGATAGCAGCTACTTTCCTACTATTTCATTTCTAGACAGAGGTGGAGCCAGGTTGGAGTGCAGCGCTTTGAAATTGCACAAAAATTGTATTTTTCTAAATTTTCAAATTCTCTCGTGTGATTTTTTTTTTTTTCAAATTTTGTATAGAATTATGATAAAAATTTAATTTCTTGGGGGAGGGGGGGAATATAAAGGGAAAAAAAAAAGAGAAGGAAATTTAGAAAGAAAAAAAAAATCAGGGGAACAAATGCGAAAAATTAAAAAATTTACTGGTCTAATTTGTTTATCTGATTTGAGGGTGGCATAGATAACTATGGATTTTGCATTTTCGAAATGTTACTATTTATTTATGGATTTTGCGATTCAATCCTTGGGGTTCTATTTTCTCAAAGGGTAGACAAACGAAATTAGTCCAATGCTTGTAAAAGAATAGATGCAAAATTTAGAAGTCCATTCACCAAAAAACACAAAAAAGAAAAAAAGAGGAGTTTAATTTGGCTACATCAATGTCTCAAAGGATATTCAATGGCGAACAAGGTAATGCATTTTCAAAGAGAAAGAATTAAACAATTTAGCGTGCTCGAGTGGGTTGGTGTAAATGTTAGTAGTAGAAACGTGTAGTTTTCGAGTACTTGGACAAGCATTTTTTCTAAAGAACTACTCAAAATGCCAAGCTGAAAGAGATTATCCTTATAATATATATCATCTAATTTAAAATGCAAATAGTAGAAAAGCTAAAATTCTTTTCTTTATGTTGTTACAGCATTCTTCTTTTTTTGTATGAGGGAAATGGGACGTAGAGGGGGCAACAAATTGCATGGCTTAAACTAGTATCGTTTATTTATCGATTCCCTTGCCAAGAACACAAATTCCATTTGCCATGTTGAGTATAATCATGGAAATGCAATGTTTCCCTTAGGCGCATTCTTTCATCGACCGAAATTTGTGTGTACTTAAAAATGTAAAATATGAGATTTACGTAATGTCAATATAAATCTCACATGAGGGTCACATTTTATGTATATTGATGCATATAAATCTTGGTAGATACAAGAAAAAACCTTCACTTGAGGCATATCTGAGCAGGGGCGGATCATAGGGGTAGGGAGGGGCAGCTGAATTTTAAAATTATATTTTTTCTTCTTAAATTTTTTTAAATTATTATTATACTATTATAAAAATTAAACTTTGTCCCTCCAAAAATTTTAAAAAATATAAAAAAATATTCCCTATGTATATATTTATACAATCTTATTCCCCAAAAGTTTCAAAAATATTTTATTTTTCTTGATATTTTTTAAAAAATTTCAATAACTCTTTTTAAAAAATTAGACTTTATCTTGTAAAATTTTACAAAAATTATAAAACTATCTCTTCAAGAATATGTATTTATAATTTTTATCCCCTAAAGTTTAAGTTCTGGATCCGCCAAAAATCTGAGCCTTGCAATGTTTCACTAATGTTATGTCGCTTGTGATCTCCTAAATCTTAGCGTTTTTAGCTTTGTCTGTGTCTGGCCTAATCTGCTATAAATTGCATGCTAAGCTAGTGATGGTGGCGGCGGTGTAAATCCATTTCTCTTCTAGTGGGTTTGGTTTCTACTTTCTAGTTTCAAGCTCAAGCCAATGTATTTCTTTTGCAGCTTGAATTATACTTTTTGAAAAATATTTAGTCAGATTTGATTTAATCCATTTTTATATCTCGTAATTATTTAAAAAAATTATATAGACAATATAATGTCAAAAACATCAACAGGTCCAACAAGAGTAATGTCACATAATATAACACTATTTACGTGACTTCTCTAATAATTATGATGTTTATAAGTTAGAACGTGGATGAAATCTATCTAACTATTTTTCATATTTTTTACCAAATAAAGTTGACAATAGGGACAAGTACAGTTGTTACCCTAAAAAAAAAAAAAAAATGAGGAAACTAATATAGTTTCCTGAGCAGAGGACACATGAAATATGCGTAATCTTGAAATCATATTCAGTGTAACAATCAAAGAGTTAAAGTTTAGGGAGCATTTTCGCAAAATTGCAGGTACAAATTTATACATGTGTTCACAGTCTACGCATCTGTTTTGGCATGAAAATGTAGTGCTATATATCATCCAGCCACTAAAAACTGCATTTCTTATTTTCGGTCAAATCAAACATACATTAACAAGATTTCCTAAATTCTGAATTTCTTGAATTATTCAACTAGTAAAATTGCATAAATCTGATTCTTAAATTTTGACCCCCGAATAATCGAGACATAATACAATAGTACACTAAAATCTCCTTTCAGTTGCATACTCCTCTTGTAGCTAAAGTCTTTGTAAAATTAATATAGTAATATGCGCAGCGGAATAACGTAAATCATGATAAATATAATACATGAATAAACATAAATTACATACTAGAATCTATAATAACAGTAATTGGAGAACTGATTTCTCTCTCACGTTTGCATAATTCACCGGGAAGATGAAAATCCAAGAAAAACTAAAGGAGACCTACGTTAATATTTAGGAACGGTTACCTCTAATTTTTCTTAATTGTCGATAAGTGTGTCAAGATGAGAGAAGATCTAATTCTCATGACATATATATAGTTGTCCAGTAGGGTTTGGTCCATCACAAACCCAATATGAAACTAATTCGTAATAGGCAAGTTGCCCTAAATAAAACAAAATAAAACAGAGATCCAATAGGATTAAACCATCCTTAACAAGTGGGTCACAACCAACATTCTGTCACTTGGTCCACGTGTTAAGACATAATGACGATTCAAAACTAAAAGCATGCAAAATATTAAAATCTCTGCAAACAAACATAAGATAAATTACTGACATAAATCATGGTGATTATACATCTAGAATGCGATATACTCTCTTACATTTACCACATAATCAACAACTCATCAAATATAAAAGTAATAAGAAAAATATATAATGTCACGATAATGTCTTACAAAGACGCATTTTTGTATCCCTGTTATTCCATTCAGTCAAAAGTCATGTATACAAAAACAAAATAAGAATGTAAAAGTCAGAAGCACATAATGAGCTCAGAATATCTAAGAACTCTGAAATACAATAATGTGAACTAATCATTAGTGTCACGACGAAGATCCATTCTTTGAACATGTTTCACAAAGGTCTTTGGTGATAATCCTTTCATTAAAGGATCAACAATCATGAGATCAGTGTTAATGTGCTCTACTGACACTCTTTGCTTCTGAACTTCTTCTTTAACAACAAGATATTTAAACTCTATGTGCTTAGTACCTTTAGATTATTTGTCATTTTTAGAGAAGAAAACTGCTGCAAAATTATCACAGTAAATTTTTAGCGGCTTGGCAACAGTGTCAACAACCCCAAGCTTCAAAATAAAGTTCCACAGCCATATGCCTTGAGTTGTAGCTTCAATACAGGCTATAAATTCTGCTTTCATTATGGATCTCACAATAATAGACTCCTTGGCACTTTTTCATTGAGATTGCTCCATTTGCGAGAAGGAACAAATAGTCAGAAGTGGAATTTTTACTATCAACACACCCAACAAAGTCCGAGTCTGAATATCCAGTCACTTTCAAGTATTCAGTTCTTCTATACTTGAACATGTAGTTCTTAGTTTCTTCTAAGTACCTCAAGAACTTATTGACGGCTTTCCAATGATCAATTCCAGAATTACTTTGATACCTACCAAGTATGCCAACAGCGAAACTAATGTCCGGTCTAGTGCATGTTTGGGCACATATTAGGCTACCCACAACTGATGCATAAGGGATAGTTTCTATACATTTTCTTTCTAAATCGTTTCTCGGTCACTGTTTGAGACTGAATTTATCCCCTTTTTGTATGGGAACAACACTCGCGGAACAATCTTTCATCCAAACCTCTTTAAAATTCTTTCGATATAGGCTTTCTGAGATAGCCCTAATAATCCACGTAAACGATCACAGAATATTTCTATTCCTATCACGTAGGTGGCCTCTCCCAACATATGTTTCATTTTGAAATTCTTAGAGAGAAATTTTTTCGTTTCATATAACATGCCAAAATCGCTACTGGCCAATAATATGTTATCAATGTATAAGATCAAAAATGTAAATTTGCTCCCACTAACCTTCAGATATATATACCGATCAATGATATTTTCTTTAAATCCAAAGGAGGTAATGGTATCATTGAACTTGAGGTACCATTGCCGAGAAATTTTTTTTCAAGTCTATAAATTGAGCTCTTAAGTCTATATACCATACGATCCCTACATTCAGTTTCTAAACCCTCAAGTAGAGCCATATAAATTTTCTCATCAAGATGTTCATTAAGAAAGGTTATTTTTACGTCCATTTGGTGTAACTCCAAACCATAATGAGCCACCAATATGATGATTCTAAAAGAGTCCTTCTTAGAGACAGGCAAAAAAGTGTCCTTGTAGTCAATGTTGTCTTTCAGAGTAAAAATTTTGGCTACAAGTTAGACCTTGTATCGTTCTATATTGCCTTTTGAGATTTGCGTTTGGTCTTAAAGACCCATTTTCACCCAACTTGTTTTGCACCTTCAGGAAACACAACAAGATCACAAACATTGTTTTGATTCATTGATTCAACTCTTTTTTTACGGCATCTTTCCATTTTCAGAATCAATAGAATTCATGGCTTCTGAAAATGAAATCGGATCTTGATTAACCCCAATATCAAAATCCGACTCTTGTAGATAAACCACATTGTCATCCAAAATAGTTGATCTTCTTTGCCTTTGAGATCGCCTTCATACTATTTCTTGTGCTTCTTCCATAATTAGATCATTATTGAGGCACATCATGATAATCACTATGAGGTTTATTATTATGATCATTGTGCTGCTCATCGTTATGATTATGTTGTTCAACGTTATCATATTGTACAACCTTCTTGGGCACTATTATGGGAATTGATAATGGAGAAGTTACAAGAGGAATATTCCCTCGTAATTCTTCTAGGGCCATGCTTTGTGATCCTTTCCTCCTGTCTCAATGGAACCAAGCATTTCCAATTTCGATGATTTTTGGACTCTGATTAGAGCAATAAAATCTAAATCCTTTGAATTTCTCTGGGTAACCAATAAAGAAATCACTAACTGTACGAGAATCCAATTTACTTTCATGTGGATTATAAATTCTAACTTCAGCAAGATAGCCAAAAATATGTAAGTGCCTCAAGTTAGGTTTCCTTCCAATCTGTAACTCAAAAGGAGTTTTAGGTACCGCCTTACTAGAAACCCTATTTAAGAGGTACGCGGTTGTTCTGAGTGCATAAATTCACAAGGATTTAGGTAAAGTAGTATTGCTCATTATACTTCTAACTATATTCAATAAGGTACAATTACGCATTTCAACAACACCATTTTGTTGTGGCGTACTAGGCATAAGGTATTGAGCATATATGCTATATTTTTCGAGAAATTGTGAAAATGGACCCGAATTCTATCCAGCCTCGTTGTATCTACCATAATATTCTCCACTTATATCAGACCTTATAATAGTTTCACTTTTTTATCTCCATTGCCTTTCCACTTTAGTAATGAACACCTCAAGAGCATTCGATTATTATGATTTTTGAAACATAGATAAATATAACCATAACGTGAAAAATCATCTACAAAAATGATGAAATATTTTTCACCATTAAATGAGGGGACGTCAAATGGTCCACAAATGTCAGTGTGTGTAATTTCAAGAAGCTGTGTACTTCTCGTAGCCTCTTTCTTGTTGTGTTTAGTTTGCTTTTATTTAATGCAATCTACACACAACAAAAAATCAGTGAAATCTAGATTTGGAAGGATTTCATTCTTTACTAATCTTTCTAAACTTTCTTTGTATATATGACCCAAACATTTATACCACAAGAAAGAAGAATTTACATTTTTCATGCTACATTTTATACCAGTAATGTGATGAACAGAAAGTAGCGATTTAACAAACTTATCATCAAGTTTTAATTTCTATAAACCATCAATAAGAGTGCTAGAACCAACTAAAATGTCACTGTGATCCTTAAATAAACCAAAACCATAATTCCTAGAATTAAAATAATATCTTGGTAAATCCAATAATGGTAAAGATATTAAATTTCTAGTAATAGACAGAACATAAAGTATCCTAAGTAAATCAAGATGATATCCAATATTTAAAATGAGTCGATATGTTCCCATCCCTTCAACTGGAACTTTCACTCGATTTCCTATGTACAGGAAGTCTTTACTAGTATCTGTGTTCTGGATCGTAATGAATCTCTGTATGGAATTTGAAACGTGAGTGGTGATTCCAGAATCAATACACCCAGTATTATAAGGAACTTCAGTTAGATTTGATTCAAAATATACAAAAGATAAAATAATACCTTTCTTTTCAAACCATGCCTTATGTTTCAGGCCATCTTTCTGAAATACCCAACTTTCTTGCAGAAGCAACATTTTTCCTTCTTCATGTCCTTGTTTTGAGCCAACTTGCCATCATGTGACTCTCCAGTCTTGAAAGATAAATTCTTCATATCTTTCTTAGTTCTGCCTAATTTTTCTTCTTCTTTTCAGCTCCTTGAAAGATGACATTAACAGTATAGATTCCTTGATTCTTCAACCGTGTCTCCTCTTGTACTAACATGGTCATTAATTGATCAAAACTCCACTTATCTTTATTAGTGTTGTAATTGATTTGAAACAGCCCATATTGAGGAGGTAAAGAGCTTAATGTGAAGTGTACCAGAAAAAATTCATCCATAACCATTCCCAGATTTCTTAACAAGAACAATATTAGTCATCTTTGGGACATGATCTTGCATACTACGAGATCTGTCATACTTCTTGGAGATCAATTTGCTCATAATGTCCCAGTACGTGACTTATCGACAATTTTGAAACAATTTTTCAAATAATCTAGAAATTCCTTGTCATAATGAATTTCCAGAATCGTCGACTTAATGTTGGTAGAGATAGTCATTCCCATAAACTTTAGGCCCAATCTCTTGGATCTATCCCAAGCCTTATGAGTTGTCCTTTCTTCCACAATATCATCCTAATAGATGGTGCAGGGGTTTCTCTTAAAGAATGACTTGGTTCAAGCCTCGTACGCCTAATTGGTACTCAAATTGTTACTTTCATTCAGCAGAATTAAGGCTATTAAATGTCACAACAGAAGAAACATGCATATTCATAAGTGTGGACTATTAGTCGTAAATATATAAGGACACATAATTTCATATTAGACGTGCTCAAGAACAAAACATGGATATAGACTCAAATTTAGTAGACATAAAACATGCATATTATAGTCACATTTGGGCAAGTTATAATATGTTATATGCAAACAAATAATGATGCCATAAATAAAATAATAATTAGATAATTAAAATTTTCACATAAATGTTTGTTATTTTTGGATATCCAAACTCATTCGAAAGTAATAATTAATCTCATAAGTTTACCAATTACTTGAACTTAATCTCTTTTGACCGATTTTACATATCCATGTAATTAGCAAAATATTAATCTATAAATATTTCAATAATGTGCATCAAGCTATAGATAAAAAAATAAATTTTCTATACACTAAAAGTTTTGAAACATACAAGTTTGACCACTTTGATGACTAACAAACTCAAATATCATGACCAAATAATGTGTATAGAAAATAAATAAGAATATGCAAAATAAAAAATAATACAAAAGTCCAATCAAAAACTTTAAGTTTGGATTTTTTTTGGCAAAAGAAACAAAAATCCACATATTTCATATGGAAAATTGGTTCATAACTTGCACAATCCGTATGCAAATTGTGGGACAAAACTATATAATACTACTGAAATATGGTGCAAAAATCGTAAGAAAAATTGGGTAAAATTTTGCATAAAACTAGAGCAAAAGGCAGCAAGAAATTGGGATGTATGCGTATAGAATTTCATGCAAGAAATTGGCATAATGCGTACATGAAAAGTGAGTCAAACCCGTATAAAAAATAGCAAAAGGTGCGGCGCTAGGCGTTGGACAACCGACTTGATGCACCCAATGCCCAACGCCTCTGAACCAGTGCATGTCATCCAGTAGGCGTGTGGGGCTGTGGCCCCTAGCCTACTGACGTCACTTCTGTGGTAAATTTAATGCTACAAAAGTGACAGTAATGACAATAATTTAATGTAGCAACTTTCATGCTGCATTTTCACATAAACGCGGCCAGAGATTAACAATTACAGCAAAATTACACGTAAAAAGCAATAACAGAAATAAACCCAGAAAAAAATTAATGGGTTATTTCCAATTAATTCTAATCATAACATAAATCATAAAAGACACAAATTTTCAAGTGGGTTTAATCCAGATTATGTTCTATGCCATAAAATTTTCATATAAAATTTCTGCCACTCAAACCAACATAAAAACATGATAATGTGTTTTTAATTAATGTAGTAAATTACTTTTATATGAAAACATAATTATGGATAACACAAATCATAAAACATGCTTAGAAAAAATATATTGAGCCATAGAAAATAGGCAAAAGATACACAATTTTTGTCCATAAACCTATTGGCTCTTATACCATGATTCCATGTAAAATTAATATCGTAATGTGCGTAGCGAAATAACTTGAATCATGATGAATATAAAAC
The DNA here is from genome assembly GCA_025175665.1 of Cinchona pubescens. Classification (NCBI taxonomy): domain Eukaryota; kingdom Viridiplantae; phylum Streptophyta; class Magnoliopsida; order Gentianales; family Rubiaceae; genus Cinchona; species Cinchona pubescens. Next base: position 803,035 of record JANKKI010000353.1, read on the forward strand.
ATGAATAGACATAAATTATATACCAGAATCCATGATATTAGTAATTGGAGAACTGGTTTCTCTCTCACACTTGCGTAATTTACTAGAAGATATGAAAATCCCAGAAAAACTAAAGGAGACGTACGTTAATACCTAAGGACGAGTGTCAAGATGAGAGAGGACCTAATTCTCAAGATGAGTGTCAAGTTAATACCTAAGGATTCAATCCATCACAAACTCAATAGAAAACTAATTCATAATAGGTAAGTTGTCCAAAACAAAACAAAATAAAATATAGATTTAATAGAATTAAACCATCCTTAACACATGAATCTTAACTCACAACATGCTCTAGATGTTTTACAAGAGAGTCAATTAATTCCATCCCAATTCTTCTTGGCTCGAGCATCTGTATATGAATAGAATGATCATAATCAAACAAATCTTAATTGATTTCTTATGTCCACTAACGATATAGAAAATTTCTTATATCATTAAACATAGATATATGTTATGTAATTATTTTTTGAATTTAAAATTTTATTTTTATATATATAGGGTGTATGTATGTCTGATAGTGTAAAAAAAAAAATTATTAATTTTTTCACTATCTAAACTTCTAATTTTTTTAGAAAAAAAAATCTCAAAATTTTCATAAATTTTCACCATCAATCCTTAGAGAGTTTGCTTCAAACCGTCCAATTTCCTTCCACTTGCATTTGCCGGATGCTATAACCTATTGTTCTTTTCCATAATAGGTCCATCATCTCAAGAAGGTCATATGCTATCGGCTATCAAATCTTTAATATAGGAGAAAAATGTTGTCCCAAGGAAATTAATTTCATTGTGCCATTATCAACCATGTGTGTACATAGTTCTGTCTCCAACTTTACCATACGCATAACTCACATTGGATTTATTTTAGCCATTCACTCTCTGGTGGCCAGTGGCAACACATACATTAAGCACCCAAAAGTACATGTATCTTTGCTGAAAATGCTATAGAATCACAAAAGTAAGACTGAATTTGAGATAAAAAAAAAAAATCTAGAAATGATATGTTCAAAATATCTAAGATTGCTTTTGGATAGAGGGATCTGAGTGAATTTTAATTTTAAATTCTAATATTTTTTAGGTTATACAGACAAGTTAAAGACTTTAGGTGTGTATTTAAATATAAGAATAAGTGACTGTGATATTTTAATGATTAAAATAAATAATTTTAAATTTATTCAAATTTTAAATCATTTGATATCCATCAATTTCAAATTCATTAATTTAAAATTTTTCTCACAAATCAAATCCACCATCCAAACAGACGCTAATTTTATTTCATCATCAAAACTTACAAAATCTAATGATATGGAAACAGAACATACCAAATAAAAGTGCAAAACAAAAAAGTTTCGAGGACCAAAAGCCTAAAAGATAAAATTAAGTTTCCATTTCAAGAAATCATTAATCATATCCACCTCAGGATAAGTTTCCACAAAAACAAGAAACATGTTACAAGCTCAAACTTGTGGTTTGCTGATAAAGAAAAGAGGTAGCAAAAAAGTAGGATCCGTTTTATAATATCCCATATTTTCATGGGTTTGGAGAAACACCATAGCTTTAACTGTGGTTTGAGTGGATCAAATATGCCTGGAGAAGGTAAAAATTAATTTTGTACTCTTCAATTGCCTGGATCGCACTTTATCCTGCACTTGATATCACAATGTTCCTGTAGCCTAGATGAAATATGAAAAAATAATTTTTTTTATTAAAAAAAAAAAAAACACACAAAAAAGAGTGAATCAATCAGCAAAACTGAAAACCATAATAGCTGGAAAATAAATAGGTATATTCGATTTTAAAACCTATTATAAATTTTGTGATCAAAATTAAATTTTATGGAATTTTATTTACATCTATTGATGTCAATTATCTTATATATCTAAATATTTCCCAATAGCTAGTACTCCCTATGATTTATTTTTATATGAGTTGTATTTTGTGCTGAATTATTTGTCGCTTTAAAAATTCGATGAGGTAATAAACGAGCTTTTTTTTAAATAAAAAAAAAATTTACCCTTAATGAAATATTAATGAAGAGAGAGGCATATTAGTTGAGTAATATTCGTATAGAAGAATAATTTAGTCATTTTGGATAATCTAAAATTAGTGCACTTAATGCAATTTAATAGATTTTTTTTAATTTTCGTTCACCATCCCAAAACGACAATTAAAATGAAAAGAAGTACATTTTTTGAGAATTCATTTCGCTTATCTAAACTAATTTATTATGGAAATTAGTAATTGGTAGAGGCATTGAGACAGTCTATATTCAGTTGTGGGACTTAAATTCGAACTTGACTCGAGATCCGTTAAACATGAAAAACAACTCATATTGTATAGTGGGATACACTAACAATTAACTCTTCATGAACTATTCAAATTGATCCTTTACTTGAACACCATTTCATTATCATGCCATCCTATGAAACAATTCTTACTTGAACACCATTTCTTTACCAAAAAATCTTACTTTTGGGGTGGCTTCCCCCCTTCATAAAATGAATTGTACAATACAAAACGTTACCAAGAGATTAATACGATAAAATTCCAAATTTTGAGAAAAAATTCAGTTACAACAAAAAATATTTGTCACCGTACTCTAACTACTACAATATACTAATATGAGGGAATTCGAGAAGACCAAGAAAGGCAATTGTTATAGATCACCAGACCTGTCAACACCCTTATATGGATTGTGGAAACAAATCCTCTGATGCACAACAATGTATTACTGCAACCATTTGGATATTTTGGCAACATTCTGACCATTTTAAGTTTAATCTCTATGCAAAACAATATATGTGTTAACAGGTTACAATTATTTTTCAGTTGAAGGGGTGATAATTAGCTCGATCTGGTTTTCTTCATTCTTGTCTTTACTTTTCTCCCTGATCACTTCATCTTCAACAATTGCATTCTCTTCTGGCACTAATTGATTAATCTTCATTTCATCTCTTTTCCTTTACCCCACAAAACAACATACAGTCCAAAAATTATAAGAATGGCTCCAAGCAAGCTGTTGCACATGAAAACATCTCCAAATTAATACTTAGGTACTATACTAAACATAGTCACCAGTGATAACGAGAAATTTTATAAATTATTCAACATCTAGTTAAAACTAGGGCTGTAGAAGAAATGACACTATTCGATATTCATATCAAATTCGATCCGGTAAGAAGAGCTTATTTGAACAAGATTTGGCGTTAATTTTTAAACTCGTTTGATTACGGTCCATAAATTTAAAACTTTTAATTATTTGAATTCAATTCGAACTTGATTCGATAAAATTTTGTTGGAATTGAGCTTGAAAGATAAACAAACTCAACTTCAACAAATTAACAAATTCGTTAAAATAATCAAATAAGTTTAATATTGAAGTGTTCGACTTGTTTAGAGTCGTATCCCCTAATTAAAATAGATATAGGACGGGTGATTTCCCCTATACCTATAAACTACTTGACATTACGTTCAATCCAAGAATTTGGCAGGTATATATTGTGCAAAAACATACCTTCCCAAGTGGAGCTTCTCATCCAATACAAGTGATCCGACCATTGCCACAATTATAAGCATCAAAGGATTGAAAACTGATACAAAGAGTGGACCTCTCATTGCTACACAGAGTGCAATTAGGGTAAACATTATTCCCGAGCCTACAATTCCCTGCAAATCAAAACAATTTATGCGTTATGTACAAATAAAACACTAATTTTGAGCTATAATTAAGTGTTAATTTGTTTATAGATTTTTGAATATCATAGCGACCTACCGAATAAACTACTGTGAGAAGTCTAATGTTCCACCCCAGCTTCCATTGACTCCAATCTCGTTGCATACAAAGTGCAAATACAACACCAAGAATTGTTGCAAACAAAAACATAAGAGCTGTAAATGATATAGGACTCGGATACATTTTACTTGCCTTGGCCTACTTCACAAGAGAGAATGGTTATAATGGAAAATAAAAGAAAAAGTCAATTAGCTAGGAAACCAAAATGTATAGTTTCAGGAAATTCTACAGTCTCGCTGATTCTAAAGGTTTGTACAGTACAAATTTTTAAAATATATGGTATTATATTGTACAAGTTTTTAAAGTACAACGAGATGGTTCCATTACGAGACTGTAAAATTTTCTGTTAGTTTCTTGAACAAATTGACTGCAAGGAAGACTGTAAGTGCTTTTAACATGCAAATTTAAATAACCTGAGCAATCAACCAGAGAGAGTAACAGACACAACTGATCATGGCTACAAATATCCCGAGTACAAGATTGCTATTCTCTGATTTGTGGGATGGATGATTACTAGTTATGTCCATCAGGTTTATGTTTGTTTTCCAAAGGGTGATATCTGGACCTTTATAAAATGTGAACAACATTGCCCCGCCAACACCTATCAATGTTCCCAACACCTTTGCTTTACCTGCTGGTGCATTCCACCCTAAATTTTCCAACCTGAAAACCTTTGTACAAAACTCTGATAGAAATCTTGATTTTGCGACAAATAATAGTAATCAGTTAACAGTTGGAGCATGTGATGTGTAACCTAACGACTCAAGAATCAATAGAGATGATGTACGAACCTCGAGCACACGGCTACAACAAAGGTAATAGCAGGTATGAGATTGATTATGGCTGAAACAAATGTTGCAGAGGTAAGTGCTAAGCTTTCTAAGAGCAGATTTTGTGCCAGAACTCCTCTGTAGTAAGCAGAAACAGATTATGAGGTCATTGAAAAAAAGAGATCACCCGCGAGTTTAGTTCTACAATTCCAGCATTCCACAGCTAAGAAAGAAGGGTAAATTTTGAACATGAAATGGCAACTATTTTCAATAATTCCACCTTTAGTCACACCAATGAGTTTTCTTTTTTAATTAAAAAACAAAGATTTATAGTAGATATTTACCAACAAATTACATATTCGAACATGACTTAGGTCACGAAGAAATGTACACTTTTGTTGTCAAATTACAGAAATCGTAAATGAGTATGATTTGAAATAGAGTAGTTCTTTATATGTAGAATGACTAGCACGGACTATTCAATCATTATAAAATAGGGAATCGTTAAAAAAGTAGAGTTGCTTTGCTTCTTGGATAATCTGATGTTAGTCACTCCACATTTTAGTAAAGAATTTTCCCTAATCTCTGCACCCAAAATAAGTGCATAAATAACTGCTACTAATAAATTGTATGTGCAAATAATGCATTAAAGAGTGAGTACATTAGTTTGGCTAGTTAAGTTCGCGATTTCGCTAGGAGTTTTCAACCCCCCATTAAAAAAAATAATAATCATGAAGTAGAAGAATAAATAAAATACAATTAGAACTATTTTGACTTACCCAAATAACCCAGAAAGAAACGCTAAGAAGAGCACTTCCCAGTTTAGTTTTGGCCTCTTTTTCCTTCAAAAAAATAACCCACGAAAACATTAGTTTAATATGAATCATTTATAAAAATTCTCATTCATACATATATACATATACATACAATATAAAATCTCTAGATTGTCTACTAATAAGTGACGGAGGACAGCAAGAAGATTTTATGTCATATATATCATAATTTTCGAGCGAAAATGTCTTACTATCCTTCTAAACTTTTCATTAAAAAAAATGAAATATAGGAATTACCTTTCGAAAAAGAATGCAAGAGGGACAATGAAAGCAGCACCAAAAATAAAACGATAAGCCACGATAACTCGAGGATCCATGCCATCATGCAATGCCAGTTTCAACAAAATATTCATCCCTGAAAATATTAACGTAGCCACAACCATTAATATTGTTGGCTTCCACCCCTCTACCTTGATTGTGTTCTTCGACATTTTAATTAATTCTTCCGTCCCTCTCTCCAAAGCCCGAATAATTGATTTTCTGTGGATCGAGCTTTGGAAAAGAAAGATTTGGAAGAATTTTAATTTAAAAAAAAAAAATGTAGAGTTCTTAAGAAGAACTTATTTCCTAGCTAGAATTTTTCAATTACGTTATGAGTCCCTTCTTGCAATAAATGAAGAATTTAATTACCTAAAACCCACTATAATTTCATTTTGCTTTGTAATGTATGATACTTGGGCCCAGGAGACGGGCTTCTGAAAGGCCAAGCTCGGTCCATATAAGAAAGTTTATATTTGGGCTTGGACTCAGTATGTCTAAGGTCATGGATGCTAGGCCCGGGCTCAGCCCATTTGTTTATATGGACTTTTGGCCAGCTCGAATTGTTGAAAAATATTTATAGTTTTAGATTTTGAAGTGTTTTTAAAATTATGTAAGTAAAATAAAATTAGAATTATATTAATATATAGGTCATATATTTTTAATAAATATGCATTAAGTTTAAATATAGCTTGCTTGAATTTATTGACTCCTAGTTGTGTTACAATCTTATTTGTGCACACGCAACTAACAAGAGGAAAATATTTGGGTACAAGAAAAATAAAATGTCAAAACACTCTTCCATGTTTTAGAAGGTTTTTTTTTCTCTCTGGTCTTTTAGTACATGTATAAAGAATTTATGCATAGAGTAAGCTATATTAGAATATTGTCAATTTAATCAAAAAAAATACTTAAATATGCTGTGTATTTAGGTATGTTCTATGTTGCAATACATAAATACTTCCATTCTTGCATTAGAGGGGTAAATACTTGGTATGTCATGTGTTGTAGGAGCAAGTCTATGTCACTAATTTTACAATATAAAGTGAGTATTATAATTGTTGAGATAATTAAAAAATAATAGTGTCAATAATTGAAAAGTAATAAGTATTACAAATGTAGTTCGTGAATGGTTTTAATGTTTGCACTATTATGAAAACCTACAAAAGAAATGTTGTCATTGCGTTGTACAGCGATCCCATTTTCCCGCACCCGTAACATATTTATAGGAAAATATTTATATATGTTTTGTGTTGCAATAAACAAATGATTTAAAAACGCAAATAATATTTTAGAAAAAATTTACATTTTTATAGCAAGTTATTTCGTTGTATTTTAACAATTTGTAGAGTACAATAATTATCACATATATTTTAAAATTTTATATTATATAAATTTTTAAAATTAACATAATGATTCTTAACGAAATTGTAAAATTTTTTAATATTTTATTTCTTCAAAAAGCAAAGCATTGGAATGTATATTTGATTTACACGTCTATTTGATCCATTTGGAATTATATATATATATATGAGTTGATCCATTTGAGAGTAAAAAAATTATTAATCCCTATGTATATACCAAAACCAAAAATTTACCACCTCTCTATGGAATCATATTTGATGGGCTTGTTTGATGGTTATCATTGAACAGCATGTTTAGGCCAACAAGAATTAGCAATATTTAGCATGGAATTCCTGAAAATATTCCACACCATGGAAACAATGTCGGAAACAGCAAATTTGGGTCCTATATAAACTCAAGTTTGCCAAAGAGTTTATTACCGTGAATTTTTGAAGTCATCAACTTTCCTCTCTTACTAATTTGATCAATCTTTCTCTCCACAAAGCACATTTGCGAGAGAGAAAGGATTTGTTTGCACATTACAGCGAGAGAGAGAAAGTGATTGCTTTTCTTGCATCTGTTGAAGAAAGTAGAAAAATGGGTGCCTGTGCTAGCGTTCCAAAGGCCTTAAAGGAGGAGGCTACAGCTCCTCCACCTGAGCCAGCCAAGGAGGAGACCACCACCACCACCACCGAGGTGGCAGAGGTCCCCGCCGAAGAAGAAAAGAAGGTTGAGGTCCCCTCCGAAGAAGAAAAGAAAGTTGAGGAAAGTGCTCCAGCAGAGAAAGTAAGTGAAAAGTGTATAGTTACCCACAGTGTATAGTTACCCACTCCTTAAATTACAATGAATAATTTTAAATCGTTAAATTATTCAAAAATAATAAAATTATTCTGTTTTTAAGTTATCCAAATTCTGCACGCATAGCATGTAGTAGTACGTTTAGAGGCTTTAAATATTTATACTGTAAAAGATTTTAATACTGTAATGCATAATGACACTGTGAAATTCTCACAGTGCTAGTAATATATCTTTCTTATTTTTTCTCTAGATGCGCTATATATATATATATAAACTGAAAGTGTTAAATTTGTGTTTTAAAGGCACCTGAAGAACCAAAGGCTGAGGCAACCGAGACCGTTCCTGAGAGCACCGCTGAGGAGCCAGCCAAGGAAGAAGAAACAAAAGAAGAAAACACAACAGAAGAAAAACCAAAAGAAGAAAATAAAACAGAATAGGGTGAAAGAAGACGTTTTCTGAATTCTAGTAACCGTTGATTATGTTTTTTCAATAATGTTACCTACAGAATTTGGAGAGAGGGGGAGCTGTGCAATGAAAACATATATGGGATTTAATGGTGATTTGTGAGGTAGCCATCTTGTTGTGTGAGTTAGTTTTTGTTTTGAAAAGAGTTTGTATAATTTCTTGTTTCCAATTTGACTGTTTAACATATTTATAGAAGTTCATTTCATTTTATTGCGAGCACTGAAATTGTTGTTATTATCAGTCATCTGGTTGGGCAGATGACTCATTGAAATTGATAAATACAGACAATTTTGAAACAGGTGAATTCATCAAAATAAAATAGCATTGTACTTAGAAAGGCAACCCCTCACCCGTAGTAATATCACATACTGTAATTTTAAAAGTAAAAACAATCTAATTATAACTCTTTTATATGAGTTTTATAACTTCAAAAAATATTTACAAAATAGGGGGAAAGTTTAAGAGATAAAGTATCGGATAAGCACGTCTCTGAGCATGTTGTGAAAGATTACCGCTAAGATTTCTATTTTCCCCTGAAGATGATCACTAAACTTTGAGATTTCAAGACTAATGTACAATGTAAAACCGTTCTGTGAAATTAGTTATGGTATACTCGTAACTGGTTACCAAGATGGCTATTCCATTAACTACGACATTTCAATTTTGACTTCTTCAATTCATTGTCATATACAGGCAGCTATATTCAAGAATTAATCAGGCATTTAGATCCGAAGAAATACACATGAAGCTGTATCTATTAGCAGGCTATGATGTCACAAATCCAAGGAAGCGAACATTAAAAACATGGAATACGAGAGAACCAGTTAAGCAACGCGATGGAATATTAATATAATGTCCTGAGATTTATGACAGCACAGAAGAGGAAACTATGTCTGAATAGAGCACAAATAATCCAGAAATGGAGTTCTACGCTTGAACTAAACATAAAAGAAGGATTACATAATGAAGCAAATATATATAGGAACATCAAAGAGATAAAACTCAGTTTCCCAATTCAAGTAAAAGAGAGTTCATACTAGAAAGTTACAGAAATCAATCTATGAAACATCAACTCCTAAAATAAGGAGGAGATTCTGCTAAAACATCAGTAAGCCTATTGCTTCAGGAAACCAACCAAACCTGGTTCATGACTTCAGAGAACCTACCATCTGTTGCCGCACAAGACTTTCCTAATGCTTAGATGCTGCCTGTAAAAGAACATTCATCAAAACACGAGATCAATTTCCATAAACATGCAATAACATGACTATGCATGTTAATCTAGAGAGAGTTGTAATCAGCACCTTTTTCCAGCATTTCAGTTTAAACGCCAACCTTTGATTCTCAAGCTTCATAAACTTATTTTCCAGCCTCATCTTTTCCAGCTCCAAGTCCTCTTGTTCGTTGTCCATGATTAACTTCTCCAGTTCCAGTCTCTGCTGCTGTATTTGCAATTTCTGCTCCTCCAACTGTAAAAAGCAAGATCTCATCCAATTATTTGGCAACTTATCTCCCTCTCCACCCTTGCTGGTAAGAGAAACTGGTTTAGACTGCTCGTTTGGTGGTGGATATGCTAATTTTCTGTTGCAATCGAAGGCACTCCTGAAACTGGCAACTCCATGATATTCAAGCTTTCTCATTCATTTTGCAGGCAGCTCATGAATTGCATCTTGAGAGCACTTTCCTTTAGCTTTAAGAGCCAACTTTAGTGAATGTTGGAGAGACTGATCATGAGGAAGAAACAACCGATTCCCATTATGATATGAGCACAATTCTTTGAAAGAACAACTGTTTGCAACTCAAGAGCCTCATGACTTCCAACACTGCTTCATTCGACAGATCCATCAAGCCTATAAGCTTAGGGTTCTCAACAACCTTACAGGCTGTACCTCTGCCTAGTAAATCATTCAGCCTTCTGAACTTTTTGTTCAAATCTTTGAATTTATCCTCACATTGATGTGGCGTTACATGATTACCTCTTTGTACCATGACCTTTGAGATAGCTTTCCACTTGCCTGGCTTTGGTTTAGTCAACAATCCCCTACTTTTACATCTAAAAGGCTGAACTGCTACATTCTCCTCTCCAATGTAAGAAAGAGCAGTAATTAGAAGCTTTACCATCTCATCCGTCCATTTTATCCGCTTGTGTGAAGTTTCTTTTTCCTCTCCACCAGCTTCAATTTTTTCATCAATGCCTTGTAAACCATTTGAATTTTCACCAATACCAACAGAATTGTTTATTCTCTCAACCTTATTATGCTCAATCAATAGAGGAGGCTTGATCAGGTCCTTGCACATCCCCAACCACAAAGGGCAAATTATCTGGAAAATAATGAGGATGAGGCATAAATCCCTCATGTCGAGGATAAGTTTGTTGTTGAGAATTAACTGGAATCATCAGTACCCACTGTTTTAGGACGTTAAGCTTTTTTCCTGACATCATACAAATACAGGCAAATGAGTGTCCTATTTAACACAAAAGAACCTTGACATCCATTGAGATGGAAATTATCGTCCAAAAATACAATTCAACCGTACCTTTTTCTGCTCTAAATATACTATTGGAGAAATTACAGAAACACCACAATATGTGAACTCCATATGATAGACAGGCAACAAAAAAAAATAAATAAAGGAAATAGTTCCTCAATTGCATCACCTGCTATCATTAAAATCAAATGACTAAAGCAAGAAGTGATCCGAATTGAATGCTTCATTCACAAGATCATCCACATTGTTGTTCAAAAACAACTAGAAATGATGGTATAACAGTAAAGGATATGGCTGGCCACTTAAGATTATAATGAAAGGCCTGGATTTTGATACATATAAGCAAAGATGGATACTTGATTTAAAATAATATTCTAATGTTGATGCAAATTTGTGAGAAGAAAGAATACCTTGAGGGCAAGTGCATCAATGAATTTTGAGTCACAAATCCTTATCAAATCTATCTGATGTTGACAACATAAATAATCTACATCATATATAGAGAGAGGCGTTAGATGGAAGTGGGTGATCAGAACATTTCAGATTTTCACCTTGCTTTGAATGCCGTGAAAATAGGACTGGTAAACAAGTGTCAACACATATGACAACTGGATAATGCTTCCACAACCAAAAAGCTCAAGTTATTTCGTGGCTTTGAGATTCGTGTAAGTTTCGATATGTGACCAGAGTTCACTTTTGGAAATAACTATATTCGAGATACAGTCATAATTACTTCAGATACAATCCAAAAAAAGATTTGGAACCTATTTCATTAAGTAACGGTCGAAGATAGGTAAGAAATTCTTGTCCACATACACAGAAGGTTGATGCTGCTTCCTCCAGATACCAACAGCTCCAATATGAAAAATTTTATATCCATCATCCACCAAGGATGAGGAACTTATGTCAACCGTAAGTTCTTGCTCTTGTTACAAGTACCACAAGCACTTCCAAATACCAGTAATCCTATATTTCTTCTGTGATGTGAAGTGACATCATTTAATCTGTAAGTACTAAGCGAATAAATTAATAACAATGTTCTGGTCTAAAAGTTCAAAAACACTAGATGTGACATATAAATTTTCCAGTTATGCACAGATGCAGTCAGCAGGAATTGTTGGTTATTCAAGATTATTATTTCTCTACGTCAGTAAAAAACAGCCCACTTGGATATCTAAGAAATTAATAAGAACATCTAAACTTCTGATGTATCAACATAACGGAACCAACATATAAGTTTTCATTGACATCCGATTGCAATAATGTAGCATGTAGATATGGATCCATTAGCATGGAAGTTAACCGTGTTAATAATATTACTGATAAACAGAATATGAATTTTTGAAACCATGCTTCTTCATGATGAATAACATGAGAGATTCCCATTATTTGAGGACATAGTGTAAATCATTTAGTATGATGGGAGGAAAACTGTCCCAGCTAAGAGAAAGCAACAATTTTGATTTCTATGCCAGATGAAAGAAACAACTATGGGAAGCAAAAAAGCAAATCGAGAACATGTTTTCAAACTATGGAGGGTCTCAAGTTTCATAATGACAGTTTTGTAAAGCTGGTAAACAGAATCAAATTAGAATTGAGGTCATGCTGCAAAACTAGTCCAACACCTGATGCCTTTAGTGCCATAATGGAAATTGGAGCAATCTTTACCTTTCAGAAGAACTTACATGTCAAGGGGACATCCGATGGACAAAGCATTAGACATCACTTCATATCAAGCTAATTGATGTAAATACCAATTGGAGCAACTATCTGTCATAAGTAAGTGACCAACCATAGTTAATGGTAAAAGGGAAAGTTAATGCACTAAAGAAAAAGTGAAATATTGGCTATGACTAGAATGAACTCCAGCATACTCTGGGAATAGAAGAAAAAAAGTTGCTCATTCCCATGAATTTCACCTGGAATAACTCACAGCAATTTGGCACTAAAATCAATTTACTTGCCGGAAATATATGAACAAAATAAAAGGAAATAACATAAAGGAAAATGAAAGTTTCCCTTCTACCAACTTCAAATGACCTAAACCAAAGTAGCTATTGAAACAAAGCAAAGATCTAATAACAGAAGCATTCATCCACTACAAATATGGGTTGGCACCAATTCGAAGTTCATTTTCTGCTTCTGTCTATAAAGCATTCAATTGCAAAGGAGCAGGCTTCAACATTATGCCAAACCAAAGTAATGACAAGAACACCACCAATCTCTTCGTCAAATTCAGAAACACTTCCTATGAACTATAGCTGGACCAGATTCGTCATATTCGCTCTTCGTTATCCACATCTGCAACATTTAAATTTGGTTGACATAAGGCAACCATTAAACAGTTTGAAATAATGTGCACACATACTGGGGAATCTAAATGTACCTGCTGGAAGGTGCTTAGAGATGCTAATATGGATCCTCCAATCCAGACACTATATTTTCGTTCAGGAGGAGCCACTACCTTTACCTTCATGCTACTGGGAGCAAGAGCAGTTATTTCCTTGCTCATACGGTCAGCAATTCCTGGGAACATTGTTGATCCACCACTCAGCACAACATTTCCATAAAGATCCTTCCTGATGTCAACATCAGACTTCATAATGGATCTGTAAGTTGTTTCATGGATGCCAGCAACTTCATATCCAATTAATGATGGCTGGAATAAGACTTCTGGGCAACGAAACCTCTCTGATCCAATGGTAATAACTTGCCCATCTGGCAACTCATAGTTTTTCTCAAGAGCGGAGCTGCTTTTGGCAGTCTCCAGCTCTTGCTCATAATCAAAGGCAACATAAGCAAGTTTTTCTTTCATGTCACGCTAACAATTTCCTGTTCAGCAGCTGTTGTGAAGACATATCCCCTCTCAGTCAAGATGATCCTCAAATAGTCAGTTAGATCACGACCAGCAAGATCCAACCGCAGGATTGCATGGGGAAGAGCATAACCCTCATATATTGGAACAGTATGGCTAACACCATCACCAGAATCCATAACGATACCTTATACAGAAAACAAAATTATGCAACAGGACTAAAAAGAGAATGTCACCATAAGAAAAAAACTGCTAGAAGTCATGCCCAACAGCCAACCCACCACAGGCGACCTCCCCAGCAAACGAAGAGGATTTACACGACACCTAGTTCGGGAGTCAGTCCCATGATTTTACCAAAACCATGAAAGAATTCAATAAATTCAATATCAAGAGAAAAGAAAAACTATTCATCCACAAACCTGTTGTGCGACCACTGGCATAAAGGGACAAGACAGCCTGGATAGCTACATACATGGCAGGGACATTGAATGTTTCGAACATAATCTGGGCTCATTTTCTCCCTGTTAGCCTTGGGGTTTAATGGTGCCTCAGTTAGCAATATGGGGTGCTCATCAGGAGCAATACGAAGCTCATTATAAAAAGTGTGATGCCAAATTTTCTCCATATCATCCCAATTATTGACAATACCATGCTCAATGGGGTATTTCAAGCTAAGCATTCCTCGTTTTGACTGAGCTTCATCACCTATGTAAGAATCCTTCTGACCCATCCCTACCATCACAGCAGTGTGTTTAGGCCGGCCAATCATGCTTGGAAACACAACCCTAGGAGCATCATCACCAGCAAATCCAGCCTGAGAATTCCAAGAAAAGAAGTCGAGTTTGCATTTGTCAACACGACATTACAGATTATGCTAATGCAACTAGGAGAGAGAGGGATATAAGTAACACAAACTTAGGATCTTTCTCTGCAGTCATAAGGTTTAAGAGACATTAGAATACCCAATATGCACATACGGATCATCAGCAAGGGGAAATTATGTTTGTATGCAAATTCGTTGGATGTTGGTATGAAGTTTCTGATAATACCACCAAGGATCCTAAAGATATTCTGAAGTATGATAACTTGGCTTACTAACCTTAACCATTCCGGTTCCATTATCACAGACAATGGGTTGAATATCTTCCACATCAGCCATCTTTGACAACCTTAAAAAAGTAAAGAGAGATTACGCAAGTCACTCAAGAATTGCATACTTATTTCAAGTAAATAGAGCCGCAAGATACACTCAACCAAAAAAAATACAAAATTATTCAATAAAAAATAACATTATCACTCTAGCATAATAATGAAAAAATAATGGTTGCTGGTTTAATAATAAAATGTACTTTAACAATGGATTGTACGACGGCTCCAAAACTAAAAGTTAAAAGGAAACGACAAGAATAGCATTTTGTAATCGAAATCATGTTCTATTCCTTCTAGCATATAACTGTCCAGTCAACTTTTCAATTGCAAGAAGGAAGATAAAGGAGTAACAGCCTTCAAATCAACAGGGCTTAGTGAATATCAAAAATTTTGAATTTCTACTTTGATTTTCTCGAAATTATACCTAAAACAAAAAAAAATATACACAGGATCCATAATATAGAGAAGATCCACATCAACAGGTAATTATTCACAAGAACTTCATCGACTGAACAATAAATCCTCGAGCCTAAAATTAAAACCAACATCATTCATATTCCCAACCTTGTATTTTAAACATGCATTTGCAATACGTAATATCAACAAAAATTGTAAAATAAAAAATTAAATTAATATTATTATACAGAATAAAAAACTAAATAAATTCTTCAGCCTTGTTGCGGAACCATGCCATAGCTTTGAAATGGTATTATACAACAAACCTTCAAAGCAAATTGATACGGTACCTCCGGATTGCAAAATTAATTTCTCTAAAAACTATACTAGAACAAGTACTGTAAAGACCTTAAATATTCCCCTAAAAAAAAAATTTAAATGCAAACAAAAAAACTGATATCAAGTGTAATTTCCCATATTTTATCCATTTTGAATTGATTTTTACAGAAAAATAATAATAAATAAATAAATCAAAATATAATAATGTATTTTAAAAACTTATACAGTACAAAACCGAATTATAACTTCGCTACGTATCATCCAACAGTTCAACGAAAAAACCAAAAAAATAAAATAAAATAAAATAAAATCAAGTAATCACAACGAATACATAGTTATGCATAAATAAAAATTATTTAACATGGATTAAACTTGGTAATTATTTCACTAAAACGCTAAATTACACTGTAAAAAGTGATAATTATGTGATTTGCGTTAAGCGTACGAAACCAAAACCACAAACGGAATATGAATCACCTGAAAATAGAGAAGAAAATATGAAACAGTAATCGAAATTTAAAAAAAAGAAAAGAAAAAAAACGTAGAAAAAACTTACCTGTTTTGAGCAAGAGAACGAAGAAGGCAAATGAAATGAAGTAGAGAGAGCAGAGAGCTAAGGGTTTTCGGTGGACTAATAAGCAAGAAAAATGTCAAAGAGGGACTCGTGTCGTCCCGGTGAGAGACCACCGAGTCCCTATATATAGATCTTGTGGGCCACCGGTTCCTGCATGTCTCAAAATTAGTCTGTTTGAACTGCGTTCGGTGAGAAAATTCTAATACGATACCATTTGAAAAAAATATTTTTTATCTATACTGATTTTGAATGATGATTCAGAAATAGTGGAGGTAGCATTTGATGCGAGTTTGTATTTAATAAATGCGATTTTAATAAAAATTATTTTATTATTTTATTTTTATGATTTAGTTTTCAGTCAATGAGGTCATAAATTAAATATATTATTAAAATAAAAACAAAATAATTTTTACTATCATAACTGAAATATCATTTAAAATCAACACTAATAAATAATAATTTTTTCAAATGACACCAAATTAGAATTTTCTCCGTCTGGTTGGATGGACAGTGTGAAATTGAATAATTATTATTCAGAGATAAAAAAATAGTACTATAAATCCGATTTTATGTCTTATTTGTAAACTTTACGGTCAAACTGAAATTAAATTTTATAAAATTTTATTTATATCAATTGATGTCATAAATTTCATAATATTTAATTTACACTACGAAATTTATAACTGAAACTTTAAACCAAATTTATCTAAGTATTTCCCTTCAAAGATATTGTCTTATATAGTATTTGAAATAACTTTGATGTTAACATGCAGAGATATAATATCTATTTATGCAAGATAACAAATATAATCGCAAAATGGGTTTAAGAATTATAACAATATAGTATATGTCTTAAATAAATAATACTACAATCCATCTAAATAAAGTTAGTGTGGAACATTTTTGCCAATCAATTCTCAGTGTTCTTGATTTAATGATAATACGAGAAAATGTGAATAATATAAAGTTTGTTCATACTTTAATTGCCCCAAATTAATAGTAATAATTTTTAAACCCACATAAATTAAATGAGCTTAAAACATAAGAAAATTTTAGGATTCCGTTAAAGTACTGTATAGTTATACTTTAAATTTTGTACAGCTTCAGTATGAGTCTTTAAAGTATATGATATTATATTGTACAAATTTTTAAAATAGAATAGAATGATTCAATTAAGAGAACTATAGAATTTTCTTAAAACATATGTACTGTACATGGAACCCTCGCTATGGATTATAGGGTAAGAGTTGTAAATGAATTTAAATTATCTAATTCTTGAATCGGACTCGACTCAATAATCAAGTTAATTTTGAACAGAATTCAACTTGCATTAATTTTTTTATATTCAATTTGAACTTAACTCGATAAAAACTCGTTAATGCAATTCAAAAGATAAATAAACCAAATTTGAATTAAATTTCAAACTTGTTAAAATAATTACAAATTTTACCCAAAAATTTTTTTTGAGTATTCGAGTTGTTTATGTTCATTTACACCCATAAGTGGAGGGAACAGTGGGCTAATAGAGGTGGTCCGAACCTATATTTTGAAAAAAAATTACAAATTTTACCCAAAAAAAATTTAAAATTTTTCATTTTGCCTCCTTGGGAATTTTCGCATTAAAAATTACACCATTGCCCCTCCTAAGTAAAGTTTCTAGATCCCCTACAGTTTCACAGTTTAGAGAAATTAAAATAAAAATATATATGTTTACCTTGAATTTAAATTTTGAAACAGTAACAGTAATTAAAATTCATATGAAATTAATGTCAGGGAAAAAAATAGAAAATAACAGATCGGTTTAAGTCATTTTCTCAAGGGGCCCACAAAAACAAAATTTTCAGTTTTTTCTTCACATAAGGTAACCGTCCATTTTGCAATTCAATTTTGTCCTAGGAATTTCCACGTCAGAAGGCAGTCCATTTTGAAATGAGGCGTCTGAGTGCGGGGCTGGGCGGCCAAGTGGGCGGGCGTTTGCGTCATGCTTTGCCGACCAAATGTCTTCTCAAAAAATAACTTTACATTAAAAAAGTTTAAAAAAATTAAAGAAAAAAACAAAACAAAAGGACCTAGAATGGTTTCATTAAAAAAAAGAAAAAAAGAAAAAAAGTTAAGGGTGGTAAAATATAGAGGGATTTGGATTTGACTTTTGATCATACTAAAACAGCAGATTGAAACAGATCCTTTATTAAGAACGAATATGAAATTAATGATAAATATATGCTTAAGAAGGTATCTCCTTCTTACTAATATTTTTACAGATTTTCAAATTCAAATTATTTGTCAAAAATTTAAAGATGACATTAAATTATCAATTCTTTAATTTTAAATATTTCACCAAATTTTATTTTATTTTTTTCGAATTTAATAACACATCAATACATTGTATTTTTACTATTCTAATAATCTATTACATAAATTTTATAATTTTGAAACAAGGGAATACGGTATACCTGTCTACATTATTATTTTCATCATTAATTGCAAAGGGATTGGGCTAGAGTTGGTCTTTTTTGTCATGTTTGCAAATTCAAAATTCCAAAGCTTTAAATCAAATAAACTTCCATATTTTGGAGGATAATTTATTTTTTAAGGTTTCATCTCACTTTGAACTTATACAGGGCTTTTATTTCAATCCAAAAAGCCATAGAAAACAAAATATAATACGTTTTCTACATCATTTTGAGTTAAGTTCTTAATTAGTAATTTGTAAATGAAAAATGATTTACAAAGTTTTAAATTCATAATCAATTGTCAAATCTATTTCAATTGATAAGATTATATTGAATTGCAAACTCCTAATTTTGGATACCTGATCAAATCTCTTTCATTATTTTTTTGAATCTGGTGACACATCAGTGTAGCAATAGAGTTAGGATTTAGGAACAGGGGTAATAGTGTAAGTTTAGGAAAACTTAGGGTTATGAGTAAATAAGTAAATTTCTTATTTGGCTATATAAAATTTAATAATTTTTCAAAATGTAGGAACAATTGCCCCCACCCTATCCCTATTGTCGCAAATAATAAGTGCCCGATGCACCATGTGAATGTGTAATTTAAAATAAAAAAAAAACGTAGTTAAAATCTAACAAAAAATAAAATAAAAAATATAAGTGGAAAGTGAAAGTTGGAAGGGGTTAGAGGACTGGAGTTATGAGTAATTGATAAAAAAAAAAAAATAGACAGAACGGAGAGAGTAAATTTGACAAAACATAAAATAACGGATATCAAAACTCTTCCTCAAACTCTATATATAGTATATATTATTCATTGTGTTAACTTGTTTGATTAATTAAAAAATAAAGGAAAATGACCAAAATAAAGGGGCACGATTAAAACACTAAGGTAGTTTTGGTTATTTTATTGGGAAATTCTATCGTTTATTTTAAAAAATTATTTTTTTATATTTTAAATGTTTATACAGTACAACATCATGTACTTAAAAAATTTGTACTGTACAAATTTTTAAAACCAAGGGAATGGTTTCCTAAAAGGAATTGTAGAATTTCTCCATTTTATTATTGCAATTATAGCATGAGAAGGGTCAGATGTTATGTCATTTTATGTAATTTTTATTTTACCTTTCTTAAGTTAATTTTAAAATTTTCACTCTTAACTTCCCATAAAATTTATTCATATTTATTAGTTAATTACGATTTTTAAAAGTTACGCACACATGGCATATGTCTTTTTTACTGGTTTTTCATAGAACATGTTTCATTAGGGAGGTAAATGATCCAAAAAACAACTCTAATATTTTAACATTTTAATGATCAAGTTATATAAATTTAACTTATTTATTTTTCAAACAAAAATTAAATAAATTTGTATGGAGTTGAATTCCCAGTGTTAATTTGTCAAATTTGTATGTAAAAAATCACATATTAATTAATATTTTAAAAAATAAAAGACTAAATTAGATTATGTTAATACATAGGAAGCCAATTTAAAACCCAACCCGAAAATAAAGCCAACCATTAGTGCTCAATACATTTATATT
This sequence comes from Cinchona pubescens, assembly GCA_025175665.1. Lineage (NCBI taxonomy): Eukaryota > Viridiplantae > Streptophyta > Magnoliopsida > Gentianales > Rubiaceae > Cinchona > Cinchona pubescens. Next base: position 823,095 of record JANKKI010000353.1, read on the forward strand.
TCGCATTTTCCAAATTCTTCTCCCACTCCACAGTCAACAAACACTCTTTAATAAACCCTAAACGAGTAAGTAAATCAGTGTGTATCAGCAGCATTTCTTATGAATTCCCCTATTTTTACATTTCTCAATCCAGATCTATCTAGGGTTTCATTTCCAGTTACTAAGTACTATATAAATTCGCTAATATTGTTTGAAATCTGCATTTATTTCAGGTGACTTCGCCGCATCCAGCTCATCGTCGCTTGTTTTGATTTTACCATGTGAGTAATTCGATTTTTATTTTTTTTTATTGATGGGAATTTGGTTTGATTTAATTGGCGTTAATCATGTTTAATCTTGTATAAGCTCAATTGTTTTTATTTATTTTAATTTATTATTGTTATTATTATTTTTTTTGCTTTGGAATAACTGCCTAACAAGCTTAGCGGTAAAAATGGGGAATGATTATCAATGTAGAAATATTTTATTTTAAGCCAAAGTTGAGATCCCTAATATGATTTCTGGCTTTTTCAGTGACCAAATTGCCATTTGATCGTTTTTTAAAAAAAGAAAAAGAAAAAGAGGTTTTGCAATCAACTTTCTAAGTTGTAAAGAAATTGATTCTGTTTATAGCTGTTAAGTGCTTTAGTTGTTTACTCTTTTTTTACAAAATAAGTGTTGAAATTAATACTATGGGATCGCGTCTGTTTTAAGATGAAAGAGCCGGTTGAGTTGTAGATTACGGTATAATAGCATCGTATTTTTTGCTAATACTTCTAGTGTTTTTAAGATTTTATACTTGCATTAAGTTTTTTTTCTTTGTTCTTGATTGAGCGATTCTTACATTCAAGAAAATATTCACAATATGATGGTCTTCGGATCAAATTTTCTTATTAGGGCCGATGAGGAACCAGTAGATCCAAAGCAGCACATGGAAGATGCTTGCAAGGCCAAGTGTACAAGGGAATGGCGGGCATATGAGGTAATAGACTATGCTATGGGAGCCATAAAATGGTTTTCTTGTGCTATGTGGTTTTATTCTTTTTCACTTGATCTGTTCCTTTGTTTATGCCTCTGTTATTTCAACTTAGTGTTTTTTTTTGGGGCTTTAATTTTTCTTTTTCTATGCCCCTTTACTCTTGCGACTTGACCATGGTCCTCTAGAAATTTCTATGTGGTACAGCTGTCATTAGCAGGATGAATGTACTAAGAGAATGACAGAACTAGATAGCATCTATGTGGTGGGGGACTTCTATCATGTACAATGAGTCTTACCTGGATAGTATTTCTTGTGTTTTTGCATATTTGTGTTCTGAAACTTGTATTTGAAACTGTTTTTTCGGTTGTTTGTTATGGACTTGTTTTCCAGAATCTAGCCTTCTATTCATACTGAAACTTATTTAGATGTCAAATTCTCTTTGCTTGGATTTTGAGACCGACTCTTCCATGTCTGACATCATACCCGGGTGTTGTGCAACGGCAAGGTGTTCCACTTGTGATTGTGACACCAGTATGATAGTAACAACAAAGTTTGATTAATAATTTTTGGCAGATTTCTGTAGAGGTCATGTGTTCTCATATTGACACAAATTTTGTTTCCTCGCCCTTAACTGCAACGATTTGTTTGGCTTGAGTTTCTGAATAGATAATACTTTGCTGAATATAGGGGCCCATGACTTCAAACTGGTAACTTTTTGTTCTTATTTTCCTCTTTCTTCTGAACAGAAACAAAATCTTAAGTGAGTGAGAACATGAAATACATTTTATTTTTTTCCCACTTGTGGTGAAACAGTAATTCAAGTAGTAGCTGAAAATACCTTATTCAATTTTCTATTTTTTTTGCCTTTCTATACATGTGAGCTAATCCATTTCAAAACACAAAAAGCTTTTTGGTAAAATTCTTAAGAACCCTCTTGACAAAAGTTAACAATAGATTTGGCCAACATGCTGTGCAGCCCCAAGTTCTGCCTCACTGTCACCTCCCCTGGTCTTTCTCCTCTTTTTTTTTTTTTTTTTTGGGGGGGGGGTTGGATTTGCATTTTGTGTGGAACCATACACCCTAGTGGGTGCAAGGTGTCTTCTTCAACTGCATGCTCTAATCCATTTGGTGTAGATAATATAGAGAATGCAGTGCCTTCTTTTTTATTGGTACTTGCTCGTAATCCTCCCTTTTTGCTTTTTAGGAATATGAGGTGTTTGCTTTGAATTGATGTTTGCTCTTATTTAAAATTGGAGACAATAGCAATTTTTCATTTCTTTTACCCCCGGGTCTCAGGTTGCTCCAGACTTCATTTCGTAATGTGTTTACAAAGTACTTCTTCTGATTATGTTAGTTTCACGGTGTTATGTTGCATCTGCTTGATACAACGCCATCACTTCTGTGTTTCAAGTGTTTGTATGTTTGGTATGGGTTGAGTCCTGACTTGAAACATAACCTTTGTTACCTTGAGCATGTCTTGACTCGATCATTCCTGATTCAGCTCTGTTCTTGCTTTTGTGCAAGCTTAACCCTGTGTTGTGACCCGAATTGTTAACTTTGTTGCCTCATGTTTACAATCTGGATGACTGGCAAATAAATTTCACTTAATACTCGCTTCTGTTACATAAACTATGAGATAAGATGGAATTATGATTTATGACTATATTGTTTAAGTAATCCAGGATGATGCTAAAAGCGGATTTGTTGCTTTAATTAATTACCAGTAGATGGATTGCCATTTTGTTGATAAAGGAGTCTCACCATTTGATTTCTTCTGCGGTTGCTGTTGTTTTTTCTTTTCGTCAATGTGCATGATAAATTCAAAATCATGCTCTGGGCATGGCACATAGTGTAGCTTCTTTCATTTTTAGCTACTTTCTGCTTTTCATTTCTTTTGGCATTAAATTGTTTGAATACTCGCTATCCGTAGATTACAACAATTCTTTCAATTGAAATGACTAATCAAAGACATACCTATTTCCTACAGGATTGTGTTTGTAGAGTTAATAAAGATGATACTGGGGCCAAGCACTGCACCGGACAATATTTTGATTACTGGCACTGTGTTGACAAATGCGTATGGTCCATTTCTTTCATCTTTGCACATTTTATTGGATTGATGAACAAATTCTTTGCTGATTTGGCCTTGTACTTGTTTTGTCACGCAGGTTGCACCTAAGCTATTTTCTAAACTTAAGTGAGAGTTTTGTTGGTACGATAAAATTGCAATGCTGTCTTCTGTTGAACAAGACTTTGTGCCATTTCTTTCTTTGCTACAAACTAGCAACAAAGTTGTATGCAATTGCTTAGCGAGTGGCCTTTAAGCTATGAAGCTTTGAATCAAACTAATAAAGTATTGTCTTGAAGTTTATGCATTGCTATTTTGTATTTACAACAATGTATTTCAAGGTATGCTTTCACTATACAGCTGGTTCATGTATCCCTGAGATCTTCTTTGTCAATAAGCCTAATTGATAGTAGTACTTTTGAAGTTACTAAGTTGGGAGTCTTTTTAAGTAGATTCCAATTCTGAAGTGCTTGGTTGTCGAATAAATTTGATGCCGATTGCAGCGAACAAGCACTTTAGTTGCTAGATGGGCTGTTATTACTCTCTCAAGAAATCATAAAACAATGGTGGTTTTGAAAATGCTATTAAGTTGTGCTACTAGAAAAGAATTACTTGATCTTCAAACCATCCTAAATCAAGTTATTAGCTCCACTTGATCATATTGCAGCTCTATAACAGAAATTTAACCAAACAGGTAAAAATAATTTTCCATGGCTTTAATTGTACAAAGGGTCTCCAGTGTTTTCTTTTGTTTAATTATTATTTTTACTTTTTGCTAAGGAATAAAATGTTGTTATTTTTACCGGGGGCGTTAGTCTTTTATGTGAAAGTATGTTGTCTTGGCTTTTTATTCCAAACAAAGAAAAAAGAGAATGAAAGGCTGGAGTTATATTTGGTCAAATCAACAAAAAAATTTTTACATACACAAAATGTACTATATAATTCAGGAAGTTATATATTATATGCGGGATATAGTTAAGCCTACAATCTGCTTATAGTGCTTTTATATAGAGCAGATGCACTTGATGTTTTCCTTGTCACTCACAAAATTTTCGTAAAAATCAATAACTTTGCCTTTGGTTTTTTTTGTTGGGGGATTAATAGTTTTGTACTAAATGAGTGGTTCATTTGGGTAGAAAATAATTGAGATTAAGCATAAATATTTTTAACAGTTTACCCTAATTAATATGCATCTCTTTATGGATAATACAAAATGTCAATAGTAATCCAAATTTAAATTTGAGTGACGATTGAGTAGTGACGTGATGTTCAAATCCGAAATTCTCAATTCAAAATGACATGACTCAATCCTTGAGAATTATCCACTCCTTAATTTCTTAAACCCCGAAAAAACCCCAACCCACAAACACCACACCCATCAGACAAAACTAGAACTTCACCCCACCAAAACCCTAAACAAATTCTAAGCAAATTCACCAGCAAAATTGCACCCAAAAAATGCCCAATTCTTCTTCTCCACCGCCACTACCGCCGCCAACCACCGTCTCCCCTTCCAAGAAACGCCTCCTCACCAACCCAAAACCCAAACAAAATCCCACAAATCAAAATTCTGCCCCAATTCATTTGCCCCAGATCGACAAGAAAACCCGGGACTTGCCGAATTTGTCTGATTGCCATAGCTGTGGCCTCCGGATCAATTACAGCAACCCCAAAGAGCGGCTCCAACTGCTAGACAGCTTTTGGAGGATTGTTCTTAACTTTGCAAGAAATGTGTCAAACAGGTAAATTCTGGTGAATTATGTATTTACTGTTTCAAAGATACCGCGAATTCTGCTTCTGATTGCTTTAATTGCTGCGATTGCGAACGCTTAATTCATAAGGATTGTGTTAAGAAGTATGGGAATTCGACCCCGTGGTCTTATTGTTGTAGGAGTCGGGAATTAGGGTTAGGGTTGGATTTAGGGTTTTCTGTGTGTATTGACTGTTGGGTGCCGGAATTGCTGAAAAAATCGATTGCGGTATGTAAGAGGAAGAAGAATGAGAATGTTGATTCTGGAAGTTTAGGGAAGGCTCAGATTGGTGGTGATAGGTCTTTAGAGGAGATGGTTAAGGATGCAAATTGCATGGTGGAGAAGAAGGTTGCTGTGGCCGTGAAGGCGAAGGACAAGGCGTTAAGAAAGGCTGTGGTTGCACAAAATGCGGTGGAATTGGCAACTAATGCATTGGATTTTGCTAAGAAGAAGGATGGTAGTGGTAAGCTGTAAATGCAAGTGAGGGGTTGGTGAGAAATTCTAGCAATACAGGTAATGACGTTGGCGATGTGACTAGGGTGGTGGATGATGGAGAATTGGCATTTCGATTGCACCGTGCAATGAATAGTTCTCCAAGGATATTGAAGAACATATGCTCGGAGAATTTGAGCCGTTTGGATGTTTTAAACAAGATGGGTTCAAGTGGTATTTCGCCAAAATGGATGGATTCTGGCAGTCGTGAAGGTGGGAAGGTACAGGTTTGCACTAATTCTGAGTTGAATGAAAATCAGGAGAGAAGTATTTCAGAGGCTTTAGCTCATAGAGCATGCAAAGGAAGTGGCTGTTCCACTGTTTCTGGCTGGTTAAAACCAGTACTAAAGACTTATTCACGGAACAATTTGAAGAGGAAGGAATGCTTAGAAAATGGTGGGCTTGGTGTTGTTGTTAAACCTGTATTAAAGAAGACTTATACAAGGAACAATTTGAAAAGGAAGCAATGCTTAGAAAATGGTAAAGTGTTTCTGGTGACACTGTGACATCTGATGTTGTTAAACCAGTACTGAAGACTTACACGAGGAACAACTTGAAGAGGAAGGAATGCTTAGAAAATGGCGAGGTTGGTGATGTTGCTACATCTATTGGTGTTGTTGAAACAAGTACCAGCAACGATGACAGTAAAATAGTATCTGAATCTCAATTTTGTCTGCAAGATGAATCAAAGATGGAATTACATGTGGACAATGCTTGGGCTTTTAGCCTAGACCAGTCAAATGGTGGTATTATCCAGCAAGAAGGGAGTTGCAATGCAAGGCCTCAGCAGTATTTGTTAAAGGATAGCAAGAGGACAACGAGCTCCAGTCAAGACTTACAGAATGATGCCTCTTCTTACTTGGTAACTTTTCAGAGAGAATATCAGGATGACAGTAAAATAGTATCTGAATCTCAATTTTGTCTGCAAGATGAATCAAAGATGGAATTACATGTGGACGATGCTTTCGCTTTTAGCCTAGACCAGTCAAATGTATATTCTTGTGGTATTATCCAGCAAGAAGGGAGTTGCAATGCAAGGCCTAAGCAGTCTTTGTTAAAGTATAGCAAGAGGACAACGAGCTCCAGTCAAGACTTACAGAATGATGCCTCTTCTTACTTGGTAGCTTTTCAGAGAGAAAATCAGGATGACAGTGAAATAGTGTCTGAATCTCAATTTTGTCTGCAAGATGAATCAAAGATGGAATTACATGTGGACAATACTTGCGCTTTTAGCCTAGAACAGTCAAATGGTGGTATTATCCAGCAAGAAGGGAGTTGCAATGCAGGGTCTAAGCAGTATTTGTTGAAGTATAGCAAGAGGACAACGAACTCCAGTCAAGACATACAGAATGATGCCTCTTCTTACTTGGTAGCTTTTCAGAGAGAAAATCAGGATGACAGTGAAATAGTATCTGAATCTCAATTTTGTCTGCAAGATGAATCAAAGATGGAATTACATGTAGACAATGCTTGTGCTTTTGGCCTAGACCAGTCAAATAGTGGAAGCCAGGTATTATCCAGCAAGAAGGGAGTTGCAATGCAAGGCCTAAGCAGTATTTGTTAAAGTATAGCAAGAGGACAACGAGCTCCAGTCAAGACATACAGAATGATGCCTCTTCTTACTTGGTAACTTTTCAGAGAGAAAATCAGGATGACAGTAAAATAGTATCTGAATCTCAATGTTGTCAGCAAAGTGAATGTAAGATGGAATTACATGTGGAAAATGCTTGCGCTTCTAGTCTAGACCGGTCAAATGATGGTATTATCCAGCAAGAAGCAAGTTGCAATGCAAGGCCTAAGCAGTATTTGTTAAAGTATAACAAGAGGACGACAAGTTCCAGTCGAGACTTACAGAATGATGCCTCTTCTTACTCGGTAGCTTTTCAGAGAGATAATCAGGCTTCTGCTCCTAGCTTGATGTATTGCTCAACTGAATGCAGCGGGTTGTCTGATGCTTCATTGCCTTCCTGTGTTGTTAACCTGCAGGGTTGTGCTTCTGTAGTTGGTTCATCACATGTCTCAAGAAGGGGGTTGAATTATGCGAGTAAAAAGAGAGTCTAGACTCCTGTAAAGTTCACTGTAAGTGTTGAAGGTTTGGACATTATATAATTCAAAATGTTGTCATTGTGCCTCAACTCTTTGTTCATATGTTGCATGATGATCACATGTGTTGTTCTCAACTTAGAATAAGCAGCATTTGTTGATTACCCCTTTTGTTGTTGCAATCACTGGTGGGAGATCTTCTTGATGATGCATTTCCCTGCATAATGCTATATGAGTGCCTCTTTATCCTAAGAAAATGTGGAGATAGAGGGAGTGAGGGAGGGGAGAGTGAGATGATAATAGATATTTAAGTGGCTCTTTTAACCCACCAACTGTAAAATATAACTTTCATTTCATGTCCATTCTATTGTATTATGCTTTATAGATTACTCCATTTCTATTTCTATCAAGTTCTTCCACTGATGCATATAGTTTTATTTCTTTGGTTGTCCATTTGCTCATGCTCGCATGCATTGCCTGCCTTGCTTGTTGATGGTCTGGCTTGTTACTGAATCTCCAAATCCATTTGTTGCATCAAAGTCTGGTTAAAAGACCTCAAGTCTTTGCACGATTAAATCATTCTTGGAATTACTTCTACTTCGCTTGTTGGTTTTGGTTTGGTTTTAGATAGACAACATTTATGCATTATATATTGAAAAATAGTTTGGCGTATTCAAGTTGTTCAACATTTAAGTGGTAAGAAAGTATTGTGTTTTTTCATGGTCTGATAGACTGACATGTAACTTGTGCTGTGTGCTAATTTATTTTTATTTTTAATAATTTTGATGTATTCAAGTTGCTTCAACATTTTAAGTGGTTGGTAATTATAATGATTGGATGGTGGGTGACAAAAGAATTCGCATATTTAGCATCAGTGTTGTCTTTTTATGGTGGTGAGACTGAAGGTACATATCGTGGTCTTCGCAGTATGGGGAATGAATTGTGTCCAAAAATTCCCAATGTTGATGAGGGAAAAGAGATTTTCATGATACAATTGATGGGGTGAGTATTGGAAACATTGTATCCAATGTATGAAATGCCTTTTGTTGCTGCATACTGGTCTTATTTGCCTTTCTGACGAAATCTTGTTTTATATCAATATCCATGTTTATATTCCTGAAGTGCTCTTATTTGCAAATCTTATTTGGCTATCCAAGCATCATTCTTGATCTTTTCCATCCATTGCTCTTTGTTGCCTAAGCTGGGTATTCTTTAAATAAAAACTGATGTGTAAATGATAAAAGTTGAATAAATTGTTTGTAGGCAACACATTGTGTTGGTCCACTTTTTTTTGTGCGCTTGCAACTGAATTTGCTTTTCCTTGTGATTTGCCTGTTGTTGTATACTTCATTTTTGGCATTTAAAGTTCCTGCATTTATGCTGACCCAGGGCATGAAGAAATAATTGAATCCAGGGATTTAGTGATCCTTTATTTACTTTTTTTGAAGTTTGCTACTTAGATCTCTGTTGCTGACTTACTAGTTTTCTCTTGCTACTAGTAGGTGAGAGAATGAACTCATTGCCAGTTTGTAATGTTGCAGGAACTTTTGTACACACTTTCCAGAAGGGAAAGAACGACAGTAATTTAGGACAATGATGGAAGAGAAAGAAGATGCTTAAAACCGTAATGGCCTGTGATTTTAAAAAATTTAAAGGATCTCTTTGGCAGTGATACCCAGATACAGAGATACTTCTAGGAGGAGGTCAAAGAATCCTGACAAGCCCACTCAGTAAAGAGTTTACACTACCTTTTTCTCCTATTGGAAGAGTCGGACACCAGCATAACAAGTATACCTCGAGTAGCTAGCTATTTGCAGGAGTGCAGTTAATATGTAATTTGTAATATCTTCTTTTATTTCATTTTAGAATGACTGACTCATGGATATGGCATGGATTCCACACTTCATCCAGTTAAAGTAATCTTGCCCTCCTTTGACACAGTGGGTTGTGTATTTAGCCTGTATATTCCCTGATGATCTTTGCATTTTTGTGATAATTTGTCAATTAATTAGAGAAGGATTCTCATCCGAACTAATGGTCACATTGCACAAGTTCCTGTGAAATCATGTTTTGATGTTCAAATACTTCCCTTGAGACTTATCCCACATGCATTATTTCAGGACAGGGAGTAGTAAAAAATCTGAATCTAATACTGATGATAATATGAAGCTTCGAGTCCTTGAGTCGAAGGAGACAGTTACTCTCTGCGCTTATATTTCAGTTCTTGTTTCTGTGTATTCCTAGTTTAGTGTGCCTGCCCTCTATGTAGTGGAAAAAGTCTTGGCTATGCACTTGCTGAGTTTGCAGCCTGATTATTGGATCCACTCCAAAAGCAGGCCCCTGCTTTTGGAAGGGCATCTGACTGATGACTATGTAGTCGGCCTTTCTCAGGGCATCTGACTGATGACTATGTAGTCGGCCTTTCTCCAAAATAATTAGGTTCTCTGTCAGTATGCATGGAGGCTCTTAACTCTTACATCTGTTTGTCATAATAGATACTTAATTCTAAGGAAAAATCCTTAAATGAATCCGGTCTTAGACACTTAAAATTTTAAATGGATCCGATTTAAAGTATAGTGTATTAGATTGGGTCCAACCAAGAATGGCCCAATATGTAGTAAAGATAACATGGCTTTTCCACAGAAACAAAGTTAGGTAACCTTTTAATGGTAACGAAAAGGAGCAGAGTGTTTCCTTCGTTTCTTCTGCTGAAGTGGAGAAGAAAAGAAAAAGTTCAAACAAGGAAAAAGAAACCACCATTATTTTTCACTTAAGTGGTTAGGAGCTTTTTGGGTGTGGATTTCACACTCCTCTGGATTTAATAATGATATAGCTAGCAACTTATTGTGTGGCATACACACTTCCGAATTCCATAATATATCTTGCTCTTCACTAAGTATTTGTCATGCCTAAATACTATCCCACTCTATGCCCCATTGCTCAAGGATTTCTTTGTTTTTCTCATTATGCACATGTCATAGAAGAATATGCCCCTATGATCCAATGCTTCTCTATTAGAAGTAGTAAATCCATGTATTCATCACTTTGCCATAGACATTTCCTCTAACAATAGATTATCAGCCAATTAATTACAAGTTATTTGGGAATTTTTAAAGGTGGACTAATTATGTGGAGCTCCTTCCTTAACTGTCAACTTTTGGCACTATGATAGAATTACATCCATAGTTAAAACTTTTAAAATGGGATTTTTTTTTTTTCTTTTTTCTGCCTGTCCAATGGAAAAGTTAGGATTTGCACTCATAATACAGAGTTAATTGTCAGGGGTTGTTCTACAGTTAACATATGAGATATTATACTCTGTACGCTTTTAAGGAAGAATGATAAGAGTAGATATTTCTTTTCTTCAGATGAAGCTGTGTACAAGAAGGGTCAGACCTGGAGAAATCTTGACTGGCAGGACTACCTTTCTCAGAGAGACAACCATGCTTGTGATCATATTTGACCTTCTTGTCTCAATATTCTAAACGAAGGTCTACTTGTCAAGTTCTGAACAACATGTCACATAGATGTTTTGATGTTTTACTTTTACCTTAGTGTTTATGAGCTAATTATCTTTGTGATACGATTTCGTGAAAGCAGGTGAGTTACTTTTTGGGAGGAGTGGATGTATACCAAGTATTTTATTGTGAAGAGAAGTCCTGGATTGAATTATTTCTGAGGAAGATTCTGACATTCTGGTTGATGAATTAGGCCATGAATAACAAATTCATTCACTTTAGGAGCTCAGGCTGTAGAGATGAGTTTCATTTCTGTCTTTTACTTAAAAAGTCTCCACTATAAGCTTGTGCCCTCCAAACTATCATATATTTTTAGTCCAAAAAATGTACTTGTCACCATCAAGATTGCTTACAGTTTTTAACAATTCCATTCTATAAATGCTTGAGAAGAATAGTATCTTGCATGCTTAGCCTTCCCTTTCTTTTGTTGCAGCGTCTTTCGTTATCTTCATTCATGGATACCCCAAACTCTGTCCTGTTTTCAATTCCCAAAGATGCTTCTAACCAAAATCAATATCAAGAATCAGAAGAGGACTTTGATTACTCACAGAGGTCCCAATGGCTTCGAGCTGCTGTATTAGGAGCTAACGATGGATTAGTTTCTATCGCATCGTTAATGATGGGTGTTGGAGCTGTTAAAACAGAAATCAAGGCCATGATCTTGGCTGGTTTTGCAGGACTTGTTGCTGGTGCTTGTAGCATGGGAATTGGAGAGTTTGTTTCTGTTTACTCTCAACTTGAGATAGAAGTAGCACAGACGAAGAGATCAGAAAAACAAACGATACAAAATGGAGAGATGAATGAAAAAGAATGCGAGAAAGACGAAAATTTGCCTAATCCATTGAGGGCAGCAATAGCATCAAGTCTGGCATTTTCTTTAGGAGCCATAGTGCCCTTGTTGGCAGCTGCATTTATAGGAGACCATAAAGTGAGGTTGGCTGCTATCATCACTGCTGTGAGCTTGGCTTTGCTGGTTTTTGGATGGATTGCTGCAGTGCTAGGCAAGAAAGCTCCTGTAATCAGGTCCTGTGCCAGAGTGTTGATTGGAGGTTGGATGGCTATGGCTATTACATTTGGACTCACCAAATCAATAAGCTCTAGTGGACTTCAAATATGATAATCAACCACATTGTCACTTTCACCCTTCTATTTCCTCCAAGTTAAATTATTCAAAATAATTGTAATTTTCAGTCTCAAGAAGGCTGTTATGCATATCCAATATTTATGTTTGGAAGGTGAAAGGAAATTTGTTTATCACCTATTTTTCACTATTCAAATATAAATGTTTGCAAAACTTTTACATGGCTTTGATGAATCTTATTTTAGAAAGAATGAACACCATAAGAGATGGTACAAATTAACATTGTATTATTTGCTAGTGTTACTATTTTAAACTAGAGTAAGTCTTAACTACTTACCCTATAATGTAAAATAAATATGACAGCCGTTAAAATTATTAAAAAAGTAGTTAGACACTCTACTTTTTTAATCATCTAACGACCTGTAATACCCGAGACCATTTCGCAATGCAAAATGAATAACAAAGAAATTTTCTCTAAGCTAGATGCTAATACCAAGCAACAACCTTATTTCATTTTTCAGTTCCAATAGGACTCTCTCCATCCCATGTTATTTGTCTTTCTTTTTATTTCAATTTGTCCCAAATTATTTGTCACTCCTTAAAATGACAAATAAATATACGCCAATTTATCTAATTTACCCTTCATGCAAGTTCTAAAAAAAAAAAGAACATTAATGCCATGTTTCAATATTAATGACTCTCATAAGCCATTTCAAATTTTGAAAACCAAAAACCAACTAACAAGTTTTGAATTTTAATTTAAGGACGATAATGGAAAAACTATTCTATTAATTAGTCAAATATCAATTATTCTTAAACTGTATGTAAAATTGACCATACCAAATAAAATAAAACAGAAAGAGTACAATAGTTGTTATTCTCGTGTCTCAAGTAACTAGGGTACGTATGTTGCCATTTTGTAGTCAATTAGTCATAGAGACTGGAAAACATGAAATGTACGTTGATCATCATGCCAAGTATGTGAGAATTTGGAGAGCAGATCGTCAAACGCAAGGAAAACCATCGCGAAGCATTCTAGGACGTAGGCTGTTTATCTCTTCAGATGAACTACACTTCTTTTCATTCAACCTTAGAAATGACCTACTCAATTGACTCCAAACGGACGTCGACCGTTACCTTTTCAGAGGAACTACACTTGCTATCCTTTTATCTCCTATACTAGTGTATTCATACCCTTACATCTTGCAATATGAAGGCATATGGAGTCGTTCTCTGTAGTACTATAGAGAAATGAAAACAACAGGAATCATCCAACTGCAAACCTTCGTTTTAGGTAGCCGGATTTCACTTAACATTGCTACTGATTTATCTCTCTTCTTATGAGTTTTGCTTAATAAGTGAGAGCATCTATGACAGATAGGACACAAGCTCCAATCCCTTATGCAGAGTTATCATATTCCCATTAAATATATGGAACAAAAGGAAAGAACAAAACAGCCCACAAGAAACAGAAAAGTAAGTAGCACAAACAAAAACTACTGAGAAAAAAGGGTAAGATACAGAGTTGAGTAGGCTTAGGCCGTAGTAGCAATTAGCGAACTAGGAAAAGGATAAACACGCATATGCCTCTTAACTGTATGCATTATTAATTAAGGTACTTATTTTAAAAATCGCTATTCTAAAATCTAAAGTTGACACTTCACAAAATCCAAGAAATGTTATGGTATCCATACCAAATTCAAATCACTCCCTTACCTCAACAACAATATGCCAAAAGACCATATAAATACTTAAAAGTTCAGCTGCATCCAATTGAATATTAGCGAGAAACGAACCCAAAAATGATCAGTAACAACTAGAGAGAAACTGAATTTGCAACCCCAGCTGCGAGGTGGATATGCACATTTCTATGCCAGAAAAAAACAAGTCACCAACTGGAGAAAGCAAGGAAGGTTCAAGTAAGCACCAGATCTAAAGCAAGCTGTCTTGGCAACCGAGCAGCAATCATTAGCAAGATTACAAAGAGAAACATTCACCTGAAACCCCCTTCCCTTGTGCCTAAAAATAAAATGAAAAACAAGAACAAAATTAACAGGAAAAAAGATGCACAAACAGAAAACTCTTTACCACCCCAAGAACCCAAGTTGACATTCCTGGGACAAGTCACAACTCAATAACGCTGCATTCAAACAGAAATTTTAAAAGGTGGATCCATCCTTGAGGTTGTAAGGAACCCGTTACCAAAAACCACGAACTGAAAGAGGAAAAATACTGCAACTTGTAACAACCATAGACCACTGATCTAGATCTCAGCAACAAAAACGAGCACAATTCAAAAGCAGAAAAGCAAGATCTCGTCCCAAAGAGAGCAAATCAAATAGAGGACCAGAAAAATTGATGGACAAAGTTGCCAACTCCCCAAGAGTATCTAAACAACTGCAGAAGTTCAAACTGTACATAATTCTTCCTTCAGCACACCGTGCAGAAACTAATTAATAAGCTAAGAGAAACTAACAATGCAACAACTTCCAGAAGGCTTGTCACCATCCACATTGCTTTCTCAATTTTATTATGTTAAAAGCCTAGCCAATTAGCAAAGAGATCCATTATGAATCCAAAAGGCCAATTAAGGCCAAGTAGCCTGCCAAAATGTCAAGAATATTAATACTGGAAAGAGCGAAAGAGCTTACTTTAAGAGTGATGTGATGTAACATCTACAATATACTTGACGGAAAACAAACATATTACCCGATCTACTCCATTTATTCGTTTAAATCTTTCTTTACCAGAACAACATAGGACATACAGCTTGTAACATAGCTTCTACACCTCAATTGATAGGAACACTTGAAGGTGGGGCACAAGGATTTGATATGACCAATTTTAAGCTCTCGCAGTACGTTCCTCAAACCGCCCAACATAATGCAATATTTTGTGATGTGCAATTTCCAGTGTAAGCTATCATTATGCATCCAGTAGCAAATAAGGGCAGTGAAAGAGTAACTTTCCATCAACAAAGCAGACAACCAGCAACAAGTACAGCATTCAAGAGTGACATACCACCCACCAGATCATATATCGAACATTTATGAACACAAAATAGTAGACTATTAGAGTCAAGTTTCATGAATTCAAAAAAGATTCATCCACTTTGCCAACATGCCAAGAGGAGAAAATATCCTTTTAGAACATACTTCAAGCCATTTAAGTCCATTACTAGCAGCGCCTCCAATTCTTCAACTGCAAAGGACATGAAAAGAATTTGTTAGTACTGCAATAAACAGATAGATAAAAAATAACCAAACCATTAAAGCTGAATAAAAGAATCTACGAAACCCAATTGGTTGACATACCAATCTGAGGCAAGCAGATTCTACTCTTAGCGATAACCTCCACTACCCCGACGATCATATGGCCCAGAACGGTCACGATTATGTCGGTCACCTCCCCCATAACCGCCACCATCCCTGGTGCGGCTACCAAATCGATCCCCATTCCTTTCAGGTCCATAACGGCTACCACCTCTTCCACCACCACCGCCGCCTCCATATCTGTCATCTCTACCACCATATCTGCTTCCTCTACCACCTTCATCAGGACATTCCCTAGCAAAATGCCCTGGTTTACCACACTTAAAGCATTCTCCACCACCAGACCCACGACCACCCCCATAATCACGACGATCTCGATCACGACCATTGTCCCTGTCACGTGGGCGATTATTATCACGATCCCCAGCTTTGTCAACTGTAATATGTCGACCATCTAAATCCATGCCATTCATTGCAAGAATGGCCTCCTCCATTGCTTCCTTTTCATCAAAAGTAACAAATCCAAATCCACGAGAGCGTCCAGAGAACTTGTCTACGACAACCTATGAGGACACCAACCGTGATTATAAAAATAAGGATCAACAAAATTCAAAATTTCTCAGTTAGTAGTCTTCCTTGACGATACCCTGTTTGAGTTTCTAACAGCCCATGTTTCTGAAATAAATTTTAAAACTCGAGAGCTGACATAAAATAATAACCCCTCCCCCTCTTTTTCTTCTCTTCCATCTGCTCTAACTTAAGGAAAAAGTGGGAACGGATGAGAGATTGAAGGATCCACTCTTTTCCCTATAAAAGCAGACTCATTTACCTATTGTTCTTTTTCAGCTGAACTAAAAAAACTTTTTGAAGAAGTCATTAACCTGCAACAAAAATGGTAGCCAGGAATAGGGTGGACTTAAAATCAAAGACTCCAAAATTCTAATACAGCACAATAGACCTCAAGTTAGACCTACACAGGAACACAACATGGAAGATTTGAAAGATTAAATAGCAGAGGTCCGCGAAAAAATGTGCAGAAGATTAGTTACCGGCAAATGAATTAGTAATGTCAAATCAATTGGTGAGGAAGAACACACGGTCAATCTTTTTCTTCATTCTCTCTTTCTATGGTCTTGGAAAGTGTAACAAGTGGGTAATGGCAAGGAGATCATATTAATTGGTCTAGCAGAGATTAGCAGGTCACTCTAAAACTAAAAGCACAGACAGAGATGAATATCAAAGTTAATAAGTGATACACACTTACCTTTGCCTCAATAAGATGGCCAAACTTCTCGAATGCACTTTTTAGAACTCGATCAGATGTTTCCCATGACAGATTTCCAATGAAACAGCGGTACTCGACATCATCAGACATGTTTCAATCTGCTTTTATCTTTTAGAAAATGAAACATAAAAACCAAAAGAAAGAGAAAAGAAAAAAAGAGAAAGGAGCTAGAGAAATGCATCAACAAAAAACACGTTGTCTAACAGCCAAATAGCATCAGCACACTTCCCCTTGTAGTAAAAATGGTCAACTTAGAAGTAGATACCAACTCTGTACTAAGTTAACAAGTAATGAGAACATCATGGTTTTGAATTAGCAAATTTATTTTCAGGGCGTTTAACAATATGCAATTATGTGCCGACAGAGACGGACATTTTGTTCATCTTAAACCCCCATGCCCAGCCTTTTTTTTTTTTTTTTTTTTTTTTTGCAGTGTGTTAACATTCACTCATTCATCAGTGGAAAGTGACATTGTACCGCTCCTAAAAAGTAGGCTGCACACTAAGTTGAATGAATTTCTTCAAAAGGAAAGAAGCCTGAAGAGATAAAACAGAGGAAAGCTCATGACTAGGGCTTACCTTGTTTGTCAACACAAGCTGTCTAGTCTAGGTTGCAGAAAATAAGTTTGCCTCCTATTAATATTAACGAATTTCCAGAAGGATCAGTTTATGTTTAACATTAAAGATGAGATCTATTATCACTTTTTGCACGTCCTCAGAAATTTAAAGTAGGTGCAACTTCTCCCAATTTGTGGCCTACCATACGCTCTGTTATAGAATAGGTGGATGTTCTTTACCATTATGGATAGCAAAGGTATATCCAAATATTATTTTGGGTATAGTGGTAACAGTAAGGACCAAGTTACTATTATTTCTTATAAAAAAAAAAAGTTACTATTATATCTTTGTCTGCTTTTGTATTAATACTCAGATCCTATTATTCATGTCAAACATCCTTTGATAGATCCCGCAGTAAACAAAATACCTCCAAAAATCATTCTAAACTAACCGCCAAGCATATTCCCTCTCCCGCCATGTAGACAGCACAGAACAAACTATTCTTTCTGCATGCTCGCAATAATTGGAGGCAAACACCAATTATAGAGAGGTTTATGATGAACAATTAAAATATATATCATTGCTCCCACTCTCTCTATACCAATAAATTCTTCCAAAAACAAAAATAATTAGCATAACCCTTCTTTATCTATATAAATCACAAAATTTTCCATAAAAATCACAAAACTCACAACTTCGTCCACAATAATCACAAAATTAACAACTTTATCCATAAAAAAATCACAAAACTCACAATTTTATCCATAAAAATTAAAACCCTTTTACCCCTCAACTCCATAGATATTCTACTACCCATATTCCAAATAATTAACACCTAATCACAAAATTAACAACTTTATCCATAAAAAATCACAAAACTCACAATTTGTATCCATATCTTTTAAAACCCTTTTACCCCTCAACTCCATGGATATTCTACTACCCATATTCGAAATAATTAACACACTAAAATATCAAACCACAAAATTAAATCAGATCTGACCACAATTTCCTTTATTTTTTATTTTTTCAATTTAAAGAGAAATACAGATCCAAGTTTAACTTCTACAGATAATTAAACAGACAATAATAATAATAATTAAATAAAAATTTAGAGCAAAAGGGTTTGAATTAGATGTACTTACAATGAAGATTTTCTTAAGCTTTTGGCGGTCTGGCTTGCTTAGAGTTGAAGTATGAAGCGAAGATACAAAAACCCTGGAAATTTCTTTTTATTTATCTGTAAGGAATATTGATCTAGTGCAGTGAGTTGTATGGTAAAGCTAACAGGAGGGTTGATATCAGCCGTTGACATCATTTGACAGTTGGCTCCCATCGGTGAACTTTCTTTTTCATTTTAATTTTATGGTTGATTGCAATATACCCCTGAGCACTATTACTACTTTAACACGTTGAAAAAAAAAATCTTTATCATGTGCCCCATAACCTATGGTTAAATAGAGGTAATTAATAATTTTGCTCCTCCTAATTAAGTTACTTTTACTTGGGAAAGTTTTATGTGGAACGAGTCTATATTTGGTGCTATAGACGTTTTAATTCATATTCATTCACATTACTCTAATTCAATAAAATAAAATTTTTCAAGATGATGTGAATGAATGTGGATTAAAAAATTCATAATACCTATCATAAATCCGACCTACCTACAAATTTTTCTTTTAAACTTAGTTTCACTTAATATATTTTAATTTTAAAAATCTCGCTTTCAGTAAATTTTAAAAAACTATAATAATTTGCAGTGTATGTTTGTTAAGAAAAAGGGTTTCAAAGTCTCAAAATTATATATCGTAGTCTAATATATACTAGTATTATATCCGCCAATAATGAATTATATTTATAGTTCCTTTCAAATAATATTTTGTCAAACCAATTAACACATCAATCATGCTTGTATTATTAAATTTATGGATGCTTTAACTATTTCTTTCCAGCCAGAAAATTTTCATCTATCTTGCATTTTAAGCTTCATAAAGGACTTAATGTGTATATTCTTCCTTGCTGGTGGAATAATAGGAGATCTTCGCTTGATACTATATGGAATACAAGTGTGGAAAATTCTAACATCCAATCTAGGAAATCATTCATTTAAATTTTAAATATTTGTACAATATAATATTATGTGTTTTAAAACTTAGGAGAATTCTACAGTCCCTTTTAGGGAACCATTCCCTTAGCATTAAAAGCTTGTACAGTACAATTTTTGAAGTACATGGTGTTGTACTGTACAACCATTTAAAGTA
This sequence comes from Cinchona pubescens, assembly GCA_025175665.1. NCBI lineage: Eukaryota > Viridiplantae > Streptophyta > Magnoliopsida > Gentianales > Rubiaceae > Cinchona > Cinchona pubescens. The sequence continues at coordinate 842,381 of JANKKI010000353.1, forward strand.
CAAGGGAATGGTTCCCTAAAAGATTTTAGAATTTCCCTAAAACTTATACTATACAATCTTTTAAAACTAAGCAAATAATATCTAGAAGGGCTATAAGTGTTGAATCAAATTAAATTTTGCCTTAAAGATTAACTGTCATGTGAATTAAAGAATAGTGGATTGCCTTGAATATATATATATATATATAATTAAAATGCATTTAGCAAAATATTTTTATACTAGAAATATAGTAAATATAAACTTGTTCCTCCTCCTCACATGAAAAGTTAGTGCACATCAAACTTTTGTCCAATAATAATAATAATAACAATATAGACTGAAAAATATTATTTGTCTAGACATCAGGAGCAACTAGTAAGTATGTCTAGTAATTATTCCTTAATTAATGGATGCCTTCCATTTAGAGTGGGAACCCACATTTTTGAAAAATAAAAAGGCTATCTATATTCAGAAAAAATGGATTCTCTAAACCAAGTGGAAAATCTATCTATCTATTTATCTATCCATCTATCTATATATATATATATATATATATATATATATTATATAGCAAAAGGGTTTTTGTGAGAAACAACTAGAATATTGACAAGTGGCAATGTAAAAACACAACAAATTCAAGTAAATAGTGAGGTAAAAGAAAAAAATAATTAGAATTAATTAACCATGCAAATTGAAATTACTCACCTAAATCTTTTTTTAACTACTTTTATCTATTCAAAATGGTTACTTTGTGCGCATATACCTCTTATAATTATTAATATTAAATGGTGAGTTAAAGTAATGTTATTTATAATAATATGTGAAAATATATATTTCTTAATTTGAAAATCTTTAGACTTATAATATGTAAAGAGTTATCACAAATAACTTTTATTAAATATGAACAGATTTAATCTAATTATATTTCAATAATATCATCCTTAAAATCTTATTATATTTAAGAAGGAATAATTTTATAAAAACTTAATAACTACTATATTGCAAAAAGATTACAAAGTTTTAAAATTATTATTCTTTGCATAATTTCAATGTCATTTTTAAATGACGATATAATTATACTACATTTAAAAGTAATTTTAATAGTCTATCTTCTCCATTTATAAGTACAAAAAGATAACAAAATTTTAAAATCATCATTCTTTACATACTTTACAACATCGTTTTTAAATGACAATGTAATTATATCATGTTTAAAAGTAACTTTAATAGTTTGTCTTCTTCATTTACAAGTATGCCTTTGATTGCTATAAGTGTTCTTTTTATTTTTTTGATCCAGAAAATAACTCCACCTGAAATTTTTGTTACGTTATATTCACAAATTATTTTGAGAAACTACATAATTTAAAAAAGATTATTCTATGAATCATATAATCCCGTAAGTAGTATAGGTTAAATACTGGTTATAATAGATAAAATACTAAAGCAAATTGCCATATTTGTGACAAGTTACGGAAAAATATTGCGGGTGATATTATTTTTAGTTTTAATTTTCTATTGATCGCCAACAAACTATAGATTTTGATATATATATATATATATATATTTTTTTGACTATTTATGTATACACTATTAAGTTCATTTATTTCCAAATTATTACTATCATACACATATCTAATTTTCAGAACATAAATACCTTTTAAATTAATTTTAATAACTATTTATCTTAGGAAACAAGCGTAAACATTACAATAAAATTTAATAATAGTAGTCCTAAATCATGTTCTTTCTTTTAATTTATGGCATTGCAACTTTTTTTGATATTGTTACTTAGTTTTATTTGGTTTAATTACTAAAAATTTTACGCCATCACAATTATTTCACTAAAATCATTTTTAATAAAAATTACACAAAGATATATACACTTTAAACAAAAATGGTATATATGTCTATAAATATATATATTTTTTTATCTTTCCTATTGTAGCACATGTTTTCAAATTATTATATAAAAAAATTAAAATTTTAATATTCATCTCCTTTATGTATTAAAAATTTACTATAATAAAGTATGTTATTAACTTGATTCTTTTGAATTTATTTTCATATTATCAAGTAATCTATAAATAAGAAAAAATTGATCGATACACATTACTTAAGTACTTTATCATTATAACTGTCAAATAATCATTGATTATAAAAAATAATAAGAAAACATATGATAATGTCAATTGAACATTAACTTATAAAAACAGTAATATGCTTTTAAACTCAATAATCACATTTCATAAAAGTAGCACAATTCACTAAAATGAATGAAAAATGTATATATTTTAGAAAAAAAATTACAAAACTTAAATTTTGGTCGAAATCATTCAGTAAGATTAAGATGTATATCTTAGAAAAAAAAATTACAAAATTTAAATTTTGGTTGAAATCGTTTAGTAAGAGTAAGAGGTAACAAACTCACTAATCAATTGAATAACTTACCAATTTTTAATTAATCATCAAATCTAAACATTTTGATCGAAGTTCAAAAAATGATAAGAAAAAACTCATTTATACTTAACACATATGGATAATTGAAATAAGAAATAATATGCAACTTTTAGTTCACTTACTTATATCAACAATAGTAGATATCGTAAAATTCAATTATTACTTATATTATTTATATAAATAAAAACTAAATAGTGTAAAAAATTCATAATATCTACATTTATTACAAATGTTATTAATTTTATCTTATTATTATATTTGGTTTAATTATTAAAAATTACACGCCATCATCATGATTTTGCTAACATTATTTTATTTTATAAGTTAAATATATTTACATGTTTACATGTACATAACACGGGTTTTCTTACTAATTTTTATTAATTAAAAAACAACTACTACATTAATAGTTTTTTTTGACTAAAATAAAAACTTCCATATATATGGGGCAAAGTGATGAAGACGAGCTAGTATTTAGCAGTGGAACTTCAGTTATATATAGCCAAAAACATCCAGAAAGCTTTGTAAACTATTACGGTACATTTTGTGCTATATATTTACTCACATTTTTTTACTTTTTTTTAAAAAATTAAAAATTAAAATATTTTATCCATAAATTGATAAATATAAATAAATATAGATACCATCTTACAAGAATTTTCCATACATTTGCGATTAAGTACAGAGGAAAAAGAGTAAGAGTACAAAACACAAGCAACAAAGACCGCTGACAAATTGCACCCCTTTAATTTCTGCTGCAGCTCCATTTAAGAGGTCTGCAGCTACCAAGCAAAGGCTCTTTCCCACCCCATTACCTATAAGGAGTAATTTTATTTTGCATTCCTCAATTTATATATAATTCTCACTTTATATTTTAAATTTTAATTTTAGATATTTTGTATCTCAATTCTCAAATTTATTTCACTGTAATCCATTTTTTAACACTATCAAAAAAGTTAATAGAATTCTTGTTTTTGTTCTCAAAAATATTGTTGTACATCCCATTGAATTTGTCGTACACACGAAAAAATTTCGTTAACTTTTTAGACGGTGTTAAAAAAGAATTGAAATAGGGCGAATTTGAGAGTTTGAAATACAAAGTATCCAAAACTGAAATTTGAGGTGCAAAGTGAGATTGACTATAAGTTGAGAGGTGCAAAATAAAATTAGTCCTAATTGTAACCCTATGTGTGTGTAACTCTCTCTCTTTCTATATATATATGGTGAAGCCAAAAAAAAAAAAAAAAATTTAACGTAGATTAAGGATTATAAAAAAAATTATGTTAATAATAAAGTAAATTATTAATAGATAAATTCAATGCTTAGAACTTAATTAAATTTACGATAAAGTACGTTATAATAGATATTCATTATAATAATTATGCATTATGAATATATTTTGACAATCAATAAGCATGTTTTGTATATAAAATATTTGTAACTGTTTTGTAATAAAAGGAAAATTAAACATAATTTTAACTTTTTATCAGTCAATGTATGAAAAGAAACCAATATTAATAAATTTAAGGGAATTGTAAGACAATTATTAAAAAATTTAAAAATTTTCTAAGCTATTTTATAATTTTTTTTAAATTAAGGGTGGACAATTGCCCCCGTATTGCATGTAGCTTCGCCTTGAATACACATAGCTCATAATTGAGTACAATATAATATATGAATTTATATAATCGACCACTTAAGATTTTGAATATATAATTAATAAATGAGTGCATAGTAGAAATAAGACTTAATTGATTTATCTTTTTTTTTTAATTATATAAATCACACATCATACAAGAAATTAAATAATTAAGAGTCAAATATTAAATTTTTAAATAATACTCTATTTATTATTTGAATCAACCCGTTGTCATCAAATTTTCTTTATCTACTTCATTAAATATACTGTTAACTATATCAATCAGCAAAGAAGTAGAGAGACACAGTGGCAGATGTTGTTCATAACTACTCTCTTCAAGTCTTAAGCTGTAAAGTCGATCCATCAATGCCCCTTCATTAATAGAGAAACAGTGAACTCTCTATTGAACACATATATCTACAACTACATAATAATAGTAATAATAATACTAATAAGGGGGGAGAGAGAGAGAGAGAGAGAGGGGCAAATGGTACAACTAATGTTGTTCCTGATTTTCATGATCAGTAGTAGCTATCTAGTTGGGGTTTCTCAAGCCCAACTTAGAGTTGGTTTCTATGAAAATTCTTGCCCGGATGCCGAGACCGTCGTCCGAAATGTTGTCGGAGAAGCCGCCGCCACCAAGCAATTTAAATACCAAAATGTTGCTCCTCACTTGCTTAGGCTTCATTTCCATGATTGCTTTGTTCAGGTAAGATCACACTTTTTCAATTTAGCTTAGAGTACTAGTATTGTGATCAACTTATGGAAAATTTCCACAATTATTCTAGGAGTCCATTCCGTTGTACTTTTCGGGTAATATTCGAGGATAACTTATACAAATACAGTATCATATCGTGTGTGTTTTAAGAATATGTTCCGAGTTTCGTTATACTTTTTAAAACTTATTATACAATACGATATCGTATACTTTTTACAGGGTTGCGAGGGCTCTATACTTATTAAGAATAGCCCAACAGCTGAGAAAGAAGCATTTGGACATCAGGGTCTTCAGGGATTTGATGTGATAGAGAAAGCAAAGGCACAATTGGAAGCTGCCTGTCCGGGGGTGGTTTCTTGTGCAGATATCGTAGCTTTGGCTGCTAGGGATGCTATTGTTTTGGTTGGTACTATAGATTTTACGTATGAGCTTCCAATTTTTCTTTCAATTTAATCAGTTGGCACTATATTTATGATTTAATCAATCAAATCAGATGTTGCATTTGGCTGAATTTAGTTTGGATGGATTTTTCTTGGTGAATTTATGCTTAATTAATTAAAAATGGCACAGGCCAATGGACCATCTTACCAGGTTGAAACGGGGAGGAGAGATGGAATGGTTTCAGACAAGTCATTGGCTGATAACATGCCGGATGTAACGGATTCGATTGAGGCTCTAAAGGCCAAGTTTCAGCAGAAAGGGCTCACCCCTAAAGACCTTGTAGTTCTTACTGGTAAGTAATAATTAACGGGGATTCTACAATTCGATAATCATTCCGTTAATTTTAAGAACTTGTATTGTACTATAAGTTTTTGAAGTATATAATTATATTATATAAATTTTAAAGATATAACAACTATAAAAAAAAATACATCTTTAGTAACGAATTTAGCGACGAAAATTAATATATTTTTCATCGTTAATTGTCTGAGAGACGGGATGGTTCGAGGTTAATTTTTGGCTATATATTTTGACTAAAGTGCAAAAGTTGAGGGACTATTTTAGCGATTTTCCCTTTTTTCTTTTCCTTTCTGTTTTTCTCTGTCAATACACACATGCAGGGCTTGTGGTAGATTAGTTGGTAGGCATCATGGGATGTCGCTAAACTTGTGAGTTGTGAGTGCACATTATCACCTAGGCAACGAAATTCAATTTCTCCTCTTCTTATTGGACCAGAGAATATAAGAGTATCTGTTTTTCTTCTTCTACAATTCCTTTAAAAATATCTGAAATCATTCTTGTGTACTTTAAATATTTGTACAATATAACATTATATACTTTAAAAGTTTATATTATATAAACTTTTAAAATCAAAAGAATTATTCCTTAAAAAAGACTGTAAAATTTTTTAAAAATATAATCTTGCTACAAGCGGGGTAACACTAACGTGGACTATTTTCCATATAAGATAATAGACTTTTATAAAAAGTAACAAAAATCACTAATGTAATACCAAATTTTGTGGAAGTCCAGTTTATTTGTATCCTGATCAATTCTATTATATTCTAAGGGCAATATATTTTGCATCCAAAATTAACATGTTCTTGGATTGGAACATAATCATATATATACATTGGTGATCTCAAATGCATGGACTACATCCCTCCGTTTCATTTACATTGATCTGCATTAGTATAAGGCACATACGTTTTGTTTGTGGATGGAAATGGGATATGTAAAATGATTAGTTAGTTCACGTGGGGTTCCCCATAGGGCCATATAAAAATGGTAGATAATGTGAAGAATTTGTAGCCCTCTTAATTTCGAAATGAAATATCAGTCATCATAATTAATTAGAGTCCATGTGATTCACTTAATAACTGGACCTTCCACCAATAGGATTTACTATTACAAAAATTAATTGATTTGACTTTTTTAATGTGCAAGTTGATATTAATCTACCATTTCTGCCATATATAAATCATTTTTCTTTTTTTTTTTTTTAATTTCAAGTATTTTATGTGGTGAACTTAAGTCCACTAGTGGAAAAATTCTTTTGTTGCTTAATTCCCAATGTGAAGGGTTATTTATAGACCATGGATAATTGAAAAATAATAAGAACTCTTATTTTTTAGTCATATTAACAGCTATTATAGTTAGGGACTGTTCGTCCGTTCTATTCTAAACTGTAAAAATAGGGTATTCGAACCAATTAGTAAAACCATGTCAGGTAGCTAGTCAGAAATTTGTGATCCGATAGCACCCGGCTCGATCCACATACAGGAGTAATTTTGTAATTTTGCATATTATGTGACATAATATTAATGGGTTTTTCTTCTCTCTTCCCATTTATAGGAGTATATGTGTAATTAGTAGTCTTTTTTTAAAGTTTTGATACTAAAAAAATAAAATATTAAACCAAGTCGAGTACTAGGTCACGTGACCCAATTGACCGGATACCCTATGCATATGGATTGGGTACGGGTCGCTTTTTCTCAACCCTGTTATACCGGAGTGAATTGGGTAATGACTCCATAAACCGAATACCCGATCTTTAAACTCTTCTATCATAATCATTCTACATTGCAAAATAAATAGCACGTACTTATCGGGAATTCTACAATCTCATTAAGAGAACCATTACCTTGGTTTTAAGGATTTGTACAATACAAGTTTTTAAAACATATAATATTATTTTGTACAAAATTTTAAAACACAAAAGTATGATTTCCTTAACGGAACTGTAGAATTTCCCGTGACTTACATCACTACAGACCACGCACCTTTATTGTACCACTGCAATTTGCAAATAATTGTAATAGGTTGTCATTTTTTCAGCTGCACATACAATTGGTACCACAGCATGTTTCTTCATGACAAACCGACTTTACAACTTCTCATCTAATGGAGGCTCTGATTCTTCCATAAACCCTCAGTTTCTGCCTGAATTAACAAGAACATGTCCCAAAAACGGAGATGTAAACGTCCGATTATCGATGGACCGTGGCAGCGACCAGAGATTCGACAACCAGATTCTGAAGAACATCAGAGATGGCTTTGCAGTTCTACAATCCGACTCCAGTTTATACGAGGATGCTGCAACAAGAAGTGTAGTGGATTCTTATTTTGGTTTTTTTGCTCCATTTATAGGACCATTATTTGAGGATGATTTTGCTGCTGCAATGATCAAAATGGGCAGAATTGATGTAAAGACTGGTTCACAAGGCACAATTAGGCGTGTTTGTTCATCTTTTAATTGATTATATATCTTGTATTTGTCACACATACGTGTATTTAAAAGCATTACAATAAATATTCTAAATGAATAATATTTCTACTTTTATGAAACAGAGTATATTGTTACTATTTGAAAAAGTAAGGATTATTAATTCTTTTTAGAAAATTAGAAATACCAAGCAACCCTTTCTGAATTGGTTGGTGTGATGATTTACACTAGCCAGCATGGTTCAAAGTTGCAGTATCGGTCACGATCGTGATGATAACTGTTTCACATCTATTGCGGTAATATCCGATAAAATTTTTTTGACCAAAAGCTTAAAAAATAATATGGAAATCGTTAATTATTGCTTATAGATTAGTTATAAAAAATTAACTAACCAAAAATAATGTTTATACTATAATTTTAATTCATATTATAATATCTACATCACACGATACAGTATATAGATATTATAATTGTACTCACTGTTCCAGATATGATTCGTCCGAATTGACCCAAACTCGACCGAGTCCTAGCAGGTTGACTTTTTTTTGGTAAGAGAGGAAAAAAAAAATCATTTCTCAAATGATTCACAACTTCATATTCCACATGGCCTATTGTACAGTTTCCATTCAGGGACCGTTATAACATCCTAAAATAGAGGGAAAATATACGGTAGCCGTACAAAGTCTGTCAGGAGTAACCAACCTGGTGACAAAAAGAATACGAGGAAAAAGAGTGAAATTTCCAAATGTTTTGGAGAAGAAGAGAGGAAAAGAAAAAGATCCTTGACTACATTTTCTTCTCTTCTTTTTCTCAAATTTTCATCTTGTGACTAAATAGAATATTCTTTCAGGTTGAAGATCATCAAAACATATATAATCTCTGGCCATCTAGCAAATATTTGTATTGCCAACCATCATATAAGTCGGCAAAGTCATTCATCATAAGAAAAGAATTAGAATTGATCATGGCTCCAAGCAAGTTGAGGAAGGCCATTGAGGCAGTCAAGGATCAAACAAGCATAAGCCTTGCCAAAGTTGGGAGCAGTGCTTCTTTATCTGACCTTGAAGTAGCCATTGTCAAAGCCACCCGGCACGAAGAATACCCTGCCGATGAAAGGCATATATTATCAGGGAGATTATGAGCTTGACATGTTACTCCCGTTCCTATGTCGGCGCATGCGTTAGCACCATATCAAGACGTCTGAGCAAGACAAGAAATTGGGTTGTTGCACTCAAGTCATTGATGTTGATTCAAAGGCTGGTCACGGAGGGCGATCCTTCGTATGAACAAGAGATTTTCTTTGCAACTAGGCGCGGGACTCGCCTCCTCAACATGTCTGATTTTCGTGATAGTTCAAGAAAGAATTCTTGGGACTATTCTGCTTTTGTCAGGACTTATGCACTGTACCTTGATGAACAGCTTGAGCTTCGAATGCAGAACCGGAGGGGTAAACGTAGCACGTTTTCTTATGATGATCAAGATGAGTATGAGACGGTTGGTCATAATGCGATTGTTGTAAGAGCCACACCTGTGAGGGAAATGAAACATGAGCACATATTTTCCAGGGTTCATCATTTGATACAACTTGTCGAAAGGTTTCTGGCTTGTCGACCAACAGGTTCGTAGTTGGATTTACTTGAATAATTTAACCTTTTTACTTGTGATATTGAGATGATAACAATTCATATTCTCATTGTTTGAAAAAAAAATATTGAAACAGGTGTTACAAAGAACAACAGGCTTGTAATGGTAGCTCTCTATCAGATAGTTAAAGAAAGTTTCCAGTTGTATTATGATATTACAGAAATATTGGGAGTCTTGATTGACAGATTTGTGGAGCTTGACATACCCGATTCTGTAAAGGTGTATGAGATCTTTTGTCGCGTTTCGAAGCAGTATGATGAGCTTGACATGTTCTACGGTTGGTGCAAGTCTGTCGGAATAGCCCGTGCCTCGGAATATCCAGATGTTGAGCAAATCCCGCAAAAGAAACTAGATGTTATGGATGAGTTTATAAGAGAGAAGTCTATAATGGCACAAAACAGGAAGGTTAAGATGAATGAGCCAAAACCTGAGGCTCAACCAGTGCAAGAAATCAAAGAGACAAAACCAGAAGAAGATATGAAATCTGCAATAAAAGCCTTGCCACCTCCTGACGTGGAAACAAAAGAAGAGGAAGAGGTAAAAGAAGAGGAAAAACCAAAGCCAAAAACTCAAGATGTGGGGGATTTGTTGAACTTGGGTGAAGACGCCCCGACAACAGAAGAATGTGGAGATAAATTGGCCTTGGCTTTATTTGATGGCAATCTATCATCTGCAAATCCCCCTGCAACTAGTAGTACTTCTGCATGGGAAGCCTTCAACGAAACAGGAGATTGGGAGACAGCACTTGTACAATCCGCCAGCCATTTGTCTAACCACCATGTATCGCTTCCGGGTGGTTTCAATACGATGATGCTTGATGGCATGTATCAACAAGGAGCGACAAAACAGGCAGTTGCTGCATCTGGTGTTGCAGCTACTGGAAGTGCTAGCAGCGTTGCATTTGGGTCTGCTGGAAGGCCAGCAATGCTAGCCCTGCCTGCACCTCCTAGCGCAGATGGAGGTCATCAGCCCAGTGCTGATCCTTTTGCTGGAGCCTCACTTTCAGTAGCTCCACCAGCTTATGTACAGATGTCCGAAATGGAAAAGAAACAGGGACTTTTGGTGGAAGAGCAAATAATGTGGCAGCAATATGCAAGAGATGGGATTCAAGGCAAAGTAGGATTAGCAAAAGTACAACAAAACATCTATCAATATTACACGGGTGGTTACACGGGCACCCATTGAAACTTTGGTAACATATATATATAACTTCAGTCTTTTTTGTGAGTGAGCTCCCGTGGACATCTTCAGGCAATTTACGAAAGAAATTGTTAGAAGCAGTTAGGAAGTAGAGGAAACCATGCTGCAGAAGCATTACTGCATACTGTCAGCAAAACTGTTTCTGAACTATTTCTCAATTCTAACATTGCCCATGGTCCTTAAGAGTTGGGACTTCGAGACAGAGAAATTGAACAAAGTTACCAGTAAAGGCCCAAGATATCCTTGTATCATTTTTATTTTTTAATCTTAGTATTTAATCTCTGTTTTCTTCTTATCTTTCTTCAAGTTCGTTTATTATATTGGTCAGAGCTTACTTTGGCAGTCCATAAACAATGTGAGCAAAGTTTTAACTTAAAGGAGAAGTAACGACATTTTGAAGACCAGTATCTCTACAGGTGATGGAGGAGAATAGCAGTGCTTCAAGCATAAAAACCCAATAGCAGTTAACATACATTAGAAAAAAAAAAACGAAAACCTGCTTTTAAACTTCAGAATTTGGCCGACTTCTGACCGAGGTTCTGCGTGGTCTTTAGATGGTACAGTTAAAGAAGAATAAAAACTCAAACCTATACTACAAGTTTTTCCATATTTGGCAACCCAACATTGGAATGCTTTTTAATGGAGATCCCCAACTGCATTCCAACAGAAACTAAGGTCTCAAGTGACCTCTCACTATTTTCCAAGAGGTCCTCATCTATCTTTATTTTGTCCTGCAGAATACATATTTTTGAATATCAGCAATCAAATACAGGTTACAAATATATGAGTTCACATAAATTTCTCATATAGTGCTACTACTATTGAGGGCAAAAATAGAAAACAACACCAAATGTACATGGTTGTTTTTACACCTAAACTATAAGTCAAACTAAAACATCCAATTGGGAGCCAAGGAATTATAACCTTGTTCCAGATTATGGAACTAAAGTGCCTATTAGTGGTACATCAAATAAAGCATATTGCAGGACTCCAAAATTGAACAGATAAAGTATTGCTGAAATACTGTTCTTATTATATTAAACACGAAGGAAACTAACCAGGTTTTAGCACTTAGTAATCCATGCAAAATTTGTAGGTTTTGGTGGTCCTTGGACTAGAGAAGTTTGCACTTGTAAATTTCCTTTACAAATAAGAATTCCCAAAAACTCTTGCAACAATAGCCAATGCAAAACGACATTATCTTAAACAGCAGAAGAAATTTTACAAAGTCGAGCAAACAGAAGTTGGAAAATCAGAAGGGAGCTCTTAACTGAATCTACTGGCTGCCAAAATACGTCTAAAGTTCTGTTCCCTGAATCTCACCGACGAAAGAACACTTGCATGCTGAATACTTATTAACATTGATTGGACTGAGGGATCAAAAAATGTCTCTTCATTTCCTTTGTGTAATTCATCGCTCAATTTTTTTCTGATTGGAAGTAAAGCATGGTATCTGGCAAGCTTGAACTGACTAATTTGAAGGATCTAAAATCACCAGATACAAATATTTGAAGGAAAAAATTATACATCAGAAACATGCATATTTCAGAAAGCTTGCCTCCACTTGTGTCAAACTACTACACTGTGATGAAACTGGAAAAGTAATGACGCACAACAAAGCAGTCATTTTAGAGAAGGCAAACTATTTATAAGGTTGCTTAACTATTGCGGTAGTTAAGTTTTGGGAAATCAACTATTAAAAGCTTTTAATAAGCCAGTCAACTTCTGACTTATAAACCATTACTCACTCCATCCATTTTTATCTGTCTTTTTGATTCTGGAAAGCCTAGGACATTTAGATGCATACATCTTATCAAATAATAAATAAAGAAAAAAAAATGAAAGAAAAGAAACCCATTAACTACCCTATACCATGGTGAAGAAATAATGAAAAGAGATGGAGAAAAATTCAGACACCAGAAAGGAGAAACATAACAAGGTTGCTTCTTAATTTATTTTCTTTTCTTAACATATTAAACATGGACATATATGCCCCTTAACCATGGCAGCATGTCTTTAGTAAATCTCCTCTGTTCCATCCGTAAAACAAGTACTTTTATAAACACCATGCTTTCCAATGACACAACAAAGTAAGGAAGACCATTCTGTTCAAAAGCAATTTGAATAGGCCTCACCAAGTAAATTGCATATATTCATTAGACAGAAAATATATAAACCACAGAAACTGGGGAGCGTTTATTCAAGACAAAACCCTGGAAAATCATATACTAATTTAATGCAACAGAAGAGGGATTGCTGAATGCTAACCTTTTCGAAAACACATATAACAGTACTTCCACCAAATGAGAAATAACCAAGCTGGAAACCAAACTAACCAAAGTCAGAATGCCAACCACAAACAAAACAGGCAATCTCAACAACATAAAGACATATGATCAAACCTCTTCTCCTTTCTGGACATAGTCATCCGGCTTCTTAGAAAAAGTTATACTTCCAACCATTGTTGCACCAATTGCAACAAAGGCCACCTGCAACCAAGTAGGGAACAGGTTCCTTGAGATATTGATAGAGATCATATTTACTTCTTCAAAAAGCAATTAAGGTGGTACAGAATTCACACATCAGAATAAAGAGTGTTTGGGGGAATCCCACATCGTGTTGGATATTTAAGCTTGTTGCCCAATACTAAGTTTGCTCATCCTTGGAAAATCCTTAACCTCAAGTCATGTTTACTAAAACTTATGTTTCCAGTAACTATGCAACTATGGAGAACAAATTAAATGTTTATGATTTTGTATCATCTTAGATTGCAACACGATTATGAAGCGGCAACAACACTAGCAGCTTTTTCTCAAGAATGAACAACTTTGATCTTAAGACATAAAGCCAATTTGAGCTAGTAACACTAAAAAGAGTTTTTGGAATCAACCTCCTAGATATCATGTAGTACAAGAGAAGACTCACTTTTTGCAAATAAACAAAATTAAAAGACATTTCAAGTACTATGCTGCCAAAAGCAACCGTGTTGAACTCGAGATCAGAAGAACAGTCTTTGTGGTGTTAATTTTGATAAGAATGTGAAGAACTGGTTCTTCGTAAAAGAAAAATGAATTAGCTCTGAAACAGTGAACAGCTAAGAAAGCCCCCAAGTATTTTCTTATGCAAGGAAATCAAACATGATGAATGCAGTTAAAATCTTGCAACAAACCTTTCCAAAATCTTCTGTCGAAATGATACATACAACCCGCTTATTCTCTGTGAAAACATTACAGTACTTGCTATTCACAGCAATGGGATTTACCTTCAAGTTATGTAGAAGAAAGCAATCAGGAAAATGAAAAGACAAGCAGAAGCAGAAAATGCAATTAAGGTTATGAACATGTTCAATAATTACCGTATATAAGCATCCAGGTATATTTACAAACTTTTCAATTCTCCCAGAAACTGGAGAGTGGAAACGATGATAGTCCTGTAATAATTGGATATGTTGGTCATAAAATAACAACTTAAACATGCACAAAGCTACACTTTATTCCAGCAAAAGTCTATTGCAGATACTTTTTCACCAACAAAATGAAATTGCAGCTGCAAGTACCTGTGGTGCCAACCGAAATATCACCAAAGTTCCTTCAATGAAGGCGCTGGAACAAGCTTCATTCCCCAAAAGACCTTGAATAGAAAATTTTCGGCCCTAAGGTAACAAATCAAATCCGAAACTGTAAAGATACCATGCAGCACAATAATCTATTGAGGCTAGAAAAATATTTCCATTTAAGATCGATGAGAATCTAGTGCCACATCAATGATTTTCCAGACTGTCTTTGCAAAGAATGTTGGCATGAGAAAAACTTCTTAATCATAAAAAACCATAAAAAATGGCTTTTGGGATTCAGATTTCCACTATTCATCAGACATGAGACAGCAGCAACTATTGCTACTCGATATGGTCGGTCAATTCTTTAAGAATCCCATCTTTCTTATTCATAACAGCAAGACACAAAGTGATCCCCAGAAGCAGTATTAATAAATCTTTGATCCAAAAACCGGCAATTTCTTTTCATTTTTGCACTAGATTTTAGATGTTGAGTACATCAATAATTGCTTCCCTGTTTTTATAGCATGCTTGCATAAGATGCTGTAGGCTTTAAGCCTTTTGCTCTTATTCTGCAAGTATTTTATAGGAATGAGTCAAAACATACCTTAATCCAAAATCTTAGACTATCGTCAACAGTTTTAAATGCCATGAGACGGCAATCAGCTGCACAGACAGCAACATCATCATGCTCCCTGTGGGCTATTGGTCTGGCAACGGGTTTTAACTCTCTTATGAAGAATTCATTGAAAGTCTGCATATAGAATAGTTGCAAATGTACGAGTTAATATGTGGAGGATAAATAAGCTTTTTCTACTGCAAAAAGAGTTGATAATTCTTCCATAAGATAATTAAAATCCCATAAACATAGTATGGGAAATAGTTGTGAAGACTTGGTCTTGGACCCCACTTGTCAATCCTGTAGTGTGGATTAAATCTTATGGAATAAATGACATCAAATAATGCAAGCAAGATTCCATAAGATTTTATCTTGACCATAGGATCTACAGGGTAGGGCCCAAAACCAGGTCTACCTAAGTTTTTTCTGCATAGTAGGTGCAAAATTTTAGCGATATTCCAGTCACTATAAAGATCATTTTTAAGGTTAAATTCGGTGTATATATTCTCAATGTCCAAGTTTGCAAAATAATATTTCAGTTCAATGAAGGTGGGGGAGGTACTTCCATCAATTATTCAATGAAGGCAATGAAGATGATATCATTTTGGAAGAGTTGGATAAGTCTGAGGAGTATAGAAACGTAATATTATCGAAGGATTCAGAAATCAGAGGTGGAAGAGGTTTTGAAGAAGATGAAGAAATGAAAAGAAGTAGGCCAATATGATATTTCAATTGAGGTGTGGAAATGCTTACGAAAGAAAGGCATAAGTTGGCTTACCAATCTTTTCAACACGATATTAAAGAGTAGAAAGATGCCCGACCAATGGAAGAAAAGTACTCTTATACCCATATTTCCCAACAAAGGGGATATACAAAATTGTCAGAATTACAAAGGTATTAAGTTAATGAATCATACGATAAAACTTTGGGAGAAGGTGATGGTAAGAAGGTTAAGAAATGAGACTAAAGTGTCAGATAATCAGTTTGGTTTCATGCTAGGGAGATTGACAGCTAAAGCCATACATCCTTAAGAAGACTTATTGAGAGATACCCTAATAAGGAAAAGGTTTTATATATCAATTTTATTGATCTTGAAAAGGCATACGATAGAGTCACTAGAAAAGTTATATGGAGAGTTTTAGAAAAAAAGGAGTCAGAGTAGCATATATAGTATCAATAAAGGAGATGTATAGGGATATGGTTACAAGTGTAGAGGGGGGGTTGACGCAAAAGTTTCCTATAAACATAGGCTTACATCAAGATTCAGCTTTAAATCATTATCTTTTTGCATTGGTCATAGATGAACTTATTAGGCACAAACAGGATGAAATACCATGGTGTATGTTATTTGCAGATAACATTATTTTAGTAGATGAGACAAATAATGGGTTAATGCTAAACTCGAGGTCTGAAAAGAGAGACTTGAGTCGACAGGTGTTAAACTTAGTAGATAAAAAATAGAATATATGGAACACAAAAGCATAGAATAGGTGTTAGAATCCGAGATTAAGAGATACCGATAACCATAAGTGAAAATTTTAACTATTTAGGATCCATTCTTTAGAGTGATGATGGTATACATAGAGATGTTACATCGGATATAAGCATGTTGGACGAAATGGAGAAAGGCATCAGGAAGATTATGAGACCGCAAAGTTCCTTTAAGACCTAAGGGTAAATTTTATAGAACGGTGATTGGACCAGCGATACTTTATGGGTCTATATGAATGTTGGACAGTGAATTACACACATGAGCAAAAGATGAGAGTAGCAAAAATGCAAATGTTAAGATGGATGTGTGGGTATACTAGGATGGATAAGATACTCAATGATCATATGCGGGATAAGATTAAAGTAGCACTTATCGATGAGAAGATGAAAGAAACACACTTAAGGTACTTAGGTCATGTGTTAAGACAACTAGTAGAGGCGCCTGTCAAGCGAGTGGATTTTAGAGAGAGTAGTCAATGTAAGCGGAGTAGGGCAAGACCGAAAAGACTCGATGGGTTTCTTGCAAAGAAAGATATAGCCCATCTATGAATTAATGAGGAGATGGTTAACAACAGAGGGTAATGGCGTAGCAACATCTATGTAGCCGATCCCTCTAAGTGGGAATAAGGTTTGGTTTGTTTATTAAGAATAGGTTAGCCCTATGCAAAAATACCTCGTAAATAACTCTCTCGGTACAGATAATGGTAACATCAGCTATGGATGTGTCATCCAAAAAAAGATAATGTACCTACTGCCAGAAAAACTGAAAAACCAAAAACAAGGGAAAGCTGAATATCATTCTGTTGAGTTTGTATTTTGCCAGCATCTGCTTCATATTACCTCCAGCTCCGCAGCGGAAGGGTGAGACAAGTCACAATAAATCTTTTCAACATCGACTTTCGACAATTAAAATCAAAATGATGCTTTCATGGGAGATGAGTATGAACTCTGCAGTTCTGGCATCTAAGTTAGTGTGTTTTACTTCTGGACAACTAACAGTGAGTTTGGAAGCATAAATCCAACATGGGAAATTAGTAATCACGGAGAAAGAACAGAAATTTGGCCAGACATCAGGAAGTGACTATGGTGAGAAAGCCTTCATGAGATAATATTGTGGAAAAGGGGTTGTTAGTGCCATAAGACATCCCTGTGGAGATGATTTACAGAAAAAATATACTGACAAAAATGTTTTTTATCAATTAAAGATGCAATGAGCACTATCCATTCACTTTTTTGACTGGCATTAAGTCCAGTTGCATGATGTGTCCCAACTGGAGAGGAGGCTTCAAGCCTTCAACTTTCCACTAGGCATGAGAAAATAACTAGGAAGTTTAGAAATAAAAATTGACAGGGCAAATCAAACAAACTGTTAATATTGTATCAAATAATTGATTAGGAGATAAAGAAAACAAAATTAAATTAGATACTACAGAAGGAGAATGGAAGACTAAAATTACCAATACCCAAGGCATTTACACTGGTTAATGACTATAATATTCGAAATATGGGGTAGGGATTAGCAAAATTATCAAGATGTACTGCTTGCAATCCCGAAAAGACTTCATCCAGTCAAGGAAATGTATATCTCATTGGATGATTTAGTGGTCCAACATATTGTCCATTTACCAGATTCTTTTTCTCTCTTTTTGTTTTTGTTTTTTCCCTCCTGGTTTCTTGTTTAAGCTGAGCACGAATTCATCTACAACATCAAGATAATATTCTTCACTAGGAAACATCATCAAAGCTAGTCAACTTATAGTTTTTAACTTTTACCCATAGACAGTGCCCTACCACCACCACTTCGATTTGTATCAAACCTCTTAATCTATCTACGATGTTAATATGAGCATTGATGACCTACCTTGAAATGCTCCAAAGGGTATTTGGCTTCATCCATATTAATTTGATCCTGTAACATGATGGTTGAACAGAATCAGGGAACAAAAAGTTCTCCAAGAATTTGATTTTAACATTAAACCAGATCTCTGAATTCAAGAATACATGTTACAAAAAGTAAAAGCCAGCAAGAAGAAAAATTAACAGATAATTATTCCCAAAACTAAAGCAGCTCATTATTCCATGTGATTATATATGTATAAAAGACACGGGAAATATACATTTTCCTTATTCAGATAATTCAAATTTTGTTACACAGGTTTTCACAAAGCAAGATTTTTCCCAATTCTCTTGTGCATACTTCAAGAAATGGCTTTTGTCTTTTGTGAATAATTTAAAACCTAACGAAAACAGACTCATTAAAAAGATGGAAAAGCCGTCGAGTGGATAGCTATTCCTTGTTACTTTCTGCCAATCTTCAGGATTTAAAAGCACTTCTAAGAATTTTACCTTCGTCATTTACCAATTTCCATCTCGATTCTTGCTAAAGATTCTAGTTGAATGACCAACCCTCCTCAAAAATTTCCCTCTTCTTACAGTGTCTAAGAAGCATTGTGAGTATTTTCAAATATATGAGCACCTTAAGTTACAAATATCCTATCTTTCAAGATTCTTGGCTTATCTTAGCCAAATCAACAAAATACTTTCGGGAAAGTTTCAAGCACCAGATTGCAAATTCTAAGAAATATCAAGAACTTAAATCATCCATACTTATAATATACCAGAAGTACATTACACAAAGTCCTGACATATCAAAAGAAAATAACCAAAGCAAATACAGGTAGTTGTTCTGGTATTAAAACAGAACTGCAAATAAGTTTGAAGGATAAAGAGAGAAGCTTCGTGACCTGACGTAAACTAAAAAAACTGAGACACTGGGACGAAGGAAAATAATTGCGCTGTGTATAGCGCCAGGTGAATTTTATAAACTCCAAAAGCTACAAATGTTTGGAAGATTACAGTGAGCAAAAATATTAAGTTAATCCAAAGCAAAAAGTAATGCAAGTCAATGACATTAAAAAGGCAGTCATGACATATTTGAACCTCACTGGGAGGACTGAATCCCCAACACTACCTACTCATCACAGTCAATATCATTAAAAGATATACAATCTGCTATTCAATAGAAAGGACAATCATGCCTTGAAAAATTCAGTGAACTTCGGTATATCTTTAGCAGATTCAACAGAATCCATTTTCTTGCCCTGCTTTTCTGACATACTCTGTAAGATTTCTTTTGCACCTGCAAACAAATTTGTATATTGTTAATAAGTTTCAAAAATCACGGTACCAAAGGAAAAAATGCTGTATCTTAATTGCCAAAAACAGCAGAAACTTTAAATCCAGCTCATGACGAAAGTCTTCCATTACAAACTCTTTTTTAACCTACAAATAAATTAATAAAGTAATTAATCTTTCTCAACTATAAGACAATCGAAGAATTTGCAGTTTGAGGATGCAGTACATTGGAATCTCAACAATGACATCTCCAAAAGAGAATAAGAAAAAAGAGTATAATCTATAGGTTTTTTAATTGGCTTATCAGGTGTGACTGTGATAACGCATGACTATCAGGGTATGAGAACTGAAAACCAGTACCTTGGTCCATGATGCCAAGCCCAACTTTTGATTGATAAATGGCTCTCATGGACAAGACAATCTTGCTATCAATTAACTCCTCCACTAACCTTTTTTTCCTTCGGTCAAAAACCTAACCATAACAAGATAATGAACTGATTATTGCGATAATAAATTATTGGAATTAACAAAAATTGATATTCCAATGAAACACAGGCTTCGCTTGCAAATAGTACATATCTAAGTAAACATACAGGAGAAACAAAAAGCCAAAGCAAACAGAAGTCAAGTGGGTGGACTCATACCTCCTATACTTGTAGAAATACATAATTAAGGAAACCAGAAACAAAAACAAGAAGTTAAACGATATACATTCGACAATATGATTACACCACATCCATACAAGAAGCAATGAAGCCACACTTTCTCTCGTCAAGAAACTCAAACCACAGAGGAAGTGAAAACAGGAGCATCAAGTTAGTCAGTCAGTTCACACTACATTAAAAAAATAGTTCAGGCTTCATGTCGCAAAAAAGTTCATTGACATCATGGATTAAAATCTTAGGAACCAAGACTTAGTTCTTTTCTGTACCAAGTCTTTCACAAATTCAATAGGCATATCAAGCACATATGCGTATGACTGGTGGATTCCATCAGTGTCTGCAAGACTTTCACCATGAAATGCATGAAAAGATGCTATAAAAGATTACTCTAAACCCAACAGTTAAACAGCTTATTGTGTGAATATTTAAATACTAGTAAATAAGTTCAAGATCACTACAGGAAAAAGATGGATTCAATTGTCCAAATATATGAACAGATTCATATAGGGTCCGTATGTATTGGTTTTTTGGACCAATTTTTTGCTGCTTTTTACTCTACGATTCATTTTTTTTCCACAGTTGCTTAAATACTTGTTTGGTCAGCAGAATACTTTTTGGTCAGCTTTTTTACTTTTTTCCTAAAACACTACTCATTATTTTCACAATTCAAATTTCCTTTCACTATTAATTACTTACACCGTACAAACAATTATTTAAACTATTCACCTATACATGTAATTTACTATTCACAAATATTAGCATTAATTCTTTTTACTATCATACTATTCACTTGTTTGAATTTTTTTCTAGCAAAGAAAAAAAAGGGAATATAGGTTCAGACTTCTGAGCTGAGGTTGGGAGTCCGAACTATGGGCGGGAAAGTAGAGTTCGAAACTGTATATTAGGTTCGGACTTCAGACTTCTAAACCTAGATTGGGGAATCCAAATTATAGGTGGGAAAGTGAAATTTAAAATGGTTTATAGGGTTCGGACTTCCGAACCTATATTGGGATCTCTTGAGTTCAATCTATGGGCAGAAAAGTGTAAATTTTAAATTGTATTTTTTATTTTGTATTAAATAAATACATGTTTAGCATATGCATAAGGGCATATCTCGTTTTTCGAGATTCGGATTTCAAATAACGACAAGGTAACTACCTTTGTGTGTGATTTTTAGTACTTGGTTTGATGGTGCAAAAAGAAAGTCAACAAGAATATGTATTTTGATATTAGTAATTTTATTCCATTTTCATATACGTATTTTGTCTTTTAGGGCAAAAAGAGTAAATTTTAAATTGTATTTTTTATTTCATATTAAATAAATATATGTTTAGCATACGTATATGTGTATATCTCATTTTGTGAGATTCGGATTTCAAACGATGAGAAGGCAACTACTTTTATGTGTGGTTTTAGTGCTTGATTTAATGGTGTTAAAAAGAAAGTGAATGGGACTATGTATTTTAATATTAGTAATTTCGTTCAACTTTTGTGTATGTTTTTTGTCTGTTAGTGCAAAAAAACCATATCAAACACTTATTTGCAAAAATTTATTTGCATTATTCACAATCCAAACACTTATTTAAATTATTCAAATTTTTTCTTTTTTGTCAAATAACTCAAATAATGTCTCAAATAATGCATGCATCAAAATAATACTCCAAACAATGCAATCTATATGGGGCCAACATGGCGAAATTTCAACCAACATGGCGAAATTTCTGCTTTCAAATTGGTGAAATTTCTATTTTCCAGTTAATACATACTGTATAGGAAAGCAATATTGTCGACGGACTGGTATAGGTATGAGTTTCACTCTATTCATAGAACTCATTTAGGAGATATAAGAAGTCACATTCCAAAAGGGAACCTAAAGTAGAAGTCCAATGGGCAAAGAACCACGATCATGGGTCTAGCACAGCAACAAGTGTTATCGTGACTAAATACTCAGACTGTCACACACAAGAAACAGAAAAAAACTTCATTACATTATCACATCACACCAAATTCTAGTGGAATCCCAAGTTAGAGAAGTGCTTCAGCTCATATAAAGCCCCAAGACAGTCCTAGCAAATACTCAAGGTCTCAAACATATCAATCTCCACCAGTCCTCTTTTCATGTTCTTGATAACGAAGAATTATGCAGCTGAATATCTAATTACGGAACCTCATGGAAAGATTGTCCCAGCTTATGAACAAAGGAGAGAGAAAACAGATGGGCATGAGACATACAGAAAAAAGTTTTGACATGAAATACATGATTTCAGCGCCTTAGAATACAGTCTATCTAAATGACTTCACATTATTTGAAAACCAAGAGAGAGCATACCAAAATATGAGATGCACTTGACCCAGACCTCAAACCAATGTCGTAAGATGAAAAATGAGCCCATTCGGTCAGTTTAAACATCCACCTATGGAGATAAGATGATTTAGAAGTTAAATTTTCAAACAGAAACTACACAATCCTACGAAGAATGTTGTATTGTCTCAAGAACAGAAAATAATATTCACAAAATTATTACCCATTTATCTTTGCAGCCTGCTTATCTGTCAAGAATCCTCCAGTCATAACCTGATTTCCAGTCCCTTCATCAAAACAAAGTGTCAAATGGATCATGCTGTTCAGTTTATCAGAAACTTCAAGAATCTCGCCACAAACAGGGCAGCAATTGAATAGTGGTTCTCTGCAAAAAGGATCATGGGGACTAAGATGAGAAACAGAGAAAGGTCATTCATGTAGTCAATCCAAAACAGCAGGAACAAAACTTCAACAAGCAAGGTCTAATATTGAAAGCTTTCCTTAGGCAAGAACCATATAGTTTAGCACAGGACTTTACGTTCTAACAAAAGAGATGAAATTTAGTCAGAGCAGTCATATGTTTCAAAGATTTTCTTACTAAGAGCACAAGATGGTCCCGCAGGCTAAATTTTTATCTCAAGTGGATGTCTGCGATAGAGTGCAGTCAATTATTTAAGGCCATCTAACTTTGCACCCACATATCCTCAGATTTACTCAGCTAACTTCAAAAAAGGAACTAAAATAAAACACATCAAATACAATAAATTCCTGAACATGTACCTTAGCTGTTGAAATGAATCTTCCTGGTGGCAAGTTGATAACAAGAAGAGTCGCATCACTAAATAAACCATGCATAGAATGACTAGTATTGACCAAATTA
This sequence comes from Cinchona pubescens, assembly GCA_025175665.1. Classification (NCBI taxonomy): domain Eukaryota; kingdom Viridiplantae; phylum Streptophyta; class Magnoliopsida; order Gentianales; family Rubiaceae; genus Cinchona; species Cinchona pubescens. Next base: position 865,826 of record JANKKI010000353.1, read on the forward strand.
ACAATCATGTGTATCATAACTATCAGAGATAAGTTACCAGGAATAAGTTCACATGCTGTTCTCTTAATTTTAGGAATAAATATTAGCCTAAAGATGGCTAGGGATACATTCAAATGGAGACCACCGTGTCTCCATTGAGATTAAACATCGCTAGGGATACATTCAAATGGAGCCCACCATGTCTCCATTTAAATCCACATCCATAACTCATGATAATGATAAGTGTTTGCAAGGAGAATTTTGCATAATCAAACTGATCACACTGTGCTTACTTCAAAATAACAGTAAAGACTGTAAATGTCATTACTGTAGAATAGTTTTGCATTTTCGTTTAGAAACATCAGTATACAAGACCAATAAGAAAAAATCAAACTGCAAATAAAGGAAGCCAAATATGACCATTTAAAAAAATTATTGTTGAATTATAACTCACAGGATAAAAGCAGGAAGCACCATAACTAACTTAAATGCATCAGCATCTTACTTCGATGTTAAGTCATCAAAAGGCAAGCATAACATAAAATTTTACAAATACCAAAGTTCCTAGAAATTTCATATTTGACTTACTTGTTCTGTTGAACAGCTAGAAGCAAAGCCAACTCATCTATGCTGACAACACCGTCCCCATTCTGATCAGCAGCTCTGAAAAGCTCCTCTTTCTAGTGGACAAGGTCAATAAATTGCTAAGAATATATACTTTATGACAGCCTATTGCAAAATTAATATCTGCTGTTTGGATTATTTTTTTGTTTGAAGATCCATCCAGTGACAGCTATCTGCTTGACAACAACATAAAAAAAATTTGAACCTCTCAATTCATTCCATTTAGAACAAAAGGTAGGTGGTTAAGAGTAACATACACACTACTGAATCAGAGCAGCAGGAGAGCCTGCATGTAACAACATTTGAAAAGGTCCTAGGAAAGTTGTCAAACAGACCAAAATTAACTCTAGAATACAAACCTTCTTAGACGCCAGATGATTGCCAAAAGCATCAACTAAATCAGAGAATTCCTTGAAGGATAGATTTCCATCTTCATTATAGTCCTGTATAAAGTAACAGGTTTAGCTTCACGAGAATAAGTCCGATAGAAAGAAGCATAAGTACATCGCCCACAATCATCATCTACACATCTACATTAATTGCTTGAAGATTAAATGGTTTTATTCCCCTTGTGTCATATGTTCACGCTTGCACTGTTCCAACGTAAGCATTTTTTCTATGACACACTACCATCTGCTTTTGGTCGATATAACAACAAAAATCTCTTCCTTTTCTTTCTGGTATTGAATGAGAGTGCTTGAGTATTCACAATGCTAAGCAATATGATAGGTTTCAGCAAAAAGCATGGTGAAGCTTGACATATTCGAGAAAGAAAGTAAAATTACCAAAAAGACGTCTACACGAGTTTCAAAGTTACAAATACTGACCATTAAAGCTTTTCTGTCATTTTTGGGTCAACTGAGGTTTAATCTTCCATGATATGATACCTGCTAGTTGATTCACACACTAATATTTAGACTTGAGGCCTCTTCATGAGTAGCTTCTCAACTTCTAAAACGTTTGGCTATCAGTACATGAACTATTTTGTCAGCAGAATATACTTAAGGTGATACTAAAGAGGCATAATTAAAACTTTCAAGGATGACTTAAAGAGGCTGAGCAGGCCTGTTTAATTGCCGCCAATAATTTAACCTGAAATAAAAACTGAAGCTCAGGAGATTTGCCCAATATTTAATATTTGAGTTTCGCCTTTTTTGACACATGCCTACATTGCAGAGTGCAGTATTCATGTTAACCATTTCTTTCTACTTTGTCCAACAGCATGTCAACAAGCTTGTATGTGACTAGAAGCATAGCTTTTCTACTTGTACAGGGCTACTATACATCCTTGTCCATGTGAGCTAATCAAGGATCATAACTTACTGCTCATGATCTCCAATTCTTAACCAGACAGAATTCCCTTTCAGCTTTCTTGTTTTCGGATACTGTACTTAGTATAAGAGATGCATATGAAACTTTCTTGAATTCATGGCTCCAAAAACACAAAAAAAAAAAGGGCGTGCAATACTACCAATGAGTAATAGAGTATCACAACATTTTCAGTGAACTCTGAACTTAAATTCTCTGTCCTTCAGTCTACCATACACATAAGTTTATATAGCAATTAAGATAGCAGTATGCCACAGCCTGACAATAGGGTAAAACAAAAAAGATTTTGGGTGCCAGGAATAAAAAGAAGATATGGATGATAACATACCACTATAGACAAGATGCGCCTAGCAAAATTTTTTTCTGTCTCCATAGGATCCTGTCAATGTTAAACCATGTTCAGGCAATATAAGTATATCAACCGAAAATCAAACCCAATAAAAAATCTTGTACCACGCACCTCAATAGAACATGAAAGAGATATATTCCCAACAACTACTGCTTTAGATGATGGATCAAACAAGTCAAACTTCCCAATGTCAGATTCGTTATCCTGCATCATAAATTTTTTGGGAACAACTAAAGTAATAACTAAAGAAAAGATTTGGCAAAAATACAGAAGAGAGAGAAATCTAATCAAGACAACAATGTACTGTTCATGTTCATGTTCATGTTCATGTTCATGCTCATTTAGTTTCGGACAATATAGTTGAATCACCCAAACAAAACCAAAAAAAAAAAAAGAGTACATATGAGAGAGAGAGAGAGAGAGAGAGAGAGAGAGGGAGGGCAAGGGAGAAGTTAATTTCTGAACTTAACTTCCTTAATCCTTCAAAACTCCAAAAGAAAAACCTTACAGATGGACAACAAAGAAAAGAAGAAAGACAGAAACAAGAAGGAAAAAGAATACAAGAATGGAGAAATCAAAACTCATGAAAGAATTCAACATTTATTCCTGAACATGTAGTATTATTTTCTTGACAACATGAATGCACAATATCATCTAAACGGTGCATCGAGTTCCACGTGATTATTTAAGCTGCATATGGAACTTAAAATGTTAATTACCTATGTATTCATTTTCTCTTCCTTTTTCATAGACAAGCATCAATTATGTGTTAAATTCTTTACAGTACATCAAGGAAATTCTAAGCTAATGTAGAGAACTCAAAGCACATTCTTTTGCACAAATAATGTATACTGTCACCTGAGTAAGAAATTCGAGTAGATCGATCTCACAATAGCCAACAAGATTGTTCTTGGACAACCTATTTGTCTGTATCAGAACAAATGTCAGTGACCATGATAATACACGTGCATTACACGTATAGTTTCCTAGCGTAACTAAATGTTTACAACATCAATCAAGCTACACATGACATAAATACTAACTTGGCTCACGAATATAGCTCATTCTAGTGTAACTAAATTTCAAATAAAATTAATTATTTGCAAAAGTTATTAATCAAGTTAATTTTAACCAAAATAACTACTCCTGTTTGTAGAGATTAGACGCAATTAAATATAGTGGATCCTGCTTTCAAAAACACAATGATTCCTCAATTTGGTTTCCTCACAAATCTCTCTTTTTCAATAAGTTAGCATTGAACTTATATTGGCCCATGTTTTGAGGTTAATGGGCCTACCTACAGACCAAAAAGTGAAGAAAGATCATTACCCTTTTGAAGATGCAACCTAGAGAGCCAACAACACATGAACAATGACAATTAGACAAAAAGCATCTAAAAAATTCCCAGCAAAAAAACACTGAGCTTTGAAGTTTGTACAGGGTAAAGAAAAAGAAAAAACAAAAAGTGTGCAATAAAAAATGCATCGCAAAAGCATTTCAATAACAAACTGTAGGCTTTCTTCTTACTAGAAATCTATGTAAAGTGAATCTAGATATCAGGAATATTAAACCTTGTAATAGAACCCCTTATGTGAAATTCAGCATCAGGACCTTATGCTATCTAATGTTAAGAGTGAAAAAGAAAATGAGAATCTACAAATCAAGACAAATTCATACAATCTGTTAGAGATTAATGAGTTAACTGTCAGCATGGAGACTACTGTCAGTCAGTATCAAAGTCAAACAAATAATCTTTTAACTTGTATATATAAGAATAGTCAAAGACTAAAACTCACATGAAAGGTGTAACTTTACACACCTCAAATACAGATATCCTTGCAATATGTGCCCCGTTTTTTTCCAAAAGAAGCTTCTTCTCCTGTAAAGAAAGAAGTCAGTGGTAAGTTATATACAGTAATCACGGAGAAAAGGAAAAAGTATGCAACCTAAAGTTTTACCCTGATGATTTAACAGTACAAAAGTAGTTAGTTTGGTTATTCGGCAGGATGAATAACAACTCCTGTTAGGAAACTCAAAATGGAGAAAGGAATATATACATGACAAAAGGCATAATAAATTAACAAGGTACACCTAAAACATAAAAATAATAATAATAACAATAATATACCTACATGATTTTACAAAGAGACATTACTAGTATAAGCTCATAAAGAAATTGACTTCAACTCCCTACCCCACTTTCTCTCTGAAAGGTCGACACATGATGTAGCAACTCTTTCCCTTTACCAAGTAATGGGCCAGAAACCAAGCAACAATACATGTTAAGTAGATGAAATAATATATAGACTCTAATGTGGATATTACAAGAGTTCCATGGATGAATCTCCTTGAACTTAAAATCATTCATAAAGCCAAAATCATACTAGTACTATTCTCAACATCAGTCATCTTTATGAATAAAGAACTAACTCGACCCCTCAAAATCTATAATTCTTTTTTACTGCATAAACAAGAGGGACCAAAACAACATCTTATGCCCCTTCCTCAACTCTTGCTGAAAATATTGTTCAATTCATAACCAAAGCAGACCAGAACATCTTAACCAGCAAACTGAAATATCATATCAACCATCTTGGTTTTTACAATATAATAGTCAACAACAGGAATCAATGATGTTCTTCTAGAAACAGAAATGCCCACATGAATCTTGACTGAGGGCTTAAGTTCAGCAATGCTCGTGCTTTAAAATGAACTAGATAAAATGTTTACTCAGACTGCTTGAAAGTTCAAGTGCCAATGATCATAATGCTTTTAGTTACTCACAGAATTCCATGTGGGCTTGTCAGTCCTACAGAATCAATAAAACAGGGTTAGTGCATGTACAGGGGAAAATTTATATCTGACAAACAGAAGCAAACGTCAAGAAAGAACAATTTCAAGCAGACAACCATTCTCAAATATGTCCAGTAAGTGTATCACAGCACTTATTTACTGTTGACAATATCAAGGTATATAACATGTGAGGATAGTCTCAAGACGAAATAAGTAATTTAACAAGAAATTTCCAACTGATTACAAAAGCACACTAATGGAACGTGGGCTGATGGTGACAGTGACATAGTCCTAGTCCTAGTCCTAGCCCTAGTCTCAAAACACACAATCCCATTTAATCTCCTGATGGCACGAGACTCCCAAAAGGCTCCTCTATCGCTATATCAAAAATAATTAACTAAAAAAAGTAGTAATAATTCTTACTATCATAAGTTCATAACTACGCAAACAGCGTGAAACAAGGTTCAGAATCCTTTTGAAAGACATAAATTAGAAAAAACCAATTTGAATTCTAACAATCTACACAAAGAGATCACACCACCATGAAGGAATTCATATTCAATATATGTGAAACTCCATAACCTCGACACTTCTTGCTTAGGAACTGAAGAAAATACTTAACTGATCAGTTACATGAGTTCGAAACGTCTGTTCTCCTAGAGTAACACAAGCCAACCATTTGTCCTTGAACTTCATCTCCGCCTTCAAATTTTTTCAAAAATAATAATAATAATAAATCACACAACAAAACAATACAATGAGTATAATAATAATAACAATACAGTGATGAGACGGAGGAGGGCGATGCCAGCGAAATCCTCTTCTCTGAGTTTTTTTGGGTCGTCAAAGCGGCGGTGGCGCCGTGGCGGCTGTGACGACGGAAATGGTGACGGTGGAGATGGAGCTTTTTCTTAATCTTCTCGGCCTTTGAAGGTGATTTTGAACCGCCAACTCATCCTCCGGATGATTCATCTGAAGACGACGATGATTTCGAATTCCCATGACCCATTTTAGCTAATTTTTTACTCTCAATTGATCGTGCGAGTGAAAAGCTACAGATATTTCAGGGAAGAATATTCAGAGAAAAATACAAAGACGTTTCAGGTTCGGGGAAAGTCGTTAATATATCATCTGTAGCAGTAGTGGGAGAGGAAAGTGAGTGAAGAAGGTGATGAATGTGTGTTTTGACTTGCTGGAAAACCACACATACTGGTGGTGGGCCTGTGGGTGTTTTTTGATTCTGATTTTTGACAAAAAGTATTCGAAAAGTTGGTGAATGCTAAATATATTCGGAATCTCAACCAAATTTTATCGTGTTAAAAATTAAAAATTTTATTACAAAATAAGGTTAGGCAATATTTTTATTTTTATATCTATCTGTCTACATATTATTTATTATTACATTAAAAATGAATTTTCAAAAACAATTAATAATTTATCAAAATTTTGAGTTTTAAATAATTTTGATTCGAACAAAAATTCATGTTTATTAAATTTTTAATTGAGTCACTTTGTAATTCTTCTTATCTAAGTTATTCAGTATAATTTGACCGAATTTTTCTTAATTTTAAATTATTATTTTGAAGAAATTTTATTTCCATTAAACCGATTTCAAAAGATTGGCTAGTTAGCAGGGGTTAAAAAGCAATCCTGCTGCTTGTAAAAAGCAATATTTTGAAACCGGTCACGAGTATTTCTGTTTTGGAAATTGTGGGGGTCTACTTTATTAAAAAGCTAAAGGGAAAATCGCCAAAATAGTCCCTCAACTTTTGTACTTTAGCCAGAATAGTCCCTCAACTTTCTTTTTAGCCAGAATAGTCCTTCAACTTTTTTTTTTAGCCAGAATAGTCCTTTAACTTTTATTTTTTAGCCAAAAAAGTCCTTTTATAGTGTAGTCACCATAATTTTTTTTTTTTTATAAATTTCACATGAAAGGACTATTTTGGCTAAAAAAAAAAAGTTGGAGGACCATTTTGGCTACAAAAAAAGTTGAGGGACTATTCTGGCTAAAGTGCAAAAGTTGAGGGACTATTTCAGCGATTTTCCCAAAGCTAAATGATGGAAATAAAAAAAAGGATAATAACATTTATGCCCTCATAAATTAGGTATGTAATTACACTTTGCCTCTTCAACTATATAAATATACACTTTACCTCTAATTAACACTATTTATCTGTTATCAATATTAAAATCATTAAGATAATCTAGCTAAATGACTAAAATACTTTTGATGCTATATTTTAATTTTTTATATATTTAAATTTTAATAGTGATGCGATAATTATTTAAAAATAAAACATAAACTATAATATTTCAATATAATTTATATCAATATATTTCTTGGTCAAATTTTTAAAATTTTTGGATTTCATCCAATATTATATTATTACGAATATGAATATTTAACTATAGTGGTAGAACAATTCTTAATAGGCTTATTTTTTATTGAAAATTTTTCTTTAAATGTATTGTATGAAAATATATTTTCATTAAAAAATTTTGATTTTTTTGATGTCTTTTAGTTTTTTACACTTTTAATATTTGGCTTAACTTGTGCAAATTGTAATGTCAAATATATTTTCACAGTTTCACTCCCTAAAGTTAAAAATACCAATATGTTATTATATTTTATTTTTTTATAATTCTTTTATAACTATCAAAAATCAATTAAATACATTAAATATAAAAATATAATACTAAAAATATTTCACTCATTCAACTAGATCTTTTTTATATTTTAAAATTTTTAAAGAATTAATAATGTGAATAGGGGTAAAGTGCGTATTTCTATAATCCAAGAGATAAAGTGTAATTAGCCTTAATTTAAGGGGCAAAATGTTATTAACCCAAAAAAATTGAAATTTTTGCCCCATCCCCGTCAACTAGTCTCTATCATGCTGGGTTTTCTTAAGTCCTCATATTAGACCGAATGGAAACAAAATAGGTCCTAGTCGCATATTGGACAGGTTTATGCAAAATGAATATTTAGGTGGATTTGGTTTTTGACATTATTTATAAATTTTATAGTATAAATTAAATATTATGAAATTTATGATATTTGCTAATATAAATAAAATTTTATAAAATTTAATTTTAATCGTAAAGTTTACAGGTAGACCAAAAATCGAGTATTTTCCTTTTCTAAATCGTCCCCATACCAATAGTCCATTGTGGGTAATAGTGCTCAATGATGTTATTCGGTAAAATTTATTTATTTTATTTTGTTTTGTTTTGTTTTTTTGTTTGTTTATTTGTTTGTTTTTTTAAGTTTTATTCTAAAAAAATCAAGCCAAACTAAAAGTTAATTTTTTCTTCGGTTGATTGATCAATCAAATTTTTTTCGATTTTGGATTTTATTTATTCGATTAATCGAAATTCAGTAGTTAATTAAATACTAAGCAATATAATAGTAGATACAAAATTGATAAAATTAATAAACTAAAATCTAAAACTAACAAATTAAAACAAAGACCAAAAACAATACCAAAGTGTGAGTGAATGAAAATTGAAATTGAATACTATCTAAAGGAATTGGTTACTAAAATTAAAAATCAAAACTTCGTTTTTCATTTTTCAATTATTGAATTTCAATAATCAAATCATAAAAGCAATTTCCTTGGTTGGTTATTATTTGATTTAGGGTTAAATGTATAAGAAAATTCTCTTAACTTACACTCTAATTGTAATTTGTCCACTCAATTTATTTAATAAGCACTTTATCCCTTTGTCCCTTACCTTTTCATGTTTTGAGATAAAATTACCGTTACTATTTTAATTTTTTTTTCTTTTTTTTTTTCCTATTCTTACCAATTTATTTATTTTATCTCTCATATTTTTCTTTTTATCTTCTCACCAATTCTTTCATGCTACCACTAAACTATTATACTACTAGTAATTGGTTAGTTAAAACTCGGTTCTAATTTTTTTACATATATATAAGTATTTATAGAATAAATAAGTTTTTTAGTACAAACAACATATATTTTAAGAGTATAATATAAATTTTGTAGGCTTTACTAATGTTATAATTAACAAATAAATAAACTATAAAAAGATAAAAAAATTTGTCAAAAAAATTAAAAAATAAATTTATAAGTATGTAAACAATTTAACTTAAGCTATATATCATTTCACGTGTCATATTTTGGTTGAATTTATCGTAACTTAAAAACTCTTAGGGCAGTTGATAATTTTAAAATTTTGGGGATAATTTATTTAGTATGAATCATAATTTGATGTTTTGTAACCCTAATTTTATGTGTTTTGTGTGTAATTTAGAGTTATTAAGTTAAAATTAGGTCTTGTGTGTTTTAATGTGTTTTGGTAATTTTTAGTATTAAATTTGTTTTAAAATTATGTTAGTTTGTTTGTGTTATGCAAAGGAGTAATTTTGAAAGTCTAAAAAGTAGAGATCTGTATTTAATTAAACAAAGAAAAAAAAATAGAGAGAGAAAGAGTTTGGCCGAAAATTTGTTTGGCAAAGGACTTCCTTGCTGCGGCAAGGATAAATTGTGCTCTTGCTGCAGCAAGGCTTAAGCAAAGGTGGCAAAGACAAAGTCCAACGTGGGCCACATAAAGGGTGTCAGGACTATGATTATATCAAGGATTCTAACCTGCAAAAAGCCAGCAAGAGTCGTCCAAACACGTGGGATCACAAGTTGATTATCAAAATAAAAGTTTATATACTTTTATAAAGGGTTAAATGTAAAAAAAAAATTCTTCAACTTACACTTCAATTATATTTTATTCCGTTCAACTTATTTAATAACTACTTTATCTCTTATTCTTTATTTTTTTATATTTTGAGACAAAATTGTCCTTACTATTTTAATATATTTTTTATTTTTTTCTCTTTTTACCAATTTATTTATTTTCGCTCTCATATTTTTCTTTTTATATTTTTATCCATTCTTTCTTATTACTGTTAAATTATTGGATATTAAAAGTAATTGGTTAGTTAAAACTCCTTATTTTTCACATATTTATAAATAATTTATAGATTAAATAAATATTTTTAATACAAGCAACATTATTAAATAGTATAATATAGATTTTATGAGTTTTACAAATGTTATAATTAACAAATAAACAAACTATAAAAAGATAAAATATTTTTTCAAACAAAATTAAAATATATATTCTAAGTATGCAAACAAAAAAAATTTTGGTGCCATATCATTGGCGGGTCATATTTTGGTTGAATTTAACGTAACTCTAAAATCCTTTATATTTAGGCATCGTAATATTTTCTTACTATATTTTTTTCGATATTACACTGTAAATAAAATATTGTACATATTTTTTCATTCGATAATTTTATTTGTATACTACAAATTTTGTAATTTCCTCTATTTGTTAATTTTACTATTAATAGTTAATCATAAACTTTATATTATAACAAAGTACATTTGTGGTATTATATTTATTGCATTAAAGGAGGATTAATCTATAAATTAAATTATTTAGACACATGTGAAAATTTAGAACTTTAATTAATTAATTATTAAAAGTAAAGTAATTATTTAGTAGTAGGAAGAGAGAATAATGAAAAAAAAAAAGATAGAGAAAATAAAAGGAAAAAAATTCTAAGAAAAAAGAAAAATAAAAATAATTAAAATAATATGGATAATTTTGTCTTAAAACATAAAAGATGGTGTAAAGTGCTTATTAAATAAGTTGAGAGGGGCAAAGTGCAACTGGAGTGTAAGTTCAAGAGGTTTTTTACATTTAATCCTTTTATAAATAGCCATTTTCCTTTATAATTAATTTAAAGGAGAGAATTAGGTTTTAAGTATTTTTTAAGAGTAGCCGCTAGGGTTCTCTATACAATTTTATATTTCTCGCATTAATTTCTTTAGCAATTTTTAAATTTCGATTTCAAGAATTTGTTCGTGGATTTGTTATAATTCATGATTTTGAATTCGTCAATTCTCTGGAGAACTTGTGACAAAATTTTCGGAGGGTTTGAATACGCTTTATTATTTATTAGTTAATTATTTTCACTTAAATTTCTGCCATTTAATTATTTAATTGCTTTTTGCCTAGTTTAGTTAATTTTAATTAAGGATTAATTCTTAGTTTAATTTCATTATTTATTTTAATTTGCTTTCGTTAGGTTTTTAATTAATTTTTGTCAGAATTTCTGTCAATTAATTATTTCATAGTTAAATTAGTTTAGTTCTTCGTTTAAATCATGCAAATTTTTTTTTTGTAATTTTATAGGGTTAGTTCTTTATTTAATTTATTTTTATTAAAGAATTCAAAAATAATTATTTTCAATTTGTGATTGTCTAAATAGTAATCGATATTAAGTATTCAGTAACTGACCCATGCACTTGCAGAAACATGTGATAATACGTAGTTAACTTGTGAATTTAGAATTTGACACGTATCAGCAGTTATAATATTTGTTTACTATATTTTACCGATATTACATCATAAATAAAATATTGTACACATTTTATGTTCATTTATAATTTTATCTGTATACTAAAATAAATTTTTTAATTTCCTCTAACTCAAAATTTTATTTTTTATTTGTTAATGTTATTATTAATAGTTAATTACAAACTTTATATTATAATAGGGTATATTTATTTCATTAAAGTATGATTAATCCATACATTAAATTTTTCAGACATAAGTGAAAAATTAGAATTTTAATTAATTAATTATTAAAAGTAATATAATTATTTAGTAGTAATAAGAAAGAATAGTCAAAGAAAAAGAAAAGAAAAACTGGATGGAAAAAATAAATGAAAGAGAAAAAGAAGAAAAAAAAGTATAATAATTATAATAATAGAAATAATTCTATTCCAAAATATAAAAAACAAATAAAGTACTATTAAATAAGTTAAGGAAGATAAATTATAATTAAGTTTAACTTCGAGTTTTGGATATTTATATTTAATTCAAAAAAAATTAAAATTAAAAACAGCGCATTTTTGCAGCACCGCCTCAACAACCATCCATCGTAAACAAACCCAAGAAGAAGAAAGCCGCCGCGAATCCCTTGAAATCCTGCTCCGCCACAAGCTCGATCAGTGCTCAAAGCGTGGTGATTTAGGCAAGGCAATTTGCATTTACGACGAGGCAAGATGCAATAACATTTAGCTTTAGGAGTAAGATTTGATTATTCATACACTAATTGAGACAAAAATTTAAAAAAATTTATTATTTTTTAATTATTTAATCATAAAAATACTTACTTTTGCAGTTGAGACGAAATAATTTTTAATCATCTAACTCTCAAAAGCACTTACTTTACAATGACCACAATGAGTGTAAGTAGGAAAGAATTTTTCCCCCTTAATGTTTTGCTTTAATTATGATCTTCTAGGGGTAATACTAGCAAAAAATATAGTATTAGTTTAGAAAAGGGTTTTCAAATCTTTAAGCAAATGGGTTTGTCTCTTATACACATCGAATGAGACTACTTTTACTAATGCTGCAAGATTAGCAGCTGCTAAGGAAGACTTCCAGAAATGGCTTTTGATTTAGTTAAGAAAATAAGAAGTTTCGGGATTTTTCCGAAATTGAGGTCTTATGGGCCTGCATTGATTGGGTTTTGTAACAAAGTTGTGACAGATAAGGCATTTGAGGTTGATGCTCATATGGTTTAGAATGGTGTTTTAGTCGAGGAGGAGGAGCTTTTGGCTCCTTTGAGGATTGGTTACGAGGTGAAAATGGGTGAAAAAGTGTATGAAACGATGCATAGGATGACGGGTACACATTAGACAAGTGTCGGAGGAGACTGCGGGTGTTGTGGAGGATTGGTTTAAGTTGGAGTGTACTACTGAGGTTGGTGTGGAGAATTGGGATGCAGAAAAGGTGGAGGAGGGGGTAGTAAAGGGTGGAGGCGGCTGGCACGGATAGGGTGGTTGGGGAAAACGAAATGGAGTGTGGTTAGGATTAAGATGGAGGAGAATAGGGTGTGTCGCTCGTGTGGAGAGAAGCTTATTCGTATTGATATTGATCCTCCAGGAAACGGAGGTCTTTGCTAATTCAGTGGTTAAATTGGTTTGTGAGAGAGCAGGGCTGATTTTGTGAAATTTCAGGTACGTTGTTGCTTTAGAAGAATGATATTTGTGTGTGCTGTTTATTCTGTATTTTGTCTCTGCAGAGGTAGTTTTTCCAGATTTTTGTTATATCATTTTATATGCTTCAAGCACTCATATTGATATCATTTGTTATGCTAACTCAAGAGGTGCACCATTTAGGAATGGCTTGAAGAGCATGGTCCATTTGATGCGGCAGTAAATGTGGCAAATCTTGGCCTCATTAATCAAAAGCATTTCATTTTCCTGCAGGTAATTGTTTTATTTTATTTTTTTTCTTTTCATTTCTTGTGTTGATTATGGTTGCTGAGTAGCAGTGTAGTTGAACCTAGTTTATGTAAAGGCAATAGTGGGAACTTCTTCTATTGTTTTGTTCATAAAATGGAGGAAAGAAAGATTATATATGTTAAAAATCTTTAGAGTTTACTGACATTGTTTTGTGATAACTTTTATCCCTTTTCCAATTCTCTCTTTCTTTGTACAGCTGAAGCATGTTGTGAATCAGTTACGGCAAGTAAGCAAGTCAAAAAGATTGCCACATTATTTTGCACAGAAGCTGTGTACTTGGTGGTCCTGCTCTATATCCCAATATTAAGAAATTGTTAGAGAATCGGGGAATGCCGGTGCAATTTATGTCACTCTTTCTGGTTCAAATGACGATGGGTATTACTTATTTCTTTTGCTTCATGTTTTTATACAATAATTTAAAACTCAGTTGTAATTCCCTTTCTCTGTATTCCTTGATTCAGTGATTAATCTTGAGCAGCATATGTTACAGTTTTCCAAATGCTAAGTCCTTTTGGGGGTCATCATTTTTTGCTTTGTTGATCTTTCTTGAAATGTTTTGTTACTCTAACATTGAAGAGCTCAGGACCAGATGCATCTAAGTTATTATTTGAATAAATTTTGAACAAGAACAGATATTAGTTTATTAAAAAAATTGTGAATGGTAATTAATTGGAGTCACTACACATCTTATCTTATCATAACGCACTAGTAACAAATGGAACACATGCAATTATGAAAACCTGTGGTATGTGACTAAGATTCAATTACAACTTCATTGTCAACCAGTGATGATAAAGAGCTAATGATCTCCTGTATATAAGGGTTTGTTACCCGAGATATAAATGTATGAGAAAGAAGACGAAGTGTGTGATTCTGATACTACCGCTTGGTGCTTAGAGGTTGAGATTATTTTGGTTTCCCCTTGCCAAAAACTTTGTTTTGTAGGATTTCTTCAACAGTATGTGCTTTGTCTAATTGAGAGGAGTCATTGAGCTGATGAATTCCTTCAATTTTTTTGCCAGTTTTTTATGAGAAATTTATGGTTCTCAATTCTCTTTGAATCCCATCTGTTTCTAGGTATTGGTTATATGCTGCTGTTCATAGTAAATGTTAGCTGGTGATAAGTGATGAGATGAGAGACCATTTATTCCAGACTATTAGGGACGAGTTCTCCCAAGATGGAAAGAAAAGCGTCAGGTATTATCAAATTTGCATGATGGATGCTAGTTATTGGGTAAACCGGTTAATAGACGAGAAAACATAAAACTGAAATCAAATAGAATGATATTATTCCTAAACACTTGTACTTCTAGTTGTTGTTTGCTTTGAAGGTAAAAAGATGTTAATGAGTGAATTGCTGTAGTTAGAAAAATTATTCTTACCAATGCTCTGGTTAACACGACAGATTTCCCATTTATAGTGAATACACTCACATTTATTACCCTCGCATTTAGACATATTCCTGATTGTACTTCACTGTTTTAAGAAACTGACACTTGGGGCGCCATTTGCCCTAAGGGCACTCACTAAACAATACCTACTTAAAATCATGTCTTGAGCAAATTTGTCCATCAGTAGTAGGATAACAAGTCCTCGTTGTCTTGATGTTGTTAATTGGCAGGTGTGATTAACTCTTGCAAGAACTGGGCTTAAGTTTTTACATATGCCTCCACTTTATTCAATAGTTATTCAAGTGATTTATTATGTCAACTAGCTTTAATCTGTTACATTGAACTCAGATCCCTGCTCTCTTCTCACGTTTAGATACTGATGTCTCATGGAGCTTTATCAATGTGAATTGTGATGGCAGGAGTCAGAACAAGGTACTTTGCATTTTCCAACTGTTACCAGAGATGACCTTGAAACCCCAAGAAAATGGGTGTGTGCCACCAAGACAAGGAGAAGTCCAAATTCCATCTTTGGTTGAATATTGTAATCAAATCCATTATAATTCATCTAAACAACAAATGATGGGAATGAAATTTTGTATCAAGGCATCTTGGTCTTGTTCTATAACAACATCAGTGTTCATAGAAATTGATGGAAGAACAAGAAATGTTGCTTTTTTATTAGTTGCTCATTCTATTCATTGCAATAGAAGCTACAAAAAAGTGGTGAAAAGATACAAAGCATTGAAGTACCAATCAGCAAATACAAAAAATCAAAACGAGCTGACCCATGGCAGCTTCTTTTTTTTTACCTCAAATTATTATAGTCCACAACTTTACTCCTGCAATGTATGTTTTCTTTGAGTTTTCTTACAGTCTATCAAAATATTTGTTGGAATCAAAAGGGACTTAAAAACCAATAATTAGGCTGTGACTATTTTGAATGAGTTCGAGTTTTTTATATATTCAAACTTCAATTTTTGAGCTTTATTTAATGGTGAACTTGACTGATTCGTGGTTTCCCCCCAAAAAAATAAAACTTATAAATATTATGAAATTAATTCAAAATTATTAAACTTGACTATTAACTAAAATAAAAATATAGTAAGTGTAGAAAAGTAAAGCCATGTTAGAGAATTATCAAATACTTCAGCTTTGCATTAGCTCTTCCAAAATGAGGTACCAAATGCCCTTATTTATATGGTTACAAGATAAGGGATTCATAAATATGATATATGAATTACGAGAATCAGTAAGTCTTTACGGAAATCAGTTAGCATGTCTTCACAAAATTCAAAGGGATGAATATCACATTAACCGATGTGTTTAGAGGGATAAATGAACATCCATATTCCTAAAATTCATAAGATGTCCATTACACAGAAAATAGGTTTCGTTAAAAAATCTTACTAGGAAAAAACCCTAGTGAAGGAAAAAGAGTAAACTATTTAAAGTGTTTGACATGTACTTATTCCCCTATTGAGAACTTTTATTGAAGTCTTTAAACCGACACATTCCAATCATTTTTGCCAACTTTTCAAATGTAACAGTTGGTAGTGCCTTGGTAAATAAATCTGTCAAATTCTCACTTGAGCGTATTTGTTGCACATCAATTTCACCATTCTTTTGAAACATGTGTGAAAAAGAATTTTGGTGAAATATACTTAGTTCTATCCTCCTTTTTATATCCTCCATTTAATTGAATAATGCGGGCATCATTGTCTTTAAACAATATTGTAGGAATTTTTTCTTTGGAGGATAACCCATGATTCTTCTGGATGTAATGAGTAAATTGACTTTAGCCAGACACATTCTTGGCTTGCTTCATGAATTGTTATAACCTCATCATGGTTTGAAAAAATGACAGTTATAAATTGATTTGTAGAACGCCATGATATAGCAGTATCACCACATGTGAATAAGTATCCAGTTTGAGATCGTGCTTTACGTGGATCGAATAAATATCTAGCATGCATATCCAATTAGCTCTAAAATAGATTTACTAGAATAGAACAAGCCAAAATCAGGTGTTCTTTGGAAATATCAAAAAATATGTTTGACTTCATTCTAATGTCGTCGTGTAGGAGAAGAACTAAATCTTGCTAATACATTCACAACGAATGATGTATCAAGTCTTGCATAATTAACAAGATATATAAGTGCCTTATTGCACTAAGATATGGTACTCCAGGACCAATAATTTTTTCATTTTTCTCATGTGGTCGGGAAGGATCTTTGTCAACATCAAGTGATCGAACGAAGATTGTAGTACTCAATAGATGTGCTTTATCCATATGATAGGAACCGCTTTAAAACTTTAGCAGTATAATTTGATTAATGAATAAATATCCCATATTCCAAATGTTCAGTTTGTAAATCAAAGCAGAATTTCGTTTTTCGAAAATCCTTGATCTCAAATTCTATTTTTAGATATTTAATTGATTTTAAAATTTCTTCAAGAGTTCCAATAAGATTCAAATCATCAACATAAACAGCAATGATCACAAAATCTAGTCCATTTTTATTAACAAAAACACATGAACATATTGGATCATTTATATAGCCTTCTTTAATCAAACTTTCACTAAGACGATTATACTACATTCATTCAAATTGTTTTAAACCATACAAGGATCTTTGCAATTTGATGGGATAAAATTCTCGATAATTTGAATCACATGCTTTAGGCAATTTAAACCTTTCAAGGATTTTCATGTAAATATCATTGTCCAATATTCCATATAGATAAGAAGTAACTATATCCATCGATCACATATCAAGTTTTTCATGTACTGCCAGATTCACTAGATATTGCAATGTGATTGCATCCACTACGCGTGAATATGTATCATCATAATCAAGACCTGGCCTTTGAGAAAACCCTTGCACTACAAGTCGTGCTTTATATCTCACAATCTCATTTTTCTCGTTTTATTTTCATACAAAAACTCATTTATATCCAACGAGTTTTATACCTTTAGGTGTTCAGAAGACTAAAAAATTTCGCATTTAGCAAGTGAATCCAATTCGGATTGAATGACATTTTTCCATTTCGGCCAATCATTTATATGTCAACATTTCTCAGCCGATTTTGGTTCAAGATTCTCAATTTCTTCAATAATTTCAAGTGCTACATTATATGTAAAAGTACTATCAACAATTGTTTCAATTCGATCCCAATATTTCCTTGTAGTGACAAAATTTATAGAAGTTTCATTTACATGCTCTATTGGAATATGAAACTTGCGCTTTTTGGGACTTAAAATTTGCTCTTCAGAAGGTTGAATTTTTTCACTAGTGATCTTTTGGCAAAATTTTGTATTAATGTTTGATTCCTTTAGTAGAACAGTTTGATCAATTGATTCTCTTTTCTTTCGAGAATTTATATCTTTGAAACCAAGAGGTCTACCACACTTCAAGCGTGCTTTAAACTCATTTGCTATAACACTTATAGCTTGTCTTACAAGGACATCTAGTTTAATTGGTACATTTTCTGCAAAAATATGCGATTTTGTAACTCTTTTAGGATTAGCAAATACATCAGGTAATTGAATTACAATCTCTTGCAAATGTATTATCCTTTGAACTTTTAGTTCACAAATTTTTGTCCGAAAATCAAGAAAATTTAAGGATGATGTATTCTACATGATTTCTTTTTCGGTTGTTTATTTCCTCCCCCTAATGTTAGAAAATGAGTTTCATCAAAATGACAATATGCAAATATTGCAATAAACACATCAACTGTCAAAGGTTCAAGGTATCTAATGATAGAGGATGAATCATACCCAATATATATTTTCAACCTTTTTTGGAGTTACTCATCTTAGTGCGTTGCGGTGTTGCTACAGGAACATACATCGCACATCAAAAAATTCTCAGATGAAAAATAGTTGGCTCATAACCAAAAGTCAATTGAAAAGGGGAGTATTTATGGAAACTTGTCAGCCTTAAACGTATAGCTGTTGCTGTGTGCAAAATAGCATGTCCCCATACAGATATAGGGAGTTTTGTTCTAATTAACAATTGTCTATGTTGGCCCCAAAAGCAACCTAAGAGGGGGGGTGAATTAGGTTGTCTCTAAAAACAAATCTTTTTATGTGCTTAATAGAAATTCAAACTTTGTGCACCAAATGAAAACTTAAGCACAAATGAATACAATAGATATTCAACAATTTAAACTTAAAGAACAAATAAGAATATTGAGATTAAGAGAATCAAACCAAACTCCCTAACTTCTCAAGCTTGGAGCTTGCAATTACAAAGAGCTTCTTACTAGGCAACTACCAAGTTCACAACTTGAAGTTCAGCCCCTAAAAGTCTCTATCAAAGTAGGTGAGACAATAACCTCTTGTAGACAAATGAGGATCACTCTTGCTCACACTAATTTCCTTTAGTTGAGCCAAGAGTTTTACACTCACAACCTCCCTTTGTTACAATTGTTATCTCTCCACTCTTACACTTGAAGAACTTTTACACTTCTAAACTCTTTTCACACTACCTACACTATTACAACACTTGTACCCACTATTTCTCCCAAATAGCTCAAGAATTGTTTGTAATCAATGTAGAAGTCTCTTCTGAATTAATTCAGACCTAGGGGTATTTTGTTCAGACGCAATATCGCTTTCAACAACTTCCCAACGGCTATTTTCATTTCTTGAAAACTAGCCGTTGGACTTTCGGACGGCCGATGCAGCAAGAGTGCGTCTGAACAAACTAGCCGTTGGACCGTTCGGACGGCCGCTGCTAAACCTTGCGTCCTACATTGCGTCCCTTCTTTTGGGTATTCTAAATATCCTGTGAGGATGCGTCCGAACATGCGTCCAATCAGAAGCAAAGTCTACTGAAATATGATCGGACGCTGTTCTTCGTCCGAAACTTGCTTCAAATTCTTTGTGTCGGACGATTACCATCGTCCGAAACTCTGTCACTCGGACAGTTATTTGCGTCCGTGAAGTCTTGTGGTTGTTTTGTTCGGACGATCATTTGCGTCCGAACCTACCTGTTTTTCTGCACACTTGTTATCAAACCATTAGTATGATTTGGTCATCATCAAAACATGATTAACATAACTGGGGTTCAACAGTCTAGCAATTAATTACAATGGCTTGATAAATAATTTGGCTAAACCATTTTTTTATATGAACATAAGTTATAGGATGTTCAACACTAATACTAATTGACATACAATAGTCATTAAAAGCATGAGACGACATTGTCTAATCCAATTTTTTTTATTTGATAATCTGAAAACTATGTTCTCAACTTGATAATTTGATCAAATAGTCTCACAAACGCTAGATTGCGAGTTGATAATAAACAAACATGCGACTATCTCTGTAAATGCATCAATTAGCATCATAAAAATACTTAAATAGTCTGCATGGATGATGAATTGGTCCACATATATCACCATAAATTCTTTCAAAAAATGTAGGAGATTTAGTCCCCACTTTAACTGGTGAAGGTTTGGTAATAAGTTTTCCTTGAGAACAAGTAAGACATGTAAATTCATTTGAATTTAACACCTTTTGATTCTTCAATGAATGGCCATATGAATTTTCAATTATTCTTCTCATCATTATCTACCCAAGATGCCCTACTCGATCATGCCAAATGACAAAATTTTTGGGATCAATAAACTTCTGATTTACTAAATGGTGCATTTAAATTGCACTGATTTTAGTGTAATATAGGTCAAAAAAATAGAAGGAAAATTTTCTACTATACATTTCTTTCCAAAAATAAAAGTGGTAATATGCAAATATTTAATATTTGAGTCCTCCATGGTCTTAACATGATATTAATTTTGGTAGATATCTTTAAAATTTAACAAATTTTTTTCGAGACTTAGTTGAAAATAGTGCATTATTTATAACTAATTTTGTTCGTTCAGGAAGACATATATTTGCTCTACAAAAAGTTTTCGATTAATTTTGCATTACCACTTGTGGTATTAACATTTGTTTCTCCCAACTTCAGGTGAGAAAAATAATTCTTATTTTTAAATATTGTATGTGTTGTAGCACTATCAATAAGACATACATTTTCTTCGCCTTTCATTGATTCCAAATGTTTGTCAATATCCATGCATTTTTTCAGGAAGAAAAATATAAAAGATAATTAACAAAAGTACATTTCATAACAAAATCATTGATTAACTAGGAAATGTAGAACAAACTTTAAAGTAATTATAAACCTAATCTCTTTGGCATTTTAACTTGGGTTCACTTGCTTTGGACATTTTCACCACCAATCAAATGATCAATTTTTTCTTATGGATGTTCAAAGAAATCAACCACATCAAGATGTATTACATCAATATTAGCATCATCATCATTACCTAAAAAATCATCAATTGACTTGGTGAAATTCAACTCAACACTTTTGTTTTTCTTTTTTAATGATTTTTGATACAGTTCAACTAGATGTTTTGGAGTTCTACATGTTTGAGACCAATGCCCCTTAGCACTGCACTAATAGCATAAATTATCATAATCTTTCTCTTATCCTTTTCTATTATTATTATTCCACTTCTGGTGAGAATGTTTGCCCTATGACTTGATGAGTCATGATTATGAGTATCATGATTATGATAGTCATATCAGCCACAACCACAGTTACTATCATGGCCACGACTACGGCATAACCACGGTCACGATCTCTTCCACATTCATAATTAGAAGACTTTGTCACATTCACTTCAAGGAATGGACTAGAACCAATTGGCCGGGTTTCGTGATTTTTCATTAATAATTTATTATTTTGTTCAACTATAAAAAGACATGAGATCAGATCAGAATACTTTTGAATCCCTTTTATCGATATTGCTGCTGCAAGAGCAAATTCGAGGCATGAAAGGTGGAGAAATTTTTTTCTAACATATGCTCATAAGTAATAATTTCTCCACATAATTTCAATTGAGATGTGATTTTAAACATTACAAAATTATACTCACTTATTGATTTGAAATCTTGTAATTTCACATGTATCCAAGCATATCGGGTTTTAGAAATAACAACCAATTTCAGGTGGTTATACCTTTCTTTTTAATTATGCCATAGATCAAGAGGATCTTTATCAGTAAGATATTCAACTTTCAAACTTTCATTAAGATGATAATGGAGAAAAATCATTATTTTGACACGATTTTGGGTAGAAGCCTTGTTTACTTCCATAATGGTGTCTCCAAGACCCATTGCATCAAGATGCATCCACATCAATAATTAATGATAAATAATTCTTTCTAGAAATGCCAAGAGATACAAATTCAAATTTAGTAAGGTTAGCCATAAGAAAAAAAATCGATAAATAAACTTATCTAAATGTCATTTGAATAATAAAATCTTCCACATCACTCTATATTTTGCAAAGGTAGGGTCGTGCTGATAACATATTATGAAATTAAATCAAAATTATTAACTTTGACTATTAACTAAAGTAAAAATATAATAAGTGTAGAAAAGTAAATAAATATTAGAGAATTATCAAATGCTTCATCATTGTATTAGTTATTCCAAAATGAGGTACCAAATGCCCTTATTTATAGGGTTACAAGATAATAAATTCATAAATATGATACATGAATCACAAAAATCAATAAGTCTTCACGGGATTAATAAATTTTCACAAAATTCAAGGATATAAATATCATATTAACCGATGTGTTTAGGAAATAAATGGACATCCATATTCCTAAAATTCATAAGAATAAAATCATATTAATGCACGTTTCTTCCTTAGAGTAAGATTTCTTATTTGATCCCCATTTGTGTAGTTTAAAATATTGCAGTATCCACCACTAAAAAACGAGTATATTACACATTTAGCAACAGTAAAAATGGTTATAATTGTCTAAACAGCGTCTTTTGTTACTCACTTGTATTCAATGTTTTGAAAATTGGACCGGACCGGCCTGTTCGATCGGTCGGACTATGAACCGGAAGAACCATTGGTCTGATCTGTCAAAAAAATCGGACAGAACCGGTAAAAAATCGATTTTTTAAATTTCAAAATAAAAAATGATTTAAATAAAGAGAAAAATTAAAAAATCGTGAAATAAACTCCAAAATGGCAAAACATTGAACACACCAAAGCCTAAACTATTAAGTTATTATTTTTTCATCTTTTTTATACTTATTTTTGTATAAATTTCACTTTTTCTTATTAGAAATTTGATAAGTGTTTTTGGGTATTAGGACTATAATTCTCCAAAAATAGTGTTTCGCTTCTATTTTAGATTTTATATAAATATATTTTAGGTTATTTTAAATTATATCACACTTTGGTAAAAAAAAAAAAAAAAAAAAACATAAATTAGTGAACCGATCCGACCGGTTAAACCGCAAACCAGACAGACCACCGGTTCAATGTCCGGTCCGTATACATTTTCAAAACATTGCTTGTATTTTAAATTGAAATATATCCCTACTTTTTAATTAGTTTAACTGCTGTGCAAGACTTGCACCTAAATTTAGTGCACCGAGCTCTCGAACTAAACATTTTGAATAGCCTAATTCGATTCAGTTAGAAACTCCCATCAAGTTTCCGCGGCACCAGACCCGACTGGCTCAATAAAAACTCCATTTTTTACAGCCCAAGACTCTACTGGACGGCGAAAGCTATTTACGGCCAACATTTCGCGCACATACCATGGCGCACACCAAGTGTTTGACATAATTTCTCAGTGGTTTTGTATCTATAAAATGGAATAGTTATTTCATTCCCGAGAATTTGCTAATATCATTTACCGGCATTTACCTCTTTGTTTCGTCTTTCTCTAACTGTAACTTCGGCAGATGGATGAGTTGTTGAAGAATAACTTGTTTGCTACCCATGCTGTTGCTGCTGCCGGGTCTGTGGCATTGGGCACTGTTCTCACCTACCCGCTCGATACCCTTAAATCCCTTATACAGGTTTCAAGTTAAATGGCAACATTTTTACTGCATTACGCGTAATTGCTTGTTTGGCATGAATTAGTTTTAGCTGATTTCAACGGTAAAAATGTGATGCGATTGTCTTTTACTTTTGATAAGCTTGAATTTAAACTCCGATAGAAGTAATAAATGTTCAAGAATGTTTATTGTTTGATCACTTAGCAACTGCTATAAACTAGATGTATGTATCATAGTGCTAAACTGAGGTAGCCTAAAATCATTAGTTTATGATGTTCATGACAATTTGTTTGTGGTTGACTGTACAGGTTGGATCAGGTCCAAGTAAACACTTAACTCCAGCTCAGGTTGTTCAGAGAGTTCAAGCGTTGTCAGGGAATTCAGGTAACTTCAATATTGCCCGACTTTCTGGAAGAAATATTAGTACATGTCTGCAAATGACTTGCATAAATGGAAGTTCAGAAGTTTTTGCCCATTTAATTTGTTTTACGAAAAATTGAATATTGCGATCACATTTTTAGAGCAGATTTAAGGAAGGCTTTTAATTCTGGATGTTTAATAGGTTAAAAGTTCAATGGGATAACACTAGGCATCGTTGTATTTTTCTCCTTTATTATGATCCTACTAATTTATTTCAGTGCCACCGCTTATAAGTAGATTTATTCTTTTATTAAATTTCTGGTGTGGAAATCATAGTTTTGACATTTTGGCTTGGACACAAATGTGGAAAAGGAATGAGCAAACATATTAATTAAATTTTAAGTTTTTTCTTGGTATCTTGATCACCTTTTTGTTTCACTGTTCTCTTCTTGGTTCTTTTTTGCTGTTGAGAATGTCACCAACTGTATCTAGTGTAGCTAACATAATAAAAAATCTTAACTCCCAATCTTTTTTATTGCTTGCTCTCCTTTGAGTTAAAATGTAGGTCTGTACCGAGGTCTTGGGTGGTTCATGCTAGGGAGAATACCAGGTGTTGGTGCTCGATTTGGTACTTATGAACTATTGACATTTGCTTTGTGGCATTCTACAAAGGTATTATATTCAAGTTCTATGCGGTCACTGAATTTCGCAAATGTTCTATACTCTGTTGATGGAATCTTCTGTTTATGGAAGTGTTATCATCTCGTGCAAGTTATCTTCCTTCTATACGGTATATAACAAATTAGATATACTGTGCGGTGTTCGGTGCTAGCCCCACCATTTCTTTCTGAATGAAAAGGATACTTTATGGTAAACACATCATTTCAGAAATATGGATGGAGTTAATCTCCAGGCAGGATCTTCTTTGACTGAACCACATATTTAACAAGCATCTCTATTGTTTTTTCTTCTTACAGATCCAATGCTCTAGCCTGTTCAAAGCAGTCCAGACAATTCGACAAACTATGCTCACATTCATTCCTCATTAACTATTGATGAAATTACTTGAGGGAAGGAGAGGGAATCCTAATTTTATTTCCCCCTGGAATCTGGAAGAAAATGTAGTTAATTGAGAGAAAATATCATGATTGTTGTAGAGTGATTTGTAGATAATCTCTAGTACTTAAACAACAGGAGATGAAAAACAAAAGACAAAATCTGCTTGATTTCTTGTAGTTATAAGAAACTGGAGAAGAAATTAAAAACTTATGTGTAACTTATTAATGTAAGAATCTAAGATAGATATGTATGGTAGTTTATAAACAGTGATGGTCCATATGCCTTCATTGAACAATGAATTAGCATAGATTAGATGCCTCAAAGGACCCTTAACACCTTAACACTTTTTAAGAGTTCAAATAAGTGGACGGTCTAATATAGTTACACTGCTTATTTACTGTATCCTTAGATATCGTGTTTATTACAGCAAAAATGCTTAGGATATCATAAATTTACCTAAAAACATGTTGCTGAAAGTTGACCACTTTTTGTTCTACATCCAATACTAACCCTTTCTGCTGCTTTCTCTATCAGATGGTAGAGTAGACAATTTTGTACATGTCTCTGAGGCTCTAATGGGTGGAGCTGCTGCGGGTGCTGTGGACAATCATGTGTGAGCTCTCCGTTTGAAATTATTAAGCTTCGTGCCCAGGTGACTTCAGCTTCTCGTATATCAAGCTCCATGCAAGTTGTTGAGAAATGTGCTGTTTCTCCTTTGATCTTTAGATTACTAAGTGGATATTCTCCAGACGTAAGGGCAATGAATAATTCGGTTGGTCTTCTATCAACCCTGACGACCAAATATCCCAATATGATTGATTGCCTGAAAGAGTATCCATGGATGATGACTGGTTCGGGAAGACCACCATCAGTCATTGAGGTCAGAACGCCATCAAGCATATTTTCTTTTGAAGGAATAGGTGCTTTTTGGAGAGGGTGGAGATCTGGATTAGCTAGAGATTCTATTTTTGGTGGAATTTTCTTTTCTAGCTGGCAATTTCTACACAGAGCAATGCTTGAATGGAAAGCAGTTGGGATGGCACCCCCTCCAAGGTTTTTATTTTTAGAGTAATTCCTTCTTGTTTAATGGTTTGTTTTTTAGGAAATTGACTTAAATTGCGGTTTTTGGGAGGAAAATTTTGAATTACCATCTCAATTGAAGATCTCATGGTTGTATCCCTTCCTGGCTCAACATGATTCTAAGTACACTTCAAAATTTAAATATGTACAAGTCTGACTAGGAATAAATACGATTCTTAATGCTTGAGCATGTGATAATCCTTGCATTCTTTTCCTCACTGTAGAGATTATACTGTACTTCTCATTGGGTATCATGTGTGAATTAGCATGATGCCATGCATTATTGATTACCTGATTGCTGCATTGAGGCCAAATACTCATTAGATCTATGGATTCGATAGATCCAATTGGTCAGTCTTGGGTTTCAATTCAACTAACTGATTAACTTCAGCCCATTGGTAATAAACCCCTAGAAGGAAAATGGATAGACTCTTGGAGTGAAAGGGGCAAGATTCTTATGTTAATTTTGAGTATCCAGATGAAGCATCTTAATGAATCAGAATTTAGTAACAGATTTTCTTCCCGTAAATTTCATTATTCCGTTCACCTTTCCCTGCTGCTTTTATCACTGGTATTCATATAGCTTTCAAGTCTGGAGGTACTAGCTGCTTCTGTTCTCACTGTCTGTACTATCACATATTGAAGTGACATACTGATCAAGTACTTGAAAATCTAGTCATGGGAAGTTGCAGTATGCTGCATAAAAGTCGTCTCCTGCATGCATTAAGTATATTATGTTGCTTCGTTAAATAAGCATGGGGATTATGACCACCTGCAACCCAGATCATGCAGATCTATTTGGGTTTTTCAATTTAATTTTTCTTATCAGTTATCCTTTTTTCCTGATAACAAAATTTCGTTTCTTCAGGTCAGATGATGAAATTGGTCCTTTGTCTCCTTTAGCTGTCAGTCTTGCTGCTGGATTTTCTGGTTTGATTGCTGCAGCTGCTTCTCATCCTTTTGACACTGCAAAAAGTCGGTCAGAATGTATTGTGCTTCCAAAAGTAAGTTTCTTGCAAACAATAAATTGTAGGTTAGTGTGTACCGTTGTCATGTGTACAATACAGTTTATGCATTAGATTTCATGCGATAGGCACTTTTGGATTTTTATCTTTAGTATAACGGGTTACTGTTTTCTAAAAGAGCATACAGTGATAAAAACAGAGTGTGACAACTTCTCCATTTTTTATTGGGGGTTCTTGGAGGGAAACCAAGGATGAGTTCAATTGATTATATTTTGAGTTGGTTTAATGCAGTATGTGTCTATGGAGAGGAAGCTTCTTAAATGGCCTCGGCCAGGGAAAAGATTTGAGAGGCTCACGGGGATCCACCCTGCTGATCGGAATATACTATTTTGTGGTGTTTGGTTGCGGATGGCTCGTAGTGGGATTGCATCATTTATAGTTGTAGGGAGTTATTACTGGGCAATTGATCACCTCGTTCCAAAATGAGTAGTTGATACTTTTGGAGTATGCTATATATGAAGTAAGTTGAGTTAATTTTGCCTAAATTCAAATTGCACATACTAAGGAAAATATTTTGATACTCTTATGAGGTCCGAGCAAGATACTTATTTACTTTGGGGATATGAGTTAGAACTCACAGCATTATAAGTATTCAGATACTTGTTTACTTTCAAAAGATACTTGGATAGTGTTATGGTTGTTTATCCATTTCGGACAAGTTATCGAATTTCTGGGTAAATGAATACTCAACACCTTAGGAATGTAATGCACTAGAATAGCGTAAATCAGGGTGAAGATTTATTCAATTTAATATAGATCAAGGGCCCAGCAATTTGCCTGAGCTTTGTCAATTTGCAGTACAAGTGGTTTCTCCACTTGACTGAAGTTATCTCACATGGATGTTAGTATTCATCTTGGTCTATTCTGTAGTACTTTTTGATCCAGGAAGTGGTGTTGACTCAGTTTGAGCTTTTCCTTTGACATTTGATGTGGATATCTGGATTAATATAATTAGCTTGGCTCAAAAGCCACAACACGTATTGGCCCAACCATGATTCTTTGTTACTCTCCTCGTTGCCAATATACATAAAATATCATCATTCCTAGATAAGCAACTAGAGAAGAATTTTCCTTTTGAGGGAGGGTGGAAGCTGTTTGTTTTGATGCCATGTATGTTTGTATGTTTATGTGCATATTACATCTTAGGGTGTCTTTGTCAATGGAAACTAAAAAACTTTATAAACAAGTTGAGATTGGCCCATGAGAAGCATGTCTTGTGCAATCATAATGGCTTTCAATTTGATTTGGCCATTCCATTACAAGCAAAGTCTAAAAGCAAAACCGTGAAAACTTACATATGATGTGAGCTGCCTTTGCTAACAATTAAAATTGTAGTTCAATCTGTATTGCTCTCCCTCTGTCTCTCTCTCTGGTGCATGTGCTCTTGTTTTGTAAACGCAGTCTGTATGGGTGAGATGATTGACATGCTTTGTGCTTACGAGCTAATTAAGCAATGAAATAGTATTATTATCATCCACAAAGTATATAAATGTATAAGCTAATTAAGGGAGCCTGTTTAGAATATTTGTTTAGAGCATTTTCGTACATAGGTTGAAGACAAAAGCATCAGATCTGGGTAGCTGTGCAACCACTTCTTGTTTGTTTTTTAGGTTACATGTGTTCTAATCAATTGACTTGCAACCTGAGCAACAACAGAGTGCATAGGTTTGTACAAAATTCCATCAAGAAAGTTACTTAGCAGAAAAGAAATGTCAACAAGATTTCATTTCTTCCCTTTGTTCCACAAAGGTGACTAGATATCTAATTATTCGTTACTTGCAAATTTAGTCTATTCCGAAATTTGAAATGCTTTTGATCTAACAAGTAATCCAACTACACGTCTTCACCTATAACAAATCTCTTGAAATAGCATTAAGGTGATATCTCCCTAATTTGTAGTTGTCTGATACTTTCATCCCAGGTTATAAAAAATTCTCTGGTATTACTCGTGGTATGCCTGTAGATAAAACCTAAGATATTGGAAAATTTTATAATACTTTAATAAATTATCTCGTTATACTTTAAATATTTATACATTATAAAATATTACGTGTCTTAAAAGTTTATACTGTATCGTCTTTAAAATTAGCAAAATAATTCTGGAACGGAACATAAAACTTCCCTAAGCTATTTGTTTTGTTAAAACTGGCTGCAGCACTCTCAAAACTACATGCTTGGTAGGCCCAACTCTTAAAAATATTAATGGAAATTTTACCATAGGAACTCTCTCTCATATTATAGTACTCGTACTGATGTCTGTTAAAGTAGTTTGACTAAAGTTAGGCTTCCAAGCACTCGTTAAAAGTGTGTCATAAAGGTAAAAAAGGGGTTAATCTCCTTAACAAGGAAAGCATAAAAACCTAAACTTTGTCAAACCACTGTTCCGAAGTCAGCTATTATTGCCTGTAATCTTGAAAGATAAATAGCAGAAGGCAGGTTTGGAAGCAAAAGTTTGATTCACTGTCTTTCTTTGCTTCACTAAAATAATTACCTCTCCACTAATTTTTTGGTCAAATTAGATTACAATTACACCTTTTCATGTACAAAATTCCTATCATACAATCCCACAATTAACGTCCATAGTTATTCCGGATAGTAGCCGAAAAAAGCGCAAAAACTTATGCTTAATGTGTTTAAAGCATAGTTTGAGGCTCGCAAATAAAGATGACTATATTTCTCTTCTTGTTTTCCGTTTTCATAGGCTTTTCTTCTTGTATGGAATCAATATAGATTAAATTTATCAATACTTTTATAGAAACCAATAAATTACTGACATGTCATTGAATTCGTGACCGAAACAACGAAATTAGACCATGTATTTGGTATGTTAATCAAGTATATAAAGGGATTTTGAGATT
The DNA here is from genome assembly GCA_025175665.1 of Cinchona pubescens. Classification (NCBI taxonomy): domain Eukaryota; kingdom Viridiplantae; phylum Streptophyta; class Magnoliopsida; order Gentianales; family Rubiaceae; genus Cinchona; species Cinchona pubescens. The sequence continues at coordinate 895,909 of JANKKI010000353.1, forward strand.
GCACAAGTGTGGAGTTTTATTTTTTATTTTTATTTTTTGGGGGAGGAAGGGGGGGGGGTGTTTTGCTTGCATCAAGAATGACTAAATGCTTGTGTAAGCAGACACCTACAAAGAAATGGTTCCTTAGCTTTGTTACACAAGACAACCACCAAATACCAATCATATACAGAAAAGCTAAAAAGGCTACTTAGGATGCTCCCTGCATTAGGAGAAAAGAAATGCACCCTAACAAAAGCTCAAAGGCACATAAAACAGTGGCTATATAGGCCTCCCCATTATTACATTTCCTTCAACTCCCTCTTCTCCAAAGTCAAATTGTCCTTGCACGTGAGAATCTCCTCCAACCCAATATAAGTATGAAATTCAAAAACAGAAACCATCAAGTGTACACAATTTTGAAGCAACAGTGGGGCATATAATGCCATCCGTTTTCTCCATTTTGATCATCTTTTGGTACAATTCTTGTGGTTGGCTTTGCATGTATCCTATTGTCATATTCCACGTGTCAATATTTGGCAATGGCATGTCATCGGACAATTTATTTATTATTATTATTATTTTAAATTTTGCACACATATAAATTGTGTTAATATCGCTAATTCATAACACAATCACTTAAATAGACTCGATTCGAGAGGTTAAAAATATGATCACATTCAATTAATCATGTATGATTTCTAACACAAGAAACAAAAACAATATATAAACAATTAAATAGCATAAATTTCCATTCCAATTGGCATCCCTTGAACTAATTTGGTCGTTGCTGCAATAGTTAATCATACTATATATTGAAAAAAGAAAGAAGGAAAATATTTCTACATGATAAGAAATGGGATTGCTAAGCCAATGTCTTTAACTAGTACTACTAATTAACTCCTAATTTTAATGTTGGATCTAGCCAATTAAGTAATTAAGCTATTTTGGCAAGCTAATTTCATCAAGATCATCCAGTGACAGGAAAACTTCATCCAAGCATGAAAGCTCTGTCCCATCATCATCATCGTCATTATCGCAATTACGCTCGTAAACTCGACATACTACCCATTTACTATAATCCTGCCAACCAAAAAAAAAAAAAAAAAAAAGCAGCAAAAACCCTTTTAAGAAATAATTCAAATAAACAAGAATCAAACACCATCAACTCTGATTAATGAATTGAAATCCACATATAAATAACGGGAAATTCAACATTCCCTTCAGTGAATTATTCCGTTATATTTGATATATGATTTTAACGCACAAATATATGATTTCGTTGCTGGATAGTAAAATTTTCCGATAGTATAATATAATACTTACTATTTTTGATTGTCTTTTTTTGGATGATCTAGTAGTTCTGCTGCTGGAACCATTATCGGACAATCGATATTCTTGCATTATCCAATTAGTTTTAGCACCTTCCGAAGGTTCACCGAAGTAAAAAACGTAACACTTTTTCATGCCTACTTTTTGGCCTGAAGTGCTCGACAGTATTGGCTCGTCCACGCCTAATGCCTTCCAATATCCGTTTCCTGTAATTCGGCTTTGAGTTCTCCGGCTATAAAAGTACCATTTATTACCTTCTGCCATTGCTTTACCTGCATGGTCCAAACAAATTTATATATGCCATCAAATAAATGCATTTAGGACCTTATGTTATGTAATTTTGTACTACCACATAAATATGACCTATTTTTAGCTGAAAGAAAACATATAATTAACATATCTCGTGCAATTCAGTACCATATCAATAATAACTGATACCACAACTAGAAAATTGAGTTAAGGTGACAAAATAAATAATTTTTTATGTATAGAATTTGTAAGTTTTCTAGAATGTTGGGCTGTACACGTGAATAATTTTGATAGCTAAGTGCGAATAACACTGATAACATATAGAAAAAAAAGCGATGATTATGATTTTAAATTCACATAACAACCGACCATTAATTACACTGAAAATTTTGACAATAAAGATATGATTTGGAAAGAAAAAAACAGGAATGCTCAGAAAACAAATGAAAGTCGAAGAGAAGCCATTAATTGGGCAATTCTCACTATTTTTGCAACTAAAAAAAAAAAAAAAAATTGGAGAAATTAAGATAGGTTGGTGAAGATACATACCATCTAAGTCCCATGGATCATAGGGATAAAGGTCAAGATCAGGGATGACATCTGGATGGCAAGGTAAGAGTGAAACTTTTCGATGAAGGAAATGAGCTACGAGTTCTTCATCTGTGGGATAAAACCGAAATCCTGGTGGGAGATTGACATTGTTATCCCCCATGAAGAAGTACTACAAAATAGTTAGCTAGCTAGGAGGATGAAGATAGATAAATTGTGAAATATGGTGAAGTGTTATGTGTTTGTTTGTACAAGTTTGTGATATTTATAGCAAGAAAGAGAGAGGAAGGATGGGAAGGAGAGAGACAAGGGGTTTCTCTCACTATTTAACGTGAAATATAAGGTGTGTTTTTATCAACAACACCATCACACAATCTATGTATATATTCTACAATTACATTGATAAAATTATTATGTTTTATTTTAAAATCTTATATAATACAATATCACGTATTTTCTCTATTTTAAAATAATTGTCACCTTATACAATTCTTGTGTGTCATACTATTTGTCAAGTTAGAAAATTGAAGAAGTATGAAAGGGTGTTTTTCTAACTTTTATCCTTAGTACAATATTAATGAAGGAAAAATTATGTAATTGGGATATTAATGTAAAAGGGTAATTTGTTTAAGGTCACTTTAAACTATCTCTTTGTAAAATTAATACACTTTAATAATTTCCTTAATCCATATACACCGACCAAATGTGACAATTATTTTAAAATAAAAAAACTATTTTAAAAATTTGTACTGTATATATCCTTAAAACTAAGAGATAAATGTGTTTGGACCATAAATGTCAAATAATCGACACAAGTTTATACTGACATGCAGGTTTAGTTGTAGAAAAATATTTAGGTAGACCCGATCTTTGGCCTTATCTATAGATCCTGTGATCAGGATTAAATATTAAAAAATCTTACTTACATCAACTAATGTCATAGATTATCTAAAGTTTAATTCACACCACAAGATTTATAAGTGGAGTTAAAAATCAAATCTACCTAAGTATTTGGCAAGGTTGTATATTTGGGTAATTTTTCATAACAAATTTTAGTATTTTTATGTTGTGTTGTTGGGGGATGAGGTGATGGCAAGGCGGCGGGTATAGGAATGTTGGATACTTTCCTTGAAATGGGATTTATTGCTGTTAGTATTGGAGGAACACAATTTGATCAGCCCACAAGAATATATATAGGAAAATATTTAAGTATATCTGATTTTTTATTCTATCTGTAAATTCTGTGGTCAGGATTAAATTTTAAAATTTGTTGCTTATATCAGCTGATGTCATACATTCTCTAAAATTTAATCCATTCTATAGAATCTATAAGTGGAGTAAAAAATTAAGCCTACCTAAATATTCGTCATATTCATGTACCCCTAGCTAGCTAGTTAAGCAATTAAGTGATTAATCGGGAAATTTCTTGTATGCATAGATCTGGTCCGTGATTATATGTTTGTATTTAATTATGAATATAAAAAATACTTGAATATGTCAAGTTTACAGTTTTACTTGTGACTTTTGTGACAATATAAATGTTCACGTCATATATGTAACTTCATATGATATTAGTATATTTTACACGATAATATCTTGTACATAATCAAACATATTGAAACGACGAAATACAATTTAAATAATGTAGGACATTTTTCGTATGCTTTGTTAATTATAGATTCAATTTATTAGAAAAAATCGTATATATCAAACATAAACACTTAATTGAACACAACTTCCATGGATGAATAGGTCATGTCCAATTCTTTTCGTATGAACAGGCTGGGCAATTGGGCCATATGTTTAATTATGTATTCCAGTTAGTACTACAATTTTACCTTTTTTTTAAAAAGAAGAAAAAAAGAAAAAATGGATGCGTTCATATTGTGGGTCAGCATCATCACACTTCATGCTTATATCATCTTCAACCTCATGCCATCCACGTGTCATGGTTTTTCTATGCTTGCTTTGTCGACCATAGGATCTAACTAGTGACCCACCTATGTAGGAGTGTCCATAAAACTAATTATTATCATCATTAACTAGTCCAAATAATTAGCTGCTTAAATCTCTTCTAATAAATTGTCATTTACTATAAAACTTTTCTAGTTTTCATCGATCAAGTTCTGCAGGTGGGAATGTGAGGTGATGAATTAATTCAAATAAATTCTGCTACCTCGGGGCCCCATTAGTATTCATTTTCGATTTTAACCTTTGTTTCTCTTTTTACGAGCCACTCAATTTTGGATAATGATTCTTACATGGTTAGGTTAGGTTAAGTTAAGTTAAGTTAATCCCACGAATTTAATTACTGTACCTTTGCCCGAGTTGACCAGTGGGGAGATTTTGGGATTTTGCAGCTCCATCTTTATCTTCTACTATTAATTGCGTATAATTAAGTTATATATAAAGTGATAAAATGACAACGTCACACATATGTCACTAAATTTAAAAAGAATGAACGAAATTTAATCGAATATTTAAAATTTAAAATTAATAATTTATTTTGATTTTAAAATATAAAATAATTTTAATAAATAATCTCGAATTTATAATTTTTTAAATTATTTTTTCTTATTAATTTGCCATATAAGACATTTCTATTCTAATGGATTTGGGATTGAGAGTTACTACTCTAGCAGCACTAGTGTAGCTAATTCTTGCTGCCCGTCCTTATCTCGTGAACTAAGTTACTTGATATTTTCGAACTAAAATTCTTTAGAGATTAAGTCGTTAATAATTAAGTCAAATTTAAATAATATTTAATATTTATTAATTTTTTAAAATTTACTATATATAGAAACAAGAAAAATTTTGAACATTTAAGTTATTCAGTCTTCTACAAAATAAAAATTCGTTTAATCGACTTAATAAAAATTCGTTTGATTTTGACTCGAATGGACAAACAAACAAACAATCAATCAAACTTTAATTAAATGCACCCACAACTCGTGCAATTCAATATTTGGTAATAGAATGCAGGGATGGTGACCAGTGGATATTGGGGAGAGGATAGAAATAATGAGGAAAAAGACTAAATGGTAAATAAGGACAAGGACTTTATCATATATTCCCATGGCATTAGCAAAAATTTTAATGGAAAGTTACAGGTGAGGTCTGCACCCTCAGAAAATGCAATCTGATCATCATGGACTCATCCTCGACATTCTACTATAATATTAACCACACACACAGCTGTCTTCCCTTTTTTTGTTCACAGAAAAATGAATATATGGGTGGACTAATCGTTTTATGCTTATTAGGGAAACCTTCTTATAACCTTTGATGACTATAATTTAATTCTAGTCAAAACAGGTATGCCCACTTTGATTTTCAGTCATGAGAATCACATTTCAGGCCACTTGTTCATAAATTGGTACGAAAAATCTTACCACCATTAGAGAGGATTTCCATGATAATTTAGGACCTATAAAATTTGCAATAATATATGGCTTGTGTTTATCGTTAGGGAAGTTCTTTAATCTCATTCAGGGAATCATCTCATTAACTTTAAAAATTCGTAAGATACAAATTTTTAAAACACACAATATTATATTGTACAGGTTTTTAAAATAACGAGATAGTTCAATGAAGGGACGGTAGAATTTTCATTTTTATTTTTTCTTTGTCATATTAACTACGTAGACCAGTTTACAAATTTGTCACGTTAGAAAGAGACAGTATAACTTGTTTTATTTAATTAGTACTCAATTATTTACCTACTATTTATGTATTTTTGCTTGTTTCTTGAGGTTGATATTTTGCTGTTGTTACTTGACAAGTGTATAAATGACCAAGTAGCTAGGAGTGGAAAGCAGAAATGAGAAGAGTTTGGTGGCCAGATGATGAATTATAGAAGTGCAGAAGTTGAACTGAAAGTGTGAAAGTTCACCCACCAAATCACTCAAATAAAAATTGAGTGCCATCCGTAACATAAAATCACGCCAAATATGTACGAGACGATATAGCACTTTGAACAAACACAATTGATGATGATGATGATGTTCCAAACAATTAGCTAATTTAACCAGCAGCATAAAACAAAAGGGTTCAAGATTTAATCCAAGACAAGATCAACCAACTAATTAAGTACAATTGTTCATGCTTTAATTATTATTTGATTAACAAAACATGTGTTCACAATGGAAATGGTATATTAGTCATCAAATTAACAGTCCAAACTTGTTCTTTGGAGATTAAATGTGAACAAAACATGTACTTAAGCGTTATCCTAAAGCCAAAGTTGATTAATAGAACCGCAATCAAAGTTTAAATCATATGAACTTTGTGTAGATGAGATGGCTACATAGATAGTTATGTCATTTCTTCCAATATAAGTGGCACGTGGAGGCCACCTTTTTCACTCTCTTAGTGGCGAAAAAATCAATCTTTATCTCCAATTTTCTTCATTAATTGACAAAAACTATGTCATGAGAAGCTACAGATCGATGGTACTTTTTAGAATTGTGGTTCAAGTGTCTCTTACAAACAACTTATTGCAGAAATATTATTCTAAACTTTCAAGTGAAGTACTCCGTCCATCTGTTTTAAAATAAATGTTATATTTGATTAGTATAGACAAAATAAAGAAATTACGTAATTCGTTTTAAAATAACTGTCACTGTAGATTATTTATCTTATTTTATATTATCTATCACATTTAAAAATAAAAAAAGTATTAAATAATATTTTTTAATCTTGGTACCCTTAGTACCGCAATAATGAGGGAAGGATTATATAGTTGGAAAATTAATGAAAAATAATAATTTAATCACTTTGAATTATTTTTTTTTTAATAAAATTGATGCAATTTAATAACTTTCTTAATTCGTGTGCACCAAATAAAAGTGACAGTTATTTTGAAATATTAAATTATATCAATTTTAACCAAAGAAAAAAAGTTCAAAATAACTAAATTATCCTTTTACATTAATATCCCAATCACACAATTCTCCCTAAACACTAAGGATAAAAGTTTAAAACAATATCATTTAATAAATTTTGATTTTCGAAAACAAAAGATAATTTATCTAAAACTACAGTTACTTGAAATGGAGAGAGTAGTAATTATTTTTCATTTTTAGATCTTTTGGACTACTAGTATTTAGTGACTATACTTATTCTAGAATGAATTTGGAAGAAATTAAAATGGACACAAAAGATTGCCTAGCCCAAGAAAGATTGGACGAATATGACACGCTAATAAGCCAGTTAATAAGGCCGCAAAAAATACACTACTTTTATATTAGTCCGCCTTTCCCTCCATGAAAAACTTCAGTAAATCCCTGGTAAATATTAAATCTTGATCTTTTATGAAATGAACAAAATTTTATTAGAATATCATACTGTTGTGATTTATGATTTGTACTGTATAATTATTCAAAACATTTCAAAATACAATAATATGACACTTTAAAAGAACATAAAATTTTTCTAAAATATTTTCTTAAACAGAGTGAAGTTGATTTCATACCAGGCAAGAATTTAGAAAATTCCAAGAACTACACAGGATCGGTGCATAACTAATCATCTGTATCTATGTGACTACAACATTTAATTTTGTAGCCACTAATATGAAAGCTGGATAAATGTTTCTGCATTATTGCCATAAGATCCACAAAAATAGTTGTGTGGAACCGGTCGACTGACAATCCTTCAAAAATTATATACAAATTTTTCGTTGCTTGTGCATATATGGGATACGCAGTGTCGGCACGGTTGGGCCTTCTCATAACATAAGATAAATAGAAGTAAAATAGAATTATTATGTACAGTATCGGCACAGTTAAACCCTCTTTTAAAAATAGATAAATAAGAATAGAATAGAAAAAGATTTGGATATGCAATGTGGGCTCAAGCCATTTCAATTATGTGACCATGAGCTCTTGAGGATGTAGACACTAGACGGAAGATGTCAGTTTGGCTTAAATTGGGCACAGGGTACTTTTGGTTTTCTCCCAATTCTTGTACATCATTTTCAATAATGATACAGTTATCAACTTGTTCAAATAAAGAATCAACTAAAACTTGAGAATTTTCAATGAAACTGGTTCCCTAAAAGACTGACAATAACCTTCTTATGTTTAATAAAATTGGCATAAGGTCACTTCCTTCTTCAGACATGGTTCATCTTCTTTGTTTTATCTTTCATACCAAGAATTTACAGTTCATATGTACACTACAAGAAGGATTAATCGTATGCAAAAGAGTTGGTCAGGCACCTGCAATAGTTGATCTTTTGTAACTGAAATCTCAAAGCAAGCACTTCGATCTCATTCCACCATCAGCTTGGTATTTCATGATATTTAGATCTAGCAAAAAAAGCAAGCAGAACATCATTATAGCTTGATGATCAGTACATTAATTTCTTTGTAACTTTCACTAGCTAACCAAGTAAATACAAGAATAGTTTACAGTGAATACAAAATTTACTTCACTAAATTGGTTTCACTATTTCTCAAGATAGAAGCGTGAAACACAAAAACTGCACTCAAGCTGTAGTGCAGTTTTGTCAGCACTTGCATCTGGACAATGTTAATTGCACCTATCCAAATTATCTATCATTCTTGAAGCAATTCCCCAGCAGTTAACAAGGACAAGTGGCTCTGTCATCTCCAAGAAGTTGTTGTCTAATACAGATTCAACGAATTTACCCTTTCCTTTCCTCTTCTTTCTGGGAATAGATGTTTTAAGCACATCTCTAAGGGCATAAACATTGAGTAGGAGTAGAACTTTCCTATTAAGAAATACGGTTCATCCTTTTTGGAGGAACTGTTAAAAGAAATGGGCAATACCATGTTGTGTGGAGAAACAGGCCAAACAAGGGGACTAATGATAATGGTGATCGGGTTTTATTACACAAACCTCGAGTGTGACAACTGACAACAGTATCCACAGTATAGCAACCAGATTCACAAGGATTACATAGATTTTCTTTTTGCTAGAACTGGGATGAAAAAGAAAATACATTAGAGAGAAACAGAAGATAGTTATGGCTTCTACATCATCCAAAGTAAATCAAGCTGCAGTGCAGATGTGATTTCTCCGTAATCCTTTCCATCTGCAAATCAGGACACTTCTCGAGAAAACACAAAGATACAAGAATTTATACAAGAGTGGAGATGACAAATGCAGTATAGTCCCTAGCTTAAATTCCATTTTACGGTTCTGCTGTCAATAAATGCCAGAAATTAAAAACTCTGAATATAAGCAACATACATTATGCACATCACCTTTATATAGCAGATTCCAAATTTCCAGGTCATGCTGTAAGGCTAAAAAGAGTGCTATAACTTGCTAATGACCACAATGAGAAAAGAATCCAACTACAATGAAGTAGCCAGCATTGATGATTGGAAGAATTGCACAATTAAAAATCTTCAAATCCACTGTAATGTATGTACCAAGAATACTTCATATGAGAAAACATTCAACCAAAGGGCAAGCATCAGTTCGACAATTTGCATGCTATCACAATGCTAACGACAATTTCATCAAATGAACTGCATGCTACTGTAAAATCATGCAGAAACAGACTACGGAGATCAGTAAAGTCACTGTACATTCTCACAAACGAATCATAAATCACGAATAATTAGAATCAACAACTGTCCGTGTAGACAGCAACTTCTTTTACAACTTGCAAGTTACAAAAATGGATTAAAAATTACCTGCAAAAACATACATCAAAATAAACATTTACAAGAATTTATGATTACATTAACCTTAAACTTTGTTCAATGTTTTGTCTCTTAACAAAGCTTCGGCTGCTCTCCTTCCAGACACCAAAGCACCATCAAATGTAGCACTAGTAACATAATCACCACATATATACAACCCCGGCTTAACCCTCGGGTTTTTCATCAAATCCGTAGGTGGGCATTGGTTTGGTTGAGCAAACCTCACTCTATACATCCTCAAATACCTCCACGACCCGACCACCGCCTCCCCGAACCAACCTGATAATTCCTTAACAACCCGGTCCACCAACTCCTCCTCAGCTACATTGTCAAACAGCCCAATTAATGATACTGAAACCAATGCCTTTCCTGAGGGTGCATAGGATGGAGCCACATTGGTTGCAAAAAACATGTTATTCACAATGCCTTTTCCTGACCCGTTAAGAAACAATACCGGATCCTTAACGGGTATTTTATTTTGATCCGTTGAGAAATACAAACAAACCGTGCTCCGAACCGGTATTCTCACCTGAACCGGAGTTTCTCAGGCAGATTACCCGCCAAAATCTTAACCGCTTCGAATTCTTCAACCGCCACGATTACTCCGAGATCGCTCTTCAGCTCCTCGCCGTTCTCTAACCTAACGGAGAAGTCGTCGGAATCCGCCTCGACGACTGCTATGGAACTTGCTCTTGAGTTGAAAAGGATCGAATTTGACGGCAATTTGGCGGCCAATTGCTCTGGAATTGCGGAAATGCCGCTGGCCGGGAGTGTGTTTTCGCCGAGAGCGAGACATTTGAAGATGAAATCGAACAGCCGCGACGTCGTTTTGAGCTCGGTATCGAAGAAAATACCCCCAAAAAATGGCCGGAAAAACCTATCCAAAATTGAATCCGAAAATCCGAATCTCCTCAGTAATTCAATGGCGGATACCTCCGGCGCAGTCAAAATTTGATCATCTGACCGAGTCAAAACCCTAATTCTGGTCAACGCGATAAGAATTTTATCCACAACTGAACCAATGGGGTTAACGAGGGAAGATAAGGCATCGGTCAGAAGTGACGACTGGGGTCAGCCACGACGTGGAAGCGACCGCCGTAGTAAACCTGAGCTCCGGCGTAGAATTTCCGGAGATTTAAGGAGGCATAATCGAGGAGCTTTTGAGCTTCCGGGTAACCGGTGATGAAAATTTGGAAACCGCGGTCGAGAATGTAGCCGTCGACGAAGTCGGAGCGGACACGGCCGCCAACGGCGTCAGAAGCTTCGAGGATAACGAAGGGGATGTCGTCGGCTTGGAGACGAGTGGCGGCAGCTAAGCCAGCTAGGCCAGCTCCGATTATAATGACGCCGGTTTTCTTAGGAAGGGAAGACGGGGACGAAGAGGTGGAGGATGGGTTTTGATTGGATAAAGGCGAGTCCAGGGAGATTTGTGGTGAGGACGCAATGATGGGATTGAAAGGGAGGCGGTGATGGTGTAAAAAAGATTGAGAAAACAGAGAGGGTTTTGAGTTGGTAGAGAAGAATGTCCCAAATCCAAAGGGAATGGCCGACGACGCAGCGGAACGGCTAGCATCAGCTTCATGGGTGATGGCCGACGATGATGGGTTTATGGCTTTTTCTCTTGCATTTCATTTACGCGGTTTGTTTGATTTACCTTACCCATTATCACTGATTTTGATTGGCCCCACATCCGCTTGCCGCCAAATACAATTACAAAGGATTTTTTCCTTCCTATTTAAAATTCTATACTCCAAGGATATTATACAAGAAAATTTTATCGATTCTTTTAGGAATTATTCTTTGATATTTTAAATATTTATATAATATATAGTTATGTACTTAAAAAATTTATACTATACAAATTTTTAAAATTAAAAAAATAATTACTTAAAAAAAACCGTAAAATTCCTTGATTTGAATGTATTAATTTCTTTAAGTAATGAACCACGAATTTGGCCGTCCACGAGGGGAGCCTAATTTGTATCATGAGCTTTAATATTTGCATAGTATAAATTTTAAAGTATAATAATTCAAAAGATAGGAACTGAAATTATATCAAGTATCAGTTAATTTTCAAATTGATATACTACAAATTTTTAAATATAACGATATGATACTAACAAGAACATTCTCAACCATTTCTCCATAACGGCTTATTCACTGATTTGGAATTTTTTTCCCAAAAAAAGAGAAGGGATGGTAAAGATTTAGATGACATTTTCTTTTTGCTGGTGACTGCAAATATTAGAAACGAAAAAAATGAAGAGTATTAATTGATTCAGACGTTAATTTCGGAAATGGATGAGAAATTGAGAAGGGAGAACGAATAACCGAAATATTTATCATTAAAAAAAAGGAAAATGTGCAAGGAGAGAACAGAAACAATATGACAAAAAAGAATTGGTTGGCTGGTATTTTAGTTGAATGAGGTCTCTAATGGGAGGAGAATTAGCAATCCCACCGTCGACTGTACAGAAATGGTCAAGGTTTTAACATAAAGAGTGGTGGAACTTTTATTATACTTCTAATTTCTAAAGAGTTAAAAGGGGCACCAAGGAAACAAATTTAATATTAATTTCAAATGGCACAAGCTTGTGGTCATACATCAACTCAAATGGAACTAGCAGTTAGTCATTCCACCTCCAAAATGGTCTGAAAGAAAGGGAAAAAAAAAAAAGACTTGCAAAAAAGATATAATAAGATGGATTTTTTGCTGGAATTGGGATGAACAAGAAACTGAACTTTATACAAGTGAAAGGTTATGACTTGTACATGACCTCAAGTGAAACAAGTTGCTCATGGATCTGTCTGAACTTCTCTTTAAGTCGTTTTATCTGCAAATTAATATACTCTTTTGAGAAAACAAGAGAAGAATGGCACGATTAAGAGAGATGTAGGAGTGAAGATGATAGACGTGTATATATACCCGTCTAAGCTCAATTTCTATTTCACGCTTCTGCTGTCCCAATGAGTGGCGCAGATTGGTAATGTCGAAAACATTATCCAGATCATCTTCAAAAGCAGATTCTAGGTCCTCCTGGAGGAGTGCAGGCAATTTATCAACAACCGGCATGAGGAGAAATTACTACAGTTGAACTGCAAAAAAAAACAAGAAGCCAATGCCAATGATGGGGTAAATAGCCAAGACATTATTTAACGGCAAAGACAAATTGAAAACAGAAAGCAACAGAGCTAAATTTAAAGACTATCGGAAAGGCAAAAAGTATTTGTATAATCTTCTCAGTCTTAAAAATGTACCAAAAGAATTGACAATGTAAGTGCATACCTTCAGCTCAGCAGATGCCAAAAAATACTCTCTTATCCCATGGAAAATTTGTTGAACCAATGCATAAACAATCCTTTCAGAAGAAGGAGCAAGCCTCCTGTTCCAAAGTGTGCAATCTAAAAGGTCAGCCAATCTTGTCTCTGTTGTCTGGACACTCCCACTCGAATCGTTTCCTGAAGCCAAATGACTAAGCTTCACGTCTGGCCTTGGCTTAGTGTCTTGCTTATCACCACCCATGGACAGAGATGATAATTCTTGAGAAAGACTGGCAGACTGTTCTGATCCACCAAATGAGTCTAAGAACTGGACGTAATCCAGCACGATTCTGTAAAGTGAAATAACACCAGGAGATAGATGAGAAAAGAAAGCATAGAGAAAATATTGGACAAATTGTTCACACTGCCTCAGAAAGGTGGAAGCATTGAATTACAAATCTGAGCAGACTAGCATGCTTGAGTATATGCATCTAAGCTAATAAATTTTGAACAATGTTGCCCCAACCCCCAAAATTCTTATATCAATAGAGGTTTTGTTCAAGGCATATCGACACCACTTCTTGCTGTCTAAATTTCACAAAAAATTAGCATTTGTGTAAAATTCAATCAATCTTATAGTTCTACAATTTATTGTAGATACATAGTAGACATGTATTAGCTTAGCATGAACTAACTAAAAGTTCCAACAAGCAAAGGGAAAATTCTTGAAGCATTGATCTTCTCTTATGAAAAACTATTGATGTTTTAAGTGAAATGTTGGTAAAGGCAAACAGAGTTACATGTCATAATTACAATTTCCGAAGACCACAATTCCCCAAAATATGCACTGAAACATCAGATAGAATTGCACTATTTAAGTATGATTTACAAAGATCAAAACCAAACGAGAAAAGTTCTCTTGATTATGTTTTTCAGCAAAATGCATATAAACAAAATATTTACATAAAGCATACAGCGAAAAAAAGGAATTTGCGTCTAAATGGTGCCAAGAAGACATAAATAAGCATTTATTGAAGCTGCAACGGATGCCACATTCAATTGAAAAGTGCAGAGAAGACCGATTTGAAATACTAAAGAAAAAAGAATTAGTAGCTCTAATAGTTAACTCGTCAAACCTTATTGTGGAGGGACCACGACACATAGCGAGTAGTGCTGACTAAGTCTTCCATACATCTGAAACATTTAAGGACCATAAGAATCCCTTTTATGTAATTTCAAATGAAAAAAGGAAAATTGAACAGCTGATATACTTTAAGCCCATGATAAACAAGTGTGTTAACAACAACATGCATAAAAATAAGAGCAAATACAACACTTGGCAAAATAAAACAATGTGTGTGTGTGTCATGTGAGAGTTCTTGAGTTAGAGAGAGAATCTAAGTTCTACAGATTTTTTTTTTTTTTAATGAAGTTCTCTAAATTCCAAGTAACATTTATTCAGAAGGTTGGAAAAGGGTCAAATTGACATGGTAAAGTAAGTATTTGCAAAATCAATGAAGATTGTGAAGAGCTAAAAGAACAAAGTTTTGTAAGAAAGAATGCAGAAGCTACTTAATAAGCTAAAAAGGTTGACAATCATCTAGGGTGACTTCACCATAAAAGGGCCACCAGAAAGTTGGAGCTAAAACGATTGAATAATATAGCATGACACAAATTAGAACTTGAAACGTTTTTGCATCATAGACAATGGACCAAAGAATTTGAAATGGAAGAAATGAAACAAATGAAGTATGTTACTTTTCATGACACGATCTTTCAGTAGATTCTGCGAAGTTGTTGAAGGCAGAGGCAACCCGTCTCAGAAATACTTCATGGCCACTAAGATCTATTCACCATCTTTCTGTTAGACACCATTCAGAGTGTGATTTTACCAATAATCAAAGAAGAATTCATCAAACAGAAATTGAATGCAACCAAATGACTAATGATTATACCACACCTGAAGAAGATAAACAGATATGGGCAGCAATCTCTTCAGAATGTGCAACAGCCTGCTTCCTAACTATAAGTGGAAAAGAACTCTTAGTTTGATCAAATATATCTAGCATAAGAAAGAAGTAGATGAAATGGAACTGAATATCCATATGAATACAACTCATAAATCTCTACTGTTTCTTTATTTCCTTGTAGTCTCACATTCACTATTATCTGTAAATGCATCATATCATATGCTTATATACATTAGAGATAAGAGTATGATATTCTGATTTTTCGGAAATTCTCCACATTTGACAGCATCCTTTATATCAATCTGCTTGATAACACAAAAGTCATCCAACTCTCAAAGATTGTTTAGCAAGCACAAGAATCCTGACCAGGTCAATTTCCTGTTCTTACCTCTCCTTTAAACATGGTTAAGACAAGAAAAGGAAGGTAAAATGCTAGAAAAAGGTACTGAAATCACCTGATGAAGAAAAGGTTCAAATGTATCACGAGCTTTTGCAACAGCAATAACACAAGCTGTCCTAAATTTTGAAAGAAATGAAGAACCGAAAAAACTTCAATAGGAAATACAAAAAGCAACTTTCTAGATGAAGTAGAATCACAAACCCAAGCATAGCCAAAAACCCATGGATACCTAGAGTAGTTTGTTCCATCATGAATGTCTTCAACTCCACATGCATTGACAATTTCTTCACGTGTAATTGGAGGGCATTTGGTTCCTCCAACAACAAAACGAAATTCAGCCATTGCACGATGATACTGAGCACCTCCATAAAGACGCATTCCAGCATTCTATAGAAACAGAAGGATATTTTCTAATGAGTTTAATGGACAGCATTTGGTTTCTCCAACACTAGAATATCTAAAGGGATGCAAGACAAGAGGAGGACGCTTTTCACTGTGAAAAGCAATAAAGAAGGCCTGTGATACAATATTAATCCAAAGACTTGATAGCAAATTTCAGCTTAAATACATATCTAAACTAGAAGCTCGGCAATCTTAAAAAACATGATCTAGTTCATGAAGAAGATGCAAGTTTGGAACAACAGCCTTGAGAATTCAGCGTGCGTCAACATTTTCACAAAGCAGAATAGCAAAGGCACAAGTACTCCAATTCAATAGGAATACATAGCAAGATAAGACCAAACTTACCGGTATCAGCTTGTGTGGAAACTGAAGACCATCACTTCCAACGAATGCTCCTCCATTGACCCTCTCGTCTTGTAGAGTTTCCCCTGCATGGAAAAGTGGCAGAGCGTATTGATAATTAGAAATTGGTTTGAGCATTAACAATCAATTTTCAGGTAAAGTCTTTAGCTTTGGAATTCAAAGGTCAACATAGGAGATCACATGTAAATTAATAGTACAAAGTTAAAAATCATTCTCAAGCATCTCAAGTCACTCAATAATTCACATGAACTTTAAATTTGGGATTGAGGATAATTGTATACGGAGAATGGCTGAAGAAGGAGACAAACTGAAAAACAAACACCACCAGAAGAGTGTCCACATGCAAATAAGAAAAGCAGTTATAAAACTACATATTACATACGAAGACAATGGCGTATGGTAGAAACATCCAGATGGTTACCAAATTTATCAGGTGGAGCAATGACGGTCCCTTTCAACAGCAGTGACAACTGAATAGGAAATGAGAAACCAATCAGAGTTATCAAAGGAACAAAAGATTTCTCAATGATCTAAGTACCAAATACCTGGAAAATGAAAGGTAAAAAAGACCTGTTGGACCAGAGAATCTCAATACGTAAAATGCACGTGTTAAAAGCAAGTTCAAGCATTATGGGATTCACGTAAAAAGTGAGCCCAATAATAACTCAAATCCATGCCAAAAGCAGTGAAAGGATTTTAGGATCATTAAAGTAAATGTCAAGGACACTGCAGAACTAACCTTGGTGAGGAACAGGTCATGGAAAGCTCGTCCTTTTTCCTTCAGTTTTACTTCATCCAAAGTGCTGTGAAAAAATTTGAAAGAAATAATTGTTGGAAAATGCTTGAAATACCATTTATGTCCATTGAAGACATGTGAGAGAGAAAGAGAAACAGAAAAATGGTTCTCACGTCATTATTCATCTCAATCATAACCCCTAACTCAAATGTCATTTGAAGATGAGATACAAACCTTAGCTCCTGATTTATGTCAGTCAGCTTCCTTGTACTGCTCCTATATTCTTTTTCAAGAAGTGGAATGATTAATGGTACACTGTCCATGTACCTTGCAATCCATAAGTCTCAAATTATCAGTTCCAGCATGAAAAGATTAACGATAGGATCGTTTCTTTCTTTCACAAATGACTTATTATAGAAACTGAGGGTGAAAAGTTGTACCTTTTCTGCAATAGCTCTTCCAAGAACAGCCTAAGCCTGCTAATACCTATCCTGCTTCTTTCCTTGTTTTGTGAGTGATCTACCCAACTTCTCCTCCAATGCTGCGATATCCTCCATCTCTCTTAAAGAAATAGCCTAAACATTTAGCCAACAAAAATATATAAGTATTGAAAAATTAATAATCTCTGCTTGCAAGCTACCAAGAAAAGACATTCGCTTCAACCATAATATAGTTAAAGTAATGTGGATTGATCAAAGAAACTGCCAACCTAGTTTTAGAGGATAGACAAATAATTTGAGACTAAAAAGTTATGTCTTTTTCTTGTAAATCAGAGGCCACAGACTTTATGACTCTGGCAAACAGAAAACATGTACCACAATGATCATAGACTAAGGAAAGTCATGTACTGGTCAATGCAAGACAAAATGAGAAGAGATATCTGTTTGCCTGATAATGTTTTTGACATGAATATACTTACACAGGCATATGCTATCATCAATACAAACCCTCATAAAAAGTAATGCAAAGTGGTAAAAAACAGTTCAGATATGAGAAAACAAACCTGATTTTAAACTCATCATTTGATCTATAAACTGATTCGTGCCCCAAACCTACTCGCCCAGAAGGCACAGATGTGAAGAAAGGGGAATCACCTAACATGAACCCATCAAGAGTAGATGCAGGTGGTGAAAGAAATACTTCAACATCTGACGCCCGTGCAAACTGTGGTATTTTTGTATCAAGCTTTGTTGCAACAACTACAGTTCTTGAAAGCTCCGGATCAATCTGGATACAGTGAAAGACATGTAAAGAGATCTAGCCAAGATTTCAACTAATTGACAAGTATATAAAAGAATCATTTTGCCATTAAAATTGTAATTTCCTGAGATAAATCTAGCAAGTTATAAGTATATACCTGCATTACGACCCTCCTAGTAGTTGCATTGCTCCAATCATTGCAATCTTCAAGGCATAGGATAATAAACTCCTTGTGCTGCATCTTGGCACGCACCAGAGATTCCACTGCACGAGCTTGAGCCTATTGTGTACATGGACTCAACTTTTACCGGAACCTTAGTTAACAAAGCACCAAGACATATAGAGCTTGTTAAAAGAGTATACCTGTAAAGCCCGGTTTTTCCGACCTGGGGCTGGAGCAACAAGTCCTGGCGTGTCTATA
Organism: Cinchona pubescens; assembly: GCA_025175665.1. Classification (NCBI taxonomy): domain Eukaryota; kingdom Viridiplantae; phylum Streptophyta; class Magnoliopsida; order Gentianales; family Rubiaceae; genus Cinchona; species Cinchona pubescens. Next base: position 914,447 of record JANKKI010000353.1, read on the forward strand.
ATGCTGAGGTTTGGACAATACTTATATTCTACTCTGATTATTATTTCTTTAGCAGAAAACTGACAGGGTTCCTTCTCCAACCTCATGTTTTCAGCTTCAATATATGTCTAAAATCACACAGACCTTAAAATATTACAAAAACATCCATGTTATATTAAAACAATTTACTTCAATTCAAAATCTGTATAATGCTTTTTGCTATTTCAACCCCCTTTCTTTGTTTGGTATGTTTCTCAATTTTTTTTTAAAAAAAATAACATATTTATTAAAAAGTTCTAATCTTGAAACTCATTAGCCATTATAGTGGAGTAAAAATCACAAACTTTTAACCAAAACGGTCTTCAAATTCATTAACTAAACAAATAATCATACACAAAAACACTTAAAATTTCATTCAAGAAATTCCATTTTAAAACCACCTGAATTTCTTGAAGTGACAATTGCTGGTCAATGCAGGGGTCGGAATCAGAGAGCAAATGACAGAGAGGGGAGTCACATTCGGGATTATACTTCATGTGAAGAGTAATGGGTCGGCGAGTCTTGGTCCCGCCGCCGACGTGGTTGAACTGGAAACCCATCAGAGCCTCTACAAGAGCGCTCTTGCCGTCAGTCTGGTGGCCCACCACCAGACACGGCTGGGGCGTCGAACGGCGTTTCGAATTCTTGAGCTAAACCGTGTAGCTCATTGTACGCCTCGTACAGCTTTGCTTGACCCTCTCCCAACTCGCCGCCGGCGGCTCCAGCCGGTGATACTAATGGGTCTCGTTCCTTCTCCATTATGCAAATTCTTCAGCTGTTAGTTTTTGTTTTTGCGTGTTTGTGTGAGTGTGAGTGTGAGTGTGTGTTTTATCACTGGTTTAGTGATCGAGGTTTTTCTTTCATATTTTTTTGTATGTTAATGGGCTTTTGGGTAAATTTTGAGTGTTGACAATTTGTCAAAGATAATACTTCTTTATTGGGCTTCTTTCTTTATGAATTGTTAAAAGGACTGCAAGAACCGCGTGGGGCTGACTAACCGGGCCTAGAAGAAAAATAATTGATTTATTTTTTTGTAGTATTAATTTAATTAATTTAGAATAAATTACAAGAAGGTTTATGATTTGGCTAATGTTAATATTATTTCCCTGATTTACAAACTTATAAGCTACAATTAACCTTTGTAATTTGTATTGAAGTTAAACTATTAAATATTTTATTAAATAACAGTTAAGGGTAATGATTTTTTTTTTATTTAAAAGGTTATTTTAGTATTTTAAGTCTCTAATAAAGATTAATTATGTATTTTAATAATAAACATAACACATCCCTCCTGATAGAGAGAGTTTCTAGATGGTGAAAGGGGTACAAAATTTAGGGATATTTTTGACTTTTTACATAAAATCATTAAGTTTTTAACTTTCTATTCAGATTATATATATATATATATATATATATAAGGAGCAAATTATAAATTTACAAATGATTAAAAAAAAATCTAATTATATGCCAAGCAACAAGGAGTTGCTTGTAATCAACCCATTAATTTAAGAAGAGGGGTTCGAACAATAGTTACTACCAATTGCCTTTGAAATGAGAGCAATTTCGTTCGATAGTGGAATGTGCATATGGTGTAATCACATCTTCAAGTCTTGTGAGTTCATACATTGTGTGAAAAAACAAACCGTCTGTGTGTGTCTCAAACTACAAACAAATTTAACTGCAAATTCAAAATCTTTACATGCTTGCGCCTAAGATCAATCAGATCAAAAAATTGACACTATGTTTTCTCTGATTGCAAATGCACATGGGAACTGCCCTAAAGAGTCAAATCTACTAGCAAAACACGTTTAGGAACAAACATGAAAGACTGAATTATACAATTACTCATTTCCCTTCAACACTAATCAAGAAACTGAATGTAAGCCAGTGTTCAAAGAGTCTTATGTTGGCTAATGGAAATCTTATTTATTCTGTCAATTCTATTCTATTTCTATCATATAGCCTATCAAATTCCTCAGCAGCAATGGAAGCATAATGCAACTTGCCTTTCTGTACAGTTATGAGTAAGCGATAGGATGGTACTGAAGTCAATGGGCAAAACTCAGTTATACTTCAAAGAAGACATCTCTACTTGGGGCAAAATTCAGTGAATACTGGTAATCTTTTCCTTGGGGAAGGGCGATAGAGAACTGCCTCTATGTGGGCATTGACATCTTCCTTTGTGGGAGTTTCATCACTTGAAGCAGAAGATAAGGTAACCCCAATACCATCATCCAGGGGAGACCAATAATTGCTTGAAAAGGCAGTGAAGGTATTTTTGTCATCAAAGTTGGCCTTGTTTTTAGGAGTAATCGCTGTAACTGCTATTGGTGGTGTAGGCAAAACCGTAGATGCAGGAGATGGTCCCATTAATGGTATGCCTGCCTTGATCTGATCATGAACAAATGTACAGATGACGGCACTTTGTGCCATAGGCACATGATCTTGAGCTGTAAGACTTACAGAGCTGTGCCTATGCAGAATCAGACAGGAAGAAATTACAGATGACCACTTATTCCAATTCCATATACTGGGAACAATAAAAAAGATGGTTCACAACCATGAATACCTCCAATTTGTTCTTGCTGAAGTAACTTGGACGCAGCTCTTCCTTTCCGTGTGCAAACTAATTCAGTAAAGGAACAAATAATTGGGTCATTAACTTTTACCGCTGATGAAAGCCTGAAGATGTACTGAACTACTGATCCATCAAAAACAAAGGTTTTCTACAAATTTTTAGAATAAAATATCAAAGTAGTTTGGTGGTTTCAAAGATGCCTTGTAGATGCAAATATTCTCGGTTGAGATGCCTAACCAAGTGGGTCATCAAGTGTCCTATATATTGCAAGAAGTAAAATATGGGTGTCTACAAGTATCAGCCAATAATTTCAGTGTTAAACAAATCATCAACTAGTGGATGGCTTGACTAGGTCTTCATTACATAAAGATGTCCAAATGAGATTCAGACACATTTAACCTCAAGAAAACAGTTCCAGTTCATTTTATTAGCGAGAAATTATAAAGGACAAACACAGTTACAATTGATCAACACAAAAAGCAGTCTAATTTTTATGCGTCTTCTATTAAATTCATCTCTAAAGAAAAATCTTAACTGATGAAGTATAATTGTAAAAAAAGACCACAACCAAATGGAATTGGAGTGATTAACACAAAACTTCTTGCATTTATATACACTATGAATCTTGACTCCAGCTTGGAGACGAAAGAGACAACAATCTTCAAGGGCAGCTGATCACTACTAGGATTTTTCCACAAAAGTAACTTCAACTCTAAAATGCCAGCGTCAACTGTTCTTAGCCCAGCAATCCTATTTAGACAACTTGAACGGGGATGCCACTACTCACAATATGATCCCAACAAGCCTGATACATGAAGGATAAACATATATATGAAGTTCACTTTTATAGGTCCCTTTCTTTTTTCTTTGATAGAATTTCACCTACCAAATATACAAAGAGTACTTTTATTTTTTTTCCTTTAAAGAGGATATGCACTACTTAGTGACTAGAATATGTAACCTAGGCAAATAATTAGGTACATCCGATTTTTGATCCTATTTATAAATCATATAGTGTGAATTAAACTTTAGAAAATCTATGACATCATCTGATGCAAGCAAGATTCTTTAAAATTTAATCCTGACGTCTACAGGTGAGGTCAAAAATCGAATTTAACTAAGTATTTTCCATGTGACCTATAAGTCATGAATAGACGCTTACCAACCGCGGTCTTTTGAGTACTTCATTTATACAATTTCAGTCCATAAACAACCAAAAAATATATATATATTAATTGCCACACGATTTTTTACCTGTTAAACTTGCTTAATTCAAACTTTTACACCTCTCTACAATGTCTACATGTTTTTCGAGATTATGAAGGAGATCTTTAACTAAAATTTTTAGTTAAATTATAGAAAAAATAAATATCGTGAAGGTATCATGTCATTATACTCAAGTATTCAAATACAATAATATACTAACTATACAATTCTCCTAGATTATAAACTCATGATGACAAATCATATATACTACTATATTAAAAAAAATAAAATCCAGTTTTACCCCCAAAAATAAAAAAGGAATTCAGTGTGGTTGATTTTTTGGAGTCAACATTCTAAAATAATCTCGACTGTAGAATCACAATAGTTCTGGCATGAGAGAGAAAGCTGACCTGGCACTTGGAGCCAAAGCGGCAAGGGTTAAAATCCTCCCATGACCGACACTTCTCCGTCTTGTAATTGTAACTGTTCTCGTTCTCGCTTCCTCCGGACGAAGTTGAAGATGACGATAAAGACAACGGAAGCCTCATGCCGGACTCCGATGACGAAAGCGGTGACCTCATCTTCCCGCCACCACTGCCTTTTGGAGTTTTACTACTGCTAGAGTCAACAAGAATGCCGTCAATTACAAGCACATCTTCCTCAACCACATCTTCACCGGCGTCTTGAATACCGGCGGTAATCTCAAAGAATGAGTCTCAAAGTCGTCAATGGCAGCCGTCAGGGACAGCGGTGACAGTTTTCCTCCTCCTCCTCCTCCTCCGCCACTGCCACCGCTGTTGCTTCCGGAGCTCGATCGCAGGTACTGAATCAGCGGTGAGTCCAGATTCGGAGAATTCGAACCGCTATCCGAAGATGCGTAGGGATCGAAGCTCGGAACAGGATGATGATACTGATAAAGTCCTCCTCGACCGATGAAGTTGAGATTTGGAGAAACGTTGCCGTTTAAGGACTTGAATTTCGCAGTTTTCGTACTACGGCCGGCGCTGCCGTAAATATTCTCCATGTAGAATTTCTGCGAAAATCATAAAACAAATTCGAATTAATAAAATCCTAATTTTAACCTAAAATTGGAACAACTTTGAGAAAATTGCTGTTAAAAATGTGTAAATTCGTGCTTAAATTCACGAAATTGACAGCAATTTCGCGATCCAATTCGGAGTGATCTTGCATATTAAACTGCGTATTTTACTTAAAGGTGTTGAGCGAAGTAAACGGAATTTGAAATCTGACGAACGCGAAAAGACACAAAAAAAAAAAAAAGACGAAGAAATTGTACAGAGTGTAGTAGTGGTGGTGAAGACAGACACATTGAAGGAAACGTTGATCACCTGAGAATCAGAAACTTCGTCGTTGATCGGAGAATGAAATTTCCAGTAGCCAAATTCTATCGTTTCTTCCTAATTTTCTCTGTAGATGTGCTAAGATTTTTCCAAAGATGGAATTAGACGTACGGGTATTTATACCATTGTCTATTTGAAGTCCTGGACAACTGATACAAAAACAGAGGAAAATACTTTGATATATCTATTTTTACACATTTTTAAATTTTGTCATCAAAATTAAATTTTATACATAATTTTTATAAATTTTAATTTAAACTATAAAATTTATGAGATTAAAAAAAATCAAATTTACAAAAATATTTAATTTACTCATCGTTTTCTATATTTTTTTGACATTTCTAAGAATGAAACTTTTAATGATGGTGTGTCGATAATGATAATTTAAATCTTTCCTTTTTTACCCAATTTGCTTGGATTGGACTTTGAAAGAAAGTATTAATATTCTGGTTCGGTTTCAGATGTAATTTGGGGGAAAAAAAATATATTATCAGTGCTTAGTTTGTGTTTAATTGGCCTTTAATTCATCAAAAAAGAAATACTGTTGAAGTAACTTTAGTAGACTTTGGTGCTTCTGAAAATAAAGGTCGGATTACAGAATAACAATGAATAATATTCTTGAATTTTATAATATCAATCATCTTTCAAGTTTCAAGAGTTTCTGAAATTCAATCCAACAAATTGGACATGGATGGTCACTAGGCCCATTCTAACCCAAAACAAACAAGCATATTTGGCCCAATTCTCATTTCAGAATTCCTCTATCTGCATAAATTGGCCATTGACAATTAAAAAAAAAAAAATAATCAAGAAGATTTCTCTACACTTGTCTCAATTTATTTGTGTCTTTGATTTCCATCTTGTAACAATATCCTCTTTTTCTTCCTTCTTTGGAGGAAAAAAGGAAATTAGAAAAAAAAAAAAAAAAAAACAATCACAATGTGGAATTCTTTATATCCTCACAGTGAAGGAATGCTTCAAATCTCCTACATGTAATACATGATCTCCTATAGCTACCTTCTTATTTCCTAGCTCGTCAACCAAGCTCAAATGCTTGCAAACATCCACATTAAACTTCACTAGCCCTTCAGTTTGTGGTGTCAAATGCAGCTTTTGGAAGCCCAACAAATGTTTCTGTGGTGCATTGTGCACCGATGGAGGACTAGAAAACAAGAAAACAGTATGGCTTCCACTAATTTTCCCCATGTTTTTCACTCTTAGATGAACATTGAAGCCTAAATTCTTGCAAATCTGCTCATCAACTGCATCAATGGACTTACATTTCATCGAGGAACGACAAACGTGTCCCTCCTCCAGGGGAACCGAGTTAGACATACAACCTTGGGTGCTTGTACTAGGCTGTGTTGAAATGTAGAGTAGCTCAGTCCATACCCGAATTCGTAAACAGTTACGCCTTTGTAGAATCGATATGTTCTTCCTGGGTAGCCTGTTGCTGGATCTGGTCTCATGTGCATGTCTGTCATATTAACCTTTTCTACATATGATTGTGGATACCATGTCATTGGGAGCCTTCCACCTAGCATGGAGACTATATTAGTACCATTTACTTGTTAAAGAAAGAGGTTACACGTTGGATTTTGACTACGTTTGGACAGTTATTAAAGTACTGTAACAACTTTTTGGATGTAATGCATGCAGATAAAACGGTAGTCGGAACATATATTACGAAATGATTTCAAAATATCATTTGGAGAATACTGAATAAGTTGTTAGGCTTTAAGGGAGTTCTTGAACCAAAGTTTCTTAATTAGATGGATATGAAATTCAGCTAAACAGTAGGGAGACTTACTGGGATTATATAAGCCGAAGATCACAATCTGTCAATCTGCTATTGCAGCTCCACCAGCTTCACCAGGGAAACCAACCCAAAGAATGCTAGTAATTTTAGGATTATCTTTAGCAAATTGTACATCCCAGCCTCCACCTGACATTATAACAAGGATAACAGGTCCCTTGGAGACATTAGCAACTTCTGATATTAGAAGTGCCTGCTGTCCTGGAAGAGTAATGTCAACTCTGTCTCGGCCTTCTGTCTCAATTGATTGATCAGAACCCATTACAAGAACTACTGCATCAGCAGCAGCCGCAATTTTCTTGGCCTCGTCTACTTGAGCAGTACCACAGGACACATCAGAACAGCCTGCCTGGAATACTGTGGAAACTGAGGCTGATAGACCTTGCAATGGACTCACATATTTACAAGGTGTACCTACAAATTTCCAAGATGATTGAGAAAGACATTTCAAGAATTACATTTGATCATAATGTACATAACTTCATATACTAACTTGCTTGGAACAATCAAGAAAATTCATCATTTAGCTAAAGCAGCATAAATGCCAAATTTTCAACTGTGTTATCTTGAAAGGACTAAAATATACCTTCATAATTGCCAAGCATTGTGTGAGTTGCCTGAGCATTTGGTCCAATAACTGCTAAGGATTTAATGGCTGAAGGAGATAGGGGTAGTGATCCTGGAGTGTTCTTGAGCAACACAATCCCTTGCCTAGCTGCCTCTCGGGCAAGCTCCTGGTTTTCTGGGGTGCAAACATCTTTGGGACCAAGATTTCCATAGAATTGTTTCCTCGGATCACCATCAAAGAACCCAAGTCTCATTAACGTTGCATAATTGTTTGAGAGAGCTCTATCAATTACTGATTCATTCACTAATCCCTTGTTTACAGCTGATTCACCGTATTTGGCCAGGAAAGTTCCACAATTAAGATCCAGCCCTGATTTTTTCGACAAAATTTTACATCAGTATTTAGCATTAACAAGTGGTTGTTAAAAGAATGTTCTCTTCTTTTTTAGGTGATTGTTAATCAAGGCGAGCATAAACAGAGCATAAAAAATCTTCGAATCCAGGAAGGGATAGACATACAATTTACATTCCAAGTTTCCAACTTTAATTCGACGAGAGAAAGGGAGGAGACACCGCGAAATCAGAAGAAACTTGGGAAAATAAAACAATTACTTGCTACATTTGGATCCCTTTTGACAAAAAAAGCGAGACAATGTGATAAAATTTAATAATCATTAGTTAGAGAGCTTATTAGTAAAAAAGAATAATAATGTAGACATTGGGATTTGGGAGTTCCGTAATTTCTTGTGTGGGGTGAAAAGTGCTGAAGTGGTTGCTTTAGTTAGACCATCCTAACTAACCTGCATGTGTTTTTGATTACCTAATCATTAACAAGTTTGCAGACTTTAACGTGTGAATGCATATATATAATTACCTGAATTCAAGGACAAAGCTACAGTCTCTTCTGGTGTATTGGTATAGTGTTGGTTGTTAAACATTACATCTAAAGAATCACAGTCAGTAACTATGTACCTGCATCAGCAACAAATACAAATCATGCATATTAGCCAATATTTTTGAAGAGATTTAGCAAATTTTTACAAACTAAATCATACCCATTCAAGTTCCATTCGCCGCGAATTATGCCTGCTAGGAGGTCTGGATCACCACATGTTGGCTTGCCATTTACTTGGTTGTATGAACACATTACACTAGCAACATTTCCATCAAGAACACAGCTCTTGAATGGGGGTTGAAAAGTATCATCCATATCCTGTTGTGTAACCTAAATCCACCTCAAAAACAGTCAAAATTTCATCAATCCCAATAATTTGTCGTGCAATTAAGTTATAAAACTTAGATGGTTTTAAATAATTATTACCAAGGCATTAAAGGTATGGTTTTAAATCATTATTACCAAGGCATTAAAGGTGTATCTCTGAATTCCTTTCCAATTATCCACATCATAAGCTGTATAGTGTTTACAGCAAGAAGCAACTTTAAGCCTGTCTTTATCACCATCATCTCTTTGTTGTAGGTCCCTGTAACATATGCTACAGCATATTTACTAGTAAGCATTGGATCTTCACCAGGAGTTTCTTGGCCTCTTCCCCATCTGGGATCGCGAAATATGTTCACATTCGGGGACCAATATGTCAACCCTGCTAATCCTACATTGTACATTGCTCTAGCTTCTGTCGAAACAACCTGTACACACATTTAATTGATTTTTAGTCCTTTTCTTCTACAATGTCAAAAAGTTGTTGTACATTAATTTTGACATCAAAATACATCAAACAAACCAAAATTTGCTGCTCATTTTCTTCATTCAAGAGTCATAATTAGTGTCCCAAGTCATAAGAGTTGGTGGATTATCATAGTCCAACTAGAAAAGCTTACGTTAATCTAACTTAAACAAAAGATTATACACGTTGAACCCTTTATCTCTCGTGCCGTTGCCAGCAATCTGATTAGGCCATATTTACCTAATAAGTTTACTAGTCATAATCAAATCGAAGACAATGACTATTATCATTATTTCCTTAAACAAGTTTACCTATCCATTTAAATCAGAGAAATTAACCCTTTGTCCAATCACATCAATAGACAAACACAATTTGTAGTATCTTAGCGTCTGTAAGACGATATCTTACCCACATGCTTTATCCACACAAGTAGTTATCGTTTCTTGCCGTCTGTAAACAGCACAAACAGCACAATAAGTACTTTAAATGAAAGCAAATTAAGATAACAATAAAATGATGGTGATGTTCGTCTTTTTCACACACGCCTTGTGCTTTTTTTAGCCAATCCTATCCTCTCTGTCTTTGAGTACTTGGCTTTGGCTACACATATTTTCAGAATTTAAAAAAAAAAAAAAAAAAAGGAGCCCTTTTAGAAGAATGATTCAATTAACAATTTCACAAAAAGTTCACCAAGATTTTCGCTTCATTCAATGTAAATCCCATCTGAAGAATTAAACTGAACCGACTGAATCCAATAGTGGATATTTTTCTTTTTACCAAGCCATTAATGCTAAGATAGGGTGAAAAACAAAGTGTAAAATATAGCTTGTTGATCTCATTCATCATAAAGTGCCCATATCAACTGCAAACCAGAACCATAAATGCAACAAACACACATCCTTTATTCCGCAAAATAATCGGGAACAAGGCCTAAAAAAAGTAGGAGTACGAAATTAGCTATTGCACGTTATATTATTTGGAATAAATACTGTAACGACTTTTCTTTTTTTTTTGGATGCAATGGAGTATATTCAATAAAAATATGGTCGGAAAATGTGTTATGAAATAATCGTACCGTCTAAACAGAATTCATTTTCTGGTCTCTTTGAGTACAAAGAACATGGATATTGGCAATCAAATAGTATAAACCAATGAGTGATGTGATTATGTGAATGAAACAAATTACCTTTCCAATGATTTCGAAAAGGGATTCATTGAAAGTGGCAGCCGTTAGCAAAACTTGAGGGAAGCTAGTGGCACCAGGAATCAAGCTGGAAAAATGCACTCCTGGACCAGTAGAAGAAACTTCCATGTAAAGCCTCAGACCACCATTCATATTTCGGTATTCCAAGCCTACTTACACCTGCAGCACCATTCACCAAATTTCCAACTTTCTCCTGCAATGTCATCCTCTTCACCAGATCATCCACCCGGGTTTTCACGTCCAACGAAGAATCGCAGAATGTATAATTCGCCAACCCGGGATTGTTCGCAACATCACAGGCATATACAGGAGTCTGAGCGAATACCAATTTATCGTTAAAAAATAAGAAATGGATCAAAAAGAAGCAGCTGAAAACAATGCGAAAGCAGGGCAAAACAGAGGAAACTGACTGTTTTGCACTCTGAGAGGCCATTGTTTTGGTGTTTGTGTTACAATCTTGGATTGGTTTTTTATAGTAAAAAAAATGATTATTTATTTATTATTATTATTATTTGGTGTAAAACAGATGGGATGTTGTTTTGTAGCTACCCGTGAGGGGAATAAGAAGTGGAAGATGGTCTATCTTTCTTTCTTTGTTCCTTTAATTTTGTATATGGATCCGATTTATATTTATTAGGATGGATTTTTTGGTCTATATAAATTTATATTACCTTGAAAAAATTTATTTTAATGAATTAGAATGATGTGGATGAATGTGAATTAAAAAATTCATCTCACCTATAATAAATCGGATCCATATAAAAATTTTCTGAGCATTGTTTACACCTCTTGCTATATAATGTCTATCTATTCTACCAAAGAATTTTGATGTTGTTGGCTTTGCAAGGCTTATGATTCCGTGGAAGATTTTTCTTTTACCTTTTCTGAGAATTGTACGTATTCTGTGTGAATTTATTTGTTTGGAAGTTTCTTTTTCAATGTGTACTTTGAAGTCGAGAAGAATTGTATTTCAAGCGACTTATTATTGTTGTTAAAAGTATGATTGGATGATATAGGTGAATTTAGGAGGTGTTTGGTTTATGGGTATGAGAGGGGGAATGAAAATCAAATTTAATGATATTCATAGATGGTGTTTGGTTGAATACTATTGGATATTCATTGTATGGGAATGAAAGTGTTAGAAAAATACCTACTTTCATATTCCTCACTTGTAACATGGGTTTCAAGTTGAATAACTTATTAACATAATGAAATTCATTCCTATGTTAAACCAAACAAGTAAGGGGGAATGATATAAACCTATACCAATAGTGAAATTTATGATTCTCATTCCGATTCCGATTTCGATTCTCGAATGTAAACCAAACACCTCCTTAATTCTAACAAAATACTACTAATATTTATCTTACTCTATGTTTTATGTGTAAATTTTAGTATTTCGATTCTTTTCAATCTCATAATTATAGATAATATATAATCATTATCACCAACAAAATATAGTGTTGTTTGGATGATACAATATTAAGTCCTTTTGTATATATACAATATTGACCAATTTTTAGTGGATTCAATCATGACACTATAATTGACGTGACTAATTTTGTATTAGAAGAATCACGATAGAATGTCTTGAATCTCGAGTCATTTTTAAAATTTTCGACAAACACTATTATTTATACTCAAAAAATTTGAGGTAAGTTTTGTTTGAATTGTACAGTCTACAGAGTAGTTCATGTTGGAATTGATCTGTTATACAGTCTCGTGAAAGATTATGCGGCTGCTATTTAGGTTTCACGGTTGTTATTATAGCCAAGTCATGAGGGTGATTTGGTTTTGTTTGTATTAATATGGTCAAAAGGGATAATGATTATTAGGATTGTAAAAGCTAAGGTGGTACACTGGTATTAGTGGAAATAAAATGAATCTAGAAATAAATATGAGGTTAATCAGGTAGCATTGGCTTATCATATTTATATGATATAAAATATTTTCTTATAAATTTTTATAAAGATATTTTATGTATCAATTATATTGAGATTTAATTTATACATATTATAATATATTCTCTCGTTCCTAACGAGCACGGAGGACATTTGGAAATGTTGCAAAGGAATTGCTTAGTTTACAACTAATGAGGCATTATGATCAATTCTCGAATTTAACTTCACATGTTTACGAGGGTGTATACTTTGTCTTGTAGTACTAATTAGAGCACAACTTTGTAAAAATGCTAACAAATAGGAGAGAAACTACGTGAAGGAAGCATTTAGGTTGCCTTGTACTTGGAGAAGGAATAAATAAGTTGTGTATGGACAGTTATTATTCAAGATATTATTTAAAATATTATTAAAATAATTAGTATAATAATTTTTTTATATAAGATAAAGAGGTGATCGAAAAATGTATTATGAAATAATTTTAAAATATTATTCAAAAATTAATGAAAATTTGTTATGTGAATATAGTGAGAATAGGTACAGAATTTTTTGTCTTACATCCTATGTCACTTCTTATCACGTCACTTAATAAACTATCAAGATAATTTTGTAGATAGAGTAATATCGAACTATCAAAATTTTATAGATTAATTTTAATACAGTAATATTAATAATTTATTAAATTATGTAATAGAGAGTGACACAAAATATGTCACTCCTTAGCGGTGGAGAATATATGTTGCAAATGTGGTGTGGATATAATCCACTGCCTCGTACACCGGAAAGATTCTAGAAACGAAATGGTCTTTTTCCATGTAGCATTCTTGCCATTTCACAGGTGAGTGGCTAGATTTTGACTGAACATCATCACTTCATGGCTATTGTTTAGAAGAATGTATGGAGATTATATGGCAATGATTATTAGGATAAGATAAAGAATTTCATGGAAGCAAAAGAAAATCCAGTTGTAAAATTTATGGTAGACCATTTTCATTGCTTTTTATTGTTGCTGGCTTGCAAAAACAAGTACTGTTTTACCGTGACATTAGTTTTATTTTTTTTTTAAATTTCTCATCTTTCCATCCAATTAATAATTTTGAATTTAAATACAATACAATATATACTAAGGGGAATTCTAAAGTTTCTCTTGAAAGACTATTGCCTTGAGTTTAAGAATTTGTAAAGTATAAACTTTCAGGGATCCTTTAACTTTAAAAGTTTATACAGTATAAAAAATATTTAAAACACAAGAAAATAGTTCCTTAAAAGAAATTATAGAATTTTTCAAACTTTTAAAGCAAAATTTTAAATCACATGATGTTGTATTGTACAAGTATTTAAAGTACAAACGAATAATTCTCTGAAAGGAACTGTAGATATGATAATATACCTAGTGAAATAAAACTAAGGAGAATTCTACAGTCCCTTGTAGGAACAATTTTTTTGGGTTTAAAAGCTTGTACAGTACAATCTTTTAAAGCACATGATGTTGTACTGTACAAACATTTAAAATAGAAGGGAATGGATCCCTAAAAGGGACCGAAGAATTTCCCTAAAACTAATCATACATTAAATTTTTTTTTTTAAACTTAACTATTTAAGAATAGATAAATAAATAAAATAAATGGGATGCTCCAAATCCACTTTGTTAACATTAAATAAGAAATTTTCGACTTCCTTAACGTCACGTAAAAATTTTAGTACGTCCTAAAATAAAAAAAGTAACTTCGACGTTGAAAACTACGGACTCACAGGGGAGTACAACAACTAATATCCCTTTCGGCAATTTAGAATCCGAGTCAGCAGCACTCGGTATTATGGATATTGCAGCTGTATGGTGTACTGTGGACTCCACCCCACCATAATGAGTCCACTTGCTCTGACTCGGTGACTGACCGATTAAGGCAGGCCCGTGATTGGTCGGCGACATAACATCGGTGATTTTCGGCATACCAAAAAATTCTTGTATGGATCGATGGATTGTTAGGTCTAAAAAAATATGTATATTTTTTTTCGTTCCATTTTATATATTATTTTTTATATTTTAATTTGTTTCAAATTATTTAGCACTCTTTAAAATAATAAATTTTTAAAAATTATTTTATCTATTTTACCCTTCATGCAAGTTTTAAAAACATAACATTAAATTCATGTTTTAACATTGATTGCTTTTATAAATCATTTCAAAATTTAAAATTCTAAAATCAAATAATAAATTTTTATATCTTAATTAAAGGATAATTATAGAAAAAATTTCATAAACTAGTACGTCAAACATGAATTTTTTTAAAATTATGTGTAAATTTGATTATACCAAATAAAATAAAATAAAGAGAATATCACTATATCAAAGTAATGTAATTTAATATTAAATAATATATTTTTTATTTTAAATTAAAAAATTTATAATATTATATCATAAATTCGATGGATACAAGAATTACTCCACCGTCCTAAATCACCTACAATCAAGTCTTCCTTTATGAAAAATACTACCATAAATTCAGTTTTTTATTTCACTTATAAATTCTACCTTCAAAATTAAATTTTATAAAATATTACTTACATCAGGTTATGTCATAAATTTTATAATATTTAATTTATATTACAAAATTTACAAGTGGAATAAAACCAGATCTACCTAAATCTTTTCCATCCTTCATTATTCTTGTGCTACAAAACACGCGCCGTTTTTACCAGCTGTCAAGTTGTCCCGTAGGGGAATAATAGTGTACACTTTGTTTGGATGGTGGATATTTTTTATTATTAATAAATATTCAAGTAATATTTTATATACATTTTAATTATCTTTTTATTTTATATATATCTCTTTAAAAAAATTGTCATGATACTAATCTAAATAATATTTTAAAAATAGTAATTATTCAAATGATTTTTTTTGTGTAATAGCGTAATGCTTTAAGGAAAAATGACCTTAATAGTCCATCACATTTTACATGTATACTTTTTTAGTTTATCACATTTAAAATGATGCATTTTAGTCTTGCATAAATTCAAAACGTATCATTTTGGTCCCTTTACACAATTACGGTCATATTTTGGTTTGAAATATTCACATGGGTATCGAATATAACATATTTAAGGACAAATTGATAATACATAAAATTGAACACTAAATTGTCCCAAAAAAAGAGAATTAGGACGGTTAGAGTAGGAGTAGTGCAAGAAAAGTGGCAAAGGAGGGAAAATAGGGATGGTGATAATAAATGAGAAATTTCAAGTGGTGGTGGAAGAGATTTTAGGCAATATTGTTAAGTATTAATGTTTAAAATTTGTGTGTTGCCAAATTTGCCCATGAAAAATATAATATTAGATGTGCATGTAAGTATTTTATGTTAAAATATGTTTATAATTGTATTGAGGGTCTAAAATAGTACATTTTGAATTTGTGAGGGATTAAAGTGCATTATTTTAAATGTGAGGGATTTGTAAGGATGGAATGAATAAATTTCAAATTCACCTAAATTAAAAAATGTGAAATGAAGAATTTCAAATAACTTTTTAATTTTGGTTGATTTGATAAATCCCTCCAACAAATGAATGAATTTCAAATCTTTCTTCAAATATATTCCAATCACAACAAAAGAATTTACCTATGACAAGCCACCAACTTACATTCATGGGAAAATATTTAGGTATATAAATCTGGTTTTATATCCCTACTTGTAGATCTTATATTATAAATTTTATAAAATTTTATTTATATTAACTGATGTCATTTATTTTATATAATTTAATATACATCACAAAGTATACAAATAATCGATTTATCTGTATCTACCTTAATATTTCTCATATTCTTGTAGGCATATATAGATCTTTAACTCATAAAAAAATTTACCTATAACAAGCCACCAACTTATATTTTATTGATTTACGGTGTTATTATCATATGAGCCAACACCTTCTGTAGTAATAGATTTCGATGCTTTATTTAAAAGTCACGGGAATTGATCAATTCAGTTCTGAACCAAATTACAAAAACAGAAACTTATTTTGGTTGAAAATTAAAATCGATTTCAGGATGGTCTTAGGCATGGCATGTAATACCCGACTTTTCTGATCATTTCACCCATTTTTGTATTTGATTTTATACTTTTAAATACTCATTAATATCCCTTTCAAATATTAAATAATCGTTTTACCCTTTTTAAATATTTTCTAAAATTTTCGGGTCAAAATATAATTTTATAAAACTTCAGGGATTAAAGTGCAAATATTAAAAATCTATTAAAATGCTGTCTCGATGTTTCCTATTTTTATTTTTTTACTTCTGCTTTTCCAAGTAACCTTTAGAGCTAACTTTACTTTTAAAAACTCAATCAACCAATTCTTCAAATCCAATATTTGGTTTGAAAATTTACTCACTAATCAAATTGGTGATTCAGGAATCCTCGTAGACCTTTAATCCAACTTCAAAAGTAAGTTTTACTTCCAGATCTGTATGATTTTTATGTTAAATTCCAAATTTCTCAGGAAATTAATTTGTTTTATTTTGTTGTTTATCAATTGATTTGATTACCAAATATGTTTATGAGCTATTGGGACTAGATTTATGGTTTGAAATGACTTTTTAACTATTTTTTTTGTGAGATTTGAATTAGGGTTTTGACAAATCTTAACCTAGTGAGATATTTGAAATTATAAACCCTAATTCTTAGATTTTTATCTTATTTTCACAAATTTAAGTCAATCCTTACTTAATTGTGTTCAATTAATGACTAATTTGAGATTTTGAGTGATGCCCAAAAGTAAATCCCTATCTCAATTTTTATCCTAATGGTAGAAAATCAATAATAACACTCTCCTAGTTTAGGTGATTCGGAATTAGAGATTTAGACCGTCAAAATTAGGATACGTCTACGAAATTGATTTTCGAGGTAAATAACGTTTACTCATTTTTATCGATACCCTGTATATGATTGGTATTGTAATCATAGAATAATTGGTATTAAGGTAAGTATATTTATTTCGATTAATATTTGTAAGGTAAGTACGTTTATAAATTATATGTTTGTTATGTAATGTATCAATTGTTCATTATTGTATTATGTGTTAATGAATGATTACTGTGAAGAGCTCAATGGGTCACTTTAGTGGATTTCGCTATGAGTGAGTGAATGAAATGATACACTGAGTACTCTACTTCGTAAATGTTATACCCAGTCTATCGGAAAGACAAGTGATAGACACTCCATTATGCCTTGTCTACTCGGACGGATAATAGGTAGACCTGGATCCAGTGCTGGGAAGATTTTTGTGAACCATGAGCTCCTTGATTGACATTTGCATTTTAAATAATGATAATGTCTCGTATATTGTTCCCTATACTGATTGTATACATGTTATCTATAATTGGATTTAAATGTTATTTACTAAGCACGATGTGCTTACTCCCTTATTATTTTCTCCTATGTTTGTAGTTGAGAACCAACAGGAGACGTTAGCAGGTTCTGAGTCGAGTGCTAATCAATGAGGGGATTATAGTACAGACCCCAGTTATTAGAGATAGAGTTTTCCTATTTACCATCCTAGTGTGAGGTTGGTTTTTATACTTAGGCCTGTGTGCCTATGGACGTGTTAGATTCGTCTTGTGATTGAATTTTTGACTGTTATGGGATTGTGATTTATTTTTTGTATATGACTGTGATTTGGTTATTGTGGATTGTTATGGATATGGCTGTTGAATATAATTTGTGGTCTTGTATTAGTTGATCTTGAGGTCTAATGACAGGTATTATGATTTGTATATTGCTCTTGTACTGTGCCTTGCATGTTTGGGGTGATGTCGAGGTGCGGCGTGTCATTGTCATGATTTTAGTACCGTTTTAGGAGCGTGACATGGCAATGATGTCCACTGCGAAGGCAATACTCAGAATCTTGGGTGAATGCATTAGGGGCAAATGCACGTATACGTAAATGTTGGGAGGGTTTATTATAAATTTTATAAAATTGTAAGATACTTAAGTGGTAAAATACTTTTCAATAATCTATTGAGTTTTGATTATGGTTCGAATTACTAGATGTTAAGAAGAAAGGTGATTTTTCTTTTTTCTTTTTTTGAAGAAAAAACAAAAAAAGAAGAAAGTGAAACTTAATTTTTTAAAAAGCCTTATCCAAAATATTTTTTTAGTAGAAAAAAAAAACCTACAATTTCAAAAATCTTGAAGGGGTCATGTATTAATTGTCAATATAAACAAATATAATCTTTCATTGTAATTTGTATGTGTGTGTCTATATATATATATTAGGATGTACAATAAATATGGACTGTTGAAATTATTTGAAAAGAAGAATCCAACTGAGCATTAGACAATAATTGGGTGTTTGCTTGTATATGGCAAAATTTTTATTAGTTATTTTTCGGAAACATGACTTATAGGTGGGGATGACTTCTTACCACAGCAAGAATGAAAAAGGCGCACGCTCAATTGCTCATTGTCGTCCCTAATTATGGTACATTTTTTTTCTATTGCAAATCATCTACCCCTATCATATATTTTTTAACTTTTGCATTACGTTGTCTTGTTTGCCAAAAAAAAGTTAATACTATTTTTTTTGTACAATCTATGTAAAAAAAATTCTGAACTATAAAGTGTAGATGTATGTCACATAATTTGTAATTAAATTTTAAATGTCATTTTTTATATGTGGAATGCATTTATATCCGATAATATTGACAAAAAAATTTATAGTTAGAAAGATTATATCATTAACACATGGAAGTGGTCAAATGTAAAAGCTAACACTATATTGCAAGAAACCCTAGCCCTTTCTAAAGCCACCCAGAACTGAGTTAGTCTTCTCCTGAACTTTTTTTTATGGCAAATATTTAGATCCGATTTTTGGTCTCACTTGTAGACCCTGTGGTGTGGATTAAATCTTAGAGAATCTATGACATTAGCTGATATAAGCAAGATTCTTTAATATTTAATTCTAGTCACAGAGTCTACAGATAGGCAAAAAACCGGGTCTACCTAAGTATTTTTCTTTTTTATTGGTAAGCATTTTCTCCTAAACTTGTTGTAATTTCATACAAATATTTCAAAATGGGAATACATAAACTCACTAAAAGCAAGGGGCTTTTGGTACTTAATCTATTAATCATGGAAATTGTTGGTGTCAGTGATTGCAAATATAACTAATGTTAACAGCTATCGTTTGGTTGTTTTCAATATCTAGTTTTGACAATCACAGATGTCTCCCAAATTTGGGTCCATATGGAAGAACAATCTTGAGAAAATAATCAATTTGTATCTCTTTGATGTTTTGAATTTGACATATAGCTACTAAAGAGTAACATTATTATTATTATTTTTTTGGGTAAGTGTAACATTAATTATATGAAATGTAACGTAGCATAAGCAATATGTGGTAGACTTGATCTTATTCATTCCTGTCCATTATAATTATCCTTATAATTAAACCACAAGATTAATTAGTAGTTCCACTTTCATCTATCAAACTATTTGGAGCAATCAGTGATGCCAACTACTGAGTAGTTAGTAATAAAGAAACTCATCCCACAAATTCGTTATTGAAGGTTATTTTTGGATTAAAACAATTATATATTAATTTTTAACTAATATTTTGTAATTATTCATTAAACATGTTTTTTAAATTTTTTTCTCACCTATGTCACATATCAAAAAGATGTTACGTTACTATTATTAATAACATTGTGAATATAGTTATATTTTAAATAATATCCATCCATACGAACAATCTTCTTACAATAATTTGCACAACAAGGGTGTAGGAGCTAGTAGAATTATTAATCTTCAATCAACACTAAGTAAAAAAAAAAAAAAAAAAGAGTACAAGTCCCTCTAAATAAGCACAATTGAAATTTATTGGGTGGGGGGTATTAATTATTGCATATGTGATTAAGTCTAAAGTTGTTGTATATTAAAAGAGTTAATCTTTCTTATATCGTAAATTTTTTTTACATTAAATGCACATGAAAAATTAACAATAAATATTTGAAAAATAATGCGTAAAAAATCTTTTATATAAACGGCAGTCTATACATGTGCAAAATTAACATATGAAAGTCAATGATTAATCCTATAAAGAACTTATCAAAGATTAATTTGTAGAATTTGACCTAACTTTTCATTTTATTTGTGTGTAGAGTAGTACCTTTTCATATGGCTAAGCCAGTAGTAATATAGTAATTTTTAGGAAAATATTTAGATAAATTCGATTTTTTATTTCACTTGTAAACTTTATAATATGGATTAAATTTTAAAAAATTTATGATATCAACTGATGTAAACAAGATTTTTAAAATTTAATTCTGACTATAAAATTTATAAGTGAAATTAAATATCGAGTCTACCTAAATATTTTCCGTAATTCTTATAATTTGAGGTTTAATCTACTCCAAAGAGCTGGTAGATCGCGTGGAGATTTGGCGACTCTATCTCTTCTTGGGGGTTTGATGAGCCCACCCCCATGTGACACTATTAACGACAGATACGTACATTTTCTTTTTGTTTATCCGACAAAATTATAGGAATGAGCCAATGCCTATCCAGTATAATCATGAAAACATTCTTCTGTGCATTCGATTTATATTAGGTAGAATAAATTTTTAATCTAAATTTATTTATATTATTCTGAAAAAAATTATTTTTAGATAGAATAGATTCTTAATCTATATTTATTTAAATTATTCTGAAAAAAATTATTTTTAATGAATTACAAAAATGTAAATGAACACAAATTAAGAGATCTATTCTATTTATCATAAATCGAATTCATATAAAAATTTTCCTCCACCTACCCCAAAACGAAGAAAAATTGTTATCCTGGTACTAAAATTTATGGGTAGGCACTTACCCACCACAAAAAAAAAAAAAAGTTATGGCCCTTATGGGTTGGCAGGCATATTATTAATAAGGAAAATATTACAATAAATTTGGTTTTTAACTCGATCTGTAAACCTTGTGGTTAAAATTAAATATTATAAAATTTTACTTACATCAACTTATGTTCTAAATGTTATAACATTTAATTCACATTACAAGGTATACAAATAAAGCCAAATACCAGGTCTACCTAAGTATTTCCCTATTAATATTGGGTTTCTGCACTAAATTTTTTTTTTGGATTGAAACAATTATTTGTCATGTCTAATAGTTGTTTCAGAACTAAAAAAAATCTTACATATAGGCTCACTTTCTAAAAATTATAGGGACCATTATTTTATACCAACTAGATTATCCACTTCACATGAAAAGATATCATTGGTCTTGGAACGACTATTAGGCATGCCAAGTAGTTATTCCAATTCAAAATAAAAATTTTCGTCCTACACTTCTCATTAACCCTTTATCCTTTATTCTTTTTTTTTTTTTTTTCTCTTTTTTGGTATGTTTGGAAGAGTATGTAAGTTTTAGATTCCTAATTAGATGATTAGGTTAACAATTTTACACATGCAATCTAATCCTTTTACTCAAATTTACCTCACTTTTTCCTTAATCTTTTTTAGTTATACAATTAATTAATTAATATTTTACACTAAGTGGCAGTCTATGATAAAAATTAATTTTATCGAGTTTCTAGCAATTTAAACAAACAAATCACTAAGCTGAGATTAAAATGGTGGAAACTCATGGTCTATCTATTTAAATGTAAAAAGTTTCTACACTGAAGGAGGAATACTGAAAAATATTTTACTAAATATTTTTTGATATTTAGTGCCAAGAAAAACTCTGAAATATCTATATCAGAAATTTGAATCCAATCAAACAAACCTGTCGTGGAGATGATTTTAGCGTAAATATTTTATTGGGGAAAACCTTTTACAATCAACCAAATGGACCTTTATAATAATAATAATAATGCAAATTTTTTCTTCACTAGATTGATCGAAGTAAGATCCCAATAGACGAGAAACAAGCAATGACCTAAAATTCCATCTCATTATCTTGATTTGTTTCAAGTAATATTTAAAAACTCAAAATTCAGATTCAATTTAAAAAATTAATGAATCGAATATATTTAAAAATTTAGTTGAATTTAACTGAGTTAAAAACATAAAATCTGAAATTATAAAATCATACGCATTTTACTATTTTATCTATGAAAAATAAAATTATGTTAATAATTAAGTATTTAAAATTTAAAATTTGTATATAGTTCTTTTATATATTATTCATGATCAGTTCAAAAAATTAAATAAATTAAGTAGATTTCCTTTTATTTGTCATGTGTGGTATCTATAGTTGGATTATCCATTGATGACTAGACAAACCTATGAAAAAAAGTGTTCATATATAACTCCACAAGAGTTTAGCCACGCAATTTCTTCTTGAATAATTCAAATTGCTCGATCACCATTCCCAATCAAAGACATGTGTCCTTCACTATCAACAGGGTAGGTTCTAAAATATTAATAATTTGATTTAAATATTTTAATTTGTGAATTTTACTGTTTCAAAAGTGATTAGATCAATCTATTTGATATATTAATTTACAGACACGTCAATCACTTTTTAGAAAAAATAAATTAAATTAACCTTCAGAATGAACTCAGTAAATTATTCCTTACTGTTAATTATACCATATTTTTATTAGAGATACAGAAGATAAGAAAAGATATGGAAAAATTCTACAATTTTTTTTAGAGAATTATTTTTTTATATTTTAAATGTTTGTACAGTACAATACCATGTACTTTAAATATTTATAATGTATAAACTTTTAAGATAAAAGAATAATTTTCGAAAAGAGATAGTAGAATTTTCTGTGCTATAATAAGTTTTTGTTGTTCCAGCTATTCTGTTTTCGTGTTTTATTATAATAAGATAATGACGTTTGAGCATCTTTGGTATAATTAGTTTAACTTTCATCAATTTCGGCCACGATTCTCAAACGTTTTGTTTTCTCATTTCAGTGCCAAAACTCAGAAATGGGAACCGATAGACACGCAGAAAATGTTTGCGTTTTTTATTTGTGGCTCATTTAATAACTTATCCTGATTGATTTTTTTATATAATTTGGATCTTTTATATTTATATAATACGGTTGTGGTCTATTACTTGATCTATATACAAATATGTTCCTGTCCTCAAGAGAAGAGAAATTATGTCCTAATTTGATTTGCGGTCCATACATTATATGGATGGTGTGAGTTTTGGAAGAGCTTTAAGTTCCGTGGATGAAATTCTTTCAAAACAAAGACAATAATTTTTTGAGTAATTTTATTTTGAACAGGAGTAATTATATATATTTGAGATAGGGGGCATTTTTTTTGGTAGATAGGGTGGGTCATCCCTCCAAAATGGAGAGAATTTGTTGGTTCGGGAATAACTATTAATCATGCCAATAATTATTTTTAGAGGTGCAAATGAACATAACAAGTCGGACACTTTAATATTCAAATTTATCTGATTATTTTAACAAGTTTAAAATTTTGTTCAAATTTGATTTGTTTATATCTCGGGATGTATTGAGCTAAATTCAAGTGAGGTTTTATCGATCCGAACTCAAATTAAACTCGAGTAACTTAGAATTTTTACACTATATATATATTTAAAATTATTAGCTTAACAAATTGAATTCAAGTCGAATACAAAAAATTAACGCTAAATTTTGTTCAAATTTAATTTGATTATTGATGAATTAAGCTTAAACGAGCTCTTACTGAGTCGAATTTGATTTGAATATCGAGTCATTTAAATTCATGTACAGTCTTAATTGTTTCTAATCAAAACAAAAATTTCCAAGTGAAATAAAAATTTGTGAGTGAAATAAAAAATTGAGTTGTTTCGGTCAATCATAAGAGCGTCTATATATATATATATAGAAAAATTTTATATGGACTCGATCCAAGGTAGGTGAGATAGATCTCTTAGTTCACATTTATCCACATCACCTTAAAGAAATTTATTTTAATGAGTCAAAGTAATATGAATGAATATGAACTAAGAATTTCATCCCACCTATCGTAAATCATAAGAATTCATATAACAATTTCATACATATATATATATATACAGACCACAAGTATCGAGCCAAATTGCAACATTTGGCTAAGAAGAGCTGTTCACCAGTGTTGGGTTTGATACGATAAAAAGAATAAAATCATATAGAGGACCTAATCATCGTCGTGATAGGTATTAGTAGGCTTTGACATGGTAGACGTTTTTCCTTATGATTCGAATTCATGACTAATAAATTATAGGAGAAGTGTCTTAACATTTAAACCGCACTTCATTGTCGAATTCTCCTTTTTATGCATTTTCCTCCATTTCCATTGATTTGAAATTGGTAATTAATTAGGCGGATTTCTTTCTAAATGTCTCTTCAACAATAGAGTAATTAATTATCATTGTCTTTCTCTTTAACAATAGACTTCCAAGTTCGAAGCCTACATATCACATTGCATCCCAGAATATCAAATGTCTCATGCTCAATAATTCAAATGATTAAGGTCTCTATAGTCTATTGTGCGTGCGTGCTGATCTGATGCATATTGGATCCCACAAGATCGAATAAGATCATATACTTACTTTGTCTCTGTTGTTAAGTGTGGGTGAATGAGTTAATTTAGCATTAATTATTTCTATTAGGATTTCTTAATTGATTGATGACAGTAATGGATGTAATTAAAGTATAAACTATAAACTCTAGCCTAAATAATGCGACATGCCGTTTTCCAGGAACTGAATACAAGACAATTCTAGGGGTCACCGTCGTGGACCGTAGTTGATTCTTGACCCCTCATGCCATTGACTGGCTGGCTAATGGTTCTTGTATTAGCAAGTTTGTGTTAGTCGTTTCGTAATTTAGCGTGATATTCAATTATTAAGATATTTAAAAAGAAAATTTATTAATTTTTAATTATTCAACGATTTTAAATATTTATTTGGTAGGTGTGAGAAAGGTTCACACTCTTAGGCCTCCCATGCCAGCCACTGCGGTAGCTTTCAAGTGTATGGATTAATCATAGACCGAAGAACATGCATTTTATGAGTACAAATTTCTCAAATATATTGTAGTAGTACATAAAATGGCTTGGTTAATGGTATTAAGAGTGTATTTATATAAAGTAATAAAGTCATTAAGGTATTACTAAATTCGAAAAATAAAGAACAAAATCAGGTCAAGTATCTAAAATTAAGAGTTGATAATTTTATAAAATTTGTCACGTAAAGTAATTTTAAAAAGTAATCCGACTTCGTAAATCATTTTCATAGTATTAATTAATCGAATGGTATATGTAAATTAATGGTCCCCAAGTAAGTTAACAAAGCAAAAGATTCAAACGTCAAGAATCAAAGAATCCGACAAGGCAATTAAAGTAGCCAGAAAATGGCAATGCTTGAGAAACAGCTTTTGAATAAGTGCCTCAACTTTAATTCTCCCGTGATTGTAATGTATTCATAACTTATAATCTATGGGAAAGACTTAGGTAGACTTGGTTTTTAATCCCATTTGTAAACCTTGTGATGTGGATTAAATGTTATGGAATCTATGATGTACCTGCATAAGCTGATGTAAGTAAAATTCTATAAGATTGAATCTTGACAGCAGGGCCTACAGTTGGGGTCAAAAATTAGGTCTATATAAGTATTTTCTATAATCTATATACTTTTGTGTACAGATTTTTTTACTGCAGACGTAAAAAGCAAATTTAGATTCCAGAAGAGATTTTTTTTTTTTTTTTTTTTTTAAGAGAGAGGGGTGTGTTGGGGAGGATAACTATTCTAGAAGAGAAATTGATTTTGGCTCCAGTTGAGTCCTATATTATTCATGGGATGTAAGTTGTAACGCATAGATTAAGCTAAATTTGATTTAGATGTGTACGAGACATTCAGATCATTTTGCACACAACAATGGTGGATATAAAGGGTCCAACTAAAATAAAAAAAAAACCACTTCACTCTTACTTTCTAGTGACTCGAACTTATGATCAATATATTATAGACAAATCGTTCTACTACCTAAACTGTACTTTGTTATCTAGAGGGTCCAACTTGATATAAGCACTAAAAAATTAAACTGCATTTTTACTCTGCTAAAACTAAATATGATTGATCAAAGAGAACTGTCTCTAGACATAATAGTAATTTAGTCAAATTTCATTCCTTATTTTGTGAATACAAACTAAACAGTGGCTTATCCTTAGTTTTATTGAGTGGTCTTATACAAATATATACTTGAAGCATTCTTAAGAATATGATGCTTCATTTAGATAATTATTATTTAAAATATTATTGACATAAATACTGTAACAATTTTTAAGATGGAAAATAAGTGAAATAAAAAACTTGTTGAAAAATGCGTTAAAAATTATTATAATATTTAAAAAATAATGAATAATCGGACAGTCCAAACAGAGCATCTAGAGGTTTTATGTTGAAAGGGAATCATTTAAGAATTTCTCTTTCTTTCACCAAATATTAAGGAAAAAAATAAAAACAATTAAGACGTTGCATAAAGCTAAAGCCTTACATGTTGATTGTAACATGATATAATGCCAGACAGCCAAAGTATACTAAAAAAATTATCAAAATGAATCGATACTTGGGTATTTAATTGAATTTCTTAAAGGAAGAAAAAAAATTGAAAAAATAACCATCCGAGGCTTCAAGACGTTTGATGACCGCTGTTACTATTGATCGTTTCCAATCCAAAAATTCCTCATTTTTCCCCCTTTTTTCTAAGTGTACCTGCCGACATTGCATTCTAATTTCTACATATGATATTTTCCAAATACATGCACCACATGCTGTCCTTCATAATTTTATTTGTACTGTGGGATTTTGCTTTTAAAATAAAAATTATATTATACTATTATGAATGCTATGAATATTATTAAGGGTAAATATTGATTAAAAAAAAAAATTCGAAGGGGACAGAATGAAACCAACATATGAAATATATGGTGGTTAAGTGTAATTTACCCTGCAAATTAAAACTTTCCAAGATGATCATGAGTATATCTCGTAAAATGTATCAAAGGCATGCAGGAATGAGGTTGATTTTCTATAATATAAAGGCTAGTTTACATTAATGGATTAGTTCAAACGTAAAGGTAGAGCGATTAAATTATATAAAAAATTTTAAAATTTGATTATTGTTTTTTTTTTAAAAAGAAAGTAACCTGTTATTCTCTTAAATTTTTTCTTCTTAAAAAAGGTATGTTCACAAATCGGTGGAATAGATGCCACGCCTCATATTTATGTGACCGGGACTAATCAATCATCTTTGAAATTTGTGATATAATTAATTGGATGCATGTGTTTGTTGGCCTGTCTATTTCTTTCATCCTTCTACCCATAACATGTGTTATTGGAAATATTTATAAAGAATCGGTTTTTAATTTTATTTGTAAATTTGTCGGTTTTTAATCTTATTTGTAAATTTGTGGTTTGAATTAGTTATAAAATTTATGATATCAATTAATATAAATAAAATTTTATAAGATTTAATCATGACTACAAAATCTACACATAATATACAAAATTTATGTTAGTATTTTTCATCTTTCATTATTCATTTTATCCTTAAACTCCAAATGCACTAGATTGAATCACTGAGTAATTAATCCTCAAGGACACTGAACATCCAACCAAAAAGCTAAAAGCGTCAAGAAAAGTGACCATTTTTTAGGGAGGCCCTAAATTTTATGCAAAGCTTTAAAGCAACTTTTACTGACCCGAATTGGAATGCCATTGGTTTTGTGTGCAGAAGCAATTATTGGGTGGCAAATTTGCCTAATCTCAAGTGAATGGGTAATGATTTCATTTTTTTTCCTTTTTGTGTACATAATTTTAACTTGGAATGGAAGATAAAGCTTCTGCCAGTCCCACAATCCCACTTCTGTTGCTGTTGCTTCTTGCTCCTGACCAATAATTTTTGGATCATACATTTTATTTTATTTTTTATTTTTGGGTAGATCCCTTTTTCAAATGTAAGTAGAAGATGATTATCAATTTATGTACAAAATTTAAGAGCCCTTTCTTGATTCATGCGTGTCATTTTTGAGCAAAGATCGTGCTAATCTTCTTTGTATCGTTTCAATTTTAACGGAGTACCGAAGGGATATTTTACAAAAAATTTAAGAGAGTAATTCTTTAATCAATAATTAACAAATACGGTTTTTTCTTCCTTTCAATTTCGCGGTGGTATTTTGGTTGTTTATTGTTGCACTACTGTTTGGGGATTAATCCTTTGATAGTTTGTGAAGGAACAAGAATAGGCATGTATTGCTACCAAGAAAATAGTGTTAAGTCACCTAAATCTTTCACAGCAAACGAATGAAAAAGAGTAGGAATGAAAGCTTGAAGGTGAGACAAATCACAACCAGTATGAAAATGTCATCCACATGGAGCAGAAGGATAAGAATATGAGAGTCGAAAAAACGAACAAATATAGATGTAGTAGCTAAACTGGAAGAAAAATCTTGAATCATAAAATAAGAACTAAAATGTTAAAATCAAACACAAGGAGTTTGTTTTAAGTCATAAATTGACCGTTGAACCTTACATACAAGATGAGGACGTTACGGGTCATTAAATCTAGACGGTTTTTTCATGTAAACCTCTTGATTATCTAAGGTAATCATGGATAAATATATTTTTCACATCAAGTTGGCGAATAGACTAATGACAAGAAATAGGAAGTGAAAGAAATAACCGAATAGTGATACCATGAAGGCAAAATCATAGGCAACCCTAGGATGCTAGTGTTATATATATACTAAATAATTGTGAGTACACCAAGACTAAATTAACCTTAATCATTATACAATCTAACAATATTCATAAAGGTTGTTTTGGCCAAAAATGAATTATCAAAATTTCCCCAATCAAAAGTTAAAAGTTAACTTTAAAATAATAATAATAAAAAAATCACCTCCTTCTACCCTTTAATCACTCGAATTCATAACTAATAAGTAATGAAAAAAGTGTCTTACCATTCAAATTCCATTTCGTTATCAGTTAAAAATTAACTAATACAATAAGCAACACTTTTCTTTTTAAGGTCACATGCAAGACAAATATTGGAATTCTACCTAAAATTTAACGTGATAATTATAAAGAATGGCACTTATATGCAAAGCTTTAAAGTATTTACAAAAAGAAAAAAGAACAAAATACATTGATATTTTTGCTGAGATTAAATCTAAGGAAGATAAACATTTAAAAAAAAAAAAAAAAGTTAAATTTATTTGGGGACCAAATTCATGGGTCACGAACAAATTTGGTACTGGACGAGACCAAGTCCAACCATATCTGTGAAAACTTCCTAGTGATGGGTTTAGGACCTGAGGTTGTCCAATGGATAATATAGCCCTCATCTACATCGCAAAATTCTAGATCCATTTGATTGGGTCAACTGAGAGAAATGGACCTGATACTGTCGGGCTTGGCCCTCATGATCCACTGGGCTATAGCTTTATAGGCCTATTACTCGTTCCCATTCAAGTCATGTTGCTTTCCATCAAAATTAGCAACTTTAACATAAATAGCTCATTTTGGGTGTGAAACAATGTCAAACAAAAATATCCAACAAGTATTAATTCTCCTTAGAAAAATGAGGTGTTAATTATGATAGTAATATACAATTATGGAAAATGATAAAATTAACACATGATTAAGAATTGTATCGATGCAAAATATGTTTAATAATTAGTTTTGAATCAACAGGAGTCTCCAATTTTAGGATGGGACCACTCATTTGGAAAAAATACATCATATTTTTTTAAAGAAAAATCATTTGTAAAACTATAAATTCATAATCATTTCACGTGACAGTATCATATTAAATTATGACCCTTGATTTTAGATTTTTGACTGAATTTCGCTCTTTTTTTTTAAAAAATCTAATGATACATCAGTAATTTTTATAATTTTATCACTTTATATAAATGCACTCTTTTTTATGTAAGTAGACTCTTCATCATAAAAATTAACAAAATAAATTGTCCAACAAACAATTAAGGATGTTAAAAGAAAATCAAAACAAAGGGTGTAAAATCAACAATGGACAATGTTCCCTCCTTACTCCTTAGAATGCTAATTGCATAATACTACTATTTCAATATTGAAGGTAATGCATTGTTGCATTGACTAATCAATTTTCATACACATTATAAAATGGATAAATCACCAAAATAATTTTTTAATTTTTTTAAAACTTTAATAGTCCCTCAATTTTAATTTTAATCAATTAAGTTCTCAAATTATTATATTTGCTGAACCATTAAAAGATTGAATTTTCGTTATCTTTGACCGGTCTAACCAAGGACATATTTTGCTAATTTTTGACTGGTCAATTGAACCGATCATCCGTCGAATTTGTATTTTTTTTTTTCGCATAATCAAATTTCAATTTTTATTTGGAAAATACATGTCCAACTTTGAAAACTCTGAATTAAAATGTTAATTCTCTTAAAATTAAAACTCAAACCTAGATTCTAAAGACGTTGCAGCTTCTTACTTGTTAACTGAATAATCCAACAAAAGAAAGAATCCAACAGCCCCCAATTTCCAAAATGCCAAAAAATGTTGCTGAGATTCAAGACAACCTTTAATTAAAATAAATAAATACTAACCCCTTTCATGTCTCAATCAATTGTACATTTATGGATATTTATTTTTTCAATGCATCTATACAACGTAACAAATATAAGGTGATAAATAAAAATCGCTAACAATTTTTAGATTCCAAAAAAAAAATTCAATGAATAATGATTTGATAAGATTTTATCACGTGAACAGATTTTAAAAATTGATTTTGTAAAATATTTTCCTTATTTTTTTTCCATTAATTATTTTTCTTTGCTTTCCAAATAGACAGAAGATGTGGGGCCTCTCGTGTCGTGCGTGCTACTTCGACCTCTTTAAGTCTTTAACGGCCAATTTTTTCTCCCCCTCTTTAACTTTTCCGAGTCCTCTCCCTGTCAGTTTTCTCTATCTTTGTCTTACTTTATTGACTCCCTCACACACAAAACATAAATAAGGAAAGAAAATAAGCACACAGTAAACCACCATTTTATGGTACTAGGCTAAATTATTTTTTTAAAGAGTAAGTTTTAATTATTTATTTTATAATACAGAGTGAGTATAATAATCGTTGAAATATAAAGAAATATAAATTTTGTATTATTTTTTAATCATTTAACAATTAAAAATATTCAATCTAAATTACGAAATGAGTTGACAAGATTTTTCTTTCTTAAGATATCTTTCGTTGTAAATTCAAAATCACCAATAAAAATAATTTGCAAATTAAGGATTTTAATTCATGTACACATTCCTTGGTCATAATAGTAGAAGTTAGAAACTCTTATGGTCACATAAAAAAAACAAAAAAAAAAAAAAGGGACCATCTTTTTGTCAATTTAAAAAACAGACCAGTCACTCCTTATTCTATCACACCTATGTTATGTTATGTTGGCCTGAGTTCAAAATCTTCATGTTCACATGCAAACTAGCTTAGATAGCATTGCTAGCCAATTTTTGTCATTCTAATTTTGTTAAATTATAAAAATAAATAAATAATTATTCCAGCATCGGAAATAAAAGACTTATTTCATACATAAAAATTTAGAAAAAATTTTATAATCCCGTAACAAAACTATTTCGTTATACGCTTTAAATGATTATATAGAACGATACTGTATATTTTAAAATTTTATAATTTACAATTTTAAAACCAACAAAATATTTTCGTCAACGAAATTATAGAATTCCTTATAGTTTATATACTTTAACACACGATCGTTATTTAAATGTTAATATGATTTTTATACTTGTAGTATGGGTCCAACACCGCTTGTGCAAGAAAATTCTATACACTGCAACTAATATTAATAAAAAAAATGAAAAAAGAGAAATAGAAAATAGAATACAAGTAGTGGACCAAAAATTTACAGGAATTCCATTAAATACAACCAGGCAGAAAGAAAGTCTGAACAGCACCTTTCAACCCTATTCCATTCCTCTGCTCTTATTTTTCATTAAATATACATATTCCATCCTATCTCATATTTTCTATATTTTTATCACTTTTATAGTTAATCAGATTATTTTTATAATGACATAGATTTATTTAGTTTTTTAATAAAATCTCTTGAACAAAATTAAATTTATATTTAATAATTAACACACAAATATAAATTTAAAAAAAATAAAATTAAAGGACCATTGTCAGAATGAACTGTGAAAATTTATCAATTAATTTAAAAATCAAATTGTGATAATATTATTATTTTGTATATAATACTTTATAATTATTATTTAAACACATTTTAATCACCATTCTGTTTAATATATAGAATTTAAACAATTATAGTATTACTCCGGATAATATTTAAAAAAAAAATCAATATAATATATAAAGGGAGGGGTATATAATTAATATCTGTCAATTTTTATTATACTATTTATAACCTTATTATACATATAATTTCCTTTCTGCACCTTCCATCACTTATAATATATTTTGATTTTTGTATATAATTTTATTTATTAACATTTCCACTACTTTTAAAAAATAATTATGTGAATCTTTTTTCTTTTTTAATTATATACACAAAGAAATCGTGCATTTTCCTACTAATATAAATAATAACCGTCCAAATCGAACCATTTATTTCTCATTTTAGAGTTTTTTCTACTCAACTACTAGTCTACTACTACATAATACCAAAATTTGAACTTCAATTCTTTTTTGTATTAAATTTATTTGTTTCCCTCGCCTGGAGCTGCTGACTTTTTTTTTTCTTTTTTTAAATAATAATAATTTTGAAGAATTTTCAATTTTGTTCTTCTTCTGAGCTTGGGTGGGGGCCAGTATTAAAATCAATAAGAAGCAAAGCAATTATGTTTTTTTTTTTGATAACCAACAAAGAAGACCTTCTTTCCTCAGAAGAGTAGCTTCGTTTAATTAAGCAATTTTATTAAATAATTATAATTAATAATAATAATAATAATAATAATAATAATATTAAAGACAAAATGATTTTGCAGCTGGGTTTTCGATTTCGATGAGGATTTTGAATCTGGGTTTTTAGTAATTGTAGCTCTCCACTTCAATGGATCGGTCGGCGGCGATCTCAGCTTCCGCTTTTATCTGCTTTATTTTGCTCGTTTTCCGATTTTCTCCCGTCTCCGGTAACCAGCTGAAGGTCTGTTCTTTGTCTCTGTTACTTACTAGTGTTTATTTATTTACATTTTTGGGTAATTTTCTTTTGTTGGATTAATTGTTTTAGTTCATGAATGCTGGAGCTGGTGATAGTCAATGCTAGTTGACTTAATTGTAATTTGATTTTTGGTTTGGATTACACATCTTGTTTGCTAGCATTAGTGTATTAAGTCCCAAGGTAATAATAATAATAGTAATAATTATTATTATTATTATTATTATTATTGAATTCAATTAGGAGACTTATTTGGATTGTATGAAAAAAAAAATAAAAAAAAAATTCATTTGCCTATTTCTTGGTAATGTATTGTTGTTGAAGCTCGAAAACTCCATTTTCAAGGGTAAATACATATGTAGGGTGGTAAGGTGCACCAAGCTACTTGATGCTTGAATGGCAAGAGCTCGTTCAAGCTTGGTGCATCAGTAACCGAGCCAAGTTTAGACAAGATTTAGCAGTCGTTAAGATTTGAATTCAGCTTGATAACAGAAGTTTAAAACTTCTCAAATTTTACATGTAATAACTTCAAGCTACTCAGAGATGGATTCGAATGGATTTGATAAATGCTAGAAAGATAAAGATGCCAACCTTGAACACATTTAGAAGCTCATTAAAATAATAAAACAAGCTTGAATTTAGACTCCTTTGGTGAAATGTTTTATTGTTTGCTTAACTAGAAATGAAGATGTTTTAGAGTTTGGATTTACTAATTGATTTGTGAAAATGGGTAGTTGATATTTGCCTCATTTATGCAAGACAGGTGATGCATTGAATGTGCTGAAGACCAATTTAGCTGATCCTAATAGTGTTCTGCAGAGTTGGGATCCAACACTCGTCAATCCCTGTACTTGGTTTCACGTCACTTGCAACGGCGATAACAGTGTTACTAGAGTGTAAGTTCCTTATGCCTCATTAGGAAATGGGATGTATATGTGCTGTTTAAAACTGTGGTTAAATTGTATTCTGGATTCTGGAAAAATGATGGAAAATAAATGTATCTGTATTGTTTCTTCCACTCAGTGATCTGGGAAATGCCAATTTGTCTGGCCTACTAGTTTCACAGCTTGGTCAGCTCCAAAATCTGCAGTACCTGTAAGTCAATTCTTCTTGATCAGACTTATTTGCATAGAGTACTTTCAATGCCTCAGTTTCTGAAGTTCATTGCATGCTACTAAATTTGTCAAAAGCTTGGTACATCAAGTTACTGACCAAACTTAACCTCCATGAAAAGCAAAGAGACAGATTATTCATTTTTCCACCACCCTTTTTTCTGCCCTTCTCCTGTTAAGAGCTCTGCTTCTTTAGTTAGAATTATAATGCTATCTCAAATGCTATCTTAATAAGGGCTGGCAGTTTTTATCGATAAGTAATTGTCTATACCTGACAAATTTCTTTTGGATTTTAGGCTTAGCTTTGTTTCACATATGCTTCCTTTGTTCGTGTTATTTTCTTACTGTTGCTTAGCTTGCTTGTCAATTGTTCTATATCATATGTAAGTTGTTGTTAATTTTTCTTATTTATTTGTTTCTTTCTGACAGGGAACTCTATAGTAACAATATTAGTGGAACAATTCCTAATGAGCTGGGGAACTTGACAAACTTAGTGAGCTTGGATCTTTACTTAAACAGCTTGAGTGGTCCCATACCAGACACATTGGGCAAACTTAAGAAATTACGTTTCCTGTATGAGTTGCGCATTCCTTTTTTCTGTATTTTCTTTAACTTTTTTCTTGAGTTGCTTCGTAAGTTTACATTGAGATTTTTCTTGAACTGTTTGCGAGTCTTGTGCTGTGGCATGATAATTAGATTCTGTTTTTTTTTTTTTTTGGTTGTATTTTGGAACATATAGTTATTTTAATGATGAGAACCGGATACTGTGTATGAGAGAGAATAGGAAGGAGGAACCTTTCCTTTTATTCCAAATCCTTCACTCATATATTATTTTTAAAGTACACTGCCATAATAACAGCATACCAAAAGTCTACCGTAATTCTCTCTCCTGGAGTTTCTCTTCAATGACTTTTAAGACCTGTATGATGCAAAATGTAAAGAATTCTTAATACACATTTTGTTTTTCCCCTTGTTCTGTTGCAAAATTGTCTGTGACAGAAGGTATATCAAGATGTTGGTTATCATCTTTTTTTTATTTTTTTTGCATGTATTCTTCCCAGCATCTTATAATGCCTAGTTAGTCTATCCTTTTTGCTCAGGACTAAATGATCGCTGGACAATATATGTTAGTTACTACGCTAAAGAGGCTATCTGTCCCAAATCTTTTATCTTTGGATGCTATGGAAATATTTCGTCACATCCTCGTTGCTGTAAATTAGCTGCTTAATAATGTATAGAGTGGGTATTAGGATCACATACTCTGACCAAACTGTTATAATCCTTACAAGACAATTCAACTGTGGACTCATAATGATTTTCTTAAGTTATTGTGGCTCGACTGTTGTGATTGTTTTGAAGCTGATTTCATTTGTTCTATAAACTGAACAGGCGTCTCAACAGAGATAACACCTTGAGCGGACGTATTCCTATGTCTCTAACCAATGTCGACACACTTCAAGTCCTGTAAGTTGATAATTGATGCTCTATTTCCCTTTATTTTCTTACTAAGTCTGAATTCAAAATCCATTGCTTAGCTATACTTTTATCTTGCCGAAATTTCTCATCTGTAGTTTTGTTATATTGTAATATTTCCTTACTAATATTTTGTAATAAATAGTAGTATTAATAGGTTTACTTTTCTCCTCTAACATTGATTGCATTGTAAAATGCAGAGATCTGTCTAATAATCACTTGACTGGCCAAATTCCCGTCAATGGCTCCTTTTCACTTTTTACTCCTATCAGGTTCTTTCTTGAGTTCATATGCTTGGATATCGGTGACTGGTTGAGATATTATGCTGACTACTGTTGTTCACGTCTTCCAGTTTTGCCAACAATAATTTGGAGCCCCTTCCTCTCTCTCCTCCACCTCCAATTTCACCAACCCCGTCGTCTTCTGGTATACCTGACTTCTTGCTTCTTTTGTTTTCTTTATCAGATCTCTACTGCTCTTCATGATTTTCTTCCTACCTTCCCTACTATTCTTTTCTGTAATAACCCTTGATATAAGTTTCTCTTCAAATCTGGGGAATTAAAAGTCCAATTTTGTTGGACTTTCAAAATCTGTTATTGGATCCACAGTGTTCACATGTTTTATTGCAT
The DNA here is from genome assembly GCA_025175665.1 of Cinchona pubescens. NCBI lineage: Eukaryota > Viridiplantae > Streptophyta > Magnoliopsida > Gentianales > Rubiaceae > Cinchona > Cinchona pubescens. Next base: position 951,178 of record JANKKI010000353.1, read on the forward strand.
TGTCTTCCAGTTTAAATAAAACTGGTTATTTAATGAACATGCTGAGAAAGTAGTTTATTTGATGAGTATTTTGCATTGGCTTTTCAAGTAGCTATGTGTTGAATAGTTCTCAAATTGCTTTTCAGGGGGAAATAGTGTTACGGGTGACCATTGCTGGAGAAGTTGCTGCAGGTGCTGCTCTTCTTTTTGCTGCTCCTGCAATTTTACTGGCTTGGTGGCGAAGAAGAAAACCACATGATGATTTCTTTGATGTTCCTGGTTAGTGTATCTACATCCTGACTTAAAATGATCATCCTTACTCACTGATGTTGAGAACACTAAGACCCTCACTAATTTGGTTTCCCATTTTTATAATGGTCCTTGCTTGATTAACTTCTGTTGTAGCTGAGGAGGATCCAGAAGTTCATCTAGGGCAACTTAAACGATTTTCTCTACGTGAACTGCAAGTTGCCACTGATCATTTCAGCAACAAAAACATTCTTGGTAGGGGTGGTTTTGGTAAGGTTTACAAAGGCCGGTTAGCTGATGGATCGCTGGTGGCAGTTAAAAGACTGAAAGAGGAGCGTACTCAAGGTGGGGAGTTGCAGTTTCAAACAGAAGTTGAGATGATCAGTATGGCTGTCCATCGAAATCTACTTCGTCTCCGTGGCTTTTGCATGACACCAACGGAACGGTTGCTGGTTTATCCTTACATGGCCAATGGCAGTGTGGCATCATGTTTAAGAGGTAACAGTAAAAAGAATAGACCTCATTAAGTTCATACATGTCTACCACGATACCTTTCGGTATGATTTATTTTAACAGGGTAGTCATCACTAAGTGTCATCAGTTACGTTTTCTAATTTTGAAGTTTTGGCTAAATGCAGATTACCCTTTTATACTAAAGAGATATTAAAATTGTATCCCCATGAGTTTTCTCTATATCATTGACAACAAATATGAAACTTGTTGCAGAGTAAGTTTTAAAATGTCGAAATAAAACTCTCCATACCTTCTGAAGTTTTTAGTGCTATAGCTATATGATAGGAACTTGTGCTCAGCTGAAATTAAATTATGAAAATGGTTTTAACCCTAGCTATTGACAATTCCTGTAGACCGACCTGAAGCTCAACCTCCTCTTGATTGGCCAATAAGGAAGAGTATTGCATTGGGATCTGCTAGGGGCCTTGCTTATTTGCATGATCATTGTGATCCCAAGATAATTCACCGGGATGTCAAAGCTGCAAACATATTGTTAGATGAGGAGTTTGAAGCAGTTGTAGGAGACTTTGGGTTGGCTAAACTCATGGACTACAAGGACACCCATGTTACCACTGCTGTACTGGTGGTACAATTGGTCATATTGCCCCAGAGTACCTTTCCACTGGCAAGTCTTCAGAGAAAACTGATGTCTTTGGGTATGGGGTCATGCTTCTTGAGCTCATCACCGGGCAGAGGGCTTTTGATCTTGCTCGCCTCGCCAATGATGATGATGTCATGTTGCTTGATTGGGTAAGCATTTATTACGCCTTCTTTCACAGAATTCACTCGTTTTCTTTCCTTTCTGACTTAATCTTGAGATATTGTGTATCCTTTCATGTTTCAATAATGTTGAAGTTAGACTGAGAATGACACTGATTGGTTCCAGTGTCGCTCAAAATGAGAACTACATTATCTGGGTTCATGTTTCTTTGACCTAATTAAAGTGGAGGTATGATTATAAGAAAGTTAAGGTTACTGTTGCCTTTTATGGTAACAATGTTTTGAAGGCAAAACTCTTAGTAGGATTATATGTGAGAGTGAGTATGGTGAATATATTCTTTAAATATGAACAGGCTTCCAGAATAACTGTGCTTGGTTTACATGGTGCATTACGTGTGATTTTGAATTTTGTTATTTTTTTTTTCACGGTTATCAAGTCTAATTAGCTCTGGCTTTGTTACCAAGCATATAATTGGTTAGTAATTTTCTGGATCAGCGCCTCAGCAGTTACCAATTCTAACAGTTCAATCTGCCCCACTCAAAATCAAGTGGCGAGATCTTGGCCTTGAATTGTCTCATACAATAGTCTCTGACTATTTTTGTGAAAACCATTCCATTGTTTGTGTGAACATCTGGTTTCCTTAGAGAAAGAACCAATAAAAAGAAGAAAGATTTTGTTTTCTTAACTGACTAGAAACCATTTATGGCTTCTATACGAAATTGGAAGAAAGATGAATTGATCATCTTACCCAAGTTTAGTTGCATGACTGATATTGCTTGTCTAGTAGTTCTGGCCCCTCATAATCAATTATACCTGGTCATTTTAGTTTTATGATGGTCCTATCTAAATCGCCATTCACATATTCCTCTACCATAGGTTATTTGTGCATCCAGTGTTTTTTATGCACCTATCTTTCTAAATTATTCTTCAGGTTAAAGGACTTCTCAGGGAGAAAAAGTTGGAAGCTCTAGTGGATGCAGATCTTCAGGGCAATTATGTTGAAGATGAGGTAGAGCAACTAATTCAGGTAGCTCTACTCTGCACACAGAGTTCACCTACAGAGCGTCCTAAAATGTCAGAAGTTGTCAGAATGCTCGAAGGTGATGGTTTGGCTGAGAGATGGGAGGAGTGGCAAAAGGAGGAGATGTTCCGACAGGAGTTCAACCATATACACCATCCAACTACTGATTGGATCATTGCTGATTCCACATCAAATCTCCGACCTGATGAACTGTCTGGGCCTAGATGATCTTATGACAATTAACAGTCTCTCTTATAAGATTCCAGTGGAGCCCATTTTGTGTTTGGAAAAGATAGTCTGTTTATCTTTGTGCATATTGTTTTTTTTCTTTTCCATATTTAACCTTTTCCAGTGTAGCAAATTTGTATCATGTAATAGGAATTTTTGACGGCAGTAAAATTGTCTATAGGTGGCCAGCCGACATTATAGTGTACTTGGTGCAAGTGAATACATAGCAGGTATCGCTGTGAGAGCACCAATTTGTACTTTATTTCTTGTATTGGATAGTGGAGTGTGTTAAACGAATAAGCACCTTTCTTACAAGCAATGCTATTCTAATTTTGAATTCGTGTTAGCAGTTTCTTGGGCCCTCTGTTTTAGGGATGTTGAAGCTACAAATAGTTCTTGCACTTTTAACTAACCGATGAAAAGTCACTGTCTATGTTATCTAAATAACCAGCTGAAGAATCAAGAATTAAAACAATCGTAGAATCGGGGACTATGCTGTTCATGGCTGATTTCATGATTGTATCTGAGGCTGGAGTCTGGAAAGCAAGAAGGTTGACTACATAGTAATGAAATCTGCACGCCATCTCTTTATATATATTAGTAAGGTATATTAGTAAGGTGTACGTGTTTATATATATGCCTATTTTGTTATATTTGTGAACGAATATCTTATATAAACAATAAATTCGCATATGGTATACATGATATACATGCATATAGTTTTAATTTTTGTTTAAAGTTATGGTTTTTTTTTTTTAAGAAGAAAACACATGTTTTAAAATTATATATGGAGTATTAGATTTAACACATTAAATAACGTTAAGTACTATTGAATATGGAATTACAAATATTAGATAACTTAATTCTAACAACTAAGACCATAGTTGTTTAATCAACTAAAAGAAATGCAATCACAAACTTTGACACTTGAGAATGCAATTGTCAACAAATACATATTAAATATAAGCCTATTAATTTAATTATACCTAATGCAAAAATTATTTCATATTTTTTCTTCTTGAAAAAACGTGGCATTGAATATAATTCTAAGGAAGCATTTATTATTATTTCTTTATTTTTGCTTGCTTGTTTCTAACAATTAGCAACATTATGAAGAGACTATATTGGTTTTTTGTTTATAACAAATTTTTAATGTCTTATTTTGTTTTATTTTTTGGGCAAGTTATCAAGAAAATTTATTTATCTTATGAGTTTTTGAAAAGTCTAACTTGCCTTTTGTATTTTTATCATTTTTTGAAATCTATTGATATGGTCTCAGCTCAAATAATTTTTCACAATTTATTGTCATTACTTTTAACACATGTTTTATTTTATTATGTTCTTATTTTGATAGTTAATCTTGAAAACCTACTTACCTTAAGTTTAATTCACCATTTTCTTAAGAAAAAATGGAACTTTTTAGAAGTCAACTTGTGCTATTGTCATTTTTAGAATCTATTAGTGTGGTGGTATTGCCTCAAAATACATGTACATAACTTGATCCCGTTTCTTATCATTTTTAGACTTACTGTTTTCACTTACTTTAACAGTTAATTTGATTAATCAATTATGCTTTTTATTGCCTTGCTTGTATTTTCATATTGGTTTTATTTACGTTTGAAAGTGCATGTCCATAAGTATAATTACATAAATATGACGATCCTTTTCTTAATACACAGATAGAGAAAATGGGATACTTCTTTTTAGGTTTCCACAATTAGGGCTAAAATGATTAGTAGAGTTATGATTTAAAATCAGTAGAGATTCAAACCATTGACTGGATATATATATATAACTATTCGTTTGTTTTGCTTTGCTTTCATTCTGACAATCAATTTAAAGAAAGATTTTATACTCAAGAGTTTACATGCCTTGATTCAATCTCACATTTTATCTTTTTCTCATGTCAACATGTCAACCATTTTAATGTAGGTATAATGTCACTTATGGTTTATAGAACTATAATTTACCACTTAAAAAATATTTGTATTAGGAATGCAAATTTTGAACTTTTTGTTTGCCTAAGCAAATTCTTTTGGTTTCTTAGCTTAATTACCTTGATTTTATTGCAAATTTGGCAACTAAATGTAGGGATGGAATACACTTATTTGAATAGATAAGATAATGTTTTTGTTTGGCAAAAGACAGGATGTTAATTTGAATTTAGAATTGAGATTCTTTTTTCAAAACATTTTTATTTCGTGTTTCTCTAATCAATTTTAGATTTCATAATGCATAAGAATAAAGTTTTAGTATTATTTAAAATAAGAAAACAAATATATTATTCTTTTGGTATCACCTTCCCTATAAAAGTTTTACTTATATTTTGCTTTTAAGAAAGTCTATTTCTTTTCCCTAGGTAATACCATTCACTCTCTAGTAAGTACAACATCTATTTTTCAATTACTATAAAAACCAAGGTTTTTTTTTTTTTTAAAGAAAAAAGAAAAATATTAACATAAATGTTGCGCCTAATTTCACAAAAAACCTATGTACTAAATATAATTATACTAATTGCTAGTTTATTTATCATTGCACCACTCCTACCTTTTTTAACTTCAATGAAAATATTTTTCAAAAACTTTGCACAAAAGGAAAAATTAAGTAATTATTACAATTTGTTGCACAATGCGAAAGGTTAATAAAGAGTATTTTAAAAAAAATTCATTCCCATTGCCTTTATTTAAAGTGCTTAGATTTGTTATAGGAATTTGATTCAAATATCCCATTGCTTTTGGAAATTATGCATTTATCTCATATTTTAATGTTACCATAACCTCTTGCAAATTAATCTTTAAGTACTTTTCGAAAATAGCAAAACCTTTGTTTAGCATCTAATGAATCATAACAATGGAGCCACGTTTAAGCAAGGTGCACCAATTCATCTTCTTCATTTTTAAAATTTACAAAATAAGTAAGGAAAAATTTTAAAAATTTTAATTTTATCCAATAACTGCATTTGGAATCCTTGAAATTGTTCAATTGAAATTATGTCACATTTAAAATTAAGAATAAGTATCACAAAAAAGTATAAAATTTTCAAAGACTTTTGATCACTATGTCAATTCTAAAATCATCTTTTCTTATATAGTTTTGCATGTAAAATTATTTATGTATAAAAAAATTAATTACTTTTCTATTAAAGTCATTGCTCACATGGCATATTAGCTTCACCCTTGAATATGAATCATAGACATCATTATAAAGCATTGGCACCTATGTTTTCATGAAGACTATCTTCAACAACACTCTGATGGTAAGATATCAAAAAAAAATTAATTTTGAAGATTTGAAATTCTGCCTATGAAATAGCAAAATACAATTTTCTAGAAGAACCCAGTAATGTCACTTGTTCGTAAAATCTAGATTTAATAGAAATATACATCTTTTGCAATTGTTTTGAATGTATTATTAAATTTTATCGTTTCAAAATTTTAAATAATTATATTGATTTGGACATAGTAAAATAAATCAAATACATTTAGTTGTGCATTAAATTACTATCCAATTTACCATAAAACATATCAAATTAGTTTCAATTACATACAATAGGAAAGAATGAAAAGGCTGAAGATAAGTGGCCCATTTGATACTTGCTTTTGGTCCTCAGTTTCTTCAATTCTCCTATCCTCTCTAGCAGAATTTATTCAGTTACTATATATGTTCATTCAATTAACAAAAAATGTTGTTTCACTTATGAATTATTATTATTATCATTAAAAAATCTCTTGTTGACATTAAATTAAAATGCAAAAGAGTTCTAATACCAAAAGGTTCCTATTTGTTCTTTACAAACGTGAGGCTTTACAAAATTTCACTATATAAATCTTTTATAATTATTCAATTCAAATTAGTTACATGTTGACCTCTATTATTAGTATTTATCTATTGGACTCTTTATTAGTGTTTGGATAAAACTTAAATAAAATCTCATATTTAAATGTAATAACTTATTTGTCCAACAATTATGTATATATAAATATTTTATAATTATCCCATTCTAAACTATCTTGCTTGGCCGATCCTTTCTGGTTGTCTATTTGTTACATGTTGAACTCTATTATTAGATGTTGGACTCTTTATTAGTGTTTGGATAAAACTTAAATATAATCACATATTTAAATATAAATATAATGACTTATTTGTCTATTAGTTACGCAATTAATCATCTTTTATTTAAATGGGTAATTTAAGTAAACCAAAAAAAGAAGAAACATCTCGAGGAAAAAACACACTCACGTTTTTATAATAGTATAGATAGATAATAAAGAACTGGACTCAAAATTTTCTTGTCCTTTCTCCTAACTTCCATTTAAGATGAAAAAGACGATAAAATATATAATCTATAGTGCTGCTATTATTGCACTCTTAAACACGAAAAGGCCTCCAGAAAAATGGAAGAAAAGCTAGATTGCAAAAAATACCAAAGCAACAAAAATGATGGCAAATGTCGGGCCCACTTAAAAACACCACATTATAAGGGATGAAAATTTAAGAAAACCTGACCCCAAATACATCGGTGCTTCATAGAAAAATGCAATTGCTATTTGAATAAAGTAATCATATGTACAAAACAAAGTATATTATTCATCCATGATGGTGACTACCAGCTTCACTTTCGACCAGTGGAGGTTCTTGGCTTGCCTTTGATCTCATTTTCCTGCACAGAGCAGCAGCAGAAAATAGCTCAGTTGAGCAGACAGATCTCTCATGCATCTTAACGAAAGAACTTGAGATTACGTCAGAAGGTTAAAAGAAAAAAAAAGAAGTCACTTAACTGTACAGAGTGAAGGAGTATATATGTCCTTGCAGTTGCTGGATTATGGTTTTCAGCACCCTTGCTCCACTCATAACATACCTGTAAACAAAGGCCAAAATCAATTGATCCAGGACATAGCATACACTGGGAATAATGTAAGCCCTTGAAACTACAGGAACTAAGTAGATTAGTTCTAACTAGCTGAAGCATAACAAAGAAATTTTTTCTAATACCTGCTTTCAACTTGGGATTAAGTAGTTCACGATTCAAAGATTTATTGGATAATTAGACTCTATTCAGATGGAGTTTTTAAAATACTCTGGTTTTAGGAAACACCTCCAACCACCTATCAATCTCACAAACACGCTTATTAATAAAATGCTACAGTATCAAACAGAGCCAAGCATTTGCAGCATAAGAAAAAAGATCCCAAAACAACACATTCAGACTTGTGCTGGCACTGATGCTCAAGGCTTAAATCTTCATAAATACTTTTCAAGTCCTGCACCCCCCTGCCAGCATCCCCTCGCTCCAAAACAGAAAAAAGGAGGCTTTTCCTTTTCTTTTTTCCCTTTCTTTGGTGTGTGTTGGGGGAAGGTTTATCATAAAGTAATAACACCGATTCCTTGAAACAAGATTTAACAATTAAATTAGATGGTACCGAATAAGCAAAAATTGAACCATCATAGTTGAATGCGCAGCAAGGAATAGGTTGACTGCACCTCATATAGCCTAACCAAAAAACAAAAAGTAAAAGGACACAACAGTAACCTAAGATATGTAGAAAAATAGAAAATGGGAAAAGAATAAGAGGCTGCCAACATTCCAGGAAAAAGAATAGAAAGATAAATCATTTTTTGTTTTCAATTGAAAGACGATGTTGTAAAAGAGGAAAAAGTGGAAAAGAAAAAAAGGAAAAATGTCAAACCATTGTCTCTAGGCCTGATTTTCAAATGAAACTCAGACAACAGTACTGAGAACCCAAATAAGGCCTAGCACGTATTCAATTTTACCCAAGCCTCTATGAGGAGACCTAGAATCACTAACCCATGAAACACTTGTGCTGTAAATTTTAGGTAAACTAAGATTAAATTCAAAATCTTATTTTTCAGGAAAACTCTTATCCAATCCCTGGCATCAACAAGCAAGAGAAGGAAAAAGGAACTAGGAAAAGCACTAGCTATCTAATATAGAAAACCACTTAATAACCTCCAGTGAAAGTGATTCTGAGCTAATAGTTTAAAAATAAAAAAATAAAAAAAAATAAAAAAAAACCCTTAAGTCTTAGTTTGCTATCCTTGTCCCAGAAGTTAAAGGCACCATCAGATCCCGCAGTTGCAAATGTATGATGTATCTGAGACAAGAAATATCAGGTCTGGGGAGAGCATAAGGCCAAACAAAAAAATGGATGGCACTCAATAGGATAGAGGTGCAGATCATAAGGCATCTGGTTCTGGTTAGTTTAAGATGGTACAACCTGATCAACAAGCTTCAACATGCAGAAAATTATTTCCTGATGGACCATATGGATTGAAAATTCAGTAAAGATAAAACAAATGGAAAATTTTGATAACCTTTGCTGGTTGTCAGACAGACTAAGAAGCATGACACAAAGTAGAGTCAGTTCAAAGAGCCCAAATCAGGCTGAGCTCAACTTGATCAACTGTTACAGCTTATATATGATCAGCAGGATCTTAACTTGGCCTTCTCTTTGAGCATAGAAGTTAACAGGCAAAGGGGGATAGATAACAAATCAGAATAGATCCAGCAAATTGATCTAAGGGAATAGCAAAGGCACGGATCAGATTTTCCTATGATTCTTTTTTTTTTTAACCTCATAATCACTTTTATGCATCCATCCCGCCACAAGAAACATGATCCTTAGATCTTCAAGCATGAAACCAGGAGTTGGAAGAAAGCTGAAAGTTTGGGACCTGGATGCTAATGAATTTAGTCAAATACCCAGGAAATGGAATTAAGAATTTGCAAATATATTACTCTGAAGGATGGTGAACAACTTTATCCATTGAACCAACCTACTAATAAAATGAGTATGGTATAGAACCAATAATTCTCCAGCTCAGGGAATCAAATGAGTAATCAACATCAGAAATTCGTGGTCAAACATGTCATGTAACATTAATAGACTAGATAGAAGAGGTTCTTATTTTGTATTTAACTGATTCAAATCTCAAATGTATAAAGACAGATTTTCAGGTTATGAACCATAATGCATAGGACTTTATGGACCCAATAAAAGATCTATTACTAATTTAAAATTATTTCATTTGAACCTCTGAAAATAGTTACATCTTCATCTCAATAGAAAATAGAAGAGAAGACAGTTAAATAAATGAGAGGAACAATTAAAATCAGATTAAAAGCTCTTACAGGGTGAAAGTTCAGTGAATTAACAGAGTCAATATCGTTGTTGTCTCTGTGGCACTTGAAGGTGTAAATTTTTATTTTGTTGTGCATCATCAAGATGATGAACACCAACCCTGCCTTCTATTGAGCCTACCTGGAGGAAACAATGCCACGTGTAACTATCATTGGAAACTTACAGAAGAAATAAGAACTAGATTTTAGTTCCTTAAAATAATAAGAAGTGAAAAGCACCCTCAGCATTTTCCCAGATATTAAGGTATGAAACAATTTTGTTTGCCAATCTACAAACATCATTTTAAGCTTACAAAAGGATTAAATTATACAAGGACAAAACTCATCAATAAATGTTAGGTAGTAAAGTACTCTAGAATAAAAAAGTGAAAACTTACCAAAAAACCTTGCTGATCAGGAAAGGCAGCTAAACACCTTGTCTGGTGCTTTAGAGGTGAAGTGATTCTCTTGAACTCTGTCTGCGGTGACAACTTAATAATATTAAACTTTCTCCTGACAGCATAAAACAAAAAATAGATAACAATTCGGGAATATCTGTCTCAGCATTGGTCTCCAAATGTCCAATAAATATTAGATTGCATGCCATTTACATGTGACTGAAAGCACTATTGTTTTAATAAGAAAACATTCGCGCTAGCATGATCTTACTTCAACATAACATAAATAACTTTTCATTGACTTCATTCAGTTGTGATAGAAAATAAAATACCTGAGGGTTCTGCAAATTATACACAACGAGATTTCTGTCAGCAGTTCCAACAACCATCAGAGGATGTCTCACGCTAAGGGCATAGCAGCGCTCTGGAAGTTGTTGAACATGAGCTGGATTTGGCTGTCTCAAATCCCAATACCTGAAAAAGAGGACTGATTAAAACCATTAATCCGACAAATGGAATATTTTCCAGTTCTAAAAGAAATAAAAACAAAAAGAGGACTAATCTAGTTCAAAAAAACATCAGAAGGAGTATGTCATAGAAGAAATTTATGAGCCTAGTCCTTGACAAGAATAATATCGGATAACTAAGTTTGCTGGAGCAAAAAATTTACACATCAGTTGAGTCTAGCTTAAGGGATCATACAAAAATGAAGTGCGACTTTTAGATGTCAAAAACCACAGTAAACCCATAAATCCATTAACATATCGCCAACCAACATATTCTAAAAGCTCAGAGATGACAATCGTAAGCAGGAACACCACTTAACTGGCATTGCACACTTGAAGGAGTATGAATGATGCTCACCCAAGAACAGCATGTGATTCTTAGAAATCATCTAGGTATCTTATTCCATTGACAAGCAAGACACATCATTACAGTTATGCAGAATAAACAAACAATAAGTCATTGATAAAAATATCAAAATCCAAAGAGCCCAGATAGCAAATCTAGATTCCAGAAATTTATGTTCAACATGTGCGAACAATAATGTTTCACTTTCACTAGCATATCCTATAGTAAGACATAAGAGAAACATACACCATCTTTGACTCCCATCTAGGCTATAAAAAAGCGTTTAGACTAATAATCACCTCAAAGTCTTATCCAAGCTTCCTGTTACCAAAAGGTTTATACATCTTCAGGAACCCAAGCAATCTCCTTGATGGGGGCATCATGCATGGCCACTTGCACTGGCTGGCCACCAGATAACAAAGGCCACATCTTAGCTTGCTTGTCACAACCTCCAGAAAAGATGGCTGTTCCATCATCCTTCCATGCGGAGCATAGAACCTACCAAACATGTTGAAACTGAACAGTCAAGACACAACCACAACTTATACATTATCACTAGAGAACCATTCACCAAAGAAATATATTAGGTTAACGGTTGGTCATGCACCATCTCTGCCTTAGGCACAGTACTAATGTTAGTTCCAGAGCGCGTCACCTCCCAGCATCTCACCTACAAGATGAAGCAACCATGTTCACATTTTTTCCGCTCCAACTCAAAATTAAGAAAACTCTCCACACTGGTCACCCCATCACGCATGGAGACCAATAGGATTCATCTAGAAATTCGGGCTTCTAAGATCCATAAAACACAATCCAAAAGGTGACACAGGACACCCCATGAATTCAGTATCGTCTAACCAAGAAATTCAAATGCTTAACAACCTAATAGGACTACAATTGAAAAGAAAAAAAATAGTACATTAAAAAGTCAAAAACTTAATTAAAAATATGAAAAAAATATTATTAAAATTGAAGGGAAAAAAAAAAAACAGCTCGCCTGGTTATCCCAAGAAGTGGCACATTTAGAGCCTTGGGACTGAACAAAGGCTGGATACAGAATCACTAGGCGGTTGTACCACCTTCAATTCACACCAAATCAAAACCCAACAATAATTTTCTCATTAATCCATTCAATAAATAAAATTAATAATTATAAAACCAAATAAAAACTAATATTTGAAATTAAAAAAAAAAATTACCTCTGCGGAGCGATTGGGATTGTAATTGGAAGTAGCAGCAGTACCAAATGTAGACATTGAAGCAGCTGCAATTATAACAAACAATAAAAAAAAAAATCTGAAAAAAAAAAAAAATCTTAGATTTCGAATTTATTACAGTCAAAATAAAATCTTGAATTCCTCAGAAAGAAATATTGGAAGATAAAAGACGTACCGAAATTAGTAGACTGATAAAAACCCTAGAAAGAATTGGGGGAAAATTCTGATTGTGAATTGGAGGAAGAGGGAAACGGAGCGGGTATGCGTTCATGGGTCGATTTTTCGGGTTGGTTTGAGTTAGACTTAACCGGGTCAAGAAAAAGGTTCGTTTTTCGTTCCCAATTTACGTAAAGCCTTATGGACTTTGTATAGTTTAATAATTGGGCTTTATTGGCAGGCCCAAGAGATTGGACTGAGCTCAACAATATTACGTTTTGCGGTAATTAACCGAAAGATTATTAACTTGGAAGTCAACATTTCTTTATTCTACTAAAGGCATACATGCAATTAATTACCTATACAGCTAAAAGAATATATATGTCTACGTAAGTAGGATTATGTACATTGTTTGAACAAATCTAAATTTACATTGTTTGAACAAATTTAAGTCAAAAAGTTGATATTTTATGCTATTTTCAAAAAGGGCTTTGGCTATATTTCTTATTTCTTGACTGGCCAATTCTTCCATTTTTACTTGGCCCGATCAACTTTCCTCTTCAACTGATTGAATACCTAATAGAGAAATTTCTCATCATGGTTCCAAACTTCAAATGTATGTATGGTAAAAATTTTGACTGATTGGATTGAATAAATATTCTTGTCTAATATCCCATATCAATATGGCACAAGGAGATTCAGCAACAAATAATTGAATAATGCTCGGTTAATTTGGTCTGGAGCTTCTTGGACTTATTTAAGCTCTTGACTCTAAATCGATGCACATTTGAATTTTAAGTTCAGTGCACGAATATTAGACGATTAAAATTTTAAAATGTGACAATATGATCGATTAGATGATTGTAAGTGTCAGGAATTCTGTATGAGATGTAATTAAATTTGTAGAAAGAGTTAAATACTATAATCATGAATAATTAACACATGTATAATACCAGAAATTGATTTTAAATTTAACACTTAGAATATGATTTTTCTTTTAAATGATTCCCAAGAGCAGGTGTATAGTTTCAAAACTTGGTATTTAGTACATGGTTTTATTTAAGTGAAGACTAGACCCTGGATTTAGCCTTTTGAGAATGAAGACTAGTGTTTATTTTCCAGCTCTTGCATGTGCCAAAGAAAAGTCAAATATTTTTTGTCACCATTTGCAAGGTTTTGGGTGGGATGTATCAGTTTTTCTACCTAATTAATCTATTTCCAAAGGTCAAGTCCACTTTTAGTTTATTTCTTGCTAAATCACTGGTTAGTTTGGTAGACATTTCATTTTCTTGTGCCTTTTCTACGTTTTTTCTGAAAGCTCCTCGATACATCCACATGGCTGTAATGCTTGGCACTATTTGAAGAACTTCTTATTATTTCAGATTTTAGTTTGGTTTAGTCAACATTTATAGTACTATTTGGCATCTTTGGAGAAAAGGGTTATCAAATTTATATGTAATTTCTTGGCAATAAATGCTTGGCTTTTTCCCAGTTGCGTGGACAAAACAAATGCAACACATAACTTTAAAAGTATTAACAACTTTGCTTAAGTTGTTGTTGTCCATATTTAATCACGTTAGTTGACTACTTGGCCAATTTGTAATATATAAGAGAATCTTGTTCATGTTTATCCGCATTTTAATGGGAGGTTTCCAACTCCAGTCCTTAAAGTGGAAATTTTGTGGAACATTAATATCCGCCAACAAGAAATATGGAAGAATTTGAGAAATCATTAGAAAACAACGTTTTTTTTTTTTTATGTCTTCCTCCATTGAATTTCTTGGTTGGACAAGTTTGAATTTCAGTTACATTTGCCCTACACCGTTTTTAATATGATGATATGCATTTTTTATAACGAGTAAATATTAAATAAGATATGTATATCACTTATTAAATAGTGTAATATGAGTATAGCATAAAAAATAAAATAAAAAATCTAAAGTTGGGTTGGACCGCCAACATTGTTCAAGTTTTTTATCTTTAGTTTATAAGTAATGCTTAACCTTACAAAGCAAAACAAGCTTCCTCGACATTTCACCGAAGAATTGCGAAATGTGTCTGGTAGCATTGGATCAAAATGGAGGTTAATTGTATAAACTTTGGACTAATAGGAAAGAATAAACCTTCATTAATCCTGGTGGCAGTACACCAAATACATATGTCATAGTTATACACGGTCAAAGCAACACATATTTAATTATGTATAGTAATGGCTAATTAACTCGTTTGCTTGTATAATTAAGTTTACACTACTAAGAAAATGGACCCATAACCATGCTTTTAGCTACCAATACATTGCTTGCACTATATATATACAAGTGAACTTCAAATTGTCCTTATGGCATGATCAGGAAAGTTGTAATGATATTTCCATACCCTTCTTTTATTTACAAATTTATTCAACACAACAAACTTAATTAATTACTAACCTATGTACCATAACCTCTAATATGTTTCTTGAGTTGATCAAATTTTAGTAAAGTAAATAAGAAACATATATATCTTTTCAAAAAGAAGGGCACGGTGGTGGGGTCTAGCGAAAATTGTAAAACGAATCCGGTCTTTGACGCGCATTATATTTTAAATTCGATCTGTCTTTCAAAAAAGACAAAGGGTGTATAAATTGCATCTTTTTTGCAATCGTGCAGGTGGAAAGGATTTGTGAAAAGAACTTAATTAGATGGGTACATTTTGAAACAAATTTTCCTGTGGGAAAGTTCCATGATAAGCATCAATTTCAACCTAGAATTGGAAGAATTAAGACCAGGAATCGGTAAGGAATATTGCTAGTGTGAACCATGTATTACAATTACTCGATTTCAAACGTAGGGAGGGGCCTACACTGAAGAAATTGGTGGTGTACTTGTGTCTGCTTTGATCCTCTGACATACTTAGAATAAGGATACAATAAATTTTTGGGAGTTGGAAGAGTCACAAATTCAATTCAAATCCATCTTCATCCATGCTAGCTATAAATAACCTCAACTTGTAAACTTCAACATGCTTAATTATCATAAAAATTAGTCACCTCACATCAACACTTATTTCCAAGGAGAAATTAAACCATTATTCATCAATCAGAAACTAACTAATTAAAATCATGTATAACATCGTTTCAGCTAGCAGTTCTACCATGCACTGGACAGCTTTGGTGGAACCTAGGTCTAGGTAATGCTATATATCATTATTAATTTGTTCCATGCATCAGCATATAATTATGGGCATAATTTCATCATATTTATGATAATAATTATCATCTTTTAATTTTCATTATTGTATTGTTATGCAGGTTGAAAGTACGCATTGAAGCATCTTCAGCTGGTATATATGCAATCAAAAATTTAAGTAAATATATATCGATTTCATTTTATATATCATCTACTATTACCTAAATTTAATTTGCAAACTATATATGGACGCATGCAGTGGCTGATTATTGCACAAGGGTAGCCCGTAATATCAACATGGAGAAGTTGCAATACAACTATCTGTTTCCTGAGGTAATAATTAAGTTATCACCACTCTTAATGTATCCTTACCAAACTTCTGTATGAAAAATTATATAGTGTTGTAATAGAAGTATCTCGTTTTTTTTTTTTTTCAAAGATTTGTACAGTATAATATTATTTGTTTTAAAAACTAGTATTATATAAGTTTTTAAAACTTACAAGATAATTTTCTCAACGGAATTGTAGAATTCCTCATCTTTATTTAACTGTTATTATTTTTCATTGCTTTTAATACTTGGGTTCCATTCATATATATGTCTTAAAAGCTTATTACTTGCTCTTTTACAGATCTCAACCAAAGAAATTGAGCATACGAGGAAGTACCCTAATGCAAAAGTAATAAGCCTGGGGATCGGTGACACCACGATGCCAATACCAGAAAACGTAGCATTAAGCATGGCTAATGTAAGTTTATCTGTTCATAATCATCATTTGATGAATCAATAGCAAATTAATAATCAAGAACTTGCGGAGAGAAATCCTCTAATGTAATCTGAACGAAGTTTGGATACTAGACAAAAATTTCCCTTCGATGATCATAATTCTTCGAACATAAATAGTACTGCTACGTAATAACTTGTGAATTTTATTTTGCTTCTGAATGTTGAAAAAGATAGAATTCATCAAATAATCTCAAAAAATATGGAGCTAATTGAACATCGTGAATATTATTCAAGAATATTCCTTGCCGTTAATATATAGTCTGTTTTTAATATTTACAGTGTATCTACATTTACTCTTTAATGATTCGAACTTATAATCTAATTCATAAAGAAAGTGTAATCTTATCATTTAAAAATATAATTAATTGTCACGTTAATATATATAGTTTTCATGCTACATTCCGCTAGTCTAAGTTGACAGGTGACATGACCAATATTTTGATTCGTAGTCAAATTTTGGAAGAGGGAAATAGGTAAGGAAGAGTAACTTGATTGTCAAGTAATTCAATCTCAGTAACACAAACCTTAATAAAAAAAAAAAGAGTAAAATAATTCTACGATTTCTTTTTTTTTTTTTCAAACATAACTTTTAATTTGTCTAGTGATAAATCAAACTTGATAAGTAGTTTGATGATTAACGAAATACATTAATGTTGGATTCAAAGCGGCTCAATGATTCTGGTCAGTCAATTGATCAACTTTCTTGAATGCCCAAAAAAAAAAAAAGAAGAAGAAGAAGAAGGAGGAGGAGGAGGAATTCTTGCATGCAATTTTTAAGACGGGGAGAATTTGGTTTAACATTAATATATTCCAAGATTAGTACAACGAATGGTCCAATTTTAGGTATGCAATTTTCTTCTTTGTTGTCTTTTTATGAAAATCTGATTAAACTAATTAATTTGTCCATCTTGCAAGGACTATGTAACTTGAGAATTCAGGGCCTCACTAACTGTTACCCTCAATTGATCTTTTTTTCCACAGCAAGTATATAAGCCTCAAAGGTTAATTTATTATCTAAAATTCTTTTAAAAAAAAAAAAAAACTATAGCCACCACTTACCAAGATTTATAAAGCATGAAAATTTGGATTTTATCTGGTGTACGATCATGTGATTATGCTTATATAGTTTTTATTGTTCAACATGATGAGAGAGTGGAATTTTCATGGTTTTTCCCCTTATCCTTGCCGTTTAATTAAACTCCTCATTATATGAGACAGTAACATTACTAGAAACAAAAAAATTAATTAATTAAAGCAAAGCTTTCTGTTTTTTGGAAATTGATGGATCATGTAAAAGACAATTCTTTCCATTTCATCTTCTTTTTTCTTTTTAAAATTTCTTTGACTAAGTTCCATTTAAAAAATGTTAATATCCTAGATTTACTTCATTATTTTTTGAGTTGAACTTTCTTTTACCAAGAAAGTGAACATTCGTGACATTGACATCACGAACTCCAGTTGAAATTTCTGTGAAATATGTCTCAAATGAATTAAACACATTTTAATTTTCTTATGCACCTCCACAAGGGCCTTATGCATTATTAATTTTCTTCATTTGGTAAAGTATAATTTTTTTCATTGCATCTATACAAAGTATTGTATCTAGATTACAAACTGACAAAATCACTGATGCGTCAATAGATACAAAAAAAAAGGAAGAACAAATCCAACCGAATATATAAAATCAAGAATTAATGATTCACTGTAATTTTATCACTTAACGTGATTTTGACAAATAATTCTGAATTTGTGTGTTTGTAAATTATTTTTCAAAATTTTTTGGCCTAGTACTGTATGATTAGATAAATATTAATTTGCTTACTCATTAAGATCCCTGGAAATGCAGTATGCTATTGGTCTATCAACACCTGAAGGTTATAAAGGGTACGGATTCGAACAGGGGAACAAGGTGAGAATCTACGTATGCATGCATGCCTTAGATCATAGGTATTTTATTCTATGTTTGTAATATTAAATTATGAAATTATTTTAAATAACGAAAATTTTCAAATGGCACAGGAATTAAGGAAAGCAATTGCAAAAACCTTTTACAAGGATTTAGAGATAAAAGACACAGAAGTATTCATATCGGACGGCTCACAGAGTGAAATCAAATCATTCACGTCTTCAGGTCACGAACCAAATTACTGGTGTAACAAATATTTTCATTAATTTTGAAATATGCATAATATTTTTTGTATATATTTTTGTTACAACCTATCTATGATATTTAATAATATTGATTTAATTTCTTTGAGCGTTTTATGAACTTTTCTTTTTCTTGAAAATAATTACAGCTGCTTCTGGGGTCCAACGTAACAATTGCAGTTCAGGACCCATCATTTCCGGTAATAGTAATATTGTATAGTTGCAATTTTGTATGTATGTGTGTATTTTTATTTTTATTTTAAAGGAAAGATTTCCTTGTCAAATATTGTGTTTGAAGCTGCGCAATTGCTAGACACAAAACTTGTGGATCTCATATATGTAGAGAGTGCATGCAAGAATTTATGACGAAGTTGTTGTGCTAGTATCGTTTATGAACTCTTGCATTACTAACAAGAAGCACTGCTAATTGCAGGCTTACTTCGATTCTGGGGTGATAATGGGGCAGACTGGTAAGGATTTGATCAAGAATCTGGAGGATATGGGAAAATTGAGTACATGAGATGTGGGCCGCAAAATAATTTCTTTCCGGATCTGTATAAGACTGCAAGAACAGATGTCATCTTTTTTTGTTCTCCAAATAATCCAACTGGTCATGCTGCATCAAGGGAGCAACTGGAACAGCTTGTGGAATTTGCTCAAGAAAATGGATCAATTATTGTATTTGATTCTGCTTATGCAGCTTATATCTCTGATGAAAGTCCAAGATCAATCTACGAAATTCCCGGCGCACGAAAGGTATATTAAACCTCGAGTTAATTACTCAATGATAGTGTCTTGTTCTTAGCATTAAGATCCATAGATGGAGCCGTTTGTTACTTTACATTTTAGCCTTACAAAATAATTCAGTTTTTGATTCCGCATTCAAATCTAAGAGGTTTCAATATCAAATCTCTGAAGGTTGCCATTGAAGTTTCATCCTTCTCCAAGATGGCTGGTTTTACAGGAGTTCGTCTTGCAGTTGGACAGTGGTGCCTGATGAACTACTGTACTCTAATGGTTTTCCTGTTCTACGTGACTTCAATCGTATCATATGCACTTGCTTCAATGGAGCTTCAAATGTAGCTCAGGCAGGTGGACTGGCCTGTCTATCACCTGAGGGATTCAAAGTGAGTTTCCGATTGTCGCCTAGAACCAATGTTGATCTATTACCCCTAAAGATAGTGTTTCACTTTGTGATTTACACATTTTTTCCAGGCCCTACATTCTGTGGTTGATTACTACAAGGAGAATGCAAAGATACTGGTGGACTCTTTCACTTCTCTGGGATTACGCATTTATGGCGGTCTAAACGCCCCTTATGTCTGGGTGCATTTCCCCGGCTCAAAATCTTGGGATGTTTTTAGTGAAATACTAGAGAAAACACATATAATCACAGTTCCGGGGAGTGGCTTTGGTCCAGGTGGTGAAGAATTCATAAGGGTAACTGCCTTTGGACACAGGGATAATATCTTGGAAGCCTGGTCTCATCTAGGGTGACAAGACTGCTCTCTTGAACAATGGTAACAACTGCTCAGATTTATTAAGCTCCTCTACATGTCAAGTATTGTTTTACAGTTATCTAGCCCTACCTAAGTTCAAAAATGTTTCCTTTCCTTAAATTAATTTTCTGTGCAAAGTTCTAAATGCTTTTGTTCTTGTTTATTTTTCTTTTTCTTTCTTCTTTGTAGAGTACCTGTATGCAGCAACAGAAATTATAGCTCATGAATGGCATGTCATAAATAATT
The DNA here is from genome assembly GCA_025175665.1 of Cinchona pubescens. NCBI lineage: Eukaryota > Viridiplantae > Streptophyta > Magnoliopsida > Gentianales > Rubiaceae > Cinchona > Cinchona pubescens. The sequence goes on from JANKKI010000353.1 coordinate 971,495, forward strand.
CACAGAGTCAAATTTTTTATCAAAAATAAACTATTCTAGTACTTCAAGCGTTTCCAATATTTTGCTGTATTATGATGTCAATTCAGTGTGTACTACTGCAGCAAGACTTTGATTTTGTGTTTCAGGACTAAGATTAACTGCATTTTCTGTGCTTATCTTATTTACTAGTCTTCTCTCCTCCGATTTGCTTGCTGCAACTGCAGCAAAAGCAAAGATTTCTAAATAATAAGAAGAATTTCTGCTTCAAGATTCCCAAATTATAATTTCGTAACCATATAGATGATCAACATATACAAATGAACTTGTATAGTTACAATGTTTCCATTAATCAACTATTAGCAACCCCTTGATCTCCTCATCTAAGAATTTTGTGGGCATGGGAGTTACTAATCATATCCATAAAAGTAAATCTTAGCAGCAACAATTCCTAATCAATATCCCACATTCCAGCAGCAACTGTTGCTGCTAGAACATCTTTCTTCTCATATGCCCGCTTCTAAAATGTTCCAAATTTGTGCTAAATTCTTATGAACTACACTTAAATTCATTAATCTGTAAAACAAAATAACAAGTAAATTAAACAATGAAACCGATCACAATCCAGGGAAACAGATTTTCTTTCCACAGCATGAAAAGTCATATGTAAAAGTATGGCATCATAAGCGGGAAAATAAACAAGGAATGAACATCAGGAATGTCAACAGTTGGGCATTGAAGATCTTTCAAGCAGCAGTAACAAGATATGCTTTTGATATATATTTGAGATGTAGGATAAAAACCACATAATAAAGATCATGGGAACAGTCACAGCAAATTGCCAATGAATATTAATGCATTAAAGAGATAATATTTGCTAGGTTTGCATGGTTTCCTTTTTGAAGGGTCTAACCCCTAATCTACAGTGAAGATAAGTTACTCACATGATGGATCGTTTGATCATTTTTAAATTACACTGACAACTTGTGCCATAGATATCATCTTGCCCCAACCATATATATACCACATTTTCCAAATCAAAGTTGCTAGATATATAAGATATAATAACAGCTTCTTCAGTGTCCCTGATATTTTAGTTTGACATAGAAAAGTGCATCAAAATCATTTGATCAACATATAAATTCACAATAGAAGGCAACAGTAAAAGCAAGAAAAACCATGACCTTAATCTCATTAAATATCAAGGATCTGACAGCTGACCAGCTCAGCAGATCCAGCACTTCTATTTCCAATAACATTCCAAAGATTAGCTTCTGATCCTGCCAGTGATCGAGAGGGCTCCCTGGAGGATTCATCTAAACTAACACAAGAGGCTGACTGGGAAGCTAATTGATTTCGCCAATCAGCCTGCAAGACCAGGATATTTTGATTTGCATCTTTAGTGATTACATGCAGTTTCCCAAGGAAACCAGCAAGTAGATAAGGAGACTCAGAATCAGTTAGGTCACGAATGGGTACATCTCCTTCAACCACTTTCCAAGTGTCATCTCGGTGATCATAAAATTTGATCCTCGCACTATCTAGAGAACTAGAAGGATCCAGTGCATACAAGTCTCCATCAACAATAACACTCAATTTGGTTCCTGCCTGCCTTGCAGGCCAACCCTCTCCCATGCCCATTGGCATTTCAACCCACGAATTTGTTTCGGGATCGAATACCTCACCTCCCACATCAACAAAAAAAGGCCAGCAATACAAACTTTGAGGAACATATAGTTTCCCCCTATAGGAAGTCATCCCAGTTGCAATAGTGCTTGAGCAAATCGGCTAGAAAAGCAGTTGGCAGCACCTGAGCTTTAGAAAATGGCATGCTGGGGACCTCAGACCATAAACCAGTACAAGGGTCAAAAACTTCAGCAGATTGAAGAGGACTCAACCCACCACGACCTCGACTTACACCTCCAACAACATAAAGCTTATTGTTTAGAACACCAGTCTTGCAATAAGCTCTACCAGTAGACATGGGACTCACTTCACTCCACGTGTTCAGAACTGGATCATACCGCCATACACTACTCACGGATACAGCTCTGCGAAATCCTCCCAGGACATACAGGCTGCCATCAACAGCTCCAATAGCACACCCACAGAATGGAATTTGATCCCAAGCATCCTTTCTCCCAAGCCAACCTCTTATGGCCTCGGCAATTCTAATGCCTGAACCTACTATGTTCCACACCTTAAGTCCAGGGAAACCCCTTTTTGATCCATCATCAATCCCAACGTTTGGCATTGGTGGTAACCTTTGCCATTTCCCTGGACACCGGGTCCAAAGCGTTCCACACAAGCTTATCATCATCAACCTTAGTCAGAATATAAAGGTACTCCTCTGTTGTCCCAAGTTCTTTTCTTAACCTATAAAGTTCTGTACTCAAAATAGCAGCTTTCCAGCTACGGGATACTAACTTTGCATTCAAGTAGTAAATTCTGGGGAGATGAGCAAGTATCTGAAGTGATAATTCATCAGGAAGGCTGGGAATTAATCTTGAATCATCCTCCCAAAAGCTCGATGATGTCCTCTGCCTCTTGCACGATTCAATCTGTGAAATATCACAGAGTCGACTCGAGCTAGCCTTGCTATTATTAATACTCAATATGCCCCCCATTTAAAAAACTTCTTCTATAATCTGTCTAACTAAACTACACCCTGCCAAACCTTTAATTCATGTGCTCCAAACATGCAGCTGCTTCTCTACAAATTTAACATCAATACGCTGCAATCAGACCAGAGTAAAGACAGACACCATAACCAAAAAGCGTCACACAATTTCACATCACACGAATATCCATTGACAAGACATAATAAACTAAAAAGAATTCTAAGTCTAGTCTCTGTCTCACCATACAAAAGGAAAGAGTTGTAAACACCTGAGAACTTGTCAACTAACGGATACACATAGCAAGAAACATAGAATCAACAGGAAACAAGAAACGTTTCTTGTTAATCTGGAAATAATAAGCACGTATTGTGGAAGAAAATCAACAGTTTTGGTTTAAGTTGCCTACGAACTTACCCCCAGGAGGATGATCAAACACCTAACATATAAAAATTTGAACAATAATAACAACAAAAATATGGTGACCGAGGAATCAGTCAACCAGACAGATCAACATATCAAAACCAGGCAAAATATGTCTCCTATTTCAGAGTAAATTTATGGCTAAAGTTTTGCAGATTAAACAGTAAATCAAAATACAATCAATCAGAGTACCAGACAAGAACAATTCAGCTGAAAGATGAAAAACCCACAAAAATAAATAAGGTCATAATGAACCAGGAAAAGATCAGTTTTTTTGCTAATAAAACAAGTCAATCACATGAAATTCAACCTGATACTTTCATAGGTCAATTTTCTCTTGAACAAAAATTAATTCTTTGAGGAAACAAATAAGAACCCAGATAATAAATCAGAAAATTCAAGCATTTTCAACTGACCCCATTAAACTTAACCTCCAAAAATTCCAAAAAAAAAACTTTTACCTGCCTGAAGATGGTGGAATAAAAGGGTAGAAGTAATATGAAGAAAAAGGAAGGGAGATAAATGGAGAAAATTGTTTGGGGTTTTTTTTTTTTTGGTGTGGGATATTATTCTTATTATTAACAGGAAAATTAATTTAAAGACGCTTCCTCTTCACAGCCTTTGATGACTTTGGCATTGGAATTAGTAATTAGTACCTCGTTTTTATCAGATTATTCTGGTTGCTGTCGTTTGCACTTTTAGGCATTTGGCAACGTCACTCACACACGTCTAAATTAACGTAATCTAATGACTTAAATTCAAATTTAATAATGTCCCCAACACACGTGAAGAGGTGGTATTTTTTGACACGACTAAAATTAAATTGATACAATATTGTTCAAAATTAATTGAATCGTTATCACGTAAATTTAATGGATCGTATTATATAAATTTTTTAATTAATATGTTATTAGGTTAAGTTACTATACGATACTTATTTAACTTGTTTTATAATTCTCATGAATTTATTGGGTTTTGTGGGTTTTAAAAAGATTAAACATGTTGGCAGGTTTATTATGGGTATTGGGTTGTGGTTTGTCATAGGTTTATCGCGTTAGTTTTATATTTATTGTGTAATTCGAGTTAGTCGTACCATAGTTATTACACGAATGTAAAAGTTTAACGAGTCAATGGTGTCGTGCTGTGTTAATCTATTAACAAATAAGTCATGACACGATTATGTTTGAGTTTAGGTGTTTTAACAGGAGAGTTAATAAGATAATACAACCCATTACCATCCATTAGTTTGAATTAATTTGACACTAAGACTCTGTTTATTGGGATGATCTCGAATAAGTTCTAATTAAATCAAGTTTGAATCGAAATTGAATAATTTAAATTTTATATATAATTTTTTTAAATTTTATACATCAATCGAGTTCAAATAGAAAATAAAATTATGATAAACACTATATCTAATTATGTGTTTAACTTAATTAATTAATTAGCCAATCAAATACAAATGAATTTTTTATCGAACTAAATCTGAGTATGAAATGTGAACCCCAACTTTCAACCCTACACACAATGCACTACCTTGTTTAGCGCAATATTTTGAGGACTTTGGCATTTTATACCTAATTCAGCTGTGAGCTATATGTTTTTCAATTTTGTTAAACGTAAATTTTAACTGTTCTTAAAAATAAAAATAAATAAAAATAAAATGTAATAGCGAATGTTGTGCCAAATGGACTTACCCTTCTTCTACATGACAAAATCTAGGAGTAGGTATTGGAGTATTTATTTTTTAATTTTTTTTTAAATAAATCGAGTTCAAGTATAATAGGTATCATGAATTTTTTATTTCACATTCATTTATGTCACGTTCAATAATTAAAATATACTTCTTCATGATAATGTATATTAATTTAGATCAAGTGGTCTATGGTATTTATTATGAATTCGATCTATGTAAGAATTTTTTCTTTATTTTTGGTAGGGGTATAAATAAAATAAACATAAACAAGTGGAATATTCTAATGTTCAAACTTGTTTGATTATTTTAAGGAGTTTACAATTTTGTTCAAGTTTGGTTTGTTATCTTTTGAATTGAACTCAAACAAATATTTATCAAGTCGAACTTGAATCAAACTCGAATAAGTTAAAGTTTTTAATATATAAATTAAAATTTTTAATTCACTGAGTCTAGTTTAAGTCAAAAATTAAAAATTAACGAACATTAAATTTCTTTCAAATTTAGCGCAAACCAAACTTGAACGATCAAATACCGAACCGATTTCGATTCAAACATCGAATAGTGTGAATCCATTTCCAACCTTAATCTTTGTTGAATGATTTAATAATAACGTAGTATTTCTAGAACAGATCAACAGAAGCAGCCATAAATAATAAGTAGTAAAGGAAGACTTTGGAACTGCAATAATAAAATTTGGGATTACTTTGATTGGACGGCAATGTTAAAAATAAAAATGATACACCTGTGATTAATTTGTGAGGTATTAACAACAAATTATATGAGTGACGTGATGATTATGATGATGATTAATGCGAAATTTCCAATAAATTACTAGTTAGTAAATGAATGGAAACAAATTTCTTTGCCTACTAGCTAGCTCAAATAGATTGAGTCATGGGATGTACCAGAAAAGGTCGACAATTTTAAAAAAAAAATCACTTAAACTAATTTGAATAGACACCAAAATAAATAATTAATTAAAGTGACTTAATGTGGTTTAGAATTTTATCATATTTCTTTAATTTTGATTATTAATTTGTAAAGGGTATAGCAATCAACACTATGTGGTTTGGGTATCCATAGAATCACCTAAGACACTAATTTCTGCACTAAAAAGTGGAAAAATGACTAAATACATCCCTCACATTTCAAAAAAAAATCTTTTTTTTCATCCCTCTCATTTTAAATGATGCAAATTCATCCTTCATATTTTTAAAATGTACTAATTTCATTTCTCACATATCCAAAATATTCTTTGTTCGTTCCTCACATTTTAAACAATGCACATTCATCCCTTACATTTTTCAAAATTCACTAATCTCTTCCAATACCAAATCCCGATCAAACATATGACTAATTGACAAATCATCGAAATGTTGGTTTTTATTTATTATTATTATTATTATTATTAATCTAAGAATGGGTTGAAATAGCTTACTCCCACTCTAACAAACATCCTTGTGCTATTTAATTGCAACTACAACTAAAGATTAAAAAATTTGGCTTTTTTTTTTGTTAATTTATTTACTTATTTAGGTCTTTTAAGTGTTTATACATTCCAAGATAAATCTATAATTTGGATTTCATAAGAATTTACATATGTCAAAGGGGATTTAATCATTTTTTCTGACAAATCTAAGATATTTTAAAACTTGTTTCCTGTAACAATAATTTATGTCGAAAAAGGTATCAAAATTTAATTTTATTTTGTGACAAAATTAATATTTTATGAAAATATGAGGGACGAATTTTGCATTAAATATGATGGATGAAATTGATACGTTTTAAAAATATGAGGGAAGAATTTATATCGTTTTAAATGTCATAGATGAAAAAAATATTTTTACAAATGTGAGGGATGTTTTGGTCATTTTCCCTTAAAAAGTTCATTTGCATATAGATTTGGGTAAAAAAAAAAATACTTTTAATCCCTAAAGTTTGGCCCGTTAACAATATTAGTCCCAAAAGTTTCACAAAAAAATGAATCATGTCACTCGTTTTTCAAGTTTTTGCTCAATTAGGATAATTGACATAAAAATAGCAAATTTTTTTGTTTATATGCCTCAACCCCAACAAAACTTTCATTTCTTAACTGATGAATTCTAAAAAATTACCCTTTTATCTTTTACTTTCTCTTGCCTAAATTAACAAAAATAACTCTTTCTCATAATTTTTTTTAAAAAATTATGTTACTTTCTATTAATTGTCTTAGTTCAATAGAAATCTAAAAAATGAGAAACGTAATTTATTTTTTTATGAAACATTGATAACTGTTAATGGGCTAAACTTTGAAATAGTTGTTTACCGGATTACTTTTCTTGCCAGCAAATAGGAGCTTCCAATTATATATATGCAACTTTGAAATGGTCTTTCAGCCTACTACCAGAAAAAAGTATATACAGGCTTCTGCGTTTCAAGGCCCACAACTCGAAAACAAGTATATAATCGATTATTTTGTTATGGTTTTCGGCCTACTACCCGAAAACAAAAGTTTATAATGGGTCAGGGCCCACAACCTCTCAACCTTTCTCGGCCTTCACATTTCACTTGGAAAGATAACTCACAGTTCACTCAAAATAAGTGTACAGTGCTTTAAATATTTGTACTGTATAATTTTTTTAAAATTATTTCAAATTAACAGAAATAATTCTCTCAATAAAAATGTAGAACTTTAATAAAATTATTAATTATCTGACTTTCGTGTTTATTTTGAGAAAGATAAATGAATAAACCAAGAGTTCTAACACTATCAGGAATTGTGAGGGGTAGACCAGGGAGGCATATAAATCTTGCACAAATATCTTGAACAAAATGCTTTCGAAATAAGGCAAATGTTTGTCATAGTATTTTGATACTAAAATAACCAAAATATGTTTTTTTTTTTTTCTTTTTTTTTTCTTTTTTCAAAAAAGAATAATAGTAATAAGGATAAAATTTGTTTGTATTTGTACTTTTGGTTATCTTTATTATTATTATTATTTCCAACAAAGAAAAAGAAACATGAAATTTCTAGAGAGTTAACTTCAAGGGTCCACGCGTCACTTAATATGTCAATGTTAATGTCATAATCGGAATATACATTTAGTTAATATATGAATTATTAAAAAATAAATTATTTATAAATTCATAAATTTAAAATCATTCTTGTGATCCACAATTATATTAGATAATTAATATCTGATTTTAAATATTGATTCGAATTTCATTCAATTTTTTTCGAATGTAATATTGCATTTATTTCCTTTTAAATGTTACTTTAATAAAAATAATTATTTTATTTTAAGTGTAGCCTTAAAAGTCCAATAAAATATTAATTATTTTTTACTAATTTACCATTTTAACTTATTACTAGTTAAAAAATAATTTAATCGTATAAAACCAATTTTAACTAAAATTTAAATTATTTAATAATAATTTAAAATTTTAAAAAATAATTTAATCGTATAAAACCAATTTTAACTAAAATTTAAATTATTTAATAATAATTTAAAATTTTATAATAAAAATAAAAATAATACTTAAAAAAATAAAAATAATAACACGATATTAATTTTATCACTCTATAGTACCGTAGACGCACTGGCATTAAGATGTGATAACGTATTAATTACGACCTTTTCCTCATCGGGCCGGCAACTTTTACAATTACTTTTTGGATAAAAAATGGCCGAAATAGTACTTCAATTTTTTTACTTTAATCAAAATAGTCCCTCAATCTTTTTTTAACTAGGATGATCCTTCAACTTTTATTTTTTAGTCAAGATACACCTTTTGTGGTGGAACCACCAGAAATACCACTTTCTTTTTTTTGATAAATTTCACATACAACCCTTATAGTTTAGTTATTTTTCACATTAACCTAATTTAAAATTTTACAAAACTTTATAGCTAACTTTTAAAAAAGAAAACCTAATGATTGACTAAGGGGATCTGCGCGGTAGGGCTAGTGGGTGGCGATTGGTGTCTAGTGGGTGCGGGGAGGCGCTTGGGTGGCTGAAAGGGTGGTTCTGAAATTGAAGTTTTTTTCCCTTTTCACCTCTTCAAATTAATTTCTTTCTTATTTTTTTCATTTTAAACTATATTGGGGTTATGTGAAAAATAAGTAAATCTCAGAGGGTGTATGTGAAATTTATCAAAAAAAAGAAAAAGATTTTTATGGTAGCTCCACCATATACTTAAAGGACTGTTTTGGCTAAAATATAAAAGTAAAAGTACTATTCTGGTTAAAGAAAAAGTTAAGGGATTATTTTGACTAAAGTAAAAAAATTAAAGGACTATTTTGGTAATTTTCTCTTATTTTTTTTCAAACTCTCGTGGACTAATGCTTTGTAGCCATTCGGTATTATTCTTCTGAAAAGTTTTTATATGGATATATAGATATGATTCATGAAAAATGAGATAAGCTTTAGTTTATATTCATTTATACCATTTTTAAAAAAAATTATTTTTAATAAATTAACATAATTTGATTGAATATAAATTAAAAGATTCATCGAACATATCTATATAAGAATTTTCCATTTATGGCCATCCGGCAAGTTAATTGTCAATTAGTAGTACAAACAGCTCCGGGTCCATCCACCGGCAAAGACAGAAATTATGAAAGAGACGGGGCCCTCATTGACGAGAAGTCTTCTTAAACTAAATTAATTGACAATCTTTTGCACATAGAAATAGAACACTGCTGTAAAGGCGTATGTGCAGCTAATAATATAACAATCATAGGTAAGAATAAAAGTTTTTAAGCGAATTATATGATGATATTATATTGTTTTATTTTAATATTTATATTATATAAATATTTAAAGATATAATTACAAATATTAAAAATACAATAGTAATATCTATCATAAAAGTTTCTTAAGTTTTATAATGTCTGTCGTTATATTTTGACAGATAATTAAAAAAAAAAAGAAAAAGTGAATGTTATATTTTAGTAATAAAAATACAGATAATATCAAAAAAAAAAAAAGTGTAAATAAGTTTTTACTTGATAGTTAGGATAGTTATTCACATAATTTAGCTTTTTTTTTTTTTAAAAAAAATAAAGGTAAAGACGAGAGGAACTCTTCCTTTATTAATAGTTAGATTAGATATTGTGGAAGTAATTTCAATTTTCAAATGCTTAAGAAAAAGGATAGGATGAATAAACATAGGGATATAGAGAATTATTAGAGATACAAGTTTCTATATGATTTTAGGTAAGCATTCCATTTCGAGATCGTAAAATTTTCTTAAAATAGTTACATTTTTCGATGATAAATTGAGGACATATAACCTGTATTATGGATAACTCAATTTTATCAAGAGACATCATTTAAGATGGCTTGGTCTGTGTTCGAAAAATGTTTGAGGTATATCCATGGAGATAAATTTGAAAATTAAAGCTATATTATGAAAAACTTCACCAAGAAAAATTTCCAACAATAATTGTTGAAGATTCAAAATATATTGCCATTTTTATTTTTAATTTTTTGAAATAAATCTAACCACTAGTTGTCATCCTGTTCAATGCTCGCAGCTATTTAATTTTTGCATTCTTTTCAATATAGATTAATTAATATATGGTTCAACATTATATATACATAGTAATAAAGTTGAAAAGAACAAAAAAAAGGAAAAAATATAAATTAATTAATACATACTTAGTCTAAACTTGGTACTAACTCAGAAAAGTGTACTTTGAACACAAAAAAGAAAAGAAAACTGAAATGATTACATAAATTAATTAGAAAATATAAAAAAGAAATAGTAAAAAAATATATATTTCCTTTAATTTTGACATTTTTGGTGTTATTAATACACAAAATAATCTAAGGTGAAAAATATACTAGTATTTACTTGTTTCGATAGTATATATCTATTTGGACAATTATTAATTAGGATATTATTCGATTTAAAATATTATTTGAAATGTCCTATATATCTGATATAAAAAAACATTTGAAAATACTTTCAAATTATAATTGCATTGTAAAATATTATTTGTAGAATAATAGAATAAAAATTCCCCTAAACTTTGAACTATAAATAAAGAACTTAACATTTTTTATATGTTTTTAAGTCCTGAAGAAAAGTCTTAACAATAAAGATATTTAAGTTGTTGCTCTTCTCTATTTGTCAATTTACAGGCTTTCACCATCTTTTATATTCCAAGTAGAACTCTCATCATGTATATGCAATAAACAAGGGAGCAGATGATAAGCAACCAAAATGAATTTTTCAACGCAGTATAAATTCATTGAATCTGGACGCAATATGGGATCTGCGACCTCTCCCGACTTGGAAAGTTTGCTCAAATATTTAATTCTTCATCTCTGAGCTGTTTCTTGTTCATCATCATCAGCAAATGGTAAGTTCATACATTTTTACAAAAAAAAATTTAGGAAGAAGGTAAATTAAATTGTACATATTTCACTTAAGTTACGGTGTTCCTTATAAATGGCCCGTCAAGTTTTGATAATCTGTTCGTCTTGCTTATCGTGTGTATAGTTTAAACATTTAGTCGAGTCGTATTAAGAATGGTACTTATCAATAATTTACTATTTTAACTTATTTTTTATAATTTTAAATAAATTTATTGTTCGATATCGATCTGATATTACTACAAGTTATGTGAAACAATCATCACCGGGACCGATAGACACATTCGTGTGAGCGAACCGCGGTGGCAAAAGTTCATACGTGGAATGATGATCATTAACTGGACCTTGTATTCTCGTCTGTTCTTGCTCTTCCTTATGGAGATGTCTAACGTAATAGTTGCTAATAAATCTTAGTACTTATAAAAGATTTTTCTTCTGTTTTTTGTCTTTTTTTTTTTTATAAATTTTGTTATAGTCAAAGAAATGATTGTTTTGGATGAAAACAAGGAGCCAATGTGAACGGTTTTCATGCAAAGTATATAAATTTGACCAGACAAGTTGGGGAAAAAAAAAAAAAGTGTGAGAGATTGAGACCAAAAAAAAAAAAAAGGAGTTTCACTTTATTCTCATAGGTTGGGGACATATCTTGAAGTCTTGAAGTTTAGGTAATTATAATTGGAGCATGGAAAATTTTGAAAAGTACTCATCTTTTGAAAAACTGAAAAGCATAAGATCCTTTTATTTTTGGGTTTTTCTTTTCAAGAAAAGTGGTTGGTTTTTTGAACTTTTTAGAAACTTTTAACTTCCCTTTTTGTTGACTTGACTTGTAAATTTCTTTAAACTTTTAGTTGAGGGATGAAGCCACATAAATCTTGAATATTTTTTTTCCATTAAAGTGCTGATGCAATGAAATCTTCTTTCTTTTATAACATGTTGTACTTCACCAGTTATGAATTTCAAGAAAGAAACAATTTATTACTTTTTGAGGGACTTGTATGTAATTAAATATTATTTTCTGGGAGTAAATTTAGCCCTTCGTGTAACCTAAAGTGTATTAGTACATGATAATTGATCAATCAAAGTCAGATATCATTGGATTAGATTATTGCCATTTTTTATAAGATCCTAAACTTGAAGTTTCAGACCCCACTATTGAGTTGAATAATTTTTCAAAATGAGCCTCTAACAGGTGGGCTGTGTTCTTATGGCTTGTTTTTCATAATTTCTCAAATAATATTTTACGATTATTATTCATATATATTTTTCAACTATCTTTTTATCTTATAGTATATATCACATTTCAAAAATTAGCAATAATATTTTTCTGAATAATAATCGTCTAAAGGACATTATATCTTTCTTTTATCAATACCATTCCTTTTGATGTATTCTTTTCTTTTTAAGATGTTAATCTCTCTCAACCTACACTTGCTGGTTCTTTTTTGGTAATTGAACTTACAGTTCAAGAAAAACTACTAGTACTTGTTTTTGGATTAATGAATATGCTTGCCTAGTGTTTCTTTAATTGTACAACTCATTAATGTTGTGGGACTGCTGTTCAGTGCATGCACCTCAATTTACACAAAGATTTGTCATTACAGGTGGATGTTTACAGCATAGTCACCTGATTCATTGGATAAGCTTCCGTGATACCAATTCACGTGTAACTATATACTTTACATTATATACATGTATTTTTTTTTATTACTTTTCAGTACATGTATCATCTACTAAAGAGTATCACGTATTCCGTAAGTATAATTCGCAGATGTGCAGTTGTGAAGAATGAATTGGTTTCAACTAGCAGAAGAAAATGGGAACATTTTATTCATTATGCATGTCTGTTGTAAGCTAGAAGTGATGCTAATGGTTGAAACAGAGAGTTAGGCCTCTCTCTGATGTCTTAACTGAGGTTGATTAATTTGCCTTGGGCTCTTTTAAGACAGTGAAACATTTGATCATCAGGATGTTTCTTTTCCACTTGCAATTCAACTCAAAGTTTATAAGCCTCAAGCATCAAGTTCAAAATTTTGTTTTCTTTCTGTTATTCTTTTTTCCATTTATGTCACTTACTCCCAGTTTGTGATCACACCTAGAGAGAAAAGGTCAATGCATTTCTTATAATTGTGCATGATTTGAAGGAATTTTGCTTCATTCTCTGCTGTACTAATTAAGCTATGGAAATGATGATCTTGATGGGGAGTTAGTGCAGAGTTGTATACATGGACAGAATGGATAAAGTAGATTGTTTAACTTCAATACCTGAAACCGAAATACAAATATCTAAGTCAACCCTTTAATCTCCAAGCTGTTCTTTGATGACCTAATTAATCTTTAATTATTGTTAATTGAAAATTCAAGTAGCATTTGATTACATACTGCCATGCATCAAAATCTACCCTCTTTTGCAATTTGAATGTGGTACAGGAAAAAATCTAGATACATTCCTGTCTATGCTACCAAGTTGCCCTGCATTTACACACAGTTGACTTTCAGGTGCTTGTAGCTTATTTAAGCAATAAATTCTACATCTCTCTTCATATACCATATCCATTTTTTAGTCTTTTCTAAACTGGGAGAACAATTTCTCCTTCTGCATTTAGTACCCTTTCCTTCAAAGGTATCTTGTTTTGGTATTGTACTTTGTAGATAATAATGTTTATTCCTTCACATTTTTCCAAGTAGGAATAGGATGAGAATTGATATCCTATTTGTCCATTTGTAGAAGTTCAGAAAGAAACAAGAAAAATGGCATAGTTCTTGACATCTAGTTACTAGAAATTAGTATATAATTGTTTGTATCTCTTACGAGTCCCTCGGATGATCTCATTCGATTCTTGTTTGCAGGCAATCAGTGTTGCAACCTAAATGAGCAACCGGATTACTAATAAGAATTCGCTGCCAGTAACAGACATGGACATGCATGGTGACCCTTACTCGTCGGATGAACGTCCAGAGAACTTGCCCTACGTCCACAAAGTTGGAGTGCCTCCGAAGCAGAATTGGTTTACCGAGTTTAAGACAACTCTCAAGGAAACTTTCATGCATGATGATCCCTTGCGCTCTTTCAAGGACCAACCAAAATCAAAGAAGTTTATCCTCGGATTACAAGCTGTTTTCCCCATTCTTGATTGGGGTAGAAGCTATAATCTTACCAAGTTCAAAGGTGATCTGATTGCTGGACTTACCATTGCAAGTCTTTGCATTCCTCAGGTAAAAAAGAGATTTATATAGAATCATACTTGGTGGAGAAGTATCTTTCATTCTTTCTCACTTTAGCAAAATCTCACAATTCTTAAAATTCTTGTACAGGATATTGCTTATTCAAAACTAGCAAATCTGTCACCTCAATATGGGCTTTGTAAGTTTCTTATTTTTATCCACAGCAATCTGCAAATGTGACTTTTGTAATCATCTGCAATCTGAGAAGGGATATATCAATACTATTGTTTGCTTTGTTCTACAGACAGTAGCTTTGTGCCACCCTTGGTGTATGCCTTCATGGGAAGCTCAAGAGATATCGCCATAGGACCCGTGGCTGTCGTGTCTCTCTTGCTTGGAACTTTGGTTCAGAATGAGTTTGATCCTGTCAAACAAAAAAAAGATTATCAACGTCTCGTTTTCACAGCCACATTCTTTGCTGGAATTACTCAATTTGCTCTTGGTTTTTTCAGGTACTTCCAATAATATTCTAACTTTGTTCAGCTAACATCAATCCATGTGTTCTTTTAAAAATGGTCTCTAAAAGAAGGAAGTGGACTCTGATTTTCAGATTGGGTTTCTTGATTGATTTCCTGTCTCACGCTGCTGTTGTCGGCTTTATGGCTGGTACAGCCATAACCATTGCTCTTCAACAGCTTAAAGGCTTTCTTGGCATCAAGAATTTCACAAAGAAAACTGATAGATTATTTCTGTGATGCGCTCAGTTTGGACTTCAGTACATCATGGGGTGAGACCTCCTTTTAAATATACACATTTCTTGATCCACATTCTTTTTCACATCCATATAGATTATAGAAGTCAATCGGTTTGTTGTTTGTTATATTTACGACAGTGGAACTGGCAAACAATACTAATAGGAGTCAGTTTCTTGGCTTTCCTTCTCCTAGCTAAGTACATTGTAAGAATCACTCTTTCGTTTTTTCTTTCCATAAATTTGGCACCAACTCCTAATTATAGGAGAAAAAGTTTGTTATTTTTATTTTTTCTCACAAATTTAGACTGGATCAGGGAAAAAAGAACAAGAAATTATTTTGGGTGACTGCAATTGCTCCGTTGATTTATGTGATCATTTCAACCTTCTGTGTTTATATCACCCATGCTGAAAAGAAAGGAGTTCAAATTGTGAGTATTTCAGCCGAAAATATTGTTTTTTGAATAATCGCATTGTCCAAGTATGAAATTGCAAACTTAGCTGACATGCATATTCCATATAACTGGAAGGTAAACAAGATTGAAAAAGGTGTCAATCCACCATCTGTCCACGAAATTTTTTTCACGGGCGAAAATCTTGCTAAAGGTTTTAGGATCGGAGTTGTGGCTGGAATGGTAGCATTAACTGTAAGCAACAAAATCTGTAACACTTCTACAGCATTTTTAATCCCGAAATCTGTTATCACAAAGCAGATCAACATGACAAATGTATTGGATATAGGAAGCTGTAGCCATTGCAAGAACTTTTGCGGCAATGAAGGATTATCGTATAGATGGAAACAGAGAGATGGTAGCATTGGGAACAATGAATGTCGTTGGCTCTATGACATCGTGTTATGTTGCCACAGGTTAGTTCAACAATGGCCTAATCTCGTAGAGGGTGATCATCAAATGCTATCGTTTAATTGCTGATAATTATACAACTTGAGATTTTTTTTGGCAGGATCTTTTTCGCGATCAGCAGTAAACTACATGGCTGGATGTAATACAGCAGTTTCCAATATCGTGATGTCTATGGTTGTATTGCTAACACTCGAAGTGATCACCCCATTGTTCAAATACACCCCGAATGCCATACTGGCTTCCATCATTATATCTGCTGTTCTTGGACTAATCGACATTGATGCAATGTTACTCATATGGAAGATTGACAAGTTTGATTTCATAGCTTGCATGGGAGCCTTCTTTGGTGTGGTCTTTGTGTCGGTTGAGATTGGACTCTTAATCGCGGTAATGATTAGTTAATCCTATATAATATCCTAGTTATCCTAGCAATCTTTGATGTAAAAAGGGTTGATTTTTAAAGTTGCATTTGTTAATGATTTAGGTAGCAATATCTTTTGCCAAAATTCTCCTCCAAGTGACAAGGCCACGCATTGCGGTACTTGGAAAGGTCCCAAGAACAAATGTGTACAGAAACATACAACAGTATCCAGCGGCAACTACGGTTCCTGGGATTCTAATTGTGCGTGTTGATTCTGCAATTTACTTTTCCAACTCCAACTATATCAGGGAGAGGTATAGATGGTCTTCTTCTCTTCTATTTGTCTTGCCATTTTTGCATTTATTTGGGGACAGATTTCTAAGTTAAAAGCCTTCACAAGATTCAAACTCTATTCAAACATCACTTTTACCTGCCTCAAAACACCTTGTTTTTGCAACTTTAACAATTGACTTTTCGTAACAACACTTACCATAGTTGAGGAATACACGGTTGACGGTACTCCTACTACGTGGTATGATTATTGAAATGCAATAATTCACTTTGTTCAAATATATATTCGATATCTAATACGCGTATTATAGTTATTTGATTTATTGAATAAACCTCCGTATTATATATCAATTCACACATATCTATATATTATATCAAATATTATATATATATTACATGTATTTAAAAAAAAAAAATAACGTATTATATTTTGATACACATATCATATATTAAAAAATATCACATATTTAATAACTATGATAGATACATTATTAATTAGTACATATTCGTAAGATTA
Source organism: Cinchona pubescens (assembly GCA_025175665.1). Lineage (NCBI taxonomy): Eukaryota > Viridiplantae > Streptophyta > Magnoliopsida > Gentianales > Rubiaceae > Cinchona > Cinchona pubescens. The sequence continues at coordinate 988,518 of JANKKI010000353.1, forward strand.
ACTAATAAATTAAGTAACTATGCACTTATCATAGTGGCCTACCAGAAGTTAGGTCCCGGAAGTAAGCCTCAAATTTTGACGTCGACTTAAGAAAAAGTTGTCAAAGATCCTATTTTAAAAGCATGCTTACTCCATATCTTCCATAACAAGGGAAAATCTTTTTCAAAAGTTCATTTCACATCTAATGAAATCTAAGACAATTTACTTAATGATAAAGGGTGATGTATCATTTTGGAAAATTCCTATATGATTACTACAAAAGTCAAGGGATGATCTTATTGTTTTTTTGACTTTAAACTGCCTGAGACATCATTAGTTTAATACTATTCTTCAAGTGAACTCAAGAAAACTTAATTAACCCTTTTCTTTTCTTTTTTTTTGGTTGGGGCAGGATGCTAAGATTGCTAACTGATGAAGAAGAACATTTGAAAGAAAATGGGGAACTCAAGTCTTCAATCCACTGCTTGATTGTGGTAAATGTCACGTAAGCACATTTGTAAAAATAACCCTCTTTGTTCCATTTATTTTGTTACAATTGACGTTTTCGATCAAATAGATCAATTCTATAACGAATATATAATCCATATAGATTTTTTTTTTTGGATGAAATTTCATCAACAAACTTGAAAATTGTTTGAAATATTGTTACATAAAAAATTAAAATTTTAGCATATATTAAGAAATCAAAAAAGATTGAGTTTTGAATACTTAAGAAGTTGACCAGAATAATTACCCGTGACAAAATAAATAGAATAGAAGGAGGAGAATTTAGATTTTGGTAGGAATTTTGCTACTTTGAAGAGAAAGAGAAAGATCCTAAACTTATTAATTTTCTTTTCATTTTCCTTTGCAGCTGTTACTGATATAGACACCAGTGGCATCCATGCATTGGAAGAGTTGTACAAGACTCTCCAGAAGAAAGATATTCAGGTTAGCCACATAGTGTAAAGTTTGGAAAATTTTACCGTCCTATTTAAAACACAAACTATCTCGTTGTGTTTTTAAAATTTATATAGTATAATTTTTTTGTGTTTTAAAAATCTATACTATACAAGTTTTTAAAACTAAGGAGATGATTTTCCAGTAAAATTTTAGTGAACAAAAGGGTGTTTATTGGTTTCCAGTTTTGGTGTTGAACAAAAATATTTAGCTAAAAATTTTGTGTTACTATAATACATGAACAGCTTGTTCTAGCAAATCCTGGGCCGGTGGTAGTCGATAAGTTGCATGCATCCGACTTCGTAAGCTTGATTGGAGAAGACAAAATCTTCCTAACTGTGGCAGATGCTGTCATCACATTGGCACCCAAAATGGAGCCTTAATTAAAAAGAGTCCAAGAATTTATACAAGTCTGTTTGTTATCCAAATTAAAGTTGCTTAAATCTTTGACAAATTTCATTGTGAGTGTGAAAATGTAGATGCTTGATTTAACATACAAGCTCTTATCAACATGGAATGCTATGGTGGAGGAAATTGGTGTATATGACTCCACTTTTGATTTCGGTGGACTTTTGACAATTGAGTCTTTTGCTTTTTGTTCATACGTTACCGTCCATAATTTGTTTTATGCTGCGAAATCCTTGTAATAAAAATGATGAAGAAAGAAAAAAAGGAATGAAACTTTTCCTTTATCACGCAAATTGAATTTGTTGACTTATGCTCAATTTTTTTTTTTTTTTCCCCGGTGTAAGAAGAAAGTTTAGGACGATAAATTAGGTTGATGATTCATCGTATTACTCAACTTACTTTAATCATCCGTCTGGAAAGTAAATCTTAACTGTTCATTTCTTATACAATCTAGATGTGTGTAGATTGAACCTGTCTCCTTAGTATTTTATTTTTTAATCAATTTAACAATTGTGGTTGAGAATTTTGCAATAGGAAATCCTAATAAAGAATTTTGACTCTTACCCCGCATTTAGTATGCGAGAATGACCTAAAATGAAATGGTCATTCTAAACAGAATGTGTTTCAACCCAAAATAAGTTAGACTGCTTATTCTCATTTTACATTTGGTGACTAAATGTAGAATACAGTATTCTTTTTTTAGTGTTCCCAAAATAAGTAAGAATATTTATTCTCATTTTACGTTTGGTGACTAAATGTAGGATGCAGTATTCTTTTTTTCGTGTTTGATATAATGATTTTTAGATGTTAAAATGAAAAGAATTTTATATTAATTTGATTTATATACCCTTGATTTTTTTAAGAAATGTAAAAATTTTTATTTTTTGTTTTCATTCATATTATTAACATTTCTATGCATGAACGCAAGAAACTTTACATATTTTGTGTTAAAAATACAAATTTTAGAAAAATTACATAGTATTAATCAAGGCCACACATTTGGGCTGAAGGTAAGACACAAGAAAGTCCAGAGTTTGGATATTCATTCCATTATTAAAGAGTAAAGACCCCAACCAAGTGTGTTGCCCAGGCCCATTGGTCCGTTTGGTATATAAGAAAGACTTGAATAAATCCGTCTACAAGTAAAGCTAAGATCATGTGTAGGGGCACATATTGCCCACCCTAGGCCCATTAGTCCCGTTTGGTAGATAAGAAAGACTTTGAATAAATCCGTCTAAAAAGAATGAATTCGAAAAGTTATTTACTAACTTACAAGTAAAGCTAAGATCATGTGTGGCACATGTTGCCCACCTTAGGCCCATTGGTCCGTTTGATATATAAGAAAGACTTGAATATATCTGTCTACAAGTAAAACTAAGGTCATGTGTGGCACATATTGCCCACTCTAGGCCCATTGGCCCAGTTTTGTAGATAACAAACTTGAATAAATCCGTCTAAAGAGACTGAATTCCAAAAGTTAAATTTAGTATTTTTGACGTGGTCTTTATTTTGGACCTGCCCACGCGGTTAAAAACATGGCCCATTCTTTATCCCCACTTATACATTCTATAATATAAATAGCAAAATGAAAAAAATACTTAACCCGTTTTTTAGCCTTATTTATATATTCTATACTATAAATTTCAACTCATATAAATAATAGTATTAAACTTATAAAATTTAATCATGACAAATTAATACACCGTGTCTATTATACCAAATCTGCTATACAATTTAATGTCAAACAGTGCAGAAGACTATCGGATCACACTCAATGCTGTTCAGAGCCTTCTATACCATGGATTAGAAAATACAAACATGACTTTTCAAGTATTTTTGTGCAAGGGAACAACTGTTTTGCCATATTTCCTATACATAGTACTACAGCAAAATTCATAAGAAAGAAGCAAGACCGGCGAAGCTTCTAGCATATATCTTCTAACACAAGGATATATGATATATCTAACAAACATCAAGCATTTAATTTAGTCCCCCATAGATCTCCCGACAGCCCGCCCAAAGGGTTAGAGCATAATCCGATTCACTATACACTATACAGTATGTTCCATGGACATTTCAAGTAGAAAAATAAATAGAATAAGACCATCACGGGCGTGTAAGGTGAAATTAAACATAAATCCGCAAGTTTAATAGAGTCAGGTAATGCACAATCAACACCCTATCTACTCAAGAAGTCCTACAACTATTAGAGTACACAACTACTAGCAAATGTGTTAAAACAAACATAATTGTCAATCTCCCATTTACTCTCCTCTCAACCCAACAAAAAAAAGAGGCAGAAAATGCACTCAAAACAAGGAGAGTGATGCAACAATAAAGGCCAGCATGAATGAACCAAGTGAGGCAACAAGTGCTGAAGAACCTGAGCTTCCTGCCGTTGCTGCTGGAGCAACTTCACTTGGTCCTGTAATGGTATTAGGAGACGCTGCAGTGGGGGAGCTTGCGCTTGGTGAGACAGCTATAAGAAATGAAGATTGATCAGAACAACCACAACATGGAGGATTTAGCAGTTTAGCCTTTTACACAATTCAATACTTTAGGCCTTGTAACCATATCAAAATTCACGGACCCCTCTTAGCCAAACAAGAATAACAAAATACAGGAATCAATTAAAAATGAGATAGAGAAAGCAAATGATGAGGAAAACAAAATATGTAATCATATAAAACATAAGTAAAAAATTGCTGACATGCCAGTATCATATTTATAGTTACTTAGTACTAATCATGAAATCCATTTGACCAAAGTGGGGACCACATTTTATGTTGAGAAGTAACAAGACAAATAATGAATCTGATATCATGTGGATTGAATTCTACCAAGAAAGAGGCAAAATAAAACAAACACTGAACTAGCATCAAAATACTCTACTAGCAAGACAGACATCTCAAATGCCTGATTTTTTGAATTGAAGATTTAAGACAATAAAATAGTTAATTAGTTTCTAGTATATACATAAGATTGACCAATTTAATATTGAAAGAACAACATTCCATATTTCATAAAACAACTAAGAAATTGACAATGGTCCACAATATCATATTACTAGTAGTACAAATAGTACTTTTTTAACATTAAGTCCACCTTATTTATAGGAAGTGAACAAATCAGACCCATAACAAATAGACTAAGTACTTAAGTAGTATAATACTCCAAAGAAGCAGTACAAAATCAGTCAAAAGAAATAGCAGATCTGTACTTACCAGGTGCAGCTCCTGAACCAATGGTCACTGCAGTCAAGAAAAAATATCAATAAAAAATAGGCAAAAATCTGGACAACAATATTAGTTCTCTTATTCAGTATTCACTGCATAAAGCTAAGGAACTAAAAAAAGGGTTGACAAGATTATTCCTGCAATAAAAGAAAAACAGCTTAAAAAGATAAAAAAAAATCAGATCTTTTCAACAAAGAAGCCCCAAAAAATCCCTTAAAAAAAAGCATTTATAGACCAGTAAAATAAGGCTAATAGGGAGATATTTACCTACCTAAAAAAAAGTGGCTAAAAAAATCATAAAGGACTGCAAAAATGGCCATCTATCCTAAGTCTGTATAAGAAAAAAAAAAAAAAAAAAGTTTCAATTTCAAACAGATAAATAAAAACAGGCAAGATTTTTTCTTTCTTACATCCACAGTTGCTGACAGAGGGAGCAGAAACATGGCAGGCAGAGGGAAGAGTTAAGAAGCCTTAGTAACATTAAGAGTAACACCCAGTTGAGCACTGTTCTTGAAGGCTTCACAAAGGCATTCAGAATCAGTTTTCAAGACAGTTTTGAGGCCAGAACAGCATGTCCCTTCCGGCTTCTTCACAGTGCTCCCACTGGTTACAAAAGATAAACAATCAGCCATGTTTAGAACCAAACTCGAACAGTCCACTGCCGGCGCCGGAGCAGTGTGGCCGGATCCGGCTGACTCCACTACTGCATTTGAGATCAAGATAGTACTAACCATGAAAAAGGCAACAAAATTATTCTCAAGCTTTCTTAAAACCGCCATTTTTTTAATTTTTTTTTTTGGGGTTTCCTTCGAAGTTGGGTTTGCTTTGAGGAAACCTATTGAAAGAGTGTAGAAAGGAACTTGTAGTTGTAGACCGACGAGGGATGACTGAGGAGACTTTTTGGGATGTGTTTTGGAGGCGTTACAGATAAGGACAGGGTTTATTTTGGTCCTCGGTCAAAGACTAAACCCAATTACACAATTATCTAAATTTTAATAATTGCTTACTAACGAATAATTGTTTATTACCTAATGAAACACTTTTATTTAAACAAAACATAATTCACTTCTCGTTACAAAAATATTTAGGTAAATTTAATTTTTAATTTCATAAATTTTGTAATTAAAATTAAATTTTAAAAAATTTTATTTATATCAATTTATATTATAATTTTTTTTAAATTTAATTTATAATACAAAATTTATATGTGAGATTAAAAATCTAAATTTGTATAAGATATTTATCTTTCGTAAAAGTTGGTTTTCCAATGTAAATAGAATTATTTTATTGGTTACCTAATTTAAATAAAAAAATTTATTAATTTAATAATTATTCAATAATCAATATAAATCTTTTTTATATATAAGAGATAGAGAAATGATTGGATGTTTTATCTATTTATAAATTTTATGGTGTAAATTACTAAATTTTACTGAATAAATAGTGCCACCCCAAGTTGTACGTATGAGTTTAAAATCAACTTTATCTAAATTATTTTTAAGAGAAAAACTTAATTTTATTTGATTTTTTCTCCTAAATTATAGATATCGCATATTAAAAGACGGAAAAAGGTTCCAACAAAGTACATACTTCTTTTAATGGTTTATCTTATCTTTTATTCTTAAATTTCAAATTTATCTTATTCTTAGATTTTAAATACTTATTTGTTAACATAAAAATTCTCATTAAAATTATTAGTAATGTATATAATTTTAAAAATTACAATGTTTCTATGCTACTTCTACTCTTAAAACACGTATGTAACATAAATTTATAAATTAGGCCAAATACCAAATTTATGTAACTTTTTCCTGTACGTTTAGGGATTTGCTGTTTGACAAATGCTTCTGCGGAGTAATTGTATTATAAGAAAGTTCTAAAATCTTACTGAGAAAATTATTTTATTAAGGTTTAAAATTTAAATACTTATAGAATATAAATTTTAAAAATATATAACATTATACTGTATAAAATTTTAAAGTAAAATGAAATGATAGGCTATTAATGAATATATTAACAGAATTTGTTTTTGTTCACATTAAAAAAAAAGATCTAATCTATGGAAGTTTTTACATGCGGTAAATGTCTCCAATGGTCCGTGAATTTTTACTTATTATTCTATTTGGTCCCTAAATTTTAAAAGTGTCTATTAAATTTTTAAACTTTAAATTTGATTCTAAATTGTCCTTCAATATCAAATTCAAATATGGTAAATTTTACTTTCCCTCTGAAATTTTGGTTTAATGTCTATTTCCTCCCTTTAAATCTATATAATAAGGAATTTAGCCCTCTTTATTACTTTACATTAAATATTAAATAATTGACTCATTTGGCCAAGAGAAATGACAATACTTCTTTTCTAACAATTTTTATAAGCAAAAATTACAAGAAACATATTTTTAAAAATATTTTTTTCCTTTATTGGCCTAATACTTTTGTAAAGTCAATTTATATAGTTTAATAAATATGGATAATAAAAATGACAATAAGATAACTAAACAGTTGTTACCAATTTTATTTATTTTTTCTTATTTGTTTTATTATTTTATTACTTGTTTAAGTTCTACATAGTTATTTATATTTTACTAAATTTGTCATTAAAATTCAAATAACAAGATTAACAGATAATAAAAGAATAATATTACTAACAAGATATGATTGAATAAACATTCTTAACAATATATTAGAACACAATATATTATTGAAAAACATGTGTTAAAATATTAGTTTTGTCATTTTTTATCAGTCATATAGATTAATAGTTAAATATTTATCCAAAACTATTAAAATAAAATAATTTTGCTTAATTTTTAAACTTGAGAATGCTAGACTGACGATAAATCAAACTTTTAGGGAGCAAAGTAAAAATTATTATATTTGAATTTGATATTGAGGGACTATTTAAAACCAAATTTAAAAGTTTAATAATCTAGTAGGTTCTTTTAAAAATTGAAGGCCTAAATAGAATCATTAATAAAAGTTCAAGGACTATTGAAATCATTTACATTTTTATGTATAAACATGACGTTTTAGCTTTTGGAGGGGCATGTGAAAGAAGGGGTTATTGTGGGGACAAAAAAAAAGAAAAAGGAAGGGGGTTATATGGGTGATTGATAATAAGGGTGTTCAAATTTGATCCAATTCAATGAATTTGGAGTTAAATAAGTTGGGTTTTCGGGTTACTTGACTTTAGTATGGTTGGGTTGAGTTTTAAAAATAAAACCCAACCAACTCAAATAACCTGAGTAACCCAAAAAATCCAATTATATATTTTTTAAATTTTTATTTTTTTCCTAATTATTTCTTCTAATTTATATTATTTTTCCTTTTCATTTTTAAAATAACATTTAATTTATCGTATTCTTTATTTTTTTTTTCCTTTTTATTCTTAGCCTAACTATTTTATTTTTGATCAAACATATATTTTTAATAGATAATCTTATAATCACAGATTTTTTTAAATTTTTTTATTAGTTTAGATTTTTAACTCAAATAATTCGAAAACTTGAACAACCCGTTTAACTAATACGTGTGGTTAGGTTAGGTTTATTTGAGTTAAATTAAATTTTAATTCTTTAATTTAAAAATTTGAAAGTCCGAGTTCAAAAATTTATTAACCCTCACTCCTAAACTTAGAGGTGGGGAAGTGTGGCCGTGGTGTTTACACAGAGGGGACGAGAGACAGAAGTGAAGTGTCTAACTTTCAGCCTAGCCCCCAAAAACAAAACAAAAAAATATCAACTTTCAGACAGGGGGGCCAATTGCTTAGAATATAACTAATTTTAAAATTTATTACGCAAATATAACTGGTTTGTGGGGTGTTCTAGAATTATGACTTCTTTCGTACTTTGGAAGTGTGTAATCAAATTGGTTACGCACTTCCAAAGTGTGTAATCAATTGGTCAAAAGTGAACACACAATTTTATTTTTTTTAAAGAATAAAGATTAGTCTGAGATCTTCAATTTTGTTGGGTTAAAACACTTTGCTCCCCTTGGTGTGTAATTAGACTTTGCCCTCCTGCACTTAAAAAACTACACTTATATGTCCCCCATTTAAAAATATTAAAATTAACAAGGTAATCTAGTTAAATGACTTAAAAACACTTGGCTCTATATTTTTATTTAATTTTGATATTCGATAGTTGTAAAAGAATTAGAAAAAAATAAAGTATAATAATAAAATGATATTATAATAAAAATTTATTATTATAATAAATATAATAAAAAAAGAATTAGGGAGTAAAAATATGAGAAAATATTGAATTATATTATATTTGACGTTATAATCTGTACAATTTAAGACAAAATAAACTTGCTTATAATTTGCAATTTTTTTTTTATAAAAAATATATGATATGAAGATCACGCACTTTCAAAGTGCGTAATCTATTTTTTTTTAATATTCAAAATAGTCCTCTACACATTATTTCATTATTATTTTTTTTTTCAATTTTTAGTTTATTCAAACTTTGCCCCCTAAATAGCCTCCGTATTTACACTTTGCCCCTTAACTAAAATTATAGTATGCACTTTACCTCCAAGGGGTTCAAGTATTTTCTCCACTTTTTTTATTCAATGATGAATATAAATTTGACCTAATATTTAAATAGGAAAATTGTTATTAAACCCTTATTGTTTGTTCATGGTTTTAAAAATAAAAATAGATGAATTCTATCAATGAAGTTAAAGTGTATATTATTTTAGTAAATGGGGCAAATTTTAAATATAGAGATAAGTTTGGGGCAAAGTGCAAAAAAAATGATGAATTCACATTTCTAAACTGCAAAATTTTCATTCTTTAAAAAAAAAAAAATAAAAATCGGTTTTGTTTTAACTAAGATTGATTATGCACTTTGGAAGTGCGTAACTAACGTGATTACGCACTTTCAAAATATAAAAGTCACAATTCCAAACATCCCTACAAATTAGTGACATTTGCACTATAAATTTTAAAAATATTCCTATTCTAAGCAATTGGCCGACATGGGGATGGAGGGTTACGCTTGGGCTTGGAAATTCTAAGAGGAGCAAGGAGTGGAGTGGACTGGACAAAGATTATTATCACTATTATTTTTTATTTTCATATACACTCAAAAGGAAATTATCATTAGTACACCATATCTACATTAAGTGGACAAAGTGGACAAAGTTGTTTCCATCCAAAATGTGCGTGAATGTTTATCCTCATTTCTTGTTTGGTATTAGACAAAGATTTAGGTAGACCTGATTTTTTGTCCCATTTGTAAAACTTGTGGTGTGGATTAAATGTTATGAAATTTATGACATAAGTTGATGTAAACAAGATTTTATAAGATTTAATCGTGACTGCAAAGTCTACAGGTGGGGTCAAAGATCGAGTTTATGTAAGTTTTTTCCTTGGTATTAAGCGATAATGAAATGTGTATTCTTTTTCATTATTTAGGATAATGTTCTTAACTGTTAGAATAGACTAGTCTTTAATTTTTTAAAAAAATTATCAATTTTGTTTTTTTTATATTATGCACTACTACCACAACTATGAGCAACTTTCAGCATTTTGGATAAAAGAGAGATATATATATATATATATATATATAATTAGATTTTGTTTTTTGACAATACATTGTGCAATTTAACTAATTTATATTAATGGTAAAAGTTATAAATAATTATGTTGTACAATTTCACTACCTTATCTTAATAAAAAAAAAATTACAAAATTACATGTTAAATTTTGTTTATGTTCAAATAATTAAATTATATAATTTAACTAATTATATAATAACATATTTGTTTTTTTTTAATATTGATTAGCAATAAGATTACAGCTATGTAAATAATAAAATTTGAAAAATGAAATAAATTTGATATGCCACAATTTTCTCTTTCCAAAACAAAATTGAAAAGGGCTTTTTTTCAAATTGTTTTAAGAAATGAGTTTTGAGGAGGAAGTTAGAACGAAATTTCCTTATAAAATGTCATTTTCAACTTAAATTTCACATATCAAATATAAAATAGAAAGAAAAAGTTAAAACAACCTTTCTGTAATTGTAATTTTTACGTACCAAATCTGAGTTACCACGAGCGTTTATTTAGTCGTATACTATAAAGTTATTTTCAAAATTAAAGTGTGTGTAATGCTATTATCACTCATTTCTTGTAAGTGTGGAAAAATTTGCCCCAAATCTTTAGTGTCATGGATCAAATATCCACTAAAAAGTTAAAAGAAGAAAGAGATTAGATAAAAAAAAAAAGGAAAATATTTTCATAGATTCGGTTTTTAACCTCACCTGTAGATTCTGTGATCAAAATTAAATTTTATAAAATTTTGCTTACATCAACTTATGTCATAAATTTCATAACATTTAATTTACACCACAAAATCTATAAATAAGGTTAAAAACCAAATTTATATAAGTCTTTTCCAAAAAAAAAAAAAAAGAGGTCCCCAAAACCTAAGCATGCAATATAAAATATCAGAAAAAGATTTGAAGCTATCGCCAGCTAACATGCCTAGGTTCTTTTTTCTTTCGAAACTAAAGCCTACTGAAAATTGCCACCAGTATTGTAAACTTTTTTTTTATAAAACAAAAAAAAAAAATTATTTTTTAATAATTTAAATTTATCATGACTAATAAGATAATAAAAAAAAACATTTATTATCTAAAAATTTGCACTTCATTATCAACCCTTCTTAATTACGTACTTAAGCAACTTTATTCACTTTTCTTAGTGAGTGATTGGTTCCTTTTGGAGAAAGTATTATTTAATAATGCGTTTTTATATTTTTATTTATTTTTACATACATTACATTTTGAATATTTCTACAATAATTATTCTAATAATATTTTAAATAATATTCAACTAAAAAAAAATGCTCTAAACAGAATAAAGATTGTGAAAAGGCTCATATGCAGCAGCTGGATAAAATCATTGGTTTGGCCCCATAATTTGTATAAGAAAAGTGGACTTTAGGCTGTGACCTACCCCATCAAGCCCAAGGTAATCGGATTTGTTTGATCAAAAAAGTATTTACGCGGCGCATGTTGAATTTGATTTTGCAATTGCCATCAGATCACAACCTGCCAAATTGGTCAATTCTTAGTGTCAATCTAGTCACACTTGTACTAAAATAAAACACCCTCTCATCTTTATTTTATATGCCTAATTTATCTTTTTTTTTGGTAGCTGGAACTTATATTTCTTTTGCATTCTTAATAAAAGAAAATTTTAAAATTTATTTTAAATAACCATTCTCTTTTACTTTAATACTTGTGTAGTAAAATATCATATACTTAAAAAGTTTGTACTTACAAACTTTTTAATTTAAGAAAATGATTTCTTAAAAGAGATCGTAGAATTCCCCTTTAATAAAACTGATGATGTTAAAATTATAGAAAATTCTACGGTCTCTTTTAGGGAATTATTATCTTGTACTTAAATTATTGTACAGTACAATACCATGTATTTTAAAAATTTGTACTATACAAGTTTCTAAAACTAAGGAAACAGCTCCCTAAAAGGAATTGTAGAATTCTTCCAAAATTATACGTCCACTAAAAATATACATGTGGCTCCAAATTCGTATTTTGATAAACATTTTAGTAATTTTACCCTCGTAGTCAAAGTAGGCTCAAACGGATCAGGTAGATACTTACAAATTGTGGATTGTCGATCCAAACCATTAACCACAAGTATAAATATTGAAATGCCAAATCAGCTTTAGAACATTTACTTTTTCATACTCATTAGCTCTGAATTCCCTCTAATTTTTTCTATTGTCTAAAGTTACTGATTTGAAATTCAGAATTTACTCTGAAAGAAATAACCCCGGATATTTTGAACATGAGTATTATGCACAAAATCTTTACTTAAGCACCGGATTGAATTACTCTTGGACTTCACTTTTAGCAAATTACAAAAACTATACTATTTTTTAAAATTAAGGGTTTTTCTTTTTTCTTTTTTTTTATAATGAAAATCATGGGTTCTTTTTATACCTGTCCTGATTTCCCCAGAACTTTAAGATGAATTTTCCCTTTATGTGTTAGATTGACAAATATTATAAGCAGTTAAATAATACTGAAACCTATTGATATATATTTGGGACGCAAAATAAGTAGGGTAAACATATTTTATTCTAATTTTATCTATTAATTTCTAGTGTCCTTAATTGACTTTATGCCAAGTCATTTAGGCCTTGGGCACAAAAAAAAAAAAAAATAATAATAATAATAATAAATAAAATTAAAAATTAAAAGGGAAAAAAAAATAAAAAGAGGAAGAGTACTATAGTCTAACATTATCCTGCTTTCATGTCTTAGGAGGTGCATTGGTTTATGGTGTGAAAGGAAAAAAATGAGAATTAAGATTAATGATATTTATAGATGTTATTTAGTGAATCATTATGAGAATCATTTTATGGGAATGAAAGTGTTAAAAAATACTTAATTCATTCATCACTTGTAACATGAGTTTCAAATTTATTAATTTAACAATATAATGAAACTCGTTCCTTATTTAAACCAAACAATTAAAGAAAAATAATATAAACTCATACTAATAGTCAAATTTATGATTCATATTCTGATTTTGATTAATCATTATGAACCAAATACCTCCTTAATTTCTCTTAAACACTTCACCTTCTCTACATATAGAAAAAGTATCCTTGGCCTTCTTCCTTTTTTTCCATATAGAATTGGATAATTTGGGCTAAATTGGAGAAGTAAGATTAACTCAAGTATGAACAAATAAGGAACCGTGCCATACTTGATCAGGATATCTATCATGGACTTTCGAGTTTGTTAAAAAAGAGAGGAAAAATTTGAGTCAAAGACGGTGGTATTACGTAGGGTTGAGAAAATGGGGAGAGGATTCAAATCCGTCTCGAGATAGTTTTAGGTAGACGATATACATAATATTATATTGTGAATCTCGTAATCTAAATTTAATCACATTATTCAATTTTGTAATCTACATTTGATTACATTATTTGTTTAAACGATATAGTTAAATTTGAACCATAAAATCTACGACATACAATTTATTTTAAAATTTTCTCTCGTAATTAGCCTAACAAAAAAGGAAAAAAAAAATCATAGTGCAAATGGACACTCTATGTTTCATAATGCATTCCAATTTTCTACTCCTTGTGCATGCCTTAGAAAATACAAGAAATTTGAATGTGTGAACCTGGTACTATAGACATCAAACTGATCAAAGGTCTTTTTCTTGCTCTTGAAACTTTTGAAAGAGAAAACTTCCTGTACATGATGGTGCCAACTTGCCCGTCTAAATGGCCAAATTAAGTAGCATTTCCAAGTCCACTTTTCATAATTACCAATCCAATTACCCTTTTCCCATCATGTATAGGCATGTAGGACTCTTCATAATTATGATTGATTGAGCTTTGTGAATCCCATTGTGATTAGTGCTCCGTGTGGTCCAAATTTGCTTTCCTTATTACGATTTCATGAACAAGGAAAATGCATTTTTTTTCGTGTCTCACAATGTTTCTGACCTCAGAAGGAAAATGATCCCAAATGGAAAACCATGCTTTAATCACAAAAAGAAAAGTAGAGGCAAATCCTCCAAATTGTGAGATATATGCCCTTTTGATTTTTGAGAAACAAGTTACCCTATTATTAGCAAAATAATTAGGTAGACCCGATTTTTATTTTCACTTATACTTTGTAACCTTGTGATCAGAATTAAAATTTAAAAAATCTTACTTACATCAGCACTTATATCAGTTGTCATAAATTCTCTAAAATTTAATCCATACTACAGAGTCTACAAGTGGAGTCAAAAACTAAATTTACCTAAGTGTTTGCCCTATTATTAATATTCCGTAAGAGTAGATCCAAATCATTGTGTACACAACCAACCGCCAGTCCGCTTGATTTTATAAACTTATGACTTTTAGATAATATATTTCAATCAAATTATTAGTACTTTATATTCAGTATTATTATAAATAATATAAATATCTCCGCTTACTTTCCATTCACTACATTTACTATGTAGCACGGCCCAATACTAGTGTCTCGTCTCACTTTGTGTGATATCGTCTCACTCTGTGTAGAAATCACACGATTCTGATACCAACTGATCCGTCTCACCTTGTGATTTCACTACATTTACTATGTAGCACGGCCCAATACTAGTGGCTCGTCTCACTCTATGTGATATCGTCTCAGTTCTCTGTGTAGAGATCACACGATTCTGATACCAACGGATCCGTCTCACCCTGTGTAGATATCACAGGAAATTCATTCTGATACCAACTGTGTAAGCCTGAGTTGGTCAATAATTTTTGACCCTAAACTAGTGGGTTAAAATACTTAAGTTAAATTATTAGTAACCCATAATCCGTGGTATTATAAACAATGTAATATTTTCTACTACATATGATATGGACAAGACAAGGCATTCAAGACGAGGCATCATATAAAAGTAAGTTAAAATAAGGCTTAATTACAAGATTGTTACAAATTATCCCTATATGTTTTAAATAAACATGAAGAGTAATTTGTAACTATCCTTTATTTACATAGATAAATTATAATTAAGCCTTAAAATAATACATCTTACAAAACCAACCGTAAATGTTTTAAATAAACATAAAGAGTAATTTGTAACTATCCTTTATTTACATAGATAAATTATAATTAAGCCTTAAAATAATACATCTTACAAAACCAACCGGCCTAAAGATCATATTAAGTAAAAGTAAATAACTAGCTTGATAGGGCTTCATGGAGTAAATTTTAAACAAACTCGCAAAATTTTGTTGAAGATTCAACACTTTATGTAGTTTGTAAATTTAATAGTACAACTAATATACGTCACACAATTTCTACCACTTTCTATCATATTACTTAATCAAATGTTAAAATTAGATACTGTGATTTTAGTGAAATAATTCTCACAGTGCATTAATAATAGAGAGTGACACCAGATATGAGACAGAAGATCCTTTAACACTTTAGGGTGTGTTCGTTTGGATTGAAAATATTTTCTTTGGAAAACATTTTACATGAAAAAATATATTTTTCATACAATTTTTCGGTGTTCGGTTGACAAAATGGAAATATTTTAAAATAATTTTTTTTAACGATTTCATCTTTAATTTTACGAATACAAGTTAAAAAATTTATAAAAATGGTAATAAATACCTTACAAATAATTGTGGTTAATAACAGATTGATTTTTGTTTAAAATTAAATAATAGTACCATGTAGTAGTAAAACATGTGTAATGATAATTATATTAGTGTGGAACCCATGACTAAGAGAAAAACGAATGGAAAAGAATTGAAAACGAAAATAAGTTTAGCAAATGAAATTATAAAAGTAAGTATTTGAAATTTAATGTCACTCTTGAATTATCAGAAAAATAACTTACGTTCAAAAATTCTGTAAGTTATTTTCAGCCAGAGGAAGGAAAATTAGAAAATATTTTACACTAAAAAATATTTTTCGATATTTAACACCAAAAAATTTTTAAAAAAATATTTTCAATCCAAACGAACACACCCTATATTCCCCTTTATATTGTATATATGGTCCTCCTGCCTCCTGCAGGATGCGCGCTGCCTGCCTTTGGGGTTTAGAGCGTGGGCCTGGGAAAAGATGGGTAGGCCCATCTATATTAACTGTACAGGATTTAAAACATTATTTTGCTGGATATTATGCAACGACTTTCAGGAAGGTGGAAAGTACCTGATGACTTCACTATTGAAAACAGTGGGCTGCCGTTAATTATAGAGACTGAAGGGCCCAAGTCCAGCAAAGAAATTCCTCTTTCGCGTTAACCGTGTCTCTTTTAGCTCAAGATTGATTGATATTCCTGTGGCCGAAAAAAGAAAGTTCCAAGTACACTCACTAAGCAATAAGTGCAAGGCGCGTCTAACATTACAATTTATGACTTAATAATAATTTGACTTTAACATTTTCATCAAGGAAAAAATTTACATAAATTCGGTCTTTGATCTCACTGTAAATCTTGCGGTCAAATTAAATTTTATAAAATCTTACTTACATCAATTTATATAATAGATTTCATAATATTTAATTTACACCACAAAATTTACAAATAGAGCCAAAAATCAAATTTACTTAAATTTTTACCTTTCATCAAATACCAAAAGTTATTGGTAACTATGATTAAGCTATTATAATTGGGATAACAGTGAATATAACGTAATTTTTAATTTCCACGTGAGATTAGAATACAAACCTTTTAAGGATAGGTGAATATAAGACGTCTCGCCCCTCGCACATCAAAAGCCAGAGGATAAATGGTAATATAATGCTACTAGTTGTTAGCTATTGATAATTTAGATTAAATATTTTGACAAAATAGTGAAGGTCCAAAACCAAAAGGACTAAATATGAAATCTTTCAGTAGGATAATTTAACAAAGGCAAATATTTAGATAGACTTAACTTTTGCCTCCACTTGTAAATTCTGATGTGTATTAAACTTTAGAGAATCTATAACACAACTGATGTAATCAAGATTTTTTAAGATTTAATCCTGATCATAAAATCTACAAGTTATGTCAAAAATTGGATTTACCTAAATTTTTTCTTTTAACAAAAGTCTACTGATTTCACTAGATAAAACTAGAAGGTACTCGGTGCTAATGAGTAGTGACCTTCACTATATTGAGGCAAAAGATTCCACAAGTTTTCATAGCAATTTTGTATTTTATGGGTGATATATGTTTTGTTGGGCATAAGATCTTCTGTCTTACCCTCTGCGTCATATTACTTAACGAACTGTTAAAATTTTGTGAAATAATTTTAATAAAGTAATTTTGATAATTTATTAGGCGGTATGACAAGAAATAACAGAAAACGTGAAAAAAAAAAAAATTCTTAGTGATTTTGTTGTCTCCAATTCCAAGGCCTCCTCGTCCCCGTTACATATCATCCATTTCTGTTCAGAATTGATACCCAACAGAAAGTTGGATATGCATATCAGAGACTGAGAGAGTTACACATGTAACAATAGGCAAATTCTTACGTGGACAGTAGACTCATATAAGATGTGGGCCTTCGATATACGTAGGGCCCAATAATGTTATGAGATTGCGGTTCATGCACCGCGAAGAACCTCTTCACGGTGTTTCAGATATCAATCCATCTGAGAAAGCATTTGAAGGTTGTGATTATACACCATAGCTTCCTTGATGTCAGTCTGGCATGATAAAACTACCCTTTGAAGACACAATTTCATAAATAGAACATGATGAAATGCCTTGTGCAAATGCATTTTGGTTGGATTTGTACATACATCATTTCCAATGGAAAAGTAATATTTTTGTTGATCTGTTTACAAGGCATTCCAAGTTGATCAGCCTAAAGATGGAATAGTTCTAGTAAAAAACTAGCCGATATTTGTTAAGAAGAAAAACCACTTTATTGATTTTCAAGTCAAAAGTCTGCAAAACATGTTAAAACAGATAGTTAAGCTATGATAACTTATAGAGGTCAAACTAGAAAGATTGGAATACCAACCATGTTCAGAGTGAAAGAAAAAGAAGCTAGAGTTGAACATCAATATCACAATCCATTGGTGTTGTATTGCTTTTGGACCAATGATACGATAACAGTCACATCATCAAGCTTCCCACCTGTGTACCCTACATAACCAGCTGCTTGAGCTGCATCGGCGAATGGACTTCTTTCAGAAGGGGATTTACCCACGTCTTGTGCTCTTGTTGCAGATCCAATAGTTCAGCAATTTCCTAAAACAATTATAAGAGAGAATCACAGCAGACTAACAATTGTGAACAACCTTGAATAGAACAATAAAGTGCACACTAAGCCCAGTGCCAAATGAAATCGTTTTATTTGAACAAGACGCAGCGAACCTTTGGTCCTCTACCAGCTGCCAATGAAGTTGAGACTATTGATGCTATTTCTGGCTCGTACAAATTGTCGAAGAGCCCATCTGTTCCAAGGATGATAATGTCACCCTCATCCAGTTCAATATCGTACTCCTGAAGCAAAACATAGCGAAAACTTACCTTTCATCAACTTGGTATGGGCTTTTGCAACATTTTATTGATGAACTAAAAGGATTTAATTTTGCAACAACACACCTCCAAAAGTTTGGATGGGTCATCACCCCTTTGAATCTGAAAAGGGAAATTGAATTCATGGGACATTGGAGATGACCTTTCGTAAACTGCACCGTTTCTGAGTATTAGAAATCCTGAATCTCCAACGCAATTGAGTTATTAGCCACATGAAGGGCCTATCAGCAGATGGAATTTAAAATCAGAGCAGCTCCAGAGGTGCTTGAAAAGCACAACTCACTTAAGGATTTGCACAACTATGAAGCAACTATGCTCATTACTTGTGATGAAAATTCAGTTCTTCTGAAATGGACATGCGCTATCCATTCCATGCCAGGACCATCAGCATTCTTAGTTACCTTACACTTCATGCCATAGAATGAAGTGATGTGATACTCCCTCTAGTCAGATGGCAATTGAGTTGTGTTGCATAGTGGGGCCATTTCGCTTATGTTGTGCCCTCTCATTATGTATTTATAATCATGTCGATGAATTTCATTTGTGCAAAATTCTAACATTATCGAACACATAAGGTCAAATATAGTTATTTGCCTTTGGTACATACAAATCCAATAAAACAATATCACTAAAACCATAATATTTTGCGAACAAAAATTTGAATCAGTCAACTCACATGCATGACAACTTCTTAACTATCAAGGCTTAGATTTAGTTAACAAGTGCAAACTCTGTCCTCACTTAAAGAAATACCAACAGGAAAATGCCATGAATCAAATTCTTGTTCATCAAGTATATTAACCAGTAAAGTCAAGCCAGAAAAAACATTGAAGTTGAGGGCAACTATACCTGACCATCAAAGTGAGCAACCAAGACAGTTGATGATCCAGGAGACTGGGATTTAGCAACACTTAAACCAAGGACATGTTCCGGCGTGGTTATTAGGGATCCATTTCCCTCTGAGACAATCTTTTCACAATTCTTCATGAGTTCTCTGGCATAAATTCCTGGATCAATACCTGACCAAGAAGACATGGAATGACTTAAACCTAAATAATTCTAGAAAAAAAAAAAATCTATTAACAAATCAAGGCTGCATTCCTTGAATTGGCAAGTATTTGCCTTGAGAACTCCGAACAATTGCCTTGGAGAAATAGTTGTAATAATCACATTTCTCTCTTAAGAGAGAGAGCTGTAAAGAATAATAATACGTTGTGAATTGGATGACAACGTCTTATGACGGTCTGCAAACAATGCAATATAATAAGAGAAGCTTACCTTCAAGTGACCATTGGCCAACACCGTCAGCTATCCCTAACCATTTTTGGCCAGAAATAAAGTATGCATCCTCTCCACCTGTCAATGCCTGGAAATTATTATCTACTGAATCACTTACCGCATAAAGATATTTAGTGTCATAACAAAGACAAACTAATAGTAACTTTTTTATTATTCTATACAGAATTGCTGATTTGTTGCTAGTGCCATGAAATTAATAAACCAGAAAGAACCAATGGAGTCAATTTACAATTGATGGAATTGAAGCAGATCATTCCTTTTCTTATTTCCAGTTACATATAGATATAATTCTTTTTCAAATCAAGAACATTCGTTAATATAATGCCAAAGAGGTTTGGAAGCAGAAAACCAATTAATGGGGTGGTACAAAGGACCGGCCAATTGATCTCAGATATTTTATGATCATGTCATTGTTCTATATTTTAAAACATAAATTATCACTAGATAGTGTTATTCCAAAAAGTACCTTAGACGGATGTGGCAACAATGCAGCACCAGAAGACAAAACAATTTCTGCTATGGGGATTTCCTCACTGTTAAGAATAGAACCAAAAGATTAAAAAGTAACATGATTAATTTCATATTCATTCCTCCAAAGACACTCTTCTCTGATTTCTGAAACATCAACCACTCAAGAAAAGTGAAACAGTACCAAAGCTGTAGAAAAATGTCAAAATTTGGTGATGCTAAGGGAAATGCAAAGACTCAGTTCCCATTGAGGAAAGAAAACCAGACTTACAAAAAGGATGAAGCCTTTACTAAATAAGAAAGTTCCAACCCAATACCTTTTATGTTTTTCCACAGCAGTATATTGATTGCAAAAGATGTTTAGTTGATGAAGATAATTGTTAACATATGAGTGAACAAAATAATAACTAAAGCATCTTACAAGCAAGATTGAGTGGGATACCCATCCAAAGGAGAACTTGCAGAGATCCCAATTGTATGATTTCAAGACTTGATGTTTCAGAATGGTCACTGCTTTGAACATCTTCCGGAATTACTTCTGCTTCTGAGATTGTGATTGACTGGTCACTGTTGATCTGTAAAAATGTAAAACAGGATAACATTCAGCCACCCAAATCGCAAATGAGAAGTATTTTGCACTCAGAACTGGTTGTTTTTGACAATTCATGATAGTGCTGACTGATATTTAAAGATGTTGAACAAAAGCAGGGAAGGAACACGTATTAGCAGAAGTAAACTCAAAACAGAAATAAAACTACCTGTGTGGATGCATGCTGCTGACTACCTTCTAAAATTCCAGTTATATATACTCAACTTTAGATATTATATGGGCCAAGCCAGCCGGTCAAACTATTGAACTAACAACGTAGAAGCTCCAGCGTGCTTCAGTTTTAGTTGGATCATTTTCATAGTTAAACTAGCACATTGCTATTCCCAGCCAAATTAACATAACCCTTTAATCTTCATCTTGCCAAATAATTATCATATGCTAGTATACTTTTTTTTAACTACTGTTTGCCGATACCACGCGAATCATATATATTTGCAGACACAAAATGATAAACATGCATCGGTGATCATATTATCACCAACCAAAAATGGATAAAGCTGACCTCTGATAATTGTGTAGATGTATCTTCTTCACCCAGAGTCTCAATTGTGATATAACCACCTTCCTCATCAAGAATTGGTTCAGCTTCTGCTTGAGGAGACACAGGTATGATTTCAATCACATTGTTTTCGGTGCTATCATCAATGATTACATTATCCATACTAGATTCTGTACTATGATCCTCACTATCTTCAGGCAAATACAAAATTTCAACACTCTCCGAATCATTTTCCCGGTCAACAGTATCTGTTGCATCTGTTGGCAAATCAGCCTTCACAGATACTGGTTGTAGCAGAACTCCCCCTTTCCTAACAAGTAATCCCCCAGAAGTATCCCCGTTGTCTAATTCATTATTCTTTTCATTTGGAAGAAAGCACAGTTGAGTGAGTATCCTCAGCATATGTAAGATTGTTTGCATTGCCAATTTCTTTTGTACTTAAAACAGAAATAGGCATTTCAATATCATTAGGATCTTCCATTAACTTCTCACTTGATTCATGAGGTCCATCAAAAGAACTACCATTTCCATTTTCTTCATTAGTACCAATAACCACTGAATTGACAGTATCAGCCACCACCACATTTGAGCTGTGAACCCCGACTCCTCTTTCTATTTTCTTCACAATGACTTCCCTCTCATGATTACCATCCAAAACTTTCACCACCATAGATTCCTCTTCAACTTCATTCTCCATTTCTTTAATGCTCAAATGGGATTGCTTTATTTCATCATCCTTCACAGCCTCACTTGGGTCCCCAAACAGAAAGATTAAACTACCATCAGAATGCTCTGCCACAACAATGCACAAACATCTCAAATACACAAACAAACAAATAGTGCTACCAAGTATCAATTACTCAAGAAACACTTACTTAAAAAAGCTCCAAGCTTTGCAAAATCTACCCAAAAAAAAGAAAAAGAATAAACTAATAAACAAACAAAAGGATAGAGAAATTGAATCTAGTGACAGTACCACGGATAGAAATTATGTCAAAATTTGATGAAGAGGCAATTGGGGAAGAGGGTTCATCACTACTGCTACAGAACAAAAGTTGCTTTCTTTTCCTTCTTCTTGGAGTTCTGGGATTGGATAAGGAAAGAGTTGGGAGTGAGCAGAAGGGATTTTGGGGTGAATAGTAAGGAATGAAGAGGGAGAATCTTTTACAGAGGCAATCAGCCATTAAAACAGTTTTTGATATGGATATGGTCATCAAGCAAGAAACTTTATTGTTTAGGGAGGTTAAAAAATTGGCTTAAAGGTAAGAAATTGAAAAGGGACAATGGAACTTGTGAGAATGGAGTAGTAGCTGGTGGGGTGACGCCCATCAGACTATGCGGTATGTGGATGGAGGTTGCTGGGGACAAGTTGCACAATTATTACTGTTCTAAAATCGCAAAACTTTAATACAACAGAATTCAAGAAAAGTAACCATCTTTGCCTATTTTTCTTACCCATTTGGTATAGACAATTTTGCTCCACCACTTGCCTTGAGCTGTAAAATCTTGAATATAGACAAAATATGGAAGACCCCTCGTTTATTCTTGTTTTATGTATTACCATCTAAGGACTTCCATCTTTCCTCCTTACACACTCTAGCCTACTAAAAAAAAAGATTGGACTCTTCTTCTTCTTCTTCTTAACAGGCAATCTGGCATTGCATAGCTGGAAAAAGCTCGCATCTTTTTGACATTTTGTCAATAAGAAGCAATGTAGAAAGGCCAGATAAACCACACAAGGAAACTGAAATGAGAATTTGTAATGCTGAAGAATGGAAGTCATGACATGCAAGTAAGCAGTAAGATTCTTTAATTCTAGCACCAGTCAAGTTAAATGAAAAGGGAAATGCAGATGCTTGGGGAAGAAAAAGAAGGAAAGCATTAAGATTTCCATAATGGTGAATTAATTAATACAGAAGGAAAGAAAAAAGGGAATTGTTCCTGGAACAAAATCTCTTTAACTATGAAAGGTAAACTACACAGAGGAATCAGAAGCTTATTAAGATTTCATGTTAGTTTTCAACTACTATTAATAAAGGAAAAGGGCTAGAAAGCAGCTCATTAATCATCATGTCATAATACCAGTACAATTAGTATGAAATTTAACAATTTCAGTGATCAATAATCGTCGTACTTTGACTGATTTTTTTCTAGGGTTAAATGCAAAAAAATCCCCTGAACTTATACTTCAGTTGCACTTTACCCCCTCAACTTATTTAATAAGCATTTTACACCATCTTTTATATTTTTAGACAAAATTACCCCTATTATTTTAATTATTATTGTTTTTCTTTTTTTCCTTTTATTTATTTTCTCTATCTTGTTTTTCTTTTTTCATTATTCTTCTCGTTACCACTAAATAATTGCTTTACTTTTAATAATTAATTAATATATAAATTTCTAAATTTCCATATGTGTCTAAATAATTTAATTTATAGATTATTCATCATTTAATGCAATAAATATAATACAATAAATATACGTTGTTGTAATATAAAGTTTGTGATTAACTATTAATAGTAACATTAATAAATAAAAAATAAATTTTTGAGCTAGAGGAAATTAAAAAAATTATAGTATACAAATAAAATTATAGAATGAAAAAATATGTATAACATTTTATTTACAGTGTAATATCAAAAAAAATATAGTAAGAAAATATTACGACTTCCTAATATAAGGGATTTTAGAGTTACAGTAAATTCAACCAAAATATGACCCGTGAATGATATGGCACCAAAAAAAATTTTGTTTGCATATTTAGAATATATATTTTATTTTAGATATAGTTTGTTTATTTGTTAATTATAGTATTTGCAAAACTCATATAATCTATATTATACTATTTAATATATGTTGCTTGTGTTAAAAAAACTTATTTAATCTATAAATTATTTATAATGATAATATGTAAAAAAATAAGAGTTTTTAACTAACCAATTACTTTTAGTATAATAATTTAACAGTAGCAAGAAAAGAAAGAATAAAAAGATAAAAGGAAAAATATGAGAGAGAAAATAAATAAATTGGTAAGAAGAGAAAAAAATGAAAAATATTAAAATAGTAAGGGTAATTTTGTCTTAAAACATAAAGAAGTAAGGGATAGGGGGTAAAATGCTTATTAAATAAGTTGAGAGGGTAAAGTACAATTGAGGTGTAAGTTCAGGGGAGTTTTTTTGCATTTAACCCTTTTCTCTATACAGTATGACATGATACTTACGTATATTTTAACAATTTATAGTGTGATAGATACTTACTGATTGTCTAACAAATATAGTTGAGCAAAGTTATCGACGTATATTTTAATAACTTTATACTGATACTTATAAATTACCTATCAAATAAAAAATTGAGAATCATGAAAGTATAGTTTGGTAATACTTCTTGGCATACGTTGAGAGTTAGTAGTAGTAAGGTTTTAAAAAAATTTGGAGGAAAACTTTGCAAGGTGGAGCTTTTGATTGTCAAGTAGTAATAACCAGCTCGCATGGGTACTGACCCCTTCTATCATTTCAGGCATGGAAATGATTGGATTAGGGAGGGAGACCATTATTTAGTTTGTGAAATTTTTCACCATTTTACACCTTTTCAGGGTATGGTTTGAGGCTATTAAATCTTGCACCATTTCTTGGATAAAATTTTAGCGCCAAAGTTAATCCTTTAATTTTCACCTCTTAAAGCATTATAGTTTTACAGGTTGATTTATCTGTTTCTAGTTTATTAGAAATGTGGCATTGCTTTTTGTTTTGGTGTGCTATACCTGTTTTTTTAGTAAATTTTCTTCATGTTCAAGATCACAAAAAACTTGTGAACAATATTGAGATTTTCAACCGGAAAATCTCAAGTATCCTCCTTAGATACTTGTATAAAGTCTGATGAGTACCAAATACTACGGCAACATTCATTTACGATTCTATCACTTGTAAATGTTACGATTAATTGACTGTTAGATAAATCACATAGACAATATGATATCAAATGATACATCCATTTGAAGGACATTGCCCATTGACTTTTCTAATAATCACAAAATCTCCAAGTAGGCGGACATAAACCAATTCTACCTAACCATTTTCCTCCGATGAGTACAACAGTAACTGCTTGCTCTAAAACTAGAGGAGGAAAATGAATGGTCCACGTGGAATAAACAAATATGGTAGATGCAGATGGAGCTCATCATCTCATTGGTTAGAAATCTATCCAACAGAGATGTTGGATTTCAGTTATCCTACTTGGCCTCTCGAGAAGCTCTTCTTTTGATCCTTCCCCTACCCTCTCAGGTTCCCACATAACCATATAACCAGCCAATTCTGCATTTTTAACAGATAAACTTGAGGCCAATAACATTTTAGTATCACCATTCACTATTAATCTATTGCACAACATAAGTAAATGGCTGCTACATCTGCTGCTGTACTGGGATCTCCCTTCTTGACAGGTGGAAAGAAAAGCCAGGCCCTGTTGGCTTCACCAGTTGCAGCAAGAGTTGGTGGTTCTGTTGCTGCGAAGAGATTTGTTGTCGTAGCTGCTCGTCTTCCTAAGAAGTCATGGATTCCTGCTGTTAAAGGTGGTCCCGGATTCCTTGACCCAGAATGGCTCGATGGCTCGTAAGCAAACTTCCTCTTTCCCCTCTCCTACATTTTCCAGCTTAGTTCGAAAACTTGATAGATTTCAATTTCACATGATTTTTGCAAAATTAAGACTGTATCTAGTGTTCCAACTAAGCTTCCCTGTTGGTACATACAACTGTTCATATAGTAACCCCACGTCTCCTCACTCAGATGTATAAAGTGATCTACATTACCTGGATCTTTGCATTACAGGCTCCCTGGTGACTATGGTTTTGATCCACTAGGTCTCGGAAAGGATCCAGCATTCTTGAAATGGTACAGAGAAGCTGAGCTCATTCACGGAAGATGGGCCAATGGTAGCAGTTGTTGGCATCTTTGTTGGCCAGGCATGGAGTGGCATCCCATGGTTTGAAGCTGGTGCTGACCCTGGTGCTATTGCACCCTTCTCCTTTGGTTCGCTCCTGGGAACTCAACTCCTCCTCATGGGATGGGTTGAGAGCAAAAGATGGGCTGATTTCTTCAGCCCTGACTCACAATCTGTAGAATGGGCTACTCCATGGTCTAGAACTGCCGAAAACTTCTCAAATGCAACTGGTGAGCAGGGCTACCCAGGTGGCAAATTCTTTGATCCCCTCGGCTTGGCTGGAACACTCCAGAATGGTGTATATATTCCTGACACAGAGAAGCTTGACAGACTAAAGCTGGCAGAGATTAAGCATGCAAGACTTGCTATGGTAGCTATGCTAATTTTCTACTTTGAGGCAGGCCAAGGAAAGACACCCCTTGGTGCTCTTGGTTTGTAATCTATATATCATTCCCACAATGATGTAAAAGCTGATTGCCTGTAGAGAGAGGGAAGGAAGAAATCAGAGAAAAGTTCCTCCATCATAATTCATATTCTTTTTGCATATGTTATCTTCGTACAACTTTAAGCATATGGCAACCCAGGGGACGGGTGTACTACACAATCATAGAAAAATGCTTGACATATCTGTTAGTAGTTCAAAGATGATTAGTCTATGCTACACATGCTACAAGCAAATATATACATTGCATCAAACCAACTATATGATGCAAATAGATGCCATGCCACCCACCGAGGCATATTTAACATTGGTGTAAAATATCTCATCATGGGAATAACATACAAATTAGAAGTGCGGAACCAGAAAATCAGTTCTTCTTTTTGAATACCTAAACATTCGAATTATGATGTTGTACTTGCATTTGAAATCCATCCACATAATGCAGAAAAATTTTGGATGCAGATTCCATATAGACTAGCAAAGTTTTTCTACTACATCTTGTAGGTACCATCTAAAAGAAATAATTAAAATCAGTTGCTGTAATTGTCCAAAACGGCAGCCACCAGAGTTTTTGAAACATAAAATTAAGGGAAAGCAGGAAGATAAGACAATACAAGTTCCCTAAAATTACAACCAATATCATTATTCGCTGCCTGTGGCCATCAAAAATTCACCCTCACAAACCACATCACCTCCAACATAGGCTTTGCCTTCCATCTTTGCTATTCCAAAGCGTTTCTGCAGCTTGATGAGTGTCATCCTCATTACCAAGGTGTCTCCTGCAATCACTGGTTTCCTAAACCTAACTTTGTCAATTCCAGCGAAGAAGAAATTTTCACGAGAGCCTCCCACTTCTGGTTGCAGCATAACCAAACCGCCTACCTGGGCCATTGCCTATCAAACAGCACCAAATGTTAAGACTTTATTCAAAGAGGCAGATGCTGAGATAGGATGCCATTAACAAGTTGGGATGGCAACACCCAGAGTTGAAAATGTCCTAATGTAATACAACATACATTCACCAAACAACATAGTAATTGATTTGGTTCTAATTCGAGCCATTTAGAGCCCAAGGTTTATTGTGAAATCTTGACTCCAAAACAGTATGCTCTAGTTTTTGCTTTCTCATTTCCGAAACTTCAACTACCTGAAATTTATCGTCATTGTGCAAAATCAAGTATCCCATGGAAAAACAAAAGTAATGGACTTCTAAAAACTAAGACTCATATGAAGATCCCAAGAGATAACTAGAAAGGACACCTTACCCAGTTTTAGCACTAAACCATATCCAAAAACAGTAGTGCAGAAAAATGGATCTCGGTCTTCAACTTTCCATTGAAATAGATTAATAACGTTTTGAACATTTAGATAGTTAATATGCAAAAGCAAACAATATGGACCAATTCTCTACCTTCTGTACAATAATGAATTTGACCAAAAAGGCAACTTTAAGAGATTAAAGCAAAAATGTAGGAGTAATTCAGAGTATTTACCTCAACCATGAGAACTCCAGGCATAATTGGCCTCTCAGGAAAATGCCCAGGAAAGAAATTGTCATTCCTCCTTATGGTGACATTCTTGATGGCCACAGCTGAAACTCCCGGATTGTACTCAATCACTCTATCCACCAGTAGAAATGGAAAACTGCAAAACCCAACACAATTATTTTTTTTAAACAATTTAATTTTTTTTTTAAAATAAAGAAAGAAAGATTCAATCTTGACTAACCGGTGAGGCAAAATCTCACGAATTTGATTGATATCTATAACAGTTGGAAATGCTGGAAATTCTGGAAAAAGAAAAACAAGCCCACATGTCAAAATTGGATTAAAAATATATAAAGATTGAAACTACAGTAAAATTAAAAAAAAGAAAAAATGCATACGGAGCTCAATTGGGATGTCGGGTTTGGAGCTATCAGTTCCATTTAGGGTACAATTAGTGATGAA
The DNA here is from genome assembly GCA_025175665.1 of Cinchona pubescens. Classification (NCBI taxonomy): domain Eukaryota; kingdom Viridiplantae; phylum Streptophyta; class Magnoliopsida; order Gentianales; family Rubiaceae; genus Cinchona; species Cinchona pubescens. The sequence continues at coordinate 1,017,331 of JANKKI010000353.1, forward strand.
GCTTTTGTGGGACTTGTTGAAATGGAGTTGGGATCTGGAGAAAGCAATAGATTGATGAAGAGAAAGTGATTTGGGAAGGGGGTTCAAAGAGGGATTTTCAATGGGTAAGAGACAGATGATGGGGGAGAAGAAAGATTGTGATAGAGCTGTTGAAGCCATTGATGAATGCTCGCTCGCTTGCTACTATTGCTCTGTGGTTTTGTGTGTGAAGTAATGGGGATGGTGGAAGGGGAATGGAGAGAAGGAGGGTGTGGAGTTATTTGAAGAAGGAGACGACAAAAACGAGGTCTGATAGAGTGACAAGTGAAGCAAAGGCCTGAAAATATGGAGGAGGCGGAGCTACCAACATACACCAAAATTTTGTAGTTAACAGTTGTTTGTTTGTACTTGAATTGCTTGTTGGACATGGGCTTCCCCCATCCCCTACCCTTCCCCTCTCATAAAAAAAAAAAACTTGAAATCATAATGAAGTTTATTGGTTTGTTGAGAAATTTTGTATAGTATAATATTATTAAAGACTGACAAAAATATTTGACGATATGTTGACCCGTTCATTTTGCCTTGCTCAAGGTTGAGTATCCTATGAGGGACCCGTTCATTTTGCCTTGCTCAAGGTTGAGTATCACATATGAGGGTCAGATACACATCAGAATTTAAAAAACCCACGAGTAGCTGTTCGGATCCTTATATATAATATTTACTAATTTTTAAGTGTAAATAAATAATTCATTCATTTTTTAAATTTAGTATTGATTTTATTGCACTCTTCTCGGATAAATTTTATGTTAGTTTTGTTTTTCTTTTTAATTTGAAGAAATTATGTGATTTCTTAAATTGAATTTTATTAACTTTTTTTTAACAATCTAATATTGGATTTTTTTTTTCCTTTGTTCTTCTCAATTTATATAGAATATTTGTTAATCAACTTGTCACTTCTAAAATTATTAAAAGTTTAATGTTCCAAGTGAGATTAGTTTAGTTTTATTTTATTTTTTATAAGGTGAATGATGATAGGATAGGGTCGGATACTTTACCGGGTACCTACTCTTTGGATACTCGGTATGAGGATCGGATCAGGGTCAAAAAGTGGCTTATCCTACAAGTGAGGGTCGAATCAGCGAAATTCCTTGAGAGGCGAGTAGATACTCTAATTCGCCCCGCGCCTACCCCTAAATATTATATACTTTAAAAATTTATATGGTATAAGCTCTCAAAGTCAATGAAATGATTTTTTTTAACAGAATGATCTAATTTTCTCGTTGAGTGTAACAGTCAAGAATTGAGTATAATAGCTGTTGAAACTGTTGAGATAACTGAAAAATAAAAAATTTCAACAACAATAAGATTGGGATGGATAGGCTAACCTAATTGTCAAAAGTTAACACCCCTCTAACTCTGTGGTGGCATATTTTGATTTTAGTCCATGGACATCATATTCGATCATCTATAGTAGTGAGTAGGGGTGTAAACGAGTCGAATCGAGCACGAATAGTGTCCTACTCGAACTCGAAATTTTTTCTGCTACTCGAACTCGAGCTCGAGCTCGAATGAGCGTCAAAATTTGAGTTCGAGCTCGAGTTCGAAAAATTTGACATAGTTCGAGCTCGAACTCGAGTAGTTCGATTTTTTCGTAGGTAAAATATGTAATTTTTTTAAAAAGTATGGATATTTTAGTAATTTTACATATAATAAAAAAATTTAAAAAAAAATTATATAGTGCTCGAAAAGCTCAACGAGCACTCGAGCATATTATACATATGCTCGAGATCGGCTTGTCAAGAGTTTCGAGCTCGAGCAGGCTCGACTCGAGCTCGGTCAACTCGAGCTCGAGTCGAGCTTTTGACCGAGTGCTCGGTTCGTTTACAGCCCTAGTAGTGAGGATGACATACACTCTGTGTGTATGTCTAAGAAATTTTAAGGAAACGACCAATTACTTGGTGTTAATTTAATACCATCAATAATAAATTAATATGTTAATAATTTGTTGTCCCTGATAATATTATATCAGTTTAGGATAAAGAAATTGAGGATTATAATAATTTTTAATTCATGCCGTAATTTATTAATGGTACCAGATTGACACCGATAGACATTGAGAATCTGATTTGCAGTTTAACTACCAAAATTGTTTGCTTTAGACTGTCTTTGGATGGGTGATTTATGCATTGTATAAAGAATTTAAAATGAATTAAAATAATACAAAATTCGGTGAATTTGAAATTTATTAATTTAATTATTATTGTTGGTGAAATTTAAATCGCTAACTAAATTAATTAATTTGTTTGAATAACTTATGATAAATTTAGATTTCAAATTCAAATTTGACCTACCAAATCCTTCAATCCAAACACAACATAAAAAAATTGAAAGGTGGGTTATGGAATTTACATCTTTGAACTATCCCCAATGTGCAATTTCTACCCTAAATTATCCAGTACAACAAAAGTACCTTATATTATACTATTAAAACTCTGAAGTATATTGCTCTAATTGGTCGAAAATTAGTTGAAATTGAATATTGAGAGCTATTTTCAATGAAAGAGTTTTTAGGAGGTGTTTGGTTCACATTCGGGAATCGGAATCGGAATCGGAATCATAAACCCCACTATTGGTATGAGTTTATATCATTCCCCCTTACTTGTTTGGTTTAACATAGGAATGGGTTCGGTCATTATGTTAATAAGTTACTCAACTTGAAACCCATGTCACAAGTAGGGAATGAAAGTAAGTATTTTCTAACACTTTCATTCCCATTTAATGATTTCCATACTGTTCAACCAAACACCATCTATGGGTATCATTAACTTTGATTCCCATTCCCCCCTCTCATACCCATAAACCAAATACCTCCTTAATATCAGTAGATAATATTTTCAACTAATTTAGAAAATGTTCTTTATACGAAAACAAAATATAGTATTAAAGTGCTAAAATTAGTTATTTTAAGCTCATCATGAAAATAAGTGATAGTTCAAGGGTTCATGTTGTAATTAATCCTCATTGGTTTGAATTAAAGTGAAACCGTTAAATATTCTATTAATTGACTATTAAAAGGCTAAAAAAATTTTATTTGAAATGTTATTTTAGTCATTTAAAATTACTAATTAAAATTAGTTATATATTTTAATATAAAATACAAACAATTTCTTTATGTGAAAGGTTTTTCAAGCAAATTTTATGGGTATTTTAAATTTTTTACACAAAACCGTTAAATTTTTAATTTTTCATTCATTTTATAAAAAAATTCAAATTACAAGAGTGAGAATTATAAATTTAAAAATTATAAAAAGTAAGGTAAATATTAATTAAACTGGGTTATAATTTACCAAAAATAAAAACAAAATTAAGTCCACTTACTCTATAGACGGGCATTAACTTGGCAAATTCAGTCATTGACCTCAACCCCCATTTTGTTCATCGGAGGACAGGCGGAGATCGGCCCGATCCACCCACCACCCGATCGGCCACTAAATCAACCCGAACCCCATGGATTTCCACCACGGTCCCGGTGGATCCCCTTCCTCCTCCACCTCATCCACCGAAATTAATCCAATTAACTCTGTTTCATACCACCAAAACGGTGGTGGTGGGGCCCACCACAACAGCACCACATCCGACCCGATGCACTCGTGGTGGGAGTCCATTTCCAAAGCCCGTACCCGGATCCACCTCCTATACATCTACTCTTCTCCCGGAAACATCCTCAATTCTCTCCTCCCTCGCCGACTCCGACCGCCCCGCCCGCTCCCTCCTCCTCTCTTCCGCCGCATATTCTGCAATCTCCTTCTCTCTTTCCTCCCCTTCCTCCGGCTCCGGCGACGACACTCTTTGCCAGTGGCTCTACGACACCTTCCTGTCCGGTGACCCTGACCTCCGCCTCGTCGTCCTCTCCTATATCCCTCTCGTCTCCTCCCTCTATTTATCCCGCATCCACTCTTCCTCCACCACCTCTGCCGTAGCTCAAACCCCTTCACTCGCCGGCTTCGAAGCCGTCCTTCTCGTCCTTTATTCCTCCGAAGTCAAGGCCCGGTCTGGTAAACCCTTGCTTATTTCAATCCCCGATCTCTCTCAACCTTCTCTCTATCACTCTCCTCGAAACCCCTCTTCGAATAAATCGAACCCCGTTAACAATAGCCCCCCATCTCGGCCTCTCGTCGGCGTTTTGTCTCCGCCTCTTGAAGCCCCAGATGGCCGTGAAGTCTACTAAACGTGCCTGCATTGTTGGCATTGCTCTTGATTGTTATTATAAACAGATTTCGCAAATGCCCAGTTGGTCTAAGCTTGATTTTTGTAAGTTTTCGGCCGATTGGGCAGGTCAGGAATGCCCTTGTAAGTCTGATTTCGATGATTTTGCTGCCCAAAAACCCGATAATTTTACTGAAACTAGCAATGGGTTATCGGATGAGATTGAGAATTTTGCAGGAGTCAGGGATTTGCGAATTGAGGAGAGGGACGAGGATTTGAGGTCTCGAGGAGGGGTGAGAATTCCGCTGCCTTGGGAGTTATTGCAGCCGGTATTGAGGATTTTGGGGCATTGCTTGTTGGGGCCTTTGATTACGGAGGATGTGAAGGATGCAGCTTCTGTGGCAGTTAGGTGCTTGTATGCTAGGGCCTCACATGACTTGAATCCGCAGGCCATTTTGCCGACTAGGAGCTTGATTCAGCTAGATAAAAGGGCACGCAAGAGGCTGCTGCTGCAGCTGCAGTTGCCAATGCTGCCTCTAATGCCAATACACCCAGTAAGGCTAAAAAGCCTGAGATCCTTTTGGTTTCAAAGTGATACTGAAAATGTATGATTTTCAACTTGCTTTAGTTCCTGAATTTGAGTAAGTATGTGGCATTGTGTAGATGTAGATGTAGATTATATGTGAACAAATGATTGATGCTGTGTGTGGCTTGTGGCTTGTGGCTTGTTAGTCTTAAACTTGGAACTTGGCCTGGAAGTTGTGTAACATTATTAGTTTGATGTGGATATATGTATTCCAGTTGCTTATATTTGGATTTAATGTCCTTATCTTTTCCAATTAATGTACTTCTCTCTGTTCATAATGTAGATTATTGGTATCAGTTCTAGATGTGTGAAGAAAATGTGTTCTTGTTTAAATTATTTGGCTACTCATTGATAGATAAATTGTCGATCATCAAGTATAGATTGTCCACTTTGCACCAACCAACTTTACATGAATGGTCGTTGTGTTTTCCCACAAAGCAAAAATTGGACGTGGTTTCTTTGTTGACAATTGTATACAGATGTGTGAAGGATTTGTGTCAGCAGATAGTCCTTTTGGGATCTTAATTCACCAACACAAGTTATTATAGAGGTGAACTGGAAGTAAAGGAGATTATTCTTACTGTTGCCTCATGCAAGTGCACAAAACTATGACCTGCCTGATATGGCCAATAGTTATAGAAACTGTTAGAAATGGATTTGGTGGTGCATTAAACCAAAGTTAGTGCTACAATCATTTTTCTCTGGTGGTGACTGGTGAGCATGGTAAGTTTAGGCAGGGAAACTGTGGAAGTTAAAGTTGCATAATGGAATCTGATACCAAGAATAAAACTGAATGGTGAGAGAGATTGAACTTGGATGGTATGAGGTAGTGACCTTGTTTCATTGGTCATGCACCAGTTTGAGATCTTATTATATGACTTATCTGAGTGTTCTTCAGTCTTAGATCTTCCATTACAAACTTGGGGTTATAATTATCACCGGGTCTTTGATATTCTGGCTTTCGGTTCTCTTGTTCTTTTTTTCGCTTTGACATAGTTGCCTGGTTACTAGAATGCTTCCAAACTTTCTCTATGTTAACCCCTCTCTCTCTCTCTCTCTCTCTCTCTCTCTCTCTCTCTCTCCCCATATGGTTGTTTTACTTTGCTGTTATGTTGTTAGTTGGGATTTTGGTTTCAAATTTATAAGTTCATATTTGCATAGAAACCACATAGATTAACAGTAGGTAACATTCTGCATTGGAAAATTGCATTATATTTTTATTGAAAAGTTAATGATGTCTGCGTTGTGCTTGATGGAGGGCTTAGAACTTTTCTATGCCACTTTTGGGTCATGTTTCAAGGAGTGCAGAAACTAAATTGGATAGAAGATGCTATTGTTAATGGTAAGGTTCCAATTCTTTCCGACCTTGTCCCAAGCCGATCTAGTTTTCCCAGGTCCAAATCAAGTTCAAGGTTATTTCAGGACATAGTTATTGATGGATTTAGGATCTTTCTTATTTTCTGCCTTTGTGTCAATTTGCTTATTCTGCCTATCTTGAGATGGTAGGTTCTCAGGAATTTAATCATTTATGTAACTGATCTGAGGAGAGCAGCAGTTTGCTTTAATGGATCGAACCATTTTAATAACTTTTAGACATTAAAAAGTGTAAAGTAGGAATCTACATTAGGTTTATTGATTTTACTTAACTTTTAGACTTTAAAAAGTGTAAAGTAGGAATCTACATTAGGTTTATTGATTTTACTTGCAGAATGACATTTCGCATAGCCTCCTCCACAAGTCAACAACTTCCATATTTTTGTGCTGATTGATGGAATAATATCCTATATATATTCCTATGCAAGGACTACAGTTTCCACACCATCTTGGATGATTTGGTCCAGATGCTCTTCTTCACCTTCCCATGTCTGAGGTAGGGCTTCTTTGATGTTGTGGATACTACTTAATGCATGGTCAGCACCTGGAACAAAGTTTGAGCTCCCCACCTGCACCATAATCTCACTTAATTTGGTACTGTAAAAGATCAACTGGCTTTCTTTATTAGTAATTAGCTTCAGAGTTAACCACTTGAAAAGATAAAAACATGCAAGGCTAGTGTAGAAATTTACAATTAGTGTATGAAGTCCAGCTAATTTTGCAGTTGCAATGTTACGAGCAGTCATCAAGAAAATGTGAGAAACATAGAAGAATAATCAGCTTCTGTGCCAGGAAATTAACTTTTTATTTAGCATTAATATCTCATTACTTACAGTTTTGTTGGGATCAAGATTTGCAATGCGAATAGCAGCTTGCATTGCTGCCAGAGAAGGTTTACTAAGAATTTGCTGGTTCGCCTTACTATTAATTGCGTTGCTCTTGGTCTCATCATTGGTGGCATATTCGGATATTAATGCTTCCTTACTTTCTCCGGTGACCACCATATTGTCATCGGCCACCACCCCACTTCCGTGATCAGCTTCCTTACTTTCTCATCAGTGACCACCATATTATCATCGGCCACCACCCCACTTCCGTGATCAGCAGATGATGCCACCGGAGGCGGTGGAACTGGATTGAGGGTTTCAAAGCATATCACACCTTCAAAACAATCTTCAAGCCTACTCAGAACTTGACTTGCGTGTGCTTTGTCAGCGTTGGTGAAAATCTGATTAAGCCCACCAAATGCACATTATTTTTTTTATTGTATGGTTAAAACGGCAAATTTTTATGTACATTCATAAGACACAAAATCTGTGTGTTCCATATAAATCCCAGAGTGTAAATCTCACAATAAGGTACATAGACTTTGCATCAAGATTCATGTAAAAATTTACCCGTTAAAACAGGAACATTATTAGCAAAAGTTTGTTAAAGGTTTTGACGTACTATTTTTCGCTGTGGCATAACACAAAGTAGATGGTTCCTTAATAATGGATCAGGTTTGAGTGCATCGTATGGCAATTTCCCATGAACATATGCATGAAACTCATCATCATCATACCTTGCCAACTCATAACCAAGATCCTGTAACAGATGACCATAAATAAAGTACTCCAATGAATTTAATTGTTATATATAAAAAAACTCAGCTGTTGATTACATGCAACCAGGGGCGGATTTTGGGGCGGACGGGTCACTGTCCCAAAATTCTAAAAATTAGAAATTTTACTTTCTAAAATTTTGAAAACTTAATTTGTATTTTTATAAAATTTATATTTTGTCCTTCTAAATTTTTAAAAGAAATATGTCTTAGCCTTAATAATTATGTGACTATTAAGTCTTGCCTCTTCAAGGTACAATTTCTACGTCCGCCCCTAAATGCAACATTAATTAAATTTCTGCGTCCGCCCCTAAATGCAACATTAATTATGTAAAACACTGAGACGTAGAAAAAAAATTAATGTTATACTTTTAATAATTAGTTGTATTAGTTAATATTAATTCTCAATTATTAGTAGTATTTAATTATGTTATCTAATTACCTTAAGACCGGCCATTGTAGTCGCATATTCTCAATGCATGTAACAACTCCAAGCACATCCTTGGAACTTCAGTTTCTTCGATTCCCAGTTGATTCAACATGAATTCTATCGTGTAACATAATCCATCATTTAATACAAATAATCAAGAGTGTATATATATATATGATGCAGAAAGCCACTACAGTTCTTTTTTGTTTATAATTTTTTTAAAAAAAATTTCACAGTTAGCTTTTTATTCATTAAAGAATTAATACTAGTATATGATCATTACCGCCAAAATTTGTACAATAAATGAATAGAAAATCATCCAATAAATAGAGTAATAGAATAGGTACAGGATCTTTTGTGTTACACTCTATCTCATTTTTCGTCTCATCATATAAAAAACTGTCAAGATTTTGTAAAATAATTTTAGTGGAATAATTTTGACAATGCATTTAATAGTTTGATAAAGAGTGACACAAGATGCGAAACAAAAAATCCTTGGACAATGAAATGGTAATACCTTGAATATTCTTGCGACAAGCCAAGTTAAGACCGATGCTCAAAGAGATAAAACGTATCATCCAAATCTGATATAGTAACATTCTAGAAATCAATCATATGTTCCAAGGATATCCTACATTAATTCCTTTTATATATTTTTACAAATCAAATTTCTTATTTTTTTTTTCTTTTGTTCATTTTCCACACAAAAAACATTTGATTTTGATTGGTTTAATCATATTAATTGTGCAACATCACTGTGTTTCATTTTTTTAAAATACAATAGATCTCCATCTATCATTTTAATGATCAGATTCATAACTTAGATTACAAAAGAAATATATTTTTATCTTTTGAACTATATTTCGTTGTCCATTTATTTCTCTTTCATGAGTTCATCTACTAGAATATAGTAGAAATAGTACGATCTTACCGAAGAGCAAGCACTCGAACTTAGCTCCTTTAGCGTGGGAGCTCCCTACACCTACAACTTCCATTATGATATATATATATATATATATATATATATCGACCTCAAAATCAGCTGCAAAAATATTTTCAACCTTTTCATCAATACTCTTAATTTCCCAATATATATATATATATATATATATATATATATATATATATATATATATAACTAATGAGATAGATATTCATGCAAAAAAACTTGCTTTAATTAATTTGTATGAAAATAGGAGATAGCAGGTATATTTAACAGTTTATTACGTAATAATTACTACCTCTTACCTGAAATACAAAAATGTAGGTCCAAAACGGAAATACTACGGTGGTTTCACAATTGAATGATTTAGTATTTGGTCTGAAGGGGGCTATATATACACAACAGTACTGCGAGAATCCTTGAGCATATATCTCTTCAATTCCCCCTTTTTTTGCAATAAGAAATAGGAAAATTCTTGTATTGGCCTGATTCTTGTTTTTCATTAATTTCTAAATAATATTATGTAATCATTTCATACATATTTTTTAATTATATTTTTATCTCGTATATGTACCATATAAAAAAAATCACTATATAATACTTTTTAAAATAATATTAAAAAATAATAATCGTTCTCAAACTGATTGAAACCTTTTTTCAGTCAGTTTTTATTGCAAATGCATAACGGTGATACATAGATCGGTCAGCTCATCGGTTGAAGAATACTTAATTATGTTACATATTGTGATTTTAAAAATAAAAGACAATTTTAATTATAATTCTCTTTGCATGAATTTTAAATATAACGAATAATTAAGATATATAAGTGTTAGATAAGAACATTTATGAAATTACCGTATGTGAGATTCGTATTTTTCTAAGTTAAATCAAATATATAATTAGGCAATTAATTAGACCGTGAGTTTGACTCCTAATTCCTTGTCCTATATTCATAAATAGAGATTTATTCCCACCAAATGTACTCATTACACATATTAATACAAATACATTGTCTCTCTAATCTTGTTCGATTTTGGAATCATTACGTACGTATTCTTCTTATTTATTTATTTATTAATGCAAACACTTAATATACCTCCAAGTTTCATTGACAATTGAGTGAATGGGATGAGAATTTGGAGGGCATGGATGACATTTTGTTGGGTATACTCTTCTTACTATATCCTTGTTTCAGATGTTGGATTCCTTTTAGTTCAGGATATATATGTGCAAGAATAGTATTGAGGATAGGAGTATTAAGTATATATTCTATTTATAATTCCACAATGAGCAAATGCATTTCGTTGTACGTACAAGGAATATCACATTTATAAGTTGGTAGCATAATGGTATTATTTGAACTGCTATTATTCTTGAAATATTATTTGTACGTAATAATACTGTAGTAGTTTTTTGAATGGGATATATGTGTGATAAAAAGGCAGTTGAAAAACGTATATAAAATTATTACAAAATATTATTTAAAAAAATAAATATTATTAGTTATTCAAACAACACCATTTGTATTTATCACATCCTAAAAAAGTAAAGAACGAAGTAAAAATAATATATATATATCATTAATACCTTTTACTTTTCTTTTTGGAAATAAGGTGATCATGACTAGCCACTAAAATTAACTTTTCTTTGTTAGCCACTAAAATATGATGCCTCAATTTAGCATTCTTTATGCATTAACATCACTATCCATTCGTAATTTTTTGAACCAAAATTTATTTTAGACTCTAATTGTTTAGATTAATATTTCTTTATATATATATATATATATATATATATATATTAGTTCACATAATCAAGTATACATACAATTAATAAATTAATAAAAATAAACGTGACAAATCACTGCTGATGTGAAAGAACAATAAAAAATCAACGTGACAAGTAAACTACTTCTGTCGTGGTGGATTCCCTAGCTATGTTTCAAGGGAAAAAAAAATGTAATTTCCTGATATTTAAGTATTTGACGCCTATGATATACAGGTATTACGTATAATATAAATTTAAACTTGCTTTTCGAAGTGTATTAAAAGTTAAGAAAATTTTATAATTTTGTTAAGATATTATTATATTTTAAAATTTATACGACATTAATATTTAAAATATATAATATTATATTATACAAATATTTAAAATATAATAATATTATAAAATTTTCTTAAAAAGTTAATCCCACATTTTAGATCTTTAATGTGCATGCTCATTTTCTTCGTTGACAAAGTCAATGTATGCTTTATTCTGTTTAACCTTTAGTTGACAAAGTCAACAAATATTATTCATTAAACGAAAAGCGCAAAAGAAGAAATAGGAAACCCAAAAATGTCGATGTATTTTGAACTCTTGCCTGGGCTCAAGATTTGATGTTCGGTATTTTATTATATTTTTTGATATTATATAATATACATATATATATTATATAATATGTTAGTATAATATCTTTTATTTAATTTTTTATATTAAATATATACGGATCTCTAATCATATAATATAACATTAAAACAGATAACCGACACTCAAATTTTCAAGATTCCAATGGGTTGACTAAGAAAAATTGTGCACGGGTTTATCATTATTAACTTAAAAGTCTATGCAATTTGAAAAATGAAAACCACTCAATTAAATACTTCTAATGTACCTCGATCGTTTTCCATCATTATTAGCCTAGCATATTTTTCCCATCTTTCACTACCACAAATTGTTTCGGATACGAATTAAAGTCATAGAGACATAATGCAAGGGAAGGTGAGGAAAAATAGTAGAAAAATCTTTTTTTTTTAATATTTTTTTAAACTCATCTTTTTTCATACTATGTAGTGATTCGAAATCATGACCAATAAATCATAAAAAAGCAAGTGTCTTATCACTTAAATTATATTTTTTTGTTATAATAGAGATGAATCAAAATTATACTACTTGTTTCCAATTGAAATAGTACATACGTGCTTATATTTATGAGTAAATTTTAACTATTGATTCCACAATGTAAAATATGTATAACAGTCATTAAAATAACTAAAAAATAAGAAAATCCTAATCATTTTTCTATCATCTAATGGTCTGCAATACTTATTCCGTGTTACGGAGTGAATAAGAGAAAATTACCAAAATAGTCCCTCAAATTTTTTACTTTAGTCAAAATAATCCCTTCAGCAACTTTTTCTTTAGCCAGAATAGTACTTTTACTTTTATATTTTAGCCAAGACAGTCCTTTTATGGTGGAGCTACCATAAAAATCTTTTTCTTTTTTTGATAAATTTCACATACATCCCCTGAGATTTACTTATTTGTTCACATAACCCCCCATATAGTTTAAAATGAAAAAAATAAGAAAGAAATTAATTTGAAAGGGTAAAAAGGGAAAAAAAACTTCAAAACAATTAAAAAAAAAGGAAACATTTATTCTTTACAAAAAAATATTAAAATCGTAATCCTTCCATCTTTCTCTTCTCATAGTCAAAGTTGTCACCCATCCAATTTCAGAACCACCATTTCAGCAGCCCAAGCGCCTCCCCGCACCCACCAGACACCAATCGCCACCCACTAGCTCTACTGCCAGATCCCCTTAGTCAGTCATTAGGTCTTCTTTTTTAAAAGTTGGCTATAAAGTTTTGTAAAATTTTAAATTAGGCTAATGTGAAAAATAACTAAACTATATGTGTTGTATGTGAAATTATATTATCAAAAAAAGAAAGAGGTATTTGTGGTGGTTCCACCACAAAAGGTCTATCTTGACTAAAAAATAAAAGTTGAAGGATCATCCTGACTAAAAAAAGATTGAGGGACTATTTTGACTAAAGTAAAAAAATTGAGGGACTATTTCAACTATTTTTCGAGTGAATAATAAATTTTTTTTCCATATTTACATGCACACGAACTTTGGATGGATACAAAAAGAAAAGAACTTTGGATAATGTTTGTGCGATTTTAGAAGTTATGTGCGATCATAATCAAAATTCAAGCATTTAGATAAAATCAAATGGTACTCTAGATAAAATAAAAAAGATAAAAAATCTCATTGTTTATCATTGACGAAATACTGTTTGTAGAGAAAATTATTTGAAATTCAAAATGCCAAATTTATTTATTTATTTATTTTGACTTTTTTTACAATTGATACGTGTCTAATCTCATAGAAATGAATATGAAGACTAGAAACTTTTTTTAATAAGTTCCATAACAACTTGCATATGTTTGTTAGATACAATGATAACAACTTATATTACGAACAGAGTAAATGAGGTAAAAAAAACAACATATTTTCCTTAATTTCTTCGTAGCTTTTTATTACTTTACTTGGTAAAACATGGATACATTACCTTCTTTTTCTTGGTAATGTAGATATTAGATCAACTAAATTATCAACTTGCACTATAATCAATAACAAAATTAATATTCGTTGCAAAGTTACAACAAATATTACAACAAAATTAATTAAAGGCCGGAAAATTTTTAATTTCTTTATCACTTCAATTGATAGCAGAGCAAATTTTACGTATTTCACCATCAGTCCCTGTCTTAACCTCAATATTACTCATTTTCACCATGGACCTTACGAACTCCACACTAAATGTCAAGCCAAGAAACCCTCTAATTCCCAAGAATCGTTGCACGACGGTTCTTGTAGAGGGATCTGTCCACAACATTTGATCGGATTCAAGAATTCCTCGACCATTTTGAAGGTTTGCAAAGTTAAAAGAGGTGTCGAACCTATTTTCGCTGCCGGTGTCTAAGGATACACGTTTTGTAGCATCGCCGTTTGATGGACAAAGTGACTGAAGTTGAGAAAGAAAAGAGGGATTTATAGAGGAATCGACTGTCACGCTAGAATTGAAGTTGTACATTCTGTATTGGAAGAATTGGCAAGCTACAGTTCCAATTGTGTGTCCACCTGAAATCATAATGACAAATTCATTAAATTTGTTAGTTTCTTAATTTATTTATATAGATGTATAATATACGTGCAAAGCATGTTAATACTGGTGCATCGTTACCTGTAAGAACTAACGTTATCTAATAGTAGGATTGTAGATCAAATTCATATAAAAAAATTATATTTTTCGTGTACTGTACATTGGAGGTTTTTCGATTTGAAAGCAATAATTAAGGGTGTGTTTGAGCTATCAAAATCTAATTAATACCATACTTTTGTTATTGCTTAAATACTCAAATAGGAAAGGATAGACATAAACAATGAACACATTAATATACATAGGGAACCATTTATTCAGAAATCACAAAGAGGTACTTACCAACAAGGGCTACAAGATCTTGTGTATTGAGACCTTTTGCAGAAAATTTCTGCTTTTGAACATCAACAGAATCTCTGAATCCTGGCAAATTAGCCGCATCAGATGCTAAAGAAACTCGGCCATCTCTACGTCCTGTTGGCACAGGCCATCCCGCTCCATTAGTCTGCATGAAAAATTCCCACACATTAATTACACACTAAATTTCTCATGCATTAATTCCACTTTCACAAAACACAATCAACAAATGATTGAAAGGAAAAAAAAAAAAACTTTTTTATTACACAAACCATAGTTAACTAATTCCATATATAATTAATCTTTCAAATTGCATACAAATTCGTGCCCATCTCACGTATCAAAGTACATATACATGTTGTATAATTATATACTTGATTGAGTGACAGAGTAATGCGTATTTCGTAACTATAACACAGACTTACCAGCACAACGGAGTCACGGGCAGCAAGAGCAAGAATGTCAGCACAAGAAACAACACCAGGGCAAGCTTGTTCAAGCTGGCTTTTAGCATCATCAACAACTTCATACCCTCTTAGTAAAAGATTGGGCGGAGCAGTTTTCTCGGTGCCTGCACCGCTAATGAGGATAGAACCATCACATCCTTGGACAAAGCAGTCGTGGAAGTGCATTCTAAGCAATCCCGGTGCAATTTTAGGGTCGGATTGAAAATGTGTCCTCACAGTAGATTGAACTATGGATTCGGCTCGTGGGCATGATGTTGCATAGAATCCAACTCGTGTTCCTTGGCCTAATACCAAGGTTGTAGCCTTGGCAAACAAAAGACATAAAAAGATTGAGACTTTGATTTTGTTAAGGTGGTTTGCTTCCATTTTGAGTTAGTTTTTATCAAGACTAGGATATTTATGGAGAAGAATTCTTGCAGCACAAAAGTGTTTGATATTTGGCAATGAAGATATATTAGATACTTGTGGGAGTGATGGGTAATGTGGAAGCTGAAGGTCTGGTATTTATATACAGGAAAAAGCAAGCCAAATTGCCTGGAGTAGGTAAGATCAGTAAGCAAAGCCGGCTTCGAGAGAACTGGATCAAGGATTGGAAAATTTTTCAAACTTCGGGTTGGCAGCATTATCATGTTGCTAGCAGCCTTTTTCCTTTGTCGTATAAAGAATAAGAGTGTAGTAGCATTGTAAACGCTGTAATTTACGTAAGAGATAAATGTTTATAAAAGTTTGTAACATGTTAAAAAGTTATCGGTCTATAATATTTTTATTTTCTGAAATATTATTAGATGATGTTTACCATGTCTAATGTAAATTGGGTGCCGCTAATAATTTTGCTGCTAATGAATAAATAGGGAATAATTACAATTTTAAACACATAACAGTATTTTATTATTGGTATGAAAAAATATTATATTTATACATGTAATATGTATTTATATTTAATAGTATAAAAAAATTTCTGTACGAAAATTTAATCCTTTCAAATAAAATGAGTTACATCATGCAGGAGTTGTATCCGCGTTATTATTTTACATGCATGGGTGGCTTTCGGCGTATTTACAATATTAGCGTTGATTTTTCAAGCCATGCAGGATAATGAGCAAGTTTTCCTAATGGTTCTTCTTTCTTTGTGTGAATTGTGCCTTGGTAATGTAATTTGACGAATTAATAGTACTCCTTTAGTTTTAAAATAATTGGCACCTTTGATTGGTGTTATGGATTAAAAAAATTATTAAATTTTATTAATTTTACAAAAAAAATAGTTCAAAATGATTAAATTATCCTTTTGTATTTATATCCTAATTATATAATATTTCGTTCATCAATGTAGTACTTAGGGGAAAAGTTTAAAAAATATCATTTAATACTTCTTTATATTTTCTAAAGTAACAAATAATATAATGTAAGACAAATTGTTTAAAATGATAATTATTTTAAATCGGTGGGAGTATTTAAAAGGAAATGAAAGAATTAATGTGAGGTCATCAAGATCCGAAGAAAATTTATGGCAAATGAGAGTTATACTTTTCTTTTTGTTGGTTCTAAAAATAAGAAATTGCCAATTTTATTTTGGATATTCAAATTCTTATTCCAAATAATTATGGTTTAATTACTACATTCCTAAATAACCTTTTATTTGGCGGATACTCTGATACATGTTAATACATACCGTATAATTTATCACAACAGAATTATCAACTTCACTTGCATTCAGTCACTTTCTCGATTTAATTCATTTTTCTTAACATACCTCTCTCCTTACCTCTTAGTGACTCGAACTCAATTAACAAATTATAAAAAAAATTCTTATTACCTAAACTACACTTTGTTGTCTCGAATTAATTTCATATATCCAATGCAAATTTTTTTAACAATTTAATGCTAGATCACGAAAGATATACTAAAGCATAAAAGGAATAAAGGTACAAGTTCTAAAAAGCTAAAATTCAGCTCCTATACTAAACAAATATTCATCAACAAACAAAATACATCAGTATTCCTAATTAAAAAATTGTTCCATGTTAATTGATTATAATTCCTTCGAGTGTTGGGTTGGTATCACTTCGCTAATGCATCGTTTAATGTTTGTACATGCAGTCAAATATATGGATAATCTAATCTAATGTGGTATATTTTTATTCTATCCCTAATTTTCTTCCGCTGCCACAAACAGCAATCCTATTTCCCCCTTTTTAATGTTTTGGTCAAACAAAATTGTACTTAGCACCCTTTTTTTTTTTTCCTTTTTAGAGAGAAACCCGGCGAACTTGATTATTTTAACATTGTATTTGGATTAAGAGATTTGGGTGGATTTGATTTAAAATTCTAGTCTATAATAAGGTATCTAAACAAGTTAATTAATTTAGTTATGGATTTGAAATTCACCAATAAATAGAGAATGTAATTTTAATAGTTAAATGAGTAGATTTAAAATTTACTTAAATTTCATGTTATTTTAAATACAACCAATTCAAATTCATTCATTTTAAATATTTTTTTAAATAAATCAAATCCACCCATCCAAACATAACGTAAAAGTAAACCACTTTAATTTAATTATAGTGTACAAATTCTTATAGATCAATATTCTTGTCGTCCAATACACATGACAGCAACAGTTTATACCATTCGTCTTGGAATCTAATTCAAATAATTATCAAATAGGGTAACCATGGATTATCAAATTAAAGCATAATATTTCGTCTTTATATCGCTATATAGCAAATTAAGGTTCAATCCTAGAAATTTCTTAATTTCTGTTAACTATATACACAAGACATTCTAATCTACAACAGTGGTGGAGTTGACTTGCTTTTTCGTGTTCATGGAAAATATGCCAGCTGAAAGCATTTGATTCCATTCACATCACCACAGATAGAACTTTCAACTGAAATTATTCCTTAAATTTCACATTTAACATTACTTATTGACTGTAAGTCGCATAGTGGGGTTGGCATGCCAAATATATATCAACCACATATTCACGTATTATAGTTATTTATAAGTATATTTTGACATGTTCAAAATTCATTTTTGTTCATTATTTTTCGTTAAAATGAATATTCAAATTACTAATTTGCTTTATTATATGACTAATTTGCCTTTAATTTTTTTTTGAATTATCATGTCGAATATATCTACTTGGAGCCGGAATAGGGGTGTAAGTGAATTTAGACTATTCATATTCCAATTGAATTCGACTTGGAAAGAGATCATTCATTAATATTTTGTACCCGGCTCGAATTAATTCATTAAATTAAAATTTTTAAATTTATATATAAAAATTGTAAATTACTCAAACTTGATTCGATTCGATAAAAACTCGTTTAACTTCCGTTCGAAAAATAAATAAATTAAATTTAAATAAAATTTCAAATTCATTAAAATAACCAAATACAGATAAACATTAAAATGTCCGAGTTATTTACCTTCTTTTAAACTCTTAAGCTTCGTTGTGTATCTATTAGAGTTCTCGAACCAGAGAGAAGAATTTTCATCTTTAGTTTTTCTTTTAACAGACATCGTGTTAATTAACCATCATATTGACATCACTCTATCAAAATGCAGTAATGCGCGGTCAAAAAGTGAATACTTAAGTTTAAATCCAAAAGATTGGACTTAAAAGTTAAATCATGTAGCGGTTGAAATGCATATATGATTGGGTTATCATTCTTTTTTTTTTTCTTTTTTTTTTTCACTACTAATAAATTTGCAGAATTGAGTAAAGTAGTGAAAAGTTTCTAACGTCGTCTAGTATATGATTATGACTAACTTGATGGACAAGGATTTTTTTCATTTAGAGATAAATGAAATTTATTTACTCTTCCAGATGAGTGACACTTTATTATTTATTTAAATTAAGGGTTAAATTTTATACATATCACTATTTTACTAATTTTAACTCTCAAAACTATCACTATTTTACTAATTTTGACTCTCAAAACTATCACTATTTTACTAATTTTGACTCTCAAAACTATGTAATTTCAATTGTTATTTTATTTATATAACAGATTTAAGTGATAATAAGAAAAAATAAATACTTAAAAAAATATAATGAAATTATAATATTATGTTACTCTAATTTAATGACCTATTAATATTTTGTTATAAATTTTTATTTGTTGCAAGAAATCAATTACGTATATTTTTAATTAAATAGTATGAATCTTAA
Source organism: Cinchona pubescens (assembly GCA_025175665.1). Classification (NCBI taxonomy): domain Eukaryota; kingdom Viridiplantae; phylum Streptophyta; class Magnoliopsida; order Gentianales; family Rubiaceae; genus Cinchona; species Cinchona pubescens. Next base: position 1,036,375 of record JANKKI010000353.1, read on the forward strand.
TAAAATAATTTGATTAATTTTTTTAAATGACAATGATTTTTAAATTTAATTAATTATCAAGGAGAAGAAAATAAAAACTATGTAGTTTTGCCATAAAAATTTATAGAAACGACAATTTGACAAATATCTCACCTTTAATTATACATTTAGATGTGATGACACTCATCTAAAGAGGTAAATAAAGAATCATCTATTTACCCTTAAATGGAAAGGATCGTCGTCTCTAACTTGATGTTTATTAAGAAGATACATCTTGCTAAGCTAATTCGGAAATTTTATTTTGGTCATCTTGCTAAGCTAATTCGGAAATTTTATTTTGGTCATCTTGCTAAGCTAATTCGGAAATTTTATTTCCTGTGGTCAGGAGCAATCACTGGACATGCCTAATAGTTGCTTCGAGTCTGCCATTTGGAATGCAGGGTCCATTTTTTTGAATAGGATAACCCTCTTATTTTTTAAAAATATAGACCTTCACTCCAAATTGAAGGCAATTAAAAAAATAACTATTGAACATGCCTCCTGACCGACATAAAATTTCTCAGCTAATTCCTTCACCTAATCCAAAGTAATTAAAAGAAAGATCCATTTGGGCCTGTTAGGCGGATCGCGAAACATGCAACCATCTAATACGACTTAAGTCTTGTCGTTTTGTCTTGTTTGAAGCGCGTACTGAGCACAACACGGGTCTGGGCCTTCTGGCTGCCCAAGAAAAGTAAGTCGTCGGAAATCAAATATTACTAGTAATTGTGCAGTCACCAAGTCAACAAGTGTGAAAAATTGTATCGATTCATTTCAGATTATAAAGTGGGTATTTTAAATTATAAAATAATTAAAAAATATATTTTAAAAAAAATTTATTTTAATAATTATCCTATCACACTCTGTACTATAAATTAAATAACCAAGAGTACTTAAATGATTAATCACATCTACCCAAAAAAAAAAAAACGATAAGTGACAATGAGATAGCTTCGACCATGATTAATTTGGAGCAAGATGTGATTATCGACAGAATTAACGTGAACGTTAAACATGATATAGAATCGGATCTTTTGTAGAGATATTATTTAAAATAATATTGTATTACTTTCGTTTTAATAAATTTGTTATATTTGACTTTTTTAATCAACAAGTCTAGTTATCAAGGCATAATCTTTTATAGAATTTTTAAATTTTTTATAAATTTTAAATTTCATGTCATAATATTTTATATAAATTTAACTTTTGTTAATTTTTTTATTATAAAATATCAAATAAATCTATATAAATTATTGGTACAAAATTGATCTGATTGACCACAAAAATCAAATTGAGACAAAATAAGTGAATGGAGGGAATAACTATTTTTAAAATATGATATATATGAAATAAAAGATGATTGGAAAATGTGTGACTAATTATGTAAAATATTATTTGCAAAATAATAGAAAAATAACCATCCAAAAAAAGCAGAGCAATTTCCATTTCTAATAAGTGTTGTTTTGTATCACCTAATCCAAAATGGAGAAGAATTTTAGTCCATTTACCCCAAAAAAAAAAAAAGGAATTTGAGTCCATACTATTTTTTTAAAAATGTATTGAGACCCGATAATTTAAGGACGTTCTCCAATAGAAGAAATGGTATGAGCAATTTGTGAGGTCGATAAGATAACGGTACGCCAAATTCATCAAAAGAAGAAGGAATTTATGCCTTACTAAAATCAATTTGTGGATTAGAAGTGGTAAGTCATCTTCCTTGAATAATATACATGTGTTACAATAGGAAGATTAACTTTGTAAATCAATTTAACAAATTTTTATTTATAGTTTTACACCCTAATCCCATTAAAAATTTTCAACAAACCATTGGGCAGTTGGCCATCAAAAGTTACAAGTCGTTGGGATCTTCGTGGCTGCAAGTTAGGGTTCAAATTCCCACATCTGCAATCTTAGCAATAAGTTAGTAGTGTAAAGTTTCATTCTAGTTAGTCACTAGTTTCCGTTTCACCAATATGGATGCATTTTGGCATACCATAGCAGTGTATAAGGGTAATTACTTAGGTTGATCTAATGTTTAATCTCGCTTATAGATTTTGTGGTGTCTATTAAACCTTATGGAATATATAATGCAAGCAAAATTTCATAAGATTAAATTTTGATGACAATATTTATATGTAAAACTAAAAAATGGATTATCTAAATATTTTTTGTAAATGAGAATATGGTAAAAGGTTTTCTATGCAATTGAGATGTTAATATGAGGATGTATCCTACCTACTTCCTTTGGACCAACTTAATTGGTTCCATTACATCCTTGTTTCCTCCACAATTAGCTAGCTCTAGAAGGGATAATGTTTTGACACCATCGATACAGTTGGCTTTCTTGTACCCAATGCCTTAAGGCTAGTATTACCCGCTCACTCTTTTTAGTGTTGTTAATTTATGCGATACGTAGATTTTCATTTTAAATCAACCTTTCTTTACGTTCATTACAAGATAAGTGAGAATAAGAACTCTATATATTAACTTTTCAAACTTGTAAGGTATGTTATAAATGAGGGATTTGGCCCTAATGTTCCATAATTTTTTGAAGAAGAGTCTGGACACTCATTTGAACGAATCTCTTCATCTGAACGGGCGGAGTGTGTCACTAGCATGCAAGTCTTTTTACCATTTCTAGCGTATAAAACGTATGGATTTAATGACTAACTAAACCAAATAGGCAATGAAATATCAACAGCAGCAGCATGTGACAAGCCCGTTAGTTAAACACCAACGTTCCTTGAAATCGAATTAACGTACACATATACACACAAACTTCCTAGTATGTAGGAAATTACTAATTGATAGCTAGCTCAAATGATTAATCCTATGAGAAAACAATGTAATTATAAGCCGTTTCCTAGGATCTGTCTCAGCTGATTAGATTTCAATCTAATACTGTGTTTTGATCGCCCTTGTTTTCCCCTTCAACAATGTAAACTTGTAGCTGGCACGGCATATTGTCATGGCATGCATCCCTCGGAGATTAATATTTTGCTAATCCATCAACCTAACTTACATACTAAACTTGTATTTCTATGAGGCTCTTTCAAGCTAAGTTTAACCAAAATGGCATCTCCATTGAATTGTAGAACAAGGTTTCCTAAATTGCTCGAGCATTTTCTTCTTCTATATCTTCTTCTACTAAGTAAAAATGTCGTGGCCGATGATGATCAAAATGACTTCCACGGAGAGGAAAGAGATGCCCTTTTGGCTCTGGTATCCGGTTTCAACAATTCATTTCTTCGACATAACTGGACGAGTATAATGTGTTACAAGAACGATCCTCCTTATTGGTTTGGCATTGAGTGTTGGAATGGAAGAGTTACCAGTGTAAGATTGGAAAATTTAGGCCTTACTGGGGAAATCAACAGATTGATGCACTCTTTAACCTGACAGAGTTATCAGTTTTGAGCTTCAAAGACAACTCAATTTCAGGACAAGTGATGGATTTCTCAAACAATCAGAAGTTGACAGACATTGATTTATCAGGCAATAAATTTGATGGACCAATACCGTTGTCCCTTCTAAAGCTTAATTCTTTGGCCTCATTGCAACTTCAAGCTAACAATTTGAGTGGTTCTATTCCATGGTTTGATCAGACTAGCTTGAAGGAATTCAATGTGTCTTACAACAATCTTTCAAGGCCAATTCCGAATACTAAAGTCCTTCAATCATTCAACAGGTTCTCATTTCTTGGTAATCCAAATTTGTGCGGTCCTCCAACTTCCTCAAACTGTAATGGCACGAATGATACATCTGATACTAATAATGACAATAATAAGTCGAAGGGTTCTTCTAAGTCGTCCATATTTGTTCCGATCTTGTTAGCTGTTAATGTAGTTGTTTTGATCTTTCTTTTGTTTCTCTCCATATTATTTACTTCAAGAAGTATAAAGGGCTCAAGAAAAAGTTGGAGGAAAAACACATTGTAGTCGAGGATGAAGAAAAGCATGACAGGATTAGAATAGAAACCGGGGAAAAAAGGGTAGCAGCTGAAGGAGAAGAGAAAGGGAAACTTGTGTTTATAAATGAAGAAAGACAGTTTGAACTTGATGATCTCTTAAAAGCATCAGCTGAAGGTTTGGGGAAAGGCAATTTTGGTAACTGCTATAAGGCTATGCTGGAAAGTGGGTCAATTGTTGTTGTTAAAAGGCTGAGGGACTTGAAACCTTTGAGCAGTGAAGACTTCACGAAACAAGTAAGAATAATTGCTGAGCAAAAACATCTCAATTTGTTGTCTCTTCTTGCTTATTACTACTCCAAAGATGAGAAGCTGCTACTCTACAAATTTGCATCCAATGGAAATATATACAACCGACTCCATGGTATGTTTACTAAACCTTCTTGGTTCTTGTCCTGGTACAGGCAGCATGATCGATTTTCATATCTTGTACTATCATGAACAAGTTTTACTCTTATATATGGTAACTCGCACCATGATGGGTTTCCTTGTAGCCAGTAGGATTTAAGTCGCTGATGCAAAATTTTAAAATAGACTCGGTTTATAATATTATATGTGATTGTTTAATTCTAAATCAGGAAATTCACGATACCATGTGTAATGTGTCTAATTCTAAATCAAGATATCTATGACATAGTGTTGTGGACCGATCCACCCAAAAATGACCCATTTTAGAGTATACTATTACAAAAACATGAATTTGCCACAAAATTTTTTATTAGACTCAATTGTCCCCCAAAAAACTGTTTCTTTTTAAATTTTTTATTTATTTATATATATATTTTTTTTGCCTTTTTTAAAAATACTTTTTCCGAAACATTGATCCTTAATTATATTGATGCATACATTGATGATGCTTGACCTAATTAACCTCCTTTATATTGTTGTGATGATTGATAGAGGGAAAGGGGAAACCAACTCGCATCCCATTGAATACCTATCATCGATGGAGCTCAAGATTATTAGTAGCTCGTGGTGTAGCTAAAGCATTGGAATATCTACACCAAACCACCAAGTCATCACCAAACGTTGTTCCACATGGAAATCTAAAGCTATCCAACGTACTTCTCGATAAAAACAATAATGTCCTTGTAACAGATTACGGTTTAACTTCCCTTATAGCAGCTCCATTGGCAGCCCAACGTATGATTTCCTTCAAATCACCCGAATATCAAAGTCACAAAAAATTATCAAGAAAATCTGATATTTGGAGCTACGGCTGCTTACTTTTGGAGCTGGTAACAGGGAGAGTTTCAGCTGATTCTGGCCCATCAGGGACCAATGCAGTTGATCTCTGCAGTTGGGTTCATCGGGCGGTTAGAGAAGAATGGACGGCTGAGATTTTTGATGTGGAAATTGCAGTTCAGAGAAGTGCAAATCATGGGATGTTAAAACTGTTGCAGATTGCTATGAGATGTTGTGAAAGGTCCCCTGAAAATCGCCCTTAGAAATGAGTGAAGTTGTGAGAGAAGTTGAGAGCATTGATTTGACGCCTGATTCGGAAGATGATGAAGAGTTTTCGTCGATGGATCGATCGCTGACTGATGAATCTATGTCTGCAACTCCATCCAGGAGTACAATTGGAGAAGATCAACCATAAACCAATGATTTACAAGAGTGCTAAAATACCTCTTTATGACTTATTGGGGTTCGAGTCGTCAAAAGGCGTAAAGATTGAGTATATATTCACCTAAAAAAATTTATTTTGCAGTTTTGATTGTTTTGTTTTGTTTCAAGAATTAGAGTATAAAGGATGGTTGAAGCCAAAAAGATTGATTCTCGTGTTTGAAGAATAAAAAAGCTAACTGAAAAGGGATTCTTGGTTGGTTGTATGTGTTAGTGAATTTCATAAGATGAAGTTGGAAATTCTTGTTGAAAGGTCACAATAATGGTTTTTTGCCTGCTTTATTAGATTAGCATTCTACTCTTGTGACAACCATGGAGACAAAACCTGTCTAAAAGGTTGGTTGGTTGGTTGTACGCAATGGTTTTGTACAATGATTTTTCCATGTGTGTATAAGATTTATTAAAAAATAAATAAATAAAGTAAAATTCATTGGGTATTTTTGCATTTGTTCAAGAATTTAACTAATTAATTAAGTAACAACCTTTCAGTTAAGATTTGCTATACAAACTATGCAACGACAAAGAAAAAAAAATGTTATCAAACAGTGTAAAATATAAAAATTATTTAAAATATTGATAATGGAATTATCGAGCATCCCTTAGATATACAACAAATTTGTGAACCAAAATTTAACCAACAAAATTGCGTCAATACCTGATTTCATTTATTATTATCTTGCACCTTAATTAATTTTTCCCTCAGTTATCAACTTAGAAATAATATTAAGTTGAGCAACCATGTAAGGACAGCCTTACATGTTTCTTATACATATATAGATATATATATGCTTATACACATCTAGATGCTTAAGGAATAAAGTTTTGAAAATAAAAATTTAAGTTTTACCAAAAAGTTGGCCGATTTCTTCAGCTCGTTTCCAAAGCAAAGCTAACTAGCCCATCCCAATCCGATCCAAAAATCCATGCTTTCGGCCCACTTGGCCCAGGGTCCATTCCGCCACCCACTTCAGAAATTAGAATTCGCCCACCAAAAATCAAGAACACTCGGCAAATTTGCGGAAACGAGAAATGCTTGGTGGAACTGATTAGTGAAAGAATCATAATAATAATGTTCTCCAGAATCCGAACGAACAATTCTTCTACTACTCGCCGCCGCTTCACAAATTTCTTTTTGCAGAATATCACTTCAAATTCTCCTCAGAGGTAACTGATTTTTTCTTTTTTCTTTTCATTTTTTTCCCTGAAATTTTGGTGCCCAGTTTATTTTTCTCATTATTTACTAAGTTTTAGATAAGCTTATTTGCTTCTTCTTTTTTGTTGTTGTTGTTGTTGGATATATGTTTAATCCTGGTGAGTATCTGTGTGTATTTTAGTAGTATTGTTACACAAATTGGCTGCGTAGGATAGCGAAATATCAAACATTTAATCTTGTGAAAAGTTTTTTTTTTCTTTTTTTTTTTTAATGGAAATTTAATTAACATCTTCCTTTAGTCCTTAGTATCCCTTTAAAAAATTAATCTTGCTGAAAGTGGGTTTTTTTTTTTTTTTGGGGGGCTTAAAACAGAAAATGCAGTTAAACTCTTTCTTTAGTCCTTAGTAATCATGGTTTGGAGACTCGACCAAGTCATCTCTGCAACAGCCCAAACCGTCCTGTTGATAAATAAGCGAAAATGAAAACTGTGGATCATAACTAATAATGGGGTTGTTTTTCAATTTTGATGATTTTGTTCTGATACACCGCGATTTATGTGCAATAATAATGGTCGGGACTGAGACCAATGCCATGACTTAGAACAATGCTTAGTATACCATCAAAAAATTTTAATCTTGTGGAAAGTGGGTTTTCTTTTAATACAAATTTCAGTTAAGCTCTTTCTTTAGCTTGGCATTCCATCCGAAAGGATGTCTACCCTCAGGTCCTAGATATTTATGCATGCCAATGCATATTAACACTCATGAAATTTTATAATGTTTATGGAGCACAGTTGAAAAAACATGTAGATCCGAGATACTTTAGCATTTGGTCATAAACAAATGAGGATAGACAGGTGCTTTTCATAACTATTTAGCCAGGTTCATATAGTCACAATAGCAGCGGTAAGTAGCACGAGACCAAAATGCAGATGTGAAATTTCTGCATCATCTTCCACTACAGCAAAAGTCAGAATTTTATTCTTTTTCTTTGCCTGTTAAATTTGCCGAACCTCTTATTTCCTCTTACTGCAATATCTGTGAGACCGTCAATTCCTGTGCTTGTTTCTTGTTTTCCTGAAAATTGGTTGAATCTGATGAGGATGTTTGTTTTTGTGCAGGGGATCATTGCTTGATGACTGCTTAGTCCAAAGTGTCGCTAGGTCTCCATATTTGCCTAAAGCCACTTCATTTTCTCACTTTCTTCGTTAGCGTTACAGAAGCACATACCGGGGAGTTTGTCGGCCGGAAAAACCTTTTTCCGAATTTAAATCCTGTTTGACAAGAATTTCATCATTCGGTGATAGATCACTGACTGTGCAGTCACATAATATTTCTTCAAAATGTATACAAGTTAGACACATCAGTAATGCTTCAATTGTGCTGAAGACAGATAAAGATGTTGTCAGATTTAGGATTGGTGATGTGGCAGTCAAAAGTGGATCACAAAGAAAAGTAAAGAAGGGAACCAAAAAGGTTAAAATGTCCAAAAAAGCAAAACTCAACGAGCTTAAGTTCTACAGGTTGAAGGCGAAAAAGAAAATGAACTCTCCAAATCCAGAAGTTAGGATAAGATACAAACTTGAAAAGGTTGGTGGAAGTTTAATTCATATTTTTCTATGCCTTGGATGTCTTTGCAATTGTTAGTTTATCACTCTTTTATGGCTTTTCCAGTTAAACTTGTACTTCTTTTTATTTCTTTTACTGTTGCCCTTCCTAAGAAAATTTTTAAAATTTATTGGCTTATGTGAGAGGGACTACATAGAAACCATGTGCTAATGCCAATGATCAACTACATCAGCAGAATATGGACTTAAATGGTATTAATAACCAATGCTGTTGTTTGTTCTATACTGTCTTATTTTTTCGGATGAACCAACCTCCCATACCTCCAGCACAAACAAATACACATCCGAATAAAAATCCCTTTGTGTGTGTGTCTGTGTTGTTTTCTTTGCCCTTAAGAGTGGTTGGAGGATTTTCATTTCTTGGGGGTAGAGATTTTATCCAGTATTGTTATTTACTTTATATTTCATTGAAAATTTCCAGGCAAAAAGAAAGGAAGCTTGGCTGATTGAGAAACTGAGGAAATATGAGGTGCCTAAAGCTCCCCTGGAAACACATGATCCTGAAATTTTAACGGAAGAAGAGAGCTTTTACCTGAAGCGTACTGGTGAGAAAAAGAAAAATTATGTTCCAGTTGGGAGACGAGGTGTGTTTGGAGCTTCCTTGTGTTGTTCTTAATATACATCTCCACTGGAAGAAGCATGAGACAGTTAAGGTCATTTGCAAACCTTGCAAGCCTGGACAGGTTCATGAATATGCTGCAGAGCTAGCTCGATTGAGTAAAGGAACCGTCATCGACATTAAACCTAATAACACAATAATATTCTATCGCGGGAAGAATTATGTTCAACCAGATATTATGTCACCTCCAGATACACTGTCTAAAGCTAAGGTAATATCTACTTTTCTTTTTTAATCTATGTCTAATATATTTATTTGAAAATCAAAGGAACATAAACTGGACCTCTTCCCCCTTTGCCTTTTCTTCTTACATGCTTTTTGTTTTCACCTTTCTACTACCCCCCCCCCCCCGGGGCCCCCCATTGACCATCCTCTTCTCTGTTATTCTTTTTGCTTGGCTCAAATGTTTTTGGCGCCTCCCTTTTTTATCTTTTCCTTACTCTCATTTCCTCTTATTTTTTTCCCCTTCCAATTGCTCTCCTATTTCTAACTATCCTTATATTTGAGGGGGGCTGGGGCTGCGGATGAGTGAATGTAAGGAAGTTGTATTTGTGCAGTTACCAAGTTGCTTAGGGAGTTCAGATAGGTTAATTATGAGCCAAGGCCCTAACTTTAAGTCTTGAATGCAATTGTAAGCATCAAGCCAACTGTATTCCTATAATTATGTTCCTCAAGGAGCATATTTTGAAGTCTCCAAGGCTTTAGTGGAGTATCAGGCTAATTTGGTTCTTCTAAATTGTGTTCTTAATGGGGCCCACCTGTCATTTTCCTGGTATACATGTTGCGTTATGTTCAAACTTTAGCATATGAGTTGCCTCCAAGCTTATTTCTTCTTGATACTTATTAATGCACAACATGGTGACTCATGGAAGATTAGAAGCAGGCTTGAGAAATGTGTTTGTGTTGGTACCTCATTGGAGCACTTTGCATAATAAACTTGAGGTTTTGGTAAGTGCAAGCATGGAAAAGTTTTTTGCTATGTCATTGCATTCTGATATTTTTTGGGTTGCATGAGATGAGTGGACCAGTAGAATATTCCACATTCTACTTCATACTGACAAAAGTGCCTATAGACGTTTGTTGAAACATATTATTGTCTGTTATGCAGAGCAATTAAAAAGTGATTTTTTTTTTCGGTAACTTGTAGCTTATTTTGTATGATGATTTTCCTTTCTCTGTTATGCTGCTCTTTCTTGATATTTTCTTTAACGGGAAGAATATGAAATTTTTTTACTGTCTTCAATATGTTATAACTTATGTTAGATGGAAAATCTGATTTTCAGACTTTCAGTAAGAGCTTGTTCTTTTCTTCTACATAGTTTTATTTCGAATTAAACATTTCAAACTTGTCTGATTCTTCATACTATATTTCCATGCTGCAGGCCTTAGAAAAGTATAGATTTGAGCAGTCGCTGGAGCATACAAGTCAGTTTATTGAGAAGTTGGAGAAAGAGCTTGGAGAATATCATGAACACCTCGCTCGTTACAAAAAAAGAGAAGGAGAATACATGCCAAAGAGTTCAATTATTGATACTTGATTCTTAGCTTCTATTATTTCCGGTAAGGAATCCAATATTTGATTGACTCCATGAATTATTTCTCTAATTTTGTCTTCCTCCGTTATTATTATTATTTTTTTGGGTAGAGATGTCAAAATGGGAGTAGTCTTTTGAACTCTTCTTTGCTTTGGCAGCTAGAGGTTGTTTCTCAATTTCTCCTGTTCTCTGACTGAATAAAGAAATGATGGAAGATCTTCTACAAATGGCAAGCATATTTCTGATGGCCGACCGTTGTATCCTTCCAATTGTGATTTGGGGGCTCGAATTCTCAGGCGAGTGATTCATAGCCTTTTGAGTAATTGAGCCAAACATTAAATTCTGATTCATAGCCTTTTGAGTAATTGAGCCAAACATTAAATTCATTTAAACAATTAATAATGTTCCCTCCTAATTTAGATATACTCTTTTGATTTGATACGATTAAAGGTGACAGTTGAAATTGCATGTTCAGTGACTACAGAAAAAATGAGATGCAGGGGGAAAACATGCAAGAAGTACTTGTTCTTTTTTTGAGAGTATTGGAAATGAGAAGTAAGCCTTGCTGTCAACAGCTTATGAAAAGCTGTAAGCAACTCTTTCAAAATTGAAAAACAAGTTAATTTTAAAAAATTTGTTGAAACAACTGAAAACATGTTTTGTGGTAGCCATGTTTAAAAATGCTGAAAGTTGTTTTCAAAAGCATTTCTAGGCTACTTTTCCAAAACAGCTTTTTCCTTATTTATATTTATTAAAAAAAAAAAGCCTACTTTTAGCTTATTATAAGTTGTTAAAAACAAGCTGTAGGTAGGAGCATGTGGGATCCACGAGAATTATTTACTGGTTTTGCAGAGAGTAAAACCTTCTGTTTCAGCAAAATGGACATTGTTTTGGGATGGCCAAGAAAGAAAAGAGTGTTAAAACTATAGAATTGAGGTAGTACAATACAAGCATTCCAATTTAATCTTCCCGTGTTTATTCTTAGCTCAGAAATTTCAATGTTATGTACTTGTACTTTGCTAGGCAATACTAGTACTTAATGGGCAGTTGAGATTTGTTTTTAGGTTATCACATTCTCAAGCTTGTGACTTGTTCCTTCAAGTTTCTAATGAACAGAAATGCTTTCTTATACTTGCCTTATTAACTATCTTTTGAGATTCCTCAATGTACGAATGCTGATGTTTTATAAGCAGTAAATTAGCATCTCTCTTAATTATTACTTTTTACTCTGCCTCTTGAGAAGTTGATAGGACGAAGATGGTTTAGAGTTTCTCAACTTTTACTTGCTGAAAATTCGAAGCTGAGTTTTGCAATTTGATTGCTGGTTTTATGAAGCCTATTTTGGTATAATACTTTGCTGAAGGTTTTACATATCCAATATCTGCACTTGACGCAGAATATCAGTTGATTACATAGTTGATTACATTCGATTTAAGCTGAAGTTTCTCTTAATTTGTTTTAACTGTCCTGTGCTGAGTGTTTGGGTATGATATGCATGATCAAGTAAATCATTTTTGTTGTTTTCTGGTATTTGTACTTGTTCAGGAAACACGTTGATCACCGTTCATATCAAGATCAGAGTGGACAGTTCGACGAGTAAGATGATCTTTGGTGATTTTTTTTTTTTTAAAAAAAAAAAAAAGGAGGAAGAGGAGAAGGAGGCAAGCACTTGAATATGTACAAATTAGTTCTTTGGGAGAAGGCAAGCAGTGCAAGTTATTCACTCTCAAATTACATATGAAAAATCCCATGTCTGGATATTTGTTGTACTTTTCAGCATGAATATATCAAAGTGCAATAGGCATCTCACACTGGATTTACCTTAAAGTTTGTTTGTCTCTATATGTTTTAATTATCATGTGGGAATGATTTGTGATTATGATTCAAAGACCTGCCCACTCTGAGTCGACTCAATCGAGTTGTATCTAGAATCGCTCTTCTCGATCTAATACCAATGTACATTCTATGATCTAAAATTTGATTATAAAGCTTATTTTTTATAATTTGATAAATTCTTTCAAATTAATTTATAAGTAATTATTTATAATTTTTATATTATTTTTTATGTTTTTGAATAAATTTATTATTTGATATTTATTTGATACAATTCGACCTATGCAACGACTTTAAACTATCACATCCATAAGACAATTGATAGTTATTGTAATTGTGAGGCCTCTTCACTTCTGACTGACTAAAGCATCACAATGAAAACAAATATCTGATAGGGGTGTTCAATTTGACCCGTTGATCCAAAAAATTTACTAAATTGATCCGATCTGAACCGAAAAAAGAGAGTACCCGAACTGCATTGCGGGTCGAATAGAGGGTCGGGTAGAGGATTACATTTTTGTGACCCGTCAGGCACCTGATCTAGTCCATTTCAGGGGTAATTTTGTAAATTTAGTTAATAGAGTTTCATTAGAAGTTAATACTCATTAGAATTATTCACAGCTTCTCACATCTTCTTTTTTAGTTCCTCGTCTTTCATTCTTCTTCCTCTTCAATCATCTCTTCCCTTCCTCTTTCATTGCATCCTCATTCTTCACACTCGTGTCTGTTGAGATATATTTTGTGATTTAATTGTTGTTGCTATTGGCCTGTTGTTACTTGCTAGTTTGTTGCTATTGGGATGTATTTTGTAACTTAAACTTAATTGTGAAATTAACTTATCTAACTATCATTATTTAAATTTTTATATTTTGTTACTAGCGATGGTCGGGTACTAGGTCAACCCAACCCTCTTTTACGGGTACCCGGTGGTCGGATACCCGCTTTGTATAAATCGAATAGATAGTCAAAATTTTCTTAACCCGGTCAGTGAGGGTCAGGTACTTTATTTAACTCATGGATCGGATATCCGGTCCATGAACACTCCTAATACCTAAGCTCTGAACTATGATCCAATCCATTGTATGCAAGTACAACATGCAATGCGTGGAAGTACAAGAGGAAGAAGCAAGAAAATAGAAACTTGTAACGAGCTCCGTTTCCCCAAAACATTGACAAACATATGATTTATCAAATGACAACGACAGAGACACTGAATATGAGAAATTCTTATATAAATCAATTCATGTTATAGTGTTACGGATTCTTAATTCATATTTTTTCATATCATTTTTCGTCTAGATAGTCTATTGTATTACAGGGGAGATACCATGTTATCTGGGAGATTCTTGCTTAGATTGTTCTACTGGTTTACTTGTGGACATGATTTTTAAAAAATAAATAAATAAAATATATTAAATAATGTATGTTAATTAAGAAAGTGATAGTATCACTATTATTCTAACTATAATCTTTTAATCACATGTGAGGTCATGAATCGAATATATTTCAGAATTTTCAATGCCATCCTATGCCATTACCCCTTCCCCTGGTCTGCCTGCAACAATAATCCTACTTCTGGTTGCTCCAAAAAAAATCCCACACCCCTATAAAAGCCCATGACAAAAGGATCCCCTGCTTAGCTTTTCTTCCTTTTTAACTGTAACAGAATTCTCCTACAAAAATTTCCAATGCTAGGTGAGAAAGACAGTCCATCACATACTAGAAGCCAAATTTTAGCAATTGCACTAATAATAGCAACAAGAAAAGCAAGAAGAAGAAGTTACTTTTGGTAGCAAGAAAAGATTGAGTCTTGAAAAAACCATAGCATATAAATATGTCAGTGAATGAGTTTTTTTGGACCATTTTGCCACTTTATCATCATCTGCTAATGAAATTGTCGAGGATTTTGGGATGGTGTAATGGAACAGTCCAAAGGAGAAATTGGTCTTTGATTTTCACTCTCATTCTATTCATAGTGATGGGTTCTTGTCCCCTTCCAAACTTGTTGAGAGAGCCCATCAAAATGGAGCAATTGTTCTTTTAATTCAATATATATGTATATTTTGTGTTCAATCTTGGAATTTGGTAATTCTTGTTGTATTATGGGACTCACGGACCCATATGCTTACTCTATGCACAAACACCTTGGTTGATACAAGATATTTTCGCTGTTTTGCTTCTCGTTGTGGTAGGGAATTTTGTTATTGGAATTTGGTAAAAGTTGAGTCCAGTCTTTACCTATTTAACAATAAAAAGACTCATTCACTGTATGAGTCTTTCAGTCTATATTTATGTTTTGGTCCTTTTTCAGTCTATGCAAGTAGTTCATAAGGAAATTTTAATAGGAAATAAAAGAGATTCTTTGGTGTGATAATTAATTTCTGATTTGGAATCCATCAAATGGAGAAAACTGATTGGAAAATGTATCAAAATCCTCTGAGAAATGTATTGCATGGCCCAAATTTGTGAAACTTCAATTGTCGAAGTAAATTTGGATCATATTCATTGTCCATTAAACATGTCTATTTAGAAACCATTTCTTGTGCTCATTTCTTCTAGAATCATGTTCTTGTAATATATATTTGCAACTGAACATAGCTGATAATATGTGTAATTTATTTGATGGACTTTGTATGCCATGACAATTTTTTTTTTTTTTCTTTTAGAAGTTTGTCGTTCAAATCCTTTTAAAGATCTTCACTTCATTGTCATTCTTTTAGTATTCCTTAGCCAATTACATCTGTTGCTGTTGTGTGCCAATTTAACAAGTATTGTGTGGTTAGAGTACTATAACTTATTCATATGTATGTCGGTGAAAGTTCTTGCTTTGACAGATCATGATACAATGTCTGGCATCATGAAGCCCAAGAAGCAGCTTTTAGATTTGGGATCAAGATTATTCCACGAGTTCAAGTTAGCACAGTTTTCTCTTCAAGGTAAAGTCGTCCTTTTTGCTTCATCATATCTAGAATTATCAAGAACAGCTAAAAACACGTTTTTGGAGGTCTGCTATTCTTCTTTTAACATGCGATGGCTCTCTTGTGCCATAGTTTCATTGCGTTGGTCAATGAATTGTTGATTGAATATTTATTTTCATTGTGTTGGTCAATGAATTGTTGATTGAATATTTATTGTTTGGAAGTTTCAACTTTTCACCCCTTTCTCACATTGAACATTGAAATAAACAGAGGAGAGTTGGGAACAGAATAACCGGTTTACATTCTTGCATACTATCTCATAGGAGCATGTGTAGACCAACAAAAAGTAGAGAAATTAGAGAAGCTGCTACTTGAAATAAGGAATGGACATTTCCTTCGTGCAAAGAGCATGGTTTCAAGATTAAACAAACTGAAGATGCCTCTCAAGTGGTAGCATGTAACCAAGATTGTAGGCACAGGTGTTGCTCCTAGGATGCTACACATTGCTCGTGCTTTTGTCGAAGCAGGCCATGTAGAGAACCTAAAACAGGCATTTTCCAGATATCTTTATGACGGTGGACCTGCTTATTCTATGTAATTAGTGTGACCTAGTTAAATTTTCTGTATTCCAAAAGTTGGCCGATATGATGTTTGTGAATATTAATGAAGAGTTTTTGTTCAGAGGAAGTGAACCATTGCAGAGGAAATAGTTGAGCTGATATGTAAAACAGGAGGTGTTGCAGTTATGGCACATCCCTGGGCACTAAAAAACCCTGGTGCTGTGATCAAAAGATTAACAGAAGCAGGCCTGCACATAATAGAAACTCTAACTAAAGAAGTGAAAGAAAACTGGCAGGTGTATCACTTATAATGTGTGAAGAATTCCAAAGAAATTAAAAATCGTCAATCGTCTCTCAATAATTCAGAAAATAAGAGATTTCATATATTTATATTAAATTAAGGTAATGAATGTTACAAATGGAAAGTTGAATAATCTACTCCATACTTGAATTGAGTAATCTACTGCACAATTGCCTATACATAATTGCACAATTATAGGGATCTTGATATACTATGATTTTCTAGAATCAATTACTAATTTCAACCAATCATCATTAGTGGTGTGATCTTGATCTTTTACAATCCCCCTCAAACGTGGCTGAGTGACAAATGCAAGGCCAAGTTTGCTGCATAACTTTGCAAGAACATGATAGTACAATGCTTTAGTAAAAACATCAGCAACTTGATCATTAGAGCTAACAATTCGTGCCTTAAGTTGACCAATGGCAACTTTCTCTGTCACAAAATGATAATCAATTTCGATGTGTTTTGAGTTTGAGCATGAAACACGAGATTGATTGTCACATGTAGAGCAGGTAAGTTATCGCAAAACAAGATGTAAGGGGAACTTAATTCCAACCCTATGTTATGAAGAATGTAGGATGACCAAGTCAATTCAGTAGTAGTGGAGGCAAGAGCATAGTATTCAGCTTCAGCATTTGAGCGAGCCACTGTCGGTTGTTTCTTTGCACTCTAGGAAATACAATTTTTTCCAAGATAAGTGCAAAAACCAGTCATGGAGCGGCGAGTAGTGGGACATCCAACCCAATCAGTATCTGAAAAAGCATACAATTGCAACAGACAATTTGACAAGAGTTGCATAACCAAAGTAATAGTGCCATGGATATAACAAAGTATGCATTTCACCATTTGAAAGTACCAAGCACTAGGCTGGTGCATAAATTGAGAAACATAGTTGACACTGAAAGAAATGTCTGGACATGTGAAAGTAAGATATTGGTGACCGCCTATAATACTTCTGTAGAGTTGTGGGTCATGGAAAGGAACATCAGTGCCAGGTTGTGGCTGATTCTTAGCAGCCATAGGAGTAGTGACAGGCTTGCAATCTTTCATTTGTGCTCAATCCAGCAAATCACAAGCATATTTGCTTTGACTGAGAAGAAGTCCCCCTGAAATTTTATGAACTGAAATACAAAGAAAATAGTAAAGATCTCCTTCATTGCAAATTCAGAACTAAGTTGTGATATAAAGCAGTGAAGGAAGGAAGAATTCGAACCAGTCACAATAATATTGTCAACATATAGCAGCAACAAAATGGTGCCTTGATGATTGTGACATACAAATAGATAAGGGTCTGCAGTACTACATTTGAACTCCAGACTTAGTAAAAATGAGCTGAAGCGATCAAACCAACCCTGTGGAGCTTAACGAAGACCATAGAGAGCTTTCTTTAATCAACAAACATGACTAGACTGTTTCGAATCAAAAACCAGGTGATTGATCCATAAAAACTGGTTCATTAAGCATTCCATGTTCCGAAGAAGGCATTTTTCACATCAAGTTGCCTTGTCACCCAACCATGAACCAAGGCTACTGTGAGAACAAGGCGAATGGTTGCAGGTTTAATGACAGGAGAGAAAGTTTTAGAAAAATCAATACCAGTAATTTGAGTGTATCCTTTTGCAACCAAACATGTTTTTAAGGGTTCTAAGGATCCATTAGCTTGAAGTTTGGCTTTAAAAACCCATTTGCAGCCTACCACATTCATATCAAAAGTTCGGGGAACTAAATCCCATGTTTGATTACTATGTATAGCTTTTACTTCTTCATGCATAGACGCAACCCAACCTGGATGCTTTAGAGCAAACTTGGTAGATTTAGGCTTTGACAGAATAGCAACAACCATGAGGCAGTAGTCATCGCCAAAATATTTGGGATTACGTTTATGAGTTCGTGAATTTTGCCTTAAATATAGAGATGAATCATCAATAGATTGTTGATTAGGTTGAGGATCCGAAACAAGTGAAGGATTTAAGAGTTCTATACAAGAGATGGCATGACTCTAGCAGAACGAGGATGTCTCTGATAAACCTGAAGAGGACGAGGTTCTGATGTAGAGAAAGTAACTAGTTCAGTAGGAAGTGGAGCAGAAGTATTAGGAATTGCAACTTTTGGAAGATCCATAACTGTAGAAGGACAAGGGCGTCTATGATAAATCTGAAGAGGACGAGATTCTGATGGAAAGGAAGTAACTAGTTCAATAGTAAGTGGAGCGAAAATGTTGACAATTTCAACTTCTGAAATATCTCTGACATTCTCATTAAGAAGAATTGTAGCATTATGTTTATCTTCAGACCTTGAGGATGTGATACTAGAATCCAGTGAAGGCATTGAGTAATTCTCCGCGACACCTGTGATCCATTCAGAAAAATAAATTAATTCATTGTTACTAACATTAGACATATACAGAGATACTGAATTGCCAAATGGAAATATAGTTTCATCAAAGATCACATGTCGAGACGTATAGATTCAATTGCTGAGAACATCATCTGATGTATGCAATGATAGCCTTTATAGAATTCACTATATCCCAAGAAGATGCATGGCAACGATCTAGGCTCAAACTTATTCTTTACATAACTCTTTAAGTATGGAAAACACCTACAACCAAAAATATGTAGACATGAGTAATTTGGTTGTCTTTCAAAAAGAAGTTCATATGGACACTTCTAATCTAAAACACGAATGGACAATCTGTTAATAAGCCATACAGCAGTGCCAAATGCCTTAACCCAATAACGTTTTGGAACATTTCCATGAAAAAGCATTGTCAATCCCAATTCAGTGGTATTCCTATGCTTTCTTTCTACAAATCCATTATGTCTAGAAGTGCTGAGACAAGACAATTAATGCTTAATACCACAAGAAGCAAGGTAAGAATGGAATTCAATTGTATTGAACTCTCCCCCACCATCAGATTGGAAGATTCTAATTTTCTTGTCCAATTGTGTTTCCACGTACTTATGAAAAGTAATAAAGTACTGATAGAAATTCAGATTTGTGTTTCAATAGAAAGAACCAAGCGAATCGAGTGCATTCATCAATAAAAATTACATAATAATGATATTTCTGAACAGAAGAAATAGGAGCTAATCCCTATAAATCAAAGGGAATAACTGTAAGAGATTCATTACCGATATTATGAGCTAAGATAAATAGAAGTCGTGAAAACTTTGTCATTGCACAACTAGTACAAATTGCTTCAACCTTATTAGTACTTGTGCTAACAATGCATATTTCTTTTCAAAAGGTTTACAACCTTTAAGTGAGGGTGCTCAAGTCGTTGATGCCATACTTCATCACTTGTTGTACGAAACCTGGTTGAAAACATTGCAAAAGTTTGTACTAGTTGTAAAGTATAAAGCCCTCCTTGTCTTTTACCCCTTGTGATCATTATTTCGGTATTCCTATCCTCAATAAAAAATCCATCATATGAAAAATCAAATTTGTAAGGCTGATTTGAGGTTAATTAACTTACTGATAACAAGTTATTGTGATCAGCTTTATGTTTGGAACAACCAGAACATTTGATAGAAACAATTGTTTCTATCCCACATCAAATGTTGTAGAACCAATATGAGAAATATCTAAAAGTTCACTATTTCCAACACAAATTTTATTAGGATCATTATACAGAACTAATGAAGTAAGCTTTAATCATTAGTCATGTGTGCTGATGCCCCAGTGTCAGAAAACCGAGTGTTTGATTGCAACTCCTCTGGATTGAATGCTACTAATGCTTGATTGGCTTGTTCAAATTGGTATGCTTGATTATAACAATGCAAGCAATTGTTAGCAACATGTCGAAGCTTGTCACAGATTTGACAACGAACAGGTTTATTTTGTGTTGAGTTATTCTCCACACTAGAGTTAGTAGCATTGTTAGAGTTTGTTGCAGAATTTTTTTTTTTCCAAAGGTTTGTCCAAAATTTGGGAACTATTCCTTTTGAATCCAAATGCATTTTATTTTCCTTTCTTGTTGTAATTTTGATTTCCATGGTTCTGTCTTGGACCGACAAATGCTACTTCTAATTTGGGGAATTGAAGGTTGATTGAGTGTAAAGAGACTTCATAGTATCATGTCCTTGGAGTAGTGGGATCATATCACGGTAGGGAAAAATAGGTGGTTTGAGTATATTGGTGATAAATGATTCATGCTCGGGACCAAGTCCCTTGAGCAGTCTAACTACTTTGGCCTTATCATCAACTGGTTTGCCAATTGCAGCAAGATCATCACAAATGTTTTTGAAGATGCGAATATATTCGGCATTGAACGTGTCTCCTTTACATGAATTTACAGATTCTGAAGCAAATAGAACTCTCTTTCTTGAGAACTTTGTGCAAAGGAATCTAACAAAGCTTTCAATACTAAGGCTAATGTGTCAAGTCCAACCACTAGCCCAAGAACTTCTTCTGTGAGAGTTCCTACAATCCAGCCTCGGAACAATTGATTCGATCACCTCCATAGTATATAATCTGGATTGAGTTTGGTTGCGTCACCATCATTTTTCTACAATTGAGAATGACATTGGAGGCATGGGAATTCCACCATCAAGAAAGCCAAACATATCTTGACTTTCTATTAGACTCAAAATTTGTTTCTTCCAAAGAGCGAAATTTGTTTGAGTGAGTTTTATGGAGACAAAGTTTTAAACACTCAAGGCAACAGTATAAGGGTACTTTGATCCCATAGCTATTACACAAATGGTTTAGTTAAAAGTTTGAAGAGGGAAGCAAGGGTTTTTTTTTTTTTTTTTGTAAGCTCTGATACCATGAAGAATTTCAAAGAAATTGAAATTCGTCAATCCTCTTTCAATAATTCAGAGAAGAGGAGACTTCATATATTTATATTAAGATGATGAATGTTACAAATAGAAAGTTGAGTAATCTACTCCATAATTAAATTGAGTAATCTACTACACAATTGCCTATACATCTTTGCACAATTATAGGGATCTTGATATACTATGATTTCCTAGAATCAGTTACTGATTTCAAGCAATCATCATTAAGTAGTGGTATGAACCTGATATTCTACAATGTGTTGGCTTATTTTACTTCAATTATTATATTTATGGGTATAGGAATATAATATGTATTCAGTTCAATGATCTTTGCTCACATTTTCTTGATGAAACAGTTTACAGCGACCTGCATATGGTCTTGTGAAGCTTGGAGGATCAGATTGCCATGGGAGAGGAGGACAGCACAAGTCTGATCTAGGTAGCGTGAGTCTTCCCATGTCAACGGTGCATGAATTCCTTAAGGTGGCTCGACCAATTTGGTTCAGGGCTATTATGGATAACTTGAAAAAATATGCCAAAGATCCAACTGATTCAAATTTACAGTTTATAGCCAAGTTTGTGAAAATGAGGTCGTGTATGGGCATTTTTGCTTTTGGTTCTGCTAATGACTTGATAAACCATTTGATATCTTCATGGCTGACAAAAGATGAGAGACTGAATCCAGAGCTCGAGGCCATCAAGCTGAAGCTCTCTAGTATTTCAGTCAATAAAAAGATGAGAGACTGAATCCAGAGCTCGAGGCCATCAAGTTGAAGGTCTCTAGTATTTTAGTCAATCTTGCACAGCCTGAGACTCGTTCTGGAAGAACATAATCAATCTTGCATAGCTGAATTTACTAATTTCCATCTTTTATTGAAAATGAAAATGAAAATGAAGAAGCAATAAATATTGCATAATCAAACAGTATTTTAGCTGAACTTGCCAATTTCCATATTTTAGAGGTCCTAAATGTTACATACTTAGATACAACTAGCACACTACCATCTATCTTACATTGTGTAGTCTTTTGCAATTTAAAGTAACCAATATGGCACAAAAAATTTCATTTTGGTCTTCAGCAACTAATGGATATGTGTCTAGTTCTAGTAGTTGCTATTTTACCAATAAAAATTCTTTATTTGGAGTAGAGGGTTATCTTTTTACAAAATAATGACAGACTTTTAACCCGTCTAAAAAAATTTATTAATCATGTCTAATAATTACTTCTACTCAAAATAGCAAAATTAATCAAATATCACAAAAGATGCCAATATGAATCATATGGCTTAGAAAGAAAGGAGTTGTTGATCCCATTCACTTCTAAAATGTTAGTACAAGCATTTCAGTGTTCTTCTTCAATCTATATATATTCACGTTATCCGTGCATTCATAGTATACTTGGATGACAAATTATTATTTTTTATATTTGATACACTAATAAAATTAGTAAGACATTTTTTCAAAAGAGACGGACGGTCGATCCTCCTTGAAAAAAGTAAAAATAAAAAATATAAATAAATAAATAAAAAAAATTTCTCTACCTTTCTTCTATTTCCCAATATCCCTATCGGCCTTATAAGTTAGCAATCCCTATCGGTCTTATAAGTTACTTATCTCGTGGCCTCTTAAAAGAATTAATATTGTGTTTGGATAGATGAATTTGGGAAGAATTTAAAATTTACTTATTTGTTAGATGAATTTGCCAAGTTAAAATGGATAAATTAGAATTACAATTTGAAGTTGATCATTCATTTCACATTTTTAAATTTAGATATATTTGAAATTCATTAATTTTAAGGCTTATAAATCTCTCAAAAAATAGATGAATTTCAAATCCTCCCCAAATCTGTTGATTCAAACACAACCTAAAATATTTGGTAGTGCCACATTGCAGATGTATATGAAAAATTCTTTACTATTTGCAGAGTGAATATAGCAAATCGTTAGATAATTAAATACAATGAAACTTTATCTCAACAGTTGTCATACCTTTTTCGTATTGATGAGTAACTGAGTAAGACTTACTCGGACATGAATATTTGCCAAGTTATGGGGGTTTAAAAGTAATTCTTCAAAATCCAAAGAATTGCAGTTGGAGTCCAAATAAACCTTTGGAGGACTGTCCAAAATCTATACGTATCCTTCTAACGACTTCGTTTCAGCCCAGCATCCAAGAAAAAAATGAGCTTGTCTCTACTGCAGGGCTACTCATCTGAAGAAGAAGAAGAAGAAAAACAAAATAAACAAGAATGAATTTAAATTCCGATGAGGACGACGACGACGACCGACGCAACCAAAACGACGGCGTTTCATCCAACCGATACAAACCCTTAATCGACCCCAATCCACCCTCTTCTTCTTCGCTTCCTTCCGCTCTCGACGCTTTCTCCGAAGTAAGTAGTACTATAAAAAGTATAAAAAAAAGAACCGTCTCTTTAACTTTAAGAATTTGTACGGTATAAATTTTGAAAGTACAATGGCGATAGAATTTTATGATAAATTAATAATCCCTCTATTTTATTTAATTTTTTTTTTTATGGTGGCAATTATTGGAGGTTTCAAGGCCGCCGGAGTTTTTGAACAATTCCGTTGAAGAATCGGCGAAGGATATGGATGCTGAGAAGTGGCGCCACGGTCGCCGGAGGAATCGCAGAGATAAGAATGATTTGCCTGCTGGTAAATTTAATTACAAATTAATTAATTAATTATTGTGCCTGTCTAGAAATTTTTTACACGATCGGATTTAGATGCATGTCATGTCGAATTACTGTTTGAATTTCAAATATTATTTTTTGATATGTGTTGTGCTCTTTGTGTAATTATGCGTTTATGTATTGTCTCGGATTGTTTTTCCTTAGAATTTTGTGGCATAAGCTCTTAATTAGTTTCAGCGATTAGTGTTTTTCTACATTACTACTAGACTACTAGTAGCTACTACTGTATTGATGAAAATATGTGAAGGGTTCTTTGAGTTTACTGATTTTGCTTATTGACAGGTTTGTGAGTAATTTTTTAGTTTGGTTTTAAACTTGTAGTTTTGTACAGAAGGTAGGAAAATTTAAAATGGGAGAGACCACGAGATAAGCATGCCATTCTTTCTTATTGTCACCCATAAATGTTACTCTAATGGTTCATGATATGATTAATGGTTTCAGATTTACATGTTTATGAAATGAATAACAAAATCAGTACGACCAGCAGGTTCGCTCAGATTTTGAAAATTTCTATTTTGCATTGGTATCTGAACTAATTGTTTTCTTTCTATATGACATGACGCATGTGTTTTTATGTTTTTTTTTTTTTTTTAAATTTTTATTTTCTATAATTTGGAATTATAGGTGCAGTAATGGAGGCTAAAGCTCAGTTAGTTGGAATCCACGAGAGAGTGAGGAGCGATTTTGAGGGCAACATCCCAAGAACATCCTCCTCTCAATCTGCACAAGATGCTAAGGGTACCAATCCAAATGCTGAAAATGCGGCAGAGCTTATGAGGTATAGTTTTGCTATTTTTGTCGGGAAAGACTTAGGTAGACCTGGTCTTTGGCCCTACTTGTAGACCTTGTGGTGTGGATTAAATGTTATGGAATCTATGACATAAGCTGATGTAAGCAAGATTCTATAATATTTAATCTTGACCGCAGGGTCTACAGGTGGGTCCAAAGACCGGGTTTATGTAAGTTTTTCCATTTTTCTCAAGTGATTGAGCCAAAGAAGAACAAGTTTTTGCAGCCACTTTCCGTAATCCACCAATCCTGATCCCCACGTAAAAAATAAAGAAAGGAAACTTGACAAATAGAAAATGGGAAAAAAAACACGCTTCAAATTTAGTGACTTTATGGTTAGCACTGAGATTCAGAAAGAAATAGAACCTGCTTGGTTCCTTCATTTTGGCACTTAGTAAGTTTTGATAGTTATCCTTGTGCTACAGACTCACTGCTGTATAACATGCTGTGTTTTAAAAACTTGGTAATCTTATGGTCAGAATTATACCCTGTGTGTTCTGTTGCTAATCTTGAAATCAGTTTGGATCATTGGATGTTATAGTTCTCTGTTTGGAATTAACCCGGAGATTTGAGTGCTTGATGAAGAAAGGAAAAAACAATCTTGAGCTGGGTTGCTTTATTTTTATTTCATCTTAGAGTGTTGTTTGTTGGATTCGTCTGCTTCATGGTATGACCATATTAGGACACCAAAGTGCTTCCGCCAACTGAAAACAGTATCATAGCTTCCTCGGATTCTTGCCTGCTCTTTCACTAAGAAATAGCTAATAAAAGATTCCCGGTATAAAATTAGCCAAAAGTTGAGTTACATGTGAATTTGGACCAAGTAGTGGAATGGCATTATAATAGAATCTGTAAATGAGGAAGACACAAGTAGACAACATATACTTCAGATTTTTAAACAAAAGAGTTGGATATATTTTCCCGTTCTTCTTGGATTTCAATTGTGTATTCAAGTGCAGTATTGTCTGTATAAGGACCAGAGGCATTAGAGGTAAGGGAACTGGCAGTACTAGTTTCCAAGGGGTGAAAAGGAGAGTGAATGGAGGAAGCCAGAAGATAAACATTGGTTGGACCTATATTTCTGGCCGAGCAGAAATTGGAATAGAGAATGTATATCTGTGAGGGTACTTAATACAAATTTTAATAGAATTGGTGGCCCGAACTTAATGTCTTCCTCTAACAATTATTTTTTATAATGCTTATTTTAACACCATCTAGTTAATCATTACTTTGATTTATAATATTGAGGCCTTTTATTTAACATGTTAAATGTAATTTGTAAATAGTAGTATTTTCTCTTCATTAGATGTACATTTGGAAAATTTGTGACTTTTCTGAAATAAAATTGTTTTTGCTTCTAGAATGTGCTTAACCTGTGGAATGCTGAAAACATACTCGAGTACAAAAGGAATGGTCTGTCCAGTATGTGGTGATGAATCCATGAAGAAAAAGGGATCTACTATCAAAGACAAGGAAAAGCTCAAAAGGGTGAAGGGTCAGTCATCACATGCATCATGGAAGAGTGAGACAGAAATGCAGCTTAGACAACAGTTTGATTAGCGTCACGGACTTGGTAATCTCTTGGCCGTGCCTGCATCATGATCTATTATCTGTGTACCATTTTCTGTAGTTGCAGTCCATTCATGAATGAGGTGGAAGAATTGTAGAACATGTAATGTTTCTTGCACTGAGGACGAATATTGGATAAATACTGAAGTAATCTCTTTTCCTTTATTGAGTTTTTGACAACTATATCTAGTCCTTCCGCCAGGATGGCCTTTGTAAGCTATTGATGAATTGCTTTACAGTGTTATTGACCCTCGAGCTAAAAGGGGCAGATGGACAATCATTTGATACTCTGGCGCAGTTGCAGTGTAATTGGTTACATCCATTAGTCGATGAGGCTGATATCCTGCCCTCAAACACGGTGCAAAGAAACAATGTATTTATTGATGGAACTCTGGAGAATGGAGACTTTAAGTTGAATTGCTAAAAGTGGATTAACATACAGGAGCATATTACTTTTTATATTTGTTTTAAACCTTGAAAGATACCATTTCAGTTCAAGAAAAATGTACCAAGTTTTCTCATCCAACTATGTAAACATGTTTTTCTTAATTATATGGGAAATAGAGAGCAGTGATTCAGCTTCATTGAGCATTTTCATTATGATGGTACATGAAACAGACTACCCTGAACATCTCTACTAGAAGAGACCGTCTATCCCTAGCAGTTGCTCATGACAAGCAGATTCATACGCTAATCACATTCTGCATACAAATTTGATAAAAAAATAACATGCTAGCAAAATGTGGAGATCACCAACTTACAGTACTTTATGCATAAGCTTCCCCTCTCGAACAAAAGAAATCACTGGGAGGAAAACTTAATGCACGACAGATTGAAGCATGATAACAAGTAGTAAAAGAAAAAATAGAAATCCTAAATCTGATTGGGAGGAAATTATCATGTATAGCATCCAAATATGAGACAAATTTAGCACTTCACCGGATTCTCTGAATTACTTTTTATACAATCAGGCACAAGTTCTGTAGTTAAATACACTTCACAGATCTTCTCCAAGGCGAATCTGTTATTTCTGTTACATTATTGAGTCAGCCATCTGCAACATTTTTCTCCATTTCAGCTGCCATTGCTTCGTCATTAACTGATGTCTCGGGCATCACATGTGTACTACTGACAGAACCATGAATCTGTTTTTTGTGACTTCAATAGGATCAGGTTCCATCCAGCAAAAAGCCTACGATTATCGATAACCAAAAAAGGAATAGATGCAATACAAGTACTGAATTGGTTGCTGGAGCTTACCAGAGTGGATGACTTAAAAGATAAGTGTCTTGGGCAGGAATGAAAGATGGGTCTGAAGGCCTGTGAAATAGTAGGTGTGCTAAGGACCGATCTATAGGATTCGTGCCAGTTTCCATATCCATAAGGTCAGTGCACCTGAAACACAGTAGTTAACTAGAATAAGAATTCAACACACCACGTGATTGCGGATGTAATAAGTCCACAAAGATCAAAGAACACCACATTCCTGTTCAGTTTAGTAATGAACCTTGATAAAACCTTGATTTTTTTTTTTTTTTTTTTTTTGGTGGGTCAAAGAAAGAGCTCATCAAAAATTGAGAAGGAAACTTTTACTTCCCCAAAAAAGGTTACTTGTCAACAGAAATATGATTGTTGATGAGAATTAATCGAGTTGTATATTTGAACAAGAATGCATTGCTCCAAGAGCTGAAAAGTAAGGAAGAGACAAAAGGTAGAAAAAACTAGAAGTTACATATCTATGCTCTACGTCTTGGTAGCTGCATTATGTTTGCTGTAAGCGCACACATATAATTTTGCATGTCTACCACACAACCACAGATGTCAAGTTAGAACCTTGAAAAACTCTCAAAAGAGACAAGACTACTGATCTTAAATGTGAAAAATTAGAACACAAAAATGACGTTGTAGAAAATAGAGGCAACACTAATGTAGTTTATGTTCCAACAGATAAAACGAGGAATATGTCATGTTGTGGTAGACAAACTAGTAGTTAAACTGTCCTAAGTAATTACATTAATTCAGAGAAATAAAGAGAGATTACATACTTATTTGCGCCTTCAGTCAGCGGAACTCCGCTGGCATCTTTATCATCTCCACAGTGGCTGCCCTTTAAATTTACATGGCTATGGCGCTGTTCAGCACTTCGGGCCAAGCGGTATAGACCATCCCGTATATGTAGCTTTGTCCTTAGATCCAACTAAACCAAGTAGATTCAACCTTGTGAGTTATAAGCAAATATGACAAGGAACAATAAACGGGAAACCACAAATTTCAGAATAATGTTATCCAGAAGTTAAAAAGGCTATCAGGAAACAGTAACACTGCAGAAATTATAATTCAAATTTGCTAATATATCTTGCTTTATTCTATATTATTTTTTCTTTGGTGCCCCAAGGGGGCAGAGTTGCAGGAAAGGAATGAATTTGGGTCGTGGTACAGAATTGAGATACGAGTAATAGGCCAAGATTTCAAAACATGATTGGAAGGAGTAATGGATTGGGAAAATATAGAGCTACAGGATGGAGAAGGCCTGTGTTAAAGACATAGTGGGACCATATCACAAGATGGTAGTGGAATAGGGTCCCACGAAGGGTTTCCGAATGTGTGTCAAGAAAAAGAATTCCATCTGCTTCTCTTCTGATTCATTTCTGTGGGACAGGGTACAGGGACAGGACATGGCCAATGAACGGAATCATTTAGGAGACGGATACAGACAAACAAACAAACCAAGCTTTAATCCCACTAAGTAGGGTCTGTGGCGGCATGAATCCTGCTACACCATTGCGCTCTGTCATGAACTATATTCTCCTTAATTCCTAGATGGGCTATATCGTTCCTACAAGTTACCCACCAAGTCTTTTCCGGTCTTCCTCTACCCCTCTTATGTTGGCTACTCTCTCTAAAATCTACTCGCCTGACAGGCGCTTCTACTGGTCGTCTTAACACATGGCCTAATCACCTTAAGTGTATTTCTCTCATCTTCTCATCAATAGATGCTACTCCAATCTTCTCACGAATATACTCATTCCGTATCTTGTCCATCTTAGTGTACCCACACATCCATCTTAATATTCACATTTCTGCTACTCTCATCTTTTGCTCATGTATGTAATTCACTGCCCAACACTCGGACCCATAGAGCATCGCTAGCCTAATTGTTGTTCTATAGAATTTACCCTTAAGTAGTAAAGGAATTTTGCGGTCACATAATATTCCCGATGCCATTCTCCATTTAGTCCATCCCGCTTGTATTCGATGTGAATAACATCTCGATCTATACCACCATTACTCTGAAGAACTGATCCTAAATATTTAAAATTTTCACTTATGGGTATCTCTTGATCTCCGATACTAACCCCATATTCCATTCCTACGTGCACCCTTGCTAAATTTAAATTCCATATATTCTGTTTTTGATCTACTAATTCTAAACCCTTTTGCCTCAAGTGTCTCTCTCCAAATCTCGAGTTTAGCATCAACCCTATCTTTTGTTTCATCTACTAACACAATGTCATCTGCAAAAAACATAAACCATGGTATTTCCTCCTGTACGTGTCTTGTAAGTTCATCTGTGACCAATGCAAATAGATAAGGACTTAGAGCTGAACCTTAGTGTAAACCAATATTTATAGGGAACTCTCGTGTCAACCCTCCTGGTATTCTCACATTTGTAACTAAATCCCTATACATCTCCTTTATTGATCCTATATATGCTACTCTAACTCCTCTTTTTTCTAAAACTCTCCACATAACTTCTCTAGAAACTGTACTATCGTATGCCTTTTCAAGATCAATAATAATCATATATAAATCCTTTTCCTTATCCCGGTATCTCTCGGTAAGTCTCCTTAAGAGATGTATGGCTTCAGTAGTCGATCTTCCTGGCATAAAACCAAACTGATTATTTGACACCTTAGTCTCATTTCTTAACTTTCTTTCTATCACCCTCTCCCAAAGTTTCATCGTATGGCTCATTAACTTAATACCTCTTTATTTTTGAATATGGGTATGAGAGTACTCTTCTTCCACTGGTCAGGCATCTTTGTACTCTTCAATATTTTATTGAAAAGATTGATAAGCCAACTTATGCCTTTCTTTCCTAAGCATTTCCATACCTCGATTGGGATATCATCGGGGACAACTGCTCTTCCTTTCTTCGTCTTCTTCAAAGCCTCCCCCACCTCTAATTCCTGAATCCTTCGATGATACATTATGTTTCTATACTCATCAGACTTAGCTAACTCTCCTATAATGATATCGTCCCCATTGCCTTGGACATTGAAGGAGACGGATCCAGGTACAGAGAAAATTTATCTAAAGAGACGAGGAAACCTTGCAAAGATGTGAAGTCTGAATTCTTGATGCAATCTCCTAATTCATGCTAACCAATAACCATCTAGCATACAGAAGTTCAGAATCAAGACATAAAATAGTGCAAGATATTACCAACTTAGATACGAGCCAACCGAAGGTATGACAGCCACAAATTGCCACATGCATTTGGAGGTAAGTGGTTTTCAAGTTACCCAATTATAGCCCCTTTACAATTCCAAACAGTACTTGATTATGAAAGAAGTGGTTAACACCTAGAAAAATATCAACTAATAAATTGTCATTTGATTAAGAACAGTATTACATCCTTTGAGATCTTAGAGTTGGTGAACCTATAAACTACACATTCAACAAGAATATAAAAAGGTCTCTGCATGACCATATGAAATGCACATTGAAGATTATAAGGAGACGAGTCATTGTTTCCCAACAACTTGAACTAGTGAAGACATGTTAAATAATCAAATGTAGTACATTTTACACTAACAAAAAAAAAAAGGACGTTTTACCTGCTCCATGACAAGTTGAAGCTGGCAAAAGCTTGCTACTTCCAGTGAAATCTCATCTAAACCAGAACTCACAGAAGAGCTCTCCTGCATGGTTGAGGAACCAAATTCTCCAGGAACTCCTTCACCAGTGTGATTCTCAAAATTCTTTCCTGAATGCTGGACTTTTTTCTCTATGGACACTGGATCAGAAAAGGGAACCCGAACCCCTATCTCCATATCTTTAGCTTTGCTACTAAATGAGGATGGGAAAGATTGTTGATGATGTAGCTTTTCCCTCTTTTCAGAAGGTACAGCAGAAGTCACCTGAAATGCAGGACCATGAGAGCTCTCTGCAGAAAGCACCTGATTTGATGAATAGGAGGACTCCTTGGGAGAAATGCTTGTAAAGCCATTAGTATCAGATTTGACATCAGAGAGTGCTGGAAAAATCATGGTGTGATCTGAGAAATGAAGGATGACTGTAATCTGACTGCATATAGGCAATGTTATTCTGCACACAACTAAATGTGCATAACTTATTAAAGCTTGTAATTGCTGCTATATGCCTCTTGATGAAAGTGTCTGGTGAGATGTGGCTTCAGAAGGAAGCTCTTCGTCTTCGGTTGAAAAGCTTCCATTGCAGTAGAATGAACCACCATATGGATCTTTTCTCTTTGTTTCACATCGACTCTGGTGCTTTTGCTGCTCTTTGTGCACATTGCTCTGTCAAGAATGATTATTTTAGTGTGTCAGAACTTTAAGTTCATTTTCCAAACCAAAAAATTACATACAACCCCTACTGCTGCAGGCCAACTAGCAGCTACAAACAGGTTGGCATGATTGGCACGAATATAATAAATAAAGAATGAAGACCAAGTGAAAGACACACTAAAATCAGATTGAAGGATTTCTGGACCACAAAATTACTCATATTGTATTCTCTGAATTTTTTCTGTTTTTGTTCTTAAATAGAAGAGTACAACATGAAGGAGTCAAAGGCAGGTACCATTCCATTGCTTCCAGTTGTTGAGTGGTCGTTGGCTGAGATCTTGTGTTGTACTTCATTGTTGAGCTCAACACCCTGCAAATAGTCACAAAAATATTATGGTTCATACCAAAATGTTTAATTACTGGGTCTTGTTCTGAAACAAGTTCCTAAGAGGAAAACATTATCATCAGCGTCAGAATATATCGAGATTGCTGACCTGCTTTTTAGCCCTATAATCAACCTTGCTGTCAGAACTACCCATTCCATTCACAAGAGACAGACAACCAAGAGTGTTGGATTCATCTTTGTCTGACTGCCAGGAATTGTTTTTACAGCAAACAGATGCATTTTTAAAGCTAGTATCATCCAAATTGCAGGCCTTATTTGTTCTTATAGGCTCATGCTTTGCTGAGTCTTTAGCCATTGTACCAGAAGGAGATGAAACTTTGCATTCTGACTTCAACATGTCTCCAGATCCTCCAATTGCATCTCAGCATAGCATGATGATGAAAACCATCCCAATTCATCTTCATTACCAGCCCCAAGTCCAAACGTTGAATCGCAACTCCTAGAAGGAAAGATGAACAACAATATAACTATAACAGCAATCTTACCTTAAAAAAGAAGAAGAAGAAGAAGTGAAAAGTAGAACAGCAATCTTGGAGAATCTACTCCAAGCGAAAATGAGGTTAATAATTACCTAAACATCCTGTCTACATCCTCGAAGTTCTCAATATCTGGCCAAGTATAGTACAACAAATCACTGGAATCTTTGTCATTAGAATCATTGCCAAAGAAACTGAGATCATCATCTGTTTGGGGCATAGGGCCCAGAGGATAATTGTATGAGTTGCTATCAACTGCAGCACTCTTGTCAACGAGAATGGAGTCATTGGTACAGAACTCATTCCCAAGCAAATCCGTGTCATTGCTTTTGAAGCAATGATTTGACAACCTGGTACCATCAGATGCTAAACTTGATACTTCTTTAATGGAGTTACTAACTATCACATGAAGAATGAAATACGCCATCGGGCGTTTGCGCCCAGTAATTCTTTTCCAACATTATCTTCCTTCTATTATTCAGAACTGTGATTCCTTGGTCCTTTTCCTGGAAAATGTTGTTATTTGCAGAATCTTCTCTAGCATAACCTAAAACACCAATTAACTCATGACGAGGTTTTTTACGGCGGTCACCTAGAAATGAGAGTTCACTTGACTCTTCAACAACGGGATTGGGAACTGTATGATCTTCACTCTGGCAAAATTCATCCCAAACTATGTCTCCAAACTGTAACAGCAGTTACAGAATTTTTAGCTGTAATAACTGCACAAATGCTCCCATAAAATGAGTAAATTAAATCCACAAGAAGAAACTACAATAGCATATGTATAATCAATGACAAGTTGCAAAGGAAGATGCAGAATATTCATCTCAAAGAAAGTTCAACAGTACATCAACAATACCTAATATAACATTGTATACAATGTGTTAAACCATCCTCCATACGACGACAATCACATAATTCAAACTCATCAACAATGTCTAAAGTGAGTTGATTATCTTTAAAGCACATCTGAAACAAAACCAGACAGCACATTTATGCATATATCTGCATGTAAAAGACTCCCCAGCAACTACAAGTACATATTCTGGCCAATGGGCAGTTCTATAAAACTAAGAGAAATGTTTCTCTCAACATAATTTACTTTTCAAACTCATTAGAACACAATTTGGGTTTACGATAAGAAAGAACATAAGCATCTTTGTCGAATTACTTGTGATATTGTGAGTACCATAGATATTCTAAACTACTTGATCAAATGATAAAGATTAGGTTTTATTTGTCTTTGCTTTGACATTACTGCCATAGAAAGGCCACATACAAAGGAGAAAGGAATATCACAAGCATCCAAATATAAAACAGAAAAACAGTTGGTTAAGGATAATGCACCATTAGCGCACGGAAATAGAAGTCATTGAAAACTAGAAAGCCCTGTGATTCAGTGAGTATGCTATATAAACATATCCTACAATAGATGTAAGATTAAGTTCCCAATGTCTATAGCTAAACAAATTGTGCCTGTCTTATCAGTTGTGACAAACAATCTTTATACCTTGTTTAACTATTACATTGGTTTTCCACGGTAGTCTTTGGAGAAAATAGTACAGCAACTATGATCTGAAAACTAAGTTATACAGCATATATCCGTTCAGTATTTTAAACAAGAATTTAGCCATTATTGGGAATAAGCATAAGCGCCTTCAGTCATTGCTTCTTTTACATTTGAGTAGAAACACAAAACTTATTCTGTCTATGATGCTATCAGGCAGACAACTCTATCCCCAGTTGCCTCTTTACATATGATACTGTACGAATAAACAATACCCATAAATTAACAAAAACAGAGTGGAAAAATACTTCCTTTGTTAAGTACATCTTATCCTAGATAATGGAATTCATGATGCTAAGTAAAATCGATGAGATATCATCACATCTAAACATATTGTCCAAAGTGTTTTCAACTTTCGGACTTGGTCAAATTCTTCGTTCTTTCGAACATATTGAGCCCCCAAAACAAAATATTTATCTACACAAAATGGACCAATCCACGCCTCATTGAAAAAATTCTGTGACATATAGTTGCGTGAATTTGACTATTTTCAAAGGCATGCATATTCACTAATCACTAGACTGTGGCAGGACATTTTTCTCTTGTTTTATCGATACTACATATGTAGGTACGGTAGTATATACCTGGGACCTGATATCTTGTCATATCAACTATGGAAGCAAGGAAATTATAAGAATTCCATGCTAGTCAAATCAATACAAATAGCAAGTAAACAGTATATAACAACTTTCTGAAGCCAACAATTGCCTAATATATGTTTCCCATCTTCCTAAAAATGAGTTTTCTAATATATATCAACAATTGCTCTTGTTTAGAAAAGAAATGAGTAAATGGTTATAACACCAAAAATGTCCTCAAACAATTCAGATTTTACTCATGTTGGGAAGGTCAGTTGATGAACATTGATATGTGCAACCAATTATGAAAGCTACAATCCGGTTCCTGAAAACTTAGCTTCTTATGTAGAACACATTAATTTTATATAGCCCATAAATAGTTTTTCATCATTAAAGTCATTTTAGGAAAGAATACTAGGGGCACAAAAGTTTTGCAACCCCTCTAAAGGTTCTCGTGTGATGAGTGTGTAGCCTCTATGTATTTGGTAAAAAAACTAAATTTGAAAAGATGTCCCTCATTGAGGTAGCTACTTGACAAATGGAAACATCAAACACCCCAGAAGTTGTCAAATTTCAATATGTTCAATGTACCTGATGTTCTCAATTGTCCAATATCCACTTTTTCATAAATATCATCATGCACAGTATTCAATAACATTA
Source organism: Cinchona pubescens (assembly GCA_025175665.1). Taxonomy (NCBI): domain Eukaryota; kingdom Viridiplantae; phylum Streptophyta; class Magnoliopsida; order Gentianales; family Rubiaceae; genus Cinchona; species Cinchona pubescens. The sequence goes on from JANKKI010000353.1 coordinate 1,071,612, forward strand.
AGACCATCCTCAAATCACCATAAAGTGACAGAAATTCCAAATATTCTTGACTATCGATAGCTGTCACAACAAATAATCACATGTAGTAATCATTTGCATATTAGTTAATTTATATTGATTCTTATGTTGATCATCAGCAATTTCCCGTAACTTTCCCTTCCTCAGAGTAGCAATTCACATCAATGTATTACCTATCTCTGCTATCTGGAGCAAGTTCAAGTCAGTTACAAATTTACTATCACACAATGATGTTCTTTCTCAATAAAAAGCTGAGCAGCGAAAAATTGTTGTTTCTATAAGAAGTTCAGGCCATGCATGTCTTCTGAAGAAGTTGTCTGCTTCTGTTATTCAATAATTTTGCCTATTAGAAACTCCTAAAAGAGTACCAAGCCTGCATTACAGTTAAAAAAAAAGGAAAACAAACCAAGACCAGACATCACATTTTGCTTTAAAACACAAAAGGTAGTGACAGCACATGCAAGTGACCTTTTGTTATCATCTTTCGAGGAAACCCCGAAGAAAATTTTCCCTCAATTGTCAGAAAATTCCAAGTTAAGAGTTGCACTGCTTTCAACATGTTGGAGCTCCTTAATTCCCATAATCCTATATATGGTGCTCCGCATACATGAGATGTACATACAATGGCAAGACCAAGTTTTGAACCATGATAAAGTGATCAAAATGCTAACCTCACTAAAGCAATTGCAAAAGCAGACTAAGGTATGCACTCATAGTTGAAAATTCAACAATCGGAAAAGTTACAATACCTCACACAAGGACAAATCTGACATTCCTAAAATTTCTTCAGCCAGCACTCAGACCGTATGAAGCTTGCTGATCTGGTATCATATTCCACAACACAAACCCTCTCTTCACCTCCGTTCGCAAAATCGAAACACGCAAACGAACAAAAGTATTAGAATCAAATCTCCAATTAATCACTTCCCTAGTCCATTAATTCAAACACAAAGAAAATCCAAAAAAAAAAAAAAGGAAAAACTTTCTTTTTTCTGCTGAAAAGCAAAAACAACTATACCAAACAGATATTTAATCTAAAGGGATTCACGAAAAGGTAATATCTTTACAAAAACAAAACAGAAACCCAAGTAATTTCACCTCACAAATTTCGTTTTATTTTTTTATTTTCTTCATTTCCCAACAACCGCAAGCAAAAGAAGTTATATAAATATCAAACAAAGGAAGAGAACCAATAATAACAAAACCAAAAAAAAAAAAAAAAAATTCAGCTAAAGTTCATAGCTCATACAAAGGTGCTCGCCGGAAACTCACCGGAAAATCAAGAACCGGCCAGAAAGATAAAAATTTTCTCGTTGAATCCACAAACCCAGTAGCCAAACCCTAATTTTGCTGATGAAAGACACAAATCTAGGAGGTTCTAGACAGAGAAAAAGATAGTAGAGAGAGAGACGAAGAGAAGAGGATGAAGCAAAAAAAAAAAAAAATTCCTGTAGATTTGGAATATTTTATATTTAAATAATGAGTGATAAGCGTGAGAGCCACGTGGCAAGGAGATCAAAACAAAGACGGTAGAGCGACGGGTGGGTATCAGAATTCGTGGACGAGAGAGCGGGTGGAATACGATCTGTTTCTGCGATGTGATTGGTCCACCGTGTGCGTGTATTAGTTTAATTTGGTCGGACACGTGTCGGTTGTCTAGCGTGGTTGTACGGTGGGAACCGGAAATGGGGCTGTGGTAAAATGGAACATGGTTTTCAAAGGGTGGAGGTGGACACTAGTTTTGGGGCTAATTATATTGTGGACTATTTTTTTTTTATGCTGACTCATTTGTATTTTTGCTAGTTTAGGATAATATATTAAATTACCCAAGAAAATATATATATATATATATATTTTGATTTTAGGGGAATTGAATTGTTTTTTCTTTTTTTTTTAATTTATTAGGAGTTTAGGACTCAATGTAGTGACCATGAATATGAAAATGAACAATATGGTATTGAAAATTCAAAATTTAAATAGCAATTAAAATGAGATACCTAATTAATTGTGTTATTAGATGTTAGTATTTCAGTACTTATAAATATGGGATATTCTCCAAGTAATAAACAACAAAAGTTTTACTTTTATAGTGTGAGACTTTTGTTTTACTGTTCGAAAAGAAGCGAAAAGAGAGATACTTTTCACTTTTTCTTTTCTTGGATAAAATGGACCTAATACTTTTATAGGGGGTTTTTATTTTTCTCCCTTTTTTTTATTTTTTATTTATTATTATTATTATTATTATTATTATTTTTGGGTAGGGTGGGGATGGGTGGCAAAAGTTGAGTGAGTTATAGACTTTATAAAAATATTCTAATAAGCAAAACAGTAATATGAAAATAATGATCTCTCACTATTATTCAAGTTTGAGTATTTTCCTTGAGTAAAATTAAATCAAATAAAACCAAAATATTTTATCAAATTTGTTTGCCAATTCTCTACTTTTATTTGTGAATCATTTTTATCAATAAAATAAAAGTAAAACACTCTTCATTAACAGTTTAAACTTTGTTATTTTAACAAAAATAACAATATTATTTTAAGATATGATTTACTAATCTTTTCAACCTTATGATAAAAGCAAAAGAAAAAAAAATACCTAAAGGGTCTTAGCATGAGCAAAATAATTGAAACAAAAAATTGTCTTGTACTTCAAGGTTAACTTATTAAAAGTAACTCCCAAAATTAATACTATGAGTTAAAAAAAATTTTATGAAATTTTCCATTACATTCCCCATAATTTACTATTTTAAACAACTTTACATTTTTCAATACCTCCAGTGGCACCGAAAAATTGGGGGGGGAAAAACAAGATAAAAATTAAATTTTAGTTTAATTTCAACAAGTTGTGTGCTCTCTACCAATAAGAAAACTTCTCCATTCTTCGCTTTTATGTGCACACCCATATTTACTTTACTTTATCCATTGTGTTGAAATTTTAATAACCAAGCAAGTTTCAATATCCACTTTCTTTATCAACCACAAAAAATAATACTTCTAAATTCTAATTCCTTTTCTTGTACCCCACATTTTTTAAGAAAAACCAACCACGTTTGTGATGCAAATAGCAAGTGTTCTGTTTTCTTTTATCTTGTTGGTACCTGTCATTATGTTTAAGGAAAATAATTTATAAAGTAATAATTATTTATTAAATTTATTTTATGTAATAAAATTATATTAAATTACTAATTTTTTGTGTTAAATACTCAAATTTTATTTATTTTTTTTAAATTTATCTAAGTGATTTTTCACTTTATATACATGGATCGTTATATCGAAATCTTATCTAATTTTATCCAGTCTCCTGAAGGGAACAAAGATGTGACCGATGAGATCAACTTGTCAAGGGCAAGTGGTTTCGAACCTGGTACTAATCACTTTTACTTTTTTTAAGCATTTGACTACTTGCTTGAAGATTGAATTATTGACATTCTAATCCAGATAATTAATCCATCTTATCTAATCCAAATCCTAATTTGTATCCAAATCATTAATTAAGTGCTAATTGCACAAGATCCTGAGTGCCTATTTCATCATTTTTACATGGATCTAATTCATGATATAGTATCATGAATTTTTTGGTATCGAACATTAAGTTACATCACTCAATTGAGTGGTGTGTTTGTTTCTAGACCAAGAAGATTTATAGTACTGTGTCATAGATCTGATATATGTAAAATTTTTCCTAATACATGAATTGTTAGTGTGGAGACGGTGACCTACATTTTTATCCCAAAGACTTACATAATTATTTCAAAACGTAATAGTATAATCACTTTTCTTTAAACTTAATTTGCTTCCCTCAAAATATATTTGTTTGGATGCAAATAGATATGGCAAATTTTCATTAGGATACAATGGAATACATTAGAATAGTTTTGTAAACTTATTCTAACCACTTGACAAAGATAGCAACAGAAAAACAATAGTATTCAAGTTCTTTTGCGCAATAAGAACATGAATACTTGAATATGAGAGTATAAGTTTGTTTCAAATGTGCAAATAAAAATCTGTAAAATTGTAATCAAAAGATAGTGTTAAAATAAAGAGAGTGATGTTTATTTATAGAGAATAAAGGGTTCTAATTTGGGAGAATTCTACAGTCCCGTTAAGGGAATCATTCCCTTGGCTTTAAGGACTTGTACAGTCCTTGTACAAGTTTTTAAAACACATAGTGTTGTATTGTACAATCCCTTAAAGTACAAGGGGATGGTTCCCTAAAAAGTATTGTAAAATTTTTCTCTAATTTGTTTGAACACTTCCTTTCACTCAAAGTAAGTATCTTTTAGTAAAACAATACAACTAAAACAACGCAACTCATATGAAAATAAAATCATGTTTTGGTGAAACAATGCAACTGAAGCAATGTAATTGAAACAATACAACTCATATAAAAATAAAAACATCTTCTAGTGAAATAATAGTTATTTTAAAAATTCTCTAACATGCACCTCCTCGTTTTTTAAGTTCAATTAATATAGAAAATCATGTAAGACAAACAACAATCAACCAATAATTTTCTTGACTCAATTTGGTGACTCAAGATTTATATGTACCTTTTAAGTTCAATTAACATAGAAAATCATGTAAGACAAACAACAATCAACCAATAATTTTCTTGACTCAATTTGGTGACTCAAGATTTATATGTACCATAACATTTTACTTGAATGCAAAATTGCAAAGCCTTTTATGTGCATATACTTTAGATCGAGTTTAGATGGACATAGTTAACTATTTTTGGAGGGGGCAACTGAATTACATTTTTAGTCTCTTACCCTCTTATGCTTTTGATTAGCTAGTTCACGGTAGTCATTCATTGCATCATCTAGCAGTTAGGATGTTCCTTCCATCGATATATTGTTCTTCGACTTATTTAACTTTTGATTTAAAAACTTTGATGTGAAAGTCAAGTAACTCGAAGTCAAATAAAGTTTGGTTATTTAAGTTCGACTTAATTAGTCGATAAATCAAATTAATATATATATATATTGTTGATACGAAAAATTTGAGTTAGAGTTAACTTATTAGTAGTATTATCTAAAACAAAAGTTGAGTACCGCGTATAGTATTCATATCCGGATTATCTAAAAATAAAAAGGGCAAGACTTTGTCCCTCTGATTAGATTTCGATATTCAAATCAGTACTCGACAAGAACGTAACTGCCATTTTAGAGAGAAAATTCGATATTGAATATTAGGAAAGTAATTTTTTGAAATTGACCTGTCATTTTGATATTATACCTAAAACCGATGGGTCAGATCAATCCGTTGGTCGAATATATAATATTTGACCCATCTGAACTTATTTGGACCACGATGGTAAAATTACTAAAATACCCCTAATAAACTCGGTCCTGGAACCACGTATAATATTATCATTGGGTGTATTATTTTGGCATTATCATGTGTGTGTGTGTATATATATATATATGAGAAATTCTACGGTTCCTTTTAGGGAACCATTTCCTTGTACTTTAAATGCTTGTATAGTACAACACCATGTGCTTAAAAAGTTTGTACTGTACAAGCATTTAAAATTAAAGGAATGATGACCTAAAATGGACAATAGAATTTCCATATATATATATATATATATATATATATATATATATATATATACTTACTTACTTCAGGTCTATATTTATAATTTATTATTACACGAAATATATATTAATATGAAAAATGTAGTCTATAACATATAGCACATCAAAGCTTTGTGGCATAGATGCATCAATTGTTTGGAAATCCTATACACAAAAACTACATATTACTTACTACCACAAGAAATGCTAAAAAAAAATGCTGCTTATGCAAATTAATGATAACTACTTGCCCTCTTCAAGCTCTATAACATTCTGGAAAGTGGACTCATCACAAGGTAAAACAATGCCCTTTTGGTTTTGGAATTCATACATCTCTGCAGACTTGTCTAGCAGTTGCTGAAATGAAGGTTTCTTCAAGACAGACATTGGAACAATAAATCTTTTCAAGTTTTCACCAACATAAATTACAAAGTGCCCCTTTGGAGTTCTTTCTCTCTTGCCTTCTCCTTTGTAAGCTGCTATTACCTTGGACATCTTTGCAAAGCTTTTGAGTGTCAGGAAGTCAGGATACATACCAAATTGAAAGCTGGCTTCCATATATCTATATATATATAGGATTAAAGGGTGGCTTATGAGTATTATGACCTTTCAATTAAATCTTTTTTTTTTTTAATAATATGATGTTTGTATAGGAAGAGGTAGATTAATTACCTCTTTCTTTAGGCTCAAGGCAGACCATCTACTCCACGAGTTAAATTGGTACTTACTCATCGCTCAGTAGACAGAGGATTGATGGTAATAAAAAGTACTTGCAGATCGCTAACCAAATAAGGCGTTAAAATTAACGAGAATCAAATTTTAAATTAAAAATACTTATAAATCGCACACTAAATAAGGAATTGAAAACAATAAAAGTTAAATTTTAGATATTTTAATAATTTGATGACCTGCCTACTATATGAGCTAGCTAACTTTACTAGTTCAATTAGTAATAAATTGAGAGGAAACTTACTGTAGCTAGTTGAAATTGTTGACAACGTACGTGCATGACTCAATAGCTTATAGTAGGGGATGAAGTGATCATGAAGGGTTGGGGAGATTTGACTTCTTTCGTGTGTATGGATAGTTTTTTTTTGCTGAGGGATTGTCCAACATGTCGTGCACGAGGGAACTAACTAGGTTGCACATGGCATCAATGTGCACATTTTTGCTAAAGTTTCTTGATAGAAACCTCGCTGGATGCAACTAATTAACATGGAAATATATGAACTTAATTAGGATAATGAATCACATGTCAAAAACATACGATGATGAGTTGTATATTGAGTTCGGTGCAAACCTACCTTGAGATGATTAGGCATGCAAGTTTGTTTTTTCACACAAACAGCTAATAAAGCACAATCCTGTGAGGTTAATTGTATTTCAAGCAAACCCCTTTTCTGGTTGTTTGTGAGGGACATCTTCTGAGAGAGATTTTGGGCCACACAAATTAATTGTGGAAATGTGATTTTATTTCTTGTATAAAGTTGTACTACAAAGAACAGCAGTACCGGCAATAGGGTTACATGAAGCCATCCGCCCAGCAGCAACTATGTTGGTTCTCTTAATCTCCCTAGAAAGTAGTGGTGTTCATGTACTAGTTGTCCGATCTACTATATATCTATGAAAATATTCAAATTGGTTGAATCGATTCAAGAAAAAATTAAACTGTATTCGATCCATGTTAATTGGGTATCTAATCAATTGATTACCTGCTAGAACTGATTCGGAATCGCAAATACTTTGAATAGGTAATTTTATACTTATTTTCTTCATTAATTGTTCAATAAAAGAAAAAACTTCAACTATTAATTACATAAATGTCCTTGTAGATAGGAATAGAGTTGAGAAATTAATGAAAATTACATAAAAATCCCTTGACATTAGCTTTATTTTGTAAAATTACAAAGATATACCCCCACATATAGATCGGTTCAGATATCCGCCGATTTAGGAAAATGGCTATCTAAACTAGTTTTTTAAATATCCGAAACGGAATAAATAATCGGTTCAAGTACCCTTCATTTACAGGTCGGGATGAATAAGTTTCACCAATTTTTCAATTCATCGAGTTTTATTTTTTATTTTATTTTTTTATTATTTTTTATTTTTAAATACCTCAACTATAGATAGAAAGGTTCCAAGGGATGATTGGAAGTAGCTATTATTTATTATTTTTTAAATAATATTTTAATAACACGTTTTCCAACTATCACATTTTTCAACTATTTTTTTATTAATAATTATTCTAAATAATAGTTGTTCAAATGAAGTAAAACTTTCATATAATGACAATCATACTCTTATTTGTATTTCTTATTGGGTAAAATGCAAATAACTCATTTGGTTAAGAAAATGAGCATTTTACCCCTCTGTAGTTATCAAATATGCGTTTTGACATCCTTATGCTTCAATTTTCTTTACAAAATGAATAGAATCTCTCAAAGTTAACAGTTACTTGTGAAATGTCATATGTACCTCCAATCAATTCAAGTGTTCCGTAAAATTTTGAGATCAAATTAAAAATTAAAAAAAAAATCACAAAGTTTAAAATTCATATTAAAAATAAAATAAGAACAAATTAATTTTTTTAAAAAAAATTCACAACAACCATACTCTTACCTTCTTTTCCCCATGAGACTACCACCGCCCTATCTGCTCTTTTTCCACTCTAGCCACCACCTCCCCTACCCAAGCCTTACCACAACATGCTAGCCCTCCCTTCCTATCCCCCCTCATCTGTGTCTCCCACTCCTTGGATCTCTCTTCCCAATCCTTCCCATCCCACCACTGCCCCTTCCCTTCTCTCCCATTATCCTTGGCCACCCCAAATCCTGACACAAGATCTTTTGTGGAGTAATTTTGATTATTCATTTGGTGGTGTAACAGAGAAGGACACAAAATATGTGACAGAAAATTCTTAACCCCAAACCCCCTACCACCATGCCACCCCAACCTCGCTCCCCTGTGTGACAGAAAGGGATATAAAATGTGTAACAGAAAATCCTTAACCCCAAACCCCCTACCACCATGCCACCCCAACCTCGCTCCCCTGTGTGACAGAGAGGGATATAAAATGTGTAACAGAAAATCCTTAACCCCAAACCCCCTACCACCATACCACCCCAACTTCACTTCCCCGCCAACCCCGCCATTCCCCAACCCCAATCTATTAAATGTAATCTCTATCACTAACAAAAAATTCTAACACCAATGTAATCTCTATCACCAACAAAAAATTCCAACACCGCAGAAGAATTCTTAGAGTTGTATTCTTAAAAATAAAAAATAAAAAATAAAATCCAAAAAAATAAGATTTAATTAATGAATAACTATTTAAAATATTAAAATATTATTTATTTGAAGATATCACTTAATATACTAATTGATAAGATTTCCAATAATAAAGTTTTTCGTACTGTGGATATAACTTGGCATATATTCTTAATTACTGAATCTCCTGGAACTTCCGATTGTTTCAGAATTCCAAAACACAAAAGCTTGAGTGAGATCTTAATTGGATAAAATTACTCAGCAAACAAAATCATTAAAATAAAGGGTTTTTTTTTTTTTTTTTAATCTATTTCTGCTTTGACATTTCCTTGTGAAGTTGAATGGGCTTTAACAAATCTGATCTTTAACAAAGCTAAATGGGCATAGATTAAATGTTTGATCTTTAACAAAATTCTTGCACTAAAGCTGAGATGAAATTGGGCAGACTATCATATGGGCCGTTGCTCGAGCTCGATGAGAAACATGGCTGGGTTGTGGTCGATGGCTGGGGTGGAGGGTATTAACAAAATTCAGATCGATGGGGGCCTGGGAGGAAGGGTGTGGTCGGTGACTGGGGGAAGAGGGTGTGGCCGGAGGCACATTGGTAACCACCCTATTGAAGTAAGGGGTGGTAGGGCTGCTGCAAGCCTGTAATGGCGGCGGCGGCGGCTGGGGGTAGAGAACAGAGGGAGGTACCAGAGTGTGTGGTCCAAGGAGAGTGAAGGGTTAGAGTTTGTCTTGGGGTAATAAAGTCATTTTATGCCTTTTTATAATATTATTTAAAAATAAAAAGTTTCAGACGCTCGTCCGTCAAAATCGGTTAATTTTAATGGATTTCGTCTAGTTTTCAAAAAAAAAAAAAAAATATATGTATATATATATATAAAGAGGTCAAACACACATTTAATATTTTATAAAAAGAGGATAAAATATTTATTCCATTAATCACGAGGAAGTTATTTTTGGGTTTTACATTTTTTTATTTATAGCATGCAGGTTAACATTGTTAACATTGTTTTTCATTTATCAGATCATCTGAAAGAGGTATCATATATGCAATTGGAACCTGAATGTGTTGTCTTCAATCTGAATTAATCTAGAGAATGCCTTGAACAGAGTGGTACAATAAGATAACAAAGATTAAAGCTGCAGATCATGCTTAGATCTGGCAAAGTATATCAAAAACTCATTGTTGAGAAACATTTACTTTCAATGCGAAAAGCCAGAACTCATACGAAGTGTGATTTTCACAAGTTAATGGATTGGAAATTATAGTAACAACAAAATAGTACATTACAAATCTATTTCCAAGTAACTGGAAGCATAGTTGATTCTTCTTTACACTCTGCAGATCTCAGTTAAGGACAATTGAGACAAATTTTGTAGAGCCAAACTGACAAAACAGATCTTGTCTCGTTGGCATCGTACAGATAAAAACCCATTCCTCACGGACAGTATTTAGTGGGAGTGCAAAAGGGAATAGCCCACAGGGGAGAACAACAACATCAGTCTTACCAAAAAGAGAAAACGCATACTGTCACTTCTTCAAAAGCTTGTGGGAGAAAATTCTCTTAGAATATGGGCTGTTGCGTGAGATTGCCTTATGGGACTCAATTGCTTCAACCAATGAATTATGAATAGGACCCTGGTTTTAGATACAAGGTTGAAGCATTAATTAGGATACATGCGTTTATAAGTATTCACTGGCACCCAAAGCTCTTATATAGATTGCAAGCAAAACAAGCAGCCAAATGGTAACTTAGATCCACGGGGTACAGAATACATTAAACACTTTTAACTGATCAGATCCTAGCGAAAATCTTGTTCAACCAATTCATTCCAACAAAAGCGCTTCTTTCCCATGTATTCTATAGCAAATAAACACAGAGGAAATAAAAATCTTGGTTCAAGTTAACATGCATTTAAAACTAAAACACACTACATGCATAAGAGCTTTTCGTCAAAAAGAATTTCACAGAAATATCTCAAAGTAGTAGATATTTGTTCAGTGTAGGTGCTCATACCTCAGAAACTTTGAGAGCTGTTTGGACAACATAGTTGGCATGCGGATCTTGAAGCAACTGTTCAAAGTGAGTTGCAGAGAGCAATTCATGGATTAACGTTGACCGCACTTCATTATTACATACTGCTAGACATTTTTCAACAACATGGCTGCTGAACTTTTGTGTCGAGAGATGGACATAGTTCCCCTCAAACTGAGAAACCAACTTGGTTGCATCAGATGGGATTTTAAGCTCCAAGATGAACTGAACAACATAATTCCTGTGACAAAAATAAGTTCCACCATGAAACAAGAATAACTGGAAGAACAGAGGAAGATAAAATCAAGTGAAATTCAAATATTGTTGTAATCATTCTCATTCAAATATTATCATCTTATTTGAAATTTCCCCCCAAAAAAAAGATTGAAGTGAGTTTAAAATAATAGAGAAACCAGATTCATAAAAATACTAATACATTAACAGAGTAGCAGCATTTACAGTTGCCATCTGCAGAAGAGGGGTTAGGCAATACAGTATGAACATATCAAGACCCAACAAACAGAAGAAACACTCAACTTGTCTGGATTTTTCTTCCAAATACAAAATGAGCCAATCAATACAATAATAAACTGAAAAAATAGAAAAAAGGGAAGGGTAAAATTATGTAGCGCTAGAACTGGAAACTCAAGTTGCCAATCTCCAATGAGATCCTAAGACTGTAATTAGAACATGTATCTTTTCCAACTACTATATGATACAAATTCCACAAAATGTAGTTAAAACTAATACTAATTGGCATTCTTCTTATATTAATTACCCAAATGCATCTTGAGCGAGCAGAAGGCCATTTGCAGAAATTTCTGCAATCAAGTTTTCCCGATGTTCTCCACTTGAGTGGCTAATACATCTTTGCAGAACACAACAGCCATGACCTCTGATGAGTCGCAATGTCAACACAATACTTTGCAGCAGCAACGAAAATGAACTGCCAAAATGTCATAAAGAATCCTTGTAAGATAGGTCATACGGTAAACATTAACTGACATGAATCAAAATGGTATCACAATTCTGATTAGGCTTGAACAAACGTTTAGTTCCATGAAAATCCTAATCCTTACATTATAACCTTAACATTCTTTCAAATTAATGATGTTAACTTTGGTAAATTTGGTCATTATGTATTACACCAAAAAGTTCAATGTAATTAACTGAATTGTTTCTTGCTCCAGTAATGTAACACAGTCAATGTTACATCAACCTGCACAGTAACCAGGTTAGTGGTTTCATCATGTTTGATAACTGGTAGTTCAAAAGCAAGTGTTGGTTCTGTAATACCGAATGAAACAAAAATTCCTTTATAAATGATAAAGAATAGTGTTAAAAGGACAAAACCCATATCTTTGCCTTCTTATCGAGGGGACAATACATCTTATTGCCGCCTATTAAGCTAAAGGATTTGTTGCATGAAAACCACAAAAGAATATGTACACTGTGGCTGACACTTAATCCATCAGAACTGAATTTCATCAAATTTTTAGATGTCTGAACGCAAGAATATTTTCCAATGTGGGAAAATTGTGAAAGGAGTTCAGTACTGGGAACTTCGATGATGTAATTGTGAGAAAATGATCCATGGTCTCTTCTTCCAGTGATGAGAAGAATCACCGGAAAAAATAACAAAGATTGGATTTCATATGCCTTCTCATATTTCGGAAGCACGACACAGAAATTTCATGGAAAATTCTTATGCCAATCTGGTTAAAATTCTTGCATCTGGTAGGATGCATACTACCAAAATGCTGATAAAAAAAAAAGAGAGATGTCCTGTTAAGTAGCATAAATACTTCTTTTGATAGGTGAAGTAATAAAAGCACTGTGTTCAATGTAATTTAATTTACATAAAAGGCCTCCAGATGATATTTTATATTGAGTTCAGAAACAATAAACTAATAGAAAAGCACAAGATTCATCTTGCAAGAAATTTATCCCTAAATATGAAGCTACTCTTCTCAGCCAATGCTCTATTCAAATGTATTGTATTACCAGAAAATGAGGAAACTCAGACACATTAAACTCCTTTAGCATAACTCATCAAAGACAATAGTTGCATAAAAATGAGGAATACTATTCAAGAACGTGCAAGAAGCTTGGGTGGAATACATGACTACCTTACTGTCTTCATTGCTGAGGCATTGCAGGCATCTTTGAACAACATGATTACCGTTCAGGTCCTTAATGAGAGCAAGAAATCCAGGTTCAAGAGATGAAATAACTAGTGAAATCTGCTGCCTAGATTTAAGCGTCTCGATCAATTTTTGTACCACTCGTGTGCTGATACAATAATAGCTTTGCAAGATCAGGATTAAGCAGAATAATACTGCAAGCAAAAGATGCAAAACTTACCCATGGGTGTTTAATGAGATCCTGATGAGCTCTCCAGAGTTGTTTTGCTGTTACCCTGAGCAGAATCTGCATTCTTTGCTCTTCGTTACACACTTCCAATAACTTTTGCATAAGGTAATTCCCAAAAGGATTCATCATAAGCTCAATCACATGGTCAATTATCTCAATAAATATGATTTGAACATCTTGAGGAGTTCCCTCATCAAATATCCTTTGCAAGAATCGACAACCATGTTGATCCTTTGCCATGTAGTATATGTATCCTTGAGCTTCGGCCAAGGAGTTACACTTCGATGACAGAGAAAATGGGCAACATAGTCTGATACTTTGAGAAATTTCTCGATTTCCTGATATCTGAGGACAACCATTTACAAGTGACTGCTTTTTTTTGTGTGCATTTACATCAGCCTCATAACTCTTGTTTTGCCTTGATCGTTCATGTACCCTGTTTAACGCATGATTCAAACTTTCTCCTTGAATAATTAAGCTTTCTTCTCCTGAAAAAGCCTCAAGACTTCCGTGAGGTACTCTAAAACATGGAGGATGTTAATATAATGTTACATGCATTTGCTATTGGTTGGGGATAGTGAATTACGTTTTCCACGTTGGTATGAGATTTCATTAGAGTCAACTGAGGCACCCAAGAGAATGCATCATTTTCAGATAGTATACTCGCCCCATTTCGCTGAGCATAATATAAAGCCTCAGTGATAGAAGGCCTTGCCAGAGTACCAGACAAGTTGGAAACTGGAAATGTCACATTCTGATGGCCAGCCAGTCCCTTCGTAAGATAAAACTGACCATTCACAGAACAATTTCCACCATATAAATGAGAAAATGGTTCACCTGATCGACTAGGGGAATTCCGGGATCCTAATAAAATAGCCTCAGAACTCACTGGACTCCCTGTAACAGGGTACTGAAATCTTCCATAATCAGACATGCCTTTGCTATAGTATTGTGAAGACAATCCATGTTCATCCAAATTCACTCCAATATTCCTACCACTAACCCGATCACAAAACCGATGACCACTTAAATTTAGCAATGATTACATCCTTTGGCTCCTCATTAACATACATTCTACCCAAATTTCTTGACAACCTCAGTTCATCAAGCACATTCTCATCAACATTCCTCCCAAAATACAAATCGGGAGATTTCATCTCCATCCACAACCTGTTAGAGTAATGTGATCGTGTACTAGCACCACAATGTGAGTGAGATTTAAGCTCTTCTAATGGAGGAGTGGTAGGGGATCCATTGTCAGACAATGGATGCCCAACAGACAACAAGCTCGAAGAAGAACCATCTGATTGCAGAGAAAACCCACTCACAGGGGAAGCACATGTATGTTTATTACTATTGCTATAACACGATGTAACATCATCACACATACCCATACCATGCACGGAAACATTCATTCTTTGAGCCAAAATAGACTCATCAAGATTATGATCACCATGATCATACATACCCGTACCATACACTAGACCATTCACTCTTTCAGCCAAAATAGACTCATCAAGATTATGATCATGGTGATCACCACCCATGTCTAGAACTATTATGATGATGATTGAAGGATATTGCATGAGGGATCTCACCCAATAATAATTCAAGCTCTTCATCATCCTTCATTTTCTTTACTTATCTCGGTTTTTTTTTTTTAGAACAATATAACTAAATATTCACAAAAACAATAGAGACTAAAAAAAAAATCACAAAAAAAACAAAACAAGAATAATCAATCAAGAAAGCCCACATTAATGGAAACTGATCTAAGAAAGAAAAATAACAGAATCCCAGAAAAGATTACCACTTTTGATCATCTGGGATGGAGTGAAAGGACCAAGAAAGAAAGAGTCTTTGATTGAAGAGAATGGAAAGAGTGAGGTGGGGTTGATGGTGATGGTGAAATTTTAATATTCCAATTTGTTGCATTTAATTTGATGATTAAAGATGAATTTAATTTTGTTGGCTGGCTGAGTTGAGTTGGGTTTTTTGGTTTTTTTTTTTTTTTTTTTTCCCCTAAATGAGAGATGAGTTGGTGAAGCATGCAAAGAGAATAATGGAATTGGATTTGGATATACGGTTACATACATACACATGTACTGTGTGAAGAATATACACACAGTCACACACACATCTATTCTGGTACGGTCTCACGCCATTAAAGCTGGAGAAAAGGAACAGATTTTCTCTCTCTCTCACTCGATCTTTCCTTCTTTCTTTCTCTCACTAGACTACACTCCACTCCACTCCACTCCACGTATACACCTATTGAGTGAGGGAAAAGAGATACAATTATTTTATTATTTAACAAAAATCAAAGACACATCACAAGTAGTGTTCGTTACTCAGAACTCTCATACGCAAACATCTCGTTAGTCTTCTTGTAGAATTTTAGGCCCTATCGGTCTACGTTACTGTGCCATAGACAAGTTAAGATTTACAGTGTTTTAAATTGGATTCATTTTTTTTATATCGTATGCATTTTAAGAATTTTCGATTGTTAAGAATGTTAGATCATCATAATATTATTGTAGATAGAATTTGTTTTAATTTTTATACATTCTTATTTTATTTTTAAGAGTACCTAGTTGCATGCGTAAATTAGTACATAAATTAATTTTATATTGTATTTGGATCGACGGATTTGATTTAAAAGAAAGATTTGAAATGTTTGAATTTGAATTGGATTGATTTGAAATGACATGAAATTTGAGTGAATTTAAAATTCACTCACTTAATCATTAAAATCACACTCTCATTTGTTAATGAATTTCTAACATCTAAATTAATTATCTTGTTTGAATAGTTTATTGTTATAGATTAAAATTTTAAATCAAATCCCTATGCAAATACAAAATTAACAAATTAGATCTTGTCATTAATCGAATCCATTTTAATTTTTTTTTTTGACTGTTCGTGCATAAACTAGCAAGCAAATTATCATTGACGCGGTTTGCACTCAGAATTATCAAGTGTATTAGTTATATATCTTATATATGACAAATACTTAGATAGATCCGATTTTTTGTTTAACTTGTAAATCCTGTTGTGTGGATTAAATTTTAGAAACAATCTATGATATCAACCGATGTAAGCAAGATTCTTTAAAATTTAATCATGATCATAGGGCCTATAAGTGGATTCAAAAATCGGGTCTACCTAAATATTTTTTATTATATATTAGTAATTTGTAGCGAATTAATGAATTTTAATAAATATTTTTTAATCAAAAGATTTAAATACAAGTTTTTAGCTTAAGAAACAAATATAAATTACATGTATTAAAGTCCTTTTATTTAAAAAAGTTAGAAAAATTTATAATTTTTCAACTAATTGAAATAATGTATTACATAAATTGATCATATAAGGTACTAAAAACAGTTAAAATCGATTATTTAAGGAACAAAGTATAAATCGCTGAGAGCTCAGGGGTGTAAAATACCATTAACTCTTATTTAATCGATTTAAAAGGCTTTCATCTGCTTAATTATATTCTCACATGGGAAAACACATTCTTTGTGCTTGGCATAAGCTGAGGAAGACCCTCATCCCACGTTTGATACGTAGGAATGTATTGTCTATTGAAATGAAAAAATTATTTCAGACATAATCGAATTGATTTCTATTTAAAATAGACAAAAATATTTATTCTTATTTTAATGTTTGATAGTTAAATCATAATAGAATATGTATTTTATTTCATATTTAGTATAATTTTTTTAGATGTTAAAAAATAATGAATTTTAAATAAAAAAACTTTTTTAGTTTTTGTTCTTATTCATGAACTATTTCTATAATTAAGAAAATCTTTAATTATATTGTGTTAAAACTAAAAATCAGTCTTTTATATATATATATATATATATATATATTATATTTGAGTAATTAAATTGTACAACTTAATTATTTGAATGTAAAAATTTAATTATTTGAATACAAATAAAAATTTAATATAATTTTATAACTTTTTAACATTATATTGTATCTAACTACTTTATCTTAATGATAAAAATTATAAATAACTATATTATGCATTCAAATAATTATATTGTACAATTTAACAATTTAACAATTTATCCTAATGATAAAAAATTAAAAAATACATATTAAATTTATTTTACATCCAAATAATTAAATTATATAATATCTTATTTATTTACAAAACAATAAAATTACAACTATGCAAGTAAAAATTGAATAAGATTTGAAAAAAATTAGATAAATTTGATATCCCATAAATTTATCTTTTTAAATTGAAGTTAGAAAGGACTTTCCTCAAATTTTTTTGAAGAGTGGCTTTTTCGTATATAGTGGGAAAGAGCTTTCCTTGTGGAATGGCCTTTCCAATTTAAATTTTCTGTACCAAACATGAAATGGAAACCAAATATGAAATGGAAAGAATAAATTAGAAAGATCTTTCCATTCCAACCTATTCCTGCGTACCAAACGTGGGCAGTTTAATTCTCAGACTGTCGACACTGCCAAAAATGCTAGGTGAAGAAATAGCAAGCAAAAACTAAGTTTCGGTAAATAGATAAAAATGGAGCACATCTAGCTCTTCATTTCAGGTAGTTTAATAGAGGGGGGAAGACGATTCAAGTTTAGCTGATTCAAAGTAGCGTGACAAGCCTTTGCATGAACACCAAGATGCCTAATGTTGAACTGACATAATGGCGCCCCTAAAATAGTAACATCAGGGTATACGAGCAATTAGCAAAACAATCCTAATTGAATAGCAGCATTAGTCTTCTTTCCAAACGTGCCTACATTTCTTGCATGTATAATATGTTGTCATTGGCTCATCTGCAGATCTAGTCTGCCTTTGATGAAAGGCTGCCTTGTCATTACCACAACTAGGGCATTCAGCTGGAGAAAAAGGAGTAAAGAATCAGTATCAAAAGTTTAGCATTATATGTTAGCCCTATGGAAGTTTAAGTAGTTTCTATGCCTCAACCACATAGTTCATGTTTGATTTTGTCCATATTAAAGTTGCAATAGGCTAATATAGCATTAAGGAATCATGATGGCTATTAAACATTATTATGGACCTAAATGTACAATCTAAAATAAACTTTCGCAAGCAAATTTCTGACTCCAGATTGAAGTCTTCCCCTCCCTGGAGGGCAAGGAGAAAGCAGAAAAGCAAACTAGAGAGAACACTAATAATGACAATGCTGCAAATAAAATAAAAAGAAACATGCCATGGATCAAAAAAAGCATATGCGGGCTCTATGAAACTTTTGAATCCAAGGATGCACCAATTGACCAAAGAGAGCATGGCAGATACCTGATTACTGAGTTCACTTGTAATTTCTATTACACAAGAGTTCAGCAAAAACTAACCTGCAGTTTCTGGTGCATTTTCGAGTTCCTCGTCTTTGGAAATGATAGGATCAATTTCTTTCTTAACTAACCGATGCTTTCTTTTTATTTTAACCTGACAAAAAAGCATTGATAACTCCGCAATGACACAATGAGCACTGAAAATAGAGAATAAAAAAACCCTCCACAAAGATATTAGTATGATTTACCTTAGTTTCCATGTGACATACATATGGGCATGTTGGACAGAAGAATCTGGCTGGGCGTTCCATATGCGGCAATTGTATTCTCATACTGCAATAACATCCCACAAGTTGGGCAAAATTCCATAGCAGTTGCTTTTAGGATAATCCACCGTATATGCGCCTACAAAGTGGAAAACAAAGGTATTAGAATAAACATAATTTGATCAGATAAACTCACTTACTTTCTTCACTTAACTATTTCATTCACAATTTAAAACGAAAAGGAATGCATATGCAGATGACCAAGAAAAGAGCTAACTTACAATGGCCAGAAATAAAGGAAAACAGAGGTATGTAATTAAAAAACGAAAACAAGCTTTTTGAGTCGGTCAAATTGAAGAGAATTTCATTCTCTTTGTTATTTACCTTTGCTCACATCCCTTTTCTTTCACAGGCATAATGTCCAACTGAGTGAATCTTAAAACTCTTAATGTGCATATATATATGTTACTGCATCTCGTTTATCTACACAATGCGTACAAATAACAGATACAAATTCTATCACGGATTCAAATTAGTGGTTGAAATGCTTTTGTAGCTGATCAACTAGTTCATACTGACATCAATAGTGCATTTTAGAATTTTTTAACTCGTACAGAATCCAGCTTTTATAGATACAAAAACAAAAGGAGAGGGTGTCCCTTTGTGTTTGCATTTGTTGGGAAGGAGCTATGGGCATGCGGTACAGGTAGTTGGGGATTCTGCAAAGCTTGGGGCTTTCCTTTTTCTAACAAACTAAACTTAAACTCTATTTGACAATGGATACTCTGTATGACTTTGGATCCCCTTCCATCATCGCCACCTACTAGAACCTATTTTCTTCGACAAAATCCAACAAAAACCCGTCAAAATCAATTTTTTTGTCACCCAAGTTTCAAGAATTTCTTTCAGGCATTTCGTCGAATATATGGTGAGCATATAAAAAACCTCACAATTTTTGTTCAGTCCACACCAATCCAGCTCCAAAATAATTCAAAAACAAATTGCAACATATTCTCACATCAATTTCAAACCACCAAATCATATAAACATTAAGAATAATGTATTTAAGGAAAAAGAATTACCGGGATGGAAACTCAGGCAGTGGCCAAGTTCCGGTTAGCTTGATTGAGCCTTTTCCCCTCCTTATAGCTTCCTCCGTGCGGGTGATTGTGGCTGAGAAGGACTTTAGTTGATTATGGAGTTGGGTTTGGGGTGGTAAGCGTGGGCTGCTGTCGATGATGATGACAGTGAGTGGGCGGTTCTTGGAAGAGGAGAGCTTTGGAGTTGATGCTGATAGCAAGGTGCCTACGGGTTTAAGTTTATGCAAAAGAGTTTGGTGGACTCGATTTTTAATTTCATTTGTAATTTTTAGAGTGTGAATTAAATTTTTAAAAATTTATAATATTTTGAATTTTATTTATATTAATATGTGAAATCCGAACACAAATTAACAATTTATTTTATTTTATTTTAATATAACATTATTATTTATTTTATTAAATGTATCTTTATTTATATAACTAATTTCAATTAATATATTTATGCGCAATCACCACCTATCAACTCTTTTAACTTTGCTCTACTCTCGTATTTCAACTATAGATATATATAGTAAGAATTTCTTACAATTACTGTGTAAATGAGCTTGTAAATTTTTAAAATAATTCGAGTTCGAGCACAATAATATAAGTCATGACTTGTGAGTCAATTGAAATTTTATTTTATTTTTTTCAAAATGTTTTTGTTTATTATATGTTAGTTTATTGTAACATTTAAACATTAAAATAGTGTATTTTAAATTTATGAGAACTAAAATATATTATTTTAAATATGAATATAAAATATAATGAACTATTGAGATTGTTTCCTTGTTCAAACTCAAACTACATTTTTGTAAAGCTCAAGTATAGAATCCAAGACCGATGCTACATCTAATAAACTATTATTTAAAAAATATTTATATAAATTCGATTTTAAATACTATGTATACTTTTTAGAATTAAATTTTAAAAAAGGAAACAATCTTAGTAATTTCTTACCCAAATCAACTAAGTTTTGTTTGGAATTGTGGTGACTTATTATAAAATAAGTCACTGTACCTAATAAAGTTTTGAAAAAAGTGCTTAATAAGTAGTATTTAATTTTTATTATTTGAATGTAAACTTATAAAAGTACTTTTTGAATACTATTTGGTAATATATGATTTTAAATTTTAAAAATAATATATTTTTATTCAATTATAAATTTATGGTAATATGATCAAAATTTATCTTTAATAATTTTAAAAAAAAATCTAATAAAAAAGCATTAATTTTTAATTTATGTTAAAAGTACTTTTGAAACTAAAACTCTATCCTTACCAAATATTTAAAAAAATATTTTTATAATCTAAAAAATACTTTTTAAATAAAAACACGGCAACCCGAAATAGAGCCCTAATATGATATATTTTATAATATTTGGTATCGTCCTCCAAATGTATAAATGTATAAGTGGGATTCAATATGGGATTTATGAATACGAAGTGGGTTACTTGATAAGCACGACGCCGATGCCTAACCAAAAGGACCATTTAGCTTCGCCGCCGCTTCTCCCACCGCGGCAGCTCTCTGATTTTGATTACTCTATCGTCTCTTCCCAAATTCCGGTACGGCTACGAGTAGCGAGTTGGTGAGCGAGTGACGAACGAGTCAGCCAGGTTAGCAACCGACAAATATTACAGGAATTCAATGGCGGAAGGGCCGTCACGCAAGCGATCCTTCATGGAAGACGACGATCTATCCAACAAGCCTCCATCGTAAGACTCTTTCCTCTTTCTCTTTCTCACACACACACCCCAAAATTCGTGTTTGCGTGAAGTATAGAATTAGGAATTTTGAAGCCCTAATTTTTGGGTTCAATATTGTAATATTTGATTAATTTTTGCTAGGGTTGAAAATTTCTATCAATCTGTGAACGTTTAGCAATTTTCTTAATGTATATTTGTGCTGGTGCGGCATGCTAATGTACTTAGATTTCCAACAGGTAATTAGGGCTTTTTAAGAGGGTTTTACAACTTATGGAGTTGACTGTGAACTTTCCAATTTGATTGGGTTTCTTGCTGTTAGGAGATCGTCTTATACATCTAAGTCAGTATATTTTTTTTGGGGGAGTTGGGGGGATGATGCCATTTTTTCCTGTAGGTTCAATTAGTAGATAAAAACAGAATATATGAAATTTAAGTTTAGCAATAGTGCACGTTGGAATAGAATATGGGAGATCAAAAGATACCCAGAAGTGAAAATTTTAAATATTTAGGGTTAGTCATTCAGAGTAATGGTGGTATAAATCGAGAGATTACACATCGACTATAAGCAGGATGGAGTAAATGGAAAATGGCATCGGAAATATTATGTAATTGCAAAATTCCTTTACGATTTAAGGGTAAATTCTATAGAACGCCAATTAGACTAGCAAGCCTTGCCCAGTCGTTACTAATGAACCACAAAGTGATGTGATGAAAAGAAGGGAAGACTCGACGAAGAAAGCATAGTGCAACTGGCAAGCGCACTCAAAGGTAGATTCTTGTGTCCATTCAAAGAAAAAGACGTCGCATGAAAAATTATCCAGATGGATGGAATGAAGAAAAGAAAAGACCTTCTAAATCACCAAAGACAGGTGTGGGATTCTGTTGATGGATGGAATGAAGAAAGAAAGACCTTCTAAATCACCAAAGACAGGTGTGGGATTCTGTTCAAAAGTTGATGCTATCGGTAACCGCCCCCGCGCAGACGGAGTGTTGGGTAGTGAATCACACACATGAGCAAAATATGAGAGTAGCAGAAATGTGAATGTTAAGATGGATGTGTGGGTATACTAGAATGGACAAGATACGGAATGAGCATATTCGTGAGAAGATTGGAGTAGCATCTATTGATGAAAAGATGAAAGAAACACGCTTAAGGTGGTTAGGTCATGTGTTCAGACGACCCGTAGAAGCGCTTGTTATGCGAGTAGATTTTAGAGAGAGTAGTCAACATAAGAGTAGAGGAAGACCGAAAAAGACTTGGTGGGTAACTTGTAAGAAAGATATAGCCCATTTAGGAATTGAATAGGATATGGTCTATGACAAAGTGCAATGGCGAAGCAGGACTCATGCATAAGCCGACCCTACTTAGTGGGATTAAGGCTTGGTTTGTTTGTTTGATTGGCAAGTAATGAAATTAGACTAGGAATATTAATTCTCGAGCTGTCTATTTTCCCTCTTTATCTGATCATCATTCACGTTAGGGATTGGTAATGAGATTCTGGGACTCTGTTCTCTTTATTTTACTTTGTAGTTTACAAAATTTAAGGAGGATTTATAGTGTAATGGCACCTACGATCCTTTTACTTTTCTCCATTTATTTACTCATTTCAGTAGTAAATAATCGTAAAATGCATACTGGAAAAAAGTAATAGGTATTATGAATGCTAATTATTTTTTCTTCACTGTTTGGAAAATTAACCGTAATTTACCATTCATCCACAGGCTATATATGTATATATCTTTTTCTCCAGTCTTCGATGAATTTTGCATTGATTTTGAGATAGTGTCATGTGCAGTCAAAAGAGGGTAAGGTTTCCAAAAGGTAAAAAGGTGAAGACTGGAGATTTTGTGGTGGATAGACCAACCCAATGAAGATGACCCCATTCCATTGGAGGATCCTCAGCTTGTGGCTAAAGAGCGGAGAAGGCGCCGTACTCAAATGGCAGCTGATCTTCTTGATGAAGAAAATAGGGGGATGCTTCCTGACATAACAAGGGCCGAAGTCCAATATGAGGTGTAACTTTTATGCATTCATGTAGCTTTTATGACCTAATCCGTCTTTGTACTATCTGTGTGTTGTTGTCCGGGTTTCAAATTTCAACCTTTCTGTTGATACAACACAAAAATTTGGTTATACAAATAAATGAAGGTCATAGGCATGTCCTTTCGGTCTACTACATAGATAAGCAGCCTATTTTGTTAGATGAGTGCATTTGTTGCTAATGTTGTGTCGCTTGTTATTCTTAGGTGAAATGGAGTGGCTTATGGTACCTTACTTTGTGCAGGAGGACGAGACAGTTATTGAAGATGGTGTCCAGATCTAACCTTTTAATCTGCAGAAAGAGAGAGAAGAAGGCTATATTTTGATCCTGCAGGAAATTACATTGAATTTTTAAGCGAGAATGAGATCAAGGTATGAATATCAATCTAAGATGTAACAGTCATATACATCTTTACAGCTTATAAATTTATAATTTTTATCATGTGAGTTCTTGCAGGATGCATGGCTTGATAGCGTTGTTGCTAATAAAACTTATGCTTCAAGTACCTTTGCCGCCCCAAAAAACGAGGATGATGTCCTTGATCTATCATATGAAAATATTGGGAAGATCAATAGGCGCATTGCTGATACCCTTGAGCCTGGGGAGACGGTGAGACTTTATTCCCTGTTTTAATGTTTGTTGCACACATTGTATTTTCTCTATCTGAAATGGGGCTTGAATCTTCTGTACTATGTCATAATAGATTTACAAGGAGGAAAATGCAGTAGTTTTTGTTTTTATCTACTTCTTTAAATTTTTTTGGGAACAATGCAGAGGTCTTGAAAAGTTCTACCTTGTAATTGAAGCATGCTGTAATGAACTTTACAAAATTTTGACATGTGAGAGGGTATTTGATATCATTACCATTTCGAAGTCAATTACGTAATGTGATCTATTCATTTGGATTCATGCAAGTCTACCAAGCTTTGATGTAAATTTGAGATTCGAGTTTATAAAAAATTTGCATATCCCATTAACTCTTTTCTGGCTGTTATGTGAAAGAGGATGTTGAATTAGTTTTTGCTTGTCTGCTTGGTCACCATCTTTTGGTTGGGGTTTGTCCCATGGTAAAACTTGTACTTTTTTTGAGTTTTTATTCATAATAACCAATTATGAAAAGTGTTACAAATTCTAAGATTCAGATCTTGATTGTTTGTGGTTTGATGTTTTATACTTTTGCTTCTCATGGACTCATAAGCTGTGTTGAACAGTTCCTGGACTTATTTGTTATTCTGCTGCTATGCATGGCGTTTTGACACTATAATCAGGTTCTACAAGCCTTGAGGAGGTTGAAAGGAACCTCATATAAGAAGAAGGAAAAGATGTCACCAGACATATAAATTAAACAACTTTTTGATCAGCTGACAGAAGATGCCATGATGCTGATGGACAATGGAGATTACAGTTCAGTGTATTTTCTTAGTGCTTTTCTTTTAGAGACTTGATGCTCAAGAAAAGAAGTTTGACATACCTTGTTTTATTTTGTTTGCAGATGTATATAATGAAAAGAAAGAAACTTTCCAGCGTGAAGCAGGTATTAATAATATGCTTGTATATGCCTCATCAGTTTACATGGAATTCCTATTTTGATTATATTTTGCATTAGTGCAACTGCTGGTGTATTGAAATTGGAAGGTGGCTTCATATTATAATTTAATTCCTCGAAAAATAAGATAAGCACATATATGAAGACAGCCAGACAAAAAGAGGGATAAATCTTGAAGACATTGCATTGTGCTGTATGTGGACTTCTGAGTGCTACATATTATGTATGTTTTACTCTTGACATTGTGTCATGGTCTATACCCTTAATAGCAATGGCTACTAAGTTATATGTGCTACATGATGGATTCATTTTCTTTACAGAAAGTCCATTAGTTTGTGGGTTTTCTAGGCTGTATCTATGTATTACTGTAATGCTTCCCTTTTTCTTGATTTTCAGAGGGTTATGAAAAGTTAGCCGTGGCAAGGAGACATGGTATTTCCACTGACTCAGGACCTGGTAGTGTCCTTGATGAGGACTTTATTCCTGACAGAAAGGACAATGGGGAAACTGCTTCCATTTTTGACTCTGGAAATGGTGCTTCGGATGTGAATATCTCTGCTACTACAAACAATGTTGATGGATTTGATATTTTTGGTGAAGATGAAAATGCAAGCAATCTCGATCCCAGTAAATCTAGTCAACCTTCAGAAAGTAAGCTTTAGACACCAAAATTCGCCTAGCTCATTTAAAGCCGGTTATAAGTGATGTCACCTGAATTTTGATATTACTTGCAATTGAATTGCACTGCAGGTGGAGATATGTACTATGATTATGTATATGATGAATCTTCTGGGTATGAGTGTTTCTGACCTTAAAACCAATTAATACAGGCACACATCCAAGTAAATTTGCACCTATAAAAACGTTGCCTCTGTAGTGAAAGTTGGGATTCTTTGCATTTTACTTTTTTATTCAGTGGATAACTCAAAAATAGAAGACAATTTTTTCAGTATTATGAAACATTAATCTGTCCATGACAGAGCGCAATTGCGTAGTAGGATTCATGCAGCCGACCATATTTAGTGGGATTAAGGCTGTGGTAATTGTCATGTTGGTTTGTTGGTTGTGTTGTTTGTTTGTTTGTTTGTTTGTTTTATGAAACATTAATCTGAATCTGGATGCCTGAAGTTAGGTGAGTGTTTATGTGCTTTGGAAGGTTGGCAAAGTGACATACATAAAGGGGGGATTATATTATTTTAAAAGCTCTGATGATGTAGGAAATTATCTTGGTTATGGCAAATAGACAGAATTTGTAGAGCTTCCATCAATTTGAATTTAATGCTTTATTGGTTCTTAAATACTTGCGAAATTGATGCCATGGAAACTTGTATTTTCATCATACGATATGATGATTCAATCCATTATGTTATTGTGGTACTAAAATCTTGGGTATTATGATTACTAGGAATTCTACATGATTCAGCGTCTTAATTTGGATGTTGACTTTTAACTTTTGCTTTCTTTCTACTTCAGTTTCTTTGTTAAGTGGACCATGTCAGCTATCGAAGACAAATTTGAATCATTCAAGGGGAAAGTTGGCCTAGTCTAATACTATATTTTTGCTTTCCTGTTTGGTTAAATGCTTGGCTAAACAATA
This sequence comes from Cinchona pubescens, assembly GCA_025175665.1. NCBI lineage: Eukaryota > Viridiplantae > Streptophyta > Magnoliopsida > Gentianales > Rubiaceae > Cinchona > Cinchona pubescens. The sequence goes on from JANKKI010000353.1 coordinate 1,098,431, forward strand.
TGTATTGAGAGACCAGATTTGTGATTTTAAGCTTTAGGAATATAAGCAAATGTCTTGTGAATTTCAACCTTGGAAGATTTCTTATATTTGGTTCTTGTGCTCAGTTACTACTACAGTAGCAGGCTAGGTTACTACTATGATCCATCTTCAGGGTTATATTGTTATGCAGCATCAGGACAATGGTAATGTATTTCTCTTCTATTTTCCTTGTCTAGTGATGTTTGACCATTTTGATAAATTATAATTGGAGCAGTGTTTCATTGTGAAAAAGCCCACTTAATGAATTTAACCACCTTTTCCATTTAGGTTTTCTTATAATGAGGAATCATGCACATATGATGAAGTTCAACAGGCTGCCAACACTCAGAGCTGATTGCAGTAGGTTTATTTTACACATTGTGGAGTGTTCTGTACATACTACGGAGGACTGAGGTTTAAAACAGATTTATATACACAAATCTATGATGTTAAACTACCTTCGTTATGGCTTTAGTTTTCTAAGTTATCTTTCCTTCAGATTTTTGTTTTTGTGAACATACATATCGTCTGCTTAACCAGGAACTGGATAAGTAAAGGATCCGGGAAAATTTCAAATCAATACCAGATTATATGGATCGTTTAACACTTCACAGTTCACTGCTTAGCTCACAGACACCATCAGTGGTTATCACAAATTTGCGTTCTTGTAGATTCATACATGCAAGCTCTAGATCAAGTTTGGGTATACAAATAAATAGATAATTCGAACTTTCCCCTTGGGAATGGTTTGTTTTTACTTTTGTTACCCCCTGCATTTGCTAAATCGTAGATGAAACGTAAAAGGGCAACAAAATTCGAAGTTCTGATTTTCAACACTGGCATCCATTAATAGCAACCTACACCAAAATAAAGAGTTCGGAACCAACGGAGAACAAAAGCAGAAGAGAGTTTGGAAAACGCTTCTTTGCAAGGGGTTTTGCTGGCTTATATGAAGGCAAAACAACAGTGTTGAAATAGTTGGTTAATTAGGTTAGACGGCAACTCAATTTAGTTTAATCGCTTTCACCTCGTTAACTTTATCAATCTCTTGCAGCTTCCTTTTGATCTTTCATGGTCGGCATACTGCACACGGAGATAATTGAAGAGAGACTGACCCTTTATCCACCACCAGATGAGAATCCAGGATTTTTAGGAGGAAAAGGTCACAGAATATCCAGCAGAAAAACCCAGTTTCCAAATTTTATTATTAAAGGAAAATTTTTCCCACCCCAAGGAGCAACCATACAAGCTCAAATTTCCTTCAACAATAAGATGATAGAACCAGATTTATTCCCAAAATTATTCAGTAATTGGCGAGAAGCTACATGATTTATTGGCAAGTTGAAGAGAAAAGGATAGGCAGAGTTTACAAATCCAGGAAAAAAGTAAAAAGAGTACAGAAGACCGCAAAATTATGCTCACCAATTGTTGACCATTCAAGAAGTAGCCAAAAGCCCCAATATAAAAGGTGAAATCAAGTGGCAACACGCAGTTGAAGTAAATAATGCAGATTAACATAAAGCTATACCATACCCAAGTTGAGGAACAATATGACGTCTGCTACAACTTTAGCAGCAATCACGTACCCTAAATCTCCATCTCACCGGCATATGTAACGAGACCAGAATGCTGAGGAACATAATCAACATCCACCAGCCAAGACAGAACCGTGAATTTATTACTACACCTACTCTCTGTATCACGGTTGAAAATTTGGTGGCAGACAGGTCACAATCTGCTTCTAGATCTCCACCACTACCATGTAAACATATCTACCCACTGGCAGCATCAGCTACAGACATATATCATCCACTATAGTTTAAGATCACTTGAACGACAATCTAAAGTAAGAAAGATGGAGGATAACAGGGTTAAAGCCAGAAAGAATTGTGAAAACCTCTCTTTCATATCTCATATAAAGACAAAAATTCAGCAAGGAAAAGGGCTTACCCATCACACAAGCATCAAAGCATATTCAATAACCCTGCACCGGATTCTGCTTTCCAACCAACGAAATGACACAGAACACATCTACTAAATTACAAACAGCATCAACAGCCACATCATCATCAGCCTCATTTATCACTTTCTCGAACATGCTATAAAATCCAGTACAAGTTTTATCACAAGTTAGAATTTCCATCGACCCCCCCAGAGAGGGAGAACAAAACACTTGCAGACCATGTGAAGAAATTGGGAGTTGAAAGACATGCATAATGTGTCAAATTATGATAAAATGAGTATCATTCCATACTCAAGCATGCAATAGATATAACAGATGCTTCACCAGACATAAGAACAGCAATTTGTAGAGAAAATCTGACATCTCTAAAAGGATTCTAAGCACAAGAATTCGGACAAGTATATCATTTCAACGAAAACATGTAAAATCCCATAACAATATATTTGATTCGGTATGGGCTAAAACCTCAGCATAGAACATGCAAAATAACCAACATTTTGACATATCTCATCCATAATCAAGAATGCACTTGGCATGGGTCTCCTTGTGAAAATCATCAGTCCTGCAAAAGAATACAGTGGAAGTGTGAAACATCATGATATTAGGTCCTTAAGTCTAATGTTCCTGAGTACAGAACACTTGACTCAGTCTCAAACCTTATCAAAATTGTAAGGAGAGGGACTCCGCAAATCAGTAGCTCGACCCTGTGGAGACAAGTTTTGAGCAGTAGGTGACGGATCATTCCAGGTGTCACTATCAGCATGATTGCCATTCTTGGGGGATGGTATCCTGTGCGGTGACTCACTCCTATGAAGGCTGGGACTACGCCTGGGTGGCAATGCACTGAAACATTTCCAGAAGGAATTAGTCACAAAAAAAGAAGCACAAATCTTCACAACAGTCTAGATGATGGTGAGTACAATACCTTTCAAAAGATCTGCTTCTACTCCTCCTGCGTTCAGCATCATGTCGACCCCTACCACCAATTCTGTGATGTTCTGGATTTTCATCATCATAGTGACCCTTCCCACGACTTCTACCATATGGACTTGCACTACGGCTCCTGCTTCGATAATGGTAATCTCGTTCCCTGCCTCGATACCTTTCACTCTCATACCTATCCAAACTTCTGCTCCGACATCTCCTCCGATAATCTCTGTCCCTGTGATAATCATTCTGATACCTGCAAAACAATAATGTCTCATTTTTCCCTAACTTTTTTTTTTTTGTGGAAACAAAAAGAAAAAACAAATTTGCATCTCAGAGAAAATCAGGGTCAGAAAGTGCCAACAATATCCAGTAAAGTAAAAGCCAAGAATTTGTGATTTCTGGTTTTAACACTTCATCCCTTCCCTTTACCAGGCACTAGAACATAAGCCAAACAGAGTTAGAAAATCTGCATCCCTAGTTTCGATTTCTTTATAATTATTACACCATATAATACACTTATGGTTGACGATACTTTCTTATTGGCAAATATCAAAGATTTTACATGCATGCGACTCCGAGAAAACAGAACAATAAAATGTTTAACCGACAAAATAGCGAAAGTTTCAGGACAGAGACAAAAATTCATGGATAACAACAGGAAACAAGTGACACAAGTCACAGAACAGGAAAATGTGCTGAAGGTTTTAAAGCGGAACTTTCTAAACAATATACCGTGAAGTCAAGCAAATAAAAGCAAAAGACCTCACCTTCGTCGTGGGCTTCGACTCCTGGACTGGAATCTGCTACTTGGTACCTTTTCAATGATCCTCCCTTTGTGGCTGAAATCAAGACCCAAAAGATTAAGTTAACATGTACCAGAAGTATTTAGCACATAAACAGTTCGATAAGCCCAACAGAGCAACAAGGCCAGAAACCTCCACTAGACACAGACAAAGAGACACACGAAGATGATCCCCCCCCCCCCCCCCAACAAAACAAAATGCAAGTTGCACAAAAAAGTTTAGCATTAAAAAAAAAAAGGTTAAACAAAAGACAAAAGAAGGCAACCTACTCTAGAATGTACAGATGATTTTAAATGGAGCACAAATTAGCTGCATAAGTAACAAACCATTTGATCACCAGTAAAGCAACAGCCTTCTCTATGAAGCAACAACAACAGTAAAGGGGAATTATAATCGCTAGATGAACACTGTTTTAAGAAAAGATCAATGTATGATACACTTACATCCTCTCCACATTTGGCCCATATTTTGCAAATTGAACAGCAATTTCTCTGCCATCAACCAACTTCCCTGTCCACCAGGAAACAAGAGACTAACAGTCAATTATGTCTTTCGAAATCCCCAACAAAGGGTGAGGAGGCAGTTCAGAAGTATTTGCATCAGTCTCTTAAATTGCTAAAAGTTTGAAAGAAACTTTCAATGCCAGTATATAGTACAGTTTGATGGAAAATGATATCTAAGCCATGGAGACTGAAGATGGTGAGCTTGCTGAAGATCTGAAAATCAATTTCGCAGCCTCCTCAACTTAATGCTCTTATAGTAGTAAATGAAACTCTGGATTCTAGCCACGGAGATCAGCAACAAGTTATCAAACAAGGAGAAGGCCTATAATTATGTAACTTGGAACGTCTAACTTATGGCATAAATCATGCGTCCAGCTTAAGCATGCTGGATGGATTGGCATTTGCATTTCTATAGATAAATATTCAGCAGAATGGTTCTCCAAGGGTTTATTAACCGTGACAAAAGTTGAGCAGGTAAGGCTAGTAGAAGGGTTAAAAAGCACACTCTCTGAGAAAGCGTCACAAAACTTCATTCTGCACGTGTAATTTCTTGCAAACGCACAATTTTGCTTTCAAGGAAGTGAACTTTATATTATTAATGAATCACCATAAAACATCATATTTGCAAAGCAGAAACAAAGCGGCACTCATATGGAGTTCTTTCGTATGTTCGGCAAAAATCACATATTATACCATGTTGTACTACATAGATATCTATGTTATGATACAAATCTAAGTTTTGAAAAAAAATTTAGAAGATATGAGTCATATTTTACTTAAATAGTACATATTCGAAACAAAACAAGATTAGAAAAACTAGATAAATGTTATCCCTCTTTATTTAGAGAAACTTGATTAGTGCACAGACCAAGATCTCATCCATAATTTCTCAAAATAAAGCTTCTTGCCCGAGCTCCATCCATTTAAAAATAACTGGATGCAGACGTATTTTATTGCACACAACCTCATTTATCTCTCGAGAAGTTCTAATGCCTCTTATTGCAAAATTTACCTCAAAGGATGCAGTAGGAAACATCTTTGCCATACATCTGTACCAAACTCACAAGAAGTATGAATTGCAAATACTGGATAACTCGTGAACATACCATCTAGTCTATCCACTGCTTTTTGTGCTTCATCTGCGTACTTAAAGCGAACAAATGCAAACCCTCGTGACTCACCAGTGCTGCAATTAGTCAAAAAGTAAATAAAAGAAAAATCAGTAGGGAAGCAGAAATATGAAAAAAGGAATTTTACTTTTGAATCCTTATAGTTTTTACCTACCCTTTTTTGCATGCAAGGGGATGCATTAACGGAGATAGCAATAGAACACAAATTCTTTGTCATATTTAACAAAACAATCATCCATTACTAATAAGTTTAACACAGACAAAATGCTATGTGTACATAGCCTATCTTTATCATACAGGACCTATGTTAAAGATTAATCAAGTCTCAACTAATTAAATCAACTAATTATAGCTTTTTTTAAGCTAAAAATGTTTATGTTATTCTAAGTAGCAAAAAAATGAACATGACGAATACCAATTGAGCTGCGTTCATAAACAATTTTCAGCTCCTGAAAATATTTTCAACACGATTTTCAACAATGAGCTAGTATTTCATAATCCAATAAAAAGGAAGAAAATAAACTGTTTAAAACAAACCCTAAACAATATTCTCTCATCAAAATCAAGCCATTAGTAACAAATTACATTCAACAAAATAAAGAAATCGTATAGGGTAGAATCAGACCTTCGGTCCCTAGGGATAAAGACATCAACAACCTTTCCATACTTGTCGAAGAGCGGAAACAGGTCATCGTCGGTTATGCCTTTTTTCACCAGAAGAGAAAATCAACATTCAAAAATATATATATAAAAGAGAGAAATAGAGAGGGAGAGAGAAACGTACGGAAAGAGATGTTAAGGACGAGAAGAGAATAGGTGTCGGTGATGTCCGGCGGACCTGTCCTTCCGAAGTGTGACATATTCTTTACCGCCGGCAACGTCCCGCCTCCGGCGCTCTGTACAAAGTTTTCAGCTAAGGTTTCCAATCTGAAACTCGCGCACTCTACAACTTGCCTAAAGACGAAGAATGAGGATTCGTTGTGTCTCCGCTATTTATAGGAAACTTTTCTTTCTTTTTTTCCTTTTCTGCCTCCAATTTTTTAGAATATTAAAAAAAATAAATTACAAAAAACCATCCGGTGATTTAATTAATATTCATATTTTTTCATATAATTAGCAAATTTATAGATTTTTTTTTCTGGAAAATAGATTTAAAAAACTAAAAGGATTTTTACAAAACCAGCATGACCGAACAAATGCCCAGCGGATAGAACAGGGGAATTATATTTTTTTGTTAAAATATATAATTAATTTTAATTAAAAAATTTAAATAATTAAAATAATTTTTTAAATAAAATATTTTTAATTTTTTAATAGTCACTTAGCATATTAATTAATACTTTCACTTTATTTAAATTACAGCTCCCGAATTATAAGCTTGCAAAACGTGAAACATGCTGAGTGACCTGAATTTTATAAATTCGATTTATAATAGGTGAGAGGGATGTTAACTTTTTAATATATATTTATTTATATTATTTAAAAAAAATTATTTTTAATAATTTAAAGTAGTATAAATGAATATGAATTAAGGAGGTGTTTGGTTCACATTCAAGAATCGGAATCAGAATGGGAATCATAAACCCTACTATTGGTATGGGTTTATATCATTCCCCTTACTTGTTTGGTTTAACATAAGAATAGGTGTCATTATGTTAATAAGTTACTCAACTTGAAACCTATGTCACAAGTAGGGAATAAAGTATGTATTTTCTAACACTTTCATTTTCATAGAATGATTCTCATAGTGTTCAACCAAACACCATCTATGAGTATCATTAACTTTGATTTCCATTCCCCCTCTCGTACCAATAAACCAAACACGAGATCCATCACACCTACTCAAGAAAATACTAGTGTCTTAGCTGGGCTTAAGGCCAATCTTGATTTGGACCAATAAACCCTTCCGGAGCTGGTCCGGAGCAGACCGGGTCAGCCCCCCAATCCCATTCCTAGAGACAGATCCGGTTCAGCCCACACTCACCCTCCAGCCGGTTCAGCCCAGACTCGCCCACATCCTCCAGCCATCACTCCTTTTTATACACCTAAAAATACACCTGTACATACGTATTAGTAAGTGAATTTTTCGTATATATATATATTAAATGTACTGGCACATAGTTTATAATTTAGGGGATTTGGACATTTAATTTAATTTAAATGGAGGGATCGGAGAGGGAAGGAGGGGTATTATCGTCGATGGATTCGACGGAATCGCGGTGGGTGTTTCAGGACGACGAGGAGGAGGAGGAGGAGTCATCGGAGATCGGAGATGACGACTACGACGGTGAAAATGAAGGTTTTGATGGCTCATCGTCTCCGCGCAATGGAATGATGGACTCCGATGACGATGATGATAATGCCGAGCAGCGGTTGATTCGTACCGGCCCCAGAATTGATTCCTTTGATGTTGAAGCTCTTGAAGTTCCCGGCGCTCATAGAAATAATGATTTTGAGGTATTTTGATTTCATTATTTAGTAAATGTTTCTCAATTTTGCTGATTTATTTTTGTACTATTTTTTGTTTTTGTTGTTTTATCAAGTGTTTATTTGTTGTCACTGAATCTGTAAGGGTGGAGAAGGAAAACAATTTAGCTGAGAGTGGGAAAAATGAAGTCTTTTTTGTGAGGAAAAGTCCTGATGTAGCGAAAAGTTGTACTTCAATTAGGTTACTTGATGAAACCATTATGATATCGTCCTCATAGTGGTTAAATTTTTCTGTGCAAAAGAGAGAGAGAGCTTGTGATGAGTACTTTTAGGTTGGTTTTCCCTGGCTTATGTTTTTCCGGTAATTGCATTTAAAAATTAGTACTTCTGCTTACTGTTTATGGCTTGGGAACTAGTAAGATGCTCCTTGTTGTGGTAAAGTTGGGGTTTTGAAATCACCCCAATGCTCTTTGTCCTTGTTTCTCAACTCAGGAACTAGTTTTGCTAAAATGGGCGTTGTATTGTACACGTGGAGGGGGACTGATGTAAGCCTTGCGATGGTGTTTCTTTTGTTTTAACATGCCTCCAGTGGAGGAGAAAATGGGAATGAATTATCTCTGAGAAATTCTAAACTTCTTTTGGTTTCTTCTTGTATTGTTTACATCACATATTCTTGAAATGTGTGATACAAGAGGACAATTCATTATGGCCCCTAGGTTGAAGTTGTGTTGGGGTTGGGAAGTGTGGAAGATAAGACATTTCATGGTGAAACATGCACTGGGGCTATTATAGGGGCTGTGAACCACCACAATTATTCCTTTTTGACAATTGTGTGTATGTACCTTTGTGCAATATATACATTATTAACCAACTTAAGAATCACCTTAAACTAATGTTACTTTTGAAGTAAAATTGGTGCAAATAGATAGTAACAGACTTCACAAATTGTAGATGTTGCAAATATGGATCAGCTACGCTGACCATAGAATAGATTGGGTAATCCTTACTTTTTGGAGGCCAATATAAGACTTGCACATGACTGCTAATGCCAACAGCCTAGAGGACTTACCCTCTCACCTAATCAAAACCCTGTTTATTTCAACTAGTGTCTATTATCTTGGTGTTAGCTTCCTTTTGCGTCTAGTATAAGGGACCTTGACCTGGAGGAACTTCCGTGAACTTTTTGCATTATCTTTGTCTTTGGTTATTTATTTTCATCTTTTCTGGACGATCTTGTTTAGCATCCATTATCTGAATTATTAAGAAAAAAGAGCGATTTATGGAATAAATACCAGAGATAAGGCTTTTTGTTTCTATTGTGGATTGAAAATTAGCAAGAAGTTGGTGTTGATTGTGAAATATAATCGCAGGATATCAATGTGGGCAGGAGAATTATGCTGGTCTTTCAGACACTGGGGATTGTCTTTGGTGATGTGGGAACAAGTCCATTATATACCTTCAGTGTGATGTTCAGCAAGGCTCCTGTAAATGGGAACGAAGATGTTCTTGGTGCATTGTCTCTAGTTCTGTATACCTTAATCCTGATAAGGTTATAGGTCCCTCTGATCAAATATGTCCTTATTGTACTATGGGCCAATGACGATGGTGAAGGTAATGGAATAACAGTTATTTAATCACAGCATTTTTCTCAAAAACTTGTCCATGATTTGGTCTCGATTGCATAATATGTTTCACGTTACCTAATTGCTGCAGGTGGTACATTTGCGTTGTACTCATTGATATGTAGGCATGCTAAGGTTAGTCTTCTTCCAAATCAACTTCCTTCTGATGCTCGTATATCAAGCTTCAGGTTAAAGAGTGCCATCTGCTGAACTTGAGAGGTCACTGAAAATAAAGGAGAGGCTTGAAACTTCTCTGACTCTGAAAAAGCTTCTTCTGATGTTAGTGCTTGCTGGTACTTCTATGGTTATAGCTGATGGTGTTGTTACACCTGCAATGTCAGGTACTTTTTGTACTTTATGTTGTTTTTGTTGTGCTTCAATGGTCTACAAGAATATGGTTGCATTTTTTTTTTTTTTAGAAAATTATTCTTAATTCTAGATTATTAAGCTGTACTAGTCCTAATTTTGTTGTTGCAGTAGTGTCTGCTGTGGGTGGCTTGAAGGTTGGTGTTTCTGGGATAAAAAAAGGTAAGATGGTCCTGTTCATTGAGATGAAATAGTTATTACACTGACTGTTTGGTCCCTGGATTTCAAGCACTGAATTGGTTACTGAAAAAGACATCTGTATATCTATTTCTAAAAAATCACCACAACTTTCATGAAGCGTCTTTTGACCAACAAACGATGCTGATAATGTTGTTGATTTATCATCAAAGTAAGATAACAATTTGGGTGAATTTAATTTTCTAGATTTAGTGTTCTTAGCTCAAGAGAACAATTTCTCCATTTGATTTTCTGGCCTAGGACATTTAAGCTCAAGATAACGGTTTCTCCATTTGAATTTCAAGCCTAGGGACATTTTGTTTGTGTGGTTCAGTGCATGGCTCCAGAAGTTTATTTCCCAGTATTCTGTGCTGCTTGTACCATATAATTGCTTGCTAGTGAATTCCAGTTTAATCAGCTTTTTAAGTTTAATTATCTTCATTGCAGATCAACTGGTGATGATCTCAGTCACATTTCTTGTAATTCTGTTCAGTGTACAGAAATATGGGACGAGTAAAGTGGGGATTGTAGTTGGTCCTGCCTTGTTCATATGGTTTTGCTCTCTTGGGGGAATTGGCATCTACAACCTTGTGAAGTATGATACACATGTCCTAAAGGCATTCAATCCAATTCACATCTATTACTTCTTCAAACGCAACTCAACTAAGGCATGGTATTCTCTTGGAGGCTGTCTTCTATGTGTCACAGGTAAAAATTTGTCGACAAATTGAATTACCTTTAAAGTGAATCATACCTGTTACCTTGGTTGAAAATTCTTGAGAAGCTGATTGCTTTATTCAATTTTGTTTGTCTTCCTTTAATTTGGTCTACAGTTTTGGAATTTTTTCAAGGATTTAACAATTCAAGATGAATGGCAAAATCCTTTTTCCTTGTTTTTCTGTTTTCCATGGCAGGATCATTTTCTGATAAGAAGTTGCTTTTCTATTTTGTTGATGTGAAAACATAAGGGCGTTTTAGAGGCTCAGCTATTTGAACATGTTTTCTCCTTGTTACTTTCTCTGTTGCACTTCCCTTGTTTGAATCATGTCATTTGGCCAATGCGTGCAGCTGGTGTTGAAACAAATCCATTGTTAGCTACTCTCGCGTGCCCTCCACTGTTATAAAGTGGCTGTTTGGTGAAGAGGAACTAACACTATTTCTTTTTTCTTTGTTCTTTACCTTCACTCAGAATTCATAGATAGAGGTGAATCTGCTTTTAGCTCTAAAACTTTTTGTGCTTTTCCTGACTTGAATCCATATACATTTCAAACTTTAAGGTCTCATCTGCTAGGATAGGTTAATGTGATATACATAGTTTAAGTAATAGAATGCGGTTTTAGAGATCAACTCAACTGCAAAGCTTATGCACTACAGAAGAACAGGTCTATGGTTTAGTTGATAGTTTTTAAGGTCATCCTATATTATTCACTTTTGTCATCTATATTTGCTTAAGCTTTTAAAAACTTTGGAGCGCCTTTGGTTTGTGTAAGTTTTTCATTGGTTACCTGACAACTCAGATTGGCATCCTCAACTTAAGCTTTGTCCTTTTAGGGCCATATTATATGTTATTTCTGTTTTCCATAAAGGGTAGATCTTCTAAGTTTGTTGGATAGTCATACATTTGAAATCTGGGTTACTTGTTTGCTGTAATACATATTGTAAACCTTCTGATTATATCTCTGTTATGTATAACATTGAAAATGGGAATAAGAGGGTGACTTTCACTATTTGTGGTCATGACCGTGACTCAGTCAGCGTGGTTGATGGTCTTCCTGTGATACAGGTTCAGAGGCAATGTTTGCAGATCTTTGCTACTTTTCCGTGAGATCAGTTCAGGTAATATGGATGATGTAGCCTCCTTTTTTTTTCGATAATGAAAGTTACTGTGTTACTCTCCAATTACGCTAGAGTGCTGCAATACTTTGTGATAACTCTTCTTTGCTAAACTATGAAGTATTTTGTTTGCAGCTCGCTTTTGTGTTTGTCGTACTGCCTTGCCTTATTTTGGGTTACCTGGGTCAAGCTGCCTACCTTATGGAGAATCATGATGATACTACGCAAGCTTTCTTTTCATCTATTCCAAGTAAATAACAATTTTTGTGAAAATCATCCAAGTAAATAACACGAGCTGTTTCTTTTGAGTTTCAAAGATCCACCTTGTGCTAAAAATTTGCAAGGATTAATTATTAAAATATATTCACTACACTGCAGGTGGGGCTTTCTGGCCAGTTTTTCTCATTTCTATTGTAGCTGCATTGATTGCCAGTAGGACAATGACAACAGCAACTTTCTCTTGTATTAAGCAATCAACGGCGCTTGGTTGTTTTCCTCGCTTAAAAATTGTTCATACATCTCGAAAATTCATGGGTCAGATTTACATCCCAGTTATGAATTGGTTCCTGCTGATATTGTCATTGGACTGTTGGTCTGCACAATCCCAAGTATTTATGAGATGGGAAATGCATATGGTAATGCTTGTCTTATCTTTCCCTTGAAATTGGATTTCTGTGCTTAGGTTTTGGATAGCCTCCCTCTGTTTTGTGATGAGGATTTTGTGGAAGTCTTAAGATGCAAGCAATATGAAAAAGAATGATAATTCCATTCGGTGATGTGCTTTTGCTCCACTGTTTAAGAGAAGCTTCAACTGGCCTTTTTAAATTTTTTGCTGAATAACACTCTTCAATGTCTATTTTAGGAGAATAGTTGAAGGTTCTTTTATTCTTAAATTTAGTTTGTGTCCTTTATAAGTTTTACTATCTACAACTGTTCATTTTTTTTTTCTGTGAATTGCTAAAGCAAACAGTTTTAGACTGGCTTTTATCTTGTCTAATGTCAATTCTACTTGGCAGGCATAGCTGAGGCAGGAGTGATGATGATGACTACAGTTCTAGTTACTCTTGTTATGCTTCTGATTTGGCAGATAATATATATCATCGTTGTGTTGAGCTTTGCTGTTATCTTTTTGGGATTGGAATTAACATTCTTTTCATCAGTTTTATGGAGTGTGGGGGACGGGAGTTGGATCATATTATTGTTTGCAATTGTCATCTTCTTAATAATGTACATCTGGAATTATGGGAGCAAACTTAAATATGAAACTGAGGTCAGACAGAAGATGTCAATGGATTTGTTGCGGGAACTGGGTCCTAACCTTGGAACTATCCGGGCTCCTGGTATTGGTTTGCTTTACAATGAGCTGGCAAAGGGCATACCAGCAATATTTGGACATTTTCTCACTGCACTTCCTGCTGTGCATTCTATGATCATTTTCGTGTGCATAAAGTATGTTCCGGTTCCTGTAGTTCCTCAAAGTGAAAGATTTCTGTTCCGGAGAGTCTGCCCTAAAAGCTACCACATATTTCGCTGTGTTGCGAGGTACACATTCATATTGTACAATGATCCAATTATCTAACATTGTGTTCTGTCTATTTTACATAGTAATGTTTTCAATCAGTGGAATTTCTTTTGTATGGAGAGAATTATTTAAGAGTGTCTCTGCACAACTGACATGCATAATGTCTTGTCTTCTACCATGTGGATTCTTTTGGCAGCCACATTTATTTCCTGATCTCTTGATTGCTGTGTTTGAACAGATATGGCTACAAGGATGTTCGTAAAGAAAATCACCAGACATTTGAGCAGCTGCTGATTGAGAGTCTTGAGAAATTTATTCGTAGGGAAGCTCAGGAACGGTCACTAGAGAGTGATGGTGATGATGATTCAGACTCTGAAGAAGAGCACTCTTTCTCAAGGATTCTTATAGCTCCAAATGGAAGTGTCTATTCACTTGGTGTTCCTCTCTTGACTGAGTTCAGGGATGCAAGCAAGACTAGTGAAGAAGCAAGCACGTCAGAAGAGGTCAAACCTGAGCCGTCCTCTACTCCAAATATATCTGATGCTGAGCAAAGTCTTGAAAAGGAGCTGTCATTCATACAAGCCAGTGCCAAAGAATCTGGGGTAGTTTATCTTCTTGGTCATGGAGATATTAGGGCAAGGAAAGATTCCTGGTTCATAAAGAAGCTGGTCATAAATTACTTTTACGCTTTCTTGAGAAAGAATAGCAGGAGGGGGACTGCAAACTTGAGTGTGCAACATTCACATTTGATGCAGGTTGGAATGACTTACATGGTGTGAAGTTTGATCTGGGCTGCATTAAAAAAAATCTTACATGGATCCATATGGCACCAATACTTCAGCCAAGTCAAGTTGGTTTATCAGTTCTTCAGCTAAGGCTGGTGCATTTAATATTGGAGTGAGCTTGATAAATGCGCATTCTGTTTCCTTGTCTTTTGGTTTGGGCTTCTGCATCAGCTAATTTTGGAGAATCTCAAACAGTTACAAGAAATTTTGCGATTTTTTATCAGTTGAATTGCCCCATACCTTTAGGAGCAAAGGGCTGACAACCATTGGAATGACAGGAACCATGTGATTTTGATGGTCTCCCATTTACTAATACCGAGCTGCTTGCTTTTTGTGTATTATTGTGGCTGCTCAACTTGTGTCCATATCAACTTTTTTGATACATGTACAGTCAATTTGAGCTAATGAACATATTGCCATTACTAATTGTTTCCATTGGCCTGATGAAAAAGTTTCAGATTGTTTGTTGCTATGGGCTCAATTGGCACTTTCTCATTTTGCCATTGCCAAATTGGTTACTTTTCTGAATGACGTACAAACGCCTGAATTTCTTGCCAAACAACGAATTAAATCAATTAATGTACCTAACCTTTTAAGAGAATTAAAAACTAGGAAATTTCTACAGTTTAGGAATCGTGCCATGGCCTTCGAATAATATTTTGTAATTATTTGGTATACATTTTTCTATCACTTTTTATCTTTACTCATATCATATTAAAAATATTGTTATAGTACTTTTCAAAATAATATTCCAACGACAATACATATTGAAATAGAGTTTTGAAAATTTATACAGTATAACACCACATATAAGTTTTAAAAATTTATATTGCACAAATTTTTAAACTTAACAGAATGAATTTTACACATCTGTATTGTATAAAATTTTAAAGTTAACTAGTCATTTTTTTAACGAATTATAAAATTTTTCTAAAAACTAGTTTATTGGATTATTTATAAACTAAACGTTGATGGTTCATCGATTAGCAACCCGAGAGTGTTGGCTGGTGATGGTATTACATGGGCAATCGAAGGAACGAACTTGGCAGGTTTTGCTTTTGCCTTCGGATTAAAGTCGAATATGGAGGTTAAACCTCTTGCATTCGAAGCTGGTCTTATTTTATGTTTGGATATAGGTTGGCTTAATGTTCGCATTGAAACGGATTCGCCGGTTCTGTTCTACGTGAGAATGATGTTGTTGTGGGCGGAGATTTCCCAACCTCTTGAAGGCAAGCCCAACAAGACTGAGAAAAAGAGACTTAGGAGGTGTTTGGTTTATGGGTATGAGAGAGGAATGGGAATCAAAGTTAATACACTTTGATACCCATAGATGGTGTTTGGTTGAATACTATGAGAATCATTCTATGTGAATGAAAGTGTTAAAAAATATTTACTTTCATTCCCACTTGTGACATGGGTTTCAAGGTGAGTAACTTATTAACATAATGAAACTCATTCCTATGTTAAACCAAATAAGTAAGGGGGAATGATATAAACCCATACGTAATAGTTGGATTTATGATTCCCATTCCGATTCCGATTTCCGAATGTGAACCAAACACCTTCTTAACTTTTACCTTTAATAACGCAAGTCCGAAATTTGAACTTACGACCTTACGTTTGAACAAAGTAGTTGATAACTAATTTACCAAAAGTGAGTTAGTTATTAAAAAGATTTAGAAAATTTTATTATTTTTTTTAGAAAATTATTCTTTTGTATTTTAAATATTTATATAATATAATATTATGTGATTTAAAATTTTGTATTATATAAACTTTTAAAGTTAAGAAAATAATTCATTTAAAGGGATTGTAAAATTATCCGAAAGATTTTCACTTTTTATTTTCTTTGGGACAATTCCATAACATCTATAGGCTGTTTGGATATCAAATAATTTTCACTTTTCTTCAAATAATATTTTGTAATCATTTCATATATATTTTTCAATTATCTTTTTACCTTATATCTATTAAATTAAAAAAATTATTACAATATTTAAAAAAAAAAAATTTCATAAATAATGACTATCTAAATAACACATATTTTTCGAAAGCTAACACTAACGTGGATTATTTGGCAAAATTGGGTAGCCTTGCTCGTCATGTTTGACGAGTCAGACTTGACCATATGCAAGTTCGTACAATTAGATCATGTGATTATTAGTTTTCTATTATTGTTATTTTTTATTCTCATTCATTTCTACAAGTAGAACTATAAATCAGGTTGACCTAAATATTTCTCATAAAATTTAAAAGTAACTTTCTCATCAAGATTCTATTAGTTAACTAATTAAAAAGAAAAGTGTGTGTACGGGTAAAGATAATTAGAGTACTTAAAAAAAATTAAAACTTTATGAAGCATTTTAATACTCTAGATTTTAAAATAATTGTTAGAAAATCAAACAAATATTAAATGATATTTTTTTAAGTTTTAGCCTTAGTACGTTAACGAATGAATAAGTGTATTGTTGAGATATTAATGTAGAAGAATAATTTAGTCATTTTAAATTATTTTTTTAATAAAATTAATATAATTTAATAACTTATTTAATCTTTATGTACCAACTAAAAGTAATAAATATTTTGAAATGGGAAGACGTAGTTGTTAATTTTAATAGAATAATTTTGATAATTTATTTGACAGTTTGACAGTAAATAAAATAAAATGTAAAATAAAATATATTTTGTGCATTTTGTCAAAAAACTGAAATAATTCAAAAAAAAAGAATTTGTCCCCAAGTCAACATCTCATTAGTCACTACCTGGCCCCACCACTTTAAGACTTCACTCGTCATTAAGACAATAAAAAAAACGACTTTATCGTCGTTTAACAACCATTCATTTATTCCTTGAGTAGTAAAAAGAACAGTAGACTGAAGTAAACTCTCAACTCCGTTCAAAATCAATCCCATCACTCTCCCTTTCATTCTCTCTCTCCTCTCTCTCTCTTCTGTCATCAACTCATCATCTCATTCTCGCCCGCTCTGTATTTTTCGACTTCTTGTACTAATAAATTTTATTTATTTATTTATTTATTTAACTGATTATTTCTGTAAGCTGACTCAGCTCGGCTTCTCCGATCGCCGATCAAGTCCTTTTTTTTCTCAAATTTATGGCCGGAAGTGGATCGCAAAATCTAGGGTTCCGATTAGGTACGATTTCCAGCTCCTCTTAACTTAGCTGCCTAATTAATTGTCTGCTGTTCTTTGTTTAATTGACTGTAATTGCTCAAAGTTTACGGATTTGTTGTTTATGGATGGGAAGAGAAAGGGAAAAGTCAAAGCCGTGGTCAAAATAGTGAATAATTAAGTTAATTGTTGGAATTTAGGTTTTAGCTAGAAGCTTTTTTTGGAACTCGGTTTACTGAAGTTTGGTGTTTTTCTAATATATTGGTATGTTTCTGTAGTTAGGTCAGAAATGTTTGGTAACTGTTAAAGGTGACAGTTTTGTTTGA
This sequence comes from Cinchona pubescens, assembly GCA_025175665.1. Taxonomy (NCBI): domain Eukaryota; kingdom Viridiplantae; phylum Streptophyta; class Magnoliopsida; order Gentianales; family Rubiaceae; genus Cinchona; species Cinchona pubescens. The sequence continues at coordinate 1,115,964 of JANKKI010000353.1, forward strand.
CAAGGATGGATTTTTTTAGTTGTACGATGATTCTAACTCGGACCTGTGTAATGGAGATATTAAAGTTCAAAAGAAGTAATTATGAAGGGAGTTTAGGGTAGACGTGAATGGAAATTTACCATAGGTCCCTTGTATTGGTTGGCTATGCTTTATTGGAAATATCTTTGAGCTTGTTACATGTGCCTTGGAATCTTTAGGCATTATTCAAAAATTTGTGTTGAAACTTTACATCTCGAACTTAATTAAAGTCATGGAAAGAGCAATTGTTAGGTGTCCCATCTTTCGCCATGTGTAGTTGCTTTGCTTATTTGTTTCTACCTTATTTCTTCACTTGCATTGCTATTCGTCAACACAATATTGTGGTTGGTGTGTTTTTCTTGGATGCCTTTTATAGACTATATTGTTTTTAGTCCCTGATAAATGACAATTGCTATATGTAGATATTAATCAAATTTTATCAGAAGCGCAGCACCGATGGCTGAGACCTGCTGAAATTTGTGAGATTTTACGCAATTATCAGAAGTTTTATATTACTCCTGAGCCTCCACTCAAGCCAACTAGTATGTTTCTTCCTTGATAACCAACTAACTGTTCGTATTATTGTATGATTGCATTTTTATTTTTTTTCCGTCTAATTTATGCTTATGCCATGGCCCGTATTCAGTCAAAACTGAAGCTGGATACCTTCTTACTTGATCTATCAATTACGAAACCTTTCAAATTTTGGTTAAGAAACTTATTTTATATCGTGTTGGATAAAAGTTTTGGTTTTTCAAATTCTTTGTATGCATTGGACATTTTTTTTTAATTGTGTGCTCTACCAGTAATTATCTGAGTTGGTTTCGCTCCCAAACTTCTTCATTCATAGTCTGCTTTCAAATCACTTCAGGTGGGTCTGTTTTGAAGATCTGTTTGATCGGAAGGTGCTAAGATACTTTCGGAAAGATGGGCATAACTGGAGGAAGAAGAAGGATGGTAAGACTGTGAAGGAGGCACATGAGAAGCTGAAGGTTAGTATTAGAAAAAGGCTGTTTATTTTAGCTATGATTATCATTTTATTGGGACTTTTTTTTGTGTGTGGGAGCACACTCTACTCTAGGAATATCCTTAGACAGTTACTGACGTGTTTGTTGTTGAGTTCTTGCAACTCTAGTTATTTGACAAAGTACGGTGCTTGTTTTTTGGTCTTCAAGGGATTTCTTATACCTGCTTCAATTTTTTTCATCAGGTTGGGAGTATTGATATGTTACACTGCTATTATGCCCATGGAGAAGATAATGAGAATTTCCAAAGGCGCAGCTATTGGATGCTTGAAGAGTACGTATGAAATTAATGAGTATTTTTGTCTACAAGTGTGGTGGCTTTTGATATAAAAACATAATTCCAGGTCTATTTGTTCATGTTGTTGTATTATTCTCTTAGAATATGAATAATGGATCACTGTTTCAGTTTCCATTTACTACTACTAGGTTGGCAGTTGTTTGTCCAATTCAAATGATGTGATAGATTCCGAGATATCCCAGCTTTCCAATAATACTTATCTAAAATGGCAGTGAAAGTGTTAGTTTCAGTAATATGACATACAGAAGAATGCTAGCGTTACATCTGTTGCCCCTTTCAAAAATAAAAAATGATACAGTAAAATGATGATACTGAAAAACAAGTTGCATCATTTTCTGTTGAAAAGTTCAAAATTCCTTATATTATGTTTTAATCCATGATTAAAGAGTTGAACTGATGAAAAAGAACCGTAATTGCACCATGGATCATCATGTATCTTGTTGTATAATGAATATGCATATCATGTTGTGCATACTGTCTCTGGGGGAGAAGTACATGAAAGATGTCAGATTCTTTTTTCTTTTTAGTTTGTGGAGGTGCCTTATTTATTGTTCCTTTTGGTTCTGATATTCGTCATGATGTTAACATACAACCACCCTTTAACCCAGAAAACATAATGCTTGTTAACCTTGAAGATGCTTTGGCCCCAGAAGTTTCTTATTAATTCTTCCGATGCTGCAGGGATCTCATGCATATAGTTTTTGTCCACTACTTGGAGGTCAAGGTAAGTCTTCACCAATAAAAATATAATTTATCATTCTTTCAATCAAAGAGTTTGTTGTTAGTCTTGAATATTGTTGTTTGTTTTCCAAGATGTTTGTAGAAACTTTCCCATGCATTACTAGGTTAACTATCTAAGCTTGTTTGTTTTTTCTTCTCCTTCATACGGTCTCGCCCCATCCATTGGAGGGTTGGGAGGAAATGCAAGCAAGGTAACATTGGACGAGACAATGGATGTTATGGCATGGTTCTTTAATTGCATATGGAATGATATTAACTGGCATGAGTTGTATGTAAAATAAGTCATGGTTTCGGAGTACAGGAAAGTATAATTCCCAAGTGTTGAATTGGATTCACCTTTTCTCTTCATGGCCAGTAGCCCTTGTTAACACGATATAAGCTTCAACATTCGAACAGTGGCTTATTTATTGTATCAACGGAGAAGAAGAAGCATGCCTAGTCACCTGTATTTCATGGCATTACTTATTCTGATTCTTTTCCAAGTATTTTGAACATATATAAGGAAACTCCTAAATCATGTCAACTGTAACATGATCTGGGAGTATGAATAAGCATATCTATGGCATATTCATACTCTTTTGTCTAACTTTGATGTCCAATTACTTGGAATGGTGCTGCTCCTGGAAAGATTTATTTACTTCTGAATATTTTGACAGTTGAACCTTTAGCATTTAGAAAACTCAGGATAACCCTCCCATCTGCATCCTCAAGTTTGTTAGAAGATTATGATATTTAAAATTTCATTGAGGTTAGTTCCTAGTATTATTTTATCTATTGATGAATGTAATTTGCTGTCTGCCTGGCAGATTCTTTTGTTATGTCTCCCCCAGATTTTTAAACGCATCAGGATACAAAATAATACTTTTTAAGAGATGCTCAAAAAAAAAAAAATACTGCTCTAGAGACGGTAATAGTGTTAATTCCATTTGCAATTTTTGCCTTCTCTCTCTGCTTCAGGGCAATAAAGCGAACATCCACTGTCTCAAGGATATTGAAACTGTATCATCAAATTCTCAAAATGACAGTTCGTTGTCCTTTAGTTCTCCTGCAAATTCTGACAGATTGGCATCACCATATACTGATATGACAAGTCCTACCAGCACTCTAACATCTGCATGTGAAGATGCAGATTCTGGTAAATGTTCCTTTTCTGAAAATTTTTAACCGTGTCCAAATGAAAAACTATTTGTAGATGGTACTCATAGCTTTGATTTGATTTGATTTTATTTTATTTCACTGCTGTAGTTTGAATTTGGCTTTGTAATAACTGCTTATCTCTTCTGTCTTCTCTTTCCATGTCAACTTTAATGTGGCTTAATGCAGAAATTAATCACCAAGAAAGTTCCAGATTTACATTCACATCTGGAGGCGCAGCCAGACGACTTCCAACACTTGGAGATTGTAGATGCTGGCCTTTCAAGCTCTTACGGTGTGCTTCAGTATTTGGGTATCTTTTGAGGATGACTATTTTCCTTCTGTTTGATTAATCCAAGTTTTGCAGTGCTTACTGAATACCAATGGCTTTTAAAACACACTATTATCACCATATAGGTACATCAGCGGAGCATATTTCATGTTCTGATGGCCATGGTGGTGAGCACTCTGAACGTAATTCTGTATCTGGTGTTCAGAGAACGCTAGATTTGGCACCTTGGGAAGAGGTTTTGGGACATTGTACAACAGGTATCTGAACTGTCAAATTACTCATTCTATTTGACAATGTTTCTCCTTCAGAAATTTCTTGAATGAAGAAATCAAGATGTTAAGCTAATCTTTGGCAGGTGTTGGTGATGGACATGAGTCTTGGACACCCGCAAATTGGCAGGTAGTAAACTTTTTAACACTTGGAAGTTCCACACACTATTCCCACGAGCGAACACTGTCTTAAAAAGCAGAATAAGTGTGTAAGTTCTAAAGTTCAATTGCTGGTTAACATGTACTAAGAATGGAATGATTGCTGAACAAGGGTGTGACATGCAAAAGTTTAGTCAGCAATTGCGCAATTCATATAACTATATTTTGCATTGAAATGTTGAAGAGTTGTGGATACTAGTTCTAGTGAACATTCACGCATTCTTTTTCCATTTGATGTCTCATAATTAAGCTTCCTCTTTCAATGGTAGACTGTGTCAGTTGAAAGGAATAGAAGAGCTTTTGAGGGATTGGAGAGACCCAACTGGGTTTTGAAACACTGGATTCTATTTCACATGCTATCTCGGAGTAGGAAGATTTTGCCTACATGTGTAGATACTTGGATGGATGTGTGGGTACACTAGGATGGACAAGATATACAATAAGCATATTCGTGAGAAGATTGGAGTAGCATCTATTGATGAGAAGATGAGAGAAACACGCTTAAGGTGGTTAGGTCATGTGTTAAGACGAATAGTAGAAGCATCAGTAGAAAAACACTACTTACTAAGTAGTAGCAAAACTTATGCATTATATATATATATTTTTTTTATTCTTGATTGCAACAGACCCAACCTTCTTTTGGGCCTAGGTTACATCAGTTCAATATTTTCTAGCAGCATCTGTTAGGTCAATAGATTTTAGAGGGAGTAGTCAACATAAGAGGGGTAGGGGAAGACCGAAAAAGATTTGGTGGGTAACTTGTAAGAAAGATATAGCCCATCTAGGAATTGAGGAGGATATGGTCCATGACAGAGCGCAATGGCGTAGCAGGATTCATGCAGCCGACCCTACTTAATGGGATTAAGGCTTAGTTTGTTTGTTTGTTTGTGTAGATACTTGGATGAATTTTGTTTCCGATCTTCATTTGTGATTTTATACCTCTATTATACTAAATTTACTTGGACATAAATACATTTAGTTATCCCAAAAAAAAAAAAAAAGGTAGACTATGAACTCACTAAACACATGTTTATTCCACTCATGATGTTCTTGGTTTTATTGGTTAGGATCTCCTGTAACTTCTGTGTTGCGGATTGTCTGAATTGACTACTCGTATCATAATGGTTCTTTCTTTCTCTAAAATCATTCAAAGCTAACTGCACAAGCTTAGATGTTTCAGGATTTGCTGGAAGTATATGGGAGGATATTTCTTTAGAATTAGCCAGTTATTTCCTCTCTTAGCGGCAGTACCGACTGCCATCCAGTATGCTTTTGTTATATCAAACTGTCTTAGTTAATTCATCAGGCAATGATATGAACAAATATCTCAAGTGCCTTGGACACTTGTGTTAGTGTTCTTTACATGTGATTCCGTATGCTTTTTATGCAAGGACCTATCAGGTTACTGATTTTCCAATTTTAGCTTTGGGTGCTTGTTTATGCATTTTAAAATTGATGCCTCTCTCGATACAGTCAACTTGTGTAGCTAAGATTAAGTGCCTCAGAAATTCCTTATACCAATTCTTTTGACCCAGCCAAGATTCTGCGAAAATTGACACTTAATATCAGCAATTTGACATGTATAACTCCATAGTTTCTATCACTTCTTGGCCTGCAACTTAGTGTTAAGACAACTTAAAGATTCGTGAAGCCTTCTTAACCTTTCTGTTAATCATTCATGTGACTGACTTCATGGCATCGAAAATGCATTTTCCTTTTTTCCTTCTTATCTGCCCACTTATTCTTTTCTGATAACTTGTCTTGCCTTTTTCTATGAAAGTTTTACAAGTGCATTATATATTGTCTTTAAAAATAGCATTTTGACTACTATTCCTTCTGTTATTCATATTTATAAACTGAAGTTTGTTGTTGCTTGTTAGGGAGATTGTCCGTTGCCCTTGCAAGGATTACCAGTTAGTCAGAATCTGATACCTAGTTCAGCTTGCTATGGCAAAGGAAGTTTCTTGGAGCAGAAATCTCTTTCTGCAATTCTTCAAAATGTTGCAGAGCCAATTTACACACAATGGCCTGATGGGCGAGAAGAGGAAGCTGTGGAAAGGGACTTCCAAAAACTGCAAGCAAATGCAGAAGGCAGATACATGATGAATGACAATGGTATGCCTACTGCAGGGACTGGAAACTGCTCTCTTATTTTGAAACAGCCACATTTAAGTGGCGTCCAAGCAGAAGAAAGCTTGAAGAAAGTGGACAGCTTCTCCCGGTGGATGGCTAAAGAACTTGGAGAAGTTGAGGAATTGAATTTGCAATCGACCAGTGGATATTCTTGGAGTGTGATACAGACTGAGGATGTGGTTGGTGATTCCTGTACTCCCACCCAATTGCAACTGGACACAGACACATTGAATTTCTCACTCTCCCAAGACCAACTTTTTAGCATCACTGATTTTTCACCAAATTGGGCTTACTCAAGGTCGGAGGCCAAGGTAAATAGCAATTGTCATTTGATATTTGGGTTACTTTTCTGAGATAAATGACTTAACTAATAGCAGAATGGCTTGTTGATTGCTACCGAATTTTGTTGTGTGAAAAATTGTAATTCTTTGTGGTTATCAGAAAAGATGTTATTCCCTCCTTCCCGTTGAAAGTCTTATGCTTTCCTTTTTGGTCTGTCCCAAAATTTGTCACTTTCAAATTGGGCAAGCAATTTCTCAGCTACTTCCCCCTCCTACCCTTAGTTTCTTTTTACTTGCAAAATATTGCAGTGGGCTCAACAATTTTTCCACCAATTCTTGGTGGTTTGCACTCAAATGTGTGTGGAAAACACATGCCAACTAAAGCTACTGTAACTTCACTTGCATGTCTTCACGACATCTCATCATGTTTAATTTGTTTGGATGACATCCCATTAAATTAATAGTCCTACATGTCAGCAACTCTTGTAGCAATTTTCAAACTCGAGGCCATAAATGATTTAAGTAAGCTTTTCATGGGTAAACATGGCAAACAATAGCAAACTTTTCAAAATTTGTCTATAGATAAAAAGTTGAATTCTCCAAAAGTGACAATAATGGCCAATTCTGGACGGAAGGAGTATTTCTTTGCCCTTGCTATCTCTCAAACCTCAATTCCTACATTAAGGGCACAAAATGCTTAGTGAGTTCTTTACCAGACTAATTTATTGAGTTGGCTGAGGAATAATGGTATTTGTTCTTTTCTCTTGATTCTCTTGTAATTATTTTTAATATGTCTGGAATTCTGAACGAGCAGATCTTAATTACTGGAAGATTTCTTAAAAGCGGACAAGAGTACAAGTGGTCATGTATGTTTGGAGAACTGGAGGTCCCAGCTGAAGTCTTGTCAGAGGGAGTTCTATGTTGCCATGCGCCACCACACAAGGCAGGGCTGGTCCCATTTTATGTAACTTGTTCAAATCGATTGGCTTGTAGTGAAGTACGAGAATTTGAATTTCGAGCTTCTCAGGAAATTGATTTCACAGATATCTTCAGAGATGATGCAATTGAGGTGCATCTCCAAAAACGGCTCGGGGAGTTATTGTTGACAGGACATGTGGATGGCATCCCAGAGTTTCTCTGAAAATATCACGGAGAAAAGAAAAGTTGTCAATAAGATATTATTATTGATGGAGGCAGAATACAATAAGATGTCTACACTTTCACCAAGGAAGGATGTGTCCCCACCCAAGGAAGTAGAGGAGCAACAAGTTGAAATGTTGTTGAAGGAAAAGTTTTTTACATGGCTGCTCCAGAAAGTGACGGAAGATGGAAAAGGGCCGAGTCTTCTTGATGATGAGGGTCAAGGAGTCTTGCATTTAGCAGCTGCTCTTGGCTTTAACTGGGCCCTAAAGCCAATCATAATTTCAGGTGTCAGTATAAATTTTCGTGATATAAATGGATGGACTGCACTTCACTGGGCTGCTTTGTGTGGCAGGTAAAAGTCTTTTGGAGAGATACTCTGTGGACTTTCTTCCTTTTCTGTTTATGTTTCATTTGCATTTACTCTAGTATCACTTGTTTTTTATTCGTTTCTTTTTTGTGGCTGTATTTTGGGGACTGATGTGACCATAGTAAAGACATCTAGTTCTTATTTGATAGTCAATCTGATAACATCAATAGCATTTCGGTTATACTTTTATTCTTCTTCTTAGACTGCAAGTATATTATCCATAATCAAGAAGCTTAAAGACAATCGGTTGCAATAGTAAGATTACCCTGCTTTGAGCTAGTTTAGCTTCAATTTTTCAGTGTCCATTGGGGGGGAATATTTTTGTGTTTACCCTTTCTTGTTTGACAGGGAGGACACAGTTGCTGCCCTGATTTCTCTTGGTGCATCTCCTGGAGCGTTAACAGATCCATCTGCTCAATATCCTTTGGGCAAAACTCCTGCAGACATTGCTTCTGTGAATGGACACAAGGGTATATCTGGTTTTCTTGCTGAGTGCTTCTTGACCAGACACCTCTCAACATTAAATGTGAAAGATTTGAAGGAAGAGGATACATTGCAATGTTCTGGAGCAAAAGCTGTAAAAACGGTTTCAGAACGTGTTGCTTCTCCAATCACCGAGGAGGATTTGCCAGATAAGTAGGATGTCACTTTCATTGAAGGATTCTTTGGCTGCTGTATGTAATGCAACTCAAGCAGCTGCACGAATTCATCAAATTTTTAGGATTCAATCCTTTCAGAGGAAGCAGTTTGACAATCAGGGCATTGGTGAGTCTTCTACAGATGAGCATGCTCTTTCACTTTTAGTAGCCAAAACAAGCAGGCTGGGTAAAAATGATGGGACTGCTCATGCTGCCGCAATAAGCATTCAGAAAAACTTTCGTGGTTGGAAGAAGCGAAAAGAATTTCTGATTATTAGGCAAAGAATTGTTAAAATCCAGGTTGGTGTTCTCCTTTCATTTCTCAAACATATTGTTTAACTCCTGTTTGTAAGAGCATGGTTCGTCCCTCAGAAAATTCCCGGGGGATACTGTCATGCAACTCAGATGATCTTTAATAGGTTGAAAAATTTTCATCCCAAATTAGTTCACTAAATTTGGTGTTTTTCTGGGCGGCAAACATGGCATCGGATCGTCTGCAATTAAGAGAATATGAGATCATGAATTGTTACAGTACTTGCCCACATTTTCTGGAATACTTTTTTTTTTTTTTTAAACATTTTCTGGAATACTTGCTCCCTGATCATTTCAAACTTTCATTGGGCCCTGGGTTGGGATATGCATCTACATTGTGAATCTTCTGTAAAACATTTGAAGATGACCAGTTAATGTATTTTACCATTCATGTACCAAGTGGAGTTAGAGCTGAATTCCTATTTCTGGTGTTTCTGGTGTGAAGGCTCATGTACGTGGGCATCAGGCAAGGAAGAAATATAAAACAATAACTTGGTCTGTGGGAATCCTAGAGAAGATTATTTTGCGATGGAGACGGAAAGGGAGTGGTTTAAGGGGTTTTCGTCCAGATGCAGTTGCAAATTGTCCCCGCACTGAAAACATGCCCAAAAAGGATGATGATTATGATTTTCTAAAGGAAGGAAGAAAACAGACTGAAGAAAGGTTGCAAAAAGCACTTGCTAGGGTCAAGTCCATGGCTCAATATCCCGAGGCACGAGCTCAATACAGAAGGCTGCTAACTGAAGCTGAAGGATTCCGCGAAACAGAGGTACCTTATCCAGATCTATACATCATATCTTTGTACATACCAAATATCTCCAATAGATTAATCTTTCTTGAGTGAATCTAACTTCTAAACCTGCAGTTGGAGTTAGGTTTTCAAATTGTCCCCAACAGTTTTGAATGGATATTTGTCTGTTCTCCTATGTCTGTTGCCGACGATGCCCCAAACCCAATAAACTCCAACACTCATAAGAGCTCTGAGCTAGTTAGCTCCCTTCTACTGTCTGAAATCCTTAACAATGTTTTTTTTTTTTTTTTTTCAGCAGGATACTTCCAACCTGATATTGAAAGGTTCTGAAGATGTGAGCTACCCTGATGAGGAATTATTTGATGTTGAAAAACTGTTGGATGACGATACTTTCATGTCCATAGCATTTGACTGAGCCTCAAAGACAACTTTGGTCTTTAAATGGCGCTGTGCATTTATTGCTGCTCATGGGTCATTCGGAGGAACGCAAGGGCAATGGTTCCCTGTAAGTAAATATGTAGTGCATACTAGGAAATGCAGCCTTTTTTGTTTTATAGGTTTCATGTTGTTTGTAATTTTCATGGTTCGAGAACAAATTAAAATCATTCCCCCTATCTAGTTGCACTGCTGTAATAGACTAATAAAAACCAAGTAATTATTATGAAGGAAGGATAATAACTAGACTTTGAGATTAGTTAGTAATATTATAATGTGTTAATTTATTGAATTTTCAGAAATTTGGGCTGTGTGCTTGTCATATGTAGGCATTGTGTAGGGGACAACTAAATGAAGTTCACAACCATGATGCTGGGTAGGGTTTGGTTTTCGTTGGTAGTCATGATTATGAACAGGTTGCTAGGTTTGAATACGTACGCAAATGTCTAAAGTAGAGCTTGATAAGAGTTTAACCGAAATCCTATTATGAATATCTTTGTACCCTAACTATTTTGAAATACTATTTATGTCTAGTAGTCGTATCATTCAAAAGAAAAGCAAACATTCTTCCGTTTTATTTGGGATGCTTAATCTTGCCCTTGTTTTATCTTTAGAAGAGGTGGTTGTAGAAGAATCATAAGGAAGCATTCGTGATAAAGAATTAAAGATGTACTGATATTACAAATATACTTGAAAAAACTTTTATAAGCATAGATTACATATAGGTGATGTGGCTCGGGTTTCAAGCAAGAATGGCCCTTTTTTCCCTGTAACTTGGTAGGTGGGAGGATATGTTTACTTTTGTTTCTTTCGAGCTAAACAAATACTAAACTTCCATAAAATTATATACCTAAATTACATACTACCAATGAAAAAAAAAAAAAAAACCCTAAAGACTGATTAATTCAGAATCAGCGTCTCAAAACAATGCAATCCATCAAAGGACGGAGAGAATCGAAGGGATGATTTCTGGTGGTCGCTGCTGTGATTGTGCTCGGTACCCTTATTCTGAACCCTCGCAACAGTTTTATCGGAGCTGCTTCTTCGACAGATGATTCCACGCTCGTTGCAGCAGCCTTTTCGTTGCTGCTTTTGTTGCTATCCATCTTCTTATTACCAACATTAGGCAGAGGCAAAAGGAGTTCGTCGCCAAAATAATCTGAGCAGATAACTCCTACAGATGAATGAAACAGCGACATTATTTATTGTCAAACACCTAAGAAACTTTGCTTGAATTGGGAATAATAAGTTTTAATTTTGCTAAATGAAACTAGGGAGGTTATCTTTATATAGAAGAACTACAAATTAATCCTTAACCCTATAGATATTTGGATTAGATTTAGGACTAATGTCGGCAAGTTTAGTGCCGGTTTCTAATGTTTCTTTAAAATGAGTTCCCTAATCTATAATGCCGATTCTTACAGGAACTTGGATGATGAATGATGTATGATGTTACTATTTTATTTGGATTTTCCACGCCGATGAGATGGGGTTTCAACGTTGGGAATTATTTCTTTTGGTTGAACCTATAATTCTCTATGGAGTATCGCATGCAAATAGCAAAGCCAAACGCATTAGGAAAGTGATTTGCAACCAATGACGAATGGAAGGCTAGACTTTTATAAAGAAATTCATATTTTTATGTTCTTACCCCATGTTTACTACGTAAGAATGGGTGGAAATGAAAAGATCATTTCATGCAAAATACACATCTATCCGTGTGTATAGGTAGGAACACTTATTCTTACTTCAATGTTTTGTAATTTAAATCAGGATGAGATGTGTGTTTTATTTCATATTTAGTATAATTTTTTTAAATAAAAACACTTTTCTCGTTTTTGTTTTTATTCATGAGCTATTTCTACAATTAATAAAATTTTATGTATTTTGCTTTAAAATTAAAAAATTATATTAAATTTTTTTATATACAAATAATTAAATTGTACAACTTAATTATTTTAATGTAAATAATTTAATTATTTGAATGTAAATAAAAAATTAATATAATTTTGTAACTTTTAAACATTTTATTGTATAATCTAGACTACTTTATTTCAATGATAAAAATTATAAATAATTATATTATGCATTCAAATAATTATATTGTATAATTTAACAATTTATCATAATGAAAAAAAATTAAAAAATGTATATTACATTTATTTTACATTCAAATAATTAAATTATACAATCTAACTAATTATATAATATCTTATTTATTTATAAAACAATAAGATTACAACTATGTAATTAAAAAATTGATTAAATTTGAAAATCATTAGATAAATTTGTTATCCCATAAATTTCTCTTTTTAAATTGAGGTTGGAAAAGATTTTCCTCAACTTTGTTTGAGGAATGGCTTTCTAGAATATAGTGGAAATGCGATTTTCTTGTGGAATAGTCTTGCCAACTTAAACTTCTTATGCCAAACATAAAAAGGAACATAAAAAAGAAAGAATAAATTAAAAAAATATTTCAATTCCACCCAATTCTTGCGTACTGAAGACTAGGAATTGCCACCCTAAAATTTTACAAGTATAAAGTTGTCGTTCATTTACGCCTAAAGTCTCGCTCAACTACTATATCCACACCCATGTTTGTAATTTGGTGGTAAAGGTGTGTATGTCAAATATTTCGGTCGAAATTTAAAAACAAGTCCTAAAATTGTAATTAATTTTAATTTTGAATTGAATTTATAATAGAATTTGATTAACCAAATTCAAATTCGGAAATCGGTTTCGAATTCAATTAACTGCATTCGCCAATTGAACCCGTTAACATTAAACTGAAATCCTTTACGAAAACTAAAAAACAAAATTAAAACAAAATCCAAAAAATAATAAAATAGCCATAATTTCATTTTTTGTGGATAAAACTAAAAAAAAAAAAATTGCAAAAAATTTAACACATTTCTAGAATCACAATTATTACATAACAAACATTTAGAATGCACAAATAAATTCTATAACCATAGAAAACCATAAATCTATAATATTATTAAAATTATACTATATTTAAATGAATGCAATATTTTCGTTATATATATATATATATATATACACGTATAGTATGTATATGCATATGTATATGTATTATGTGATTACACTAATTATAACTACATACATGTTACTACATATATACTGATAACTATATATATTAATGCATACAAAGTGTGACTAATACTGACTATATGTAAAAAGGACTAATACATAATCGTTTTAAGACTACAAATTAATGTTTCATTTTAGATTCATAGTTTATATAGAAGACAATAAGTCTATAATATTATTAAAATTATACTATATTTAAATGAATGTAATATTTTTTTAAAATTTTATATATGTAAATTATATATATATAGACACACACATACGTGTGTACGTATATAATATTATTTATGTGACTATATATATATTCTTAAGTGAAATTAAATTATTAATTTGTAAGACTATATTGTATAAAAAGTATATGTATTTAAAAAGAAGAAAAACAGGTGCAAGTTTCAATTAACATTTGGTGATAATTGTCATGTAGATTAGTCTTGAAAGAGATTTAGAATTTAATACTCTATTTGCCTATATTTTTTGTACAGGAGTTGCTCTGCTTATCTATACCTATGGAGTAAATTTGTATTACTTACTCTGTAATAAAGGATGAATATCACAAAAATTGAGATGACTAAAATCAAGTATCTCATTCCATTTTGATCATGAAACGATTTTGATTGCTCATTTCACAATAAACTTTTTATATTTGGTGAGATTTCAATATCCTGATGACAATTTCGCTTAAAATTCTACTTTTAATAATCCCTCAGTCGTTAGCTTTCAATAGAGTTGACTTACAATAAATTCTTATGTACCACAATATCACTAAAACAATCTAAAATTACTAGTTGATATAAATTTATCAACGAATCATATCACTCTCAGCCAGACTTACAAGTCATTAAAGTTCATGGAGGACTCTATTACGGAAAATATTACTATAAATTCGATTTTTGATCTCACCTATAGATTCTGCGGTCAAAATTAATCTTATAAAATTTTGCTTACATCAACTTATGTTATAGATATTTCATAACATTTAATTCATACCACAAGTTTTACAAGTGTGGCCAAAAACCATATCTACCTAAATATTTCCCCTCTATTACTATGTTTTCACGATATCACATAGTAAGATTTCAGGCATTGTTAATGTTTACCAAGCAAACCACTCGTTGAGAAAATAATGTTTTTTAGTGTTGATTTGAAATGGTTTTCAAGTAGGAGGAAATTCGCATGCGCTAAATGTGAGTTCATGACCTCGCATTCAGCAAATGCAAAGTCAGTGAAATTTTTTTAAATTGTAAAAATTATTTTAATTTTTTATTTTGTAAAATAATTTTTAAAAAATTCGCCTAACCTCACATTCGTGAAATGCGAGGTCAGGTAATATTTCATATTTGTAATGAAAGGAGCCTTACTATTCTTGCAACAAACTTCAATAAGATGTTAAATCATGATATTACTTGACCTCCCATTTCACATATGCGAGATCAGGCAAATATTTTTATTAAAATAATAATTTTACAGAATATATTTAAATTTTTTTCGTAATTAAAAAAAAATTACAAAATAACCTAAGGTAACAGACTATTAAGGTAATTTTTCCTAATTAAAATTCTACCACCGACTAATCAAGAACGAATAAAGTAAGCCAATCACAGCTCAGGAAACATGGCCAAGACTACTTCACAAAAGTATGGCATTGCTTAGCTCAAAGTCGGTTGATGACTTTGATTAAATTAATTCATTCTACACTTTGCAACCCATCAGTTTGTACATCACTTAGTATACAATATTTCGAATTGGAGTAAGAATTTTTGTTCGGAAAGTTTATGGTTAAAGGTGTAGGATGCACCATTCTATCTTTCTCATCGAGTCTAGCACCATATTACACCACCCCACCAAAAAATAATGAAAAAAATAATAAATAAATAACAGCAAAAAACCAAAATCATTAGCAATTCTTGCAAAAACAACTCTCTCCTTTCATAAAATACTACTATATGCATGATCAAATCCATCATACAAGGAAATGTGTCCTTAGCATTTGTTTGTAGCAAAAAACCAAAATGGCACATGAATTCGACAGAAATGAGAAACTAAAGGGTGAGGGGTATGTAAGCATTCCAGTTATCTAAAGAAACAGTTTCAACAAAATTTCTGTATCAAGATTTACACTGGTTTTTATTGTGAGAAAATAATTGTCCAGTATGCATCAAACATTCACTCTACAAGCATCCAGACTCTTGAGCCGATTGAGGGTCATAAAGGGAACAAAAGGACATCAAATGAGTAGACAGAAAAAACACTCCTGTAAAAGGGAAATATGTTAGATCAGACACCCTTTATTCAGCTCTTGTGATCTGCGGAAAGGCACTCATAGAAGAGGATATAACCATGATCTGTATTGCTCGAGTACTCTTGAGCAGACCCGAAGAAAGTTTGTACGGCAGACTCATCAATCATCTCCACATTTTCGTCATCAAAAAACAACCAGTGGTTGTGGCTTTTTACAAGACTAACATAATGCCCATGGTTGGGTCCGCTCCTGGTCTACATGGACGACAACAGCAAATAAAGAGTACTCAGAGTCAGCATTTTCCACAGTGTTGCTAAGTTTCAGCTCCAGAGGGAACACGACGCGATAGGACAACTTCTTGTACCGACCAAGCTGTTCCATGTATTTGAAACGCTTCAAATGAATAACTAGAATTTGAGGTGCCTTTTTTATTTTCATCCGCTTTTGTGCTTCTTGCAGACTGCATATGAAACAGAACAGCTTATTCTCTATTCAGAGGTTTTATAAGGAAACAGAGCAAGCATAGGCACCTACCTACAGCACTTGTCACAGAAGAATTTATCCTCAGCATTCAAGGTCTCTGTGGAACTGAAGTTTTTCAGGCAGCTAGTAATTGAACTATTCTGTTCAATATCAAGGCTCAAGTCTAAGAATGTCTCATCTCTTGCTGTAACTGTCTCACACCTTAGACACCTTGTCTCGTTGGTGAGTATTCCCTGCATTTGAGTACAGATTAAGAACAAATAACAAACAATAGAATTAACTTCAAAACCCTAGAAGAAAAAGTGTTCAATAGAATGTCATGGAAAAAACTACATGAAAGAACACTTGCTTGACCTCACACTAGAATGCCATGGAAACTACATGAAAGAACTGAAGATTTTTTCCCTTAAACCTTGTGCTTAAAGACTTGCTGTTACCAGGAACCCATGCATACCAAACAGTGAAACTATACTGGCTAGAATATTTGACCTCACATTGTTCCAATTTTCCCAATGAGGGTGGACATCATGAACTTTGTGAACTTCCAGTGGAGGATATTATCAATTTTAAGTTAAGGAAGCATCAGCATTAGAACAAAATTACCTGAAAATTCTTGTGTACCCAGGTAACCAGAGGCTCTTTAACACCATTTGCCTGAGCAGTATTCTGCCCATTTGCAATCTTTTCCTGAGATAGTCGACATTTTGCTGCTTGTGACTCTTTCTCCAGTATATCAACAAGTTCATTGAGCAAGAAGTTCAAAAATTCATGGGCATGCCCTACAGAAACACACAGTACTTAAAATGAACGTCTAAGATTTAATAACATTCTCCAAACATCATAAAAAATGTAACACAACCACACAACGGAAGGAAACGGAGTTGGAGACATGTAAAATGTATAATCAAGTTCCATCATAAGGTGTACATAAAACTAGCTAATTGTGCATCAGTGTACCGCAGCATTCTCTCCCACTTCCCAACTTCAATTTCACTTGCAATTGGATCATGGAAGTCATGAAAATTAAGGCTCGTTCAAATGAGAGGGTCCATCAGGAGAGGGGGGAAAAACAAAAAAAGAAGTCAAATGCTCAATCAACAGCTTTGAACCACTTCTGTATCTTGCAAATGAACATAAGCCCCCCCCCCACCCCCCTCTTTTTTCCTCAAAAAAGAAAATTAAGACTAGTGGTACTTGCACATCACCACAATCGCAAACAACAGAAAAGCCGTAAAAACATAGAATATACCTGATGCATGTAACCACGGAAAAGTTCATTTTGTTTCCTTACAGTGATTTTCTCTGAACAAAGCGCTTTGGAGCGATGACACCAGTTTTCTTCTTCTGTGAACTTATCTGGATAAAAGTTCAGGAAAAAATTAGTGCCTGAAACCAAAAGCTGCAATTTATATGCATAGACAGAGCGCAATGGCGTAGCAGGATTCATGTAACCAACCCTACTTGGTGGGAATAAGGCTAGATTTGTTTGTTTGTTTGTTAGCATCGACATCATTATCTATGGCATAACAAAGCACACCAAAATTATCAAATAAACATCATCCATGGGGGCTATAAATAAAAATATTTTACAACTGGTGCATCTCCAAGTTTGAACTCCAATGCACATCCTTCAGTGCAAGCGTGGCCATTTTGTAGCATCAAATTATCCTTTTCTCTCTTCCAAGTCACTGTCTTAATCCATTTCCTAGGGCACTTTGTTCAAGCCAAAGCTTCTTTGTATAACAGTGCAGCCAGCAATCTCACATGAGAGCCTAACAACTAACTTGTTCTAGCTATTTTCTGTGTGGTCCATGACAGAATCCTAGGAAGACCGAAAAAGACTTGGTGAGTAACTTGTTAGAAAGATATAGCCCATTTAGGAATTGAGGAGGATATGGTCCATAACATAGCGCAATGGCGTAGCAGGATTCATGCAGCCGACCCTACTTAGTGGGATTAAGGCTTGGTTTGGTTTGTTTGTTTGTAAGAGTAGTTTCTGGTTGTGAATTTTCTTCTCAGGTAAAAAAGTAATGTGCCAAAACAATTGTTCACCGCTATAGGCTGCCATACACATTTCTAGTCAATATTCTTGACGGCAAAGAGTATGCACACAAAAGTATCTCTAAAAACAAACTTTATGAGATAGCAACAAGCAAAAATTCACAAATGCTTTGGTAATGAAGGAGTGAACTAGGCACCCCGATTTTGAAGGCCAACACTAAACCCCAATGCACAACACTAAACAAGTTTGCCCCAAACCCAATGCACAACAAAGAGGTAATCCACGAAATAGTCATGTCTACTTCATTGGGTTAATTTCATCTCTTGAACCTTGAAGACACCGATATGCACTCAATACAACATCGAATGTCTTCCCTATCCTCTTTTATTCATCTAAAATTAGTATGAAATTTCCTTTTGTGCAATTTGAATATATACCAGTATCAACTTTCAGATACCATACTATAGAAGGTGTTAAACCCACTCGTACACTTTAAAATACATAAATTTAAAAGTAAATTGCAGTGCTACCATTTGATCCACACTTTCTCTACAGTCGTGATATGCTAAAACTCCCAAATCATCATCTAAACCATGAAACTAAGCAATTAGATAAGAGATAGGGGGCCATAGAGTTCAGAACTAGTCAAAATATTGAGAAGTAGAAAAAAATGAAACAAAAAACCAAACTTGTAACTGAGGAAAGGTAACATAGGAAAAGTGAGTTTATCTAGGGCTTAATGGGGCCAAGCCTCAATGAATAGTGTTATCAGTGCCTCAATACTAGACACCACAAAAACACAAGAACCAATACTGATTTAAAGCTATGACTCCTCTAAAATTGCAATTGAACAAGAAGCAGGATATAATCTGGAAAGAAAGAAAATCAAACATCATTAGCACGTGCAATAATGCTCTATGATTATATTAGTTATAACATCAAAAATCAAAAGTAGAGCAAGAGATGGCATCACTAAACGTCCAAGCATAAAACTTCATGATTTTCTCACTAACCCCTAACCCCATGCTATCATGGCTTAAGTCAACCAAAGAAACACATTCCACAACAGATTGAAAAGCATGACAGAATTTAACAGCCAAAAACGATATCAAACGTCATAATCGAAAATATCACAAAATTTTTGAAGTAATCAGAATCAATCTTCAACTAAAGATTCTGCACCTGTGAGAATAATTCTGCCAAACAAGTCAAGAGATTTTCTTCTGATTCCCCCGGATTTTTCCCATTTGCATAGTACTCCAACAGCTGCTCCCTAAATGGTACGCAAAAGTACAAAGCCTGCATCATCCACACCCACCAAAAAAAACAATTAATCCAAATACAAATTATTAAAAAAAAAAAAAACAATCTTGATACTACAATATCACTGCAAAAGTCAAAAAACCAATCCCACAATCACAAATCAACCAAACTTCAAAACCCAAAATCGGAATCCGAAAAATAGAATCTTTAATCATAAAAAACAAGAAAAAAAAAAAAAAAAACTGAAGAATTACTCAAAACCCACACCTGCCAAAAAAAAAAAAAAAAATCAAGAAAAAAAATGAAAACAACCTGCAAGACACTGTTGCAATAGCAAGTATTGCCAAAATTTTCAAGGCCAAAATAGCGTTCTCCTTCAGGAAACTGGTCTCCAAGGGCCTTCTCCAGCTTGGAACCCGTGGCACCCATTATTTGGAGACCATCTAAAAAGTACCAAAATTCCTCTATTCTTTTTAGTTTTTTTTTTTTTTTTTGTTCTCAAATTCACTTTGCAATTTGATTATAGGGTTTTGGAGGGTTTAAGGCCTAGTTCTTGATGCTAGTTATTGAGAAGAGTAAGATGAGATGGAGAAGAGAGCCAAAGGGGTTGAGAAGAGTAGACTGAGCCGAGGAGAATTGGGGAGTGGATTTATTTTCTTTTCTGAGCTGCCGGGAGAGGTTTTTTTTTTTTTTTTAATATTAAAATCATTTTCTGGGTGTTTGTTATTTTTAAAGGAATTTCATGGTTTTTTTGTTGACTTCGGCAATTGGCACAATGACAATTGACATATTGCCTTGGCATTTTTTTATTTTTTTATTTTTTTTAAATATTTTGTTGACACTTTTTACATTTATATTTGGAAAAACCACTATATTAGTCCCTCAAATTATGTATTTGTATTTATTTAGTCCTTCACTTTTAAAATGATAATTTTTAGTCCCTTACATTACACATTTGTATTTATTTAGTCATTCACTTTTAAAATAATGATTTTTAGTCCTTGACAAATGTAAAATGTTGACTTTTGATCCTTGAATCAAATCCCAAGCATTTTGGCCTAAATTTGTCACGTCCCTCACATATATAAAAGACGTTAAATTTTTGTCTCTAAATCAAATCTCGAGTATTTTTTGCCTAAATTTGTCATGTATTGTTCACATGACATATTTTTCGAGAACAAATTTATAAATTTATCTGAGTAGAATATTTTATGAGTGCAAAATATATGAAATAAGTGATTGATTAGCAATTTATTTGTTTTAAGATTATTTCAATATCTGACTTGTGGTATTTTTTTTTTTTCCAAAATTTATAATCCAATCCGATGTTCGAGTTTTGTGTTGGAAAGGAAAAACGAATTCCTAAATTTTACTCAAAAAAATATGTCATGTGAACAATATACGATTAATTCATACCAAAAAGTGCTCGGGGTTTAGTTTAGGTACCGAATTCGACATTTTACATTTGTGAGGGACTAAAAATTATCATTTTAAAAAGTGATGGACTAAATAAATACAAATAGATAATGTAAGGGACTAAAAATCATCATTTTAAAAATGAGGAATTAAATAAATACAAATGGGTAATGTGAAAGACTATCATATAATAGTTTTCCCTTTATATTTTTCAAATGCATGTATATAAAGTAACAAAGTGACGAACATATGGTTACTAGATCTAGAATTGCCCAAAAAGTAACAAAATATTATAAAATATTTAGAATTAGAGGATTTAGTGATTAAATATGACTTTCCTATGTAATTTGTAATTAATTTCTCTTTTAATATTTTGGGTTTTTATAATTCTTTTTTTCATTTTATGGATCTTGTCTATTAGTTAAGTAAAGTTACTTTATTTTCATATTAGTTTGATTAGCTTCTAGTTTCAAAACAAAAACGGTAGCCACAATAATTGTACATCTTTGAAAGCAAGAATTATTAAAGTGTTAAAGTCAACTTTCTATCAAAAAAAAAAAAAAAGGGTGACAAAGTCAACCTCTAATTGAATTTTAGAAAAAATTCCCACAAGTAATAAACCTTCAAACAATTTTTTTTTTTTTTAGGTATATAATTGAATATTACGTATAAAAGCCATGAATTTCTTTTTAAGATATCATCTTATCTTAGAAGGAGCAGAATCATTTAGAGGAGCATCAAACAATTACAAGAAGTTAGTAAAATATGGATGTGAATGAAGTTCTTAGCAGTTGGGTTTACGAAAATTTTACGGTTTACGGTCCCTTTTAAGAAATTATTTCCTTATGATTTAAATGATTATACAATACAATATTATATGCTTAAAACACTTGTACTGTATAAGTTTTTAAAATCAAAAAAATAATTCCCTTTAAAAAGACTGTAGAATTCCCTTTTATTTATATTATATTGCTTTGAATTTGAATAATTCTTGGACACCATAACTCTTGAAGGCAAAAATGGGATCCAACAACAAGAATTATTGACTGGCATTGCAATTAAGTGAGAACTGTTTATGAACCAAATGCCATACTAATCCATCATTTCCCTGGTGCAATAGTTTTGGTGTGTGGCAATGTATATATGAGAAAAACAGATGAAATTGTGCCACAAATGATTTATAATGAAGGGCAGACCAATAAATTGCAGTTTTGCAGTCTTTCCATCTTTCAAAGTATTCATTTTATACATTCATCTGCAGCGGATACATCCAGGTTTGCTTCAAGAGGTGAAGCTAATTATGATCAACCAGCATCTGCAGCATTACTGGATAGACTGATACTGATCTGATACACGTCTCGGTGGCAGCTTCCGTAGAATAAACAGCACCATAGCAGACGGCAAAATCTCCACTATCTGAAAGAAAAACGTATACAACCAAAAGGGAAATTTTAAAACATGGACGGATGACAACTTAAAAGAATCCAATTTGGTTACTTTTATCTCACATTGTCTTTATAATACCACCGCGTTTGAAAAAACTCCTTGAAAATTTACTACTGCTGTATAAGATGGTATTTGTGGTGTAGGGCTTGTTTGTGAAGACCTCCCTTGGTATCTACTACTCTTTCTAGACTATGTTAACATATATATTATATCCTTAGTCTTAGCGTTTGTTCTTGATCGGACAGTAATAGAAAACATGGCATCCTTCTCACGTATGGCAGAAGGAAAGTATAGGCACATTCTTATTAAGAGGATCACAGATGATCATAAGGCAGAAAGATGCAAACTGTACCATGTAATAGAAAAGATTCAGGATAGGATGGTCCAGTACATCAACATCAACATCAACATCCTCATCAAATGCAGAAAGAGCATCCTGTTGCATTTAAAACCAGATGTCATATACTAGCATGGTAATAGAAGTTCAGTTATGGGTATTTTTATGGTATAATTGATAATACAACTCACCATAACGCATCTTATCAAGAAACAAGTGCAGCAAATGCCCGTCACAAATCCTACCTGCCGAGAACAAAAGTTGAGCATTAACATCCACTTCAACCGTGGTAGAGAGGGATGAAAAACCATCATTGGTAATGCTTCACCAAAATATTATTTTTCGTTGGCTTTTGTCATCAGATCCCTTTCTATGCAAAGTGCCTAGTATCAAATACTAACTGAGAATTGCAATCATTCAAGTTAACATGCATGAAAAAGGTCACAAACCTTGCAGTAAGTTCTAGTTTCATATGTTTCTGTGTTTGAAGTCAAAGAAAGAAATGGACACTATAAAGAAGATAAAAATGCCAAGCTACAACCTCCTGCAGTTTCTTCTCACGGCCCCGAGATTGTATGGGAAAGTGTCTCAACATGACGAATAACCTAAACAGGAGAAACTAAGAAAGCTAAAAATCTCTCGGTGTTTCAATAGATAACTAATTGAAGGCATAAAGAATTTCCTGTAGTCAAAGAAGCAATTTACCTTCCACCATATATCAAAAATCCCAGAGCAGCAGAAAAAGAAAGAACTGTAGAAAATCAAGTATTACAGCATTAAAAATGGATCAAGTAAATAAACAATCCAGAAATTATTAACTTCTTCTGCTTTACTGCTCAGACCAAAAGAAAACATATTACTTACCTGCAAAAAAGAGTCGACCAATTTCAACTGCAGCAGGACTCTGGCTGAGCCTCACATAGATCCAGATGCAAACAGTCTACGAGCAAAAGAGTGTTTCCACAAGTGATTTGAACAGTTATAAATTAGAAAGAGGCATGCATGAAGGAAATCGTAATGTAAATATCCAATTTCGTTACCTGGACAAAGTAGACTATGCCATTGATTATATAATACGCAGGTCGAAGCTTATCAATGGGAAGACTTCTTGCCTGAAGCAGATAGAGTGAAAAAATTCCAGCCAATAACTTGCTTCAATACATTTATAACCAGCTAAATAAGCTTTAATCGTAAGTGAAGTACCTGATGGTATATCTCAGCCCAGAACAAAACAAGTAATGTATATGTTGAGAAAAACAGGAGACCTGGAAGTTCCAAAAGCATCATTTCAAGTGCCTGTTCATTACATTTTCTTTGGGTAAGAATTCGTAAGATTTCAGGAGTTTCATTTATGCTTCACGCTTTCTCCAATATATAAACGACATTAGGAGTTTAGGACTGTGTGAACTTAAATATGACATGCTATAAGTGCTCATAATAAATTAAATGTACAATTTGATTCGTTTAGAGTGCCAAACCAAAGCAGAAGTTCGTTTATTTCACGCGATAGATTAAATTTGATTATGTAGCTCCTTCTAGAGATTTCAAATACTATAATGAATGGCTAAGCCATTAACCATTTATACAACTGTACATAAAAATGTTGCGTCTCAGTAAACTTAGATTGCAAAAAGGAAAATAACGGGAAACTGAAATAAAATTAAAACAATACCGTTGATTTGATGGTAAACACATCCTTGTAAAAACCGAATAGGATTGCTCTCACTGTCAAAAATGCAATATAGTATGATTTTAGGAACATCAGATAAATTTGACAAAAACTGATTATCCAGATAGAACAAAAGCAAACCTTACATCCGGTCACAACAAAATTCATCAAGTGAAAAACCTTTTGTGTTGTCCAACCATATTCAGGCACTCTTAACTGAATCCGAATAAGTTGCACCTGAAAACAAAGAATCAAACAACAAATAACAGTTAAAACTCACGGGGAAAAAAAAACTTTTAAACTTCAAAATTGGGAGCCACTTTCTTGACATTGAAAGCACCCAATCAGCAATTATTTCTAGACCAATAAAATGTGTTTCTTAAAAGCTGAAGCATTCAAGAATCATCCCTTTTTGAAGTTTCTAAAACAATCAACTATACCTACCTCCACAGCCTCCCAAGAATCCCCAAAAAAAAAAATTTTGTAAAATTACTATTTAATATAATGGAAGGGCAATTCTAGTGTAATTTTTGCCATAACTTCCTATAACTACGTGTTATTGGATAATTATATCATGCACATAACTTCTCCTAATCTCAATTTAATTTATATTTTTTATTTTTTTCTTTTTCAATCAATTTCGAATACCTGATTGCGCATACATAGTAACATAGGATGTGCCTAATAGGATTAGTTATAAATAATAAACAGGGGGATAAAAAGGGATAACTACAAATGCTATGTATTCAAGAAATGTAATTATAACATGCAGTTTTGGTAATTCAGAATCAGTAATTTGTAAGGATGAATTAATCTTACCAGAGCAACAAAGGAAACCAATGCATAAGATGCAGAAAGAGTGTAATAAATTCCTTGTTGCCATTTTTCTGATTCTTCAATTCCATTCCACCAATTAAAGAGGCTAATTATTTCTGCTCCATTTTCTCCACTATAATAGTAATAATTCTTAGCCTCTCCAAACAGAAAGTTCTTGGTTCTCAGCATTGATGCAATTCAAGAAGATTAAAAAAAAGGGCTTCAATTGGAGATTTACTACAAAATATTTTGATCAAGAAAAGAAGAAAAAAAAATGAAATGTGACATGTTTTAGTATGCAATTCAATTTTTCGAGGATGAACTAGAAGGAAAAAAAAAAAATGACAAGTGGAGGCCAAATTTGGTGTACACGTAAGGAACAAAGGTATACCACGTGTGATGGTATAAGCTCGTAGTAGCGTATTTATGCGTTGCTTTCGCAATGGTCTTAGGTGTCTTATGGAAAATTTTTTCGTGCATCCGAAATGATAAATTTTTTAATTTATATTTATTTATATTATTTTAAAAAAATTTATTTTTTGATGAGTTAAGGTGATGTAGATAAATATGAATTCATCACACTTATCGTAAATCGGATTCATATAAAAAAATTTCGGTATCCTACTATGTTGGTAGTTAAAATGTTAAATGCCAGCCTCGAGACACGTGAGGTCTGTTAAATTTTGTAGTTTTGGTGATTTTTATTTAGAAAAATAGACTAATTTTATCATCTACTTTAAGGTATCCATTAATTTATTTTTTTATTTATTATAAACACTAATTTGATCATTAGATATTTATTTATTTTTTTAAAAAAAATTAATCAATTGAATGTCTATGATAAAAATTCTAGACAAACTAAAAAAATCGTTAACAACACATCTACAAATGTTAAAGGTCATATTATTATCACGTGGATTGTTTTGTTACGTTATTCATGATTTTTGTTATAGGTTTTAGAATGATTATTTTTTTTAAAAAAAATAAGAAATTAAAGTATTAGTCTATTATAATAGATAAAGAATCAAGTCGATCGACACCCTAAATATAAGAGATTAAATTGATTTTTTTTTTTTTGTAAGGATAATTTTAGTGACTTTAGTGATGGAAAATTTCAGATAAATAGCAAGACCATTTAATTTGGATAATGTTCATATTATTTCTACAATTTCTAAATTTATAATCCGCCCTCTATAGTTTAAGTTGAAGACCGCTACATAATTAACGAGATAATAAATTTTGATTTACAAAAATTATTTTAACCATTTAAAGTATCTGTATAATCAATGTTGGTTGAGTTTGCTGGATGGTGAAGCACCGGCATAGGTAAAACGAAATTTTAGTGGGAGCAAGTTTAATACATTACTTGTAAGAAAATCTTATGATCTCGTCAGGTATCATACTCTTATATTTTAATATTTATACTGTATAATTATCTAAAGTACATAGTGTTATTCTTTACCAGTATTTAAAATACAACGGTATAGTACCTTAACGTGACAGTAATTTTTATACTTTATTACTAATTAAATATAACTATATGTAAGTACTTTAATCACAAGAAAATCAATAACACAATTTCAATACAATAAATAGACAACTAAAGCATCAAAATGTATTACCAAATAACTTTCTTATATTTAAAAATTCATACATATATCTTATAGAATTATTCCTGTTCTCATATTTTAACATCAGTTTACAAATTTCTCTTCTTAACTAGTTAAATATAAGGGATTATGAAAGTTGACGAATAACAAATTAATAAAAATTTGAACAAAAAAGTATATTTTCTTATTTAAAATAATAGCAATAGCTTCTAAATTCAACAAATAATTAAAAATTGTTACTGAAATAATAACAAACATACTTGTCATGATTTATTGTAAATTAGTTATTTAATTAAGTATGATAAAATCATATACTTACAATCACAAAAGAAATAATAATAGTATTTTGCAAATTATAACAAACTAATAATGCTTAATTGATTATTAAGGAGCAAAAAATTATATCTTTACGTTGAATTTGGTTCACTTATTTTCTTCTTGGAAGGTGTAGCTTTTCCTTTTATTCCCAAAGAATTTTTTTTTTTTTTCAATCTCTATAATTGAATTTGGTAAAATTAGGGATAAAAAGAAAAAGTAGTGATTGGTGAGTAATGAGTTTAGAAAATTTTAAAATATTATTGTGTTCTTGGGAGATTACAGTTATAAAATTAAAGATAGATGTTGTAAAATTTCAAAAGTTGTAGAAGAAAAAATAGAGTAAAACCTTATTTTATCAAATTTGCACCGTACATATAATATGTGTTTTTTAGGGCGCCCCTGTGGTGAAGACTAAAGGGGTACTATTTTTAGCAACATTTATTACCTTTGGCATAAATTATTACATTTTCAATATTTTCTTCAAAAAAAGTTAAATTATAATGAAACAAATTATAAATTTGAGCAAAGTGACTATTTGGTTATTAAGCTATACTCCGATTGTTATTTGAGTTACTAAATTTTTTTGGTAGTTGAAAAGATCACTTAACTTTTAGAATTGCGTTTAAGGGGTCATTTCGTCAATCTAAGGCGCAGGTGCGATTCACATGCGTCTTATTTGGGGCGTTTGTCCAATTACAATGAACTAACATTAATAAAAAAAAATTGGGATCAAAATTATATGATAAAAAAATAAATATAAATTATAAGTGAGGTACTACTAAAAGATATAAAAAATTTTGGGTAAAAAATTAAATAATTTTAATTTATCAAAATTTTAATTTGAGCCGCCCTCTTCTCATGCATATAAACTCAGATACGAGTTTATTGGATTTAGTATCTATGATCTCACATATAATTTACTAGCAATCAGCACAATTGGATAGCTGCACTCAGCCCACATCAATCTCACGTAATTATGAAATTCCTACCATTTTTTCGGAATCACATCGGCATCGCTAAATTCCTTTGGTTACAAAAGGAAAACTTGCACGAATAGCTTGTCCTCGTACTTTGTCCACATCAACAACTTGTTGGTGAACTCCACGTCAAGAGTGAATTATTATTACACATCATTCATGACTGAAGATGATCTGAAAAAAATGTAATCCATACAGCACAACAGTAACATCATTCGCCGTTTTTTCCGGAATAACATCGGTAATCTTTTGCTACCGGCCATCAGCAAGTTCCTCTAGGTAGCTTGTTACTTTGTCAAAGGGAGAATTATTATTACACCCACGACTGAAGATAATTTGAAAAATTATATATCATCTGAAAAAAAATGTGAAAATTGTTTGTTGTTTTTTTATCACTTTTGTATAGATGCAGTCGAGATGGGGCGAGGAGGGACTAGGGAGTTGGATCTGAATAAGGGAAGGGGTTGGGGTGGAGGATGAGTTGGGGTGTTGGAAATGGGGTTGTGATAGTGGTAGAAAAGTGGTTATGATTGTTAAGGGATGAGAAGGGTAGTGATAGGGAAGGAAGATATTGATGATAAAATGTGGCAAAAGATGATTGGACAAATTTAACCTCACTAAAGTGAAACAATATTCATGTGACATGCACATGCAGTGATTAACGGAGATTTAATGTTTCAAATTGATAGAATGACTCCTTAGACATAATTTTAAAAGTTGAGTGACTTTTTTTACCCTAAAGGAGATGCAATTTAAATAATTGAGTGACTTTTTCAGCCACCAAAAAGTTTAGCGATTAAAATGACAATTAAACCATAATTTAGTAACTAAATAGACACTTTATTCTATAAATTTTTAAAATAAAAAAAAAATTAATTTGATCATTAACAAAATCAAGAGGGGTCCTTATAATTTATTCAAAGATTAATGCTAGATGCGATATGAAAAGAAAAACAAAGTAATTTGGATTCCATTAACTAGAAGCATATCACATGCAAATTCTTTCATGTCAAATGGAAGTAAAATGCAAGGAGGATGTTCATAACTAATTTGGCTATGTTATTTTAGGAAAATTTCTCTAATGATTCCTCAAATTTCCACTCACAAATTCAAAATGCACTATTTTGATCTGGCGACAAATAATTATGGGCATATTTTATCCTGAAATAATTGCATGTGTATTGAATGTTACATTTTTTATGGACAAAATTGGTAAAATACGAATGTTAGATACTAAACAACACTATCTAAACTTTCTTCTACTATCACTCCAAAATTCTCACAAGCCATCATCATCCCTATTTTCCTCTCTCACCACTTTTCCTCTGCCTCCCTTGTTCCAATAGTCCTATCGCTATTGTTTTTAGGACAATTTATGAGGTGTTTGGTTTATGGGTATGAGGGGAAGAAAGGGGAATCAAAGTTAATGAAAAATATGGATGTTGTTTGCTTAATCACTATGGAAATCATTCTATGGGAATGAAGGTGTTAGAAAATGCCCACTTTCATTCTTCACTTATGACATGGGTTTCAAAATTGTTAACTTATCAACATAATGAAATCCATCATTATTCAAACTAAACAATTAAAGGAGAATGATATAAACCCATACTAATAGTAGGGTTTATGACTCCCATTCCAATTTCGATTCCTGAATACGAATCGAACACCTCCTTAGTGTTTAAGAATATATATTGTTAATTTTACTCTTAAATATGTTACATTCGATACGCATGTGAGTATTTTAAGCCAAAATATGTCCGTAATTGTGTTGAGGGACCAAAATAGTACGTCTTGATTTTGTGATAGAATAAAAATCATTATTTTGAATGTGAGGGATTAAAAAAGTATAAATGTAAAATGTGAAGGGAAAATCGCTGAAATAGTCCTTCAACTTTTGCACTTTAGCCAGAATAGTCCCTCAACTTTTTTTGTAGCCAAAATGGTCCTCCAACTTTTATTTTTTAGCCAAAATAGTCCTTTCATGTGAAATTTATAATAAAAAAAATTATGGTGACTACACTATAAAAGGACTTTTTTCTAAAAAATAAAAGTTAAAGGACTATTCTGGCTAAAAAAAAAATTGAAGAACTATTCTGGCTAAAAAGAAAGTTGAGGGACTATTCTGGTTAAAGTGCAAAAGTTGAGGGACTATTTTGACGATTATTTTCCCAAATGTGAAAGATTATTAAGTATTTTAGGACGAGAAAAGGCAAGAAAGAGAGAGAGATTAAAAAAAAGAAAAAAGAAAGAGAAAAATAATTCATCATGGGAATTGAAAAATTCCATTGATAGTGGCTATTGCCTAGTCAAAAGTGGATGAAAGAACAAAAAAAAAATGGGTTCGGTAAGTTGAAACCTGGAAAGTAACAAAAAGGTAACAGTTAAAAAAAGCAAGAAGGTTCTTTAAGTTGGAAAAAAAAAAAGAAAAAAAAAAAACAACGTAGTATAAGGTTGACCAACAAATGTGACAAGTGTGTTCATTAGCCAAACCTCCCAAATTTTAAAATTTATTTTATTTTCTATTGACAAATTTAAAATTTTCAATTACTACATCATTATACAAATTAGTACTTTTTTTTGTCTAAAAATTAAATATTACTCCCCAAAAGTTAAATACGAAGTATTAAGTTGTTTTTAAAATCTATATCTATATATATATTATAGCAAAAGGGATTTGTGTTGTGAGAAACAACTAGAGTATGACAAGTGACAAGGTAAAAATACAACAAATTTAGGTAAATAATGACAGTAAAAGAAAAATAACTGAATTAATTAACCACGCAAATTCAAATTACTCACCTAAATCTTTTCTTTAACTACTTTTATTTATTCAAAATGGTTATTTTGTGAACATATACCTCTTATAATTATTAATATTAAATGGTAAGTTAAAGTGATGTTATTTATAATAACATGTGAAAATATATATTTCTTAATTTGAAAATCTTTAGACTTATAATATGTAAAGGGTTATCACAAATAAATTTTATTAAATATGAACAGATTTAATCTAATTATATTTCAGTAATATCATCCTTAAAATCTTATTACATTCAAGAAGGAATTATTTTATTAAAAACTTAATAACTACTATATTGCAAAAAGATAACAAGGTTTTAAAATTATTATTTTTTGCATACTTTTAATGTCATTTTTAAATGACGATATAATTATATTATATCCACTTTAAAAGTAACTTTAATAGTTTGTCTTTTCCATTTACAAGTACAAAAAGATAACAAAATTTTAAAATTATTATTCTTTGCATACTTTCAACATCGTTTTTAAATGACGATGTAATTATATTATATTTAAAAGTAACTTTAATAGTTTGTCTTCTCCATTTACAAGTATGCTTTTGATTGCTATAAGTGTTTTTTTTTTTTTTTTCATTTTTTGATCCAGAAAATAACTCCACATTTCTTTTTATTATGCGATATTCACAAATTATTTTGAGAAACTACATAATTTTAAAAAGATTATTCTATGAATCATATAATCCCGTAAGTAGTATAGGTTAAATACTGATTATAGTAGATAAAATACTAAAGCAAACTGCCATGCTTTGTGAGAAGTTACGGAAAAATATTACAGGTAACATTATTTTTAGTTTTTTTTTTTTTTAAATTTTCTATTGATTGCTAACAAACTATAGATTTTGATATCTTTTTTTTTTTTTTTACTATTTATGTAAACACTACTTAAGTTCATTTATTTCCAAATTACACATATTTAATTTTCAGAACATAATTACCATTTAAATTAATTTTAATAATTATTTATAGGAAACAAGCATAAAGATTTTAATAAAATTTAATAATAATGGTCCTAAATCATGTTCTTTCTTTTAATTTCTGGTATTGTAAATTTTTTTTATATTGTTACTTAGTTTTATTTGGTTCAATTACTAAAAGTTTTAGGCCATCACTATTATTTCACTAAAACCATTTTTTAGAAAAATTACACAAAGATATATACACTTTAAAGTAAAATGGTATATATGTATATAAATATATATATATTTTTATCTTTCCTTGCGTAGCACATGTTTTCAAATTATTATATTAAAAAATTAAAATTTCAATATTCATCTGCTTTACGTATTAAAAAATTACTATAATAAACTATGTTATTAACTCGATACTTTTGAATTTATCTTCATATTATCAAATAATCTATAAATAAGAAAAATTGATTGATACACATTTTACTTTAGTACTTTATCATTATAACTGCCAAATCATCATTGATTAGCAAAAATAATAAGAAAAAGTGTGATAATGTCAACTTAATTTATAAAAACAGCAACACGCTTTTAAACTCAATAATCACATTTCATAAAAGTACCACAATTCACTAAAATGAACAAAAAATGTATACATTTTAAAATAAAAAAAATTACAAAACTTAAATTTTGGTCGAAATCATTCAGTAAGATTAAGATGTACCTCATAGAAAAAAATTACAAAATTTAAATTTTGGTCGAAATCGTTCAGTAAGAGTAAGAGGTAACAAATTTACTATTCAATTGAATAACTTACCAATTTTTAATTAATCGTTCAATCTAAACATTCTGATCGAAGTTTAAAAAATGATAAGAAAAAACTCATTTCCACTAACGCATATGGATAAATGAAATGAGAAATACTATGCAACTTTTAGTTTACGTACATATATCAACAATAGTAGATATCATAAAATCAATTATTACTTATATTATCTATATAAATAAAAACTAAATAGTGTAAAAAAATTCATAATATCTACATTTATTACAAATGTTGTTAATTTTATTTATTATATTTGATTTAATTATTAAAATTTACATGCCATCATCATGATTTTACTAACATTATTTTATTTTATAAGTTAAATATATTTACATGTTTACCTGCTAGTATATATTATCTATAAAACCCTTTTTCACCGCAAGTGATGAAGGGATGACACATGACACTATTGTTATTCTTTTCCTATCTAACATACTATTACTAATTAAGTATTAATAATTTATTAAAAAATTATAATGATTTTGCTCTTAACAAACTTAATAAATCTTGAATATTCAAAATTATTTAAATGATGCTAAATATGATTTAGTTAATCATTTGCTTTTCTCTTTACATTATAGTTATATCATATTATAGTTTTTAAAAGAACTATATATGTAACATATATATATCTATATCTGTATATATATATATATATACACACACACATCACATACTTATTTTCTATCACTAATTAACAAAAAAATAATAATATAGGTTTAAATATTCAAAATCTTAACTTTATCTTCATATATATTAAGTAGTTATTTATTAGAACAAATGAATACAAATTAATTACGGACATAATTCTAATTTCTATATAGTTTGACCATTTATATCTGTAAAAGTTTAGCTTATTTTCAAGAAAAAAAAAAACAAAATGAGTTTTTGATCATAAAATAAATATTTTAAATGCATAATTATCACCTATCAAGTAGTTTTATTAGGAAAATTAATACAAACTAATTAGGCATTCTAAAAGATAATTCTTAATTTTATATTGTTAGACCAT
This sequence comes from Cinchona pubescens, assembly GCA_025175665.1. Taxonomy (NCBI): domain Eukaryota; kingdom Viridiplantae; phylum Streptophyta; class Magnoliopsida; order Gentianales; family Rubiaceae; genus Cinchona; species Cinchona pubescens. Next base: position 1,149,212 of record JANKKI010000353.1, read on the forward strand.
TTATATTCGAAAAAAAAAAAAATTCCTTAAAAAAAAAAAAAAAAAAAAAAAAACACTATATCTACCTTTTTTCACGGTATTTGCCATGCTCTACTTTTTCTAATACCTTTTTTTATAAAAATTACTAGTATGGTCAGGCCAAACCCAAATTACTTTAGTTTTAATTATAATTTAAATTTAAATAAAGAATGCATTAATTGAGGGCAAAAATTTTTTTATCCCACTTTCTATCTCACTCATTATTCTACTATTTAATGAAATGTTGAGATTTCTTTTATATATAATTATGAATTTTAGCAGAAGAATCTTGGCCATTCATTAGATAGTGTGATAAGATATGGAATAGGAAGTGGGGTAAAGGGTCCTTAGCATTGATTGAGTTACATAAGACGTGTTAATAGCGTTTGTATGTGGTTTTGAAAAAAAAAAAATTTCAAAAATCAAAATCGTTCTTAATTTTAATCATGCTCTATATAACTATTTTGTAAAAAATTAGAAAAAATAATGATATTTTACCATTTAATTAAACTACTTTATATATATATATATTAAAATTTGAAAATTATATCACCGTTCAAATGTGACATGTAATTCTATGATGAAATTTTTTTCTAAATGAATTGATTTTTGGATATGATAATTTACTCGATAAGAAAAAATTATTGGTATATTCAGATTGTTTTTTTTAAGTCTTTTAATTATTTAGATATAAGTAAATGAACAATAAAGAGAGTGAAACTAAATGTAAAAATTTTACATTGTGAAATTACAAATTTCAATAAATTTTTTTTTTAAAGACGTAATATTTTTTACATTTGAATGACATTATCGGTAATACCAAGCAATTAACAGCGGATGATCTTAGCACAAGCTTGCATTAAAAAAAAACCACCTCCCCATACCCTTACCAAACAATTAACAACGAATGATCTTAGCTTAAATTTGCTTTAAAAAATAAATAAATAAACCACCTCTCTTCCTATCCTTTATTGAATCGAATCCACCTCTCTTCTTACCACCTAAGCTGTATTTTGTTATCACTCCTCGAAATACTTATTTTCATTCCTAAATTTTAAATTGATCTCACTTTCTATTTTTGGACAGTCATCTGTTAAAAAAAAAACTCTCTTAAATTTATACTTTAAAAATCAAAGTGTATCTACTACTACTCTTTTGAATAAGATGAAAAGTTTGAAAAAAAAGACAACAGGGAATAATTATTTATTCTATACGAATATTTACCAGTCACATTATAAAAGTATTTAAAATAGTCAAATATTATGTCAAGACACTTTGCTTCAGTATATGTCAACCTTACCAAAATGATAGTTGTGCCGTACAAGGCATGGCCGATGCCCTCCATTTTTTGAATGAATATGACCAGTAAAAGAGTAAAAAGTGGAGATTTTTATTGATTAGGACAAATATGCATAGACATGATCGTCAACCAACAAAACATATAATTAAATAAAAAATTGTAGAGAAAAAAAATGATAGAAAGTCTTAGTACAATGTTTTTATTTACGTAGGGGTTGATACTTTTCATAAGTTATTCATAATTCAAGTATTTAATACTTCAAGTATATAAAGCAAGCATGTAGGAAATTTTTGGATGTCAAAACAGCATCAAACAATTGAATTACTCAGTTGGGAGTACATGACGCTTAAAAAAACCACCTTTCAATAATCTTAGATATAGAGATGGCAAGTTGTCCACAAAATAGCAACTAACTAAGATGACAGTGGAAGGTAATTATTGACAAAATTACCTCAGAGTACTCCAAAAACTATGCATAAGGTGAGGGGTATAAATGTAATTTTTCAACCAAAAAAAAGTCCAAGTCATCTTCCATGTAAGCACACATTGCCACATGGTAATGAGAGGAAGCCACTTGGCATAAGGGGAGTTCTTTTTATATATAGATAGATATGAACTTTTACAAAAATTATTTTAACCTATTTCAACCATTTACAGACCCTATCATTATTCAATTATAAATAGTAATCATTATTGACAACTCTTTTTTTTTTTTCAAAGAAATAAATGTTACGAATATATTTTTTCGAAAAAAATCATCATCTAGTTTACTATATCTTAACCAAATTTCAATTGAAATGAAATCTTTATCTACCTTAATCATAACAAACAACTATTTATTTTCAAAACAACATTTAACTAACATCTAGCTTATTCATCATATCTTACAAATAATTTTTTTAATTCAAAAATAGAATAGTTATTTATCGGTAACTTTAAATCTTTTTAAAACAACAATTACTATCGTGTAGCTTATCATACTGTACAAGTTACTCTTTTTTTTTTAAACAATACTTATCTATCGGCAATCATATTTACCGATCATCTGACGAATTAATTAACAAATTAATAATTAATAATTGATTCAAAAATTGTAATGATTTTGCTATTAGCAAATTTAATAAATCTTGCATATTCAAAAAATTTAAGTTGATACTAAATACTGATTTAATTAATCATTTATTTTTCTCTTTACTTTATAGTTACATATATTAATAATTTTAGTTAGTTTTATTTTATTTTATTTTTTTACTTACCAAAAGAATATATATATATATTACTTATTTTCTATCACTAATTAACTAAAAAAATTAATATAGGTTTAAATATTCAAAATCTTAATTTTATCTTCATACATATTAAGTAGCTATTTATTAGAACAAATGAATACAAATTAATTATAGACTCTAGAAAATAATAGATACTAATTTCTATATAGGTCGACTATTTATATCTGTAAAAAGTTTAGCTTATTTTCAAGAAAAAAAAACAAAATGAGTTTTTAATCATAAAATAAATATTTTAAATTCTAAAAGATAATTCTTAATTTTATATTATCAGACCATTTATATTTGCAAAAAAAAAAAAAAAATTAGTCCATTTAAAAAAAAAAAAAAAAAAACTGTGTCTACCTTTTTTCACGGCATTTGTCATTCTCTACTTTTTCTATTATCTTTTTATAAAAATTATATGAAAGTTTACAAAAATTATTTTAACCTATTTCAACCATTTACGTACCCTATCGTTATTCAATAACTTATAGTAATCATTATTAACAACTTTTTTTTTTTCAAAGAAATAAATGTTAAGACTATATTTTTCAAAAAAAAATTTCATCCACTTTACTCTATCTTAACTAAATTTTTATTGAAATGAAATCTTTATCTACTTAATCATAATGAACAACTACTTATTTTCAAAACAACATTTAATTACCATCTACAACTTATTAATCATATGTTACAACTAATTTGTTTTGTTAAAAAATAATAGCTATTTATCGGTAATTTTATTTTTAAAACGACAATTACTATTGTGTAGCTTATCATACCGTGCAACTTACTCTTTTTTTAAACAATACTTATCTATTGGCAGTCATATTTACCTATCATCTAACTAATTAATTAACAAATTAATACTTTTTAATGTACAACAAACTAGATAATAATTCAACATTAAAAAAAAAAAAAAACTCAATCCATCTCTCAGTCCACTTATTCAATCTATCTTTTCTCAAATTCAAAAAATTTTGCATAAAAGATTAAATGCTTTTATCCTTTCCATTTTCTTCACTTTTTCATATTTTTGTTGATTTATTGAGTAAATATTAAATGAATTTGTAGTTTTATAGTGGAGAGTTCCATATTCATGGTTTTGTGTGATCTGCTTCCTTTCTTCATCATCATCCATAAAGGTAATTTTTATTTTCGGTTTGGTACTCTCTTGAGATATATCAATTTTTTTTTTTTTTTTTTCAGATTGTTCAAGTGGATCGAGATCATGATCTATTCCCTTTATTCTTTTTCCATGAAGGCAAATTTTTTACTTTTGATTTGATATTCTCAAAATATCATTTTTTTCTGAATTTTTGTGAGTTTTGTTGTTGTTGTCTACAATAGATTAGCTTACTGTTATGAAGGGTTTCTGGATAAATTAGGTAGCTTTCTGATGGAGTTTTGTTTGTTGCTTTTCTCATTTTTAATAATCACAAAGAAATCAATATTTACTTCTAATACAGAGCTATTTATTTTTCTTTTTTTCTCCAATGATAAAAGATGAATCTACGGATGGTATCTCAAGAGTAGAAATATTGATGGATGACTAAGTGCATTTTTTATCGCTGGTGATCCCCGCGATCTCTTTTTTGCTTTTTTTAGTTTCAATTTTCAACTTTCTTACGATTTTTTTTTTTTTTTGTCTAGAGATATTTAATTTGTTCAGATATTATTCTTGGGTAGATTTAAGCATGTCAAATGTGATGAACACTTCATCTAGTTTTCATACCTACAAGTTGTTTATTGAATTTACAAATAAAAATTACTGAGGGAAGAGTTGTCAAAAGTGTTACTTTTTTGTTATTCTTTTATCTTATTATTTTCTAATTCCAATTGTATTTGTAATTTATATCCATATAGAAATTTATTTTACTTATTCTGGATATTGATCAGATGCATGGTTGTGGAAATAAATAGTAACTTATAAAATTATTATTTCCATTTATATTCCTCATTTATTTTGGTTCTTTCTTTTAATTTTTTTATATGTTATATTATTATTATTATTATTATTTTGTGACAATTATCTCTCTATTAAAGCTATAAAAAGTGGATTGTCAATTTTCAATTTCTCATTAGTTGATGTTTGTTTCTTTTGGTTGAAATACAAGAAAAAGAAAGAGAGAGTAGAGAGTAAGAACTTTATTTTTTTTTCATATTATCAATATTCTTTAAATTAAAAAAATAGATAGATATTGGTTATAAACTTTATGATTTTATATCTCATCCGGTACATAGTACAGATTAAAACACAAGGATTCTCTAAAAAGAATTGTAAAATTTTTCAATAACTTTTATTATTATCGATATTATCTATAACGAAACTCAAAATGAAAATATTTTAAAATAATCAACTAAATTAACTTCAAAATCAAAAATTCAAAAATAAAATCGAATTTCGAATGAGCCCCATTGTCAAGTTGAATAATGTGATTAGAATATAGTACAAGAAGAAAAAGCTGAAACAATAGTATTTATTCGCATGACAAACAGTGACTCTTGACTATTGTGTACTTGTAACAATTACATACGGTTACGGCATTATTACAATTGCAAAAAAACATTAGCACAACACGAAATATAATAAACAAACATTAAAGACTAGAAAAGTCAATAAAGGAAGCCCAAAGCCTAAAGCTTTGATTTCTTTGGCAGCCATTTCTTGGCTTCTGCTTAGCGAATCCAAGACCCTTTTACTCTTTTGCCTAACTCTTCAGACAGAAATCCCCAACCCCTTCTTCCCCCTTTTCTTTTTCTTGCAAAAATTTTCACACAAAATAGCATATTTTTGTATATATATATATATTGAGGAGTTTTACAGGGTTTTTGGTCAGCAGGCTAGTCAAGTCATACACAAAGACAAGATCTTTCTTGTGTTTTCAGGGATTTTTAGGAACTTGGTGGATCGGTAAGTGGAAGTTTCTGATGTTAATTTTGTGTTATTTTTATTGTTTCTTGAAGAAAAATTGATTCTTTAAGAAAAAATTGATTCTTGATTGAGATTTTACTGTTGACTGTGGTGCTTATTTGATGATGATCATGAAGATTCTGTGTCTTAATCTATTACAGGTTGTGAGATTAGAGGTTCTAGAATTAGGAAGTAGATGTTGTTTTGTAGAGGAGAAGGGTGAGTTGGGGCTGAATTCTATGGGTAACTTTTGCTGCTTCAATTCCAAGGTAAGATTTTTCCAGCTGCTTCTCCATTTGGGATTTTCTTTCTTTTTTGTCTTACAGATTGTTTGGAAATTGATCCATGATTTTTTTTCAAGGAACTCATCTATTGACTTGAATTATACTGCATGATTGTATTGTTATTTGCTTCTTAATTGTAGTGAAAATGATTTATTGTCTTTGATGTTATGAGCTGCAGCTTGGCTTTCTGCTTAGTTATGAGTTAAAATTTAGCTAGTATTCGTTACATGGCTTCTTTTAAGATGGAGAAATAGGCATATCTTCTGTGTGTGAAATGATATGATGCAAATCTGGCTGCAATTTTGGTTATTATGTCAACTTGAAATTGGGTTTATGAAGTTTCCTCCTTAAGTTAGATGTTGGCTATTGGCAGGTTGTAAAAGCGTGTTATATTTCACTCACATGAGGAATTTTAGTTTCCATATCGGTTATTCTAGGCTTTATTTTTCTTACTTCTGGTAATTTTTTGACCTTTTATTATATTACTTTAGGACAAGAAAATACTTTGGAGTTTGTTGTGTGCCAAAGGGTCTAGTCAATGATTCAATGTTTTAAAGCATTTCTCTTTTTGTTTTTGCAAATTTTGTTTGTTGCATTTTCTATTGCTCTTTAAGTTAAAGATTTTTCTTTCCCTTTATCAGGCTGGGGGGCGTTCTTCATGTGGCTCTGGCAAGGGAAGAAGCCAGCTGGGTCCTGTCAAATATGGATTTAACCTTGTGAAGGGGAAAGCAAATCATCCTATGGAAGATTACCATGTTGCTAAATTTGTTCAGATTCGTCGACAAGAGCTTGGACTTTTTGCCATTTATGATGGGCATTTGGGTGATAGTGTGCCTGCCTATTTACAAAAGAATTTGTTTTCCAATATCATAAAGGAGGTTTGTCCGTATTCCCTGTGACATAGCCTGTGGGCTTGTGTTTCTCTCGTTGTATTATTTTATGCATAACTATTCTATTTCTGCCTGTTTTACGTGAATCTCACGGTACTTGCCTAGTGGTTGGGTGGATTCCATCCATTTTCTTACAAATGTAAATTGCATTTGTCCCTATCTTATAGGTAGTATTTTTTTTTTTCCTTTTTTCCGTTTTGCTTATAGCAGAAATTTGTTCTCTTTTCTTTCAGTCAGGCCTGTTAGATTATTACATGTGACATTTCAGCTTGTTGATGCGTGATGTGCTTCAATGTTTAAGTGCTATTGGGCTATGGAGAAATAAAAAGTTCCTATCTTTTTTCTTTTTGGTTCTTTACATGTATTTCTAACTATTCCAGGAGGATTTTTGGACTGATCCAAATCGAGCCATCTCTAAAGCCTACGAAAGAACGGATCAAGCAATTCTCTCGCACACTCCTGACTTAGGAAGAGGTGGGTCCACCGCTGTGACTGCAATTCTTATAAATGCTAGGGTGTTGTGGGTAGCAAATGTTGGAGATTCACGTGCAGTCTTATCAAGGAGGGGACATGCAATACAGCTGAGTATTGACCATGAGCCCAACACTGAGCGTGGGAGCATTGAAGATAGAGGGGGTTTCGTTTCCAACAAGTGCCAGGTGCTATTACATGCTCTTTAATATTTGAACGGAATGTGAATCCAGTTGGGGAAATTTGTACAAATGCTCGTTGAGCTTAGCTTTATATAGTTTGCAGGCATGTCTGAGTTTGGAAGGAGAATGCTAAGCCACAATGTTCTCCATCCCTAGGAAATATTAATATGCAGAAACACATCTATGCACACGAGTAGACTCTTGTTAAATTCCCCCCAAAAAATAGGTAAATCTTTTAGATTGTGTTTGGATTGATGGATTTGGGAAAGGATTTGAAATCCACCCATTTTTTGAAGGGATTTGTAAGGCTGAAATGGATGAATTTCAAATCCACCCAAATTAAAAAGAGTGAAATGAAGGATTTTAAATAATTTTCTAATTTGGGTGGATTTGAAATTCATCCATTTTGGCTTTTACAAATCCCTCCAACAAATGGGTGGATTTCAAATCCTTCCCCAAATCTATTGATTCAAACACAATATTAAGGAAAACGAAAAGAAGAATTTCTTGTCTTTACTACATCAACATGTATCCAAAGACAGACATAGTGGGTTCAATGAATTTATAACACCTGGATGTATTAACTATTGTTGTAACAACATTTCTACGTGCCTGCTCGTGTGTGCGTGAGAGAGAGAAGGGTTAATAATATATCTTTCGAGCTTGCTGGGAAGGAACCTCTGCTTAGGAAAAGGTAGCTTGCTTAGGAAATTTCAGATGCAAATGTAAATGCACCTGTGAGAGTAGTTGGTTTGGGAAATGGCATAACCTCGGAAATAGTATTAAGCGTATTGCGAAATAAAGCTTTCGAACAGTTACCTTAGTGAATATTGAGCATAAATTATTCGCACCACCTTGTGCCAATTGCATACTCGTTTTTGGTGAACCCAAGTTGGTGATCCTTATTCTTCTATTCGGACATTCCCAGCAGCTACCGTGCTTAGTGTGTAAGAATACAAGTGTGAAATAACAAAGTAACAGAAAAAAATTACCAGAATCAAAGTAGAATTTGTGACAGAATATAACCATAAAGGAAACTATCCTTTGTAAGTTTAATATGTTGAATGGTTCTTTTATGTGTTAAAAAAACCAGCAGTAATCCAACCAGTTACTTTTCAAGTCTGATTTGCTCTGTGCCTCTGTGTCTACTGAATTCAATTAGTTGATATTTGAACATTTTGCTGAACCATCACATGTTCAGGTAGTTTTTGTTCTTGGTAATTGCGTGTTAGTTTTAGTTCATAAAATTCACCAACATAAAATCTTGTGTTTTACACAATATGGATGTTTTCTGACCATCACAGGCACCTTTTGGTTAAACTTTTTGAACAAGGTTGTTAGGCAGGTGAGCTTGGGCACAGACGCACCTTTGGCACTTTGAACTGTGAAATTGCTAAGCATTTCTGCCGTAGCCAGGCTTGTGTTTGTTTTATGGTTATTCATTTCTGTTCTTGTGGAAGATTGAATGTATAAGCACATTCTAACATTTCTGTACCTTGCCCTAATGATACTATTCGAACTTAACTTGACAGTATCACAAACTATATGTGAAGCAAGTATCAAAAGCTACTGCTGCTTTTTCCAAGACCTTTTGGTTGTATATCTTGATAAGGAGTAATATAAAGTGGTTCTGGCATCGTAGGAAACTAGTGGTTAAATTTGTTAACATATTGTAAGTCAATTGTAAAACTTAAGTTGGATTCTGTATCAGGAGATGTTGCACGAGTGAATGGCCAACTGGCTGTATCCCGTGCTTTTGGAGACAAGAATCTGAAAACCCACCTCCGTTCAGATCCTGATATCACTCATGCCAACATTGATGCAGAGACAGATCTCCTCATCCTTGCAAGTGACGGTTTATGGAAGGTGCCACTCTCTTTTTCTCTCTCTCACGCACACATACTCACCCCACCTTTTGGCATCCTTATTCAAAGGTTTAAATGATTAGTTGTACTTAATCCTAGCCTCTGCATACTCCAGGTGATGTCCAATCAAGAGGCAGTTGACATTGCATGGAAGATAAAGGCTACCCACAAAAGGGCGCAAAGCAACTCGTGATGGAAGCATTACATAGAGAAAGCAAAGACGATATCTCCTGCATCGTTGTTCGATTTATGGGGTGATAATGCTACAATTACCTGTTCATGTTTTATATATGTATACAAGTATAGGAGGGGTACGAAACAAATATGATGAATTTGATTTGTAATAGTAGTTTATAAATGCCCCTCCCCTCCCCTCCCCTCCCCTCCTCTCTGTGATATTTACGTTCTGTACTCGTGTTGTGCGGTTTGTAATTTGTTATAGCTTGATTCTTCCATTTGTAGATTCATAAAAGCATTTTTCTGTAATTTATACGTGACTTGGAAGCTGAGTTGTTTGAGAGCAATCAGTTCTTGTAATAATGAAGTTGGAAATTGGTATTTTCTTGAACAGGCATGGTATATAGAAATGGTCGAAACACGTTTTGATCAAGTTGGCGTTTGGTTTGCAAAGGAAACAATTTGTAGTACAAGTTCGTTCATTGTGCCAGACTAAGAGGACCGAGGAGTATTTGTCTAATGGAGTTGAGCTTGATCTTGCAAAACTTACCAAGCATTCATTATTTGAATGATTCTTGTATACATAATTCGTATCTATTTTTTAAATATGAATTCTATTTTGATTTTAATTCGTGAATCAAGCACTCCGTTACATTTGTAACCCAACAAGGGTATAAGAAATAAGTATTTTGGACAACCTGTTAAGATCTGTGGAATCTACAGCACTTATGCTATTTGTACTTTTTTTCACTTACTCAAATTCTAATAGAGGTATATGTGATATCTATTTGCATCATTTTATCAAATTCTATTAGAGGTATATTTTAGCTTAAGTGAAGTTCAAGTTAAACTTTAATTGGATCAAATAACTTTATTTATTTATATATGAAAAGTTAAATATTTTTAATTATTAAATAAGTTTAAGTATGTAATACCCATCTACAATTGGGAGATATTCCTTGGGGAAAAAAATATACCAATACCCTCGAATTTGCTTGCACCCAACTCTCACCAACCCCTCTCATCACTCTTTACTAAAAGGGGTCTAATTCTAAAACCCTCGTAAAACCTCAAAATCCATCCAATCAATTCGTCGATTAATCCTCCCAAAAAAAAAACCCAGATCATCATCATGTCAAAATTATTAAAGCTCCAAGTCTCGAACCCTAAAGTTTGGATCTTGATCGGCGTAAGCGTCGCCGGCATCGTTATTCTAGCCGAGACTCGCCGCCGGCGTATCAAATCCCGAAATTCAATCAAAGAAGACTTCGGATCCTTCGTCGAAAAGTTCGAGCTCTCTCCATTTCCTCAACCTCCTCCTCCCGCCGCTCGGCTCCCTCTCTCCGGACTTAAATTCGCCGTCAAAGACATGTAAAGCCACTCATCCTTTGATTGTATAGTTTTATAATCACTGTATTTATATATTATTAATTTCTATTGCGTATTTTTTTGTTTTTGGTAGAATTGATGTAAAGGGGTTTGTGACGGGGTTTGGGAGTGTGGACTGGAATTGAGGACCCACGAGGCGGCGGCCAAGACGGCGGTGGTGGTGACGGCTCTCTTGAGAAATGGGGCCACTTGTGTTGGAAAGACAATCATGGATGAACTTGGCTTTGGGTATTTTCTCTTTCTCCTCTGTTTTAGCTAACTTTCGTTTTTTTTTAGATGAACAAGTAATAATAATTTAATGGAAAATTTCTGTTAGTGGTCCAACTTTTGGATAACTAGTTTTGAAGCTGCGGAAATTTAATAAAAATGTAAAAAATATGTACTTCTTTGCTTTGCTATGGTGTGGATACACTGCTTTTAAGTGTAGAAGAACATTGTTTTGGTTTTGTAACGAGATTTTGTTTTCTAAGATACACTGCAAGTAGAAATGGTTACAGAAAGTTGTACCCTACTTACGGATTTTTATTCTTCTGTCACCTTTAAGAAGTATGCTGTCTAATTGTTGGCAAAAATTTAACTTTTATGTGGAATGAGTACTGGGGAAATATTTTGTGTGAGGAATTATGATTTTTTCAAAAGTCAAATATATGCCTTTCTTTCGATGTTTTTAATACTAGTTGACAAAACTATGGTCCTTCAGGCTGCAAGGACTGAGAAGATTGTGTGATTCTTGCCTTCTTTCTATTTGGGTTTTCTTAAGTTGAGAGGAAAACTGAGGGTTTTTGTTGGATTATATTGTCAGGATAACAGGGGAAAATTCTCATTATGGAACTCCTACTAATCCAAAATTGCCATCTCATGTACCTGGGGGTTCATCTAGTGGTTCAGCTGTTGCTGTTGCTGCCGAGCTTGTGGATTTTGCTATCGGTATGCATTCTGTTCATTCCAAATTGATTTTCATGTCAATGACTGCCATTTAGATTGTTGCTTCCTTGACTGAAAACTGTTACTATTCTCACTGTTTTGATAAGATTTCTGAAGGGATCTAAGTTTGGCTTATATTCCCTTAGTTACATTTGTTTATGGAAAGTATAACCTTTGTGTATCAGAGCACTATTTGTTTAAGACCACTTCTATTCACCTTTTACTGAATTATTTTGCCTTGTCTGTCATATATGAGGGAATCTTTCTGTAACTACTTGTTAGTGGCTTCATTTCTGACAAAATATTTAAAACAATGCAGGTACTGATACCATTGGGTGCATACGAATTCCAGCATCATTTTGTGGTATACTTGGATTTAGACCGTCTCATGGGATTGCATCTCTAGTTAGTGTTCTGCCAAATTCTCAAAGTTTAGACACTGTTGGTATGTACTACAGGTCACCTTGTTGCTTCATTTGATTAGCCAATTAAGCTTTATTCATCTTGTTTCTCTTGCAAGTTGTGATTGGTTCTGTATGTATGAAGTTCTTTTGGCCTCTGTACATGAACTGTTGCAGACTATCCACCTTTGATGATCTACTCAAAGAGTGGTTGGGACTTGAAATGACACTTTTGTAGACTATCTGCCATTGGTGTGATGATCTATTTCAATTATTGGTTAAATAACATGGCCCAACAGCTGCTGTGCCAAGTCATATACACTTGAAAATACTGTTTGCATTTCACCTAGCAAATGTCCACTCTCCTTCTTTTGAAAAAATTGATAAGTAACAAGTACATGCATTTTAAAGATATTGTTTTGGCTTGATTAGTACGGACCTTCCTCATTTTAGTATTCTCATTTGGCATTTTGTCTGTCATGTGCTGATAATATTCTTATAGGCTGGTTTGCCCGTAATCCCTCTACTTTGCATCATGTTGGACATGTTCTGCTTCAGTTAAACCCACTGGAAACCAGAAAGACGAGACGCCTTATTATAGCTGATGATCTCTTTCAGCTTTCCAAAGTTCCCAAGTGGAAGACTGTAGATGTTGTCAAGAAGGTCACAGAGAAGTTATCTGGCTGTAAGTTGCACCTTTTTTTCATATGAAAATTGTCTTACCTTTTCTCCTAGTGAAGGTGGGTAATTGGTAATAGTGTTTTCATGGTTGGATCATAGTGCTTTTGCCAGGGCAGACTACCATCCATACTAATGAATTATTTACTCGTTTGACTTTTATTGATGGTGCAGACCAGAAAGTGAGCCATATGAACTTCGGACAGTATATTTCTTCGAATGTACCCAGTTTAAAAGGTTTTCGTGATGAACTCAAAAAGCAGCAAAACTCAATATCTAGTCTAAAAGCTCTTGCTTCTGTCATGTTTATACTGCACAGGTAATTTAGAAATGTGTTTGTATAGATTATGTTTGCTTGTTTGATAATTTAAACTTGGAAAGATGGAAGCTTGTGATTCGAGTGGAAGAGATAGAAATGGACTGAAAATTTCTTTTCTAAGTCAAGTTTCAAATTTTTGAGAAAATGGAACTCCTTTATCAATTTATGTCTCTGGCACATGAAGAGAATGCTTTTATGGAGATCTCTACTTTCTTGTTTCCCTTGCCTTGACCTAAGTTACCCAAAATCGGATACAGGTGTCAGGTACGGGTACATGTCTAGGTGTCGGATTTGTTAATTTTATAAATTGAGGATATGGGGACACTCTCTTAAAAGAGTCGGATACGGGTGCGGGGGTGCGTCTTGTATACTTGTATATGTTAGTATAGTTAGTGTTGTAGTAATGCAATTTGATGACATAAAGCAATTTAACATTATTTTATGACTCATTTTTCAAAAAATAAATTTGTTTATGAGTATTAAAGAATAGTGGTGTACTGAGAAAAAGAAGATATTAGAAGGATATAACTATAATAAGATTTAGTGATTTGATATACAATTCTCATATGTTTCTCCCTCGTATTTTATCTTCCTCCCTATCTTATCGAGACTTTCATGTGATGAAGTCACAGTCATATTGAAGTCAATATAATTTTTGTCTTGGTAAAAAAGTCAAAGTACCCAATTGAAAGTTGACCATACGGACACGGATCTCACACCCACACCCATGTCGACACGGCAGGACACGGGTACTCTGGGGGTGAGAGGAGAGTCCATGTAACATAGGCCCTGACACGATGGAGAACCTATTTCTGGTACTGTATGAGCTGTGCAACCTAGATAGCAATGAAAATTCTGAAGACTAGGAGATGATTTTACATTGTTGAACTATGTTGTTTCATCAAACATGTAAACATTCAATGTCCACATGCTAGTTTAAACACTGCTTTTGAATGTTATTCTTCAGTAGTGGGGCAAGTCATATATAAAATTGTCTTCTAGCTAATAATAAATTTGGTTACCTCAACAAATGTTGCTATCCATGCAGTGGAAAAGCATTTTCTTTTTTGCTCTCACAAGTCCTCTGCATACTAGATTCATACGTGTTGTGATACCTTGTATTTTGAGGCTCTGATGTCATTCTGACTGACACTTTAATTAACTGCTCCACAGATATGAGTTTAGGACCAATCACGAGGAATGGTATAATTCAGTCAAACCCAGATTGGGACATCGTGTCTCTGACCATGTTACAGCAGCAATTAATACTACACCAGAGAACATCAAAATTCTTTACAAAATCAGAAGTGAAATGCGAAATACTCTTCAAGCTCTCCCTTTGAAGGTATCCCTAATACTTTGTCTCCTTTGACTACCGTCATTGCCTTTTCTTTCTCTTCTTTTTGCAAACTTGTTCTTCGGGAAGAAGGCTGCGAGGAAGGGCAGCGGGAACCTTTCGTCTATAAATGTCATGGGTTGGGAGTGGTACTACATCATATTGAAGGATATACTGATGTTTACTGCATATGCTATGAAGTTGTACAAGTCTGTGAAGATCATGCTATTTTGTAGAGTTCTACTATTGTTTGTCCTGACCTGGAGACGAGTTTTTGTTTATTTAATCAATCAGCCAAAAGAGAGAAAACATGGAATTATGGTCTTCCTTTTAGAATTAAAATTAATATGATTTTTATTGAAAAGTTTTGACCTGAACTTATCTGGCTGGTTGTTAGATTAGTTATCTTTTCTTATATATCTGATCTTGTGTTTTGCCACCTTTTTCTGTTCTTTGCTTCTGACTGTTTTCTGTTTTCGTTTTGTTTCAAGGATGACGGCATTAATTAGTAATTCCTACCGTTGCCGACCCTCCATTGAAACTTAATTCAAAGAAAGGTGCATCTGCTGAGTTCCAGGATAGAACGTTTGCTTTATGTAGCATTACAAGTATGTCTGGCTGTTGTCAGGTGAGTTAATGTTATGGGCTTCAGCATTCTCGGTTCAGTTCCTTGCCTTCCTGTTGGCATCTTATTCTATTGTTCCTGTAAATATCTAGGTTTCTGTTCCTGTTGGAGAACATGATGATTATCCAGTATCTGTGTCCTTTATTGCGTCCCATGGGACAGACAAGCTTCTGCTTGATACAATCGTGGATGTGTATCCTTCTCTTCAAGACGAAGTTAGTATTGCCTCAAATTCTCCACAGGAGCCTGATGTCAATGGCAACATGGATGCATCTGAACTATTGAAGGACAAGGTTTTTCTTCTTTTCAGAGCTATATATTTCTCTTTCTTGCCGATTAACTTAGAATTCTTTAAACTGCCCATATTATTTCTTTGACAGTTTTCAATTATGCTTCGTATTGCTTTTGCTTTATGACTTAACCTGGTTTTTAAACACTTAATTTCTAACTCAAGCTGTGATTTTCGAAATTCATCTGTTGTATCATGAGAGCCTCATCCTCTTCTGTCTTTCTTATATAAGAGGTTCTGATAAATAGTATTTCAGGGAAATGCTGCCTACAAAGGAAAGCAGTGGAATAAAGCTGTAAGCTTCTACACTGAAGCAATTAGGTTGAATGACAAAAGTGCTACTTACTATTGCAATCGGGCAGCTGCCTTCCTGGAATTGGGATGGTCTGATTTATCCTCTGAATTATGTTTTTTCAGTAGTAACTCCGCTAGTTTTTGATTTCTTTAAGTAAATATTTGATATCTTGCAGCTTTCAACAAGCTGAGGAGGACTGCACTAACGCAATATCTCTTGACAAGAAGGTGAAAAGACCTTATTGCTTTCCTGCATTGTGTCATTGTAAAGGTGCTATTTTCTTGTGTTGGCCATTTTATTTCAAGTATTGCTACAATCTTATTTAGCATGATGAATACAGTTGAGGACTAGCATTATTGAACAAGAATTTGCCTTTTCTGTTCAACAAAAGGGGTAATGTCAGCAAGCCTCCAAACAGTGTCCAAATTGTGCTGTTAAAGTGTTGTATCTTTTTCTGCAGAATGTGAAGGCCTATTTAAGACGGGGAACAGCTAGGGAATCACTTCTTTGCTATAAAGAGGCTCTTCAAGGTGAGACATACTTCTTTTTTAGTTGCCCGTATAAAATTCTTTACCTAATAGCTATCCTGCCAAGAACTTGTTTATTCGGTAGTCAAAATGTTTCTAGATGGCACATATTATAATTACATTGATCACCAATAAAACTTTACTCAGATGAACAGATTGTGAACATTTTCACCTTGCGTGATGGTCATCAATGGCCATTGCCAATTAAATTGTGAGGAGGCGGACAAAGAGGAAGAGGAAAGGATAAAGGAGAAAATGGGTGAAAAGAGGAAACTAAAAGTAAAAGAATGGCTCGGGACTGTTACTGAAACCTAAAATATTTACATAATAAGTTACAAATTTTTAAATGAACAGTTTACCCTTTGGGTTAAGTTTTTTGAAATTTGACTCTTAAATAACAGATAAACTAAAGGTTCACACAAGTCCAAGCTACAAGGGGCTAAATGCAGGTTTAAGAACCATTGGAGATGAAATAATCAATACTACACCACAAGGGGTTTGGTAATTTACGCTAGAATTCATTCGATTTGCATGTTGGCATTTGCACATGTTTACATACACATTACACACAGTGGAATATGGTTTGTAGGTTCCAGGTTACTTGCACCATAACTTTCTTTGTTAAGTAACGTTGCACTAGATTATCTCTAACAATCTCATTTCTTCTCTCTCAGATTTTAAGTATGCACTTGTTCTGGAACCTCAAAATAAGGTTGCTAATCTGGCTGAAAAGAGGCTAAGGAAACTCATTAATTGATCTCTCTCATTGCAACTATTGATCTATGATAAGGAGTCGCAATGTGTCAAATTGTTGGATCGAAATAGTCAACTCCTGATCCTGTTTCATAGTTGAATTCTTTTGAAACGAAATTGATAGAAGAGAAGAGCAATTGTCAGAGCATAGCATGAGGAACTATGTACAAATTTTGTCTTTGTTTATGGAATTTGATTACTTGTGTATATTTGTTAGTGGATCTTTATGGCCACTTTTGGTAAATATCAATTATCCTTCATGCATGAGAATTGAGAAACATGATTTTTGCATTAATCTGTCCTTTTTTTTGAGGTTCTAGGAACATGTTAATTTTCTGGCAATGGGAAGATCCAACTTTTCTGAATGCATAATTCAGTTTTGGCTTTGTGTTCTGAGATCATTGTGTCTTGCCCATTATTTATTGTGGAAGATGGCCTTAAATTCTTGTGTGTATGTATGTTGATTTCCTAGTACCCGACAAAACCTCCACAATTTTACAGTGAATTAGTATCCTACATTCTTTATCATCGGGGCCAGGACTCAAGTTCCCCTATATTATCTGGTTTCCTAGTATAAGTAAGAAAACAATTACCATATTTTGCATCTGAAATACAAACTAAACCAAAACGATGCGACTTCTAAAGTACTTTGGTGGAGAATATACGATGCGACTTCTAAAGTACTTTGGTGGAGATATATATATATATATATATATATGTAAAGTTCTTCACTTTCTCGACTAACGTTCTACGTATCATAATATTCAGGTAGTAGGCCTAATTATTTTTGCTCCACAAGAAAAGCCTTTGTCAAATATTTAACTTCAAACACGGCCATCTCTCCTCCATTAATTTCTACGACAATTCCAATGGCTATCATTAATTTACCTCCTTAATTTTATTTTTTTAAAAAAAATATATATTACACCCATTCTTTTTTTTTTTCCCCTGAAAATTCTTGTTCGTCTTTAGAAGAAAAGGCAAATTAATTTCCAGGAGTATTTTTTTTGGGAAAAAAAATATACCCTGAATCTCCTTTAGAGCCATTAATAGGAATTGGAAGAGCTTGAAATCTTTTTCTTGAGCTCTGATATTAATGGCTAAATGCCTTAGCTTCACAGCATCAGCAGATTGGTTTTATAGGTCATTTTTTGCCTACACTGGCCTAAAATCCGTGACAACAGATTTTGGGGATGGCACTATTATGCATTGTTGGGTGCCAAAAACACTCAAACCATCAAAACCTAATCTCCTTTTGGTGCATGGCTTTGGAGCCAATGCAATGTGGCAATACCGGGATCATCTCCGCCAACTCATGCCAAGATTCAATATCTACGTCCCCGATCTCCTCTTTTTCGGGCAATCCTCAACCACGAGACCCGAAAGAACAGAGTGGTTCCAGGCAGAATGTGTTATGAAACTGATGGAGGTGCACGGGGTGCAAAAAATGAACTTGGTGGGCATAAGTTATGGAGGGTTTGTAGGTTATAGCGTGGCGGTGAAATTTCCGGAGGCTGTGGAGAAATTGGTGTTGTGTTGCACGGGTGTTTGCTTGGAGTCATTTTTTCCAACCTGTCTGAGAAGGATATGGAGGAGGGTTTGTTCCAAGTTTCGGATATTGAGGAGGCTGCTAACATTTTGGTGCCTCAAACTCCGGAGAAACTTAAAGAATTGATGGATTTTGCATTTGTTAGGCCAGTTAAAGGAGTCCCCTCTTGCTTTCTTACTGATTTTATTGATGTAAGTCATTATCATTCTCTTTAATTTTTTGATTAATTTCTCTGAATGCATGCGCCTGTTCATTTGTTACTTTTGGTTGGATTGATTATAGATTCTTTCAATTTGTATGGCACCAAAAAATTGCAATAATTTGTTGCATCATTTTGGCCGAAATTCCTATCAGACTTTAGGTTGGTCACAGGGTTGTGATGCTTGGCTTCCTTTTGGCAATTTACAGGCACAATCTTTAGAGTCTTGCCATATTTCTGCAACAGCCCACAAATCATGATAGTTAGGAGATTTTTAAGTGGACCGAGTCCACAATACTACACGATAGGCATTTTTGCACCACAATAATTTTAGTACAGTGATCTCTATCTTGGTGTCTTTTTAAAATTTTAAAATTTGAAAAGTAAAAAAGAAAAAAAGAAAAAAAACCACTACTACCCTTTATTTACATTTATATATTTCAAATATAAAATTCATTTGGAACCATGTATAACTAATCAAAAAGACAAAAACTATCTATCAATTTTTGTTTAGAAAATAAGATATATAAAAAATTTTTTAATTTAGTTTATAAATATTCTAGCTCACAAATCACGCACTAAATCCATAATAATCAAAACAAATCTATAATTAAGGATTCTTGTTGCCATTAAGAAATTAATTTTGCATCTACTTTTTTCAACAATCAAGCGGGGAACAACTTTACACCTTACACTACATCCTGCCTGTTATTTGAGCCTGATTAATCAACATACTGACCCATTAACACCATATGGGGATAGCCACGTGAATTTTGACGTTCATTTTCGGAATAAATCTTGACTACTCATTTTATAATACGCAATGGATATAAAAGATATTGAGATGATACATTCTTGAAAATTAAAAGTTCTCGTTATTTTTTCAATTATTCAACGATCTATAATACTCACTCTAAAATGTGGAATGAGTATCCAAGAATTTTTCTTATTCTTGATGGGTCATCTGCAACTGTTTTGAATTTAATTTGCAAATGCTGTAATATTAACAAATTAAGATATATAATTAATTGAAATTCTTCATAAATTAATGAGATAAAGCTTAATTGTTTATGTCGTACGTACGTAGCTTTTACACATTAAAATTTCTTACAGTTGTTATTCCTGCATGTATGGATACGTAGGTCATGTGCACGGATCACGTAGAAGAGAAGAGGGAACTCATCAAAACTATTCTCAAAGATCGACACCTTTCGAAGATTCCTAAAATCACACAGGTTTGATTCTTCCTAAAATATTTCTAGGATATGAATTTATCTTATTAACTTCGATTAAAAAAAATAAAAATTGATTAAATGATATCCTGTGCAACAGCCCACATTGATAATATGGGGGGAGCAGGATAAGTAAAATCTTCCCTGTGGAATTGGGTCACAGAATGCAAAGGTAAACTAAACCTTTAATTAATTAATTGCATATATGGGGCTTCAACTATATTTTCGTTTTTTACCGACTCTACAATACAGAATGGATAATACATTAATCAGCAGCAAAAGTTTTATTATTTTTTTATTATACAACGATGTATGATATTCACCCCACATCCACATTACTAGTGAGCAGTAGAATTTTTTTCCCTAAAATTGATATGTAACTTTTTAATTGTAATGTACGTGAACAGGCATATTGGAGAAAATGCTCGAATTGAAGTGATTAAAAACGCAGGACATGCAGTCAACTTTGAGAAACCCAAGGAATTTGCCAAACACCTCAAAACATTTTTTATTGATTCTTCTGATTCCTCCGCCTCTAATTCCTACTCTTATTCGTTGATTAATTTCTACAAGCATCGTCGCTTTTGGAGCAGCTAATTATCATCAAGTATTGGTTCATCTTAATTAATTTCACAATAGGAAAATTCAGTTATAAAGAGTCAACATTGATTGTTGTATATATACCATATAGAATAGAACTTTGATGAAAAATATCTTGATCCATTACATGTGTGTATATATATATATTAAAAAAATACTTGGCTTCTTTAATTATGTTGTCCTCTAATTAAGGTCCAAAAGTAGGCATTGTGGATACATAGAACTTTATAAGAAATTTGAGATTCAATTGTTTTTTTTCTTTGATTTGTTGGCAACTAAGGTGACTAGGCGAGTTTGTTAGCCCTATTGAAATTTTATATTGTGAAGTAAGTAACACAAATTTTTCTCTTATGAGCATCTCTAACTATAGATAAGTGATTTGTATTACAACTTCTTTTTTTTAAATTTTAATTATGCAAAGAAAGTACTAATTTGGAAAATCATGTCATATTGGTAAACTACCTGCGCCCTTGTTGTGTTTGCTCGTTTGGAGTTTTAATCAAAGGAAAAAAGAAAAAAAAGGTCAAGCGTGTTAGCCTTATTATTTGTTTTATGTTAGAGAAAAATTCTATAATCTCTTTTAAGAAATTATTTTTTTGACTTTAAAAATTTATACAATACAAACTTTTAAAGTACAAAAAAATTATTTCCTAAAAGGGACCTAGAATTTTCCTGTGTTAATAATACTTCTTCCAATCAAGCAGCCAAAATCATTTGAATGACGAGAATCCAACTTCTCTTTGAAAATATTAACTTGTCGTGATGAAATTCAAGAATATTCTCTCATTTACTCAATATAATATTTACTCTTAGATCATCATTAACTCATAATCACATGTATTAG
The DNA here is from genome assembly GCA_025175665.1 of Cinchona pubescens. Taxonomy (NCBI): domain Eukaryota; kingdom Viridiplantae; phylum Streptophyta; class Magnoliopsida; order Gentianales; family Rubiaceae; genus Cinchona; species Cinchona pubescens. The sequence continues at coordinate 1,170,541 of JANKKI010000353.1, forward strand.
AAGTGAATGTCACATGTCAATCTACTACCAATGAATCCAAACAAAGAGTCCAAATCAATGACTATACAAATTGCTTTTGGGTAACAACCACTCTCACGATTCCATTTTAAATATCATTTTAACTTTTGACACAAAAATTAAAATTGTTATTAATAGCCTAAATTTTATATAAAGTTAATACTTTATAACTAAATTATCCTTTTGACTCAAGTAATAAATTTAAAAAGTCTTAATATTAATTACAAGTTGAGTAATTAATAGAGTTGGAATGAGATAAGGGCAAAATTAGTAAAAATAATTAATGTTTTATTGGACTTCTAAAGTAATACATAAAATGGAACAAATTTTTTTTGTTAAAGTGACACTTAAAAGGGAGTGAATGGAGTATATAATTACAATTGTGCGTATAGTCACTTCTGTTGGTTGCAAACTCAGATGTAGTCACTTATCTTCGTCTATAACACTATACTATAGACATGTTCCATATAAAAATTTATCATTTATCTTCAAAAAAATATTTTCTAGTCTTCTTGCACTCAAATTAAAACATTTAATTTTAAATGAAAAGAATATAGCATGTAACCAAGGTCTACATAGACCAAAACACATAAAATGTGAATCCAATGTAGGATCTATCACAATTTATGCATTTAGGTACACATAAATCCTACTATAAATTAATTTAGGTGTAATTTTACCGTATATTTTATAGTAATTTATATTTATCTAAATCCTTTAATTTCTTTTAAAAAATAAAAAATAAAAATATTTTATCTATAAACCAATAAATATGAATAAATATGAATCATAAAATATAAGATTGTACACCTTAGTTTTTTACATTGAAGTCTTCATTTGGAATTTGAAAAGCCACCATCCAATAATTAATATAGTATACTTCAACTTTGGCTTGCTCAACCATTTCTAGTTAACTAGGTTCAAATCAGACACATGAATTTCATTTTGTAGGCATTTAATCGAATTTAATTTTAGGTCCCATTGGACCCGCATCCGTTAGTACGAAACTTTATATTTTTGTTTTGAGGTGAATTTCCCTTTATTTATTTATATATATATATATGTTTGCTTTGTACTGTTCACTTCGCAAGTACAACAATTAAATCTTCTCTAAATAGAAGATCTTATAACTCTGTTAGGACTCTGCACGTGGGTGGAGTCAAAAATTTCTTTAGTGGAACCACCATTACAATAATAGAAATTAATAGAAGTAACATTATCTAAAAAGACTATTATACCTCTATTTTTAAATATTCCAATTATAACCCTTCCATTTTCTTGAGTTGCCATTATATAAAATAAAGTAGTATCTTGGCCTTAGCAAATAATGAGAATGCTGCTATCAGCTTTCCACAAATAATAAAAAAATTTCATATTTTTTCTAAACAATAGTTATAACAATATATATACTCACGTATCAAGGTATAGATATACATATATTTAACAAACAAAGTAATATAAAAGATGGTACACTAAAATTTCATTCACAAATTTTTTAAGAATCTAAAAACTCCAAAATTAGAAGTGATGAAAATTTTTGAATAAGTCCAGTAATGGACCAAAATTCTTTAAAATTATGTAGTTGTAGTCATAAAATAACGCCTATTATTAGAATTACTTTTTCATTTATTTTATTAATAGTTAGTAATAAATTATTATAATAATTAGTTGTGTATTTAATTATTTTTTAATTCAGTAAAGATACAAATTAAAATTTTATTAAAATCCATGGCTAAAAAGTAATTTCATAATTGGCTAGTGGGGGTCACGTGCCTCCACTAGCCCATATGTGCATCCACCACTAATTCTGCATACAAAGTCCCTAGCTCAAGAGATGGAACTACAACTAGCAAATAGGGAAGGAATTACGTCATATTCGTTATTCACTCTGTAATGTGTAATAAATATGATAATCGTTAAAATTATTAAAAAATTAAAAAAATTTATTATTTTTTAATCATCTAATAATTTACCATACTTACTTACACCGTCAATAGCAAAAAAAAATTTCCATGGAAGGAGCTGTGATAAGAACTAATGCCTAGCAAGTCTAGCATGATATTTACTCCTTTCGTCTATGTCCTAATTTTATTATAATTCAAGGTGGGCACGATTTTTTAAACATATTCAATTTTAAGTGAAAAACTTATGATTTGAGTATTTAGTAATAATAGAATTAGGGTGTGATATGATAAAATAATAACTTTTTGGAAAGGCGATATTGTTTTTAAGATATTAGTAATATAAATAAGATAACTTTAAAAAATATTTATGATTGATCTGATTTTTAATTTTACTTGTAAATTTTGTAATCAGAATTAAAATTTACAGAATATTATTTATATTAGTTGATATTATTTATTTTATATGATTTAATCATATGATTTACAAGTGAAATAAAAAAAATATTTCTATTTTTTCTATTAGTACTAGTAGTTTTTTTTTTTGGATAGATATAAATAATCCCTGAGAACTTAGACAACAGTGAACCGCACATTTGACATTTCCTATGTATCTTTTAATCTTGGTGTTCAACTAGGAGCCGCTAAATTTCATTTCTGCTGTCCAAATTTCCTACCCCGCATTTGTCATCATTATCCTTCTCAAGGCTACCCTATACATAGTACAACGTTTGTGTACCATATACCGAAATTTTTTTTATATGGAATAAAATGTGTAGTATATTTTTATAGTTTATATTTATTTATTGTTTAAAAAAATTAAAAATTAAAAATATTTTATCTATAAATCAATAAATATGAATCATAAAATGTACGATAAAATCCTATATCTTAATTCATATAAGAATTTTTTCATTTACAATATCTACTTGATGTCACAATTGTACACCGCCGAAAAAAGAAATAATAAAGAAAATAGCTATCACAATAATGCTTAAATGTGAAAACTCCACCAATAAAAGGAATAAAGCCATTTTGTCAATCAATTGATATCTTGAACCTTTTATTGGATAAAGAAGAAGAAAAATTTTGGGGTCGTTATATTACTATATGTTGGTCAATTAAAGAAACATTTATATGATCAGTTTATATATAGTAGTATTATATAAATATTTAGGTAGATTTGATCTTTAATTTCACTTATAAATCTATAATATAGATTAAATGTTATAGAATTTATTACATTAGTTGATGTAAGTAAGATTTTGTAAAATTTAATATTGATTGCAAAATTTACTAGTGATATAAAAAAACGAATCAGTTTATATATAATAGTATTTGATATCACATGACAAGTCTGATTTTTTTAACCAAATTCATTATCTTTTCAAGCTCGATAAGTTTAAACTCTTATAAATATAATATATTTTATGTTAGCATGTCCATTAGAGCCCACAACTTTATTTATTTATTTATTATTTTTTATTATTGTGTTATTAAAATAATTCTAAAGTTTCATATTGCACTTTTAATGTTATTTTCTTTATTTTAAAATAAGTGTCACATTTTTACTTTTTGAATCAAACAAATCAATTTTATAATGAAGAATTCTTATATATTTATTTTGTTTCTAATGAAAATTCTTATGAAATTTATATTCAATACTAAAACATGAAAACATAAAATAAAATAAAAGAAAAATTATATATAATATTAATCTTTGAAAACTTAATCAGTTCACACAAAAATAAAAATCAAATTATAATAATTATATTAAGACATATAGAATAGCAACTAAAATCTTAAATTAATCGAAATACATATATTATTTGTATGAAATTCATATTCGACCACCCACAAATATCCATGCAAAATTTTGACCCCCTAGCATTAATCATTAATGGATCAAAATTCCATCATTGTACACACTAGCCACCCATAATATATCATCTCCAAACGAAACCAAAACCCACAACAAATATTGAGAGACAAAAAATTGATAGAAAGAAAGAAAGAAAGAAAGAAAGAAAATCGAAGAGAGAAAAAAGACACCATAATCATCAAACACCTCCTTGATGATGGAAGGCTCAATCATCTCCATAGCTCCTTTTCTTCTAAGAAACCTTATCACTTCCATATTTTTCTTCGCAGACAAATCCCTTCATTTCTTCGCCATCAACTCCAAATTTCTCCAAGCTTTACGCTATATTATCCTCTCATCCTCTCTCTTCTTTCTTCGTATTTTACCTTCTTTCTTTCCCAGTCTGAAAACGCCCCCTGATGATGATGATGATAATAATAATAATAAATACAAGAAAGCTGACGGATATTTTCCTGCCACCGTGGATGTGCGGCGGAGGCGGTGGTTCGATAGGCGGCACCGGTGACTCGAGTATTGCCAGAGCACTTTCCCAGCTGTTATCGTTAGTTAATGATATTCCGGTGAGCTCGAGAAAGTACGAGGTTGTAAGATCATTAGCGGAGAGAATTCTTGATGAGAATTTTTTGGAGGGTGATGATGGAGTATTAAGAGAGGTTAATTCTACTGTTTTGTCGGCGGCTTTTGAGCGGACGTTGAGCCAGCTTGAAGCCGCCATGTTGGTGGACCACGGTGGAAGGAGAAGTAATTTTGGGAATAGTGAGGAGGAGTCTATGAATGCTCCTGCGGCGGCGGCGGCTAAAGCCGAGTATTATTATAATTTATTGAGCCGTTTAAGGAGGGCCGTTAGATTTTGTAGTGATACGATTTTGCTGCGCGGGAAGTCGAGGGATGAGCTGATGAGCCGGTCGGCTTGCTCGGCTGAGAAACTTGCTGCTGAGTTACTGTGGCTGGCTCAGAAAATGGCTTGTGGGTGTGCTGACGAAGCTGTTAAAAAGTGGGCTTCGGCTTCTAACTTGGCTTGGCTTTCTCTCAAGACCGAGCCTCGGCTTCAAGCTTCCATTGATTTCAGGTTTTTTTTTTTTTTTTTTTAAGATTAGAATAAATTTAATTTCAACATCATTTTCTTGGTTTATTTTCATGGAATATTCTTGTGGAAATTTTCTATAACACTAAAACAACAGGAATTTAAAAAAAAAGAAAAGAAAAAGAATTCTAGAATAGTAGCACTAACACATTATTGGGCTTAAAGTCTTAAATGATTTGGGGCCATAGTCAGTTATATGTTTCTTCTAACTTTTTGTGCTCTTTTTTTCTTTTTAAAAAACTTAGGTAGATGGTGTAATTAAAATGTCACGAGATTTACACTTTTGTTTCAATCATTTTATTTTATTTAAGAAAATGTTTAGCTAAATCTGCTATTTAATTTTACTTATAAAGTATGTGATGTGAATTAAATGTTATGAATTAGATGACAGATATAAATAAGATTTTATAAAATTTTATTCTAACAACAAAATTTACAGATGAAATATAAAATCGAATCTATTTTAGTATTTTTTTTTTTACTGAAGTCTAGCCAATCTCGGATGGTGCTCGATTATTTACTTTTCTTTTCTTCGCTTCCTAAACTTGGAGATCATTTAGCGCGTTTCTATTTCTTTATTAAAAGACAATTTATGATGTAAGTAAAAATTTGTGATATTAGTTTAAGTATTAAGCATAATTTTCAGGTTTTGTGGATGTAGTCATTGTTAAACTTCAATTTATGATCAAGTAATTTGCTGGGTGGTTATGTGACTCAGTCCTTCAATTTATGTGTACGTTGAAGGAAAACATTAAAGATATGTAAATGATGCTAAGTTGGATGGTTTTGATCTGTAAGATTTCAACCACCCAAGGGAAAGAGCCTTCGAAGGATATCAATCAATGTCCTCTTGAATTATTTGTTAGTCACTCTGGATTGTGAGCATAATCGTTCAATTATTTATAAAATAAAAATTCATCTAAAAAGTAGGATATCTTATTTTATGAATAATACGACAGTTATTGTTAGTCATTTGTCAAATAATTTTCCCTTTTTACTTATCCTGGTGCAAATAGTAGGAGACTAGTAGTTAAGCTATTCGTACGGGTTGAATGTGTAGAAAGATGAAATACATTGATATGTAGAAATACGAACTTAATTAATAGGTGTTTAATTTTTATGACAATGAAGTTGTAGGTGGTTGGTAAGATGTTTTCTTATTGGTTATAGGTACGAGTCACTAAGAATAGATGGAGCGTGTTTAAAAAAAAAAAAAGTGTTTAATTTTATTTGTGTCGTTCACATTGCCAAAAGAAAGGTCTAAAATTGTTGCATTGCCATGAATCCAGCATTCCTATTCAAACATAAGCCAAAGACATGGGTAGAGAAGGAGATGAAGAAACCAAAAAAGAGCAAGAAAGGCAAACCAAAGTGAGGATGCTTTTACTTTGGATACCGCTGCTATGTCGCGCTAGCATGGGCACAGATTCACCAGTCCTGAGCACCAACGAAAGAGCTGAGCTAGAACGAGTGCTGGAAGATATCATCGAGGCACTCAAAGAACTAGAAGATCAAGAGAAAGTGTTGTCCCTTTGGCTCCATCACTTCACTTATTGTCCATCTTCCGACTGGCCTAACCTCCGCGGCTGCTATACTCGTTGGTGCACTGCTGCTCGTAGACAGTTGCTTCAGTCCAAATCATGAAACTATCATCTAAAGAAACAGATTTCGGAAGCACCATTGTCTCGTGTCTAAGGGAGCACTTTTAGTGGAAAGATAGCGATGATTGTAAGATTTTCTTGTTCAATAAAGTATTAGCAAACAATGTAAATATTTAACTTCGTGATTAATAACGTTGTTTATAGTATACTATAAGATATGTCAAGTAACTCTGAAAAGTGCAGTTCTGCAGAGTATTATTCATAACGCTGAAAGCAGAATCCAGTTCAGGCAACTTAATATTCAGTTTTGTGCTACATCTGCAATGACTTGCATTATTGCCTCAACAAATGAACCTTCGTGCTTTGCGAAGGTTAGAGCCTGAACATGGAGTCAACGTTGAATGCTTCAGAAGATGATAACATAGGATCCTACACATCATCAAATACAGAATGACACCACCAACAAATCAGCAAAAAATTACCTCTAAAAAGGTTGTAAAGACAATGCTTCATTTGGCATCAAAATTAACAATTGTAAATTTTCAAATAGAAGATGTTAGATTTCAAAGTAGTTGATCTGCTTCACCTCATACTATAGGCAATCAAAGGAACATTTTAGGAGAGGAAAAAAAAAAAAAAAATCAAATACCTGTACCATTCTGCGGTAAAACACCCGGTTTAGCAGTCCACATCCCCTTTGAGAATTGTTGGCCTGAGTGCAGTCGAGAGAATTGTGCATAGAGTCCAGTATGCCACGATATGTTATTTCTTGGTTCTCCGTCACTGCTTTTATAAATGTGAATGTCATGGCACCAGCCATCTCCGAAGAGAAAACCTGCATTATTAGATCAATACCAGGAGAGTTCCAGTACTTAGTTATGTTCATCCAATATTATACACTGACAGAAAATGAGTCTCATAACCACCCACTAAATCATTCATCGCATTGGAGGACTACTACAGCAGCTCTGTTTTCATTAAGTAAAAGAAATAACTTACAGTGGTATCTGCAGCTTGTTGATAATCCTCACAAGCACTGAAGCAGATGGCTCGTCCTCCATGAGTACCTTTATAAGCTCCTGATGGATGAAAGTTGTTTTTCCAACTCCCCCCACTGAGAAAATAAAACAAATTATCCAAAATATTGGTAACCGGTTTCTATGTTAACTCCCCTAATTGCATCCCAAGAATTGAAATGTTAATATTCATAAGCAATAAAACCAAATAAGTCAGGAAAAATGGCCCTTACTTGTTCTTGTCATACACGTGAGGAAGATCAAGAACAGTTCCACTGTGACAAGCATCAATTATAGCATGAAGTATGACACCTTGCATAAGTGGATCAACAATCATTTTATTGATATCATTATCCATTATGAGTCCTGCAGCCTCAAAATCAAGAGGACATATTGCTTCATCAAAACCATCGGTCTCATCGCCCTCAAAATCAATTTGTCTTAGGCCATGTCCTGAGAAGTAGAACACCAAAGAATCCCCTGATTGTACGTCTTTCACCAGCCATTCTAATGCCCGTATAATATTGTTCCTCGTTGGAGGCTCATACGACACGTCTTCTGCAGTTGTTTTAACCTCCATGTTAGATGCATCAATTGGAAACAGTAACATAATACTACATCTACAACAGAAAATAGTGATTTTAGCAGGCCTCAACTTGCAATCATCAGTAAAGTTAAAGGGCGATACCTGCTAGGACAAGAACAGCATTATGTTGTTGGGAAACCGAATTGCTGAAAGAGCAGATTTGCGATATTCATTACGTCTTGTGTTGTTCCTCTAAGCTTGAATTTCTTGTCCTTGTAAGATACTCCACAGAGAAATGCTCGCTTCCCTTGTGGTGGTGCATCTGATATTCTTGCAGTAGGACATTGCTTAAATCTGAGAGAACTTCTTGGGCTGATATTACTTGAGATTTTCCTATAGAAATCACGGAGCCCTTTTGTTTCAGTAATGATGATGTTACCTTGATCTTGGTTCGGCCAACTGCTTATCCCAGATGAAGCCGATTCTTTGCTGCTATTGCCACCTGAAATAACTCTTTGGCATCCATCGCATCGAATTGTCATTGTATGTGAAGATATTGATAATGCTCGATTGCATTCTTTACAAGTGACAGTGTCCATACGAGCAAATGTCAACTTCTGTATGATTCAAAGGTTTGGCACTTGCCTGCTATGCATCACTCTGTATAATAAATCCGACCTTAAAAATAGTTTTCTATATAACCCTTTATTCCCATAGTGATTTTAGAGTCCATAACTTTTAAGATACTATCTTAACACGTAAAGAATCAGATGCCTAATCAATCAGACCAAGGGTGGCTAAATGGATGACACGAGCTTTGTCCACTTTCTGAAATTCCCACTGAGCAATGGACGATCACCACCATCATCGTCTTACTTTTTCATGCTATAGAATTGCCATGTTTTATTCTTTTTTGGGGTTAAACATTAAAGATTGAACAACCCATTTTCTAGACGGAATATTCCCAACCCATTTTCTATAGGATGGAACAGTAACAATGTAGAAATAAAGGTAAAAGGCAATTTTAAATAACCAAAGTAACCTCACAAGTAAATTGAGTTAATACAGATGTTACTATTAAGGGCAAGCAAAAAGGGACATCACAACAACAATTAAGAATGGCCCAGAAGACTAAGGATGTTTAACCACTTTGGCAAACTCCGGTTCCCTTCCCTCTAGGATTTGATAACCAGAATCACGTAGACTGTACTATCAAGTTGTGCACACAGAATCACATACTACAATGAATATATCAACATATCAACTAAGGAATCATGTAACTCGAGCGCAATGCATGTTTACTGGCCCAGCCTTACGATGCCTATGGCTCCATTTCAAAACGAATCCTCTCATTTCTGCAGTAATACTAGACCCCGGAAAAGATAAACAGTGCCCGAAACAGATAAATGTATAAATATATAGCTACAGGTACTTGAAAGAAACAAGTTGAATCCTTCACTACAACATAATATGAGAAAGCATCCCATCGTCTATATCATATGAGCACAACAAATGTACATGGACCAACTTTTGGCAAGCCTACAACCAAAAATGATCAACCAGTTGATCTATACTATTAAGCAGTCTAGGTATGAACATACTAGTCACATTTCCTACTACCAGCCAGGAGTCCTTTACCAAGCACCTGGAGCAGTCAGCATTGAATAATCCTGTGAGAAGAGGAGACACAAGTAAGAACTTAGATGCAAATGTTATCTAACATTCCGGCATTATCTCTAATAGGAGATATGAGAAAGAAGATGCATAGTTCTTCCCCATCCTATCCAAAAATTTCTTTCCCTTTCTTCCTCTTTCCCGGGAGACAAAGTAAAAGCGCTTGATCATTTGTCCCATACTTTGAAATGCCCCTCCCCGCCGATCAAGGCCATTAAGGTCGTGATAGGCTTTTTTCTTTAAGCCGCTCTTGTTTGGTTCAGATAAGTCAAGTCCCTTCGGTCGGTTAAGTATAACCGAGTTTTCAGTACTTAAAAGCTTGGCCCCATAGCTCTAAACCTAGCACAACTAAAATGTGGAAGCATATGACGTGCAATTTCAATTCAAAATCTTGACTCAATCACCAAGTTGCAATAAGACCAGCAAAATTTAATTTCAGTTGTCCAGTCACCATGATGAAGTTTAATACTCTAGTTAGAATACCCTATAATCCCCCAAAAATGCAAAACATCAAACTTTCATTGGTTACAGGAAAAGGTTAAATTGTTGTTTTAATATTCCCGAAGACAAAAGATAAAGATAATGCCAATGTGACAGAGTTATCAATGCAAATGGCAGAAAGTTTTGAATTCAGAAAGTGAAAGAAGAGAGTATCCAAAAAGTTTTCATGTCTTTTTCATCATCCATTAGGAAAGGAACAAATAATTACCCCATGTATGAGCAGAGTCTGCCCCTAAATAAATAAGAGAAAGCCTATGAATGATCTGAAGAGATGGGAACTCAACGACAGATCCTGTCAAAATGCCCAGAGATTTTATCCTTGCAAGTTGTACACATATAGCCAATAGAATCTGACTGCAATTCTGAATCAAAAGCCTCGACTTTGAACTCTGATCTGCACCACACACACACAGTTGTGAATTGATGTTTGCTGGTCATATTTAATGGCACTGCCTGTGAATCAAATCCAACTGAGGCATTTAATTCATCTCCCTCCACGGTTTCGATTGCCAAATCCATGGAGACCGCTGGCAAAGATGATGATTCTTGCTACACCTTCTGCAAAATCATATTTGAATGGTCCCATATCCAATTCCAACTCTTCAAAGTCTGGCAGATTATCAAGTTTCCGGCTATCCAAGAAAAATTCATCATCTCCCTACAACATAGATATCAATAACTCAATACATAGCAAGATTGAGTTTACAGACAGGCTTTAGTTCAAAGAACAAATTCCCATATATCAAAATATATCATAATAAGAATTTTGATGAGCTGTTTCCCTCAGGATGGGAATATCCCCATTCAAAAGGTCCAACATCTACACAACCATTATATGCTTAATATCTATGCATGGTGTAACACAAATATCATATGTTCGTTCCATGAGTTCAGAGGTTCTCAAAATTTAGCGGCTCATTTTTTTTGCTTTACCACAGTTATACCGTTATCTTTAAATTAGTGAAATCCGCAGACAGTTAGCTACGTAGAGTTTACAAACTTCAGAAATTTTAGTCCCACAATTTTCTTTCTTGCCGCACATATAAAAGATGACGAAAAACGAGGCAAACTAAAAACATGAAAACCTAAATTCAGAAACCGTAAACCTTGAGGAAGAAAAACTGTTATTTCCTCTTTTGCAAATCTGGATGCACATTTAGAAATTCTATAGATTCGATATTAAATTTAGCAATACAAATTAAAAAGAGCAATGCATCAATCCTTCACTATGTGTCGAATTTCCACAAAAATTTGAGGTTTGAATTGTCTTCCGTCTTGAAGGGCATCTAAAAAATCAAATCTAATAAAAGAAAAACCACAGGTACCCTATATACCTCTGGGCTTTACTTTTTCTGGACTATTGGATAACAAGTAGTCTAAACATGCACTTTCAAGTGACAACTGACAAAAGCAATTCATCAGCCCCTTCACAGAAGAGCTGAAAATGCTCTGGTTGACATGGTATCAAGTCGTCTAGACTTTAATAGTCCAAAATAAACTTGAAGCTCTTTGCATGTGTCCAAGTCATAGTAGACATCATATCTTCATACCAAAAACTGTAAGCATATCTAGGTATTGACCCAATGAGGATAATAGAAAAAAAAAACTTATTATCTGTTCCAAGAATTTATGTATATGATAAAAGATACTCTATACACTTCATTACCTTGTCTGAGACAGAAGAAAAGTAGTCAAACGATTGCACCAATGGTGCTGAGGAGGAAGTGATCTCATTTTGATGCACATTTTCTTCTCCCAAAGGTGCCTCCGAGTTCACAACATCATCAATTTGTTCAGAAGACCCATGCCCAAAACCCATTTCTATATGATTGTTTCCATGTTCTTTCAACAATTTGGCATCCGCTGGCTCAGCATCTTTTTTATGAATTTCTTTCAGGTTGATCTCGAAATTCTGCCTGTGGTAACTCTTCACCATTCTCCCATCATCCATCATGTATTCACTTCCTTGATGATTTGAGTCTTGATCAGCCTTAAGATCTTCCAATTGCGAAGGATCAGAACCCAAAGTCACTCCATCACTAGTGATGCCAGCCAAAGTTTCATCTATCTTATCAAGTTCATTACACTAGGGCAGGAAGTGTCAACATCAGCAGAACTAGGTCCAGCACTTGAAGCAGCTGGTATAGAATTTTGAGCAATTTCAATTAGAGCATTCATTTTACATGTCCTCGGACACAGCCCCTCCTTTGAAGCTGATTCACCGTTCTTCTGAACAGAGTCTGAAGTAAGCAATTCTTCTGAACCTTTGACATGGTTCCTGACATGGACCCCAACATGACCATTATAACTACGCCTTTCTAGGAAGACCTTGTGGCAGAACTGGCACTCAAATTTTCCATCTTTAATTATCACACCGTCTGCAACAGTATCCCCAACCTTATACCTCCTTGTTGTCCGTTGGTGAAATGTCATAAGATGCTGCAGGTATAAATTCTTTTGATCAAAAGATAAGTTGCATTTGTAACATTCAAAAAGGTCCTGAACCTGAACATCAGGGAGATTGTCTATATCCATCAAGCCGACATCGTTCTCATTTGCACCAGATGCAGTCATGTTACAAGTAGGCCACAGAAGAATTGGAACCAAGCTCACGTCTCATGTGATCAGAATTGTTGACAAAACCTGCATTCTGTTCCATAGCCCATAAATCTTAGATGCAGAATAATTAAAGAAAAAATCAATGAAAATCATAGTGGTAATTTACATTTCCAGAAGCCACAGCATTGGCTTGCTCAACTATGCATTTCCCCTGATCAACTGGCTGATTTCTGCTGTTGGCCTCAAAATAGGAGCGCAAAAAAGATGAAGCCTCCTTGCAGGATAGAAGTTGTTCCCCACTAGGGCTGGAAATGGAAACAATGATTTAAATAAAATTAGAGAAAGAAGACTCTGAAAGTCTAGATTCTAGAAAGTAAACGAAATGTGGTAAGTAAACAAACTGCTCATGAAGTCAGCATCTTCACAATAATAAATATGTTGCACAACATATCAAACATTAATGAATTAAATCAAAGAAAGGTAACATCTTCACATGTAATACCAGTAAATTAGACAGAATACAAAAAAAGGGGAAAATGCATAGTATCCTCCCAAAATTTACGTCTTATGATCTTATCTTCTACGAGGTTAAGATAAAATTATACACTTATATTGTACATGCAAGCATCCATCATGAACCTCCCCCAAGCCTCGAGGCAACAACTATTGCTTAAAATGCCACATTTGAAACTTGAAGAGATCACATACCCCATTAGTCAGCTACTACACAATCTACTTTTGCAAAGTGTACACAAGGCAATTACTGTTAAGGTAGTCATAACTCAAGAAATTAGTATTATTGTGTGATGCACCAGTACAAATCATATACATAAATAAATGTGTATGCACAATGCTCTCCCTTCCCCAATCTTCCATGAGCGAGAGAGAGAGTAGATTAGACTGATAAAAACAAAAAAGTTCAAGTAACGAGTACGTGGCTTAAGCAACCACATTTCTGATCAATCAAGACTTGTCAGCCGTTACAACACAAGCTACATCAGAAATGCCATTAGTTTTGTGTTGCTGTAGTTCCATTGATTTGAATATTTCCTCGAGGATTTTCTGCAATATCTAACCCCGTGCTATTGTCAAAATGTCCATTTCAAGGAAAAAGCTACACACTTTACACACATTCATCGTGTCAACATGTGCTCTGGACAAGCATCTATCATATTAACTGTGAACAAGCAGTGAGCAGCTACAATCCGAAAGGGGGAAAAAGTGAAGGGTCTAAGAGCATAAACGACAAATAAAAAGCCAGTTCTTATACATCACACTACCAAATAAAAGGACATTTTGTTTGCTATAGGAAGAAAGTAATTCAAGGCTCCAACTCGTGCACTATCCATGTAATAATTTTTAGCTCACTTTCAAAAAGATATCTATAAGTTTCCAAAAATAACTTTCAGAATATACAGGAACGCAACCAGGTGGTTACAATGCAAGGAAAAAGTAAACCATGTAAGAGTTATAATTCCTTGGGGAGGTCTTCAGCATCCAAGTGGTTGCAGAAGATGTTTGGCTTACTTAAATCATACAATAAAACGATCAGGATACGTATGCGTACATTGTTATCCAACACAACATATCCCAGTTATGTACACCTAGAACTACCAATACTGTTTGTATGTCAGTTCAAAATTTCAATAGTCAACCAAAAATATGTGTCTTCATATGGGTGAGACAGAGATTTGCATGGCTTCTTTCCTCAATTTACATGTCCCAATATCACCAATATATAATTAGAAAATCAATTTCATCAAGGAGGCCAAACAATTAAAAACTACCAAAAAACTCAACAAGTTTACGGCTACTAATGACTACGGCCAACCCAAATGCAACGGATTAAATGACCCCCTGACGTTTCTATAAAACTTGAAAATTAAGATACTATTTATGGACAACCTAAATGATTTTAAACTATCATCAAGAAGTCATTATTGTCAGCTTTGTCATGCTGATCATGATGAGATGTTTTTTACCTTAACAAAGGTCTTCTATTACTGCTACTACTAGTAGTAGTAGCAGCAGTAGGTCATAATGTAGTAATACTAAACATGAAACCTGATAACAGTAATAGTAAAATTAATACATTGGCTTCAACAGATAGCATTGAGGTTCATGCTTTATCTTTGGATCAAGAACAAGAAAGAGTGGACTTAGGTCCTCGATAGTTCAAAGTGAAACATACATGCAAAATTTTTGATGTGTGCCTTAAAAGATGTACAATTTTCTTCCCTGGTTCAGTGGCACGGGGTGCCTCTTTCATCATTGTTAGCACAATTCAACTCTCAGCAAAAGTACACTATAAAATCCCCTGAAGAAATATACATATAATAGAGAAACGATTAACTGATCCACACCATCGTTGATATTGATCACATATGGCCCACTTTTAGCCCTCCAATGGAATTTGCGAGTGGATTAAAGAATCCAGGGACCATGCATCAGTAGATGTTACAACGGACCCCAGAAACTCTATGGTGCTAACCACTAACAAGGCCCCTAAATAATTGTAAAGTTTACACTTCCTACAGGAAGACAACCAAGTAGTATTTTTGTCTTGAAAAGTTCAATGATTTACAGAAACCTTAAAAGAGGTTGATATAAGACCCCATAACCATGAATAAAGAAGTCAATGCATAAATTGCTTCCTTATGAAATCAGTTAACTGACTCTATTTATCATATTCAAGACTTACTGATAAAAAAGTTAACTGACATGGGTACTCGTCTTCCACCAGAACTAATAGCCATTTAGCTCCAAATTGTATTCCCCAACCAGAAAAAGCTCGTTCCCACTAATAAATCCTTTTTTTTTTTTTTTTTTTCTGATTGTCAATTCTTCTTTTTATTTTATTTTATTTATTTTATTTTTATTAGGGCGTTTAGAAGCGGCGAGAGGAATATTACCATTTTTTGAGACTCAACCATTTTCTTCATACAATAGGTATATACATGTATCTCACGATCTCCATCTACATTTGCTCCAAATGCTCAAGATACAAGGTGCAAAAACTCCTTGGACAGAAACAACGCAGCCAGTAAGCTCTAAATCTAGCCACTCAAACATACTAGTCCTGTCTGGATCTCAAGATACTAATTATGAATAGCCTTGAGTACGATCCATCCCAAATAAGTACAAAGAAAATTCACATAATTTGAAGGTAAACAAACAGTGCCCCCATTCAAATTTTCACTGTCTCCCACTTACGTGCATAATTCTTGTTTTCGACAAGGGCACATATTCCTGCCATTTTAATTGAAAAAAAAAAAAAAAACTGTGGATCCCTCAGCATAAGAGCTGTGTCTATAAAAGTTACTCAGCCAGTGGCATTAGTCATCAAAAGACAACTCACTCCTCAAAAAGTAAAAGAACTTAAAATCCAAAATCCCTGCTTGAAGATCTTGTCAATTGAAACCAAACAAATTTGCTAAGAAATGATTTCTTAGAGAAAAGCAAGCTGGGAAGACCGTAACTACATAAACCGAGTCAGATCAACAGAATACAACAAGATGAAAGTTTAAAAGTTGCCAAAGAGAAATCATATGCCACAATATTCATGAAGAACAAATTCACCAAAAGCCAAGCAGGCAGACAAAATCTCCCCCAAACCAACCAATAAATAGACCAAGATGCCAATGTCTCAAATTTGTCATATTTTATATACTTGATAGCAATGAGAATGGTGATGTGGCGCACAAAACAAAATTTGAGTTATACTGACCCCATAAGATAAAGTAGGAAGCACAAAAGGGCCATTCTTATGGATATAGCATTCGTAAAAGTAGAACTTCCACCAGTTTTTACAATAGAATGTTTCCATGGACAAACTAGATAATAACCTCATAACACAACAGACATGATCCAGAAATTGTCAAAGTTCGAGTTGCAATGATCATGAACCGCAAACTAAACACTTAACACAACTTAACTATCACATTATCCTCAACCACATGAGAACAATGACTCGACACATGCATGAAAGAATCTTGCTTTGTGCTTACACATGCACTTGAGATGGCATGATTTCGAGAACTACAAAAAATTTAATCCTCGAACCACACCAACACTGTAATTAATAAAATTCAAGACAACTTTATCAAACAAATTAGACATAAATATGATAAATGTGTATCACCATGAATGATCACAAAAGAAAGAAAATGTGGGACAACAACCTTATGATTCTCCGACAATAAACCCAGACACGGCCATCTCGCCTTCTGAGTGCAAGCAAGAGCTTCCAGCCAATAGGCAATGCATCTCCGAAATTACCAGCATCCACATACTTCCTCTTCTTCCTCCTACTACACCATTGTCCCTCTAAAGCCCTCAAAAACTCTAAAACCCCTTCCTCCGTCTCCAATCCCATTGTCCTCCTCCTCAATTCAGCGCTATACAACTCATCCCCATTACTTTCCAAAGCAGCGAAATCAACCTCCACCCCATTTTTATTCACTCTCCCCAGTTCCATCCCCACCCCATTTTCCAACAACCCCGGATTCCACCTGACCTTTCCGCCCCTTTTCCTCTTCTTCTCCACCACATTAACCGCAATTGCCAACCCAGTTTATCCTGCAACCCCAGAACCTCCGGTTGCTGGGGCGGGGGTGGCGGTGGAGGCGGAGGAGGAGGAGGAGGGGGGCAATTGGTAGCTGAATTATGGGTAAGATAGTGTTTGAGATAATGGAGAATGGCGTGGTTTTCGGGGTCGGATGACGGAGGGAGTCTGTTGGGCGCGGAAAGGATACCGGGAAGGCGGGTACGGGGGTGGACATGGTGGTGGTGGTGGTGATTTTCACGGAGACGGGAGTAGGTTTGACGGCGACTACCAGCGGACTCGTTAAAAAGGGAACGATCGATGTCATGGAGGACGACGACGTCGTCTTTGCAGTGGAGGTCGAAGGCGGAATTGGAACATTTGGAGAGGGCGTAAAGCTCTGACTGAGATAATTTTGTGATGTCTATATCAGTTAAAGATTCTAACTGGGGCCCACAAGGAGATGAAGAGGAGGAGGGCGGTGGAGGGGTGGTGGTGAGCGCCGTGGTCATTTTCAGTAAGCCCAAAAGACTCCTACAGAACTCTTTTACACTATTTTTTTTTTTTTTTTGGTGGCCGTGGCCGGTGGTTTTGGGGAGATGGTTTACATGGGGTTCTTTTACTGCGTGAGTGTGTGAAAAAAGAGAGAGTGAGAGTGAGAGAAAGAGGGAGGAGAAGGTGGTGGTGAGGTGAGGAGAGGAGGAGGGTGGGCACTGAGGAGTGAGTGAGGCGTTACAAGATGTCTGAAGGACTGACAGGTGGATTTTCAAGCAACTACACAATTTAATAGGAGTATTTATTAGTAGGAGTCTTTTATTTTTTGGTTAATTATATTTACCTCCCATATAGTTTGACCGTATTACTGATCGAATCATGTAATTTGATTAAATTATAGTTAACTCCCTTGAATTACACCTGTGAGATTTGACCATATGGCAAATCAAACTATGTAATTTGGCCAAATTATAGTCAACTCCTTTAAATGACATCCTCTAATTCCCAAATTCTAATAAAAACCATCCTACTCCTCGTGCCAGCGTTAGATCTAACCCTACCGCCTTCTTCTCCTCCAACCCTAAAACATAGACCATCCTCCTCATCCATTGATCCCCTAACTCTAGCACTCAAACCTTCCTTCACGATTCTCAATCCATAACCCACATTTTTCCTTTTTTCTCGTTCCGCATCCTTTCTCTTTTCTGTATTTTTATTCTTCAACAATCAACCTTATTCCTCGCACAACCCTTCATCTCAAATCTGAATTTGTGATTGTGAAAGAAAATGAGGATTACTCGTGTTGGAGGTGCATTAGTGTTTTCGAAGATTAAAATAAACTAAATTTGTGAAGGATTAAAGAAAATATTATTTTGCAATTAGTTGTTTGGTATGGTCCGTCTAGTGTCAGACATATAGTAAATAAATAAATTATTGTAGATAAATGAAATCATGACTAAACTGACAAAATAAAAAGCTTGAGGGCTATTGTTGATTGTACAAAAAATTTGAGGGACTAATTAAATATTATGTGATAAGAGTAATTTAATCTTTGTAATTATAAATTATATTAACAGAGAATTAAGAAGGATAGATAAATGGCCAAATTTATAATTCGATAATAATCAAACCTCAATGAACGTGAATATAATTAATTTTCTTTTTCCTACAAATTACAATATATAATCGATAATATAGTCAAACCTCAATGAAGGTCAATATAATTAATCTTCTTTTTCCTACAATAGTTATCCTCCAGTGGATGCAAGGTTTGCATACGAATTATTACCTAGGAAAAAAAAAATTACATGTGAATCCAATTTACGGATAAGCCAGTATATTATTTCCATTTTTTTTTAAGTCTTTTGGGACTAATAACTTTGTATATCATAGTTATTAACCTCACCAGACGATCAACTTAACAAGATAACCCGATAATTGAGTTATCGATCCAATTAATGAGGATAACAATTAAATAATAAATTTTTTTTTTTGTTGGGTCAAAGTAGTTACAACTCACGAGATAAAGCATGCTTATAAAAATAATCGTAAAAATATAAATTATATTAAAATCCAATAAAAATTAATTTCAAATTGTAAATATTAAGTCTTGACAAATAATATATTTAATATTTTGTCTTTTCTAACTCATTACGAGTCAAAAAAATAAATGGGGTACAACTTAATTATCAAGTATTTACTATAGAACAAATAAACAAACTTTGGATTGTGCATGCATTGTCTTTGGAAAAAAAATTGATTATTAAGTAAATTTCTCAAACTTAACGAGTTTGGACAAAATCGTCATAGTCCTAATCTTCTGGTTCAACTCTTGGAGTTTCACCAAATACAAATGGGTGAATTGTTGCTCGGCTTGAATAGTAGACCAATCCAGTCTCATGATTACACAAATTGGGTTTAGTAATTACATATATCTCATATACTAATACTCGATTTTTCTAATTATTTTACACATTTTCGTATTTGATTTTATCCTTTTAAATACTCATTAATATCCCTTTCAAATATTAAATAATCGTTTTACCTTTTCAAACATTTTTTAAAATATTTCGAGATAAAATTATAATTTTATAAAATTTGAGAAATTAAAATATAAATCTTGAAAATATATTTCCTGAGTCGCTGTAACTTTCATTCTCCAAATGAATTCCAGAGACAAACCTTCCCATTTATCAAATTAAATCATCTATTTAGCAATTTCTTTTCCTTTCAAATTAAATTGGTAATCCAGAAATTCTCGTAGACCTTTAATCCAATTTCAAAAGTAAGTTTTACTTCATATTTTACATGATTTTTATGTTAAATTTCAAATTTCTCAAGAAATTAATTTGTTTAATTTTGTTATTTTGTGAATTGATTTTATTACCAACTATGTTTATGACCTACTGGGATTCGATTTATGGGTTGAAATTACTTTTTAACTATTATTTTTGTGAGATTTGAATTAGGATTTTGACAATTCTTAACCTAGTGATATATTTGAAATTATGAACTCTAATTCTTAGATTTTTATCTTATTTTCATAAATTTAAATCAACCCTTATTTGTTTGAGTATTCGATTATTGTCTAATTTGAGAATTTGGGTGATATCCAAAAGTGAACCCCTACTTTGATTTTTATCCTAACGGTATAACACTCTCCTGGTTTAGGTAATTCGAGATTAGAGTTTTAGACTGTCGAAATTAGGATACATCTACAAAATCGATTTTCGAAATAAGTAACGTTTACGCTTTTTTATCGATACCTTGTATGTGGTTGGTTTTACAATCTTAAAATAATTGATATTAACATAAGTATATTTATTTTGAATAATATTTATAAGGTATGTATGTTTATAATTTATGTGTTCGTTAAGTAATGTATTATTTGTTTTATATTGTACCATGTGTTAATGAATTATTACTGTGAAGAGTTCAATGGATCACTTTAGTGGACTTTACTATGAGTGAGTGAATGAAATGATATACTGAGTACTCTATTTCGTAAATGTTATACCCAATCTATCAGAAAGACAAGTGATAGACACTCCGTTATGCCTTGTCTACTCGGAAGGATACATAATAGGTATACCTGAATCCAGTGTTGGGAAAACTTTTGTGAACCATGGACTCATTGATTGGCATTTACATTTTAAATATGGATAATGTCTCGTATATTGTTCCCTACACTGATTGTATATATGTTATCTACAATTGGATTTAAATGTTATTTACTTAGCACGATGTGCTTACTCCGTTATTATTTTCTCCTTTGTTTGCAGTTGAGAACCAACAAAAAACGTTAGCAGGTCCTGAATTGAGTGCTGACTAGGGAGGGGGTTACCGTACAAATCCCAATTACTGGAACTAAAGTTTTCCTGTTTACCATTTTAGTATGAGATTTGTTCTTATGTTTAGGCATGTGTACCTATGGATTTGTTAGATTTATCTTGTGATTGAATTTCTGTATGTTGTGGGATTGTGGTTTGTTATTTGTATATGACTGTGATTTGGTTATTGTAGATTGTTATGAATATAGCTGTTGAATATATTTTGTGGTCTTATTTTGGTTGATCTCGGGGTCTAATGACTATGTATTATGATTTGTATATTGCTCTTGAACTGTACCTTGCATATTTGGGGTGATCCCGAGATGCAGCGTGTCATTATTCTGTTTTGGGGGCGTGACATATACTATGCAATTACATATGAGTAGGAAAAAAAAAAACACTCATTGCCGAGTTTTGTCTCTAAAATAATTTACAGTGGATCACTAACTTATTGATGGCTCTAATCCATAACTTATAAAATTATTGAAGAAACGTCTTATCAATTGAATTACATTTCATTGTCACATAAAAACTCTATCACAAGAAAATTCAACTAATTGGCATATGACAGATCTTTAATATAACTATAGCAGAGACCTTCAAACCATAGAAGACTCCACGTGTCAAATGAAGAACAGAGTTGTGGTAAAACTCTTCTAACAGTCACGACAAAAAAAATTAGTGTTTGGATGGAGGGATTGGGTGGATTTGATTTGAAATTCTAATATATACTAAAAAAATTATTTAAACAAGTTAATTAATTTAGTCGTGTAGATTTTGAAATTCACCATCAAGTAGAGAATCTAGATTTTAATAATTAAATGAGTGGTTTAAAATTTACTCAAATTTCATGTTATTTCGAATATACCCAATTCAAATTTATTCATTTTAAATCTTTCTTTCGATTTAAATCCATCAATCCAAACACAACTTAAAAGAGTTGTATCCAATTCTACTAACTACCAACAAAATGAACCGTTGCAAAAAGGAGATCTTAAAAAAATAAAAAAAATGAAACATTCTAGTAGCAAAAGATTTTCTATCTCACTTCTTGTCTCAGTGCTTAATAAACTATTAATATTTTTGTTAAATGTAATTATGAATTTTAACAAAAAAATCTTGACGATTGATTAAATAATAAAATAAAGATAGAAATAAAAAATAGGATAAAAAATCTTTAACGCATTCCAATACTTGAGAATCAAACTGAAAGTCGCAGAAGATTACATTGGAACGAGTTGTACTACTATAAATCTACTAACCTGTAGCATATATATGTGTATGCATGCATCATACTGAAAATTGTCTATTCCATTAAATTATTTATCCTTATAATGAAAGTTTGTTTGGCATCACAATTAATGGCTGCCAATTGCCCATCAACCGACACTGTAACTAGAGACTAATACCAAGTAAAGAAAATATTATTTTTATATTGAGTTTTAATTATTTCCATTACATTGTTTCATGTCTCACAGTTGGCTTTTTTCTATGTTTTTTTGGGTGTTGGTTTGAATTTCGTATTCAAATTGTGTAATTTGGGATTTTTTTTTTGTTTGGTAACTTTAGATTTAATCATAAAATTTTGCTTTAAACGTTTGAAAAATTCTACAATTTTATTAAGGAAATTATCTCAATGGCTTTAAAAGTTTATGCGATATAAATTTTTAAAACACATAATGTTGTACTATACAAACCTCTGTGAGAAAGGTTGAGAAGAAATTGTAAGAAAGGTTGTGAAGGAATTGTTAAACTTGTGTGTATTATGAATTATACAATGGCCTATTTATTTATAGGCTTGTAAGTACAATAAATTTAGATTATACAATGAATATAGACACTGTCTAACAAAGTAACTAACATAAATTGTAGGCACTAATAAATAATGTAATTATACAATGAATTTAGACAATTTATGTTACAATGAATCTAGCAATTTATGTTAACATTCCCCCGCAAACTCAAGGTGGTTGAGCGTAGACCAACTGGAGTTTGGAACACAAGGTGAGAAAACGACGGGGTGGATGAGCTTTAATGAAAATGTCAGATCGATCTTGGGAGGAAGCAGTTGTGGGAAAACTAAATAAGAACCATATACACACATCAAACCACAATCCAGCCACAGTCAAAAGTTCAATCACATGGTATAATTTATCCAGTCCATAGGCAAACAGGCCTAAACACAAGAACAAACCTCACACTAAAACAAGAATCTCTAGCGCCAACAGATCAAGACTTGACTCAGACTGAACTTAATAACAGTAAGCACATCGTGCTCACTAAATAACATTTAAACCTATTATATCATTTCATTCACTCACTCATAGCCAAGTCCACTAAAGTGACCCATTGAGCTCTTCACAGAAATCATTCATTAACACATAGTACAATAATGAACAATTGATACATTACATAACCAACATATATTTTATAAGCGTACTTACCTTATAAATATTAATAGAAATAAATATACTTACCTTGATACCAATTATTCTATGATTACAATATCAATCATATACAGGGTATCGATAAAAATGAGTAAACGTTACTTACCTCGAAAATCGATTTCGTAGACGTATAAGATTTCGACGATCTAATACTGGTAATCTTTTTCCAACTTTAAACCAGGTAATGTGTTATACTCATTAGGATAAAAATTGAGATAGGAATTCACTTTTGGGTGTCACTTAAAATCTCAAATTAGTCATTAATTGAACACAATTAAGTAAGGATTGACTTAAATTTGTGAAAATAAGATAAAAATCTAAGAATTAGTATTTATAATTTCAAATATCTCACTAGATTAAGAATTGTCCAAATCCTAATTCATATCTCACAAAATAATAGTTAAAAAGTCATTTCAAACTATAAATCCAGAATAGCTTATAAACATATTTGGTAATCAAATCAATTCATAAACAACAAAATTAAACAATTTAATTTCCTGAGGAACTTGGAATTTAACATAAAAAATCATACAGATCTAGAAGTAAAACTTACTTTTGAAATTGGATTAAAGGTCTACGAAAATTTGAATCACCAATTTGATTTGAAAGGAAATTTCTATACATATCCTATGTGTATAAGAAATTTGGTTTGCACTAGATCATGTCCAGGCACTTTCTCACGGTTTGAAGGTCTCTGCTATAGCTTTAAGATAGACAATTTTAGTCCCTCAAGTTTTATAAAATTATACTTTGACCTAAAAATGTTAGAAAATATTTAAAAAGGGTAAAACGATTATTTAACATTTGAAATGGATAATGCGATATTAATGAGTATTTAAAATGATAAGATCAAGTACAAAAATATGTGAAATGATCAGAAAAGTCGGGTATTACAAGTACGCTCATGGAAGATATCGTTGTGAGCAATTTGTATAGCACTCTGATTATCACAACGAAGAAGAGTAGCGGATGAGTGAGTAAATCCCATATTTTCAAATAACCACCGAAGCCAAATAAGTTCTTGAGTTGTGTCAGCCATGCCTAAATAGACTAGACTATCTACCAACTGACGATATAACATAGGATCGAAGATAGGGGACCCATCATGATGAGTGAATCGAGCATTAGTCTAAATAGGAGTAGAAATAATTATACTATCAGTTAAACCAACCCAAGCAAGAAGATCCGAGATATACTTAGTTTGAGTAAGAAAGTATCCATTAGAATTAGAAGAGATCTCAAGACCAAGAAAATAACATAGGAATCCCAAGTTCTTCATCTCGAAATGTTGGTGGAGATGACGTTTTAACACAGTGATACCATCCAGATCCTCCCTAGTAATAATCATACCATCCACATAAAGTAAAAGAAGAATAGTACCACCATATGATACTCGACGAAAGACTGAGTCATAAGTACTAGAGGTGAAACCAAACTGCGAGATAGTGGAGCTAAACTTAGAAAACCAAGCTCAAGGAGCTTGTTTAGCTTGTTTGAGACTATAAAGAACTCGACGAAGCTTACAAATCTTGTCTACTGGATGATCATAACTGGGGGCGGTTTCATATAAACATCTTCAACAAGATCACCATTAAGAAAAGCGTTCTTAACACCCATTTGAAAGAGTTGCTAGCGACGAACAGCAGCAACAACAAGTAAACTACGAACAGAAGTAAGACGGGCAACAGGAGCAAAGGTATCTTCGTAATCAATGCCATGTTCTTGAGCAAACCTTTAACAATTAAGCGAGATTTATATCGTTCAATTGTGCCATCTGAGTGAGTTTTAATCTTATAGACCCATTTACAACCAACAACAGATTTTTCAAGTGGTAGGTCCACAAAATTCTAAGTATGCATCTGATCAAGGGCTTGCAATTCATCATTCATAGCATTTTGCCAAACAGGATTAGAACTTGCCTCTCGATAAGAGGTGGGTTCTTGAAAAGATAAGACAGTAGAAAAATAATGAAAATCACAAAAATGAGTAAGAATTGTCCTTCCTCTTTTAGACGATTGGATCTACGTAAGCAGGTGGAGACAATTCTAAAGAGACAACAGGAGCAGGATCCTCAGGTGGAGCATGATCTTAGGTCGAGTCGTCAGTCGATCTATCATGAGAACATTCAATAATAGGCTCGTCAGGAAAAAGATCACTAGATGGATTAGTAAAGAGAATTGGAGAAGAAGTGACAGAAAGATGAAATTTAGACATAGGAGATAACATTTTATGTTCTCAGAAGACAACATGACGAGATATATGGAGTTTTTTGGACAGTGAATCCCAACATCGATAACCTTTATGTTCAATCCCATAGCCAAGAAAATAACACAACCTTGTACGAGATTTTAATTTATGGTGCTCATGTGGTTGAAGCAAAATAAAGCAGGCACAATAAAAAATTTTGAGTTATGTATAATCAGGAATAGATTGAAAAAGACGTTTATAGGGAGTCTGATTATTAATGACAGAAGATGGAACCCGATTAATGGTATAAACAGCAGTAAATACTGCCATTTTCATCCCAGAATCTTTCGGGGCAAGAAAAAGAAATGAGGAGTGCACGAATAATGTCAAAGATATGTCTGTGTTTGCGTTATACACGACCATTTTGTGAGAAAGTGCCTGGACATGATCTATGTACCACAGTGCCATTTTTGTGAACAAAGTCTAGAAAAGAATGTTCTTTATATTCCATAACATTATCAATACGAAATATTTTGATAGTACGGGAAAATTGAGTTTTGATCATGCTGACAAACTCATGATAGATTGCAGACAAATCAGATTTATGATGCATTAGGTAAATCCAAATATATCGAGGAAAATCATCAACAAAAATAATAAAATATTGGGAACCACCCATTATGGGTATAGGAGAAGGTCCCCAAAAATCTGAATGAACAAGATCAAATAGTGCACTAGAAGCAGAGTCACTTTTATTAAAAGGTAAAGTATGATATTTTGCAAGTTGACATGAAGCACAATTAAAAGGAGTATATTTAATAGAACCTAAATGACCAATTAGCAACTAAAATTTTTAAACGACTAACAGAGAAATGACCGAGATGAAAATGTCGTAAATCAATGGAAGAAGGAGAAACTGCAAAAAATGATGAAGAAAATAGATGAGATGGAAGGCGGAGATGAACCAACTAAAAAAGACGACCAACTTTACAACTGGTCCCAAGAATCTACCCTGTCTGAGAATCCTGCACAAAACAACCAGAGGGTGTGAACATTATATGTAGGCCTAACTCACACAACTAACCAACGGATATTATTTTAAGCATGAGTTTGGGAATGAGAAAAGCATTAGGAATGAAAATTGTAGAGGTGGATATGTTGCCTGTATGACTAATACGCATAGTAGAACTATTAGCTGTATAAATAGGTGGTGCAGATGAATTTTCATGCTTAGAGTTAAAAATGCTAGGATCATAGGTCATATGGTTACTACAAGTAGAATCAAAATATCAAGAAGAAGTACTTGGTGTAACAGAAAGAGCAGTAGATGGAGCTGAGTTAGAAGCAAGCAGAACCTGTTTAAGTATTGATTCAATATCACTGAGAGTAACATTGGAAAATGAAGATGCAGGACCTTTAGAGGATAATGGAGGAACATTATCAACTTCAATAGTAGCAGTAGCAGCACGATGTGGGTTGGATTTAATTGAAACATATCCTGGTCGTCCTGAAGATCTGTATGGATTCTTGAGACATTGTGCAATAAAATGGTGAGGGCCTTTCTTTTGACGTATACGACAGACACGTGTAAGACAATCTAAAAGAATGTAACCAAATTCGTGACAATAACGGCATTCTCGTGGTTGAGATGATGTTTGAGGAGTCCGTGTAGCCAAAACAGTGTCAGTAATATGGTGACCAGAAGTAGGACCCGAAACCTTAAGGAACAAAGACGAGTTTCTTCAAAAATAACCTCCTAAAATGCAGACTCAAGTGTAGGTAATGGATGTCGATGAAGTAAAGATGCATGAATGGGTTCAAAATCATCATGGAAAGCCATAAGAAACTGCTATATTAGACGCTGTTGATCTCGAAGAGCAAAATATTTTTCTGCATCTCCAGGAGTCTCCCATTGAGGATCCGAAAGTGCTAATTGATCCTATAAGTTGCTGATATAAGCAATAAAAGAGTGAATAGATTGGTGTGATTCTTATTTTACATGAGACAAAGTAGTAAGAAGATGATACTGATTAGCTAGGTCGTTGCTGGTGTATCTATGAGCAACAAAATCCCATAGATCTTTAACGAAGTTGAAATGTCCAAATTGCTGACATAAGGAGGAGATAGAAGTATTACGGATCCAAGTAATGATCTGGTGGTTTTTACTATCCCAATCTTCTAGGCAATCAGCAAATTTTGTAGATGATTCTTCAGTAGTTTGAATTGGAGATAGAACAGAACCGTCGACAATTCTCCATAATTTTCGACCTTTAAGGAAACTTTGCATTTTCTGAGCCACAAAACATAATTAGATTCATTTAAGATAGTGAAAATGGGATGAAAAATATCCGATTGGGCCATGGAAGTAGAAAACTAAACAAGAAATCAATAATTAAGTGACCAATCAACTTTGAAGAGAAAAATCTATTGTCGGAACGGACTCAAGAATTGAGAAGTTAGGAAATAAGATCAAATTATAAAATTAGATTATGGAAAAAATACCACCAGAAAAATAAGTTAGATTCTAACCCAAAACCGGGCTCTGATACCATGAGAAAGGTTGCGAAGGAATTGTAAGAAAGGTTGTGAAGGAATTGTTAAAATTGTGTGTATTATGGATAATACAATGGCCTATATTTATAAACTTGTAATTACAATGAATTTAGACTGTACAATGAACCTAAACATTGACTAACAAGGTAACTAACATAAATGTAGATTTAATAAATAATGTAACTATACAATGAATCTAGACAATTTATATTACAATATAATCTAGATAATGAATTTAAACAATTTATGTTAACACTTTAAAACACAACGAGATATAATTTTCTCAATAAAATCGTAAAATTTTTCTAAAAATATTTAAGTTCGAAGATATTTGGATAAAATAAATGATCCGCTCTATATTATTAGAATGAACTCGCATGAATGGTTTGCTATCTTTTATGGTATAGGTAATTTTTTATAGTAACATATTTATAATGCTTCTCAATTGATTTTTGGCAAAAATTTACACAAAACAATGGAGAATAATTATTCTTTTTGAAAGTCTAATACATGAGAGAAACAAGTTTTATCGGGAAAAAATATATCAATGTCGAGAATCATTCGAAATCAATTTGCAATAATTTTACAAAATGCAATGTGGAAAAATATTCACATTATGAATCAATTAAATATTTGTATAAACATGTATATAAAAACAAAAAATTTGCAAACTTTACGAAGATTAATATAATCTTAAATGATGCATAGATATATATGTAATTATTTTATAGTAATGGTCTAGTACGTATGTTTATCGTATTTGTTGCATAGATTTGTGTGTAATTATTTGTAACCTATCTTTCCTTTAATGTATTTATTGTTATATGCTTAATTCTCTAATATTTTTCTCTCAAGAATTATAAAATAATCATGAAAAAAAATGTTATAGTTGTAGTATGAAATCCATGACTTGAATATAGAGTAATATTTGAATATATTAAATTGGTGAAAATAAAAATTAGTATGATACCCCGTGCTTATGCATGAGTTGCAACCTAGTGCTATTGTATTCCCAAATGAATTGAATTTTATGATATATTTTACATAATAAAAATAATAATTTAACCATAAATACAAATAGCATATGCTATTTAGTAGGAGACTCTCATGGTAAAATTTATTTCCAAGAGCCTTTTTTTTTCTTTTTTTGAAGGATATTTTCAGGAGGTTGATCCGGTTGTGAAAGAATACGATTATAAGTTCCTACAATCAAGTCAGCCACTGATTTCTTTTTTTCTTTTTTTTTTAATTAAAAAAAAAAAACTATAGGCTTCTCTAAGAGCGTTTAGGGATAACTAGAAGGAAAAAAATAGAATATTAAAAAAGAAATACATAAATTAGTCTTTACATTGTCTTTTATACAACTTATTTTAACTCTAAAAAGTAAAAAGTATAAATATGTTTAAAATTGAAGAATAGACATAATAGATCAAAGGGTGCTCTTCCTAGAGGCACCATATACCCAAAACAAAAAAAAAAAAAAAAAAAAGGCCATTTTTCTATATTATCATCTCATTACTTTGAAATTTGACCAATAACTAAATTTATTACATAACATTACATTAGAGTTCATATTAAAACTTTAGATAAATATGGGAAATAACTAAAAATATTTATACTATATATAAAGTAGAGACTTTCTTTTAGTGTTTGTCAATATATAAATTTTTTAATTTACTCTTTATTAATGTTAATAATAGGGTGATGATTCTACACACCAATTTTAACTTCTTGCACACTATTATTAATATTTATTATTATAAATGTTCGCTTAAAGGGTGTGTGTGAAGGAAGATAAGGTGTATACGGAACTAATTAGACTAATAACTTCTATATACTAAAAAGGCGTGCGAATATCATCACCCTAATAATATCATGATAAATTATCATTAATAATTACCACCTGTAACTTTTACCTATTTTATATACATATACACACACATATGTATATATATATAAATTTTATGCACTACGTGTGTGCCTTTATCACTAGTTTAATAATTATGCTAGAAGTTAGGAAAGTGAAAAATATTAGAATAAAAAAGAAGAAAAATAAACGAATATAAGAATAAAAAGAAAAATATCACTAGTTTAATAATTATGCTAGTAGTTAGGAAAGTGAAAAACATTAGAATAAAAAAGAAGAAAATAAGAAGGAAAAACGAATATAAGAACAATATCATGATAAATTATCATTAATAATTACCACCTGTAACTACACTACGTGAGTTTAATAATTAGAATAAAAAAAGAAGAAAAAGAAAAATAAACGAATATAAAGAAAAATATCCGACCTGCCGGAATCGAACCAGCGACCTAAGGATCGTGACAGTCAACACTACAGTCCTCCGCTCTACCAACTGAGCTAAGGTCGGACATTTGTTAGGGAGCAACAATTCAATATTTATATTTTGGTAAAAGTTGGGTGGGCACATTTTGCTTTAACCTAAAATTTCGCATTTTACATATGATGTGCATAAACGTAGTTTTAACTTTGAATTATAGCTTAAAAGCTCCAAAAAAAAAAAGAAAAAAAGAACCGAATTATATCAAATTTACTCAACTTAATGAATCTATAAATTTACTAATAATCACAAATTTTTATACAAATTAAGTTTATTTAAAATTTTAAATGTATAATAGTTATGAATTTTTAATTTTTAACTTGATAAAACTAGATCGAATTTTTAAATATACTTGAGTCAATAATAGTCCAAGTTTCATACTTTTAAGAACAAAATGCAACAATAGTAACTAATTATTAGAATGTTGATTATAAGATTATTAATTTTTTTTTTTATATATAAATTTAAGTACTGAACTTCCTTAAATCTACCCATTTTTAGAGTCACTATAATTCACATTAAACTAAGCAATTATACAGTCACTATAAAAAATAAAAAGAATGACTTCAAATATTAAATCGATGAACAAATTTGTAAAAAAAAGAAATTCTGGTTTGGTAACGATGAATGCATTTTGTTGTATTTTTAAACATGGTACAGCACGAATTTTTACAAGTGGCCAACGTTTCTTATGAGCTTTCTGGAAACCCTCATTATTGGAGCCTCATCTTGGGAGCTGTACGAAGTACAAACAGCCCCAACAATTACTCTAATTAGTTCTCTGCAGTCTTCACCAGAGTTGCAAACCAAACACCCCCCAAAAAAAACACATATCACACACTAAACCCACTAAAAAAAAAATCCCCTGCAAATTACATTAAATTCAATCACTTAAAGATTCAGGTTTGCAGCTAAATTTATACCATTCTTCTCAATTCAATTCCTTACGAATTTCTTTATTTGTTTTATATGCCTGCTATAATAGTATAAATATAAAAATTATCTTAGTACTTATGAATTTATGCATTCGTGCTTGTTTATTGATTATTATACACATCTCCAAAACCCTATCTTTAGAAACAGTAAATGAATGTTTAATTGGAAGACTTTTTTTTTTTCCACTTGAAAATGCAATTTTTGGATTTCAAGTTAGGAGATTTCTTAAGTTAATGTAGATTAGATACGTCTTGTTGCCCTAATATTGAATTGGGTTAGCATTTTAGGATATGTCAGAGTATAAATATCCCAACAGATCATGAAATGATAATAAGATTCATGGGCTAATTGGTTTTGGGATGGAATCTATATTTTTTAATATAGTATTAGAGCTAGCGTCAAATTTTATCTCATTCACGCGTGCTTCTGACTAGTTTTCGACTAACCCAAATCATGTGTTTGAAGGTTCAAAGTATAAATATCCAATATCGGTTAGCCAATAGATTATGAGCTGATTAATAAGGTGTCCAATTAAACCCTTCCAATGGGGTTCTCAACTAACCCAAGTATCCCATCATTATTGGTTAGCCCATATATCCTGAGACGATTAATAACGTTCATGGTCACTCTACTAATTGTCAATTGATTTTATGATGGAAGCCCATGCTCTTTAACAGTATAGTAGATAGAAGAAAAGCTATAAGCAAAAATATTTTTCAATGTTCCTCCACAAATTCTTTTAAAAGAGTGATTTTTCAATTTCAGAAGAGCTATAAGTGGCTTTCAAAAAGCTGTTGAGAACAAACCCTTGGTTGTTCTGTTACTGTTGTTTAGTGTTTGTAGAATTGCAGCAAAATGTAAATGTTTTTATTCTGATGTTTGTTTTAGGGTTGGGCACAGAAAAATTAGATGGCTGTCGTACCATGTGGAAGTACATGGATGGCTCGGTGGGGAGTTCAGCCTCAAATAGTTGCACGATTCAATGTCGCAAATAAATTATCTTTTCCTCCGCATTGGTTAGCCATTTTTCTGATTTAATATGCATTTTGCTTGCAATTTTAGTTGTAGGGGCTTGTATTCATAATGGGTGCTGAAGTGCTTTTGTCTTTAAAGTGCTTCTTGTAATTCCCTTAACCTACACTCGCATGGATTCCTTAAATGATGTAATACACTCTCTATCAATCTTCCCATTACACTTTTCTTTATTGTGGTAGGAATATCAAGATATATGTCTTTTTGGGAATCAATCTTGAAAGATAAATGGTTGTTCCATGTTTGTAGAATTTGGAAGTTTAAAACTTTATGGCAGAAGACATAAAAACTTTCTATTATCTCTTATTTGTGTTTCTAGTTACTGTAGTACATTGATGATGATGGTTTGTGGGAAATCCTGCCACTCCAAGTCATCTGAAGAGGTTGTATACATAACCTTGTGTTTGTTCTTGGCATTTATTGTGATGTTTTGGATCTTGAGAAGATGAAAAGACTGTAATTTGACTTGATGATGCTCTGCATAATAAGATGGCCTGGTCTGTGTCTACGTATCGAACCTCCGAGCCATTAACAGTAGGAAACCATCTTCTAACTCATTCTGAACATCTCACCCTCTTACTATGCTTACTGTAAAGTAATATAATAGCATAGGAGCATGGCTTTAGCTCAGCTAGTTTGATAGGAAATGAAACATAATGTCACTTATCTTTGCTCACTCTAATGAAAATGGTAAAACTTAACTCCATCTTTCTAAGTAACCGTGTTTCTGGTTTTCCCCATCTCTCGGGAAATATGATACCCTGGCAAAAAGTTAGAACTGGACAAGCGACTCATGTGAACATCTGGTTTTCATATAGTGGACTATAAACCATGTTCCTGGTCACCCTGAAACAAAAGTTTCTCAATCAAAGTGTATCTTTTAATGTGTCTTTATTGGGATGTATAAACCATGCAAATGTATTCCATTTACAAAGTCTGTAAATGTAAGCCCTTTTAGCTACTTAAGGCAAACTTTGGGTGTATATTGCTGGTGACCTATAGGTTGCCATATTACAGTGTACTATTGCTGTCTTCTACCAAATAGGTATTGCACATATAGATACTTATCACATACTTCTTATGTTTTTATTTCTTTGCTGCAGTGTTTCAAGCAAGAGTAAAGCATTGGCATCACCAAGTTCAACGTTTTTCTCTCGAAGTCCATTGCATGTACTTTTCAACTCATGGTCATACAAGAATTCATGTCAAAAAAGGGGAGCTCGTTTTACAGTTAGAGCTGAACAAGTGAGATAATTTTTTGGTTCTCATTTCCTTATAATTGATTCATCTGGAAAGAATTTTGGTGGCATGTGATGAACATGCTAGTATTTCTTGTGGACAGGATTATTATGCCATCCTTGGTGTGTCAAAGAATGCTAGCAAATCAGAGATCAAAAGTGGTTAGTATAGCCTGATTCTTCTGACTATATATTGCTTTATTTTAAAAAATAATTTTTATTGGAATTTTTGATGTTACATATATCAACTAACTTGCTTTCTTATCTTTTGCCTGAAATTTCTGGCTATAGAAAATCATTTCATTTTGGGTAAACTATAATATTGGGTTGTGTTTGGATGGGTGGATTTGAATTTTAGGAAGGATTTGAAATGAATGGATTTGAATTGGGTGGATTTGAAATGACATGAAATTTGGGTGAATTTGCAATCCACTCATTTAACCATTAAAATCACACTCTCACTTTGTTGTTGGATTTCAAATCGACAACTAAATCAATTAACTTGTTTGGATAACTTATGATAGATTTGGATTTCAAATCCAAATCCACTCAAATCCCTCCATTCAAATGCAATGTTATATAATTTTAAGTGCAGCAATTACATTCCTATTTTCCTGATCCAGAATACGAGAAAATTCGCACAGATTTCTCTATAGTGTACCGGAGCATAAATTTACACGTTCCGAAACCAATGCAGGAAATAATTACAGGTTTTTGGAGAACACATATATCTTAGTTCTGGATCCAACATCATGCAGAAAATTGACAACTGCTGCTTTTTCTATTATTTGGCAGTTGGAAGTTCTTTTATTGCTTGGTAGCTACGATGTAGTCTTCAGATGGCAAAGTAGTTATTACCTCCTTGAGTTTCATGTTACATTTTCAGCTACTTGTTGGGTGCTTTTGCTAATGGAAAAACCATCGAGACATTTTATGAAAGCTTTCCCTTAATTTCTTGAGTTCTCTCTTCTTTCTGTTTCTATAGGTGTATTTGCTCTTCACCTGAATAAGCTCATATACGTCATGAAACTGTACTTTCTGTCTAATCTAATGGAGTTGTTCTCATTACTTACTTTTTCATGTTCAGCATATAGGAAGCTCGCAAGAAATTACCATCCGGATGTGAACAAGTAAGTTGTTTGGGCAATACGAGCTTCGATAATTTGCTCTTCATTACTTATTTTTGCTATCCTTCTTGGGTTGCTTCTGCATTCAATAAATCATTGTGTTTCATGATCTGGTCAATATTTCCATGTACAATTGATTAACATATCATCAACCTTAAACTGGAAGAGTTGAATAGATCAGTCTGTGTATAGATGTACAAGTAAAGGATGGAATTAGTAAAAGAACAGGATTGAATGTGCTTGCAGTAAATCCTGTTAAGGAACAGTCTGCTCTGCCAAACTTGTCTTCTGTACTTTTATGTCCTTAAATGATGACTAAGAGTTACCTGGACAAGGAATGACTGGGTTGCATCTTATTGTTACGGTGGAATTTTTGTGTTCATTGGAGCTCAACATTCTAGATTGCTTTGTTATGGAAGGCACCACCTTCTTGGCAATTTGTTTGTGAAGTGTATTAAGTTTGCATGGGAAATATGAGCATTCACGGTTGGTTTGACTAACTTCTAGAAGCTACTTCCTAACGTTCTATCCCTGGTCATGAATTGTGATACCCCTCCATTGGCTCACCCATGTACTATATTCTCATCTATTGCCTGACTAAGCCTGTTCTTGCTCCTTTCTCGGATGCCATTCTGATGCAGATTCATAATTGTTCTTTTTCTCTTCTGTTTCTTCTTCTTTCTTTCTTCTATCACTGCCTCTTCTACCGTTGTTGCATAAAATGTTCAACAAAATATCTGAAATTTGCTCACATGCAGAGAACCTGGAGCAGAACAGAAATTCAAACAGATCAGCAATGCTTATGAGGTATGTCATGATTATTTCAACTGTTATTTGAATTGATGGCTCCCAATCAAAATTTAAGGCAAATTTACTGTTTGCAATTTGCCAAACTGAGCAATAAACTTTTGTGCAACAGGTTTTGTCAGATGATGAGAAACGTTCCATTTATGACAGGTATGGGGAGGCAGGGCTTAAAGGTTCTATGGGCATGGGGGTGAGTTTCGATTACTCTGAAGAAACAATAGAAGATTCACATTATTTATAGGTTCGTTGATTACTCATATCTTAACATCCTGATGCTTCTCTATAATAGGATTTTAGCAACCCATTTGATCTATTTGAGTCCTTATTTGATGGCCTCGGTGGTATGGGCATGGGTGGAAGAGGCTCCAGGATTAGGGCCACTGAAGGTGAAGACCAAGTCTACAATCTAGTTTTAGATTTCAAAGAAGCTGTACTTGTTTCGGGATTGAAAAGGAGATTGAAATAACACGGCTTGAGAGCTGTGGCACTTGTGATGGATCAGGTGCAAAACCTGGGACTAGGTCTAGTAAATGTAGCACATGCGGTGGTCAAGGGCAAGTTGTCTCATCTGCAAGGACCCCACTGGGTGTGTTCCAGCAGGTAATGTCTTGCTCTGCTTGTGGTGGTACTGGAGAGACGTCCGATCCCTGCAACACATGCGGTGGTGATGGTCGTGTGAGGAAGTCGAAACGGATTAGCCTGAAAGTCCCTCCTGGGGTTGATTCTGGCAGCCGGTTACGAGTCCGGTCAGAAGGTAATGCCGGAAGGAGAGGGGGACCCCCTGGGGATCTTTTTGTTATCATAGAAGTTCGTCCAGACCCTGTACTGAAGCGTGATGACACAAATATTGTCTACACTTGCAAGGTGTCTTACATTGATGCTATTCTTGGGACAACCACCAAGGTCCCTACAGTAGATGGAATGGTGGATCTCAAGATTCAACATCCGGAACCCAGCCAGGGACAACCTTGGTGATGGCGAAAAAAGGCGTGCCCTTCTTAAACAAAAGCAACCTGAGGGGTGATCAGCTAGTCAAGGTGCAAGTTGAGATCCCGAAGCGGATTAGCAGTGAAGAGAGGAAACTCATTGAAGTTGTCTCCAATTTAAACAAGGCCAAAGCTCCCAACAGTAGAAGATAGTGGACGCAGAATGGTTTGGTTACTAGCCAGGACAACTACCAACATATTTCATCCCTCAGTTGTGCTGTTTGTAGGCATTTTTTGACCTGGATTCTTGTATCTCCCCAACAAGAAACAGCTTTTAGTCCTAAGGAAAATTTTTGGGGATTAATTTTGTACTATTTCTGTACTGTACTAAGAAATAAAACAAAGGGGAAAAAGAGCTACAGAGAGGAATTTTATTTTACCTTTTGCCCTCTTTACATCATAAGTAGTAATTATTTTTAATGTAGTGTAATTTTGTGCAGTGAGTTTTTATGACAATTGCAGCATTTCATTGTTAAACATATTACTACAATTTTGAGCATTTATTAGTGCTGTCAAAAAGTTCAAGGAAGTGTTCCTTCTTTCACTGTGTTTTTGATCGTGTCATTTAATTATTTGTCCCTTTATATTCGGAATTTAAAATTTACTGTGGAAATATTTTATGATTTCAAAAGTAACTTTCTTTTTACTCGAAAGAAAAATAAGAAAACTGAAGAATATAACTCGCTGGACCCTCAAAATTCAGTTTTCTAATTAGGTCATCTTGAATTCTATGTATTAGTATTTGATTATAGCGGTTTGTAAATTTACAAACTCAAACTCAATGTATTTTCAGAATGGAAAAGTAGGTGCCTTATTGAATTTCTTTGATCAGAACTGTTAAAAATGAAATGGTATCCGAAAATCTTGGATTTCTTCACGGACAGAGGATGAAAATTACTGTAGGAAAAAAAAAAAAAAAGGTTGGGGTGAGAGAGGCTCGAACTCTCGACCTCAGGATAACTCAGAAGATTTGCCTGAGACCTACGCGCTAGCCAACTGCGCCACCACCCCATTAGGTGTGAACTCTTACCATAAAGAAACAAAAATAATTTAAATATTTTCTATACTAACATTAATTTACCACCCAAAAAAGAAAAAAGAAAAGAAAGACTAACATCAATAATTTTATATATATATATATTTTTTTTTTAAATTTTCAACTTCCATCTATTCAAATTATCCAAATGGGCCTATATAATTTGTTTGAATCTCTCTATTTCTTTGTATGGTATTCTCCATTTCATCTAATATGAACCTACTAAACTTGACAGAATATTTTGTGGGAGAGTTGAATGCGTAATTTAGGATTGATTTAATTAGAGTAATGATTATGCAACTTTACTTTAAATTCCACCATGTTGAAATGCAAAGTTATTGCATTTGGAATGCTAAATAGAGGAATAATTGGCTTATCCATCATTGATGCACAAAATGACAAGGGTAGGTATCAGTTAGACCCTTTGGCAAGAAGTTTCGTGGACAGTATCCATGATGGAAAAGTTGTATAAATATGACTATAATGGAAAAGAAAGAAAAAAAAAAAAAGGATAGTGCTGATTGCCTTATCTCTCGTGCATTCCTCATTGTCGATTTTTATAATCATTATTTTAGTACATTTTTTTATTACCTTTTTTCTCTTTATATACATCAGATCAAAAGAATTAATATTTTAAATAATATATACTATAAATATTAATTGTCCAAATAGATTGTTTCGCAAGACATGCTCTTTGCCAGGAAAGTTTCATTTTTTAACAATTGCAAACCATTAGAAAATTCTTACATAGATCCGATTTACAGTAAGTGAGATGAATCTTTTACTTTATATTCATCCACATCACCCTGAAAAAGTTTATTTTTAATGAATTAGAATGATGTAGATGAATATAAACAAAGAAATCCATTTCACTATTATAAATCGGATCCATGTAAAAAAATTTCACAAACCATCTACTCCTTTAGATGGAGTAAGTATACTATGCTACCTACCTATCCAATTTGGATTGGGTGGCTTTGATAGTTGGATAATTATTGTTATAGAGTTGGGTCCAAATTTTTTTATTTTAGAGGAAAAGTATAAATTTTTAAAATAAAAAATATTATATTATTAAATCTTTTAAGACCAACAACAAATAATTCTATAAAGAGACGGTACAATTTTCATCGGGCTAAAGAAGTGCAAGGAAGGAGCAAATAAGATATGGATTCCACATCAGATACTGAGCATCAACAACAGCCACATGCAGTATGCCTTCCATTTCCATCTCAGGGTCACATTAATCCTATGCTGAAATTAGCTATACTTCTTCACCAAAGAGGCTTTCACATAACTTTTGTTAACACAGAATACAACCATAGGCGTTTGCTCAAGGCCAGAGGCCCAAAATCTCTTGATGGTTTTCAAGATTTTCAGTTCAAGACCATCCCAGATGGCCTTTCAACTTCAACTGATGATAACAATAATGCCACACAAGATATTCCATCACTATGCGATCATGTTCGACTCAAAAGCATTGCTTAGGTCCTCTTAAAGAACTAATCAAGAAACTGAAAGATCCTGCAGTAACATGTATAATTTGTGATGCAATCATGTCCTTTGCTCTTGAAGCTGCTGAAGAAATTGGTGTACCTGGTGTTGTCTTTCGGACGGCTAATGCTTGCAGCTTGATGTGCTTTAGACATGTTGGGCACCTTGTGGAGAAGGGTCTTGTTCCTCTCAAAGGTACTTTCAATCTTAGTATGCAATTTGACTGATTCCACTGGATTAATTCATC
Organism: Cinchona pubescens; assembly: GCA_025175665.1. Lineage (NCBI taxonomy): Eukaryota > Viridiplantae > Streptophyta > Magnoliopsida > Gentianales > Rubiaceae > Cinchona > Cinchona pubescens. Next base: position 1,210,102 of record JANKKI010000353.1, read on the forward strand.
AGTCAAATTTGCTGATTAATTAGAAAATGTTATCAATTTGCATGTGCTAAACAAACAAAAGATAGATACAAAGCGGATGTTGAAAATCATATTTTAATCGATAAACTCAAGAACGAGTTTCTAGTACCATAGAAATGTCAATTTACTACGCCCCTGTATTCAAATCTTCCCATGAATTTAGTTATATCCCAAGCGGGACTTCTGACACTGATCTGTTCAAATGGTTGAAAAAGAGCAGAACAGAGACTGATATTAATGACATTTTTTGAATTGATAAATCAGATGAATGTAAAATGGTAACAATTTACAACTTTTTATCACCGCAGATGCGAGCTACCTGAAAAACGGATATCTGGACACCACAATCGATTGGCTTCCAGGGATGCCTGAGATACGTTTAAGAGACTTCCCAAGCTTTATTCGAACAACAGATCCAAACAACATCATGCTTAACTTTGCTATAACTGAACCGGCCAAAGCTTCAAAGGCAAAAGCAATTATCATCAACACATTTGATTCCCTGGAATTCGACGTTCTACGTGCTCTTTCAACCTCATGGCCTCCAATATACACAATAGGCCCCCTTCAGCTTTTGATCAATCAACAACTTCCACAAAATAGTAATTACGAATCCATTGGATCCAATATGTGGAAAGAAGAGGCAGAATGCATCAAATGGTTAAACGAAAAAGAAGCAAATTCAGTGCTTTACGTGAATTTTGGCAGCATTGCAGTTTAGCTGTCTCTTTCTGAATGCTGATCAACTCGGGGAATTTGCTTGGGGACTAGCTAAGAGTAAAAAAAGTTTCCTATGGATAATAAGGCCTGACCTTGTCGTGGGAGATTCCACGGTGTTGCCACGTGAATTCGTTGAGGAAACTAAAGAAAGAGGTTTGATTGCAGGGTGGTGCCCTCAAGAGCAAGTGCTCAAACATCCCTCTACCGGAGGATTCTTGACTCATTGCGGATGGAATTCGATATTGGAAAGCTTGTGTTGCGGTGTGCCTATGATTTGTTGGCCTTTTTTTGCTGATCAACTTATTAATTGTAGGTATGCTTGTGTAGAATGGGGAGTTGGCATGGAAGTTAATGTGAATGTGGAAAGAAATGAAGTGGAAAATGTTGTAAGAGAATTGATGGATGGGGAGAAAGGGGTAGCGATGAGGAGAAAAGCTATGGAATGGAAGAAAAAGGCAGAAGAAGCCACTGGTTTAGATGGTTCATCATTCTTGAATTTCAACAGAATTGTATAAATGCAGTTCTACTGTCAAAAGCTTAAATTAGAAAACCGAATAATGCAGTTACAAGTTGGGAGTTGTGGGCCATTAAGACTTTAAGCTTGATTTTACTTCCCTTCTGAGTACAATTCTTGTCCAAATAGATTCTTACCATGTGTTCAGAGTTTGCTTCTTTATGAATGCAAACATCCTTAATTTTCTGTAATAAAGAATTCAAACATGCTTAAAACAAAACAACAGAATGACAAATATCTCACTGATTCGGAGCAATAAAAGACAGAGTATTACAAACAATAATTATCGAATACACGATACTCTCTTATACATACTACATATACTGCGTTAAAAATATATAATGTATTTGTGTTTGGGGTACGCAACTGACAGGTTATATAATACAAACAATTTAAGGAGCTTAAACACCAAGGGAGATGCAGAAAGATGATTATTCATCTATGTCAGCAGCATCAGATGGCTTTATCATCAGCTCCTCGCTAGGTTCTGTAAATCGCCTCTTCTTTATTGTATGCCCCATTAGATCAGTAGGATTCTCCCTAGTATCATTAGTATTTGCATTCGCCGGATTATGGTTTTTTCTCCCCAAAGTCAGCATCTTTAGAGATATCTTTCTCAGGTAATCTGACTGACTTGTTGCAGATTTATAAATCTTTTCCTCAAATGTTACAGCAATTCTTCTGATTTCATCAGGGCCCGAAACTGGGAGATGCCTCCCAAGTGTTTCAGCAATCCTGGATACTATCCTTTTGCGAGGATCAATTAGAAGCTGAGCCCTCCAATCACCAATCTCCATGGTTGTCGGTTCATTTTCTCCTAACAAATTATCCATCTTGTTGGAAGATAAAGATGATGATGGAGATGGCAATTGTTTGGATTCTGGACAAGAAAGACACCAATTTGCTTTAGGTTTAGTCTGCGAGTTTAGAGAGAGAAGAGAAGGGAATAATTTAGGGAAATTTTACCTTTTAACTATTTCATTAGTTTTAAAATTTTATAGTCTAGATGTTCTTAAAACCAAGAGAATGATTTTTCAACGGAACTATAGAATTCCCTGATATTTTAATGTTATTTGGTGGTTGAAGGAAGAAATGAGACGATCTTGGATAGAAAAATTATTATGTATATTCGATTTTTGACCTCGTTTGTAGATTTTGTCATCAGAATTAAATCTTAAAAAATTTTACTTATATCAGTTGATGTATTCTATAAAATTTAATTTATACCATAAGATTTTATAAGTGAAATAAAAAACTGAATCGATTTAAATATTTGCCTTTTGGATATATAAGTAAATAAATTCAACATTACTAGAGAATCTTTTGAGGGACAAAGTAAGTATTTTGAAAAAAATTTATAAGCATGGAGCGTGTTCCCCTCCATTTCCGTCCAATTTGGAAAGAAGATAATTTTTAGTGAAATTTTACAATTCTTGTAAGGGATCATTCTTTGATACTTTAAATATTTGTATAGTACAAGTAAGATTATCTGCCCAAATCAGCCCCTTTCTCCCTCCTTCCTCGAAAATTCTCCCAAACAAAAAAAAAAAATCTTACTTTTCCTTCTTTTTCTTCTAAATCTGCAACTCCCAAAAGAACTGTTGTTAGGCCTCTTGTATGATTACAAAACTTCAATGCCCTCCCATAGGATAGGTATAATCGTACAAGGGGATTGGGTTTTTTGTTACAATTTTTTGTATTATACATCATTTGATAGGGTGATATAAGTACTTTTAACATTAAAAATATGAAATAAAAGATAAGTACCATCTTATCACATAATACAATATAAATATAATAATAAAAAAAATATAACAATAAGGATCCAAAACTGATATGAGATCTATACCATCATTACACTATATCAATTGGATCTTGGATGATTTCCATCCAGATTTCCTTTTAATGTGAAGCGGATAGGGGTACAACTACAACATAGTAGATTTTTAAACCATGAGGGTTAAGGGTTTGAAAGGTTTACGATCATTTACTCAAGTACTCGTCTAGATAGGGAAGGGAGAAGAAAAAATTTAACTAAGATTATATTATGATACGTAAAATATACATACTTAACTCTGTGTATAGATCAAGTCGAGTATCAGGTTCGTAGATTATTAACTTGTTATCTGACCCAATCATCTGCTATGTGACCTTATAATAATAACCAGTTTGGGCATCCTCTTTCCAGTTCAGAATGGAACGAGTCAACAGATTTTTTAGGTCAGCGAATCAAAATAAACACAAGTGCCATTTTACATTTTAGTCCCTAAATTTTTATGTATTTGTTTTACCGTTGCACTCATACTCCTAAAAGTGCATATTTTGGGATTAATTTTTGTCAATTCTAATTGTTAAGGTTAATGAATTGAGGGTTAAATTTGTCAATTTATCGATTTCATTGCCAAATATGTAAATTAAAGGTACACATCTTTAAGTACAAAATACATACTTGATAAAAATTTACCTAATTTTTGTTTACCTCCCCCACCTTTTTTTTTTAAACAATAAAATCAAATTTGTTGGCAACTATTGGGATGATTTAGGGAGAAGGAACTCCTTGAAAAGTTTGTCCAAATTCTGGTAAGATGATCCATTTGGTCCTGCAGCTTCTGCTGCTTTGTTCTTCCAATCCAAAGCCTTATTCCTCATCTTCTGTCCCTTCTCACTATCCATCAGTTCCCTCACAAGCATCTCAACCTCATCCCTCTTCACATAATTGTCATTCTCCATCCCCATTTCCCACTCCACACAACTATACCTACAATTTGTCTGCTGCTCCGCGAAAAAAGGCCAGCAGATCACAGGCACACCTCCACGGATACTTTCCAACGTCAGGAGTTCCATCCACTATGTGTTAAGAACCCTCCAACTGAAGGGTGATTCAGAACTTGTTCTTGTGAGCACCATCTAGCTAACATGCCTCTTTCTTTAGTTTCTGTAACGAATTCCCGAGACAACATGGCTTTGTCACCAACAACTATATCAGGACTTATAATCCACAAGAGTGGTTTCTTGCTGTTTGCAAGTCCCCATGCAAACTCAGTAAGTTGGTTAGCAGTCATTACTGTGATGCTGCCGAAGTTTACATACACCACTGAATTTGGCCCTTTATTGTTGAGCCATTCAATACAACCTGATTCTTCTTTCCAGAGATTTGAACCGATTGATTTGAGCCTTTCATCTTGAATTTGGTTAAGCATTAACTGCAAAGGACCAATGCTGTAAACAAGTACTGGATAGTACACGGTAGAAAGAGCATTCAGAGAATCATGCTCTAGGTCATCAAAGGTGTTCAAGATCAAGGCCTGTGCTTTTGGAATTCTCTCAACTTCAGTAAATTATTTTGAAGTTCAGCATGTAATCATCTGATGATGTTGTTCTTATGAAACTAGGAAGATCCCTCAACCTGATGTCGCGTCTCATTCCAGGATTCCAATCAAGTTTAGTTTCTAAATAACCATTTGTCACATAGCTCATATCTACAGATCATAGATTATTGAATGAAAAGGTAAGCACATATATATACCACACCACCTGATTCTAGCATATAAAAGAAAGGAAAAATCATATTCTAACCGATAAACCTTTTGTGTGGTTTCTATTGCACTGTCAAGCTGTACTCTAATAAAAATCAAGAGGTTAAAGCAAAACAATGTGACAAAGAATGAACAATGTTATTTTACCTTTGAGAGGTACATATCCGCGCTCAAGCAGGAGGCGATATTGGGAGTACCCCAATAATCCGCAAGCAGCAGTGGTCCAGAAAAGGATTTCAGGAAGGCCAAATTGTTCAGCTGCTTTGACGGTGAAGCTCATTACACCATCTGAAACTATGCAAGTCAACTACAGGCGGGCTGTCTGGGGCTGCATTATTAAGCCTGGATAGAAGGCTAGAAAAGGGGGCTAAGCAATTCTTGGAAGTTGATTCACAAAGAGAAGGTATGTCTTGGGTGGAATCAGCACCAGAAGGTGGAAGGCCATCTGGGATGGTTTCAAATCTGAAATCAGGCAGACCATCTAGGGAGTTGGGGCCTCTGGATTTTAGTAGGCGTTTATGGTTGTAATCTGTGTTGACAAAGGTTATGTAAAAGCCTTTGTGGTAGAGGAGCTTAGCTAGTTTCAGCATTGGGTTGATATGACCCTGTGCTGGAAATGGTATTCAGACAGCATGAGGCTTATTATCAGTGGCTGCAATGGAACTCATCTTTCTCATTACTTGCCTCTTGAACATAAGACATGGCCTACTTTTATAGCATAAATTTTGAGGAAATATCATGTGAGTTCTTCCATTTATGATGTACATCATAAATACTGCTAAAAGCTATGATGCAAACACATACCGGTCGTAAGTATTAAACGGTAGGTTAGCATCTAATATTTCAGGTGGACAAGGGAAGGACAAATAAGATTGGCAAATGTTGCACCATGAGACTTTATAACTTGACTGACTTGTTGCTACAACTCTTCTACCAGATGTTATTCTAGAATTACCTTTGGAACAAACAATGACAAGTTTTACAGTGCTTACTTGACAAGGATGGGCTTGTGTTGACATCAAATGCATTGCACAAGTGAAACTGTAAAACTCAGAAATACATACCACATAGCTTGCTGGCTTGCCCAAACTGAAATTAAGAAAGTAAACATAAGGGGAGAAAAAAAAAGGGGAAAAAAAGAGTCAAATATCTCTTGGCTACTAAAGTAGATGATGCAAAATGTTAAACAAGAACATGGAAAATGTTTCATTCTCACTCAAAAATATACAAACTTGATTGAGCAACAAATACAATTTCTTTGTCACTCATGCATACTACTAGAAGACCATAAATTAGTTATAGTGACACGATTGATGCCTAAATGGGCTACCCCTGGATGTCACAAGCAAATTTTTGATTGATAAGAAGTTTAGCCCCTGCAACAACTCTCTTGATGACTTCCCCAGCTGGTAGGATTTCTTTAATTAGGCCAATTGCCTGACCTGCATACATGGCCATGCTTTCAATCTCACCTGTTGTTGTTGGGTTTGGAACTGTGCCAGCGAATCGACGAATATCTTTTTCCTGCACAAGAAGTCAAATTAAGCACAACCAAGTACTGTATTTAATGAAGAAAATAATACATGTGGATAGTCAGCATCATTTGGTTATCTAGTACGACAAACCTACATCAAACAATGGGCATGTTCACAGAAAAAAAAAAAAAAAAGTAGAAAACAGATTTTTATTGTTATATATGACATCATTTGGTTAAAAATTAGCTCTTCATCAAGATGATCTTCCCGATTTCAAGGATGGTTACAACACACAAGCAAAATGATTGAGGAACATTCACAAAGGCAAGAAGTAAAGAGTATCTACCATTCCATGAATGGTTGAATGACCAATAATAGGTTGATTAGTCTCATTCTCATCACTAGGAAGAGTTCTCCAGTCCATGAAGAACGGTGTCTTCAGAACACGATGAGGTGCTCCTGGCCACCTTGCACGGCCAAATATATTTGTGTACTCTGTTTCATCAAGTTCAATCAACTTCCTCTTGTATGCTGGGTGAGCATAGCTTTCATCTGTAGCAAGAAATCTATGGAAAATGAGTTAGTTACTAATCAGAATATCAAAAGTCAACATATTGTTCTATTGGAGAAGGTCATACGGGATTTGGAAAGCATCAATATACAACAATTCTTGTCCAATATCAAGGGAAATGCACTTAAATCAGTGAATTCCTTCAACTGCATAATTGTGGATCTCTATAATTTTTAGCTGACATAAACTTAGCCAACATATTATGGTATGTATTTTCCATGGGTGCATACTCCAATTTATTTCACATCAACTCAAAAGCACCCAACTTGTGTAGCATTCATACATTGGTACCAACTCGGGAAGTGTAATGATGTTGTATGTTACTAAATCCAGGTATACTACTAGTATAAGACATTGATTCAATAGGTCCAATTTCACATCAGATATTACTTTGAAGATGTAAAATGTCTACATAATGGAACCTGTTACTTTCTCCTTATGTATTAAGAATATTTGACCTGAAAATATCATCCAGACTTTGGACTCCGAAACTAAATTCTGAAAATGTTTGTTAAGCATTGCTTGATATGGACTTGGCCAATGACCAGAATGTTCCTTGGAGAATGCAACAGCTTTATATGAATTGCTCCAAGGACACATATTTTACGGGGGGAAATTTGACAACCACAAAGTGAAATCCCCTGTTAATATTTTCATTGATTCACCAGATACGTTGCTCCCATCAACTAAAAGTTAGTATAAAGAAAATCAACAACCAAAGAAGTCACATACCTAGTGCCCATTGCAATCCCCTGAGCTCCAAGGGCAAGAGAAGCTACATAACCTAGCTTTCATCCACTATCCCACCAGCAGCAATTATTGGTATATCACGACCCTGAACAAGTTCAACTACCCTTGGCAACAAAGAAATTAAGGCATCCTGCAAATTTCCCAGCATGGGTCAATTTCGGAACTCTGAGAGAATATAGGAGAGAGAGAGAGCTCAAGGTTGGATGGTATCTAACAGACAAGTTAAAACCCATGGCATAAATCTTCTACAGATGCCGAGCTATGATTCAACATAAAAAGATGTTCAGGGTGCCGATATGGCCATACCTTTTGAACTTGAATTACAAAGCATAGTTGGAAGTATCTTAAGAAAAATCCTCAAATATTAAAATACAAATTATACAAGTGTGTCACTTGCAATGTAAAGATGCTCTTGCAAAATGCAAGCTTTTGGAAGCCTAAACGTTTAGGCAACCAGCACATAGTCCACAGATTCCATATCATGCATTTTAACTGTTGATCTACCAATGCGGTATCGTGTAGAACTAAATAACTTCTGCACATATATATCTTGATACTGCTATAAGCTAAATCCAGATGCAAAATCAGAAAAGGAATAAATTAATTTTTATCATTGTATTCAAGTTATTTCTCATTCCAAGAAAAACATACTGTCATAGATATTCAAAATGGAAAGAGAAACTGAACTAATGCAATCTTGAGTCCTTGACAATAACAACAGTGTAAAGTACAAAAATATCTGGAACTTCTTATGGGCATTCAAATGCACTACCTTGAAGCAAAATTCTCTGAAAATGAAATTAGTTCAACAAGATATATAATCAAGTGCTGTAATTTTCATATCTCATGAGTAGACTAACAACTATACCTGTCCAATAACATGTCCACCAGCTTCCCGGCCTTGGACAATTATTGCATCTACACCAAGATCAGCAGCTTTCTTTGCTTCTTCAAAGCTCCCCACCTTAATAGCATTAGTCCGATCACAAGTGTTACTAAAAGGAATTGAAAGTAACAGGATATGTATCTCAGAATTAACACTTAGCAGCAAAGCTCACAAGACTTACTTGTGGTACAACCTTGGCCCCAGCTTTGTGAGCTTCAAGCACTATATCCTCTGTGCACTCACCCCAATAAAGCTGCAAGACTGCAACTTTCTCGTCCAATATAGCCCTTATGTTTTCCTTGTGTGGGAATGCCAGAACAACTCCAACCCCAAAAGGTTTGTCAGTGAAGGTTCTGGTCTTCCTTATTAGCTCTCTTAGGTAATCCGGTGCCTCCTGTTACACAAGCGCATTCAGAAATAGGAGTATTGCATAACATCCCACAACCAAAAAAGTTTCCCGTTTATTGGAGTTCTATGCTAGTCCTATTTACAGCAAGTCACAAGTTGGAAATCTTACCAATCAGACCCTTGAAAATCCTCTCAAACAACCACAATCATACCGTAAAAGATTTTTTTAGTAAGTCCACAAAATCACCCCATGGCATTCATCAAATTTATGACTAATTCAATATTATTCACGAAATTAAGCCTCAAATAATACGTAGAAGTTATTAGCTTTTATTTTGTGTTCACATTCAAACCTTTATTGTTATCCACTTTTCGCTATCAATATGAGAAAACCACATCAACATGAAGTCATGAAGTCACGTGTGCATTGATTAAAATTCAAATATCATTTTTGCACATATAGTAAACATCTACGGTGTATAAAATTAACTCCTACACAATTAGTAACTAAAGCAATTCATAAACATAAGGAAAGCAAAGCTAATTATTACTAATTTACTATAAGAAAATCAAAACTGAACCAGGAAACTGATCATTTAGCCCTTTTCCCATAGGGGGTAAAAAGGGGTGCTTTTACTACATTGATTGACGTATTATTTGCTCACAAAATTTTAAAAAGACAGAAAAAAAAGGAAAAAAAAAAAAGGAAGAAAAAGAAAAGGTTTACCCAATCAGGAGCTCTAAGGAAACCAAGTCCACCTGCATTAGCAACAGCAGCAACAAGCTCAGGACCTGAAATATCAGGACCCAATGGAGCCTGAATTTTTATTAAGATTCCATACTCAAATCCAAGAATCCCTCTCCAACCCATTTCTCCTTCTTTCTTTTTCTGATCAATTCAATTAAAAATCCAAACTTTTCTGCTTTATCTGATAAAGGGTCAATAACAAACGTACCACGTTTTCTTATTGGAAACTCTGGGCAGAAAAAGCCAATCCTCCATTCTATTTATAGCTATGCAAAAAATCTGAAAAGGGAAGGTCCGATGGTGTCAATGAAAGGTCATTTCTGGGGACTATAATATACTGTCATCCTCAAAAAAAAGTTAAACCCAAAATGTTTTGTTTCTCCAATGTCATCATCGGATACTAACGTAAGCCACTACGTATTTATTTCAGCTAATTGTAGATTTGGGTCAGTGTTCCTGGTTCCATTTCCTCGTAATAATTGGAACTTTTGGATAAAGATTGCATTTTTTTTTTCCAAATTACTCAATCAAAGGAGACCAGAGATTGATAATAAGACAAAGTATTATCAGGGAAAAGATGAAATAAAGCATGACAGTACAGGAAAAGAAGAGAACATCAATTTGATTTGTTGCGAGTAAGATGAACCAAACTAGGAGGAAAATGTTTGATTTGCTTTGACCAACCATAGTGAGTTCAAGTGAATTAAATTATGTACTGGTTTGAAGGGCGAACAAAGGTGCACAATATTCGTTTTATTTTTTATTTTTTCAATTTGATGACTTTGTTTGTGAAAATTTTGATCTAATCTAGATCGATTTGAACTCAGAATTCATAAACAAATCAAATATGAATTAGAATTGTAAATAAATTTAAATTATTTGATATTAAAAATAAATACGATTTAATAAGAAATCGTTCGAATTTGATTAGTTAATAATCAAATTAAATTTAAATAAAATTTAATATTTATTAATTTTTTTATTTAATTCGAATTCAATTTCGCTAAGGGTACGTTTGATAACTCAACTTATTGTTGAAAATTAATTGATGAAAAGATTTTTAAATTCAACATATTTGATAACAGAATTCTCTTATCACTTAATGCATTAAAGCACTGCTTAATTTGTATTCAAAATTTAAAGTGAAAATACTTTCACTTAATCTGCTGAATTTTAAATAAATATACAAACACATAATCTAATACACACATACTCTCTCTCACACATATTCACACACATTTTCTCCCACTTGCACACACACTCGCACACAAACATATACTGTCTCACACACAAAAACACACACTTTCTAACATATATACATTGTCTCTCTCTCACACACATACACACTTAATCTCTCACACACATTCTTTCTTGTACTTTTTATTACTCTTATTCACACACACTCACACACATACATATTCTCTCTCACTCACATACACACACTCTATCACACACAAATTCTCTCTCACACACATACATTCCCTATCACACACATTATTTCTCATATATATTTATACTATCCTTAATTATTCATTTTCTTTTTTACGCATATATGACAATTATTTATAATAAATTAATATATGTATGAAGTGACATATTTAATTCAGAGATTGAATAGTGTGTTCAATTGATTATCAAACAGAAATAAATTTATTAATTCAGCAATTAATACTTTCAGAACTTATAATTCAAAATTCAGTATTCAGCATTAACAAACACCCCTAATTAAAAATTTTAAATTTAAATTTAAATTTTATCACAATAATTTGCAAGGGATTCAACAAAGTGTGCAACTTGCTGCTAATCTGTCTGAAAAGTGTGCAAGACTGCCTGACCCATATTTTTATGTTATTGGATATCACAATTTCTTGATGAAAACTGGATCGGATAACGACCCACCTGACTAGTCCAAACTCTGTTCGTTAGTAGATCTTTTACCGAAAAATTGGAGAAATAGAGAAAGCCTGTCTGCTGGAATTGGGTGTGTGTAAGTTTTGTTTTGGGTGCAAAGTAAGCCCAATTTTCAGGTTTGTACCTAATGCTACATTGTAGTTGTTATTGGACCCCAAAAGGGCCGGTATTCCGAGTCTAGTCCATTATTAGGCCCAATAGATGGATGATTAGAGTTCTTCACTCTAATCCTTTGTTCAGGCCACTTTACTAAGAGGAGGATGTAGGATTGGCACAAATGGAAAAAACTAAAACAAAAATAATTTACAAAGTCAAAAATTTATAATTATTTTACGCGACAAGATTTTATCAAAATAAGATTTTTTTTATTTTAGATTTTCGATCGGATTTCTTTTCTTTTTTTTGGATTTAGTAACACATTAATGATTTTTATTTGTCATTTTATGTAGATGCACTCTAACCAAAATTCGTGACACAAATATTGGACAATGGATCTTACAACCACCGAAAGACCACCACAAGAAAACAATTGAACAAGTCAGCAAAACTAATTGTCATGATTTGAAATTTCCATTAACTATAAATATTACTTAAAAAGAAATGGGCAGAGGACAAAATGATAATTCGGCTATATGTGATTGAATGGTTTTGTGGCTTTTGTGCAATTTCAATAACCCTTTGGCTAAAACTTGTGCAAGTTGATAGAGACTAGAGAGTCTCAATGGATGAGATTTCTGTTAAAATTGCATCCATTTTGGATCAAATATGCCACGTTCAAAAAAATGTTTTGTGCAAAATGGAAATGCTATAAATCTTGTATACCAATTGATCTATCTAATAAAATATCATCAGACCATTTGATATCACTCCGAAACGTAGCTTATCCTATTAGTTATCAAACCACCACCATGCTACATGTGTCGATAAAATTTGTAATGATTATTGAATAACAATTCGCTTTTATATAAAATTATAATTAGTTATCGAAGAACTATTAAAATATATAATAATTACTCAGTAACTTGAAAACCAACGAATAAACAAAAAGGAAACCATATACGTTGCCATTTTCCTTCACATCAGTCGAATTAATGAATAAATAGGATCTTGATCATAGCAAATCTTCAGTCTTCACCAGTATACATGAATGGTCGATAGCAAAAATCAAATAAAATACTAGCTGTGTAGTAGGAAAAATTATTAAAGATTAAGAAAGCACAAATGTTTTTGAATGGGCTGTGCAGTTGTCATCTCATTAAGCATTGGCATTTTTAAGTAGATGGGAATTTGAAGGACCAGCACTACAAACTCCAGCTGCCAATTTCTGCCTCAAAATTTTGACCAGTCTACAAAGCATGAAGTTGTTCGTATGACTTATCGCAATCCATACGTGGATCAGCAAACTTGCACACATAAAATATTTGAAATTTCCAGTTGTATGTGTTTTATTGTTTAATAGACCACACAATCGTTAAAGATCTTCTATTTTACAATATATTTTATATTTTATTATATTATTAAATAAATTGTCAAAATTATTCTACTAAAATTACTTTACAGAATTTTAACAGATTATTTAATAGTGTAATAGAAAGTGAAACAGGATGTGAAACAGAAGATCTTGCTCCAAAACCACTAAAGATATTTTGTTCTACACCATCCTTCACGGTACAGAAGATCCTTAACCATATTTCACTCTCTGTTATACTGTCAAATAAAGTGTCAAGAATACTCTTATAAAGATTATTTTATTGAATCTGGACAATTCATTTAGTAGTGTGTTATATAATAAAAAAGAGAATAAGACAGAAAATTCCCTACCCTATAAAACTATTATCCTATTCTATTGTAGTTAATTAACTAATAATTAAAATAATAAAAAAATTTATGATCTCATTAAAGTACCATCTAAAATAATTTTGTCGCAGTTAAAATCACAGGAGGCAGAAGCTTCTAATTGTTTGGTAAACGAATTTTGATAATACACTATTCCCTCAATGATCAAGATAATATTTATTTTAGTTGATTTTTTCAGGTGAGACAGCCTTTTCGTAGTAGATTTGTAACAGCAATTGGTTTAATTTTTTTTATTTTTTTTAATTATTAACATTATAGCAGGTCGCTAAATCTGCTCTTTGACAGATTGGACTGCCGGAGTTCGATTGTGATCTATTGCTCGCCTTTTTGTTCCGGGAATTAAAAAAATTCAATCGTTGAATTCTTAAACCTGCAGCTCTAACTAACCAGTAGGTTGTTATATTAATCATTATTTAGAAAAAAGAACTACTTTGATAAGGAGAAAATTTAATAAACACTTTAAACGTTAAATTATAGGAAAATTCTATAATTTCGTAACAGAATCATATATTATTGTATTTTAAATATTTATATAATATAATAATATATATTTGGAACTATATAATTCAAATTATTAAATATAATAAGATGATTTACTAACTAAATTATAAAATTACCCCAAATTATACTCCTTTTGTCTCATTGTTTGTCACAGTTTAACTTTTTTTTGTTGAAATAAAGTAATTCCGTAATTAATAATTTATATAACTCTATTCAATTTTTAATGAAATTTATTTATTAAAAATAAAATTTATATCAAATATTAATACATACAAATTTAAAATTTTAAAAAGTTGCAAAATTTATATAAAATTAAATAGAAAAAATCAAATATTAACAATTTCAATCAAAAAGAGATAGTAATATGCTTTTTATATGTGTCTGTGTGTGGTAGGAAAAATTCTTACATTAATCTGATCTATGATAGGTGTGGGAAGGATTTTTTGATCTATATTCATCTACATAACTCTAAAAAATTTATTTTTAATAAGTTAGAGTGATGTAAATGAATATAAATAAAAAAATTTATCTCACCTATTATAAATCGGGATTATGTAAGAATAATTCCGTGTGTGTGGTATTCCTGTCACAAGTCAAACCGGACAGTTCACTGCCAATAATGCTGTGTAACTGCATAGTTTAATTGAATTTAAAATGGATAAATTATTTTATGTGGAATGGATGGATTTTCCTGTCTAACATCATAATCGCCTGACTTGATTAGCTAGTGATAACGACATATTAATAAAGGGGTTAATAATACTTTGCCCCCTGAAGTAGGTGGGTAACTACATTTTATACCACTGAACTAAAAAATTTACACTTTACCCCTCATTCACATTATTCATTCTTTAAAAATTTTAAAACATTAAGAAATTCTAGTTAAATGATTAAAATATATTGTAGTATTATATTTTAATTTTTTATGTATTTAATTTTGATGTTCAATGGTTATACAATAATTAGGAAAAAATAAACTAAAATAACAAATTGATATGTTTGACTTTAAGAAGTAAAAATGTAAGAAATATTGAATTTATTTATATCTGACTTTACATTTTTCACAGGTTAAGCCAAATAAAATTGTAAAATACTAAGAGGTATAAAAAATTACAAAAGTTTTATAGGAAATATATTGTCAAACAATACTCTTGAAGAGAAAATTCAATAGAAAATAAGTTTACTTGGGAATTATTCTATCCATATAGTTAACATACTTCAAAATAATATTGAATGAAATTCAAAATTTTAAAAAAAAAAATTTGACTAAGAAATATATTCAAATATTAAGTGGTTTATTTTTCGTTATTTTTAAATAATTATCACATCACTATCAAAATTAAAATATATAAAAATTCAAAATATAATACTAAAGATATTTTAGTCACTTAACTACATTTTCTTGATATTGCTGTTAAAATTTTTAAATAATAAATAATGTGAATTGAGGGATAAAATGTAATTTTTTTAGTTTAAGGAATAAAATGTAATTACCCACGCAATTTGGGAGGTAAAGTATTATTAACACTATTAATAAATAATTAGTCTGCACAAGTATATCGGTACAACTTCTTGATGATTATATGGAGCTAGAGATATGCTTGTGTGACGTGTTCACTCTTTTTAGTGATGCCAATTGTACGATATTTAGATTTTTACTTTAAATTAGTCTTTTTTTATGTTCATTATAAGAAAAGAGAGAATAAAAATTCGATGTATTGAATTTCTCAAACTCTGGACCATGTCACCTGCCTACTACGTTATATTCTCTTTACCTGCATTAACTATTAAATGGCTCTACTAGGCTGTTATCGAATCTATCTCTTTCAATCATAATAATTTGCAAGAGATTCAACAAAGTGTGCAACTCGCTGCTAATCTGTCCTCATTAATATTATCTCCAGTTTTTGGTTTTTGAGCCTGTGGAATAAGTAACTTACTCAAGATTGGTAGAAGAAAGAAAATTTATTTTGAGTTAGGACGGGTTAGACGATGTCGTAATGTTTTGTCTATGTCAACGCAGGAAATTCATTAGACCGACGGGTCATTATCACACGTGTTGCTCATTTATTTTTGTGCTGTAAGATACTAATGGGTGGATGTGGGTCCGTCTCCGATAATTAAAACAGAACAATCAACGTTAATAACCGACTATTTAGGTTAGGCCGGGTTTAGCCCATAATTCTCTGATAGTAACTCTTCTGGTCGCCCTCTAGAACACCTTTTTCATTACAGATAAGTACTATTTATAAAAAAATTATTTACAGAGTGAATATTTCTAGATAATTAAAATAGAATAAAATTTTCTTAATTTCGGTAATTGTAATACCTATTTTGTATTACAGAGCGAGTAGATAAAAATTAGGGCCACTAAAAAAAAGAATATCATAATATTTAGAAAAAATTATAGGAATTTAAAAAGTAATAATGTCTCTTATTATGGATCTTAAATCATTATTACCGATTGTTAAAATTTACAAAAATCAATATAGACATAATCAACAACTGTTAGGATTTACAAAAATTAATATAGACTCAAAGTGCAGTGAATTTACATGTGTACCAAATGACCAAACTAAAATTTAGGGATATAGCGTAAAATAAAATCTAAAAAAATAACTAACACGAATTCGTTAATTTATAACTTACAAGAAACTTACTTACCCAAAAAAAAAAAAAAAAATTAAAAAAAGGCTTAAATGAGAATGGTCGGATACATAGAACTTGAAGGGATCGATCGAGTGTAGTAGCTATTAGACAGCTGATTGCTTGCTGAGGGGCCATTTCCCATTGGTCACCAAACTTCCGAATTGCATTTAATTAATTACTAATAATAAGAGTCAAATATGGCAATAACATCATAAGAGAGAAGTCTGGGAGGGGGAAAGGTATGGCCTCATGGACATCTCTAAGTGTTCTCCAAATCAAACAAATCGTGTAGTGATAGAAGAGTGTTGACCCTCTGCTCAATAATTCTAGATGTTTATGTATTGGTACAGTTTTGATTAATACATCCCTTTAATTCAGCTAACAGGTCTAATTCAAACGATAAAAAAACTAATCAAATAATATGAAAGATTTTAAATCAAATTTTCATTACTTTTATACCACAATAAGTTGCTAAAATATATACAAATAATATATTTTACTTTTAAATAAAAAGAGATAAGTTACCTTTATATTACAAAAGACATAAATAAAAAATAAATAAATAAACAAAACGTCCCTAGTCCCACTAGAGTCCCTCAAATGATTAGAAGAGTAACTTTAGGCATATGCATGCATGCATGCATGTTTGAGTTTTCTTGCCCAACTAAAATTTGATTGGCCTGTACTGTACCACTGTACCCTGTACTAGTAGAATTTCATCATGGTTCAAATTAAAGGAACATACAGAAATTTATTAATGGTCATAGACAACTGTTTTCCACCCTGTAGACGTTATATTTCTTTATTTGAAATTAAGCTACCTCCATGGGTTCCTCAACCCTTTATTAGCATAATCTAGAATTAGTAATTTAATTACTAAAATATGTGTTAACATATAATAATTAAATATATATTTTAATTACTGAAGTATATATGTGACCGAGAAAAGTTCAAAACAACCGATACCAGAGGCCTAGATGGTTACTTTCACAGTTTCACTACTATATATCTCTTGTTAGGAATTTGTTAATTAAAATGGTCTCTCGATTTATAGGTTCTGATTAGGTTAAATTTAAAATAAATCAGATCAAAATAGTATCAGCTCCCAATTGTCTTTTTTTCCTTCTAAGATGACATGCTTCAAGTTCAAGAGTCAAAGTATTTCGGCGTTCAACCGGTCGAGATAAGGGTCTAATTGAGCTCAATAATTGGGACCTTTTTTTTTTTTTTTGTAATTTTATTATTTCAAATTAAACAATTTAATCTAGCTGGATAGCAATTGGGTGCTTCATTCCACACAGCATTGAACTAATATAGAAAAAGAGGCTATATTAAACAATAAAGGATACTTGTGTATTTTACTACTCATTTCACTTTATTTTAACCGTAGTTTTAGATGATTTATATGGTGTTAAATTATTTGTCAATTTAAAAAAAAAAATCAAAGAAGTAAAAATAATTTAGAACAAAAGGAGTACAAATTTAGTGTGACATTAATTGTTGTATTTAGATTGTTACTATTTAGAATATTATTTGAAATAATTATTGTGTAATAACTTCTTGAATGTGATGTATTTGAGATAAAATGTAATTAAAAAATATGTTATAAAATATTAATTAATGCAAAATAATCATTTCCTTACGTAAATTGGTGAATGTCTTAGTTTGGAGGTCCCAATAGAATTTCTTAGTTAGAATTAACGAGAGGTTCGCAATGGAATCGTACGATCTTGTTTTCAATATTTATACAGTGAAACATTGATTATGTGTATTGAAAATTTATACGATATAAATTTTAAAAATATAATATAATTCGTATAAGTAATATAAAATTTTAAAATCCAACCAATTATTCAGTAGCAAAATTATAAAATTTCCCTTCAAATCACTCGATTCCAAATTTTTGGCAAACAAAAAAAGAAAAATTAACTCGTGGTTGGTGCTAGTCTAATCACCAGTAATTTTGCTGATTAATATTTAAGTCAAGGATAATGCCAAATCTCAATAGGCCCGCTGATGTTGGACGGGTGCAAAGCTGATTGGGATTGAGGGCCGCCGATAAGTTTGACCATTGATTGTCCGGCGGAGAGGTGGCTGAGTGCCGACGTTTCCCCATTTCCTCCACACGGACATGTGATACAATACAAGCATGGTTGAATTTTAGTGCCAATTCGAGGAATCGAGGGGTATTTTCCGCCGACCTTCCATGGATTTATTCGGAGGGATCAAAACATGCCCAACAAAATTTTAAATCAACCCACTTTCAAGATCTATTGTTCTCCCTTTCCCAACAAAAAGCCATATTCCTAAAAGCAAAATGTCAATTACATACCAGTAATTTTTAATACATACTTGTATAGGAAAATTATTTACAAAGCGGCAATATTAAAAATTATTTGTTAAAATAAATACACGTGTGATAAATTATTAAATCACCAATATTTTAATTTCAAATACTTTATTATTATCATTATTATTTTATTTTATGAATATAGTGTCATGTTAGTGATTTTATCACTTTATATAAATATGCTATTCGAAATATAATTTAAAATCTAAAAGGGAAGTGGAAATTTTCATTCAATCATGAATAAGTTAAAAATAAACTTGCCCCTTTTTTGTGTGTGTGTGTGAACTTGTCCTGAAATTCGTAAGGTTAATGATGTTAAAAAAGCATAAATAAAGGAATTTGTATATGAATATGCTCAAAACTAAAGTATATTGTGTTGGCATATATTGAATATTTTAAAAGATTTTTTGTCTATATTAAAAAATTATTAAAACTTATATCACTTTATATTGATTGATATCTTAGTAGGATTGTGATGATACATTAGAGAATTAGTGAATACGCACGCATATGGGAAGGGTCGAGTTGGGCCAATGAAAGTAAAAACTGGCGAATTGCCCCCTTCCTATGCGTGTGTGGCCTTACTAAACCGGTATTGAATCTCGCACAAGTGTAACCTCACTAAATCGGTATTGAAGTTTTACTAAATTATCATGATTGTTTATTAGAAGTTTACTTGGTATTTTCACAATTTACCACTAAATCGGTATTAAAATTCTACTTAATTACCATGCTTGTTTATTGAATATTATTTGATCTTCTCACGATTTACCTTTTTAGATGAAATTTTAATTAAGTTAGACTCGCTTACTTCGTATTATTGCTGAAAATCCGAACCAACTTTTTGCAGAAGATTCTATCCACTCAACTCGAATGTTCTAAAAATTTACAGTCCGTCTTCCTGCTTTAGAATCATCTCAAAAAATACACAATTCTTCCTCTTCTTCTCTACTTTTAATTGATGGTTTAATTTTACTATTCTTGCTCGTTTCTCTACTTTATAAAAAATTTCTTGTTTAACCTTATAGAAACATTTCATCACACTTAAAATAATTTCTTTAAATCAATACATCTCCTTGCATAACTCGAATTTTTTTACCATCTTAATATAACGTACGTATTAAACTTACGAAGGTGGCAAAAAATTAAATAATTGTGCAACCGAAATTCGAACTCATGCAGACGAACTTCAATGCTGCTTTCCAAGTTTCATGAGAGATTAGATAAACTATTTAAACCGAAAAGTTGTTTGCGAAACTATTTGTAGGTTCTACTTTAATTCACTGCAATATATGCATGTAACCTGAGGTAGTATCATTTTTTAAAACTTTTTATTTGTTAAAAAATGAGAATTTTTATCTAAAAATTAATTGATAATGAGTGAAATGACCCATAAAACTTATTAATTAATTTAAAATTTCTTGACTATTCAATGTATGATATTTGTATATTTAATATCCTAACTTGGGTTGGTTGAGCGTCCCATATTAAAGAGAAATTAATTGTGACTTGAATTGGTTGAATCCTTAGAAAATTTAGTGTCCGAAATTGAAGAAAGAATTGCCTATAACTTGGGTTAATTAAGATCTATGTGGATTAGAAAGAACTCAAGGTATGTGTGGATAGGAAAAAATCTAAAACTAATTTTTAAAGAATATGAATTTCTATTTCAACATTAATTAATAATTAATGGAACAACTTATTAAACTTATTAATTCATTTATGATATCTTGACTAATTATTTGTATATTTAACATTATGTTAAAAAAAAAAAAAAATGGAATACGGTAAACCAAGAGAGGGCACTGTTTGCTTTTTCGAGTAGCATGTTACATTTACCAAAAAAAAGTTGAGAAAAACTTTTCTCTTTTATCAGTCCACTTTCTCGAAACCCGCCAGACAATACCAACAACAGCACTGAACCAACCCAACCGGCCAACACCAAAACCTCCAACAAGGGCACGAATTAACCCCACCAAACTTGATTATTGGTACAACTTTAATTTAAATATTCTACAATTATTCACCAGCATAACAGATCTTGTAGAAATATACATGGTCTAGATTCGCATTTTTTAGCTCATTGTTGACATATATTTCTAATAGTACTAAATTATAGCTTTTTATAAAACGTTAATTAGATTATGTCTAATTGGAAAAGAAATTATTAATTCCCTTCGAATTAATATTTTTATATTAATTTTTTAAGATATGATGTAGTACTATATAAAATAGAAAACATAATTCAAAAAGATATTTACCAAATCATGAAAATATATTACTACATTGATAACGAAATATAATTTAAATAATAAGAGATATATTCTTTAATTTGTTAGTCACGAATAAAGTGTCACCGAAGAGTAAAGGAAATATATTACTAAACGAACAAGAGGCATTACTTTTGTTTATTCCGTTGATATCCAATCATGTAGCAAAACATAAAGTAAATACTAAGAGTGGCGTAAATGTTACAAAATTCACGCACTAAAGAACTCAAAGCTAGGGAGTAGTGGACCTTCTTCCCTTCTTGGGAGAGTCGGGAATAAAAGTTAGTACCAAGTAATTAACTACTCTTTTTGTTGTATTTTACTTGTTATTATTTTAATCCGCTGTTATTGTTTAAATTATCTGTTGCTTTATTAATTTAAAAAGTATCAAGTTATTTGTTTTTAACTTTATTATTAGTATTATATTTATGAAAAAGAATAATTATATAATTAAAATTTTTAATATAAAAAGATAATTTAATTATTTTAAATTATATTTTTATATAATTTAATTTTAGTAAATAAATGTAAAACAATAATTAAAATGTAATGGAGGCAATAATATAGTTTAAAGATAATGAGTTGATAAATTAATGGTTAAAGCAAGAAGCACTACCATGGAATTATGTAGCACTACCACCCAAAGAAGCCACGTAATTGATGTCATCTTTGATGAACTATGGGACCAATTGGCCATGCCCTCAAAGAATGAACATCATTTTGTGTAGCCTACGCTTCATAGCCCTTCTAAATTCTCAGTGTCTGATATTTATAGTCCTCTACCACAACTCAAGAAAAAGGACATGTACCCTTTCTTTTATCAGTTCAGTGGTCCAAAATTTGTTTAAATTTCTTGATGTAAACATCATCATACCTGTTTGAATTAAAGGGACTTTGTTCGTGTGAGATTCAGAAGTTAAAAAATTAAAAAAAAATTATCATAGATTCGATTTTGGATCTCATTTATAAATTTTACGATCAAAATTAAATTTTATAAAATTTTACTTATATCAATTAATGTCATAAATTTTATAATATTTAATTTATATCACAGACTTTACAAATAAAATTATAAATCATGTCTATTTAAATATTTCCCTACAAAATTTACATTTACTGGTAAGGGGGAAAAAATTCCAATGTTAATTAGTACTAGTACCACATGGGAATGTGGTTGGAAGTACTGGAGCAACAACAAAATGTCCAAATTACGTACAATTTATATATTTAATTGAATTTTATTTTTATTGTGGTAATATTTCAGGTTCTATAAAAACTTTTTTCACTTTGTGTGTGGATGAACGGTTAAAAGAAAAAAAAAAAGAAAGTTTATATAGTTTAGCGAAAGAATTATTGTATTACTAGTTTTATTTCACGCACATACACATTTGTATTATATTAAAAAAAGACATATTTTTGCGAGGGTAAAATAGGAAAAAAAACATTAAATTTAACAAAAAACAGCTTTAAATTTTATATATATTTTAAGATATTGTAAAGACTTGTATTATTTTTTTATATTTTAAAGATTTATATAGTTTAATTACCTTCATTGTAATCACTCCACGTCACATCAATACTATACCTTGCTAGACTCCCACGTCATATGTCCTCCAGCTTCCAGCTGGCTGCCCACCCCCGTTTTCACCTATTGCCAATCATATCCCTCCACCTGGTACCTTAGCTACTTGACATCTTCCGTAGGTTCCACCACAGCTGTCCCGTGTTACATAAACGTATTATTTGTGTTTGGGATAGTTTAAGAAATTTAGTAAAAACTCGGCCGATTTATGTCGAGTTAATTCGATTAGTTATAATTAGAGGTGATTTGATAAATAATAAATTTTATTATGGAAAGATCATATTAAAAGACATATTAAACGTTATCTCTAAATTAATAAAATTTTATTATTTAAAATAATAAATTTAAAAATAAAATGAATTGATATGTCACTATTTAAAATATTAGAATCTCATTAGTTTGCGGATATCACTTGACTTGTCATTTGATAAGACATTCCTATAATAAAGTTTTTCTTCGATAAACAACTCGATGAACAACGAGTTTTATCGAGTTTTAAATTAAACTTCATAAACTCATAAAATAATGAAAAGTTTTTGTCTGAATCGAGTTTATTTAATACTAAAAAATAGATAAATTTTTGCATAAAATTTTTTATAAACTTAATTGTTCTAAATTTATCATGAATAATATATTAAAAAAATTAGATAAAAACCTAAAAATTTAAATATTTCACCTAATTGTTAACATATTTTTATGCTCAATCCATAAAATAATAAATTCATATTACTTATAGTTCAGAGCTTTTTAGTTTTAATTTAGTAAAACTTAACCAATTTTTGAAATACACTCGACTCATTAATTTTTCGAATCGAATCCGAATTTTGAATTTTAAACATTGATATTGACTGCTCACTCTACAATGATTGAGCCGTTAAAATAACTGAAAAACAAAGAAATCCTTTGCTTTTCAATCATTTCAACGACTGTCAAATACGGAGTGAGTAGAAATTTTTTTTTTCTTACTTACAGTTGTATATACCGGTTATGTAGTTAGGATAACCAAAATAAAATTTAGCCTCAAATGTCTCTTCCTGTGTATCTTATTTCATGTAAAATAAATGGCTCAAATTAATTAAAAAAATAGTGAAATTTTTAACAATTTTTAAATAAATAAAATTTATAACTTATATTTAGTTATTTTTATTTATATATAGACAATGGTGTTAAATTCTTATCACTAAAAAAATTATCAAAATTCATTAATTTTACCCCAATTTATTAGAATAATTTGCCAAAACGTTATTATACAAGATACTACAATGGTAAAATTGATAGTTTAAAGGCAAAATATAAATTTGCAATGGTTTCAGAATACATATTTCCATTAACCCTATAGAAATAGCGTGAACAAGAGTAATTTTATAATCACGTACGTCAATGTATCATAATGTAAGTTTAAAATTTAGATTTGTATATTAAATAAGTTCACAAATTTAAGAAGAATATAATTGCATGTGGATAAGAGACATTTTGGTGAATGATTTGAAATATTATTAATTTTTTGAAATAATTTTTAGAACTAAAATCAATAAAATTTAATATTAATTTTAAATATTTTAAATGAAAATAAAGAATTTTAAATATTTTTTAATTTAAAAATATCTAAAATTTAGTCAAATTTTAACTCTACAAAAATTCTTCCAATAAACAAATAATTTTTAAATTTTTTTCTAAATTTATCGATTAAAATGGAATCCAAAAGTAAGACTTTGTTGCCACTGAAAATATCTATACCAACTTCTTTTTTTTTTCTTGCATATTTTAAAATATTTGTTATCTTTAAAATGTCACAACACACTATAATAATCTTTTTTAAATTGTCATACTAACATATATCATTTAAAAGTTAATCAAGCTTTATGGTTTTGTTAGAGTGTATCATATCACATTGTCTTTTAAATATTATATTATTTAAATATTTATACAATATAATTATTAATGCATAACTTTTGAATACAAAATGTCTGTAATTTTGGAGAAATTTTTACATAAATCAAATATATAATATAATATTATTGATTTTTTTTTAAAAAAAAATACATCACTCAATTTGATAATGCGACGAAATATGGAATGATGTGTTTTACTTTAAATTAAGAAAATCTTAATATTATATTCCTTTCGTCTCATTTTATATGTTATCATTTCTATTTTAGTTTGTCTTAAATTATTTGTCACTTCATAAAATGACAAATTTTTAAAATTCATTTTACCTATTTTACCTTTCATCAAAGGCAAGTCCCAAAACATAACATTAAATTTATATTTCAATATTAATTATTCTTACAATTTATTTCAAAATTTAAAAAACCAAAATCAATTCACAAAATTGGTAAATTATGAAAAAAAATATGATAAAACACCGAATATTTTTAAATTATATATAAATTTGATCATATCATATAAAATACGACAAAGAAAAGATTAGTGATAGGATCAAGGTAAGAATTTATAGTAAACATATACACTATGTACACTATGTTTATACTGTTTGATTCTTTCTGCTATAAATACTTCCGTAACACACGACAACCCAAAATCCTTCTTTCTTCTTCTTTCTGTCCTAATATCAAACACTACTAATTAGCATGGCTTCTTCTTCCATTTTATTTCTCTTTTTCAACATATTTTCCACTCTTATATCTCAACCAGCTTTTGCAGCCTTAGTCAAACAGCAACCTTTGGTGCTCAAATACCACAATGGTATTTTACTCAAAGGTAAAATCACCGTAAATCTAGCATCTGGTACGGAAAGTTCACGCCCATCCAACAGCTCCATAATATATTTCTTTCAATCCCTCAACTCGCCGGGAACGCCGAGGGCGACGGCTGCTTCTCCGTCGGCTTCCTCGTGGTGGAAGACGACGGAGAAATACAACGGCGGTGGCGGGTCCCCGTCGACACTCGTTCTGGGTAAGCAGATTTTGGACGAGAATTGTTCTCTGGGGAAAAATATCAAGGATTCGAATCTTGTTTATTTGGCGGCGAGAGGTGGCCGTTTGGCGGGCTCCGTTAACGTTGTTTTGACGGCCAAGGATGTTTACGTGGAGGGGTTTTGTAGTAGTCGGTGTGGGACCCACGGGTCAACTCGGGGCGGACCGATTCGGTTTGCGTATGCCTGGATTGGTAACTCGGAGACTCAGTGTCCCGGACAGTGTGCCTGGCCTTTCCATCAACCGCTCTACGGTCCCCAGACGCCTCCGTTAGTTGCGCCTAACGGAGACGTCGGAGTTGACGGCATGTGGTTATTAACTTGGCCACAGTTTTGGCGGGAGCCGTTACGAATCCGTTCGATAACGGGTATTTCCAGGGCCCACCAACGGCGCCGTTAGAGGCCGTTTCGGCATGTACCGGGATGTTCGGGTCCGGGTCTTATCCGGGTTACCCGGGTAATTTATTGGTGGATAATTCTTCCGGGGCAAGTTATAATGCAAACGGCGTAAATGGACGGAAGTTCTTGCTCCCAGCTATCTGGGACCCGCAGAGCTCTGCATGCTCGACATTGGTTTGATTTTGAAGCTTAATCATGATTTATTATGTTTAAATGGAAAATACAAGAGAGGGCAGATATGTAAATTCACGGACGCAAAAGGGTTTTCAAAAGTTCAAGGGGTTGTTTTGTGACGTGTATATTCTAGTTTTTTATGCTTTTATGAAATATGTAAAATGTGAAAATTGCATTTTGAGAATATTTCAATGGTACTTATTATCACAATAATGGAAAATTACTATTATTCTGTCCAAATTCTATATGTAAAATTTTCAAATCTTTATGATTTCGTAGTGGTAATAAATTGTTGTGTCCTTATGATTTTGTGTCAGATTCGTATGAAAAAATTTAAATTCAACATTTGTATTTTACTATCACTTATTTATTAACGGATTGATATAACATAATATGATTTATAAATTATAATAAAATTAAATCAAATGACACGTTAAGTCTATTAGATTTAATACTATACATGATAATCCAATAAACTCACAATAACGACCCGGTTTAATTATAATTGTCTCTTGATACTCGATGATACTTAAAAAAATCATTCAATATTTATCTAAAATAAATTATAAAGAAATTTAATATATTTAAGGCCTTTATGGTCGAATAATTATTCCCAAACTCATAAACTATCCAATCCCATCAAGAAAGAGTATAAATAATAAATTAAAAAGGTAAACACACAACATTCATTTACTAAACTTTTCATTTGTCATTTAAAGTTTTCATTTTACTCTTAGTCATTTTCTGCACGCATGAATTTGATTTGAGCATCGAAACATCTCTCAAGAGATATATTTCTATCACACTTATTCTTGTTGTAGGTTTCATATATCGTAAATACATACAAGCTTTTACCTTAAGGTTAAAAGATTCGAACAACAAAATATACGAATTTTAATATTAGACCTTAATACTATTATTTTCACGTATTAACAATACTCGTGAATGGGGTCAATGGCAGTAGTAGTAATCAGCTTTGGCGAGATTCCTTCTTATCAACAGCAACATGAATAAAGCTCTTGATTTCTTGGGTCCCAACATCTCTTTCACTCCAATAGATAAATAAAGTAGTAATTAATGCTACCAGTATTGGTTTCTTAAAAATGAGCCTTTGCTGATTCCGGGTGGGTGAGCTGAATTGTCTAAAACAATGAAAATATCATTTGGATCTGATGACCAAAGTTCTAAAATTATTCCACCTTTGATAAGAAAAAGTAGTGGTAGCGCTCATGAGAAAATTTTGAGAATATTTAAATAATTTTAATTTTAATGAAAGAATTTTATTTTAAAAAATGAGTGTTTATAAATTAAAAGTGGGATAAATTTAAAATAATTTAAAAACGAGAATTAAAATGGAACAGTGAGAAAAGAGAGTGCATTTCCTCATTATTTTGGGGAATTCCACCTCCTTATATTAATATGGAAACAACATGCTCGAGCTCCATGCTCTTTTTCTCCTCTATTGTAGAAAAAATTCTTTGTTACTCATTTCGCATTGTGAAGTGGATATTACAAATTATTAGATAATTGAAAAGTAGTAAAATTTTTTTACTTTTCAATTATTTTAACGACTGTCTATACCAGATTAGAAGAAATAAATAATCAAAATTTACTCATATTCTGTAATTCCAACAAATTAATGGTACACCACAAATTGGGTCCCCATTAGCAAAACTTATACATACTTAAAGAGAACAGAAAGCCACTCTACATTTAAAAGAACTATCAAAATTTTATTGGAAGTACGTGGATTATTTGTATATAATATATTATCTAGTTGGTAACTCTAAAATTTTAAGAGAGTTGAATTTGATGATTCAGAAAGTTGTTAAGTTTTTAGCTATTCATTCTGTAATATAGAGTGAATATAACAATTATTAAAATAATTTAAAAGTAAAAATATCTTATTATTTTTCAGAGTAGCAAAGAATTTTTCTCAAAGGAGATAAACTTATTTTTTCCTTTCTTAATAAAATTTTCATAGAATTAATGACAATTGTTATGCTTGAAAATCTATTTTTTAATAAATAACTGTATCATTGTCCAAAAAATATGGGTGTTCATCGGTTTATGGACTGACTATCCTGTATTTATGTCCACTGAGCGATCTAACTTTGTCATAGCATGTAAGGAAAAATTGAGTGGGTAATAATAAAAACGGGTCTGATGATCGGTGTCTTACCTATGCATTTATGATTTTTTTTTTTTTTTTAAACACAAATCAACTAGTACCAAATCCATTTATAATGACGTTGAGTTTTAAAATTTTAAGATATAAACAAATCCGACTACTAATTAATAACTCTTTATATAAACTAGTGGAAAGGACACACAATGTATATGTGATTTTTAAAAAATAATTAAGTAACAAATATGAAGAAATTTTATGGGGAATTATAAGTAGAAATTTTAAACTAAATTAAGAAGGATAAAATTGAGAATATATAAAATGACATCACACCAAATTTCTTATCATAATTTAAGGGTTAATAACACTTTGCCCCTGAACTATATGAGTAATTACACTTTGTCACTCTGAATTATAGAAATATATAGTTTACCCCCATTCATATTATTTATCTTTTAAAAATTTTAAAATATCAAGAAAATTTAGTTAGATGATTAAAATACCCTTAGTACTATATTTTTATTTTTATATATTTAAATTTTGATAGTGATGTGATAATTATTTAAAAATAAGCACAAATAAACTATATAATATTTCACTGTAATCTATATCAATATATTTCTTAGTTAAATTTTAAAATTTTTCATTTTATATTATTATTTGAATTTGAATGTTTAACTGTGGTGGTACAACATTTCCAAATGAACTTGTTTTCTATGAAAAATTATTCTGTATAGGTATTGTATGAAAATATAATTTCTATAAAACTTTTTAATTTTTTCAATGTCTCTTAGTATTTTACAATTTTAATATTTGACTTAATCTGTGCAAATTGCGATGTCGAATATAATATAATTCAACAATTTCTTACATTTTCATTCCCTAAAGTTCAAAATATCAATGTGTTATTATATTTTATTTTTTTCCTAATTCTTTTATAACTGTCGAAAATCAATTAAATACATAAAAAATCAAAATATGATACAAAGGGTATTAAATACATGAAAAATCAAAAATCAAAATTTTTAAAAAATGAATAATGTGAATATATGTAAAGTATATATTTTTATAATTCAGGAAGGCAAAGTATAATTACCCCTATAGTTCAGAGGGGCAAAGTGTTATTAACCCCCAATTTATATAGTAGTATAGATAGATATTCTTATAGCAATAAAAAAGATGGGAAAAAAAATCCTTAACCCTACAATAAACTAGCAATTGAGGCACACTCGATGTGCGTGCATGTGCACAATTTCGTTAAAAGGTTTGACAATTACATGTACGATTGCATATTTATGACAATTGTGTAATATTTCAAAAAGCATTAACAGTCACTAAAAATAAATCTTAATAAAAATCCAAATGTATAATAGAAGGACATACACTGGGTTTTGAAAAGAAGGACAAATTACTAACCTTTTCTTCCAATCAAAGTACGAAACATAAATTTCAATCACCAAAGGCAACAAATTTACTAAATTTATTAAAGTGTAAATTATTTAATCTCAAAATTTTCTCATGAGCAATAATGCAAACGTTTGATAAATATTATGAATCTCATGTTGAAAATATAAGATTTGTGATACTTTGACCTAGTAAGGGTGCATGCCTGATCTTGAAAAGTTCTCGTGATGATAAGTCCAATATTTAATTTTTAGTTCAAACGAACACATTCCTTAAGTTAATGCTTTATTTTTGGGGGTGGGGGAAGAAGCAAGGCATTGAAAGAAAAGTAAATATCTGGCTGTCAGTTAACATCCATCAATTCCCTCAAATATTTTGGATTGACTTTTTCTCCTTTATTCTTTTAGCATATGGTCGTAGAATTTTGGTGGTATTTTGAAGTAAGTGATACAAAGAATATTTATTGTTGAGTGATTGAAAAAAATGAAAAATAGGTTTTCATAATAATCAGTTTTTTTGGTGGTTATATAGTGTATGACATTCTGGGTTGGAGAAGTTGTAAAGATGGTAGAGTGTAGTGAAAATTAATAGTTTGTAAAATAATTAAAATTACGCCAAAAAAGCTAAAGCAGTATTAAAGTAGTAATAGTAAATAGTCTTATTTGTATATTAGATGTGTGTGTAGAATTGTACCAAAATTTTCTTAAAATGGGCAAATAAAAAATACAATTAAATTAGGATTTGTGTGCAAATTTATAGTGGGTTGGAGGAAGTTCATTGATAGTGAAAGCCAGAAGTTGCAAATCTAAAAATAAGAATAGATGAATAAATTACACAAAAAATAAAAAAATTACACAAAAAATATTAAAACATTATATAAGTAGTAATAATACACTTATATAAAACAAAATAGAAAATACTTACATAGATCCTGTAGATCTAACTATCAAAATTAAATTTTATAAAATCTTTCTTATATCATATATTTTATAACATTTAATCTACACCATAAGATCTACAAGTGAGGATAAAAAATCAGGTCTATTTAAATATTTTCCAAACAAAATTATACACTTAACTCTGCATATGGAGCGAACCAGTTACCCGATCCGCTAACATTCTGTCGGCTGTATTACATTTTTTTGTATAATAAGAGACAATCTCTTATAAACAAATTTAATTTTTTAATTTTTGTTAAAAGAAAATATATATATTCAGTGACCCAAAAAAAAAATTAATTTTTTAATTTTTTGTTAAAAGAAAATATATATATTCAGTGAGAGAAGAGAGGGAAAGAGCGAGGGAGCGACGCCGGCGAGGGAGATCGCGATGGAGGACGACGTGGAGATGGCGGCACCGGAGGACGGAGCTGTCGTAGTTCGCTCCTCTTTCTCTCTCTAAACTCTTTTTTTTTCCTATTTTTCTGTCGTTAATTGACTGTTTTCTTTATTTTTCCAAAACCCTAATTTTGTATTTTGGCTTGCGAAAACCCCAAAAAATTAGAACTGATGGAGGTGTGTATATGGAATTAATTAATACGCAGGAGCTTGACGACATGAAGAAGAGGCTGAAGGAGATGGAAGATGAAGCGGCGGCTCTCCGAGAAATGCAGGCCAAAGTCGAGAAAGAAATGGGCACCGTTCAAGGTCCCTTCCCTTGTTACTCTTCTCAATTCGATTATTAGGGTTTAATATTATTTACGTGACTGCAATTCTGTGAGCTTCTGTGAAAAAATTTAGTAATTTGTTAAATGAACCATTTTGTAGCTGAAAAGGTGTTTGGTATTGGAGTTGGGGTTGGGGGATTCTTTGTGAATAATTAATTGGTTGAACTGATGAGAATCCATGGATTAATCTGAATTAGGAAGTTTGAAGTGTTTTAATGTGTAATGAATGAGTTTTGTTTGTGTGGGCTTATAGTGGCAATGTAGGATATGGTCTGGTTTAGCGCCTAAAGGTTTTCTTTTTTATGTATTCTAGCTGCTAAATTTGGAATAAGCTTAAGAAAATGATGAAGTTGGCACTTTTACCATTATTTGGATGGACTTTGCAGTTTTATGTGATAATTTGTTGTTCCATCTTGTTCAATTTCGTAAGTCTTACTGTTTGGGTTCCAGTACAGCTTCACAAATTTTCTCAAATACAACCATTTTTCTATCCAATTTACTTTTATCTGTTGGGTTGATTGGATGAGCTCAAACATGGAATTTTTCTTTAGCCCTGTGTAAGTAGGGCGCAGAAGTGTTAATTAGTTTTATTTCAGACAAGGGAGCAGATGTGTTCTTCTGTGTGCCC
The DNA here is from genome assembly GCA_025175665.1 of Cinchona pubescens. Classification (NCBI taxonomy): domain Eukaryota; kingdom Viridiplantae; phylum Streptophyta; class Magnoliopsida; order Gentianales; family Rubiaceae; genus Cinchona; species Cinchona pubescens. Next base: position 1,242,122 of record JANKKI010000353.1, read on the forward strand.
TCTCAGGAAATTGAACTTTTGATCTGTTCGTTCTTCATTTGTTGAGAATAGGAATAGATGCATATTTTTGAATCTGGTGCTCAGGCATCAGAGATTTACTCCTGGTTATGATGCCATTATATCTCTGATTTGATTTTTTCTGACCAATAATTTGGCCTTTTTGGCTCTTGGGGTTGGAAATGCTAATATTCTGCTTAATATCTTTGATCCAGTAGATCATGTGGATAGGTGCTGATACTAACTTTATCTTTCTCCACTATCTGAAATGCTCTGTTGTGCAGCCCATTCCCTAGTAACAACGTTGTTAAAATTAATTATCATTCGAATTCTCTTGATTAACTGTTCTACTTCTGTATTATTATTTTTGCCCTTGAATGCAATCAGATCCTGCTGCTGCAGCAAGCCAAGCAAATAAGGAAGAAGTGGATTCTCGATCCGTCTTTGTTGGCAATGTGAGAATCTCTATTATAAACATCTAGTTGTTTGATAAGTGTGCTCTTAATCTCACACCAATGGTTCATTACCTCATGTGAATCACCTAGTTTTCCTATGCTGAAATTAGCTTTTTCTGATGATTAATGTTCATTTGTCTAGGGATTTTGCTCAATGTAGATATTCATAGGGATCGCTCTGTGTCCTTATCTGGGATAATGTTGGTTGTTATGTTTATCTTCTGAGGTTGTGAAATTTTTTTTTTTTTTTTTTCTTTTAATCATATCTATGTATGCATGGAAGAACAAGTAAAAAATGTGCAAGGATGCAAGGAAGAGGCTTCTCCATGAATAATGGGTGTTAAACTTTATACTTAAGAAGCTGATGAGGTTATTTTGTTTGTGATTTCATTCACTTGTGGAAGAGGCTTCTATTTCGTGGTAGCCAAAGAGAACCTTAGTATTTCAAGATTATAGAGAGTAAAATGGCTCCTTTCCTGGCATTTCTTTTGGTTTTTAAACTGTGGAACAGAAATCTGTGGTTTAATCTTTAAATGGTCCTGTGATTTAGAAATATATGCTCGAATACTGTTATTGGATTTAATGGTTATGTATGCATAGAGTATGAATATATGTTGTTAATTCATGATGGTGCTCTATTTTGTGGTTATAGTACAAGTTTGTTTAATGTTGTTCATTTGAAGATTCCGCATGTTCCTTTTTTCCTTTAAGCTCTTTGGCGTTATTTCTCTTTTTCTGCCTGTTCTCTGTAATGAGAAGCTTATTATTCTGCCTCACTGTGTTTCAAGGACTTCTTTCTCTTTTCCTTGTTAATCTGTTTCAAATGCTTTTGAAATTAGTTGCTGGTAATCATCGTCTCATAAGGATATTAAATAATCAAGATCATAGTGGTTTTTCAAGTAATATCAACTTTATCAGAAGATGACATAAAGTCTTGACAATATGGATGTTACCGAAAATAAAATTGTTAAATAAATGAAGCATACTCAAACTGTCATATGGTTTGTTTCTGTTTTCCTGTCCTTGGTTATTTGCTGCACAGCCTCCACATACTTGTGAGTTGTGGCATAGTAGTCTTTCTTTGGGACCATGTACGACAAAAGCACTAGAAGCTGGTATGACCTGTATAAGATTGCTAACATCAACCAGTACATTAGGTATAAAGTAATCTACCTTGTATGTCAAATTGTCCATGGATAAACAAAAAAACAAACCAAGCCTGCTTCATGAATCCTACTACATCATTGCGCTCTGTCATAAACTATTCCCTCATTAATTCATAGTTGAGTTATATCTTTCTTACAAGTTACCCACCAAGTATTTTTCGGTTTTCCCCTACCCCTCTTAAGTCCATGGATATTCAGAGGAAAAAATTGTGAATTTCAATATATTTAATCAAGTCCATGGATATTGAGAGGAAAAATTGTGAATTTCAATATATTTTTGTGAGATATTCTTCTCTGTAGTTTACTTTTTTGGTGGAAATACGAAACCGACATGATTCATGAAAATATTTCTTGAACAGTTCCCTCTTGTATCATCTTGCATTATAGGTGGATTATTCATGTACTCCAGAAGAGGTACAGCAGCACTTTTTCAATCATGTGGAACAGTTAATAGAGTAACCATCCGTACAAACAAGTTTGGCCAACCAAAAGGATATGCTTATGTTGAATTTCTTGAAGCAGAAGCTGTTCAGGAGGCTCTTGTTCTCAATGAGTCTGAGCTTCACGGTCGCCAGTTGAAAGTAAGCAAACCCCTAAGCCAAGATCCAATATTCTATGCTTATATTGTTTCAAGGAACAACCGCTAACACAAGGACCTTGAATCGTGCAGTGACTTTGTTGATTGATGAAATCTCATCATTCATTTTCCTTTTCATTTTGAAGGCTAGTTTGATCTCTTGCACTCTTGATATGTTTTCAGGTATCTGCTAAACGAACCAATGTTCCTGGCATGAAACAATTTCGCCCTCGACGTCCGGGCCCCTATATGGGCTTTCGTGGCAGGACACCTTTTATGGCTCCTCATGCGCATCCTCCTTATGGATTTGGGTAAGCTTCCATGACTTGTCTGCATTTTTATTTTTTCTCCTCTAATAATCTTTTCTGCAATGTACGGTATCTTCTAATGCAATGCTATTGGAATACTGGTTTTGCAGGAAGGTTCCCAGGTTCAGAATGCCTATGCGATACAGCCCTTATTTCTGAGTCTGATTTCCCTTGAGAGACTGTATAATAGGCACTTTTTTCCAAAATCCTCTTATCTTGTCTATGTATGATCCAATGATCCAATATGCTTGGCGGTCACCCATTTGTATTTGTAGTGGAGGGGAGGGGTGGTGGTTTCAGGAAATGTCAATGATCTTTCATTCCTGGTTAGTACTTGTACGCTTAACAACTTTGAATATTTTGAATATTGTAATTATGACTGGCACTGTTTCTTCTGTTGTGGATTATTGCTCTTGAAACACTCATGCAAGGTCTTTACGCATGCACTTTTATTGAATATTTTGAATAGCTATACTATATAATATGTATGTAATATATTTTATACTAGGTTAATTATATGGATTTAATTTATTGATTTAGATTTTTTTTCAAATCGAATTGCTTTCGGTTATTTGTTCGATAGACACAAAGAACGATAGCTAAGAGGAGATAGAGGATGAGGAAGGAGGAATTTGGGTAATCACTTTTAAATAATTTCATAACCAATTCCTAAATCAAATTAGCTCTAAAGATTATTTTGCATATAACACGACAAACTCGCTTAAATTCTGAACATTCCAACGTAATGATACACTAATAACTCTAATACATTCTATAAGAATTTATTCCTCTTAATTCATGACTTCTTTTAGTAGGGTAGGCTAAGAATTTACTAGTTCCTCTTGAAAGAAAGCCCCACGTAAATTTGTTTAACCAAAGGTTTTACCGTCTCTCCAATTTTGATAATCCCAAGGAACAAGACTCTGTAGAAGACCACCATTACAAACAAGATAGCCAAATCAATCCACTTGGAGTATTCCATATCTACTTGATATGTATCCCTCAAAATGGTTTGGCCATGAATATAAGACGGTCCTCCCACCATCTTATTATTTGTGGGAAACTTCAGCCCTTCAAACTCATTCTTGTAAAGCCCTTGAAATGCATACCTATGGAAGGAGATGTAAAACAATGGATATTTCCAAAATAGCCTTGGCAAATCATTTGGTAATCGAAAGAAACCTCCACTTAACATCATTATTCCTTGAATTCCACATCTTGATTAGTCCCATGAGAAAATTTACCAAACTCGCTACAATCATCATGAGGCCTTCAACCAACATAATACAAGCAAGAAGTATCATAGTGAAGTATATAAATCTTTCAGTTTTCTTCTGCAATCCAACAAGATAATAGGCAATTATCCCTGGAATAATAGCTATGAGGAACAAGAAGAGAATTGATGAAATTATGTTGCTAATAACAAATGCTGCAACCCCATAATGTCCGTTTAATCTTTCTCGTCGAAAAACCTGTATGCAATTAATTTTGCTACAATATTAATCAGGCTATATAATTGTTCTATGCGAGAAATTCACCATGAAGTGAGTGTATTTTGCTAACCTTCATTTCCTCCACAAATGATGGGAAACCTCCAATAGTCATGAGAGTTAATAATGATGCTACAAACATGAGCATTGAGGCTCTAGCCTAAAAAAAGATCACAAGAAGAATTTCTAATTAGAATATTATTGACTCGTAGGAAAGAAAATTAGAAAATCTCCCAAGTACATATGTATGAAGATTTGGCTTACATTAATGGAGTTGTAACTGTTTCCAACATTGTAGAAGACAGAGCCTAATCCAAAAGCTAAAGCAATGTATATAGCAAGGCGCAACCAGTAGTAGCCAAGGTCACGGTACATATTCACAAATGACCTTTCTGTGAGGACGAGGCACTGAGGAAAGAAGCTAGCTCGGCTCCTCTTCTTCTTCATGATGCGAAGTTGCTACAGCATATGAATTCCAGCATTTGCATTTTAAAGTTTAACATATTGAATAGATAACAATAAGTGTGTGAAACTTTCAGATAATTTGGCTTCTGTACTTCTTTATACTCTGAAGAAGAGCCTTACCTGTCCATTTATCTGTGCTACTTCTCTCAGGATCAGGTTATATGTATCTGATGATGCATAAGATTCAACAAGCTTTTCAATCACTTCCTTTGTGGTTGTCTTTCCTTCAGCTGCTGATTCAATGTCCTAAATATGGTTTTAAATTTTATTGAAATTACAATTGAGAAAGATAGCCAAAACATTAAAGAATAGTGCATAACTTAAGAGGGGGTTATTCACCTGGTCGAAATCTGTATTTATCATTCTTAGATAGTGATCTGCTGGATTTTGGATATCATGGCATGAAAAACCATTCCTCTCGAAAAACTAAATCAAACAAAAATCAGTCGCCACCAATAGCTATAAATTCTATATATCCAGTGCAATTAGACAGTGCGACAAATATTACGTGAAAGGTTAGACAAGTAAACCAAATAGGGGAAGGGAGAGATAACATGGTAGGGTAAACTTTAAGAATTTGCCGTATGTGTGACAATAGAAAGTCATACACATTGGGTTCCTTATTCTTGTACTTAACTTACCTGATTTGCTGCAAAGGAAGGTCCAAAATAGATGGTCCTTCCTGAGGAAAGAAGACACAGATTATCAAGTAGATTACAGACTTCTGCACTAGGCTGATGTATTGATGCAACAACTGTCATCCCATGTTCTTTAGCAAGTTCAACAATTCGATTCATAACATAGTACGAAGCAGCGCTATCTAGTCCGCTTGTTGGCTCATCCAAGAAAAGAAGTTGTGGTCGTGTTAATATTTCAATACAAATGCTTACTCTCCTTTGTTGTCCACTGCTGAGACCTTTGTTTCCCCAGCCTCCAATTCTGGTGTCGATGCAACTCTGCAATCCCATTTCCTTTATTACCGTATCGGCTCTCTCTATTTTCTCTGCTCTAGACATTGTATTTGGTAGCTGGAGCCGAGCAGAATAGTATACAGCTTCTCTGGTGGTTAATGTCCATGTCAAGATGTTGTCATTAGTAACATATGCCTGGTGTAATGAGAACGAATTGATATTTAGATAGTAAGATGTTTTTTTTTTTTATAATTTATTGTTCATGAGTTCGAGTAATTAAGGGGTAGGGACACTGAAAGATATGATTGGTTTTTTTTTTTTAATTAAAAAGAAATAACATAAGCATGGATACTAATATCATAAGCTACGAAATAGAAGTTTGGTTTTTGGGGCCTTGGCATACATTGTAACACAAAATTCTAAAACAAACGTCCATCGTGAATCTCAAAGTTCAAATTTAACCGCATTATTTAAATGAGTGATTGTAATTAAATCTGTATTACGAGGTATACGGCATAGTATACAAGAGATAGTCGTCATACCGAAGTTCCATAAGCGAGTTGTTGCATTCGTCCGTTAATCAGAATTTCCCCACTCTGCTTGGATCTTGTGTTTAGCCTTCCTGAAATAAGCATGCCATTGTGGGAAAGAAAAGAACTTATATATTGTGCATTTTGTGCAGAAAGATTTTACAAGTATTTCTTGACAAGACAATGTAAATAACATGTTGAAAGAGGGAAAATAAATCAAGGAAAACAGGATTTCGAGCTAACCAAGTAGCATAAGGAGAGAATCATTAGAAATGGCGGTATAAAGTAAAGGGTAAAAAATATTTTAGTCCCCAAAATTTGACCCATTGATATTTTTTGTCTCTAAAATTTAATAAAAAACAATTCACGTCCTTCATCTTCTAAATTTTTATTGAGTTACTACAATTGATAGAAAAATAACATACTTTTTATTAAAAATTATGAGAAAGAAATGTTTTCATTAGTTTAGACAAGAAAAAGAAAAGGATAGAGGGTAATTTTTTATTAGCCTAGAGACATAAAAATCAATATTATGCTATTTTTATGTCAATTGTCTTAATTGAGTAAAAATTTAAAAAATTAGGGATATAATTTTTTTTGCCAAACTTTAGAGGCTAAAAATATCAATAAATCAAATTTTGGAGACTAAAAGTATTTTTTATCCTAAAATAAAATAAAATTTCATGCAGATACGGCCAGCAAGTAGAATGCTGGCTTATACTAATTAGAAACTTGGGAACCAAAAAAAAAAAAACCAAATTATGGTCAATTAGACCGGTTTTTGGGTTGATTAGTTATCCAGTTTAATCCACCTGGTTATTGGTTTTTCATTTTTAAAGAATTAAAATAGTTCTTTAAGTACAAGTTTAGAAGAAATTCTATAGTCTCGATCGTTAGGAACCATTTAATTATATTTTAAAAATTTATACGGTATAAATTTTTAAATATATATCTAGTATTATATTATATAAATATTTAAAATACAATAATATGATCGTTTACGAGATATAAAATTTTTCCAAGTTTAGAATTAGTTCATAATAACCACATATTTTAAACTCGAACACATTTCAAAATATATTAAGGGTGTTAGAAAATAAAAAGTTTATTTAAAAAAAATGAGAAATAATAAAAAAAATTCAAAAACACTGTTGACGTCGAAGTTGACTGATTCACACATTTTACCATTAATTTTCTGAGTCAGTCATGTTTGTACTTGGACCCGTCTACAATCTGATTTTTAAAATACTATTGATTGTATCTAGGGGAGAATAAATCGGTCTGCATCTGCATTTTGACACTGTTGAGCGTCTAAATAGGAAATTTTACTCACCTTGTAGAGTAAATATTTTAAATTATTAAATAATTAAAAAATAGTAAAATTTATTTATTTTTCAATTATTTTAATTATTGTAATATTAATTTCGCAAACTTTGCATGATGGAGTAACACAGATTTACTCGTAACATACAATTACAAGATAAAACAGAGCTTTAGATCTCCTGGTATATTTTTTTGCGTGACACTTGTGTGATACTACCTAAATGAGTGATACATATTATCCTACTATAAATAAATATTAAATGAGGGACACATGTCACTCATCTAAATGGTGTCACATAAGCATTACACCAAAAAGTATAACAGGAAGGCAAAATTTATTGTAGTTATTGAGCAACTATTTAACATCATAGTTGTTCAAAAGGATCAATAAAAGACTCCTATTTGGATAAAACATGGCCCCTCCCAATTTGTAATAAAGTGTGCTATTTTGTATAAATGACTCCCTTCTATTGGTTATTGAGTAACTATTAAAATACCACTAATTGCTCAATGACAGCTGCAAAGCTCCTCGTAAGAGGAGACTCAAAGTCATAAAAGGCTACGCATATTTTATTAAAGGGTTAAATGCAAAAAACTCCCTGAACTTACAGCTTAGTTGTATTTTGCCCCCATCAACTTATTTAATAAGCACTTTACCCATATTTTATGTTCTGAAACAAAATTAACCTTATTATTTTAATTATTATTATTTTTCTTTTTTTTCTCCTTCCTTTTATTTATTTTCACTATCATTTTTTTTTACTATTGTCTCTTGCTACTACTAAATAATTACATTACTTTTAATAATTAATTAATTAAAATTCTAACTTTTACATGTGTCTAAACAATTTAATTTATATTTTAATTATACTTTAATACAATAAATATACCTTGCTTATAATATAAAGTTTGTGATTAACTATTAATAATAAGATTAACAAATAAAAATAAAAATTTTGAGCTAGAGGAAATTAAAAAATTTATAGTATACAAATAAATTATAGAATGAAAAACGTATACAACCTTTCATTTATAGTGTAATATCAAAAAATATATATAGTAAAAAAGTATTACGGCTACTAGATATAAGGTTTTTAAACTTATAGTGAATTCAACTAAAATATGACATGGGAATGATATGGTACAAAAAATTTTGTTTGCATATATAGAATATATATTTTATTTTTTTTATAGTTTGTTTATTTGTTAATTATAGCATTAGTAAATCTCACAAAATTCATATTATACTGTTAAAACATATGTTGCTTGAATTAAAAAATTTATTTATTCTATAAATTATTTATAAACATGTAAAAAAAAATTAGAGTTTTTAACTAACCAATTAGTAGTAGTATAATAATTTAGTGGCAGCAAGAAACCATGGGTAAGAAAATAATAATAAAAAATAACTACTAATACGAGAGAGAAAATAAATAAATTGGTAAGAAGGGAAAAAAAAAGAAAAATAAAATTATTAAAATAATTAGAGCAATCTTATCTCAAAATATGAAGAAGTAAAGAACAAGAGGGTAAAGTATTTATTAAATAAAGTGAGAGGATTAAAGTGCAATTAATGTGTAAATTTAGGAATTTTTTTCATTTAACCCTTTATTAAAAGGAGTGAAAAGCACCTTTCAGTAGTTGCATGTTATTATCGTATTAATAATTTATGTCTCGTGTAAAAGGAAATGCCATCAGATTAGATATGTATGAAGCAACATTTATTTTGTAAGTCATCTACGCAACTTATGATGTGAAATTATCTAGAACTTCTTATACCCACTACGAGAATCAATCCACTAATTAGTATATAAGAATAAACTATGTTCAGTCACATCTAAATTATTTCATTTTCATCTATTATCTTAATGATGCATCTAGACAGAATAATAGTAACAAAATTATTGATATATTATTAAACATCTGTTAAAGAAGTAACGAAATTTGATTAAATATTTAAAATTATGAATTAATAATAGATTTATTATGTAAATTGACTTTAATAATTAATTTAAAATTTTTAACTATATAAATCATTTTCCCTTGCTAATGTGATACCAAATTCCTCGTTAAAAATGAAAGTGCACTGGAACACGAAACCTTGTGCATCTCGACTTTCTGTTTTACATACATTACATGTCGGGCGGATCATAGGAGGATGGGGAGGGGTGGTCGCCCCAAAATATTAAAATTATATTTTTAAAATATAATTAAATTATAATTATATTATTATAAAAATTAGCTTTACTCTTTTAAAAATTTTAGAGAATATAAAAATTATTCCTTATGTATGTATTTATCTAGTCTTATTTTTCAAATTTTGAAAATATAATACTTTTCTGGATATTTTTTGAAATTTCAATAACGCCCTTAAAAAAATTAGAATTTATCCCATAAAATTTTATAAAAATTATAAAACTGTCTCTCCAAAAACATGTATATGTAATTTTTGCCTTCCCAGAGTTTAACTCTTAGGTCCGCCCCTGTTACATGTAAGAGACTACTAATTTTATGTGCCTGCAATTGTTCAATAGGTTCAATAATTCTCTCCAAAATGTATATTTAGTCTGTAGATAAAGAAGAAATATTTCTTTGCAAGTTTTTAACTTTTAGTCAAAGCATATTTAGTGTATATTTTAAAGTAATTCTTTAAAATGAGGAATTAAGATGTAATGGATTGGGGTTGCACCTGCTAATGCATCAAGAAGAGTGGACTTGCCACAACCAGAAGGTCCCATAATAGCTAAAAGTTCACCGGGACGATCATATCTTGTGAGCCCTTAGAATGATCGATTTACAACCTTTGCTAGCTACCATTTGGAACCGTAACCCACAAATCGTCCCACGTTAAAAAAAAAAACACCAATATTTTCAAATGAGTTGGTTTTACAATCAGTTGGACCAACATTTTCCTCTGCATCATCTCTTTCCATCAGGGTTTCTAATGGAATATTGAGTTCTGGAACGCTATTGTTTGGTGATTTTATCATCAGTTCATCGTCATAATCATCGAAACTAGGACGAGGTGGCGGATTGAAATTAGTAGAAGCCATGCAAAAAGGAAGTTAGGGACGGCTAGCCAGAGAGTATGGACCGGTTAAGGATATGGTTGATATAGGAAGACGACGCTTATTTGTTATGCATGGTAGTTAACTATAGAGTAGAGGGAACTTTATACGTGAATAAGATGTTTGTTCATAAGACAAATAGAGTGATCATGCCAATACAAGATTCAATTTCGATTCTCGATACTCTTAATTTTTTATTTTTATTTGGTGGGCGACTCATGTTTAAGAGATAGCGAGTAATCTACCTTCATTTTAAATTTATTTTTTAAAAAAAAAAATAAAGAGAAAATGACCTTAATAGTCTCTCGCATTTCATGTTTGTATTTATTTAGTTCCTCACATTCAAAATGGTGTATTTTAGTTCCTCACAAATTCAATATGTACTATTTTGATCCTTTGATACAATTACAGATATATTTTATTTTGAAATAGTTACATGTATATCACATGTAATATTTTTTAAGAATAAAATTGACAATATATAATCTTAAATACTAAATTGTTCCAAAATGAATAGGATTAAGACTATTGAAGTAGGAGGTGGTAGAGGAGAAGCGACAAGGGATAGAAATAAGGGTGATGATAGTATGTGAAAATTTGAAAGGGATGGTGATGAAAGTTTTAGATAGTGTCATTTAATATTTAGAATTTATGTACTGTCAATATTGCGTATGAAAAATATAACATGCGATACATATATAAGTATTTTAAATTAAAATATATCCGTAATTATATCGAGAGACAAAAATAATATATTTAAAATTTATAAAAGATTAAAATGTATCATTTAAATATATAGAACTAAAAAATGCAATATAAGATGTGTAAGGTTTTTTTTCCAAAAATAAAAACGAACTTTATTCAAGTAGCATTTATTGGGCAGTGCAATCTTAAATGCAATACGAATAAAGTTGAATTGGTAGATAGAGCTATTCATGGTGGAATGGAAAAGCTGCCAACAAAAGGGCAAAAGGTAATACATTAATGACAAATATTTAGATAGATCCGATTTTTGATTCCATTTATAGATCTTGTAGTGTGAATTAAATTTTAGAAAATTTATGATATCAACAGATGCAAGCAAGATTTTTTAAGATTTAATCATGACTACAAGGCCTATAGGTAAAATTAAAGATCGAATCTATTTAAATATTTTCCTACGTTAATACCAAGTGATTGATTGTACTGACCTAGGTCCACTGTTAAGTCAAGGAATAAATATTAATGGTGATTGGAATGATTTCTGTGCATGAGTTGAACAGGTTCTTGAAATCTCAAGATCATGTAAATCAATGTGTCCGGTTAAGGAGGCTGCTGCGGGAGTAGGGTTTTTTCTTTTGGGTAGGTGTGTATATTACATGGATCGAATTTTTAAGTCCACATATGTTGTAAATTAAACTCTTATAAAATAATTATATGGGTAATTATATTTTATCTCTAAAATATAGAAACATACACTTATCAATCACATTATTTATTTTTTAAAAATTTTAAAATATCGAGAAAATTTAGTTAAATGACTAAAATACCTTTTGTATCATATTTTGATTTTTCATATATTTAATTGATTTTCGACATTTATAAAAAAATTAGGAAAAAAATTAAAATATAATAACACATTGATAGCTTGGATAATAGAGAATAAAAATGTGAGAAATTGTTGAAAATATTATATCCAATATCGTAATTTATATAGATAAGTCAAATATTAAAATTATAAAATACTAAGAGATATTAACAAAATTACAAAATTTTATAAAAATTATAATTTCATACAATATCTTTATAGAAAAATTTTTCATAGAAAACAATCCCGTTTGGAAATGTTTTATCACTATAGTTAAATATTCAAATTCGAAATAATATAAAATAAAATTTAAAAATTTCAAAAATTTAACCAACGGAATATATTGATATAGATTACATTGAAATATTATATAGTTTATTTGTGTTTATTTTTAAATAATTATCACATCATTATCAAAATTTAAATACATAAAAATCAAAATATAATACTAAGGGTATTTTAGTCATCTAACTAAATTTTCTTGATATTTAAAATTTTTTAAAAGATGAATATTGTGAATGGGGGGCTAAGGGTATATTTCTATAGTTTAGGGGATAAAGTGTAATTACCATTATAGTTTAGGGGGTAAAGTGTTATTAACCCTAAAATAAATAACATTCGACTAAGTATTGATTGGAATACCAAGGAAATTTGGCAGCTTAGTATTATTTGGCATTTTGAACAAAGTATCTTTTGTTCTTGCTGTATTTGGTTTCTCCTTATTTGTTCATCCAAGAGTCTTGGAGAATGGTTTGAGATATTCTTTGTAAAGCTTACTGTTTCATCATCATCATTTAACAAATTTCTGAACAAGCATATCTAAAATCAAGAATTTGTGTATTGAATATGATTTTACTATATAAATTGACTTTGACAAGTAATTTTAAATTTTGATTAACTTTATAAATCGTTCCTTTTTCCAACTGTGATGAACCAATTTTCTGATTGAAAATGAAAGTGCACTTGAACGAGAAGCCTTGTGCATCTCGGCTTACTGTTTTATTGCATTACATATAAGAGATATCAGATATGTGCATTGTACTTGTTCAATATCTTCAATAATTCTCTCCAAAGTGTATATATATATATATATAGTCTATAAATGAAGAAGAAATATTTCTTTGCATGTTTTTTTGGGTATGAAACATTTAAAACAAGTGATAAAACTAAACTCAGTTGGGCATAAATGTTATCCATTAAACGTTACACAATCTTTTCTAAAATTAGTAAACTTGTAATTAAAAAATATATAATACAAATTGTTGATGAGATTTTTATCAACTATCTGTGTATATTTAGCGTATATTTTGAAGTAATTCTTTAAATTGAGAAATTAAGAAGCTACATACTGGACTGGAATAGCACCTGCTAATGCATCAAGAAGAGTGGACTTGCCACAGCCAGAAGGTCCCATAATGGCTAAAAGTTCACCGGGACGAGCATATCCCGTGAGCCCTTGAAGGATCGATTTACAACCTTTGCTACCATTTGGAACAGTAACCCACAGATCGTCCCACGTTAAAAAAACACCAATATTTTCAAATGAGTTGGTTTTACAATCATTTGGACCATCATTTTCCTCTCCATCATTTCTTTCCATCTCTTTTGAAATCTTGATTTCTTGAAGGCTATTATTTGGTGATTTTATCATCAGCTCATCGTCGTCATGATCATAACCATCGAAACTAGGACGAGGTTGTGGATTGAAACTACTTGAAGCCATGCAAAAAGGAGGTTAGGGACGGCTAGCTAGGGAGTATGGTCCTATGGACCGGTTAAGGATATGGTAGAGATATATTTGTTATGCATGCTGGTTATTTATAGAGTGGAAGAACTTCATCCGCGCAGGTACACTGGCGGAGCCACATATACTCTAGTGGGGCATATACTCCGGTGCCGTTTTTGCTTTCACTGGATTAACAATAAAACGTCATTTTTAATTAACTTTGTGTCCCACTGATAAAAATAAAATAAAATTACTTGTTTACTATTTATAATTGGAATGTAAAAATATAAAATATTTGATGATAAACGATGATAGTTGCCTCATTGATTAAAATTTCAGTCTTAACATTGGAGTTTAAGTTTGAAATTGAAACTTTTATCTTAATTATTTGATATTTTTTTTTAAAAAAAATTAATGTAGAAATTTGTTTAAATGAAGATATAAGAAAGAAATGCTCTACTAATTGCTAAAAAACTGTACTATTATTAACATCACGTGTGGTGAATTTTGTTTTTTCATCGACACAAGTCATCAACTACTACATCATGTTACTCACGAAAATAGAATTGGCTTATCCCTTGACTTTTGACCAAATGATAATGTTTTCATTTGGAATTTTATGGCAAATTTGCCAATCCCCATAAATTTGAACATGAAGTAGTAGCTTCAGTGCACCATCAAATGTAGTATCAAACATTCGTGTAAATGGAGAGTTACACTCTCTGTCTTAGAATATCTCGATTTGAGATATTTAAATATTTAATTTGTGACTTATTTGGTTTTGTTAAGACTTTTAAATTTGTATTCCTCTTGTTGAATTAGAGAAATTTTTCATTTTCGTTTGTAGACGTAGGTTGAGTTGACCGAACAACATAAATCTTTGTATTTATTTTATTTTTATATTTCTCTTTCTTTGTATTAGTTATCGTTGTTAAATTTTTGTTAAGGAATTTTCGCAAATTTTTAGGCCTCCGATCCTAACAAACTAGTATTAGAGACGAGAACTCGAATTAAGTTTAAGTAGAAAATTTGACAATAACTAATTTTTTGTATTGAGAAATTTTGACAGAGATCGAGCTCTGGTGTGAATCTTGAGTTACTCATTGACAAACACTTCTTTTTCTTGGTGTTAGGTTATATTTGTTACTCTTTTCTTTGTATATTGAATTTTTTAGCTTTCGAGAGGTCCGTTTGGTGTTTGTGTAAAGAGATTTATGGAACCTATTTTGTTAATGAAGAGTTGGCTTGCGTTGAGTATAAATTCGAGATTTTGTTTGAGAAGGTGGTGCTAGTTGTTGATCCCATTAGCAGGTTAAGGAAAGCCTTTAGTAATATTTTGGGCTTTGTTGTTAAAGTGGTGTTAGCAACCCATTTTGTTTTCTTTGTAAGTCCGTTTTGTATTTTAATATAACACCTTTAGTGTTTGTGTGATATTCACCAATGGAACGAATTGGGTCTTTTAGGGTTTTTAGCATATTATGGCTCTCTTAAATTTTTGGAATATTTGAATCTTTTATTATTAGGCTAGTTTAGATTTGTTGAGGGTTCTTAAAATTTGTATTGAGTTTAAACGTACAGCTGAAGGTGGAGTTATGGAAGATTGTAAAAATGCTTTCGTAGTTACGAAAACTTGTAAATTTAGTAGCTTGTATATTTTGCAAAGTTCTATCGTTATAGATGTTGATCTAATAAATAAGTTTAAGTGTCCCTTGGCCTTGGTTTGTTCTTCCAATCGCTAATTTGACCCATTAAACTTTTTGTAGAGAAGATGGAGTAAGTTTACTCTTTTGTTGTGTCAAATATAAAATCAATGTGGAGATTTATTAGCTCTACGTGTGGTGGACTTTGTTTTTCCACTGACACAAGTCATCAACTACTACATCATGTTGCTCACGAAAATGCAATTGGCTTATCCCTTGACTTTTGGCCAAATGATGATGTTCTCTTTTGAAATTTTATGGCAAATTTTACCTATAAATTTGAACATGAAGTAGTAGCTTCAATGCACCATTAAAGGTATTATCAAACATTCGTATCAATGGAGAGTTACACTATCTGTTTTAGGATATATCGATTTGAGATATTCAGATATTTGGTTAATGATTTGTTTAGTTTTGTGGAGGTTTTTAAAATTTGTATCCCCTTGTCTTGTTGAATTAGTGAAATTTTCTTCTTTTCTCCATAGATATAGATCGAATTGACT
Source organism: Cinchona pubescens (assembly GCA_025175665.1). Classification (NCBI taxonomy): domain Eukaryota; kingdom Viridiplantae; phylum Streptophyta; class Magnoliopsida; order Gentianales; family Rubiaceae; genus Cinchona; species Cinchona pubescens. Next base: position 1,257,908 of record JANKKI010000353.1, read on the forward strand.
GAACTATATAAATCTTTATATCCCTTTAATTTTCATATTTCTCTTTTTTTATATTCGTTATCGTAATTTTGCAAATTTCCAAATCTCCTATCCTAACAACTATTATTATTTGTGCTTACACTGAAAAATATTTCTAGATCCACCCCAGTACCCAGGGGAGGAAAATACATACCCGTCCCTTCCAAAATTCTAGTTTTCTCCTTTAAAATTTTTTAACATTCCTATATTCTTATAAAAATCAGAAATTGCCTTCTTAAAATTTTAAAAAATATATAAAAATGTCCCTCGAATATATATTTTATATAGTCTTATCGTCAAAACTTTCGAAATTATATTATTTTCTTTTCTTTTTTTTTTAAAAAAAAATTTCATGTACGCCCTCATAAAAAAATTTGGATTTACTCCCTTTATTTTTTTAAAAAAAAATTATCAAAATGTCTCTCCAAATATGTGTTTAGGGTATATAACTTTGTCCCCCAAATTCCACTCCTAGTTGCGTATCCACTAATACAGTTTAGTTTAGACGGTAAGTAAAACAATCAAACTATCAAAGGTATCTATATCACTGTAAGCCGCTGAAATCTTAGTCCTAAAGAAAGAAGGGTAATCTATCATTCTCTTAAACTTTTTTTGACAAAAAATAAAATAAATTTATCCAGGTACATTTTTCATTTATTGGGCTGTGCAATAAATCTAATACGAGTAAAGTTGAATTGGTGGATAGAATTACTCATGGTGGAATTGAAAAGCTGCCAACAAAAGCGCAGAGGCACCAGGTAACTGAAGTATGATCAAACTAAATAGCTACTTGTATTACCAAGTGATTGATTGGTCTGGATCCATTGTTAAGTCAAGCAATAGTAATGGTGATTGGTTAATTCATTTGAAGCTCGAGGAGTGTCACTGCTATTTGTTCAGATTGGGATGATTTGTGTGCAGCAGTTTAGCAGGTTCTTGAAATGTCCAAGATCATGTAAATCAGTGTATCCGGTTAGGTGGCAGTGGAATCCAAGATAGAGTGTATCTAAAATTTATGGGTTAATTACATTTATCTCTCCTGAGGTTTGATATATTACTAAACAGACTTTGTAGTTTGACAAAATTACAGTCAATCTCTTGAATGGCAAACGTTTAATAAGTACCATCCTACCGTTAACTACAGTTAAGAAAATACTGACATCAGCAAAAACATAATTTCTTTATTTCCAAAATACCTTCATTCTTAATTATATTTCTTATTTTCTTAAATTTTAGGAATAGACGTCATTTTATAGATTTTACAGATCCAAACCAAATTTCATGATTTTTTTTTTTTTTGAGATTTTTTTGTCTCTGTAAATCTTTTTGTTGATTTGTATTATGGATTGGAATCGGTGAAGTGGAATAGAGGTGGGGAGATGATAATTTATGGTGGAGGAATGGGTTGTGTACTAAATTAATAATATAAAAAATTTGAGGACTATTCTTGACCTATAATTTTAGGAAAAAATTAAGGGACTAATTAAGTAATACATGATAAGGGTACTTTAGTCTTTTAAAAGTTCCGCTTACGGCAGTTAGTGAGAAGGAAAATTTTGTAATTTTGTCAAACTACAAGATTTGTTTGCTAATTTGGCCAAGCCTTAGGGGAGGTAATGTAATTAACCCAATTTTTTATTGATTATTGGTACATGCACCATTGGATTAAATTATATACATAAAATATCTTTTTAGAGATAATTCCCGACAATCTTTATTGAAAATTAAATTGCCAGGTACCACAAAATTTTGAGTAGGGTTACCTGTGCTTGTTTCATAGTGGATTAAATTACATAATAATTTTCTTTTTGGAGATAATTTAAGACGCTCTTAGTCGAAATTAATTTTTTAGGGACCAATAGTGGAAGGAAATTTAAACATTCATACTTCTTCGCTATGATTGGGTTTAAATTCTTTCAATTGTCAAGGTTGGCTTAATTTTAAATTTTCTTGGGACGAGTGGGTACATTGAACAATTAATCTTAGGGGCTCAAAATTTAGTAACTAAATGTTGATGATGAATTATTTTAGGGGCCATTTGGATTGAGAATTTAAAATCTAAGTCCTTCCAAATATCTCGATTCAAATGTACCCGTAAACAGTTGGTATTTAAAGTTTTGAGACCCCTTATACCAACTCTCCGCCTCAAGTAACAAACTTTGTGGCTTTTTGTAGCTTGGATTTTAATGTGTAATAATGCATTTCGGTGGTTGCATTTATTGTTGTCACGGTTTCTTTTTCTTTGTTAATATTTCAAAACTCAATATTGTTTATATTTTTCAGTCTTTTTCAAAATTTGAAATTTTTATTTATTAATATTTGATATAAATTTTAATTTTTGTTGAAGAAATTTCATATATATTTATTTTAACTATTGATTATAAAATAGATCTATTTAACTGAAAAAGGTCCACTTTGACAAAATAACTTCATTATTTCAATTATTAATTACACAATAGATCTATTTAATTTAATTTTATCAAACAAAGCTCAATTTTGACAAAATAAATAGAATGGAGTGACAATTCCTAAATTTGTATCTTTTTTAGTATCATTAGTAACATGTGTTAATTTTTGAAGAACAAATATACTAGTACTATATCTTATGGCTGTAAACGCACTCTAGATGTGTGTGCACTGAGAAAAATAAATTTAGTAAAAAGATAAATTAGAGGTTATTTTTATTTAGGTAATAAGTAGTGATTGCAAGGGGAAGAGAATAATAAGGGTGGTTAGGGTTTTTTTTTTTTTAATACACAAAAAAAAAAAAAAATCATTGATGCTGTATTTGGATAGATAGATTTAGGAAAAAATTAAATTCACCCATTTGTTGAAGGGATTTATAAAGTCAAAATAAATGAATTTTAAAGCCACCCAAAATAAAAAGTTATTTAAAATCATTCATTTCACACTTTTTAATTTGAGTATATTTGAAATTCATCTAAATCAGTCTTACAAATATCTCCAAAATAATATGTAAATTTCAAATAAGGGAGTAAACTGTCTATTTCACAAATCCATCGATACAAACACGATCTAAAATTACACTATAAACTCTTGCATTATATAAAGTAGTATATATAATCAACAACTATACTTTTTCAATGGTAACGCTGTGCAGAAAAAAACTAAAGAAATGTTGGAATTGTTTTTTGTTAACCTTCTTTAGTGTTTGGCATTCAAGTGTTCAATAACCGGTTTGGAAAAGAATGAGATAAACTTATTATGTGTATGTATAAACCCGAAAAGGTAATGAACAGAAATTGTTGTATCACAAGCCTAGTTGATTCTGATGTAAAAGGCTCAGATTATTATTATTATTTTTTTCTTTCTTTTTGGGATAACTAACTGATGCGTATCTCCAGCATAGTTATTAGAATTCCGATCCTACCCTTACGATCCTACGATTCTACAATCCAAATTTATAAAATCGATCCCGATCTTAGAGGTAGAATCGCTATTATAAATAAACTCTAGTTGGTGCCATTAGTCATGTAATTTATGTATATATAAAAAGTTTATTGAGGTTAAGTCAGTATTTTAATAAATTTTCATTCAAATGTTATATTTTATGAGTTTATACTATTCATATTATTTTTTTAGTTTTTAATTAAAGAACAGTATTAAATTTGCGATAACGCATAACTTTTTACAATACGAGTATATAAAATTTTAGTTAAAGAAACTTATTTCATGATGAATATTAAAATTTTATATTTATTTACATAAGTTTTTAATTGAATATTAGCTTTAAAAATAAATAAAAGTTATATTTTTATTCCTTTGATAGGATCTTAAGATCCTACGATCCTATCTATAATCCAATCCTGTAACCTTCAAAACGATCCTACATAGAATCTCGATTCTACAAACCTTGATCTCCAGTCGCCCGAAAAAGACTATTTGCAGGAATGCAAGAAACCATTTTAGCAATTTGCCCTTTTCATCTATCTATCTACGAAGCCATCCTACTATATTTTAAAATTTTATATAATAACTAGAAGACATAATCGCGCATTCCTCTTGAGTGCGGCGAAAATGTAAATATATATAAATGTTCGAGATATTTGAATTAACGTAAATATAAAGTATGAAAGGAAAATTTTAACTGTTATAACATGTCATTGAAGTAATTAATTTACATATAAGAAATACATATTCATATATTTTGGTTACAAGGTACATAAGAAATATCTTATGAAACTAAAAGAAGTAACATTCTTTACAAAAAGAGAAAAGGAGAAAAAACTATACCAATTAAAAAAATGAGACATAAGAAGCATAACACAATTTGAATTTCATTCTTCACAACATATTTGTTATTGCCACTTCAATTTTCACCAAACCTGCATTTTAACAAAGCCAATTTCTTCCCAAACCATCTAAAAACCTGAAACTTTTTTAAACTGAAATGTAAAAAATCAACATTCAATGGCTTTCTACAAAAAAGTCTCCAAGATATCAATTTTCTATTAACAAACATCCCTGTCAGCTAAAGTCCCAAAAAGTTTGGAAACAAGAAGAAAAAAATAGAAATTTTTTTGCAAAATAGCAAATATTTTTCTATCTTAATAGCTCAACAGCACCCAAAAAATCACATTAAGATACAATGTGCATATATAAAGAAGCTGAAACTTCAAAATTCACAAAAATGCCAAAATTATTCATGCCAATCCACTTACAGAGAATTTTTCAATGAATATAGTGCATCTCCTAGCCAACCTTCAAATTTCTTATTAAAGAAACAACCAACAAATGTTCATATTACCAAGAAAGCAATACATGTACTACTTTTGCACCAAAAAAAAAAAAAAAAAAAAAATTGAAGAAGAGAACCAATAATCGATAATCAAAGCCAAGAGCCAAAGGCAATGACATGCTCTTTTGCATAAGGGGCCAAGCCAAATCAATTTGTACAAATTGAAATTTAAGATCATTCTTATGGCTTTAGTTCAATTTACTATCTTGGAAAATCTAATCCATGCAAGTGATCAGTTTGTAGTAACTACACTACATACAACTCATTACTTAGTTCATTGTTCTCATAGGAGAAATATTCAATTCTTTCGAGCAATCAGCAATAGGCAACCACTTTAAAATCAATAAGATATATTTCCCATCTACAATTACAGGAGAAATCAATATATAAAGTTGGAAACTTCTATAAGAAGTATTATACAAACATGATGGACAAGTAGTTCCTGCTGAAAAAGCTGGTGATCATTTACTTCTCAAATTTTCTCTTAAAGAAAGATAATAACTTTGCCTATATGAAAGTTTTAATATCATTGATTTACTACTTCCTCATAACTACCAAAATCACACTACTCCTCCTCTTCTTCTACCCCATTCCTATGAACTCATCTCACACTGTTTCTGCAATTTAATGAATTTGTAGCGAAGAAGCAGAAAGAAGACATGATAAAAATATTGAAAATAAAAGTTAAAGAATCCTTGCCTTCTTAAATTGATGATGGCAAACATTATATCTGAACTTTTTGCCAACCTTGAAATTGTTTTGCAAGGCAAGAATTGGCATACATAGGTCAGAATGTACACAGATTCATAGAACAAAACACATATAATCAAGTGTGTAATATATTTCTTAAGTAGAGAAAATTTTATTTATGTGGCGTAACTAAACTTTTGCAACAAAAAAAAAAAAAAAAAACCCAAAATATGCTATAGTACTTATAGAAACAGAATCATTTAAAACAAAGTTCCTTATTGTAAATCCTATTTAAAGAACATATATTGCATCAATTTAGAGCAAAAGTAAGTATTATAGAAAAACGGGCCACCTACAACAGAGTAAATTTTAGTTGAAAAACATATAAAATGCTTTAAAGTACCAAACTAAATAAGCAACCCATTAGTTCTAGTGGTAATCAGGCAAAAATTCAGATAGTTTGAGTTACAATTAACAATAATAGAAGTCTCAATTCTATAAAAAGGAAAAGGGCAATACCAATATATATATATATATATATATATATATATATATATATATATATATATAAGACAGAGATAATTATGTTTTCCAATAATATTAAATTCTTCATTAAAAAAAGGCTTGCATTATTATTGAGGAAAATTAAAATGAAACCTAGTAAAAGAATCAGAATTCATAACCTTTAGCAAGGAGAATCCAGCCCGAAAAAAATCAAAAAAAAAATAGAGGAGACATATTTCAGATTACTTTAACCTTAATACAAAGAAATTGCAAGTGTAAACAGGGGAGAAAAACTTAGAACAAAAGGGAGAAAAAAAAACAAAATATGAGGGTCCAGAAAGAAGAGGAGGACCAGATATAATTTCGTTTTGGTCTGTTTGACCTTATTTTGAAGATCCACATCCATATAAGGCTTAGATCACCTCAAAGTAAATCATCAAATTTGTATCCTTCCTTGGGTTCTTCAAGAGGAAAAGTCAAGATCTAGAAAGCCAAAAAAGATGTAGATAAAACAAAAGCGAAAATAACAAATGAGAAGTTCCATGACAAACTTACTGTTAAATGCATAAAATTAAAACAACAGAGAGTGGAAGGGAAAAAGCAACTACCTCACTGTATTTTCTTCTTGTTACTTTCACAGAAGAAACTCATGTTCACAATAAAGGAAGATATCTATCAAAATTTTAAATGGATCTTCAATCTTTTAGCCCTGAAATTGAAAGTAAAAATAAAGCAGAAAAAGGAAAATTTTAAGAAAAGAGAAGGAAAATTACCTCATAGATCCGGTCTTCCTCACATAAGGAAACAAAATTAAAAACATGGGAAAAATAAAGAAATAAACTTCTGAAAATAAAAAAAAAAACAAATAAATGCCCAAAGATCTGGAAAAAAAAAAAAAAAAAAAAAGAAGAAAAAGTTACCAAAGAAAAAATTTACAAAAAGTAATTTACCTTCTAATAATAAGATGATCCAAGAAACTTGTTGAAAAGTACACGCACTAATCAAATAGACAAAGATAAGGAAGCAAGAAAAATGAAGAGAGGGACAAAGGGATGATGAAGGAGAAAGGTTGCTATGGTTGTCTTAGGGTTTAGAAAGAATGGGAGAAAGGATCTGAGATATGAGACAGAGAAACAAGAGGAAGGTTATAGGAGATGGAATAGTGTGATAAATCGTCTAAATTCACGGAGATAGAGACCAGGAGTAGGTCGGCTGATTAAGAAATAGGAAGGAGTAGAGAGAGAAACAGAGTTTTGATGGGGGCTTTTTACCTTTCGGTTAATGAATAGAACACAAATACCCTTAAAACTTTGATTAATTATGAGCAAACCAGCAGAAATCACGTGTTCCTCTCGTGAAAGATGACTACCAAAAATTCTTCAAAAAACCCAACTCCCTCTTTATACTATATGTTAATAACTTATAATTTAAGGAGGTGTTTGGTTCATATTCGGGAATCGGAATCAGAATAGGAATCATAAACCCCACTATCGATATGGGTTTATGTCATTCCCTTTTACTTGTTTGATTTGAATAAGGAATGGATTTTATTATATTGATAAATTAATAAATTTGAAACTCATGTCACAAGTGGGGAATAAAAGTGGAATTTTCTAACACTTTCATTCTCATAGAATGATTCTCATAGTAATTTCAACAAGTAGGGAATGAAAGTGGATATTTTCTAATACTTTCATTCTCATAGAATGATTCTCATAGTAACTAACCAAACAATATCTATGAGTATCATTAGCCTTGATTCTTATTCTTTCCTCTCATACCCATAAATCAAATACCTTCTAAAATATAATGGAATCATTCCATTAAGGAACATTAAAAAATTTTTGCTTTAAAAACTTATCAACTATGTTCAAAATGAATGAACACATGGAGGAGAAAATGTTAAGTGCAGACTATATATTTGATAAAATACCAAAGAAAAAATAAGGAGTAAGGATAGAGACTATTGGAGTACAAGTAGAGTATTATTTACCCCAAAAAAAAAAAGTAGTATTGGAGAAAAGAGTTATAGTAGGGTAAGGGATTGTAGTGGAATTGGAATGGGGTAAGAAGTTGTAGGGGAGTAAAGAGTTGTAGTGGGGTAAGGAGTTGTAGTGGGTTAAGGACTTGTACTGGAGAAAAGTTGTGAGAGGGAGCAAATCTAGCTTGTTTGTGTTAAATACGTGATAAATCCAGACCTAGAAAGAAGAAGAAGAGCTGGTGGTGGGCATTTGGGAAAGTCGAACCGATTGGGTGTCTTCATTCAAACGACTGTATAGAGGAAGAACGAAACGAAATTAGAACAACTCTATTATACTCTTAGTTTCCTATCTACACTTTTGGGAGAGCTTCTTGGCTTGCTTATTCAATAAAATTTTCCTAGCAAATGGTGAAATGGATTGAAGAATAAGATAAAAAAAATTTCCCTTCATGAAACAATTTGAATTTTGAATTTTTTGGTTATGGTAAAAAATTCATTAGCTCCAACCAAAATACAGGCCAAAGACCTCAAAGGTACTCTCAATCCAGCCAAACACAATTTGAAAATGAGGAACAAGTGATGATACCAAAATAATCATCCAATAGCCCATATACACTTACGGAGAGTCAAGGTCCTTTCCATTTAGGGGATAAATGGAAGATCCTCCATTTACCCCTCTAGATGAGTGACACATCATTTAAATGTATAATAAAAGGTGAGATATTTGCCAAATCATCATTTCTATAATTTTTTATGACAAAACTACGTAGTTTTCCTTTCCTTCTCCTTGATAATTAATTAAATTTAAAAATCATTGTCATTTAAGAAAATTAATCAAATTATTTTGTTAAAATTCATACTATTTAATTAAAAACTATACTTAATTGATTTCTTGCAACAAATAAAATTTATAACAAAAATTTTAGTAGGTCATTAAATTGGAGTAACATAATATTATACTTTCACTACATTTTCTTAAGTATTTATTTTTTTCTTATACTTAAAATTAAATTTGTTATATAAATTAAATAACAATTGAAACTACGTAGTTTTGAGTATTAGAAATAGTAAAATAGTGATGTGGATAAAGTTGAATCCTTAATTTAAACAAATAGTGAGATGTCACTCATTTAGAGGAATAAATGGAGGATCCTCCATTTACCCCCTAAATGGAAAGGATCCTTGTTCCGAACGAAGCTAGTCAAGGTGGTCAATAATCACGAGGGTATTTTAGTCATTTCAACCTAAGCTCAAGCCATTGATCAACTTAAGATATTTATGCATCTCATGGGCAATCTAATTAGTTTAGACCCATTAATTATCCAAAACTATCAAATACTAGTATAAATAGTAAAAGTGCAAGATTAGTTCTAACAACACACCCTCATTACAACTATATTTACTTCTTTTAACTCTTAAATTCTCTCTAGTCTAAAGTACAAACTTGGGCATTAAAACTTTTCGAGGGACAAAACTCTGCCCTCATTTTTTCTTTATTTCAAGTTAGCGATACGTGAATATGACACACAAGTTATAACCTTTGTATTAGAGTAATTTGACTTGTTGGACGATTTAAGACTTGTATTTAGCACTTGATATTTTTAACATTAATATTTTACTATATTGTGTAAGTTTTTAAAACACAACTTAATGATATATGTATCTTATTATGTGAAGTAAATTGCACGCAGTTTAGATATTGCTCTATTTTGCTCTTATCTCAAGAAATCCACCATCTCTTCCCATCCCTTGTTTTCGCATTTATGTTTTGATGATGTCACTATTCTATTAAAGAATCATTTCTCATTAGTCTCTCAATTTTATTTTAACTGTCATTATTGATGCATAAGAATTAAAATTATTAAATTATATCAATTTAATAAAAAGGTAGTCTAAATTGACTAAATTATTCTATTACATTAATATTCTCCAATTATATATTCTTTTCTCTATTATGATATGAACTGATGACAAAATTAGAAAAAAATTCATTTATTACTTCTTTGAATTTTTAAAGTGACATATAATTTGTCACAAAATAAATTATTCAAAACGATAGATAAAATTAAACGGTGGGACTGTCCAATGGCTTTATGATATTAAAATGAAACTGTAATGAAATTTAGTACTTGAATTATGTGTTAATTAATTTCCTCATAAATTGCTTCAAAAAAATTTTGTGAAGCACAAGAAGCATTCTTTAGGAAAAGTTTTTAACAAGCTAAAACCACGATGAGAAATTCATATAATCTTATAAGACTAGAGATTAAAATTACCTTGAAAATAATAAAGTTGTGTTTGGATGAAGGGATTTGGAAGGATTTGAATTTGAAATTCAAATTCATCATACATTGTCTAAATAAATTTATTGATTTAGTTGGGGATTTAAAGTTCACTAACCAGCAAGAGTGTGGTTTTAATATTTAAATTAGTAAATTTTAAATTCACTTAAATTTCATGTCATTTCAAATTTAGCAAATTCAAATTCATTCATTTCAAATCCTTGCTACAATTCAAATCTACCCTCCAAATGCAATCCAGCAGAATTTCAATACATGACAGCAACTAAAAAGAAGTTAATGCTGATTATATATAATTTGGTATGCATCATAATATTAGAAATCAATGAAAGATAAACCCAAAATCATGATTTTCAATAAAACATTTATATGCAGTCACAATTAATTAAGATAAGAAAATGTCATTTCCCTAACCAACTAAAGAGTTCTTTCACTCTCAAAAATCAATATCTGTTTATTGTTTAAAAGGTTTAGTACTAATTAATAATGTAATTCAGTTTATGGTCCTTCTAATGCTTCGTCATTAGCAACCATCTTTAGTTAATGATGATAACAGTCTTAACATTATTCAGCATATCAAATCACATTACAGCTCGTAGAAAAAGGCTGTAGTTTCAGAACTACCTTATTATTTGTCTCATTAACTAGTTAATTAGACATTGTAAACATTAACGTTGAAAGATATCTATATTAAAGAATACTACATTTCAATTTCTAAAGTGAAATGTACCAAATACCTACCTCTCCAATGATTAACAATGTGAGTGTTCAATCTTAAAAGTATTTCCAGGGCCATCTTCATTTTATTAAAAAACTACAGGTTATTAGACTTCGATGATAAGATTTCCTTGAAGAATTAAGGTTGTTATGTCACCTCAGACAGTTTCGGAGCAATTGTACCCCTCCGTCTATCTGAGTAACTTAATAACTTTTGAGTTTATTAAATTATTTAAAGATAAAATGTTTAAACTAAATTATTAATAATTCATAGTACAAGATGTTGTATTACAATAAAACTTCTTTACCCACTTCCAATGTTAGATACGGTCTCACCCTTGATTCAAACCTTAGCTGAATCTGAGTCAACTTGATCAAGTCATATAATTGCTAAATTAATAAATTTATTTCTATTTGGAATTCAAATTCACTTCATACATGTTTCATATATGCATAGAAAAGAAAATAAATAATTAAGGACTAGTATGCTGTATCAATTTATATAGATCTCAAGAGAGAAGTGTGTGTGATATGTGTGAGAGAAAGTATGTGTGTGTTAAACTAAAATGATAATATGTTTTCATAAAATAAGTCTTAATATTTGTGATAAGAAATTCTAGTTAGTTGAGTTATCTTTGAAAATTAATCTAATATGCTGTATCAACTTATATAGATCTCAGAATATTAATCTAAAATGATAATATATATAAGTCTTAATTTTGATTAGTTAGTTCTTTAGAATTAATCTACAAATAACTATTTATGATTTTCACCTTATATTTTTTGTGATTTTAGACAAATTTATTATTCGATATTAATCCCATAGCACTGCAACCGATGTGTATGGTAATCACTGCGATCTCAACTAATACTACAACTTTAAACCATGGTCTCACTGCAGTGATTTATAATTTATAATAATGGTATTATCCAATCCTGGTTATAACCAAAGTTTCTAAATCCCATTGCATAAAATAAAGCATTGTTAATCAGATAAGATATTGAAGCAAATCTAGAAGTTCTTGATCTCATCCTAAATCGGCATTAACAATCTTTTAAAATCCGCAATATTTATCTTTCATTATCAATGCAGTTAGATTTCATATTCCCCTTGTTGGCCTTTGTTAATGCATTCTATTCCAATTGAGATTTTCAAGCTTCGTGTTTTACTCGTGGCCCATGCTTCTAACAACGTTGATGATCTGCATCCAAATGTTTTATTCGATTCTACATGGATATTTTTTTCCATGTCCATGTGGTGCCTGCATTAAAGTGCCTCTCTACTCTTTTTCCAGTTGCTAGTTATCCATTGGCAATTTCGTATGGTCCAATCCTGCATTAAATCTGCACCGGTTTTTAATTATCTTCACAGCCTTATGAAGTGGGTGTACTCTCTGAATCTTGATTGTGCTGCCCCATGCTATGTAACTTCATTCCATTACTTTCCATGTTTTCCTTTTGCCCGTCAACTCAGTCGTCGCCTTATAAATTCAGCTTGTACACATTTCAATCCGTGGAATATTAAGTCGTTTATGTTACTTGTGTAACCGATCGTTACATAATTCATTAGGTAACCTCTTCAAATTGTATATCATATATGTGCGTTTTAGTATCACATACTATGTACTTGACGCTACACATGCATGGCATATTGTTAGCAAAAGAGTTAATTATATTTTATCTTCTTTTGAGCACTTTACCCCTTCCGTTATCACAATTTAATGTTTTGACCATTTTACCCTACTCCATTTTATTCCTTTTTTTGTTTGATTACACTTTACCCCTTAAAGTTTAAAAAAAAACTATCACTTTAGTCCATAACGTTGTTTTTGACAATAAAGTCCTTTGGTTATACTTATTACATACTTGACAATTGTAATCCAATTTATTTGAATATCTTTTTTGTTTATTTTAGTTTTATGAATATATATTTTCTCAAAAAAAATTTAAATTAATGTAGAATTAAATATGAACATAAATTGCTTAGAAGTTTAATTCAATGTATTTACTAGACTTTTTAGATGTGAATTAACCTCACTTGTGTACATTGCAATTTATATAAGATGCACATAATACTTATAAATGATGTATAATAATATAAGAAAATGAGGATGTGTCTCTTATTTTAACCACGGATTCTACATGCAAGACTGTGAATCTGACATATAAGAACTTTTAATAGTTAGTAGAGGAATTTAGATTAAATGGAGGCAACAGTATAAAATAATAAAATAGAATAGGGATAAAATGATGAAAACGTTGAATTGGCATAAGTGAAGGGGTTAAATGCAAAAAAAAAAAATAACGTTAGGGACTAAAGTATTAATAATTCTAAAGTTTAAGAGGTAAAGTGAAATTAACTCACGAGTATTTTTGTCCATTTAGCCAATTTTTCTAACTCCGTTAGTGTTGACCGTTAGTCAAGGGGGTTTAGTACTCAAAAGATAACGTTAGGGACTAAAATGTTAGTGACACTAAAGTTTAAGGAATAAAGTGTAATTAACCCGCAGCAAAATGATGTTTGAGTACCCATATATGTATCATGTATCACGCATTAGAGAGTATCATGTATTCAGTAAATTATTAGTACGATATATACCATAAAAGGTAGTCATTTCCACTGGGTCCTCCGCATGCTTTATTTGTCTCCTTAAAAGATTTGAACTGGTGCCATAATTTTTTCTCATATTGATTAATGATTGATACATTGCTTCCAAATATCTCCACTCTCTGGATGTGGAGTTTCCACATGTTCATGACAGTGTATACAAAGAAAAATTCATAGAGAACCTGAATTCTACTAAGAATGCTAAGCAGGCATTTCCATAGTGAATTGGTGTTTTACCCTATTCTTGTTACTAAGCCCCACATCAACACAATCTCTTTTGTCCTTCATTGTATCCGACAGCACATTTTGCTCTCCACACCTTTATTACTAATGCATATTTTAACTGAAATTCAGAGCATGATCAGACTGTAATGTTCTGTCCAGATTTTGCAGTGTATAAAATCAGGCTATCCTCCTTGGAGGGCAGTGACTATAGTTTGCCAAACTGGTTCCAAATCCTCACTAAAAGCACAGTTGCTAAGGTCAAAGTCCCGGAATTTAGTCTTAGTTTGAATCAGCTCGTCTACACCAGAGAAATATGCCGGGGTTACATTAGAACCTGTCAAGATGAAAGGTCCGGGAATTATCAGAAATTTCTTAACAAGCACTTAATGACGATAATGAACACAAATAGAGAGAAATATAGTAACAAGATGGGATACAAAGATTTACGTGATTCGATCAATTCGACTTACACCTACGGGTGAAGGAAGAGAATTCCACTAACTCAATAAAAGTAATATAAATTAGAGAGACATTCACAAAACCAAACAAATCCCAAACAAATATTTCAAATCAAGATATACTAAAACATCTAAAGGATGCATACGAAGTGTTAAAGATATGAAATTATTATATTATGGTATGTAAATATTTAATTGATGTAATTACCCTAATTGCTCCTCTAAATTAGGTGATTATCTTAGTAGTCTGATCGTTTTGATTAGCAAGTCTTACCATATATTCGATTATCTTGATTAGCAAGACTTACCTGTTTAGATGATCTAAAATATTATCTTGTAAATCTATATAAAGACACTCTATGTACTAATTGTATTGAGACATGATTTATACATATTGTACATACTCTCTTTGTTCTAACATGAAGAAGGCTTAGCCTTCAGTTTAGTCTACATTTTCGGGGTGCAAAGCTATTGCTGCCTTCTGGCCTTGAATTTATATGCAAAACTTCTCTATGTTCTAAATGAAGAGCAATAATTTTCAACAGATGACATGGACTCATAATCATCAAGTCATGGACTGCCTTGGTCATTGCTTCCATGTACGAAATGATAAAATCAGACCAAGCATGCATTGGAGATATGTGAAGCAATTGACAAGGAGAAAATTACAGCCATTGACAATAATGCCAACTATTCTCCGGATCCCACAAAGATGGAAAGTCATCAATCAACAGAACCGAAGGTATAACTCATTTCAGTTTGTTAGAACAACCTTTCGGAATAAAGTGTGCTGATCTTAACAATCATAGGACTACTCCACATGCATTAATAGGTAGAAAGGCAACTACAGCTAAAGTAATGGTCCAACTAATTGACAAGATTCTACCAGTGATGCTCTAAGTAAATGTTAGATGTTTTCATCGATCTTTGAGGATACTAGACAAAGAAGTTTACGTAAAAAGCACATGGGATGCTACCTTTCTACGAAGCCGTTACTGATGTACACAGAAATGAATGCTACAGAAATTGTCAATGTCGTGTTCATTTATGCTACCTGGAGGTGTGTGGTTGGAATTTGTAAATGACCAACCAATGAACTTTAATGATAGCCTGATGATGATTAACCTTTTCCCCAATCTTAGATCAATTCATTTGGAGTAATCGCATGCCAGATATCCTTCAATATAGTTTCTCCATCAACCAAATCAGAAGATCCTCCTGCCAACAGATTTTTGGGAAATGCCAGCCAGCCCTTCAAATTCGTTCTTGTATAGTCCTTGATGTGCATACTTGTGAAAGGCGATGTAATACATTGGATATTTCCAAAAGATGTTTGGTAAGTGATTTGGTAGGCGAAAGAAACCTACACTTAACATCATTAAACCATGAAGTCCAGCACCCGTAATAAGTCCCATGAGGAAATTTGGCACTAGAGTTGCCACAATCATCATAAGTCTCTCTACCACTGTAAGACAAGTGATAAGTATCACTTATTATGAAGTACAAAAATCTCTCACTTCCCTGCTGAAGTCCAACAAGGTAATATGTAATTGCTCCAGGAATCATAGATATGAGGAGCAAAAAAGGAAGTGAAGAAATAGTGTTGCTGACAACAAATGCTGCAACACCATAATGCCCGTTTAATCTTTCGCGTTGGAAAACCTGCACGTGTTAGGAAAAAGTAAACTGAAATTGTGATTGTTCTGAGTGGTGGTGACTGTAAAATTGTCTGCTAACCTTTTTTACCTCCACAACTGAAGGGAAACCTCCTATAGCCATGATGGTTCACAATGAAGCTACAAACATGAGGATCTAATCTCTGGCCTAAAAAAATTGACAAAATGAATCTCTAAGAATATCCAACTTCACAGCATGGAACTCCTGCCTTTCAATATGAACTTGAACTTACATTAATGGAGCTGTAACTGTTTCCAACATTATGGAACGCAGTACCTAATCTGAAACCTATTGCAATGTATATACCAAGGCGCAACCATGTAATAGCCCACATCACGGTATATATTTAGAAATGACCTTTCTGTGAGGATGAGGCGTTGTACAAAGGAGCTACCGCTGTTGAGAGATTTCTAAAACTGTACTTATTTTGAAAATCGTTCTTTTTCCATGTCAATTGAAAGGGCGATTTCCAGCGGGGGGACTCGCATTTGGAAGATGCGAGTTCATGTATTCTTAATTCGTCGAAATTTTTTTTAAAAAAATAAAAATTTATGACCTCGCATTAACTAAATGCGAGGTCTAAGATTTTTTTTTTTGAAAATAGTTTTATAACCTTGCATTCATTTGAATGCGAGGTCATGAAAAATAAAAAAAATAATACCAAACTTCATGAAGTGTCTACCTTCGGATGACTCTGGTTGTATCTAGCAGTTCTATACTTCTGAGGAAAAAAAAGGAAGACATGTTAGAACGAGCAAACAGCCGGCAATCTAGAAGTAAATAAAGCTCAACAGAAAAAGCTCCTTGCACCTGCAAGTGGCTTTTCACATGATAGATTTAGTGAGGCCATCTTTGTTCATAAGCTTCAAGACACCTTTTGGGGTAGCTCCTGTAAAATAAAGTGATGCCTTTTAACTCACAAACCATCATGAGATCAAGAAATATAAGACAATAGCAAGTCACGCACTTTCACTACCACCAAGCTTATTGATAGCTTCAACAAAGATTTCATGAAGCTCTGGTGTCTAGCGCATGCGAGGCTTCGTTAAGGATGCAGTAGGCGACGGACTAGATGCAGGGAAACTCTGTCCTACTGAATTGAGATTTCCGTTAGGAGGCTGGGGCTCCCTCAAAGGTACTTTAGATGATAACTCCAACACCTTCTAAACCATTTGCAGAGTTAACCACATTAATTCAATTATTTGGGGGAAAAAAAATCCTCATCCCACTATATCCAAGAAACATTCATTATAATAATTAAATGACCAGTTAGGATAATTAAATGACCAGTTGACCAAGAATATATGCACTACACAAAATTGTCAAGAGCAGTTTATCACCAGTTAGGATAATTAAATGACCAAGAATAATAATAATCTAGATGTCAATTCAACATCCATAGTCAACAAACTGAAATAATCAGAGAACATATTTACGACACATTCAAGTTCAAGATGTTAAACCTTAGTCAAAATAATATGTATAACCTCGCATTCGGTCTGGGAAATTTTTTTTTTTTTTTTTGCATTCACCGAATGCGAGGTCTGGAATTTTTTTTTTTTTTTTTTTTTTTAACATTTCGCAATTTTAATTTGGCATGAGCTCACATTTGGTGAATGCGAGCTCAATGAACTTGCATTCACCAAATGCGAGTTCCCCTCTCCCGGTTATACTCTTTCCAATCGACGTGAAAAAAGAACAATTTTGAAAAAGAGCACAGTTTCAGAAATTTTTCTACCGCTGTTACCCTTCTTCCCCATGATGCCAAAGTCGTGCAATTCATGAGTTCAAGATTGACATGTGAAAATAAAGGACAACAAATTGTTAACAAATATCAGGCAAGCTTTTGTTTAACATTAGGTCTTTTTCCATCCTGCGGTGCTCGGTGGCTTACTTGTCTGTGTATCTCTGCTGCTTGTGTTAGAGTCCGCTTACAGACCTCGGAAGTTCTATAAGATTGTACCACTATATCAATTGCTTCCCTTGTGGCTATCTTGCCTCCAGCACTAGATTCAATGTCCTAAAATGGTTTCACTTTCACTGAATTTCAAACAGGTTGGCAGATACTTGAAAGATTACATAATTTTACTGCCTTATATGTACCTCACTGAAATCGGGCTTTATCATTCTCAGATAATGATCTGCTGGATTTTGGAGAGAAGGGCATGGAAAACCATTCATTGCAAAAAACTGAAGTATACAAAGACCAGTTAGCATTAACAGTTGTGCCTCTCAGCATTCAGGAAACAAATCCAGTGAGATTATGGCGGAAATGTTTCAGTCACCTGATTGGCTGCAGTTGTAGGTCCAAAGTATATTGTTCTCCCTAAACAAAGGAGGTAGAGATTGTCAAGGAGCTTAAATACTTCACTACTAGGTTGCATAATGCACAGATGCTACTACTGTCATACCATATCGCCGAGCAAGTTTCATAATTCTATCTAAAATATAGTTTGAAGCAGCACTGTCAAGTCCACTTGTTGGCTCATCGAGGAATAGAAGCTTTGATCGTGTCAAAATTTCCATACAAATGCTCACTCTCCTCTTTTGCCCATTACCGAGGCCTTTTAAGCCCCACCCTCCAATTCTAGTATCAAAGCAATTCTGCAATCCCATTTCCCTGATTGTTCTCTCTCTCTCTCTCTTCTCTGCATGCGCCATTGCATTTGGCAGTTGTAGCTGAGCAGAGTAGTATACGGCTTCTCTAACAGTCAATGCCCATGTTAGGATATCATTATCAGTCACATAGGCCTAAAACAAGTACAATGAAATGAAATTACAAGATTTGCCGTAGCTATATGTTACTTCTAATGCATTTTTTGAACCTAAGGCGCCATGCCAGGCATGTAGTTACATTGCTTTGTAAGTTTTTTCTCCAACTCAAGTTACCATATTAAAGAACTGATAAATTGATCTCATAACAAAGTCGCTTATCTGAATACAGATGCTTTAATTTGGTTGTATCATACACGTATACGATCAGTAAATTCGTCTGGGAGTTTGCTGTTATCTTCCAACTAGTAAACCAACGACTTAAAGCTTTTAATAGCTAAAATTGCTAGCAGAGAAGAACACATACCGATGTCCCATACGCAAGCTGTTATTTTTGACCATTAATCAGAATTTCGTCACTTTTCTTTGCTTTTGGATCTAGTCTACCTGAAAAACAAATGTCAATTTTCCCAAAGGATTGCAAAAGGAGGAAAAGAAGACAAGAACTTTGGCTAAAACAGTGATTTTGGGTTCATTACATGTAAAATACCAAGGCAAATTAACAACAGCTGCATGGACAAACATTCACAGTACACAGCCATTGAAAGTAATGTATGAGGACACTACAATTTAAAAATATTTATGAAAGAAATCTTTAAAAGAAGTCTAATTAACAACAGTTTATCTATTTTAATCCCTATCCATTTGTTGCTGATTATTCAACAAGTGGCCTAATTGTATTAGTACAGGAAAAAGTACAACAAATCAGTCCTGTTTCTAAGTCTTCTAATCAACATTGCTATTGAATAAAAATTTGAGTTTGCTAAGGCAAAGAAAGAACTTACAAATTCCAAATTGAGCAGAAATTGAAATATAATTGAAGGCACAAAAAAAAAAAAAAAAAAAAAGGAACTGTTGTTTACCAGCCAATGCATCAAGAAGAGTGGATTTTCCAGAACCAGAAGGACCCACGGTAGCCAATATTTGACCAGGAGATGCATATCCTGTGAGTCCTTGTAGAATAGCTTTTCTGCCATCTCTTCCATTAGAAACTGTCACCCGAATGTCCTTCCAAGTCGAATACACTCCACCTGCAACATTGCATGCAACCGAATCAATTGTTTCAACTTCAAGCATTATCATCGATTCAGAATTTCCAACATTTTTTTCAAGTTTATGAAAGTTCCTTCAGTTGTAAAAATGAATGCATGCAAATTGGAAAAGCCATGAAAAATCAGAATTATGGTGAAAATTGTCAAAAGGGTGACCTAATCTAATGCAGAAGAGGGTGCTTCCATGCATTCTGGTTTTAATATTTTAAGGGAAAATCATTTTCTGATCTGGAAATTTAAAATCATTGGTCAAATATTACGTGCCAAAATTATATTAAATAGACTACAAACCTTAATTTTATATATATCCCATTTCATTTATTCTTTCACATATATACTGAGAGGTATGACTCTAATAAGTTAAGCTGAGAGGGAAATGGACCAATTCTTTTTTGTCTTGACTGCTCCATTCTCCAGTTATTCTCGCGACTCTAAGAAAGAAAGCAGAAACGCAAGATTTGTCTTGGGAAAATCACGACTAGTATGGAATACTCTTAGAATAGAGCGAGAAAAGACCCCAAAACAAGTCACGAGACACACATCCATATTATTATTTGGGTAAAAAATATTTTTAAGTCTCTAAAGTGTGGCTCAGTGATATTTTTGTTCCTTAAAATTTTACAAAAAACAAATCACATTTTTTATTTTTTAAATTTTAACTTTATTAGGACAATTGATATAAAAATAATTTAATTTTTGATTTCTATGCATCACCCTAACAAACATATAATTCCATATCTAATAAATTTTAAAAAAATTACCTTTTAGTTTTACTTTCTCTTGGCTAAACTAACAAAAATTACTCTTTCTCATAAATTTTAACAAAAATTTATGCTATTTTTTTTTATCAATTTTCTTAATCCAGTAATAATTTAGAAGATAAAGTACGTGATTTGTTTTTGTGAAATTTTAAAAATAAAAAATATCACCCACTAAACTTAAAAGATTAAAAGTATTTTTTTACCCTTATTATTATCATTCTTGTTACATTTTTAAACAAAATCCAGTTGCTACTACTATTTGATATAATCAATTTTGTGACGTTATTCGAGGAACACGGGTTTGGGATGGACGGCTGGCTTATGACACCGCCCGTGCTAGATTTAAGATTTTCAAGGGATTTCATGTAGGAAAGACAACGGATCTAGTATCCAATCTACAAGATTGGTACCTTACTCGACTCGGTTATTTGGGGTCACGAAAAATCGACCAAAATTCTGTTCATATATATATATAGTTAGATTTAATTTTGAATTCTATTTATAGAATTTATGGTCAGAATTAAATGTTAAGGAATTTTGTTTGTATCCATTTACTGTTTTTATTTTATAACACTTAATTCACACCACAAAATTTACAAGTGAGAACGTAAATCAGGCCTACCTAAATATCTCCTATATATCCTACTAAATAAATAAGAGGGAGTTGAGGAATTGGGTTTTGGTTTCGGCGTTGGTGCATGGACAATGGTGTAATTTCATAAGCTTATTTGATGGGCTTTTTGTCATTTGATGTGGTAAGGGAAATGAGCATGTAGCTTTCTCCAAAATTCTGCGCTTCAATTCCTGTGTCTCTTCACTACTCCGTCGATTTTTGTCATTACTCCTTTGTCCCTTAACTACTCCAAAATTCTATAGTTGTCTTCTTCACTTCTTCGCAATAGTCATTACAAAAGGAAAGAAGAGGGATACGTATTGGCTTGAGAGGTGTTTTTGCTATGTAATCGTAATTTTTTCCTTGTGTGTAAAGCCCAAGTCGCTTGGTTTCTCACCCTTTGCTCTTCTGTGCTTCAGTTTCTCTGCTTTGCTTGATCATTCGTTTTACCTTAAAGCATTAGTGCAAAGTTACTAACTTTGAACCCAAATGCTTGATGTATGGTTATTTCATGGTTGTTTCTTTTGCAAGAGAACGTTCCCATCAGCCAACAAAAAAAAAAAAAAAAGAGAAAAAAAATTTGAAAAAAAAAAAAAAAAAAACCAGCAAGATGATGGTTTCACATATACATGTACTCTTTGGGAAGTGATCCCCTGAAGTTATAAAGTTCTATTTTTTTTTCGTTTAATGAATAAAAATTGGAATTATTCTTACTCAATTGTTGGCTCATGAGTATACGCGAATTTCTTTCTTTTCTACTATTGCTATGGCATTTATTAGTTTCATATATTTAGCAGCTGCATGACGGAAAGGCATACCAATAAATGAACCAAAGCCCATGTAAGTTATTTTACTTTCCTTGATTTGAAGGGTTTAGTAAGTAACATAAATAAGATGGGATTTTGAAGATTATTAAAGGTGCATGGCATCCATGCCAATCCTTCAGGTGCCTATTATTAGAAGAGGTATCCATGCCAATTAACTATATCAATATTCTTCCAACTAATGCTCAAATCATCCAATAAGGCAATTTTTTCATTCAAAAAATGATATTTATTTTTTTTTTCATTCTTTAGTTTATTGTTATTTGTGTTCCTTTTTGGTATGATTTTCTTTTCTTAGTGTCATGCCAAAAAAAAGTTGGGTGGTCTGACATAATATTTTATGTTCCCAAATTTGTATAATTATTAATTTTCACTATATATCATTGTGCTACCATAATTATAAATTTTCACTAAACATCAGTTGTGGAAGAATTGAATTGATTAATGAAAAATCATATATAAAGTGTCAAGCCAATTTATTTTATTGCTTGATTATGTTTATTTGATGCAAAAATCCCACTGAATTCTCACTATATGATTGAAGCAATTGAACCTTTTTCTAGTTAAGCTTTGATTCATTAGCAATAATTTGTAGTAAACCATCAATTTTGTAACTATCCCAATTCTTGCATTGAATCGTATTTATTACTTTAATTCAATTGCACTCATATTTAAAGGTACCCAGAGTTTTTAGTAATACTTGTAGCAAACCAACAATTTTGTAACTGACTTAATTCTTACATTGAATCATCTTTATTGCTTTAATTTAATTTCACATCATATTTAAAGGGTGAAAATGTCGAGAGTTCTTACCACTTCCAAATTGAAGAACAAATAAACAAATGGAAAAAAAGAGGGCACCAAAATGTAAGAAGAAAAATCAGGTGTAAATCGAAGAAAAGCAAGAACAACTACTCAATTACTTACGTATGGAAGATCAAAGTAAGAATCTTCAAATTAAATAAAATGTATTTGATAAACCTGAATTTCCATATCTTTTCACTATGCTCCGC
This sequence comes from Cinchona pubescens, assembly GCA_025175665.1. NCBI lineage: Eukaryota > Viridiplantae > Streptophyta > Magnoliopsida > Gentianales > Rubiaceae > Cinchona > Cinchona pubescens. The sequence continues at coordinate 1,280,880 of JANKKI010000353.1, forward strand.
TAATAAATACACTTTGATGCCATAACGTATCTAAGCCATCGAAAACAAAGAAAGAAGATAGCTTCTATGAGAAAGTACAAATTAGGAAAACCAATAACTCATTTTTATTCCATAAGATATGAACAGTAAATACGTTGATGGGATGATTTTAGTTGAAAGGTTTGGAAAACACATCATATTATTGACACTACTGGTGTCCACGGTTCCGGAACTGACGATTCTGGTTCTAAAGAAAGATAGAACGGGAACCGGAACCGTGGGATCCAGTTGTATAGTTCTCCGATTCCGATCACGATTTCGATCCCGGTACCGATTTCAAATTTTTAAAAATAAAATAAACTATAATACAAGTTAATATGAGAAACAAAAAATTATATTTTATTTATATGTCAATTGTTGAATTTGTTTTTAGAAAAAATCAAAGTATACGATTGCATTATTTATTGAACTATTAAAAATTGAAGTAAAGATACATTTTGACTAATTTATAACTAAAAGATAATTTAAAGAAAAATTAAATGTATCAATTACATTGGCCTATAAGACTATAATAGGCTAAGATCATTAAGAATTTCTTCAGTATCCGAATTTGTTCCACTTGAAGAAGTAACTATAGTACTCTTATCATTCTCGATCATATCTGCTTCGGTCTTAATCTCGATCTCCTTGTCCCTTATATTCGCATCGTACCAATCTACTAATAATGATTGAATCTCCAAATGGTCGAGGCTCAATTGAGACCTTCTCTCGTCCAAAATGCTTCCACCCGCACTGAAAGTTTGTTTGACCGCTACAGTTGATGCCGGAGTTCTTAAAATCTACTTTGTAATAAGAGAAAGGATGGGGTAAACCTTTGACTTATTACCCCATCATTCTAGTACCGAGAATTCTTTGACTTCCATTTGCTCCTAGCTATCATCAGGGTCTTGGAATTCAAAAGAAGTAGTTAGATAAATATCAAATTCTGTACTACTAGGGCCACCCCTTGACCTTTTCAAAGTATGTAATATTTTTTTAGACGGAGGGATATTTATAGTACTAGTAGTATTTCGTGGACTACTACTAGCACTATTATCACTACTATCGGCACGAGTATACGGAATTTGAGTTTGATAATCACTATATAATGTACGAATACACTCTTTAGTCATTTCAATCATTTCAATTGGATCTACTTCGCTGTCTTTAAGAACAATATATTCTGACATTTTATTTATTGTAGTATAATATGCTTCTAACTATTGCATCAAACCATCAATTTTACCATGAGGATCTAAAATAGAAGCAACTAAATAAATAGATGGAATATAATAACAATAATTAAGCCATTTTTGTAACATATCAATAACATCACTTTGCAAAATAATGTCATTTACACTATCTTGTAAAATACTAACTATATTATATGCTTAGGTATAAATAAATGAGTGATGTAGGAAAATAAACACCAGATAAAGTACAAGTAACAGTTTTAAAATCATGTCTTACTTCTACCATTTTTCTACAAGTTTCCCAGAGATTAGGATGCAAGTCAAGATTACTAGGATATCTATTTCTAAAAAATTCACACAATAAATAATTATATTTAAAAGAATTATTAAGTAAATCATAAGTTGAGTTCCACCGATTGGGAACATCATGAACAAATTTTTTAGGTTTTCTTCCTTTTTCAATACAAAATTTAGCCCATTCTTTCATTATTTTTGGAAGGCCAATTAGATAACTAATTGCATCCTTAATAGATTCAACCGAAATATTAAGTGTTCCCAAACCATCTTGAACACTTAAATTTAAAATGTGACATGCACACCTAATATGAAAAAATTTACCACCTACTTGTGGTTCACAATATTTTTTTAAATCTCTAATCGATACAGTATTATTAGTAGCATTATCAAAATCAATTGAAAAATTTTTATTTACCAAGCCATATTTGTACTAAAATCTCTTTAATCATATTACTTATATTTATGGCTGTATGACTTTCATTAAATATACGAAAAGCAATTATTCTTTTTTGCATAATCCAATTATCATCAATCCAATGAGCAGTTACACCCATATAAGAATTTTTATTCCAATGATCACTCCAAATATCACTACAAATTGAAATACGACCTTCTAATTTTGAAAAAATATCTACCAAAATCTTTTTTTGTTCTTTATAATATTTTAAAATTTCACGTGTAAAAATTGTTCTAGGCATACTTTTAACCTGTGGATTCACATATGTTTGTTGAAAATGTACATATTTCTTTTTTTCACCAAACTAAATGGTAAGTGTTCTCCACAAACAAAATTAATTAATCCAATTTTATATTGTTTATCAGAAAATTTAAATATACGATTAGAGGAAGAAGATGCGTACCCGGGTATTTGAGATTGCGTCTTGTCAATGCCGAATTCCATCGGATGTTCCTTTGTCAAGTGTTTCGCTAGCATTCTTGTATCCGCTCCCTTTTTTCCAACTGTATGTAGCCTTGCAATAATTACACACTGCATTAGTAGGATTCTCTTCGTTGTCTAATTTTTTTGTAAAATGTTTCGTAAACATTTCGACCTTTGGAGCCTTAGAAACAGGAGGTTTTGTTGATTTATTTTTTGGAATCGGGAGTTACTTCAACATCATCTCCAAGATTAATAAAAATTTTATTGGAATTTTGACTATTCATTAGAAAATAGTAATTTGAAATTTTGAAAAATAATTATTATAAAAAATAACTAATAGAATTTATCAAAATTAAAGAAAATAAATAACACTTGAAAATAGTATATAGTAAGAAATAAATTGAAATTATAAATATATAGACAATAAATATAAATTGATAAATAATATTAAAGATTATGAAAAAGTTGAGAGTATTTGAGAAAATGAGAGAGGGATTGAGTTGAGAGAATTGTGTTAAAATGGTAAAAAAAAAGGGTTAATTATAGTTAAATTTTAGAAAAAAAATCCCGTTTTTAAAAAAACACACACACACAGAGCTTATGGCCGTTAGAAACGGCCATAAGCTGTGTGTTTTTTTCCGTATACTCCAACGGTCATGTGACCGTTGGTTGGTGTAGTGTGCTGCTGTGGCAGCCACCAAGACTAACGGTCATTTTTTTTTTTATCTAGTTCCGGTTCCAGTTCCAAAAAATAAGTGAACCGGAATTGGAACCATGTATGCAGTTCTGGTTCCGGTTCTAGGAATCGGATTGTACGATTTCGGTTCAAGTTCCAGAACCGTTGATTTTCGGCGGTCCGAAACCGTGGTCACCACTGCATGACACTGATGTGTAATCCATCATAGACAGAGATTAAAGAGAATATATTGAGCATCGATGAAATTGAAAATATGCTTGATCTTGTGGCTTGAGTTTTTCATACAAAACTTAAACTGAAAAAAGAATTATTCACCAAACAAATACAAGGTGAAGTTTCTGGCAAGCATGCCTTGCCACGTGCACTTTTGTCCTTATCATGAAGCCAAATTCCCAAATATCTGTATTATGAATATTTCAGTAAGCTTATGCTTTTTTGTTGATATTTCGATTTTGCTCTCTTTTATAAAGTTTGTCCATTTATCTATAAATTGATCTTGACATGTTATTAGCAGTATTATAGGAATGATGTATATTAATCTTTGTTTATGTATCTAAATGTTACCATTTTCAGTTAACACTTTCCTTAGATTTGGTTAATGAATCTATTGTAAGTTAGGTGTTGAAAATGAAATTTGACTTTCTACACAAGTTTACATTATACTACTTAATCTATAGACATTCCTATATAATTTGTACGTAGGTACCCAATCTTGCGCATTGCGCAAGGTAGAAACTAGTATATAGATACAGATATCCAGTCATATCCACTAAAAGCGGGTCAAATAATTAGATATTTGACTTGATCTAATTATCGCTTTTCCTTAGTGTGAAATTAAAAATAGAAAAAAAAAAGTTTAGCTAGTAATTATACAAATACGGCTCTAGATGGGATAGGGAGGGAAAACAAATCCATTAGTCTATAATATATAAAATTATATAATGAACCTTGTATATGAATCAAATCAAGTACCCATCAGGTCGTGAAACTCTTGACTCGATATATAATCTGATAATTTTAATACTCGACCTGTTAATACTAATTCGTTACGAATATCATATTTTTACCGTTTTAAATGAGTAGTGTCAATGAATTTTTCAAATTGACGGATCAAAAGATGAATACCTAAATTTCAAGTGCTTCAACTTTATCTTACATGGGCAGCCAATTTTGAAGATGCCCAAACCCAACCATTTTCTTTATGTAATTAGGGGTGTTCAAAATAATTTGCTTATTTGAAAAATTAACAGCCGGTCCATTCCAAGTTAAAAAAGAAGGGTATTCAAACGGGGTCAAGTAATTGGCTCGGATAGTGAACCGATCTATAAACATATAGGGTCGAGTAACGGTTCACACTTCGATGAATCGCCAGTTACCCAAACCGGTCCATAATTAGGGGCGTTTGAATAATTTCAATAAGGAACCTGCTAGGGCTACCAACCTGATACAAAAGATTGGTACTAATGCTATAGTCAGCAGCATTTCATTTTTGTTCTTTCAGACTTGACTCTTCTTTCTTCTCTTTTCAATCTTCAAAGATCTATACTATACTTTCTATCTCTTGCATCACTCTCACTCTGACTCTCACTCAGTCACTCTCGCTTCAAATCACCTGCATCGGTGTCATTACTGGCACCGCTGACAACAACCTAGAGTAAATTTTTTCTTATGTTTTTTCTATTTTTGTTTTTTTAATGAATTCATGATTAACTGTGAATTTGTTACGTATCTATTTGTGGTTAAAACTTTCTATTCTATTGATTAGTGATTAATTTTGTAACTATGAATTTGCTTAAATTAATTTTTTTTTATATATTCATTTGATCAATCTTCTTCACTCCCTTTTGTGTACCTTACGTGATGTTTTATTTGCTTTTGGATTTTGTGGATTGAAAGTTTTTTTGATATTTATTGAGTTAGAAGGTGGGATTTATGAAAATTCTAAACAGTAATTTAGCTGCTAAAATTGAAACAAAAAAAAAAAACAAGAAAATTTTAATGATATTCTCTTGTTGAGGTTTCTTGATTATGATATTGTTGGATCGATTGTTGATCAGTTGTTTCATGTTAAATGACTATATGGCATGTATCTGCAATCATTCTTGTAAAGGAAAATAAGACCAAATTCAGATTTTGTTTCTAAATCTTCATTTTGCTAATGTTTTTTTCCTTTCTCTATCACATAGGATTGGGTACCTGCAGGTCTCGAACCGTTTCAATCAGGTAACCGAATGAGCAGGTATCCGAATTTTGTAGATCGAATATGGTTCAGATTTTTGGCGAATCGATAGAATTGGTTCGAATCACTCCAGAGACACATAGATTGGATATTCGATCCATAAATACCCTACATGTGACACGTCCACAAGTTTTTTTTTTCTTTTAAATCAGAGATCATTCAACTATTAGTTTAGTCCATGTACTCGTGGTAGTCCTCAACAAATTTTGTAATAATCAAGTAGGTCACCCAATTTTTCCTTTAACTTTGTCATTTAACATCCATAGAGGTCTCTAAAGTTTTTTTTTCTTTTTTTTTTTCTTTTTTACTTTTTTTATACCACAGTAGTCATCCGCGTTATCAATTTTTTGGCCAAAAGGAAATACATGAATCACACATGTAATAGGTAGATCGAGTGAGTAGCTAAAAACTACTTCTATCAAGGTTGCGAATCACATGGTAGGAAAATTTTTCGACAATTAGATTGGAAAAAAATACATAATCTGAACTCAATTTTTTAAGTTGATACATGTGTATATATATGTGTGTGTGTGTGTAAATTTGGGAGGCTTCTACAGGTCTTATGTGTTTCGAAAAAAAAGTACTATCTGAATATTTTACCTGTTGCATGTGAGTGTTATATGTTTCCTTTTGGTCAAAAATCTAATTTTGTAAGGTGGAGAACTACATTGGTACAAAAAACTTACAGGATAAAAAAGTAAAAAAAAAAAAAATGTGGGTGACCTCTTTGTGAGTACAAAAAAAATTGAAAAACCAAATTTTTTTTTTATGTAAGGAAAAAAAAAAAAAAAAAAGGAATTTCCATGAGACTAAAAAAATGGTTAACGGAAAAGTTAAAAAAAAAAAAACTTAATGATCTCAGTGAAATTTCAAAAATAGACGAGGGTCTAACTTTGCAATTATCAAAAGGTAAAGAAAACGTTAGCGAACCCAAAAGATTGATCCTGGGTAGTAAAAGGTAAAAACACACACAGTGGCGGGTCCCTTTTCCTCAGAATGCTGACATGGCTACACATTACTGGTCCTCCTAGATGCTCCTCTCGTCTCTCTAGATAACGCCCCTTTTCATTTTTGTACGTGTAAACATGCCCAGTTTCCCACAGCCAAGAAATCTGTTCATCTTGCTTGTTTCTTTACTGTAAGTTACTGTATATAATCAATCCCTAGTATCCCTTCTAAACCCCTTTTCGCATTCCATCATCTGTGTATCTCTCACTTTGTGTGTGTTTTTTTCTTGTTTTTTGCAGCTGATTGATCTATGCAGATATAGATGGCAGCTACCTTCTGTAATCCGAACATTGTTTTTGGAGCTAGCAAATTCAAGGAGGACCTTCTTTACAGGGAAAATTTTACAAGGTTAGTCCGATTATAAAATATAAATCCCTTTTGTTTACATGTTTCAATTATAATATAATTGATCGTATCGAAAGTTAAAAGATAATATATTAAAAGACAGTTCAAATATGTTGCTATGCCTATACGTTTTTGTTGAATGCATTATTTTTGTCCCATGATTCTTTGAAACTAGTAATTTCTCTGTAAAAACAACTATATGAGGCCAAAAGTGGTTTATTGTCTAAGGGACAATATCATGTATGATATCCTGCTTTGGGAGAATTTGGTGCTTGGTTTAATAATTCAATATTACTGGTGCAAAATGAGCATGTTCGGGAGAATATTGGAGTAGCAACTATCAATGAGAAAATGACCGTAACATGCCTAAGGTGGTTAGATCATGTGCTAAGAACATTTGGCGAGTAGAGACGTCCGTTAGCCAAGTTAGATTTTAGAGAGATTAGTAAAAGTAAAAAGAGTTTGGGAAAAACCGACATGATGGGTAACTTGTATCTAGGTATCAATGAGGATATGGTTCATGACAGTAGACAATGGCTAGAAGGATTCATGCAGCCGACTTCACTTAGCGGGATTAAGGCTTAGTTTGTTTGTTTATAACTCTTAGCTACACGTATGAACTCTTGCCATGAATGTTGTAATGTGAGGAAAACGAGCTTCCTAATGTCCTTTGTCGTAATGATTTCGGATATTATTGCTTAATATCAAAGGAGAGAATTATTTAGATTGTTGGTTAAGAAGTAGCGCATGATTCAATACGCTACAACTTGATAGTATGAAAGCTATCCAAAGTTCAAGTAGTAGTCAATTTTTGTCTAAAGAAGGTAAAAGAGTACTTATTATTTTTTTATGTTTACATGCAATTCGGTACTGATTTCTTGCAGAATCTATCCAATATTCATCTGTCTCTTATTCCTTGTCTGGAGAAATAAGAAGATCGTGGTTCTGCAGTTTCCCTAGCAAAAAAAACAAGACCTGTGTAACACGACTATTTCTCAAGCATAAAAGGCAACACTGGAGAACCTTTTTTAAGAGTAGTTCCGATACTAACGTTGAAAAGGTGAAGGAAGATGACATTTCTAGAGCAACTTTAATATGGAGGGCTATTAAATTGCCAATGTATTCTGTTGCCTTGGTTCCACTAAGTGTAAGTAACTGAGTATTATGGTTCAGAGAATTAACTTTTTGTTCATGCCTTATATAGTATATCTTTTAGTTATAGGAATATTTTCTTAAGCCACTTTCTTATGCACGTAGCACCTATGGCTTGCTTAAATGATTAATTTTCTGCATTTTGTTAAATGGTGTAGGCTTCTTTATGGACATTTAGTCACTACCATAACCTTTCCTACAACATTAATTTACAAACTTCTTCTTCTTCTTTTTTTTTTTTTTTTTTAATATCAACTTGCTGTTCCTCCAGATCTTGCAAACAGGTAGGAAGTGCAGCTGCTTATTTGCAGACAGGCCTGTTTTCTGCCAGGCGTTTTATTGTTCTCTTGGTTTCGTCTGTTCTTATCATAGCTTGGCTCAACTTAAGGTTAGATGCTTAACTGATTAAGGTAGTTTTTGGTGGATTTTATTGGTAGCTCCTCTTGGCCTTCTAATAAAGGTCAATGACACATACTTGTAGACATCGATCAAAAGATGACAAATAAAGAGAACTACTAAATTGACCTAGTTGAATTGATATGGAATGAATCCATATTCTGCAACCGCAATATGCCAGAGGACAGCAAATACAACTGTGTTTAATGCAATAGGCTGCAATGCCACCTCAAGGTGAGGTTGTCAAGTTGAATGATGGATTCCCTTTGTTAGCGAATAGAGTTTCACTGCACGCGTATTTTTCATCTTTCTCTATGTTTCCTCATCTCTCTTCCTTCTCATCGTGTTCATAATCTCGTGAGGCCAACACCATTGGTGTATCGTCTAATTTTGATATCTGCTGACTGTATTTTATCTCCCTATTTATACTTATATCTGTAATCTGGGCAGCAACGACGTTTATGATTTTGATACAGGAGCAGATAAGAACAAGAAAGAGTCAGTTGTAAACATAGCGGGCAGGTAAGACTTCATCTCCTACTACATTTAGTGCTTTATTCTTTTTCACCCCGGTCTCTTTGCTGCTAATTCCCCCCACATTTGAGTCAAATTAAATGAAAAATCATACTCACTACTAAACTACTGTTCCAAACATAGTAGGCAGGTGAGAGTTTGTCTTCCTCATTCTTGTGAAGGACGCTAATTACAATTGCCTTATTGGAATTATTTTATGGAAGCCGTACAGGAACCCTAATTGCGGCATTCATATCACTCATTCTGGGTTTTACGGGACTTAGCTGGGCATCCTTAGAGGCTGTAAATGTGACGCTCAATTTTGTTACTGGCTTCTGCAATAACTTGTGGTTACATATACCAGGTGGGACAGGCTTCACTGGTAACTCGTAAGGACATGCAAATTCCTAACCAGCTGAGCTAAATATCATTTCCACTAGCATCAAAGTAGTGTTTTTTCATCATGATGGATTAGGTGTATGGTAATTGATAAGCAAATAAGGTAGCTATTTTGCCAGGAATTGCGTTTCTACGATAGTACCACAGATTACAATCAGATTTCTTGGCTTTAGCTTGCTTTTTATATGATGTGTGTGCTGTATGTTTTCATACCTGCAACTTTTCATCCATACCCCCATTCTTGGTCTCCTTTTCATTTTATACTATTTTCAAGGCACCCTAAACAGAAGAGTTGGAAGCCATGTTATTGTCGTACTATGTGGTGTTCTAATTTTCAGCCCTTCCTGTCACTCCACGTTCTCAAAGCACGACATATATTAATCATCAACCTTATGGAGATCTGATAACTATAATTACTTAAAATTTGTCCCGTTGTTGGCTTGTCTGCTACTTTGGATCCATGGGAAAGGTCAGATCGCTCATGTCCTTCAAAAAAATTGTTTTGCAGTGCCCACCATTTCGGTTAAGCTACCAGGGACTAGGAGAACCCTTATGCTTTGCAGCATTTGGTCCATTTGCTACAACTGCCTTTTATTTGCTTCAGAGAAAGACAAGGTAGTTACTTGTATAGTTTTCATGCAATTACTACATAAAAATTCTTGTGTTCATGACATTCATTGTGTATAATGATAGTGAGCTACCAGTTACTGGCACTGTCCTTTCTGCATCAGTTCTTGTTGGTTTTACAACAAGTCTTATCCTCTTCTGTAGCCACTTTCATCAGGTTCTCTCTCTCTCTCTCTCTCTCTCTCTCTCTCTGTGTTTCCAAGTACTTCTACTACTAACATGATGGTGGGTTCAGGTAAAGGGTGATATGGCTGTTGGAAAAATGTCCCCTTTGGTTAGTACACTGACAATGATGATTAAAATATTTAAAAGAGAAAGCTGAAGGACAATAATAATTTACACATTTTTCTTTGTTATTGTACAAATCCAGGTTAGGCTAGGCAGCGGAGCTGGTTCAGATGTAGTGAAAATTGCTGTGATAGTTCTATATTCATTTTTGCTTGTTATTGGTCTTTGCGGAACTCTTCCTTTGACATGCATTGTAAGTCTTCGAAGCCTATATTTACTGTTTTTTATCAATATATTATATGGCTTGAGAAAAAATTAAGTTGCTACTAATCATTCACTTGCTGAAGTGGAGGAGCCTAGTTTTGACTGCCACTGACAGTAACAGCTGTTACATTTAGCTTTATTGGACTTCATTTTTAGTCTGCAGATTATTCCTAAAAATAATTTACCTGTTTCAGTTTCTTAATTAGATTACCCTTTGGTTTCAGATTCTTTGTGAACTAACCATTCCAATCGGGAGATTAGTAGTTAGCTATGTTGCAGAAAATCACAAGGTGAGTGATTACTTAATCTTAGGAAACCTCCTTTAATTGGAATAACAAATCATGGAGGGCATTGGGTGAGGTAATACTCAATACATGCAATGAATTTATTGACAATGACCTAATAGAGGTCTATGAGATCAGGATAAGAGTACAGTAAAATGTGAACTGTGTATCACCAGAATCCTAGCATAGGCAATGATGGACAAGGGTGTGGCGGCTAGGAGCAGCTGCCAAGCCTATCCCCTTCCTTTCAGAGTTCAAGAATGAGATCATTCATTTTGTAAATCCTCACTGACTCCACTTCCATGCTCCCTCCGGACAATTTCTTTCTTTTTTTTAAAAGAAAATGACAAACTCCCCATCACATACATATATACATTTTTAACCCCATAGACATCCCAGGTCAACCAATATGGTTAAGATTACATAGCTTCAACCCAATAGGGGAAGGTGGAAAAGAAACTACGATGCTGGTGTACTATGTACCTTCTTTACTTTCCTTTCTGTAAGTTTCTTGTATGTGCTTCTAAAGTTTAATGGAACCTACAACTTTACAGGACAATACGAAAATCTTTATGGCAAAATATTATTGTGTCATCTAGATGTGAGATTGCATGCTACATTTGGAGCTGCTTTGGCTGCTGGACTTGTGACAGCTAGAATGTTTGCTGGAAGTTATATCCCAAAGCCTATTATCCCTTAATTTTGTTCACTATTCATCAGGTGTGTCTGTGGTTCTGAGTTTTGGATGCCATGAAATATCCGGAAACCATACTAGAATCTTTTAATTTTTCTTTCAGAAATCAACTCCTTCCTCTCACTGGAAGAGGAATTCAGAGCATGGTTTTAAATCATTTGAACTTGCCTTTCAGGAAATAGATTTACCTTGTTGGCAGCCTGAGGATGTCCTTCTGCTTCACGTTTATCATTGTTGAATGCTTATGAGTTCACTACATCAATTTGGTTGCCGCATTTTCTTTCACTAGTTTCACTAATCGCCTCAGGTCGAAATAGTTGCACTAAACAGTGAAAGAATCCTTTTCCTTATCAGTGGAAACATTGTCTCAAATTCATAGCTAAAGCTGATGATTGTAGATGAAGAGCCAAGCCGATTTCAGCCAGGATTTGCAATTCTTTCGCGTAATTAGAAATCGAACACTCTTCAACTGGCACAATGAGAAGCATCACAGGCAACTAAAAAACTGTTGATTGGAGAAATCCATAACAACACACTCTTGGATAAAATTTTGTAAACTGCAAAGCTTTCCGACACTTGCATTTCGAATCAGTTGAGCAGTTCTTTGATTAATCCTGTATCTTTGCTGAGAGGGAATGAGTCTCTTTTATTTATTCTGAATTACTAGGAGCAGCAAAAACACTTGTGGCTATTTTTGTTGATCATTTGTCTCAATGCATGAATAAGGAGATGCTCCTTTCTATCAACATATATGTGCATACTTTAAAACGAAAGTGAATGCCAAGTTTTGTGTTCTGAATAATTGTAGATTGTAGAGTTAAACAGGTAAATAATGTTCAGCTTCCAACAATAACAAACTTAGTGAGTTGTCAAATTGTTTGGTTCAGCTACCATGTATGACAGATAATCTACTACCACTACACATGTCCTTCTCCTGTAGTAAAAATCAAGAATTTACCAGAAAATGAAAGACAACTAAAATAGGATCTAAAACAAAACTCAGAAGAATATGTCTTACAAATAACACATCAAAGGTGTTATTAACAAGGAAGCAATTTGGGGAATTCTATTTAGGGTGGTGGAATACCCAATACTGAGCAAGTGTCATAATAATACTACTCTGCGTAGTAAAATAATATTCTCTTTGTCCTATTAAAAATGTTATATTATTCATTTTTTGTTGTCTCAAAATATTTGTTATATTTAAAAAGTTAAATTATAATTGTTACTTCCTTTCCTCTTCTGTCATTTGTATTTTTGTAAAAACTATTCTACACCGTTTAAATTTTAAATTTTAAATAGTAAAATTAAAAAATTTTAAACGACTATTACTGTCAACCCATTGAATTCTGGAAAAAACGATAAAGATGATGAATATTCAATCACCAGTTGGGCTTGTGCATGACTGATACGACCGAGTCATCTTATCAGTTAAAATCCATCCGTTCGTGCGAATGGACAGATGTTAGAAGGGGAATTATTGGTAGGTGTGTCAATCCTTCTGAGTTGGGCTTTGTAAAACCCAGCTTCTAACTCACAAATTTATTTAGATTTTAAGCCTTAATCGAGTCGGTTTAAACTTACAAATATGAAACTCATACTCGACTCACAAAATGATTCGTGTTTCGCGCTTTAATCGAGTTAGTCCAATCTCATATTTTCTAATAAAATTTTTTATAGTTTATTTATTAAAATTTTGTTTTTACACCCGGTAAACATAATACAAAATATTATGTACTATAATGTCAATAAATAACTATTAATTATATCATTGAATGACAATATTTCACTATAAATTGACTAATAAAGTTGGGTTATTATTTTTATTTACCCGAATTTAGTTAAATTAATAGAATACTAAAATCATTAACCATTATCCATATAAAATTAAGTTATAGTATGTAATTTATGATAAAATCAGTATATACATATATATAAGCATATATATATATATTCGGGCCGAACTTAATAAAATTCAATATCGACGCACAATTTAATCGGACTTATTTTTTAAGCCCAAACTGGACCCAACCCACTTTAATATGAGGTTCGACCCTTTATTTGTCGGGTCGGGTCAGGCAGGCTGAACTCGGTCCATACCGGCCCCATCTACAATCCTAATCATTGGCAGTTGGCACTACGTGTATTTCCATTTGAGAAAGTGCAAATGAAAATACACAAGGGCCAATCATTACCGCAAAATTTATTATGGTTATTGAATAATTATTTGATATTTTAATAATTACTTCAAAATTAATGGGAGGAAATCATTTAAACAAAATATGATCCCTATTTATAGTAAAACGGGGACACATCTAGATCCAATACAAATAATTTCTGCTCATTAATTATTAAACAATTGTAAAAATACTATTACTTGTACAATAACTCCCATAACACTTCTTCAATTATTACACTCTTGTGCATCTGTTAGGACATTTGTTAGGACGGATTGATCTGAACTGATTTTTTTAAGTGATCTAAAGATTCTCAACTGATTTTTATTCCTAAAGGAAATCCTAGTACTAATACTAAAATAAGGAAAAATAAAACCGAAAATGTCTGACCCTTAAGCACTCAAAAACTACAAGTACACTCCAACCCGATTAAAAGTCAAAAGTTGCGGGTGGCTTATGCTTTGGTAAATGATATTGCCACAGTAAAATCCTTAATGACACGTCAATAATAATAATTTGATTGACGAATTTACCCTTGGTAGAAGGAAACCTGTGACCCAAGATGGTTCAAAGATTCGATTGAATCCGAGTTGATTCAATCGAATCGTATCTGGAACGGTCCTTTTCGATCCCGATTCGATAGGCTATTTTGGTCTGTATATATTCTAAAATTTAGACTAAAATTATAGTATAAGATTTATTTTTGACTAATTATTGCCTTAAAACTAATTTACAAGTAATTATGGATGGTTTTCATATAAATTTTTATAATTTTAGAGACAAATTTATATCTGATACCAATTTTTGACAAACTTCAAACACTCATCACCGCGACCGCGACCGATACTGCTACTTTAAACCATCCAACATATATCTCCCCGTCTAAATGCGGAGTGGATATTATAGACCATTAGATGATTGAAAAATTATGGATTTCACTTATTTTTCAATAATTTCAACGACTGTCATATTCAATCTGTATTACGGAGTGAATAATTAAGGGTGTGTTCGTTTGGACTGAAAATCTTTTCAGGAAAATATTTTTCATAAAATTTTTTGGTGCCAAACACCGAAAAATATTTTTCGGTGGAAAATATTTTTCAATTTTCCTTCCTCTGGCTGAAAATAACTTACGGAATTTTTGAGTGTAAGTTATTTTTCGGATAATTCAAGAGTGACATTAAACATCAAATACTTACTTTTAGAATTTCGTTTGCTAAACTTATTTTCGTTTTTAATTCTTTTTCATTCGTTTTTCTCTCAATTATGGGTCCTACACTAATATAACTATCTAATTCATTATGCATATTTTACTATTATATTGTACTATCATTTAATTTTGAACAAAATTAATTTTTTATTAATCACAATTACTTGTAAGGTATTTATTACCATTGTTATAAGTTTTTTAAACTTGTATTCATAAAATTAAAGATAAAATCGTTAAATTTTTTTATTTCAAAATATTTTCATTTTGTCAACCGAACACCGGAAAATTGTATGAAAAATAGACTTTTTTATGTAAAATATTTTCCAAGAAAATATTTTCAATCCAAACGAACACACCCTAAGAGTTACTAATTTTCTTCACCGTTACCCGATAATAAAAAAGTAGTGCTCTCGTAAAATGGAGAAAATTACAGCCCAAAATGACCACCCAGACGAAACCCCTTTCTCAACTATTTGAATACTCCCTTAAGGAAACCAAGAAAACTGCAGCCGAAAAGGCAAAGACTTAGGTAGATCCGGTCTTTGACCTCACTTGTAGACCTTATAATGTGGATTAAATTTTAGAGAATCTATGACACAGATCAGCTGATGTAAGAAAGATTCTTTAAAGTTTAATCCTGACTACAGGGTCTACAGGTGGAGCCAAAGATCGGGTCTATCTAAATATTTTCCAACCGAAAATGACTTGTGTAGGGTACCGTATTAATGTTATTTAAAATAATAATTGCTGCGGCATTAAGAACTTTGCTAGGATTGTCAATGGGATCAGGTTTGTTCAAGTTCAGCCCCGTCTGACCCGAAAAATAAAAGGCTAACCTTTACATTAAAGTGGATTGGACTGAATTTGGGTTTAAATATTAAATCCAATTGAATTGTGAGTCGAATTTAAACTTTATTAGGTTCAGCCCAATTAAAGCCCAACTTGAATATATATATATATATATATATATATATATATATAATATTGATTTTATCCTAAATTAAATATTACTACTTAATTTTATGTGGATAGTAGTTAATGATTCTAGTATTTTATTAACTTAACTAAATTCGGATAACTAAAAATAATAATCCAAAATTATTAGTCAATTTAGTTTAGTTGAAATATTGTGAGTCAATGATTTATTGATATATATAATACATACTATTTCATATTATATTGATCAAGTGTAAGAAACAAAATTTTAACAAATAAACTACAAAAAAATTTGTTGGATAATGTAAGTTTGAGTCACATCGATTAAAGTTCGAATCCTAAATAATTTTATAAATCAAGTATGAATTTTATATTTGTGCATTTGAACCGACCCAATTAAAGGCAAAACTCATATAAATTTGTAAATAAAACTTGAATTTTATAAAACCCGACTCATAAGTCCCAATTAACACCCCTAAACTTTGTTGTGGCAACAACATTGGCCTTGTGCTTTTGCCATATAAATCCCAGAGCTTGTACTTTTGTTCTCTCGATTGAACCATTCATAGATCATTAGTTGAATTTTATTTTTTATTTTTTTTTCAAATTAATGATATATCATTAATTTTTATCACTTTTGTATCGATGTCTTAAATAAGAAAGTTTGTACTTCGTGGATAACGTGCCCACAAACCTATAAAATCCCAACACTGATAAGGTTGTTAAACACACTTACTATTCATTCACTGACCAACCTCTGAGTCTCGATCTGACCAACACAGCATGCAGCGCCCCGCGCCCCTTCCAGATACACTTCGTAATGTCCCTGCTTTCTCTGCTGGTGATGGCGCAGCCCCAAGATTGAAATGCCCACAAAAACCAACCACCAAATCCTCTAGGCTTTATGTGTACGTGTTTTATATATATATATATAGACACACACACAAAACAATTCAAATCTTGATAAAATTTTCCCAGTTTTAAATGGCACTTTTTAACACAATCAAGAAATCTTTAGCCTCTTTTACCAAAAGAACCTCATTTTCCAAGAGCATTTTGGAAATAACATGTTTGAGCAATGTTCCAGAGAACACTGTATATGGAGGGCCAAAGCCACAGAACCCGAACCAAAGAGTGACACTCATGAATTTACGTCAGAAGCATAAAAAAGGGGTGCCGATAACAATAAAGGTGACTGCCTATGATTACCCATCTGCAGTGCATCTTGATACTGCTGGCATTGATATTTGCCTTGTGGGAGACTCTGCTTCCATGGTTGTCCATGGCCATGACACCACTTTGCCTATTTCTCTTGATGAAATGCTTGTCCATTGCCGTGCTGTGGCTAGAGGTGCCAAGAATCCTCTTCTTGTTGGGGACCTCCCTTTTGGTACTTACGAGTCCAGTACTCATCAGGTGATGTCCATGTTTCGAGTAGTTCTTTGCTAGTCAGCAGAATTGTCGGATTCTGGGTGATATGATGGTTGTTGTTAGTCACTCTCCTATGGTTACTATTTTCTTGTCTGCAAAAATTGTACTTTCAGGCACGTTTTGTTTCTTTCTTTCTTTCTTCTTTCATTTTTAAAAAAAAAAAAAATTGGTGTTTTTATTCATATTCCCAGTTTTCTGAATTTAGTACGGTTAAAGGAATTTCAATCCCAATTGGTTTTCATTATATTCTCTGATGGCAGGTTTTTCGTTGTTTAGTTTGGTTTTGAGGAATTAAAGGATGAAAAAAGTGGGAAACTTGAAAGGCTGGCTGAGTACAGAACTTGAAAAAGGATTAAAGAACAAGGATATAGTGGTTAAAAGAGAGAACAAGAAAATTGGATTATGTTTAGATGTCCAACTTTATGAAGAAAAAAGTATATCTTTCTTTGTTTGTTTATCTTATACTATAATGTAAACTAGTGAACTTTTTTGAGTGAAGATATGGTGCTTTTGCTTTCTGTTGGTTTGTCTGACTCTTATTCTTTCTGTTGTCGATTGTTGTTTTTTGATGAACACATTTTTCACTGAAGGTCTTTTAAGGATTAATTATTTCATCTTTTTATTAAGGTCTTGGTAACTTTGAAGCATTTGGATTCTGTCGAAATGAGATGAAATGTTGCTTGTATTTCTTTTGGATGTTGAATTTGTAATGGTTGGTGAAATTTTCAGTTTGAATGATGAGCAGGCAGTTGATACTGGGAAAGCTGTTAGGGTACTCAAGGAAGGAGGAATGGATGCGATTAAATTAGAAGGTGGAGCACCATCAAGAATTACAGCAGCTAAAGCTATTGTTGAAGCTGGGATTGCTGTTATGGGACATGTTGGGCTTACCCCTCAGGCTGTTAGCGTTCTGGGAGGATTTAGGCCACAAGGTCGAAATGTTGCTAGTGCTGTCAAGGTAACATTTTTATAATCCAATCCTCTGGAGTGAACACTCTGTCAAGGCTGCCTTTGACCATTTTGGTGATCTTAGTCTAAAAATTCGTTTCCATTGGTTCCGCTTTAAGTAAGGTATGCATAATTGACTTGAATTTTACAGGTTGTGGAGGCTGCCTTAGCTCTACAGGAAGCAGGTTGTTTTTCTGTTGTTCTGGAATGTGTTCCTGCACCTGTATCTGCTGCAGCAACGTCTGTTCTTAGGATCCCCACTATTGGCGTTGGCGCAGGCCCGTTTTGTAGTGCCCAGGTTAGTTACTTTTGCAGTTCTCTGTTTCTCCCTCCAATGAATGACAGACCTATTTATGTGAGTTACCTTAAAGTCAAATGTGGTCCTATGGGAATGTATGCAATTAACAAAAATCAGCATGATATAATTCTTTATCAGCTTCTCAGCTGGTTGGAATATTTTCTTTCAATTTGACTCCCGTCGTTTGGATCTAGATTCTAAAGCGCATGATGAATCTAACTAGTTGACAGGAATCGGAACATGAAACTACAGCTTTATAGAAACTTATGCCTAGAAAACTTTGAACTTGGTCTTGCATGTTACTAAACTGTAACTGACATCCGAAAGGGAAAATAGAGTCCTGCTCAATGGCTTATTACGAATGTAATTGAAGTGTTCATCCCAGTTGTTTGATTTTCTGATATTGTTTTCTGTGAAATTCATCCTCTTCCTGGTTTTGCTGAAAATTTGTTGGGATTATTTTATTTTGCAAAGTACATAGGCATTGCCCAGAAAAATATGTATTTTGGCTCAGCTACACACACAGTATTCAGCTCTCCGCCTTAAAGATATATTGTCTTGTTGACTCTGAGTACACTTCAAAAGTTGGTTAACCATATTTTACATATTTTATAAGTAGATGCATGTTGGTTTAGCAGTTCCACAAGGTTTATTAGATGGTAACTTTCTCAGTTTATGGATTTGCATTACTTATATAAAACTTAAAAAACCACGTTTCATCAACTTGATAAATAGTCTGATGGCATCAACTATTGTACAGTTCGGACATTTGTAATTGAGTTCATGGAAATCATACATTTCAGAGAAGTATCTTGTGCCATTAAATGGTTCATTTGATAACCTACTTCTTGTTCAAACGAAGATTAGTTTCTCCTTTTGTTGGAAGAAATGCTACATGTCATTGAACTTCAAAAGTATTCGGGTTCATCTCTTAAATTTACTTGTTTGAAGTAATGAGATTTAGAAGCCATGCATCTGTCATTTTTTGCATCAGTAGTTGCTGCTACAATATGTAAATCATCATCCCCTAAAAGTCGATAGATCTGACCTTTCTAATTTTTATTTTTAGTTGCACCATCTTATGATGTGTTGTTTCCAGTATGGGCTATTAGTCTTGATGCTAATGTGTGAGATGTGACTAGCCAGCATCCATAATTTCTTCTTCATTTTTAATTCTCAGTTTTGTGTAAACTCGTGTCCTCCTACTTTACCTTGTAAGAAAGATTTGGTTTATTTGACTGAATCTGATATTGGAAATTATTTCTCCTATCAATTCCCATGAGCAGGCTCTAGTTTACCATGATCTCCTAGGGATGCTGCAACACCCTCGTCATGCCAAGGTTGATAGTTCATTTCACGTCTTCTGGTTTTGTATTTTCCTCCATTTATCTCTTCTTTCTAATAATACCTATAAACAATGATTTAAAATGCGGTTGATACATCTTGATTGCAGGTTACTCCAAAGTTCTGTAAACAGTATGCGCATGTTGGAGATGTCATCAACAAAGCTCTATTGGAGTACAAGAAAGAAGTAACAAATGGTTCTTTTCCAAGCTCTTTCCATAGTCCATACAAGATTTCTGCTGCTGACCTTGATAGCTTTTCAAACGAGTTAGAGAAGCTTGGATTGAGTGATGCAGCATCTGCAGCAAGAGTTGCTGCTGAGAAAACCGAGACCACTGAATCATCAGGAGGGAGAGGAACAAGCGACTAATCCAGTTCTCGTACAAACAGCACAGGTTTGCATTCATGTTGGCTTATTATTCTTGATTTTGTTGATTCAGAACGAGTACAAAGAAGAACATTTCAGTGCCAACAGTGAGGAGCTGAAGCCAAGATAACAAAGTAGAATCAGAACAAGATTTTGTTGATTCAGAATGCATATAAAATCTGAGCATTTTGCTTTTCCAGGCATAATTTCTTACATGGAACCAGCAGTTTACAATTATCCCTTTCCACAAAATTTTGTTCCTGTGCAGCCTTGGGATGTCTTCCTTTCCCTGTGGTACAAGGTTGGAGGTTCTGCTTGTAAAGTAGCAATTTTATTTAATTGAGTTACATTGTCAGGGTTTGATAAGTCCTGCCCTGCATTTCTCAATGAAAAATAAAGAAATGAAATAAACTATAATTACTAAACAACGAAGCGCATCTGAATTGGTAAATCGGGTATTATTAAATACACGTGCATACTTAAAACAAAGGGAATATGCAAAGTTTTCATTCTGAATATTTGTAGATTGTAGAGTTAAACAGGTATATAATGCTCCAAACTTGTGAGTGTTCAAATAGTTTGGTTCACCTACCGTGTGTGACAGATACTCTACTAACTACATATTTCCTTCCTCTAATAAAATTCAAGAATTAACCAGAAAATGAAAGATAAGGCTAAAATTTGAACTAAAACAAAACCAAAAGAGTGTAATAACACATCAAAGTGTTATTAACAAAGAAGCAATTTGGGGAATTCTATTTAGGGTGGTGGCACAGTCAATACGTAGTAACGGTGGCTTAGGAGCTGAGAATTTGCGTGATTTTGTTTTAAAAGGAAATAATTTACAAAATCACAAATTCAAGATTATTTGTTTAAGAATTTAAAACATCAAATACTATTGGTTTGAGAGTAGAAAATTTGTTAAAAGAAAATAATTTATAAAATTATAAATTTATGATCACTTATCAAACAATTTAATTCCACTCTACGTGACAACATAATATTAAATAGTCGGTCCATATTAAAAATGATTATTTTCGTGCCATTCTTCTATGTGCCAACTGTTGGACTTGTGCATCCGTTCTGATGGATGATACGAACGGATTCTTATCAGTTAAAATCCATGGGGTCGTGCGAATGGACAGATGTTGGAGGGGGAATCATTGGCAATTGGCACCGTTGTGTATTTCCACTTGAGAAAGTGCAAATGAAAATACACGCATGGGCCAATTATTACACTCTTGTGCATCTCTTAGGATATTTGTTAGAACGGATGGATGAGATTTTCTAAAGTGATGTGAAGATTCTCAACTAATTTTTATGGGATTGTCACAATGATATTGCCACAGCACAGCCACATCAATCATTCAACTAAATGATATTAATACCCTTGAAAAGTCATCAAAATTACTCACTGACCATTCATCTTTCACGTTTTTTCTCTCCTCTCCGCGGCTATCAACCCAAATCCAACTCTGCCATTAGTCCCTTTCTCCTCTCCACAACCGCCAAATTCCTTCCTTACTTCCCCCAAAAATAAATTCCCTTTGCACTTTATCATCTATTATTTCCCCCTTCCCCTCTCCAATATCCCAATCCCTCCTCCCATTCTCCTCGCCAATATCCACAATGAGATTCAGTATGGAAGGTTTTATAATTTTTTTTTTTTACAATTCGATTTTGGGAGGAAATAATAAAACGAAACAAAAAGTGGAGAAAATATGAGTAGAATGGTACAAACAGTAACTGAAGTTGTAGGAGAAAAATAATATAAGCCATGGTTTTTTTTTTGTAAATGGCGTCGGTGTCCTAGTGCTGCTGGTTTTTTCAGGGTTGTTTTTAGTCTGAATCTCTTGACAAATGTTTTGATTGTTAAAGTCAACTGAAGAAGGTAGAAAGACAATTCACCTAAAGAATCGATTGGTTCTCATATTAAAGATGTATAATTTAAGAGTTTGTATAAGAGAGTATGAATGATGGAGTTAAGGATGAGAAAGAGTTATTGTATGATAAAGAGGCGGCCATAAAGAGGCGGCGAAGAGAAAATATATGTTAGATTTTGATATATAAATGTTACTTTCACCGAGATTAAATTTGTTACGCAACTTATTTTTGCTGTGGCATTAAAAATTTTGCTGTACCAATATCATTTGCCAATTTTTATTCCTAAAGGAAATCCTAGTACAAACACTAAAATAAGGAAAAAAGAAAACCCAAAATGTCTGACCCTTGACCACTCAACCCGATCAAAAGTCAAAAGTTGTGGTGTGGGATGGCTTATGCTTTCGCCAAATAGCTTGTACTTATGTTTTCTCGATTGAATCACATATTATCTTGAGAAAATTCTAAAAATATGCCATTTTTGAAACTTTGTTCTATTTGGGTGTTCATTTGAAATGGGAGTTCCGGAGGGTGTAACTCGCATTCAGAGAATGCGAGTTTTTTTTTTTTTAAAAAAAAAAAAAAAAAAAAAAAAATTTATTTGACTGACCTCGCATTCGGGAAATGCGAGGTCAATCAAATTGACCTCGCATTCGGGGAATGCGAGGTCATTACGACCTCGCATTCGCCGAATGTGAGGTCAATTTGATTGACCTCGCATTCCCTGAATGCGAGGTCAGTCAAAAAATTCTAGTCTGTATTATTTTTATTTTAGGGTTTAGGTTTTTTGTATATTTTTATTTTGAAGAAAAAAATTCCGTTGTAATGAATTTATGTTTTTTTTTTGTTATAGCTAATTTGACTATATATATATTATTTTGTAGAATTTAGCAAATTTGACTATGTATATTGCAAATGGAAATCGTGCAGTATACAGCATCTGCCTATATAAGCCGCGGCATTGGGAGGGAGAAACAGAGAACTGCAAATGTGGAAATTGTGCACTATTAAAAAATAGAAAAATTGCTACTTTACATTTGTTACCTCCAACCTTGTACCTGTCTACTTATACACATTGTTAAACTGTCTCTTATTTAACGAAGTTGTAGGATATTTGGAAATAGTAAGGAATTATATTTAAATCATAAACTATAACAGTAACGAGATAGTACGCGAATGAAAGGAGGGCGAGGAGGAGGGAGGAGGAAGGAGGGGGCGGGGACTTGGGGACTTGGGGAATTGGGGGGAATTGGGGTACTGAACTTCTGCGAGGCTACTGCCTCGCAGAAGTTAAGCATCTAGACTTTGCATATTCCCTTTGTTCTTATTGCTTCTTTGTTAATAACACTGTCTCTCAGATACACATCTAGATGTGAATGCGAGGTCGGTCAAAGTTAATTTTTTTTTTTTAAAAAAAAAAAAAAAAAAAATTGGAACTCGCATTCAGAGAATGCGAGTTCCACCCAGTTGGAATCCCAGTTTTATTTCAGCATAGATATAGAACACATCTCAAATTAGGCATAGATATAGAAATTTTCCATAGGATTATCTTCCATCGAATTTCGTTAGTTTAATGATATATTAGGGACTGTATCGATGCAATTTGTGACATTCATGAATAACATCCCACAAACCTATAAAATCCCAGGTTGTTAAACACACTTTACTATTCATTCACTGACTCAACTGTGACCAGCACACCATCCGACCAACCAGCACGCACGCCCAAACCCCCCCACCCCAATACACGTATTTGTTCTGCTGGTGGTGGCGCAGCCCCAAGATTGAAGTGCGCACGAAAACCAACAACCAAATTCTCTCTCTCTCTATATATATATATGTACACACCCCTTCATATTCCTACACACAAACGATTCAAATCTTGATAAAAATTTTCCCAGTTTTAAATGGAACTTTTTAGTGCAATCAAGAAATCATTAGCCTCTTCCACCAAAAGAAACTCATTTTCCAAGACCCTTTTGGGAATAAGATGTTTGAGCAATGTCCCAGAGAACACTGTATATGGAGGGCCAAAGCCACAGAACCCGAAGTATACCAAAGAGTCACACTCATGAATTTACGGCAGAAGCATAAAAAAGGGGTGCCCATAACAATGGTGACTGCCTATGATTATCCATCTGCAGTGCATCTTGATACTGCTGGCATTGATATTTGCCTTGTGGGAGACTCTGCTTCCATGGTTGTCCATGGCCATGACACCACTTTGCCTATTTCTCTTGATGAAATGCTTGTCCATTGCCGTGCTGTGGCTAGAGGTGCCAAGAACCCTCTCCTTGTTGGGGACCTCCCTTTTGGTACTTATGAGTCTAGTGCTCATCAGGTGCTGTTCATGTTTCTCCTTTTGTTGCCTCCAAGAATTGTACTTTCAGGCATGTTTTTTGGTGTGAGTGGGGTGTGTGTGTGTCTGTGTTTGGTTTTTTGGTGTATTTATGCATATTCCCAGTTTTGTGATTTTAGTACTGTTATAGGACCTTCAATCCCATTTGGTTTTCATTATATTCTTTGATGGCACGTTTTTTGTTGTTTAGTTTGATTTTTAAAAAAGGAATTAGAGGATGAAAAAAGGGGGAAATTTGGAAGACTGAGTATAGAACATGAAAAAGGATTAAAGAATAAGGATATAGTGGTTAAGAGAGAACACAAGAAAATTGGATTATGTTCAGATGTTCAACTTTATGGAGAAAAAAGTGTATCTTTCTTTTTCTGTTTGTCTTATACTATAATGTAAAGAAGTTTACTTTTTTTTGAGTGAAGATATGGTGCTTTTGCTTTCTGTTGGTTTTTCTGACTCTTATTCTTTTTGTTGTTGATTGTTGATTCTTAATGAACATTGTTACTGAAGTCCTTGAAAGGGTTAATTATTTCGTCTTTTTATTAAGGTCTTGGTAACTTTGAAGTATGCAGAACCTGTTGGAATTAGATGAAATTTGCTTGTATTTCTTTTGGGTGTCGAATATGTAATGCTTGGTGAAAATTTCAGTTTGAATGATGAGCAGGCAGTTGATACAGCAGTTAGGGTACTCAAAGAAGGAGGGATGGATACAATTATGAAATTAGAAGGTGGAGCACCATCAAGAATTACAGCAGCTAAAGCTATTGTTGAAGCTGGGATTGCTGTTATGGGACATGTTGGGCTTACCCCTCAGGCTATTAGTGTTCTGGGAGGATTTAGGCCTCAAGGTCGAGATGTTGCTAGTGCTGTCAAGGTAACCTCTTTATAATCCTATTCTCTGGAACGAATGGTCTGTCTAGGCTGGCTTTGACTGTTTTGGTGATCTTAGTCTAGAAAGTAGTTATTCATTGGTTCCACTTTAACTTGTGCATGAATATTTGACTTGGATTATACAGGTTGTGGAGACTGCCTTAGCTTTACAGGAAGCAGGTTGTTTTTCTGTTGTTCTGGAATGTGTTCCTGCACCTGTAGCTGCTGCTGCAACGTCTGTTCTTCAAATCCCCACTATTGGCATTGGCGCAGGCCCATTTTGTAGCGGCCAGGTTAGTTACATTTGCAGTTCTCTGTTTCTCCCTCCAATGAATGACAGAATTATGTGCCTTGAGTTGCTTAGAAGTCAAATGTGGTCCCGTGGAATGTATACAGTTCACAAAAGATATCAACATGATCTAATTCTTTAACAGCTTCTCATTTGGTTGGAATCTTTTCTTTCAATTTGACTCCTGTGGTTTACATCAAGATTCTAAACTGCAAGATAAATTTGACTGGCTGACAGGAAATGGAACATAAAACTACAGCTTTGTAGAAACTTATGCCTAGAAAACTTTGAACTCAGTCTTGCGTGCTACTAGACTGGAACTGCAGCAAAGATATCCAAAAGCCAAAATAGAGTCTTTCAATTGTTTAATTTTCTGGTATCATTTTCTGTGAAATTCATCCTCTGCTACTTAAATTGATGATGCACATTTTACTAGAAATATAGACAGACTTCTCTATGTTGTTTTTCCTGTTTTTGCTGAAAACTTGTTAGGATCAATTTATTCTGCAAAATATATAGGCATTGCACAGAAAAATATGTAGTATGGCTCGGCTGCACAGTATCATCAGTTCTCTGCCCTTAAAAGATATATTGCTTCATTGATTCCAAGTACACTTCAAAAGTTGGTTAACCATATTTTATAAGTAGATGCATGTTGGTTTAGCAGTTCCATAAGTATTATCAGATGGTAACTTTCTCAGTTTATGGATCTGCAGAACTTATATGAAACTGTTTTTGTGTTTCACCAACATGATAAATAGTCTGATGACATTAACTATTGTACAGTGGGGACATATCGTGCATTTCAGGGAAGTGTCTTATGCCACTAGTTGGTTCTATTGACAACCCACTTGTTCAAACAGAACCTAGTTTCTCTTTTCGTTGAAAGGAATGCTATATGTATTTGAACTCCAAAACTATTTAGACCCAACTCTTAAATTGACTTGTTTGAAGTAATGAAACTTAGAAGGAAAGCCTTGCTTCTGTCATTTTTTTGCATCAGTAGTTGCTGTAAGAATGTGCATCTCATTTCCTCTAAAGTTGATAATTCTCACCTTTCTCATTTTCCACTTAATTTTTAATTGCTCCATCTTATTTTGTGTTGTTTCCAGTATGGGCTATTAGTCGTGATGCTATTGTTTGATATGTGACTGGCCAGGATCAACAATTTCTTCTTCATTTTCAATTCAGGCTATTGCATAAATTCGTGTCCTCCTACTTTACCTTGTAAGAAAGACTCAGTTTATTTGGCTGAATCTGATATTGACCAGTATTACTCCTATCGATACCCATGAACAGGTACTAGTTTACCATGATCTCCTAGGGATGCTGCAACACCCTCATCATGCCAAGGTTGATAGTTCATTTCACGTCTTTCAATTTTGTATTTTCCTCCATTTGTTTCTTCTTTCTAATAACTATATACAATATTTAAAATGCGGTTGATACATCTTGATTGCAGGTCACTCCAAAGTTCTGTAAACAGTATGCACGTGTTGGAGATGTCATCAACAAAGCTCTTTTGGAGTACAAGGAAGGAGTAACAAGTGGTTCTTTTCCAAGCTCTTCCCACTTACTTAGTCCATATAAAATTTCAGCTGCTGATCTTGATAGCTTTTCAAATGAGTTGGAGAAGCTTGGATTGGGCGATGCAGCCTCTGCAGCAAGCGTTGCTGCTGAGAAAATCGAGGCCACTGAATCATCCGGTGGGAGAGGAACAAGCGACTAGTCCAGTTCTTGTCAGCACTGGCTTGCATTCATGTTGGCTCATCATTCTTGATTTCGTTGATTCAGATTGAGTACAAAGAAGAGCATTGCAATGCCACCAGTTAGGAGCTGAAGCCAAGAAAACAAGTATCAGAATAAGATTTTGTTGGTTCAGATTTCAGAGTGCAAATCAAATCAGAGCATTTTGCTTTTCCAGGCATAATTTTTTAGTTAGAAACAGCAGTTTACAATAATCCCATTTCCAAAAAATTTTGTTCCTATGCAGCCTAGGATGTCTACTTTTTCCTTGTTACAAGGTTGGAGGTTCTCTTGTAGCATTTTTAGTTTAATTGAGTTATAATGTCATAAACACTGGGTTTGATAAGTCATGCCCTGCTTTTCTCAAACACCAAAAAAAAAAAAAAAAAACAAACAAACAAAAAAAAAAAGCTGCAATTACTTGACAACAAAATACATCTAAATTGATAAATCGCGAATTATCAAATATTTTCAATATAGACAACAAGGACAGTTAGTAACTTATTACGACTGCATTCTACTAGTAATAGTTAAGGTAATTTCTTCAAATAAAAAGAAATATAAATTAAGTTAATACATTTCAATTAGTTCAAGAATTCTCCATTTAGACAATAAAGAAGAAATTTCTAAATACACCTCAAGATTTTTTTTATATTTTAAAAATGGCTTATTTATCTTGTATATTTTCTTAAATAAAATACCCTAGTATAACAATATTGCATTATAGTACCCAATAACCATTTCATCATTCAAAAATTTGCACAAATAATTAGATTAAACTACTAATATTTAATCTAAAAATAGTCAAATGAAGAATAAAAAATACTCCCTTATAAATTTTATGGAAATTGACCACATCGATTGTACCACGAACCACATCTCCTGGTTATTTTTATAAAGCATCATTCTTTCCCATTTTCACCCTTCTCTTCTTTTTAACAGATAATATCTCAGACAAAAATAAAAAAATAAATAAATATTCAATTCTTTTTCCAAAAAAATCCAATCTTTTTTTATTTTTACCCCCCCCCCCAAAAAAAAAATGGCCGCAGACACCCTATCACCCCGCGAGGAGAACGTGCGTACATGGCGAAGGTCGCCGAGCAGGTGGAGCGGTAGAAATGGTGGAATTCATGGAAAAAGTCTTCTCCTCCGCCGCCAAAGGCGAGGAGTTATCGGTGGAGGAGCGGAACCTCTTATCAGTAGCCTGCAAGAACGTGATCGGAGCCCGGCGGGCGTCGTGGCGGATCATATCATCGATCGAGCAGAAAGAGGAGTCGCGAGGCAATGCCTATTAAGGAGTATAGAGGGAAGATCGAGACCGAGCTTTCGTCGATTTGTGATGGGATTTTGAAGCGTTTTGGATTCTAAGTTATTCACTCCGCCGGCGTCGGTGATTCGAAGGTGTTTTATTGGAAGATGAGGGGGAATTTGGCTGAGTTTAACGCTAGTTCTGAGAGGAAAGAGGCCACTGAGAATAAGGCTGCCCAGGTACCTTTCTAATTTGATTGCACTTTTTTTTTTATGTATTTATGTTTGAGGGGTGGTATGATTTATGTTTTATTACATAGTTTTTTTTTTTTTTCACTATGTCTATTTAGTTTGTGCCAAGATGTGATTTTTGTGAGAATGATTGTGTTTGAATCCAGGTTCTATTCTGTCACAAGACTCATAGCGTGTATGATGTTGATCTTTGTTCTTGTTATTCTCGGGTGTTTATGATTGTTGATCTTTGTTTCGAGATTTTGTTTGCGTTTGTTGATTTTTGTTTGGTGATATATTTTAAGAGTTATTGTAAGATTAAATTTGGAAGCAACAACAAGGACAAAGGAATGTTTACCAGATGGTTGCGTTTTCCAAATTCCAGGGATGTATCATGGCCCAGCCTTTCTTTTTGGAGGCTCAAGATTGAGTACCCTTGGCCTTCTCTGGAGACTGCAATGCCATTCTTGTGCACACATTTTAGTAGAATTGTTGTCATCTAATCTCATGAGTCATGATTAATCACTGAGAGTATCGTATTAGAATATAATTTCTATCTATGTAAGTATGCTGCTCACAGATGTTATGGCGTCCATCTTAGTATGTTATGGTAGAGTTCATTTTGCTCTGCCTTTATTCTTGGTTTCTTTTCCTATTTCTTTATTCAAATTTCTTTTTTGCAGCATATTGCGAATGCTGAGTTGGCTCCAACACATCCAATCCGACTTGGGTTGGCGCTTAACTTCTCTGTGTTTTACCATGAAATTCTGAATTCTCCTGATCGAGCATGCAATCTAGCAAAACAGGTGATAATTGTGTGATGAGCCTGTCAGATATTTGCTGCTTTCGACTTAATTTTGATTCTTATGCATTAAGCATCTAACAAGGAGCCTTGACTTCTTTGTGCCTAACTTGCCTATTCTTTGGCCTCGTTAGGGTTTGAATTTGGAACTACATTACATGTTTAGTTTCTATGGCACGTAATACTGCAAGAACTATTGACTTGCCAATTGCTTGATCTTGTGTGCATGGAAAAGCACAAGCAAAGTGATAGTCTGATAGAATGCTTTTCTCTCAAAATTTTTGATGAATTCATTTTTTTCCTTTGTTGGTTTATTTTATTTAATTTTCTTCGATCCTGTCTAATAGTCAACTCATCTTCATTAGGCTTTTGATGAAGCCATTGCAGAGTTGGACACCCTGGGAGAGGATTCATACAAGGATAGTATTCTCATTATGCAACTTCTCCGTGACAATCTGACTTTGTGGACCTCAGGATATGAGGCAGGTAATACTTCCTCTCTTTTCCCAATAATTTGTGTAGCTATCCTCTTCCATTTCCATCTCTTGCAGTGTCTTCAGATGCGATTTAAAGCTCTGCTTCCTTTCCATAGGTTTCTATGATGGAGCAGATGAGAT
This sequence comes from Cinchona pubescens, assembly GCA_025175665.1. Classification (NCBI taxonomy): domain Eukaryota; kingdom Viridiplantae; phylum Streptophyta; class Magnoliopsida; order Gentianales; family Rubiaceae; genus Cinchona; species Cinchona pubescens. Next base: position 1,310,865 of record JANKKI010000353.1, read on the forward strand.
CAAAGAAACATCCAAGCATGAAGATGAGCAACAGTGAAATGATTGAGTGAAAACCATCAATTTTCAATTTTTTGTCTTGTTTAAAGTGTAACACTCCGGATCTTGGATTGACCTAACAACTTTTGAGCAAAAACAACGGGTTCAAAATGCTTAAGCCAAGTTATAAGTAGCCTACAACCCAAGGTGTTATAAACAATACAATATCTCCTCCCACTTTCGATGTGGGAGGGGGCGTAACAATCACCCTCATTTGGACTTTGGGAGGACGCAAAGCCCAAGTTGCGGTCCAATAACACATCACATACACTGTGTAGCATAGTCCAATACTACTGACCCAATCTCACCCTATGCAGGGACCACACAAGGTTCGCTATGATACCAATTGTAACACTCCGGGTCCTGAGCTGGCCCGACAACTTTTGAACAGAAACAACAGGCTCAAAATGCTTAAGTCAAGTTGTAAGTAGTTCACAACCAAAAGTGTTATAAACAATACGTATCTAGATAATATCTCCTCCCACTTTCGATGTGGGACGGGACGTCAATTCTGATTCATTCCGATTAAGCTTCCTTCCTGTGAATTTGGAAGTTATTTTCAGATACAAGGAAATGATTCACTGACGCCCCGTCCCACATCGAAAGTGAGAGGGGATATTGTATTGTTTATAACACCTTGGGTTGCGAGCTACTTACAATTTGGTTTAAACATTTTGAATCCATTGTTTCTGTTCAAAAGTTATCGGGCTAACCCAGGGTCCGGGGTGTTACAATTGGTATTAGAGCGAACCTTGTGTGGTCCCTGCACAAGGTGAGATTGGGCCAGTGGTATTGGGTTATGCTATGCAGTGTATGTGATGTGTTATTGGGCCGCAATTTGGGCTTTGCGAGGACGCAAAACTTAAAGGAAGGGTGGTATTAGAACGAACCTTGTGTGGTCCCTGCACAAGGTGAGATTGGGCCAGTGGTATTGGGTTATGCTATGCAGTGTATGTGATGTGTTATTGGGCCGCAATTTGGGCTTTGCGAGGGCACGCAAAACTTAAAGGAAGGGTGATTGTGACGCCTCGTCCCACATCGAAAGTAAGAGGGGATATTGTATTGTTTATAATACCTTGGGTTGTGGGCTACTTATAACTTAGCTTAAACATTTTGAAGGTTAGCCCAGGACCCGGGTGTTACAAGTATTCATTTTGCTTTCTTATGAATTCTTTTGTGGTTTTCTAGGTTTAAATGTCTTTGGTTTATGAAGGTACTATACACAATCGTAAGTTTTATTCTTCATGAGATATCTAACCATTTATCTTTTTGAAACATGAGTGAAGATTCTTTTTAATTGTAAGAGGACAAAATGTTTAAGATTGATTATTGCTCATCCTTTGGATGTATGGATTTCACTGCATTGTCCTATAATTCTCCATTTTGTGCCATCTCCTGGGAATTCGTTATCCTTTTTAAGTTGGATTAGGGTACCATATTGGCCATTCACTTTTCTAGGCTGAGCTGAAGCCTATGATGTCCTATTCATTATCAAAAGGAAAGAAAATAGAAAAACATAGCAAGCAAGATGCATCTATTCAGCCATTATTTCCCAGGAGCCTCTATTTGCTATTTTAGGATCTTTCTGAACAGGATCTTGACACCAAGGGTGATTGCCGGTGCCATGCATGGTATAAAGTCAGCAGTGATTACTGTTTCACATCAGTCGCGAATTAGTATCAGATATAAATTTGTCTAAAATTATAAAAATCAAAGTGAAAACTATAAATAATTGTTTGTAGATTAGTTTTAAAGCATTAACTAGTAAAAATAAGTCTTTTTAGTTCAAATTTTAAGATGTATATGAATTAGAACGATATATCGGTATCAGATAAAAGAATGACTGTTTTAGATACGACTCGAATTCGGCCAAATCTTTAAACCATGGTGCCATCAGCTCTTTGCAGTTCATTTCATGGAATTCATCACCTTTAAATGCCCCTTATCTCTGCTGTTGTGAATCCATAGCTGTAACAGTCGATTCCATTTGTTAAGCAAGCTGTGGTAGCACTCTTGTCATGCATACACTCTGAAGAATGTAAACCCTTTGTTTCAGTATACCACATCGTACAACCAGAAATTTGATAGAGCTGTAAAACATGTTGTAACACATAGTACTTGCAACTCCATCTGTTGCTGTTGAAGCAGCAGTCCATGTAAATCACTAGGCACAAAATGAGTACCATTTCCACTTTTCGGAAAATTCTCTTCCTTTTTTGGGCTGCATTTCCTTTTCTTGTCATACTTTGTTTCCAATCTTCAGGGTAGTTGATCAGTCACTAGGAACTTAAAGGGTTGAATATCAATTCAGTTCAATCCCAGTTAACATTGAGGAAATTGAAGACTACTTTGGAGATGAACAGTGAACTGTCTTTTTGCCTTTACAAGTATATAAATCAAACTATTACAGATGGAACTGATTATAATTACAGCATTCCCCAAACTTGATGGATTTTATACATGTGGAAAGAATGTATTGGTTGCTAGAATATGCTCTTCACTACCAAATTAGAAATAAATGTAAAGCCCCGGTAAGGTAAGACAAAGTGACTGACAATTCAATAAGCATTATAATAGACAACTCATTCTTTAAACTTCAGCTCTCATCGAAAAGCAATATTTACCTTCCAGATTTAGTCGAAGAAAGTTACAATGGTGTAATGTAGAATATGAGTATGAATAACTCGAATTTTGGTGATTGTTCCCAGATATGGTGTTGCACCTTGCAGCGCAAGGCCAACCAGCAACAATTATAGAGAGGGAATTGGATAACAAAAAAGAAAAAAAGAACTACTTACACAAAGATTGGAAATCAAAACAGACCCAATAATTTCCACCAAAAAGTACCAACCACGCCCCAGATGCATGCATTCATGAAGGCCATTATGAAGCCAAATTTGAAGACGTCCGGCAGATCCACGTAACCGGCTGTTGAATTTAAGACAAGAAAAAACTCTCTGTCAGCGGAAATTATGTAAGATAAAAAACAGCGTACTCTAGTTATCAGGATAAAAGAAATCAACTAGAAATAAGGCTAGTTTTCCTCCTCTGTCTTATATGAAAAATGAAGAAGCAAATCATAACAATCTAATAAAAGGAGAAGTTTTGAAACAAGGAAGACACTAGGCACACCTCCAAAGTATACAGCAGCTTGACCGCTACTATAATGTGTCAAAGCACCAAATAAACTTGTATTATATGCTAAAGCTAGTGCTGCCAATACACCAGGCACACCAGATGCCAAATGCATAGCAAGAAACGCAGAATACAATGCTCCAACATGGCCAGTTTGGCTTGCAAATAAGTAATGGATGAAAAAGTAAGCAGCCTGAAGGAGAGCAAATGCAGCAGGCCAGCCCAGTGATAGCGACTGAAGAATTTTGGCCACATAGTTGGACATCCAGCTTACAATGCCCAGGTTTGTCAGTTGACCTGCCATACCAACAAGAACTGCAAACCAAGCCAAAGTGTCCCATGCTGACTTTTCACTTAAGCAATCATCCCAATCAAGCACTCCCAATAATAGTCAATAATATTGACAAACCAAGCATGGCAGCTACAACACTTGGAATACCGAGTGCATCCCTGAGTGGACAACATATACATTAGTGCTTAAAGTTTAAAGATTATGTGGATAGTAGAAAGAGAAAGTAAAAAATTTTGCTGCATTGTCAAATGTTGGTAGAGAAGGAAGTAACAGAGTACGGACAGAAGTTATCAACCACTTCAAACAATATCCAAGAAACATTAGTTTTAAATCCAGAATGTCGCACCATCATTTAGATTTTCAACACTTTCATGAAATATTTTCAAGCATCAACTAGTGTACGGATCCACAACTTATAACCCTTAGTTCATTAAAATAAACATTCTAAAATTATACAACGGGACCAAACACATTACCTACCCGAAAACCCACAAGGAGACTGCAAGGAGCATTGTCCCAACCATCACCCACTCATTCTTCGTAACAGGGCCCATAAGTTCCAGCTTCTTTGCTGCCATAGCAGGTGCATCAGGTGTATCCTTGGTACAAATTGCTTTCAGGAGGATAAAGTTTGTACAAGACTAGAGGAGTAGCTATTAGAGAAACAAATGCAGGTAAACTAGCAGCCATGAACCAAGAAACCCAAGGGTTTGCAATTACCACCCCAAGTTCTTCGGCCAACTTGAGACAAAGCAGGTTTTGAGCTGCAGCAGTCAGGAAAAGAGCACTAGAGTTACCAGAAGACTGTCGCGCATCACAAAAGAGCAATGCATGAGTCCTAGAATTTTCAAGTTATAAAATGGTTCAAGTGATAATGTAGCTAAATATCTGTCATACAGGCAAGGAAAACCGAGCATATTCACACACATGAAGATACTATTGCCCAAATATACAAACAAAAAAGGCTGTCAACTTTCAACAAAGTTGTTAACATTCTGAAGAAACAATTTTTATCAAAAAGCTGATTTGTTTTCTGTCTTACCATTCTAACCCCAAATCAAAACTCTTTTTTCTCCTACAGTCCCAAAGGATAGACAGATCTTGCAACACTAAAGCCTTCTATATAGAAACCATCTGCTAGCATTCCCAAGAAAGAAACTTGATTGGTAAGTAACAATTATCTAGCAATCATCTAATAGAAGGGCAAAATAAACACACCTATCCACCGATCATCAGATGAACTCAATATTTCTTTAAGCAATTAAGACTTGTTATCATCACAAATTTGAATTCGTTCCTTTCAAAATTCAACAAATATTGGAATTCTGTCCCAAAGACTACTCTATCCCAGGGCAAACTGCAAAACTTTATCTTTGCCCTCTTTGTCTTCTTATATTAAACATTCCAATAAATAAACCTGCTTAACTACCAACCTCAATGGATTCATCCATCTATAACCAATCAGAATAAAAATTTTCAGACAATTTCCATGCATTCTCTAATAACTTCAAAAGTACCACAAAAGCCACACAAAAATCAACTAACCGAATTCATCCACATAAATCACAAAGTAAAGAAGAGCTAAAACTAGAGCAAGACCTGAAACTGTGATTGAACCAAATTACATATACGAGCCGAGCTTTTTAGCAGAGGGATCTCCAGGCTTGCTCCCAGCAGAAAGGGATAAGGACAGAAAAATAGGCAAGAAAACACCACCAGCTCTGGCAGTAGTACTCGGCATTGCCGGAGCAATCAAAGCCTCGCTCAAAGTCAATCCATAAGACAATCCTAAAGTACTTTTCCCCAACCATTTTACAAAATACATCGCGATTCGATCTCCTAATCCAGTTTTCACAAACCCACGAGCGAAAAAGAAAGAAATGACAATCAACCAAATAACTTCGTTGGTAAATGCACTAAAAGCCGTGGTGAAGGGCAGAGTTCTGGTTAAAATGGAAGTGGTTAGTCCCAGAAACGCCCAGGCTCCGACGGGTAATGGGCTCAAGACGAGGCCGGCAATTGTCGAGAGGAAAATTGATAAGAGCTGCCAGGCTTGGAGGGTGATTTCAAGGGGTTTTGGGACTAAAAAACGGACGATTAATCCAACGGAGAGTGAGATAATTAAAGGGAATGATTTTTGCACCTTGTGGGGTGGTAGCCGTGGCGGAGGCGGCGGGGGAGGGTGGTGTGTTCTTGTCGTTGAGGGATGCGTGGGGTGGAGTGGGTTTTTTGAAGAGGGGTTTTGATGGGAGAGGGGAGAAATTAAGGAAAGAGAATTTGCGTGTGGAGATGGATAAAAGTGGTGACGAGACGCGGCGGATGGCGGTGGTGGAAGGCCGTGTTCGTAAGTGGTGAACGGAGATGCGGGAGAAGGAGGAGGTGGAGGACAAGAATGGAGAGTGGAGAACACCATCTCCATGGTGATGGTGTCTGTAGAACAGTCAGTCTGTTTGTGTGTAAGAAAGGAGGTGGCGGTGGCGGTGGCGGTAGTGGGGGGGGTGGGGTTGGGTTGGGAAGGTACAACAGATATCGGACGTTATGTTGGTTACTGTTTTTTTTTTTTTTTAGTATTGTTTTACTATTCTTAAAAGATTTATTTTTTTATATTTTAAATATTTATACAGTATAATATCATGTATATAGTTTATTTTAAAAATTTATATTATATAAATTTTTAAAACTAAGGAATGATTTCCTAAAAGGGACGGTAGAATTCTCCATAGAATTTCTCGAAAAATTCTACCGTACCTTTTAAGAAACCATCTCCTTATATTTTAAATATTTATACAATATATTATACTATGATTGTTGATTTAAAATTTGGATTAATTACGGTTTATATTCTTAAACTATGATATTTTTGTACTTTGTGGTTTACCGTTTAAAGTATTAATTTTGATAATTAAGCACATTCAACTTTTAATTTTAGCATATTATACAAGTCAATAATAAACACTGTTAATCACTTATATATCTTTATTATATTATTTAAATTTTAAAAATATATTTATTGACACACAAATTAAGTTGCATATATAATTATACAAACCTAAATATGCAAATAAGACATTACTTTGTGTGTGCGCATGTAAGCTTTTATGTGTGTTTAGTATTTTTATTGTAATGTTGATACATAACTAATGGAATGTTTAGTGGGAATATTTCACTCCTCATAAAAAAATTTGTCCGTATTCATATAAATAACTGTGATTATGGGATTGAGTATGAACTAATAATTAAGAGTACTTTAACAAGTTATGTAAAATAATAAGATATATAAGCCACTAAAAATGTTCACCGGTGCAATGTGTTAAAATTAAAATTAGAGGTAATTAATTGCTAAAATTATACTTGGGAGTGCAAAATGCAAAATTATCATAGTTTAAGGGTACAAAATAAAATTAACCCTTAAATTTAAACCACACAAATATCATATTTTATTGGATCACTTGTTGAGTTTCTTTCTTTATATGTACTCGAGGAAAATACTTATCTGGATCCGGTTTATGGGTGGGGCAGCCGTGGACCTCTTGATCTAGTTAAGTTCATCTATTCTCTTCCTTAAAAAAAAATTAATTTATTTTGGAAAAGGAAGTTAAAAAGACAGATGTGAACTTATCTAGATCAAGGAGTCTACGGCCGCACCCGTGAACCGGTCCACGTATTTTAGAATCTCCCTGTTCCCGATAGCAGTCCATTGAGGAATTGTTGTGCTCATATAATAGGGTCAATAACACTTCTGCCACGCTTTGCCCCCTTAAATTGGGTAGGCAATTATATTTGCTTAATTAAACTAAAATAACATACATTTTGTGTCATTAACATTCTTCATTTATTAACAACTTTAACATTATTAAAAAATTTAGATAAATAATTAAAATACCTTTAATACTATATTTTGATTATTTGCGATTTAATTTTTTATAATGATGATGATTATAAAAAAAAAGTAAAATAAAATATCTCTTCACAATCCATATTGATATATTTTTTGGGTATAATTTTTCGTAATTTATCTTGTGTTCATTTGAATAGTATTATTTTGAATTTGTATGTTTAGCCATAATAGTAGCATGCTTCCCAAAGGAGTTTATTTTCTGCTAAATTTTTTTAATGGTCTTTTGTGATAACAATTTTTCAATAAAAGTTGTGTATTTTTTTTTTTTTTTGTGTCTCTTAATATGTTTTACACATTTTAAATTTTGAGTTAAATTTGATGAATTTGCAATATGGAATATCATTTGATTCAATATTTTGTCACATTTCACTCCCTAAAGCAAAGATATCAATTATTTATAATATTTTTATTTTTTCTTAATTTTTTTTATAACTACTAAAAATTAAAAATAAAATATATAAAAAATAGAGCTAAGGGGCAGTATATGGTCATTTGTCTGGCTTTCATTAACAGGGTTAAGGTTGTTAACGGATTAACAGAGGTTAACATTTTTAACTAATGAATAGTGTAAAGGGTATAATATGTATAATCTTTTAATTTAGATGAATAGAATAGGAAATTTTGCCGTATCTTTTAGGGAACTAAGGAGAGCCCAATAACCTATATAATGTGGAAATCGACATAATAAAGTCAGACGTATTCTAATTTTTTAAATTGTTTTATCAAGTTAGGTTATTTATCTTTTGAATTGAATTTAAATGAATTTTTAAACTCGAATGAATTCAAATGCAATTTTGAATTTTTATATATAAATTTAATTTTTTTTTAATTTATCAAGTTGAATACGAGCCGAACACGAAAAATTAATAAATACTAAATTTTATTCAAATTTAATTTGATTATTGAAAAACTAAATTTGAACGAGCTCTTACCAAAGCTAGTTTGTTCATTTGCAACCCTAACCAGATATGCTAGAAGAATATTTAAATAGATCTGATTTTAAATTTCACATATAAACCTTATGATTATATTAAATTTTATAAAATTTTATTTACATAATATCATTTATTCTATCAAATTTAAACCACACTATCAAGTTTACGAGTTGATGTAAAATCCAGGTTTACTGCAATTGTAGTTGACTTTGCTGGGACCTTTGTAAAAACGGGCCTATTAAGCATTGTGGGCCGCCTTGGCCTTTGACAAATAATTCAACGTTTCAGGTTCATTTGGTCCCCATGGAGCAATTTGCAGCCGAATTTTAGCATCTCCAGAAATAAGAAATGATGACTTAGAATAATTGAAGTCCAGAAAGTGATCATTAATATGGACGTGTTTCAAACGTTTAGAATAGGATAATTAATTTTGTTTATGTGGTTGAGAATTAGTTTAAGAACAATGAGGAATAAGATATTTGGTTCGAGAATGAAAATCGGAATAGAAATTATAAATTCCATTATCATTATATGTGTACGTTATTTTTTTTTATTTTGATTTGAATAAAGAATGAATTTCATTTTAATTATAAGTTAATTAATTTGAAATTTAAATCACAAGTGAAAAATAAAAAAATATATTTTCTAATACATTCGTTCTCATAAAAAGATTCTAATAATAATTAAACAAATAATATTTATGGGTATCATTAACCTTAATTCTTATTTTTTTTTCTCGTACCCATAAACTAAACACGTTCTAAGCATTACTTACTCAATAATGCGCGAAATTGGTATAACAGCGATCAAAATTACCGAAGTGTATGATGATTTTATTATTTTTTAATCATTTAATAATATAAAATAATTGTTTTAGAGTGAATAGTAAAAAAACTTTTAAGAAGAAGATGTGTAAATTAGACATACTTTCAATCCTTGAAGATTTTATACGTGATGGATGGTGCAATTGCTCTAGTAAGAAAGTACAAATGACTTGCAAAGGATAAATATAAGCGATAAAAGTAGGCAGTTGCTAATAATGAGTCTCCTATGTATGCTAGTTTTACAATTTTGACTCGGACACTAAAATTTCCAGTTGTCTTTCGAATTCAATCATGTAGTTTTCTTGCAAGCTTACCCATGCTTCAACCCCATCTGCATTTTTTGTATCCAACAATACAATTCCCTCAAATGGTTTGCTTATCTGACTTACCCAATGTGGCTTTCCCCACCCAAAATCAACCTCATATATGGGGAACCTACACCAACTGGTACAAACATAGACATCCACCCCATCATGTAGAAAACGTTTCTCAAACATCTCATTGCGGCAGTTGATCAGCATTGTTGAAATATCATCAGCACTCGCTGATGCTGAATGTTGAAGCTTCTCACTCGTGGATTTAATAAAATTTTCGAGCAAAATCATCAGTTCCAAGAGTTCCATCTTATCTGTTTTAGCCTTAAATGGAACTATAACCGATAACCAAAAGTTCCCGTGGTTAACTTCTGACATTGAGAGAGTCGTTGTTTTCCCCCTCAAGTTCATTGCAATGGATATTATCGAGTCCCTCAAGTACCCGTGTTGCGCAATAGAAACACCCATGAGAGCCTTCCAAAGCATTGCAATTACAACCACATTTCTTGATGGATGAAAATTAGTGCTACTTGATGAAACAGTTATTTGCTTGACTTTTCCTATGATTATTTCATCAAACAGGAATCTTCGCGTGACAATCTTAGCCGGGTTCTTGCTAGATGTAGGAGGCCTTCGCCCTACTATTGTGCTTGTAGTTGGGTAAAGTGAAACAATGAGATCATAATTTCCAGGACTAACCACATTATTGATCATCTCCATTAGGCCAGTGCAGCACTTGTTTGCCCAATTCCTTAACAAATGCCATCATTGTACAAGCATCTGCAACGATGTGCGAGAGTCGGATGCCTAAAACAACACCACCACAATCAAATTTGTTGATCTGAATTACTAGTAATGGACTTGTTACTGAAAGAACCGAAGGCAGAACATCCCCTGGTAGAAACTTATTCAGAAGCTCGATTTCTGATCTTTCTTGGAGAAACACTGCTAGTTTTCCATTCACTCGGGCTTCAAAATATTCAACTCCTTGATCAGCACAATCTATCAAGAGATCATCTTTAACAAATCTGCCTGCTAGAGGGTAATACTTGGTTAATACCTGTGACAATGATTGCTCCATTCGAGCGCATTTTTCATCATTCTTGGCCGAGTTGTAATCTTCATCATCACCCTGCAAGTAATAAAAGAGTATATGAACATATACCGGAGGAGCTAGCTGATCGAACAATGAAATCTTGAGGAAACGAACATCATTTGGAGTTGGAATTGATGGTTTTATCAGCTTTCGCTTGCTCAAGATTTTAACCTTCAGACTATCCATTTGTGCTGTTTTCCACTGCTGAGACAGATATATATATGAATGAGGCCAATAAGTATATCCACATGATCCTCAATCATTGAAATGGTGGAATTAAATTACTTGTGGGAAGGTTCAAATAAAATAACGTTTGTTTCAATTACGTAGTATAAAATGTTTGCATTTTTCAGATTAAAATTTTAGAAAGTAAATAAACCATCAATTCATCAAGTCTTCAACTTTACGGGGAAATGCATATTGCATTGTCGTTAATTATTTTAACTTGCAGACAATTATATTAACTTGCAGTTACAGACGTAGTATAATATGTATATTTTTCTGCAACAATTGTGGTGTGTGTATATATATATATATATGGGAAATTCTATGGTCCTTTTAGGGAATCATTCCTTTCAGATTTGAATGTTTATGCAGACAACAAAGACGCGCTTCTAGAACTTATAACTGTACAAACTTTTAAAGTTAAGGGATTGATTTCTTAAAAGGGATTATAGAATTCTCATATATATATATATATATATATATATATATATATATATATATTGCTGCTGACCAAAACCTCACATTGCGTTTGGATGGTGGGAACCGGAAGGATTTAAATTTGAAATCCAAATCTATAATAAGTTATTTAAGCAAGTTAATTAATTTAGTTATAGATTTGAAATCCACCCATAAATTATTGTAAGTGAATTTGAAATTCATCTAAATTTCATGTCATTTCAAATTCACCTAATTCAAATCTATTCATTTCAAAACATTTTTTAGTTCAAATCCATTTATCCAAACATAACCTTATGTCAATTTCCGGGGGGTTTTAGTTCTACATTCATATATATATATATTGGTAAGAAAAAAGAAATGGATTATCAAAGGTACCTTTTAACTAATGCATATTTGAACGATTTAAATTGATAGTTATGGAATTAGTTTTAGAATGACTGATAGAGTTAATTGTAGTACTTATAGGGGACGTGTGTTCGGATTCGGTCAAGAATTCCTTTTTTAAATTTTGATACCGCAGTCAGGGTTCACAATTTTCTTCTTAATAATACAATCAAATTGTTTAAAAAAAAAAAAAAAAAAAAGGACTTGAGAAATGACAATGAACAAAATGGATGCCCAAAAAAAAAAAAAAAAAGATAATGAAGAAAATGGCACTGTCTTCCTGATATTTGAGCTACATATATTTCTAAGAGGACCTACATTTTCTATTCTAGCCTTTCCACCCTAATGGTGGGGGAAGAAAAGGATTATCAAACGCAAAACGAATTTGATTTGTTCTCCGGTTAAGGAGATTGAGGAAAAAAAACAAAAAGAAATCTTATATTTCGGCATTAATTATTCTTGGATCCAATGTTAATGATGCCGTAATAGTTGTATAAAATGACACTAAAATACAATGGTCAACTTTTATAAGTTTATTAGTATGAATGAGTGTGAAATTAAAAAAAAAAAAAATTACCAAAAATCTAAAAAATTATGGTTAGTTTTTTTTTTTTTTTTTTGTCTTTTTAAATTTTAAATTTAATTTTATTTTAAAATAGCTAGTGAAAATGTTAAAAATAATTATAGGCAGTGGAGAGTAGAGTGTGGGAGGAAATTATGGAGAGTTATCTTATGAAGAAGGAGGTATAATTGACAAAACAAATAATGACATTACATCAAATTCTTTCTCATGCTTTATATATAATTAGTCCTATTGGCACACTCTATGTGTGTGCATAATTGTATGAAATGCATAAAAAAATTAAATTAAATTAAAGGGATAATTTCACAAACCTCCCTTGAGGTTTATACTAATATCACTTAGTACCCCTAACCTTTAAAAAATATTACTTATCTCCCCTAATTTCAATTTTGTTGTAACAGTTTCAGTCTAAATGCTTAAAAAAACTAATTTCAATATATACTATTTTTCTACGTGTTTTAAATTTTTGTTCAAAGTGACAAGTATTTTAATACGCTCATATATATATATTTTCTACGTGCTTAACAACCTAGCGACCCCTCCTTTTTAATGCATCCTTTATGGATGTTATCTGCTACTGTCGGCACTGAGGATATTATCTGGAACGATGGAAGGCTTGAGACTTGAGTTTAAATTTTTGGCCAACTCTGTATCTGTTACTTTTGGAGGTGCATCCATTTTAAGCTTCCTATGTTTACGTCTACATGGAGAATTGAAAGGTACTCTAGTAATATTATTTCAACAATTACTATTCTTGTAATATTATTTGAAATGATACCGTAGTAATTTTCATTGAGATGTGTGTAAGATTTAAAAATAATAATTAAAAAATATATTTAAAATAATTACAAAATATTATTTAAAAAAAAAAAAAAATTTACTATCCAAACAAACCCCACAAGAGAGAAAAATTACCGATGCAAAACTGTGATATCTGAATAAGACAATTGTTGGGCATTCATCGACCATTCTGAGAGTGAGTCTATTAATCATTGTGGGCCCTGGCCTTCGACAAATAATTCAATATGCTTGCCTCATGTGGGCCCTCTGCAGTCGGAGATGTTGAATAATTGAATTTAGCATCACTAGGAGCAGGAAATGATGACTTAAAATAATTGATGCCTAGAAGGAGGCATCATGGTGGGCCTTGGTCTTTTTTTTTTTTTTGTAAATTGTTTTTTAAATAATTCAAATTAGCATGTCTTTTAATTTGGTTGAGTGATCGAAGAAGACGATGTATAAACTTAAGAGTCAATTTTATATATATTATTTTTTATATTATTATGTGTAAATGTATGATACATATTTATTATTTAAATTTTAACAGCAATTATTTTATATATAATATGTATTTACATCTAATAGTATAAATTTTTTTTTACACTAATAATATATATAATATGTAAGATTGGTGTGTTCGTTAATATTTTCTAGAAAATTTTTTGGTACCAAACACCGAAAAATATTTTCTGGTGGAAAATATTTTCTAATTTTCCTTCCTCTCCGAAAATAACTTACGAAATTTTTGAATGTAAGTTATTTTTCGGATAATTAAAGAATGGCATTAAAATTACAAATATAGTATATTTAATATGTATAATGATAGTTATATTAGTGTGGGAATTAGGACCTTAGAATCTCCCATATATAATATATATATAAGTACTACAACTGTCTCTTATACACATCTAGATGTGTATAAGAGACAGGGTATTGCCTATAACACTATAATTTAATTTTGAAAAAAATTAATTTTTTATTAATCACAATTACTTGTAAGGTATTTATTACCATTGTTATAAGTTTTTTTAAACTTGTATTCATAAAATTAAAGATAAAACGGTTAAAAAATTTTATTTTAAAATATTTTCACTTTGTCAACCGAACACCGAAAAATTGTATGAAAAATAAATTTTTTCATGTAAAATATTTTTCCAAGAAAAAAAATATTTTCAATCCAAACGAACACACCCTAACTCTAAACTTAATTAGTCTTTAAAATATTTTACATGTGATGAGGCAATACCTACCACAAGAAAGTACATTGCTTGCAAAGGACCATGCCTAACATATACACTCTCATCCTCATTCAAGAATCCATATTGTATATCGGCATTTACTGGCGTTTAGAAAAAGAAGACATAAATGTACACGGTAAATAATCTAGCATACAAAAAACACAATGCCGATCCATTGCTAATAATAATAGGTCCCTCCCACAATCATGCTTTGTTATTCCTTATTTGTCAATTGTCATTAAATTCATAACATGAATGAGATGGGACAAAATTTGAACAGTAGAATTAAATTCATTTAGAAAAACTGAAAGAACTAAGCATCCAGGGAGGAGAGGGGATAGGTTTAGTGACCAGACTTGTACCCATCTTTTTTCTCTTGTACCACTTGATGAGTCCATAGATCCAGTCATAGGATCCTCCAAAATCGAGGGATCTTGCTTTTGAATGATCATTCGTGCTGAAATTATGGATTCCGTGACACAGACAGACCCCGAACAATGATAGTAATTCTACTATATTACCACAATTGCTTGGACAGGAAAGCGAAGATGTCTGGATCTCTTTTGAATTGAACCATGTCTTTCTCCTTCAAACTTACCCATACTTGACAATTCCATCACCATTTTTAGTATCCATTAACCAAACCCCTTGACCTGGTTGTGTAGAGACACTCACCCAAAATGGCTTTCCCCATCCAAAATCAGCTTCATATAAATGAAACCAACACCAACTCGAACAAAGATAAACATCCAATCCATCAGTTAAATCCCTTTTTTCGGTTAACTCTCTTCGAGATTCTATCAATATTGTCGAAACATCTTCGCCATTTCTTGCCTCCAAAACTTTTGCACTCGTATCTCGAATGGAATTACCTAGGAGAATCATCAGATCTTGCAGCTCCTTGTCATCATTATTTGCACAAAATGGAACTATAACTGGTATGCAGAAATTCCCGAAACTTTTTTCGGAGAGTCTCAGAGATGATAGTTTTCCCCGCAAGTTCATTGCAATAACTAGCACCGAGTCCCTTAAGTAGCCATGTTTGGCAACAGACAAACCCATGAATGCCTTCCATAAGAGCGCTAATGCTACTACAACTTTGCTCGCTTTTGAGATGATTTCCTGAATTGATCCATTTTTTGCTTTTATTGCACTTTCTTTGATACTTTTTGTGACGGTTTGATCAAACACGAATCTTTTAGTGACAATCTTATCTTTGTTATCCGTCAGGTTTGTTGGTTTCGGCACCGGTGGAATTGGGAGGTCAGACCTTGATGAAATTCTTGCAGGAAAAAGCGAAGCAATCTCCTGATGAAAATTCGAGTTTGAACTCGAGTAGAGCACTCCAGTACTATTGATCCCATCTCGGGATGCGTTAGCCCAAGCCTTTATGAATGCGCTCATCGAGGCACCATCAGCAATAATATGTGAGATGTTTATCCCCACCACAATTCCCCCACAATCAAAGGTGTTTATTTGTATTCCGACTAGTGGACTCGTGACTGATTTAGCTGGAGGTGGAGAATCCCATGGCAGAAGTTTATCCAGAAGCTCGATCCGGGGTCCTTCTTTGATGAAATCTGCGAGTTTTCCATTCACTTTGGCTTCCACAAACTCAACTCCTTGATTTCCACAGTCTACAGAGAAATCATCCTGTACGAATCTGCCGGCAAGCAAGTAAAAGAAAGACAGTGCATCGGACAGTGATTTCTCTAGTTGAGCACATCTTTCGGCTTTTTTCTTGGCTGTACTGTCATCAGGGCCTCCCGAATAATAGAAAATGACATTGTAGTACATCGGTGGAGCTAGCTGGTCGAACAGCGACAGCCCTACTGTGTAAAGATGATTTGGATTTGGATTAGATGGTTTGATTAGCTTTCTGCTCAGAAGTTCAATCTCCATACTCGCCATTAATCAGCCTGTATTCTTTACACACTATTACTGATATATGGTGAAGAGTTAATTCTTGAAGGCATTGAGAATCAATGAACCTGACTACTACTGCACATGAATCTATATAATAAACTATTGAACCAGCTACTTGGAGTATTATTTGGTGAATAATATTTATCTATTAACTTTAATAATTTTTTGAAATAATGTTGACTTTTAAAATAATAGAAATAATTGTTTGGATATGAAATAATATTTTGAAATAACTATTTGAATTGAAAATAATGAATAGTAACTATTATTTGGTGAATCTATTTATAAAAAAAAATACAAATAGAAAAATAATATTTATAAAAATTCTTTACTTATTCTCGTCACACCACATTTGATAAAAAGTTAAAATTGTATATTTCCCTTTGTTTCTATCAAACTCCACTTGCATAAAAATGATTAATTTTATTTTATACCTTTAATATTTATACTCATTATCACTTTAATTTGTAACGTTATTTTTTAAATATTTAAATCTTTCCATTAAATTTAACTCAACATTGAATTTTTTTTTTAAAGATGAGTCTCCACCTAATCCCTCAGTGACTTAGTGACTTGAACCCATGACCTAAATCGCAGGAAAAGTGTAATTTTACTATTTGAACTAAACTTTATTGTCACTCAACATTCAATATTATTTTAAGAAAAATACCATTATGCTCTCGTTGTCTTATTTTTTCTTTTCAGAATTTTACTTGATTCATTTTTCTCTCTCACACACACACTTATTTTATTGACATGTTTTAATAATTTTTTTATTATTAATCAACATATTTTA
Source organism: Cinchona pubescens (assembly GCA_025175665.1). NCBI lineage: Eukaryota > Viridiplantae > Streptophyta > Magnoliopsida > Gentianales > Rubiaceae > Cinchona > Cinchona pubescens. Next base: position 1,327,786 of record JANKKI010000353.1, read on the forward strand.
AATTTTATCAAAATATTTTAAATTTCATCAAACTCTATTTGTGAAAATAAAATAAGATATTTTGGGTGTTAAGAGAAAATTGTTTACACATCAAAAATTTGAGGTTAAAAATATTATTTAAGGCGAAAATTTAACACCGTTAGCTTTAACTGTTAGTCCAATGACTAAAATGTCTAAAAATAAACGTTAGGGAGTAAAGTGATTATAACCCTAAACGTTAAAGGGATAAAGTGAAATTAACCCTACATAAAAATAAAAAAAGGTACAAAATCAATAATGATAAAAGATAATTAACATCTATACTCACGTATTTTATGACATTATTAAGAGAACCGCCACACACACATATATAAACATTTTGTATGTAACTGAGTAAACGCACAAAATAAGTTAAATTAAACTAATAATAAATATTTATGTTCACGGTTCAAATGAACGCACAAAAGTGAATTATTTTTATATTCATAATATTAATATTTATAGATTACTAACAAAATATTACAACAAACACGTGTTATGATAAAAATATATGATTCTAATAATTATCAGATTAAAACGTCCTTATACGAAAGTAAGGTTTGCAAATAATAATAATTAATTCTATTGTTTATACATAATTATTAATAGAATATTTTTTAAAATGTAAATAATGAATCTAGATATGAATAGTGCAAATAATGTATTGTGTGAATAATGAATAAGACAAAATTTGAATAGCGTAAAATATTATTTGAATAATTGTTTGCTGACCAAACAGCAAATATTCTGACAAAATATTATTTAGCAAATAACGCAAATTTTTTGCAATCCAAACAACACCACTATTATTATATCGTATCATTATATTTTGAATGTTTGTAAAGTGAATTCTCTATTATTTTAGGTCTATTAACTATTGTTTGATGGAAGTTTAATTACTACTCGAAGAGGAGAAAATTTTTAGAAAATTATAAAGATATAAGAACAAGGATATCGGTTATTCAAATCAAGAATACCTTACAAATAAATGAAAGACCTCTATTTATACAGACTTCCAACCTTTAACTACGGATTTCAAAAATCCGAACTTCAAACTTTACTTTATTCTGTTTTATGTCTTGCATAAGTGTTTTGTGAGTGGTCCCAAATGCTCTTGTCTTCGTGAATAGATTGCATATGATATTTCATTCTTCACAATGTACATGAGTTTGGGAAATATTTAGGTAGATCTAGTTTTTAACTTTACTTATAGATCTGTAATATAAATTAAATGTTATGAAATCTATGACATCAGTTAATATAAAATTTAATTTTGATCATAAAATCTACAAGTAGAACCAAAAATCGAGTCTATATAAATATTTTCCCGTAAGCTTTAATTGTTTTGTAAAGAAATTGACAACAAATTTTCATTGAGACCTCTTCAATTGTTTTATCCCCCAAGGGCTGAGTTAAAGCTAATACATCAGGATCATGTTCAAATCTGGGGATGTCATTTTCATTCAAACATACCAGTGCTTCAATATCACCATTTTTGCTGTCCAGTAGAGTGAACATTTCATATGGTCTACTTAAACTACTCACTTTACAAGGCTACCCCCAACCAAAATCAACTTCATCATTTATAGGAAATCTACACCAACTAGTTTATCTATCTATCTATATCTATACTATATTAAAAAAGCGCGTTTGATTAGATGTTTTAGATTTTCTTTCCGAAATTACCGTTACTATAAAATTTAATTACTTTGTTATATCCTTTAACTTGAATGCTTTTTTTTAAAAATAATTATTTAGGTTATTTATGTAAATGCTCTCTAAAGAGTAAAAGAAGAAATAAAACCTACTTTTAAGTTAATATTAAGAAATAAATTTGATTGAAGTAAATTTTGTCATATATATAATAGAATATTAGGAATGAATTTCAGAAATTAAAAAAGAGTTAGGAAATAATTTTATTAGGATGGATTTTAGAAATCAAGCAATAATAAAAAATAAAATTTACTTGAAAAATAAATTTACGTATTTTATTTATACTTTTGGACTCTTAACAAGAAAAATCCTAAAAGGTACATAGGAAATAAAATTGAATTTTTTAGTCTTATATTTAGTATTATGTTTAATTGAAATAAATTTCCTCATAGAGTAGAATTTTGGGATAAATTTAGAAATAAAAGATGAATATTATATAAAGTTATTAAAAAATTAATTGAATATATACTATGATAAATAAAAGTACATTTTTTAGATTTATATTTTGAATTAAGTTTAGCAAAATACAATTTCCTATTTCTTTCTTAATTTCTCCTAAAAAAAGAAAAAATAAGAGAGCTCGGATCGAATCGGTATATCATGAAGCAAATTTTCTCATAAAGTGAAATTTTGGAATAGATTTAGATGAATATTAAATTAAATTATTAAAAAAACAAATTAATTGAATATATAATATGAATAAATGAAAGAGGTTGATTTAGTTTTAGATATTCTTTCTCAAGTTACTTTCAGTATAAAATTTAATGACTTTATTATGTTCCCAACTTAAATGCTTTTTTATAATTTTTTTAGCCTATTTATGTAAATACTCCTCAAAGAGTAAAAGAAGAAGAAAAATCCACTTTTAAGACTTCATATTAGGAAATAAATTCGATTGAAATGAATTTTCTTATGTAATAGAATATTAGGAATGATTTTTAGAAATTAAAGAATAGTAGGAAATATTTTTTTGGGATCAGTTTTAGAAATCAAGCAATAACAGAAATATAAAATTTACTTAGAAAATAAATTTACATGTTTTACTGTACTTTTGGACTCGTAAAGAGAAAAAAAAATTCTAGAAATGTACACATGAAATAAAAATTAACTTTTCAGACTTTATTTAGAATTAAGTATAATTGAAGTAAATTTTCTCATAGAGTACAATTCTAGAATAGATTTAGAAATTGAAGATGAATATTAGCGTCCAATAAAGCTATAAAAAAAACTAAATGGAATAGAATTTCTCATTAATAGACTAGATAACATTTATACGCAATTAAATAAACTAATAATTTATTAACAACTATTAAAAGAAAAAAATTTCCGTTTGACAAATAAAGGTAAAGAAGGAAAACAAGATTACTTTAATTTCAAAGAGTTAAATACCATTTTGGTCATTCAAACTAAACAAAAATCTCAATGTGGCCTTTTTAAAATGAAAAGATCTCATTTTGACCCTTAAAATTGAAAAATATTCTAATATAGTCCTCTAATCCAAATTCAAAGAGTTTCAATTTGGTCCTTAAAACTAAAACAAATACCCTAATGCGGCCCCAAAACTGGAACATTATGCATTTGACCTTCCAACATTTATTTGCAACTAAAGAAACTAACAGTTTATTAACAACTATTAAAAGAAAAAAAAATCATTTGGCAAATAAAGGATAACAAGAAAACAAGATTATTTTAATTTCAAAGAGTTAAATACTACATTTTTTTCATTCAAACTAAGCAAAAATCTTAATTTGACATTGTAAATTGAAAATGTCTTGATTTCACTTTCCAAATTAAAAAAAAATATATTCTTATATTCATCCAAATTGTAAAGAGTCCCAATGTGGTTCTCAAAGCTACAACAAATATTCCATGCAACTCCCAAAACTGAAAGATTATGAATTCGCCCCTCTAAACTAAAAATCTATTCGAATTCTCCCTTCAAGTAGAATTTTGATAAAAAAAAAAATTCCATTACCCTTTTGAAAAATACACAATTTTAAAATAAAATTTCAATCTTAATGGTTACTCTATTGATAGAATAAATTTTTTATTCAAAATCGATAGTTCAATTTGATATCCATTGCTCAATGATGAATTTTAGAAATTATACAAGTGTGCAAATAAATTTTTTTTAGGATTAGAAATTAAGTTAAATAATAGTAAGGATATTCTTTTAACAAAAAAGTAAGATTTATTACATAAGAAACTTTTGGACTCTTAGAATTGAATTTTGAAATATTTTTCTATTTTTGACACAAAAAAGAAAAAAGAAAAAACCAAAAGAAGAAAGGAAATATAAAATTGCTTAAAAGGCTTAGGGCCATCTAAATTTGAATTAACGAAGACATTATCTTTCATAAATTTGAATTAAATTTGAATTTGATCATATTTACTTTCCTTTTGCCAATGCCATTCATTTTGTCTCTAATTTTGTTGTCTAGACTTTGTAATGATGAAAGAAATTCATTGTTCAAATATGAAAAGAATTTGGCTTCTGTGTCGTGTACTAAAAAAAATATAATATAAAACCTATTTTTTCGATTATTGTTAAACTGATTAGATGAATAAGAAAGAGGATGGAAAATATGATCCGCATCTCTTTTATTTTTCTTAAAAGAACATAATCCTTATTTTGCAATTCTTACTTTGGTTTAGTTTGCTTTTCATGCATTTAATAATTACACATATTTAATCTAAGTTACAATTTTCCTACAATCAAAAATTAGTTCCTGTAAATTTTATTAACTAAAATTCTTAATAGAAAATTATTATCCTCCTACAAAAAATTATTTTCATTGTCTTTACATGTCTAAATGTATAATGTTGAATATTAATAATCATATAACATAAATATTGAAAAATAGGGAAATCAAATCAGTTACTAATTAGATTTTAACTAAAGTATACTTTGTTTAATAAAATCTAAATATAAAATATTTATTGTTACTTTTGAATTATTACTATACAAGTTGATGCCATGCAACTATATGTTGTTGATCTTATTCTATTAAATAAAATTTATAATACTGAATATCTACCCTTTAATTTACTACTATACAGATTGATAATTTAAATATAATGAATTAATTACTAAATTTCACGTCGTAAATTGCTAAATAGTGGTAGATTATTTTTCACTTTTTTCCTATTTTCATGATATAATACATATAGTTGTGTAGACTATATATTTAAGAGAGATTTTATTTTCTTAAAGTAGAAATTGCTATTTAGTATTTAAAACACACGAATGGTTTGTTCATCAAGTTGGTTCTAAGAGAGGTATAGGGATTCAATAATAATCAAATACCTTAATGTGCTAGATAAATCCAAAGTTATTAGGATAGAACTTGAATAATTGAAGAGAATAAATGGTTCTAATAAACTCTATAACTATCAACATTTTTCAAGACTACACTACCGTCTTTAATTATTCAACTTATAGAATGGATACAATAATAAATTCTAATATATTTCCAGTTATACATTGTTCTTCAATTTGATGATACTTTAAAGTTTCATATTTTTGAAATTAAATAGAGTATCAATGAATTTATTGTAGAATGTTTCAATGATTTTTAATCGAGGAAATAGATTTTTATTTTAAAAATTGAAAGGTAGATGTGTTATTCACAATATACAATTATTTAAAATTTATAAAATTGTTTGAACTATTAAACTACCACAAATTTTTTATATATATCTAACGAAAATGTATAAAAATCAGCTATGAGCAAATATTATTTTTCTAAACTCATACGAACTACGAAATTTTTTTGGTTTGGTTGAGCATTGAAATAGAAATTATATAAGTGGAACATTAAGTAAACTAAAAAAATCAAATAGTTAGTATCTCTAAACGTGCTTTTTTTTTTTTTTAATTCATAGCAATAAAAATCAAACAATTAGTATCTCCAAATGTACAAAGCACATTCGCTTGTACTAGTACTATATTAAATGGGGGAGTTTGTTTTAATGATTTAGATTTTCTTTCCGAAGTTACCATTACTGTAAAATTTAATTACTTTGTTATTTTCCCTAATTTGAATGCCTTTTTTTCAATATAATTATTTAGGCAACTTGTGTAAATACTCCTAAAAGAGTAGTCTTATAGGAAATAAACGTACTTTTAAGGCTTTTCACATTAAGAAACAAATTTGATTGAAGTAAATTTCCTTATGTATTAGAATATTAGGAATGAGTTTTAGAAATTAAAGAAGAGTAGGAAATAATTTTATAGGGATGGATTTAGATTAAATCAAACAATAATAAAAATAAAATAAAACTTACTTGAAAAATAAATTTACATATTTCATTTATACTCTTGGACATTTAACGAGAAAAAAAAATCCTAAAAGGTACATAGGAAATAAAATTAATTTTTTTGGACTTATGTTTAGAATTAAATTTAATTGAAGCAAATTTTCCCATAGAGTAGAATTTTGGGATAGATTTAGAAATAAAAGATGAATATTAAATAAAATTATTAAAAAATTAATATACTATAATAAATGAAAGAGTTTAATTCAGTTTTAGATTTTTTTCCCAAGTTACCCTCACTATAAAATTTAATGACTTTGTTATGTTTCCAACTTAAATGCCTTTTTTTATAATTTTTTTGGCTATTTATATAAATATTCCTCAAAGAGTAAAAGAAGAAATAAAGCTATTTTTATTACTTCATATTAGGAAATTAAGTTGATTGAAATAAATTTCCTTATGTAATAGAAATCTTATACGAGTTTTAGAAATTAAAGAAGGAGTAGGAAATATTTTTCTTTGATGGGTTTAGAAATTAAGCAATAATAAATTTATAAAAAATACTAGAAAAATATTTGTAATTATTTCAAATAGTATAAGTGTCTCTTATTTAATTTCTAAAAATCCTAAAAATGTATTTTCTAAATAAAAACTAAATTATTGAGATTTCATTTAGAATTAAATTTGATTGATTAGTAAATTTTCTCATAGGGTAGAATTTTGGTATAGAGTTTGAAATTGAAGATGAATATGAAATAAATTTATATAAAACATAATAAAATAAAATTTCTTATTAAATAGAATTATGTATATGATTATTATCAACATATATAGGTTGTGGCCTTTTAAATTTCTTATTACCAATAGTTCTTAACAACTATTAAAAGAAAAAGAAAAACTCATAGGTCTTGAATTGATCCTCCAAATTGAAAAAATATTCTAATATAGTCTTCCAAATTCAAAGGTTCTCGAATTAGTCCTCAGTTAAAACAAATGTCCTAACGTCCGACCCCAAAAACTGAAAGATTATGAATTCAATCCTCCAAACTAAAAATGTGTTCAAAATTTGTTCTCCAAATTGGATTCCAATATAAAAAAATACAATTAACCTTTTAAAAGTAAATAATTTTAAAATATACTTTTAATCTTTATGATTAACTATTAGAATTTTTTTTTTATAGAATATATATTTCCATCTGATAAACATTTTTCAAAATTGAAATTTAAAAATTATACAAGTATGCAAATAAACATTTAGGATTAGGAATTAAGAAACATAATTGGAATTCTACAAATTTTATCTCCTTTAAAATCTTTTATAGAACTTATCTTGTATAAAACTTTTAGAATCTTTTGAGAGAATAATTTTTAAATCTTTTCTATATTTGTTTTAGAAAAGGAAAAAAATAAAATAAAAGAAAAAAGGAGATATAAATTTGTAGAAAGCCTCAAGGCCATCTAAACTTAAATTAACAAAGACATTATTTTTTATAGATACTGTCAGCATTTTCACCTTCTTTCTACACTGTACAATACCATTTATTTTGTTTTTAATGTTGTTGTTGAGACTTTCTAATAATGAAAGCGATTCGTTGTCCTGAATATGAAAAGAATTTGGCTTTTGTGTGTTGTACCAAAATAACAAATATAATGTAGAATCTATTTTTTTTTTTATTGTTAAAATGATTGGATAAGTAGGAAAGGGGGTGAAAATGTGATCCCCACCTATTTTATTTTTATTAAAAAATATAATCCTTATCTTGTAGTTCTCACTTTGCTTTTAGTTTCCTTTTCATGCATTGAATATAATTAGTACATATTTAATTTTAAGTTACACTTTTTCTATATTCAAAAATTTGTTCCTAAATTATAATATTAACTAATTCTTAATATATAATTATTGTCCTCCTACAAAAAAAACTCTTATTATTGTTTTTGGTTTTGGGCATGTAAATATCTAATGTTGAATATTAGCAACCGTATCAATTACATGCCGAAAAATAGGGATATAAAATTAGTTACAAATTATATTTCAACATTTATACTAAAGTGTACATTATCTAATAAAACTTAAATATTAAATATTTATTGTTATTTTTGAATTATTATTATACAAGTTGATAGCCACTGCAGCTATATGCTATTGATATTATCCTACAAATAAAGTTTATAATATTGAATTTCTATCTTTTAAATTATTACTATACAAATTGATAGTTTTAATATAATGAATTAATTACAAAAAAGAATTAATTACTAAATTTCATGTCGTAAATTGCTAAATGGTGTTAGACTATTTTTATCTTTTTTCGATTTTTATGATATAATTCCTTTAGCTATGCAAACTATATATTTAAGAGAGATTTTGTTTCCTAAATTAAAAATTGCTATTTAGTATTTGCACAAAAATGAGTCCTTCATTATGTTGGTTCTAAGAGAGGTATAGGGATTCAAAATAATCAAATACCTTAATACGCTTGATAAATCTAAAGTATAACTAAAAAGAATAAAGATTTTCAATGAACTCTATAAATTGTCAACATTTTCAAATATCAAGACTATACTATCCTCTTTCATTACTAAACTTACAAAATAGATATAATAATAAACTTTAATATATTTCCTTTCATACATTATACTCCATTTTGATGATATTTTAAAATTTCTTATTTTTGAAGTTAAATAGAGTACTAATGAACTCATTGTAGAATGCTTCAATAATTCTTAGTCGAGGAAATGGACTTCTATTTTAAAAATTGCAAGGAAGATATGTTATTCGCAAGATACAATTATTTAGCTTTTATAAAATGCTTGAACTATTAAACTAAACAAATCTCTTATACGTCTAATAATGTATATCTAAAGAAAATGCATAATAATTAGTTATGATCAAATATTTATCTAAACTCATATGAAATACAAAAAATTCTTTAACTGAGTTAAACGTTGAAACATAAATTATATAAGTAGAAAATTAAGCGAATTGAAAAAAATTAAACAATAGTATCTCCAAACATGCTTTACTTTTTAATTCATAGCAATAAAAATCAAACAATGATGTATCTCTAAACGTGCTAAGCACGTGCTCTTATACTAGTACTATAATAAATGAGGGAGTTTGATTTAGTGATTTAGATTTTCTTTCCAAAGTAATCCTCAATATAAAATTTAATAACATTGTTATGTCTCCTATATTGAGTGCCTTTTTATAATTATTTAAGTTATTTATGAATACTCCACAACGAGTAAAAGGGAAAATAAAACATATTTTTAAGGATTCATATTAGGAAATAAATTTGATTGACGAAATTTGCTTATGTAATAGAATATTAGGAGTGAGTTTTAGAAATTAAAGAAAGTAAGAAATAACTTTATTGCAATGGAATTTAGAAATCGAGTAGTAATAAAGAATAAAGTTTACTTGAAAAATATCTTTACATATTTTAGTTGTACTTTTGGACTGTTAAAGAGAAAAAAAGTCTAAAAAGGTAAAAGAGAAAATAGAACTAATTTTTTGACACTTAATGAAATAAAGTTATTGAAAAAATAGCTTAATTGAACTAAAATTTCTCATTAAATGGAATTACGCATCTAACTATTATCAACGTAAATAGGTTATGGATATATTAATAGACTAGATAAAATATATACAATTAAAGAAACTAACAGTTCATTAGCAAGTCTATAAAAGGAAAAAGGAAACAATCATTTGCAAGGCAATTTTTAAAGGGTTAAATACTATTTTGACACTAAACTAAGCAAAAATTTCAATATAGCCTTTTTAAATTAAAATGGTTTCAATTTGATAATATAAAAAACATAGAATAACTTACGTAATGTTTGGTTTTAATCATTCCAAATGAAGTTTTATTCAAACGAAAAATTGTTAAAATATTACATACATAAATTGCCATGGATAAAAAAGTAATAAAAAAAATAAACTGACAAATCTAGTGCAAACATAGGATACAGGAAATTGAAAACCTAAAATTTAACAATATAAAAAACATAGAAACTCGAAATTACAAAATTTATTAAATTTATGAACGAAAACAATTAAAAGTGTCAAAATGCAAGTTCAATTACAGGATAACTTAGGTAATGTTCGGTTTTAATCACTCCATAATAACAATAATGAACAACTTATCCATGTTTTGTGTATAATTAAAAAATCATGATAATATAAAAACCAAAAAAGAAAGCATTATTTCTGAATTATTAAATTCCCATGTGATATTTATAGTGACATAAAGTGTATACTAGTGTCATAATTTATGGGAGTAGGTGGATACCACTACAGATTTTTTTTGTTTAATAGTGATTTTATAATATATTTAAGTACATGTACGAAATATATTAGTACATGTTTTATGAAACATTAAGTTTGACTCTAAGTATATGTAAAAGCTTTTATGAAACATAAAGCCTTCTTTTATAAAACAAGAGACATAAAGTTTTCTTTTATATTTATTAGTGCATCTTTTATAATTCCAACTTGAACTTCAAAATAGTTTCATGTAACACTAAGTTTAACCTTTTGATATATTATTTATTTGTAAACAATTGACTTACTCAGAATAGTTATTAATCAACATAATTTATTTTAAAGTTTGTTAAATAATTAAAAAGTTGGCCTTTTATTAATTTGAAATATTTAATTTATTAATGATCACTTAAAAAAGCAATGTGTTACTTGCAATACACGTACTCCCATGTTATATGGGTATGATTAGGTGTTCTAGATTTTCTTTTCGAAATTAACCTGAATACAAAATGTAATGACTATTTATCTCTCAAAACTTGAATATCATTTTTTCTATTGTTAAGACTAATTGTGTATAATACTTATAAAAGAACAAAATAAGAAATAAAACCAATTTTAAGGTTTTGTATTAGGAACAAAATTTGATTTAACTAAATTCCTTTCTAGAATAGAATTTTAGTGATTTGTTTTACGAATAAAATAAGAATTGCAAAGAAAATTTCATTAGTTGGCTCTTAGAAATTAAACAAGAACATTTAGTTGGAGAAAAATTTTTAGGCATTCAACTATTACATTTTTTGCCATTTTGAAAATTTATTCACATAATGAACAACTTCTCTAGGTTTTGCGAATAAAATAGAAACTTTGACAATATTATGAAAGTAAAAAAGGAAAGCATTACGTCTAACTAATTAATGCCAGCATAAAGCGTATAGTAATTTTTATGACATTTAAGTACTAAATTTGTTAATATGTACTTTTAAGAAATAAATTGATATTCTTTTTTTTTTAAGCAAAAAAGAATTCTTTTTGTAATTTTATGTGTAAGATTGGTATTTTAAATGACATTATTTAAGTATAATGAATATGCAAAACCTTTTAATTCAGTTTAAATTTCTTAACTCCTTTTATTTCAAATAAATCTTATATGTTGCCTCCTTGTATTTTCGTATATACAAAATTAGTAAAACTTTACAAAATTCTAATCGAGGTAGACAAGGAACTCGTTTAGTGTTCTTTTATTAGATTTAGGATATAAGACAAATTTTGTGATTGTATCTTCAAATTTTAACATCCTCCTTCAACCCTTTTAGGTTTTAACTTTAAGTCATGACCTTGAAATGTTGAAAACATCATTCCTAGCACGCAAAATGAAAACATAGTCTAAATGATACTCCCACCAAATTTGATTTGATGAACAACAAATATTACATCATTTCTATTTGTACTTATTTTGTAAATCCTACTTAATTAAGACATAGTTAATAAACCATTTTAGAAGCATTCACTTATATTCTAAATTAAACTTTAATATGACTAAACTTAAATCAAAACTTCAATTAAAAATATCAAGATATTCCATGAAACATATTTGGAAAACATAGATGATTTCAAAGAACCTACTCAAAGTTAACGTTAAATATATATATTTAAACCTACCTCTCCCCTACCCCTTAGATCATAGGTGAAGTGTTTTATCACTTAAATTGTATTTTGTTGTCAAGTTAACGTTGCATATATCTTCTCAAACTAAGTACATAACTTATTAATGTTCTAATTTTTCACAATCAAGTTCATCCATACAAAATTTAACAGGTTCTAAAACTGATTCGAAAAAAGCAGACATTAATATATTAAATTTATTTGAGTTGAAGATGGAAAGATAAAGAAAAAAAAGGTTAATGCCAGACAAAAGTAAAGAATCTTATGAAAATGAAAAGAATTTTATTTCATTTTTGTTAAAATAAATAATCTATTAATATTCATTTAACGTAGTAACATGCTACGTACAACGCACGTATTCCTCTAAGGATGTCCACTTCATTGTTAATCAACTTTTCATCAACAATCTTTTTGAAAGCATCAGCGGTCGTCAGGAATATTTCATCTCTACTTGCTTTCTTGATATTCTCAGCAGTTCTCTTCACTGCATTATCTAGAATAGAGACCAGTTCATGCAGCTCTAATTTGCTTGGTCTTCCTTCATAATGTGCAACTACTGGAAACCAAAAGTTCCCGAAAGATCGCTCAGTTATGTTTTTCCTCGCAATCCGATTGCAGGGCAGAGCAAAGAAGGGCTTAAATTCCCATGTTTGGCACATTTGGTATATGGAGAAATGTTGATGAGAGCTTTTCATATAACTGCATTCACCAATGTCGCTCTTGAAGGAGGAACATTAATGCAGTTATTGCCAGAAACAGGAAAAGCTTGGTTGAATGATAGAAGAAGAAGATATATAAACTCAATCAGTCCTTAAAAGATTTTATATCTGATGGGGGAAATACCTACAACAAGAAAGTACAACGCTTGCAAAGGACCTTGCCTAACATATACACTCTCCTTCTCATTCAGGAATCCGTATATGAGTTTAGAAAAAGAAAGGATAGATGTACACGGTAAATATAAACTTAAAATACAATCTCAACCCATTGTTAATAATAATAGGTCCTCCTCCCACAATATTTGTCATTGAAATGGTAAAATGAAGTTCAAAATTTTGATTAGCACAAGAGAATGGACAAAACTTGAACACTGGAATCAAATTCATTTATTATAACAAAAGCAAACTGGACATCAGGGTACAAAAGGGAATAGGTTTAGTGACCAGTCTCCATTCCCATTTTTTTTTTTTTCGTTGAATCACTTGATGAGTCCGTAGATCCAGTCGTAGGATCCTCCAAAATCAGGGGCTCCTGCTTTTGAATGATCGTTCGTGCTCAAACTACGGATTTCGTGACACAGACAGACCCTGAACAATGATAGTAATTCTACTATTATTACAATTGTTTAGACAGGAAAGCTAATATGTCTGGATCTTTTTTGAATTGAACCATGTCTTTCTCCTTCAAACTTACCCAAACTTCAATTCCATCACCATTTTTAGTATCCATTAACCGAACCCCTTCAGCTGGTTGTGAACATATACTCACCCAAAATGGCTTTCCCCATCCAAAATCAGCTTCTTCATATAAGGGAAATCTACACCAACTAGAACAAATATAAACATTGAATCCATCAGTTAAATCCCTTTTTTCCATTAACTCTCTCCGACACTCTATCAATATTTTTGAAATATCTTCGTAAAACTTCTCTTATCGGCAACTTCTGTCTCTTATCTGAGTCTCTAAATGTTACATTAAAGAGTTAGCGTAATAAGCTCCAAGGCGAGAATTATTTGTAGATCAAAAATATACGTGGAATGCAGAAATTTGTTAACTCTTCTAATCTAGATTCTGTAGATATGATAGATAGTTCTCGCAGGTTCTCTTATTTAGCACCGATGTGTATAAGTATCCATGTTTGGCTACAGACAAACAAATTGAATGCCTTCCATAAAAGTGCTAATGCTACTACAACTTTGCTAGCTTTGATTTCCTGAATTGATCCATTTTTGGCTTTCATTGCACTTTCTTTGATACTTTTTATGATGGTTTGATCGAACACGAATCTTTTAGTGACAATCTTATCTTTGTTATCCGCCAGGTTTTTTGGTTTCGGCACTGGTGGAATTGGGAGGTCGGACCCTGATGAAATTCTTGCAGGGAAGTGTGAAGCAATCTCATGATGAAAGCTTGAGCTTGAGTTCGAGCAGAGCACTCCAGTACTATCGATCCCATCTCGGGAATTCAGCGGTAGCCCAAGCATTTACGAATGCACCCATTGAGGCAGCATCGGTAGTAACGTGTGAGAAGTTCATCCCCACCACAACTCCCCCACAATCAAAGGTGTTTATTTGTATTCCGAGTAGTGGACTCGTGACTGATTTAACTGGAGGAGGAGAATCCCACGGCAGAAGTTTATCCGAAAGCTCGATATGGAGACCTCGTTCCATGAAATCTGCGAGTTTTCCATTCACTTTGGCTTCTGCAAACTCAACTCCTTGATCTCCACAATCTACAGAGATATCATCCTGTACGAATCTGCCCGCAAGCAAGTAAAAGAAAGACAATGCATCGGACAATGAATTCTCTAGTTGAGCACATCTTTCAGCTTTTTTCTTGGCTGTATTGTCGTCAGGGCCGCCCGAATAATAGAAAATGACTTCGAAGTACTTCGGTGCAGCTAGCTGATCGAACAGCGAGAGCCCAAGTTTTCGAAGATGATTTGGAGTTGGATTAGATGGTTTGATTAGCTTTCTGCTCAGAACTTCAATCTCCATACTCGCCATTAATCAGCCTATATTAATGCTTTACACACTATTACTGATATATAGTGATTGCAAGGCAGGTGATTGGAAGAGTTACTTTCTTGAAGGCATTGAGAATCAATGAACTTGACTATATATAGTGCACATGAATCCATATAAGCTATTAATAAAAAGATTGTGTTTAGATTTTTCAAACATTAAAAAGCTGACAACCAGCTGATTAGTCATTATTATACAGAAAAAATTCATTGATCCTATATTATTATATTCTGAAACATCCTACAATACATAGAATTCTCCATTATTATAGGTCTATCAACTATATAGTTTAGTTTAATTAAATACTACTCAATGTGTCATATGGCACCTGCACAATAGTTTTATATTATGAGTGGTTGGGTTCAAACTTCAAACGCATTTTATAGTCATGAATTGATTGCACGTTTCATTCTTCACAATTTATAAAATTTAATTGTTTAGTAAAGCCCGGGACAAACAATTGACAACAAATTCGTATTGAACTCTTCAATTGTCCCAAGGACTATGTTAAAGTTAATACATCAGGATCATGTTCAAATCTGGGCATTTCATTTTCATTCAAGCATACTAGTGCTTCAATATCACCATTTACAGGAAATCTACACCAACCACAATCAGCTTCAACTTAGACTATGGTCTACTTCAACTACACACTTTACATGGCTGCCCTCAACCAAAATCAACCACCAACTAGTCTATCTATACTGTATTAAATAAGAGAGTTTGATTTAGTAATTTAGATTTTCTTTCAAGTTATCTTTATTATAAAATTTAATTACTTTATTATTTCCCCTAACTTGAATGCCTTTTTATATTTATTTAGCCAATTTATATGAATACTCCTCAAAAAGTAGTTTGCTTTACTGATTTAGATTTTCTTTCGAAAGCTGCCCTTACTATGAAATTTAGTGACTTTGTTATATCCCCAAACTTTGAATGACTTTCTAACAATTGTTTACTGGCATTTATGTAAATACACTTCAAAGAGAAAAAAAGAAAAGAAATAAAATCTATTTTTAAGACTTCGTATTAAGAAATAAATTTGATTGAAGTAAATTTCTTTATGTAATAGAATATTAAAAATAAATTTAAAAAATTAAAGAACATTAGGAAATAATTTTATTGGGATGAATTTTATAAATTCAAAATAAATTTGATTGAAGTAAATTTCCTTATATAATAGAATCTTAAGAATGAAATTAGAAATTAAAGAAGAGTGTGAAATAATTTTATTGGGATGGATTTTAAAAATCAAGAAATAATAAATATACAATTTACTTTAAAAAAATGTATATATTTTAGGACCCTTAAAGAGAAAAAAAAAAGCCTAAAAATATAAAAGGGGAAATAAAACTAACCTTTTTGAATCTTAATTAAATAAAGTAATTACAAAAGGACATAATTGATTAAAATTTCTAATTAAATAGAATTATTCTTGTAACTATTATCAACATATATAGGTTATCCCGATACATTAATAGATTAGTTAACAATTATATGCAATTAAAGAAACTAACAGTTTATTAAAAAGTTTATTAAAAGTAAAAGGAAAAATTCGTTTGAGTAAAGAAAAAGAAGGAAGACAAAGATATTTTAATAAATACCATTTTGGCTCTACAGATAAACAAAAATTTCAATACGGCCTTTAAATTGAAAAGAATTCAATTTGATTCTCCAAATTGAAAAAATATTCCAGTATAGTACTATAATTTGAAAGAGTCTCATTTTGATCATCTAAATTAAACAAATGTCTTAATGTGGCCTCCAAAATTGAAAGATTCTCAATTTGACCTTCCAAACTAAAAATCTTTTCTAATTTGCTTTCCATACTGAAAATGCATTTCGACACAACAAAATACCATTAACTCTTTAAAAATACACAAGTTTAAAAATATGCTTTCAATTTTATTAATTACTTTATAGTCGAATAAGATTCTTTTGAAGTAAATTTCTTTATAGAATATAGATTGTTACATATGGTATTGAATTTGAATCGTGGTCGACTAATTTAGAATTTTTACATGAAAATTTAAAATTTTTAACTTATTGAACGGAGTTTGAACTAAGTATAAAAAATTAGCAAATGATAGATTTGTTCAAATTTGACTTGATTATTGACAAACTAAACTTGGATAAACAACTCTTATCGAGCTGAATTTGGTTCAAAAATCGAATGGTTTGAGTTTATTTACAACCATAAATTTACTAAATAGTTACCACATTGGTTTGGAAATGTTAATTGAATGCTTATTTTCTTAGTAAATTTAGAGTTAATTCTTCTGCATTGGACAACCGCCTGAAATTGTAACTGATAAGATCCAATTATAAACAACACAATTATGTGCATTGAAAATCCTAGGGATTGCAGTCATATATAAGTTCAATTCACAAGGGCTAAACAAGAATCGCAATTAATAACCTTATGAAAGGTGAGTTTTTGATTGATCAAAGTTTTTAAGTTACATAGCAATTTAATGGATTTCTTTGTCCACCAGAAGTATTAAATTTCTTTTCTTTTTCTTGATCGCAATTTTTTTTCAAGACTAAAAAATATTGTGGTAGTGTTGAAACTTGTATTTTGTCAAAATTGGATTGAAAATTTATTTCTTTATACAATTTTCAACATTCTCCCGGTCATCCACCAAAGCCATTCTCCTATAAAAAATCTTTAGTTCGCCGGGCCATCACTAAAGACTAAAACTGAATTGAAAAGTAAGACAAATAGGAAATATTTTAAACCAAACCTTAATTAATTATTTATTCAAATTGTCTTAGTTTCTTATTCTTATTGGGTGACTAAAGTAAGGTGCATTAGTTGTTTTAAATTATTGCCACATGAGTTTTTTTTTCTTTGAGTTATATTAATTTGTCAACAGCCATGTAGGACTTATTAGGCTACAGTATCTGTTTTTGGTTTATATAGAAGCCGTCCCTCCGTTTTCTTAAGTAGTGCGGTCGCAGCCTTCGAAGTAAAATTCAAATTCCATTCCTTTGCCAATTCTTTCTGTTGTTATTTCTTGTTTTTTGATTATTTCATTTAAATTTGGGTTCATCAAAGTGCTGTCAAAAGTTACGATTAATATATAGTTATGACGCCCACAATTATTTATTTAGTTCTAAATCTCAAAAATAAATTTGAATATATTTTTTAGAAGAAACAGATAATAATCTATCTTAAAACACACGGGTTAGAAGATCATATTCATGAAACAATCGATGGAGATGCTGATGCAGAAACGGTGAATGAAAATAATCAGGTGTTGTCACAAATTCATCAAACAATTGATATTTCAATTTTTGAAAAAATTGCTACGTACGGTAGATACAACAAAGGAAGTATGGAATATTTTAGAGAAGACATACTAAGGAGTTGACTGGATCCAACAGAATAATCTGATGATATTAAAGAGGAAGTTTGAACTTTTGACGATGGAAAAATTTGAATCCATTGATCTTATTTTTTTCGATTGCCAGAAATTAAAAATGAAATGTCTAGAACTCAATAATTATAAACTCATTAATGAGTCATTTGTGCAAAAAGTATTGAATACTTTATCGATGAAATTTGATCATGTTGTAGTAATTTAGGAAACAAAAAATACATCAAATTTGAGCATTGAAAACTTACAGGGTTCATTAATTTTTCATAAACAGAAAATTGATAGGAAGATAGAGGATACTACGGAAAAGAATACGGTGGAGAAGCCACTATAAACACAGTTGAATTTGAAAGCAAAGGCAAAAAATGAACTAAGCAGTAAAGAGAATCTAGTCAGACAAATCAGGCGCACAACAACTGAGGTGGAGGTAGATAGAAACCCAAACGCAGTAGAGGTAATAATTGTAATTTTAGAAGTGATCCTGATAGAGGGAGAGGTAATAATTTTGGGAATTCAGGGTTATAATTGTAGAAAATTTGAATATAGATCCATGAATAATTTGATAGGAATGGTGTGGACATTATTGGCAAAAATAAGTGATTTTAGGATACTGGCTGTATCACTATATGTCTAGTAAAAAAGAATTATTTTTTAAATTTGTTCAATCCGTCAGGAGTGAAGTAAGATTTAGCAATAATACTACTTTACCTGTTTTTGGGAAAGGAAAATTTTTTATTAGCCTGAAAAATTAATCCACTAGTTTTATCTCTGATTTACACATTTATATATATATTTTTGGGGTTGAATTATAATTTGTTGAGCATGGGCGATTGTCAGAGAAAAATTATAATATTCGTATCAAGCATGACATGTGTATTATTTTTGATAAAAATATTTGGATGATTGCAAAAGTGATTATGACTCCAAATCGTTTGTTTCCATTAAATCTAAATGGTGAAAATACTCTTGTTTGAGTACTATGATTGATGACAATTAGTTGTGACATTCACGGTTTGGACATTTAAATTTTGATAAGTTGAGATTTTTGACTAGTAGAAAAATGTTTGGTGGGTTGCTTAGTATCAGTATTTCTGGGAGAATTTGTGATACTTGTGTTTTGGGTAAGAGGCAGAGAGATGTTTTTCAGTCAGGAAAATCGTAGAGAGTAGGAAGATCATTAGAGATCATTCATTCAAACTTGTATATAGTGGAGATTCCCTCGAATGGTAGTTGTAGGTATTTTATTACTTTTATTGATGATTTTAACATAAAAGCCTAGGTTTATTTTTTAAATTAAGCAAAAATTTGATGCTTGTGGGATTTTTGTTGAGAAACAAAGTGGTTGTCGGATAAAAATTTTGAGAACTAATAGGGATTAGGAATATCTTGTTTGTGATAATTTTATTTTTAAAAAATGGTATGCATTATCAATTGACAACTAGGTACACTCTATAACAAAAAATAGTGGCTGAAAGGGAAAAATAGGACAATTATGAATATGGTGAGATGCATATTGAAACTCAAAAATATGCCAAAGCCTTTTTAGGCAGAGGTAGTTGTTTGTGCTATTTATCTGTTGAACATGTGTCCTACAAAAAGTTTTCCTGGAAAGACCCCTAAAGAAGTTTAGAGTGGTAGAAAACATCATTTGTTGGCTATCTAAAAGTTTTGCTGCATTACTTATTCTCGTATTCCTGATCAATTGCGCAGAAAATTTGATGATAAAGGTAAAAAATGTGTTTTTAATGGCTACAGTGAGCAGATTATGGTCATGATTTTCAGCCATCACTAATTGTTAGGGTTCACAGGTTTAGACACCTGGTCGTCCACGACATCAGCACCAGTAGCCTGTTAGATTGCAGGATATGTTATTTTTCAGATATTTTTTCTTCTGATGAAAATATTGTGAATTTTGCTTTATTTACAAAGTATGACTCAATTGTTTATGAGGAAGTAGTTCGAGATGATCGTTGGATGAAGGCAATGGGTGAAGAAATTCGTTCCATTGAAAAGAATAATACATGAGAGTTTACTTCTCTTCCAACTGGTAAAAAGGCCATTGGAGTGAAGTGTGTTTGCAAGACGAATTATAAATCCAATGGAGAGGAGGATAGATTCAAGGCTATATTAGTGGTAAAAGGCTATAAGCAGAAATAACCAGTATTGTCTATTTTGAGGTATTTACAACAGTTGTTTGACTTGATACAGTTCGTTTAATAATTTGTAATTTCTCCTACTACTCAAAATAAGTGAAAAATTTATCAAATAGATGTCAAATATGCATTCTTAAATGGAGTACTCGGAGAGGAAATGTATATGGAGCAACTTTCAGGTTTTGTCAAAAAGGTCTAGAAAACAAGGTGTGTACATGTTGAAAAGGACTTTATATGGCTTGAAACAAGCCCCAAGGGCGTGGTACACGAGAATTGACTCATATTTTATTTATCGTAATTTTTTAAGGTGTCAATATGGGCACACTGTTTATGTTAAATTTTCTACTCGTGGTGATATTATTATCGTATGCTTGTATGTGGATGACTTGATTTTTATACGAAATAATCCTGAGAGATGATTGTTGAATTCAGGGAGGCCATGATCAAACAGTTTGAGATGACAGATATTGGATTTATATTTTATTTTCTTGGGATTGAGGTCTCCTAAGTCTGACAAAGATATTTTTATTTCTCAAAGAAAATATACAGGTAACATTTTGAAAAAATTCAAGATGGATGGAATTAAGCCACTTTTGACTTCGGTTGAAGAAAAATTGCATTTGACAAAGGATGACATTAGAGAATATGAGGATCATACCTACTTTAAAAGTTTGGTAGGGAATTTGAGATATTTGACTTCTACGAGGTCGGATATCACTTCTAATGTTGGTTAATTGGTATGTTTATGGAAAATCTACAACAGTCACACTTGTAGGCAGCAAAGAGAATTTTGAGGTACATCAAAGGTACTTAGGGGATCGTATTTTTTATTCGGGCCATGATCCAATTGAGTTATTTGGCTACACAGACAGTGATTGGGCAGGTGATGTAATTGAGAGGAAGAGTACTTCAAATTATGCATTTTTTTTTACTAGTTTCAGGGTTTTTTTTGGAGTTTTAAAAAGTAATAGTTGATAGTATTATTTACAGGAGAGGCGGAGTATATTGCAATAGCTAACACATGCCACTCAAGTATTGTGATTACGTCGTGTGCTTGGTGTTCTTCTACACAATAGGATGATCCTACAAAAATTTATTGTGACAGTAAGTTGGTATTGAGTTGCACTCCAATCCGATTCTCCATGGATGCAGTAAGTGCATTGATATCAAATACCACTTTATACGTGAGTTGGTTCGAGATAAAAAGATTGAAATTGATTATTGCAGAATTGAATAATAAATGACAAATATTTTTATGGAGGCATTAAAGTCAAAGACATATTTGAAGTTGAAGAAGATGTTAGGCATGTTTAGATTTGATACACTTTGTTTAAGAGACACTATGCAAGAAATATTTTAAACCAAGCCTTAGTTATTTATTTATTCGAGTTGCCTTAGGTGTTTGATTCTTCTTGGGTAATTAAAGTAGGGTGCATTAGTTGTTTTAGATTATTGCCGCATGAGTTTTTTCTTTGAGTTGTGTTAATGAGTGTTTTGAAAATCGAATTGGACTGGTCAATTCGATTATTTAAAATTGGACAAAATCTAAAAAAACAATTAACTGAAAGAAAATCAGTTCAACTAGTCTTTGGCGATTTTTTAAATTTTAGATTAAAAATGATTTAAATAAAGAGAAAAATTAAAAAATTGTGAAAATAAACTCCAAAACGACAAAATAGTGAACAAACCAAAGGTTAAATTACTAAGTTATTATTTTTTAATATTTTTTATATTTATTTTTGTACAAGTTTGATTTTTCTTATTAGAAATTTGATTGGATATTAGAACTAACATTTTTAAAAAATAATGCTTTTCTTTTATTTTGGATTTCACAGAAATATATTTTAGATCACTTTAAATTATACTACACTAAAAAAAAATTAAATTAGTAAACCAGTCAGTTGAACCAGTCGAATCGGTTAAATCGCAAATCGAACAGACTACTGGTTTAATATCCGATCCGGTTTTCAAAACATTGGTATATTTTTTAATTTGTCAACAGCCATGTAGGAGTTATTAGGCTAGAGTTTCTGTTTTCGTAAGTAGTGCAACCGCAACCTTAGAAGTAAAATAAAAATTTTCCTTTGCCAATTCTCTCTGTTGTTTTTTCTTGTTTTTTAATTATTTTAATTAAATTTGGGTCCATCAAGCACACTACAATATGAACACAAATTAATGTCAAGCCCACAACACACACAAGTCCGATTTCTTCTTGTCTATTTCAAATACTTGGAGCTTAAGTCGAGCTTAAGTTAAGACGTAGTCGTAGGTAATTCAGTAGTTTAGATCAATTTCTTCTGCATCTCTCACTTCTTATTTAATTGTTCAAAAGATGTGAAGAACCCCAATGCTTAGCTCGTAATAATCCCAATTAGTTCTCTCTCGTTAGTTTAATAATGAGCTTCATTATAAATAGTGATGTCACGCGATCGAATAATTTTATTTGTTACTCATGTCTAGGGGTGTAAATAAACATAAATAAGACAGATATTCTAATGTTTAACCTTATTTAATTATTTTAATGAGTTTAAAATTGTGTTCAAATTTAACTTATTTATCTTTCGAACTGAATTCAAATGAGATTTTATTGAACTAAACTCGAATCGATCTCCAGTAGTTTGGAACTGTTATATGTAAATTTAAAAATTTTAGTTTATAGAGTCGAAAAAAAAATTAACGAGCACTAAATTTTGTTCACACTTGACTTGATTATTGATAAATCACCTCGAACGAACTCTTATCGAATCGAGTTCGATTCGAACAATGAATAGTTTGAATTCATTTATACTGCTACTCATGTCACGTCATTGGTATCCTTTTTGAACATTTTTATAATCAATTCTCATTGTAATACACATGTGTATATATATATGATATATATATATATATATATATATATATATATATATATCTGTCTCTTATACAACATCTACAACAACTCTTTAACCTTTCGTATAATGGTGTTTTGATAGTAAATTTTTTCACTTCATGTAAGTCTAGTATGGGAGAACATACTTTGTACGTTTGGAAATATTAATTGTTTGATTAATTTCTACGAATTAAAAAGTAAAACATGTTGGGAAATATTAACTATTTGATTTTTTTCGTTCACTTAATTTTTCACTTATATAATTTTTGTTTCAGTGTTTAACTAAACCAAAGAATTTTTTGTAGTTCGTATGAGTTTAGAAAAATATTTACTTGTAGGTTATTTTTATACATTTTCTTTAGATATACTTTGTTGGAAATTTAAGACATTTGTTTAATTTAATAGTTCAAACAATGTTTTTGACGATGAAGTACAGTTTAGATGGTAAAATATTTTCCCTATGACTTAGTGGTTATGGGTTCGAGTGACTAAAGGGTATAGAAGATGTGGGTTTTTTTTTAAAAAAATAGAAAAATAGTTCAAACAGTTTCATAATAGCTAACTAATTGTATCTTGTGAATAGCACATCTACCTTGCAAATTTTAAAATTGAAGTGTATTTTCTCGATTGAATTTAAATAATTGAAACATTCTACAATGAGCTCATTAGTATTCTATTCAACTTCAAAAATAGGCAAGTTTAAACTACCATCAAATTGAAATACAATGTATGATAAGAAATATATTGGTGTTTATTTTTATATTCATTCTATAAGTTTAGTAATCAAAGAGGGTAGTGTAGTGAAAGAAGTTGACAATTTATAAAGTTTATTGGAACCTTTTATTCTATTTAATTATTCAATTTCTATCCTAACAACTTTGGATTTATCAAGTACATTAAGGTATTTAATTATTCTTGAATCTCTTTATCTCTCTTGGAACTAATTTGATGAAGGAACCATTCGTGTGCAAATACTAAATAGCAATTTCTAATTTAAGAAACAAAATCTCTCTTAAATATATAATTTACACAACTATAGGAAATTATATCCTGAAAATAACAAAAAGTGAAAAATAATCTACCACCATTTAGCAATTTAGAGCGTGAAATTTAGTGATTAATTCATTATGTTAAAAAGATGTCTATCAATATGTATAGTAGTAAATTAAAAGGTAGATATTCAATATTATAAATTTTATTTGATCGAACAAATTCAACAACATATAGCTGCAGTGGATATCAACTTGTATAATAATAATTCAAAAGAAACAATGAACATTTAGTATTTAGGTTTTATTAGACAAAGTATGTTTTAGTTAATTTGATATCCATACGGTTTAGTATGTAATTGATACGGTTACTAATATTCAACATTATATCTTTACAGGTCCAAAAATAATAATAATAATTTTTTGTAGGAAGGCAATAATTATCTATGAAAAATTTTAGCTAATATAATTTAGGAACTAATTTTTTAATATAGGAAAAAATAACTTAAATATGTGTTAATTATTCAATGCATGAAAAGGAAACTAAAAGCGAAGTAAGATTTACATGATAAGGATTATATTCTTCTAAGAAAAATAAAATAGACGTGGATGACATTTTTCACACCCTTTCTTACTCATTCAATTAGTTTAACAACTAATAAAAAGATAGGTTCTACATTATATTTATTTTTTAGTACACCACATAGAAATCAAATTCTTTTCATATATATTTTAGACAACAAATATTTTTATCATGACAAAGTCTAGACAACAACATTAGAGACAAAATAAATGGCATTGGTAGAAAGAAGCTGAAGATGTTGACAATATCTATAAAGGATAATGTCATTGTTAATTTAAAGTTAGATGACCTTGAGACTTTTAAGCAATTTTATGTATCCTTTGTTCTTTTTCTTTTTTTTTTGGTACCAAAAATAGAAAAAGATTTCAAAATTATTCTCTCAAAAGAATGCAAAAATTTTATACGTGATAAGTCCTACTTTTTGTTACTTAAAGATAATTCCACTATTATTTAACTTAATTCCTAATTCTAAAAAAGTTTTCTTTATGTACTTGTATAATTTCTAAAATTCATTTTTGAAAAATGGATTCCATATGGACTTTTCTATTATGTACAAGAATTTTATTCTAACAGTAAATAGTAGTCATTAAGATTAAAAATATATTTTAAAATTGTGTGCCTTTTAATGGTTAATAGTATTTTTTTTTTTTTTTGTATTGGAATACAGTTTGGAGGGCAAATTAGAACAGTTTAGAGACTCAAATTCATAATCTTTTAGTTTTGGGGGTTACATTGGGGCATTTGTTTTGGTTTTAAGGACCAAATTGAGATTCTTTGTATTTGGAAGACTACATTGGAATATTTTTTTTTTTCAATTTGGAGGCTCAAATCAAGACCTTTTCAATTTAAAAGGCCATATTGAGATTTTTACTTAGATTGAATGGCAATTGGTATTTAATTATTTAAAATTGAAATAACTTTGTTTTCCTTTATTTGTCCAACAAATTTTTTTTTTCCTTTTAATAGTTTTTAATAAACTATTAATTTCTTTAATTGCATATAAATATTGTCTAGTATATTAATGTATCCACAACCTATGTATGTTGATAATAATCATATGCAAAATTCTATTTAATGAGAAATTTTCCTATATTCCATTAAGTTTTTTTTGATAACTTTATTTAATATTCATCTTCAATTTCTAAATCTATCACAGAATTCTACTCTATGAGAAAATTTACTACAATTAAATTTAATTCTAAATGAAGTTTCACAAAATTAGTTTTGATTTCATGTATACCTTTTTAGGATTTCTTTTTGTTCAAGGGTCCAAAACTACAAAAGAAACATGTAAATTTATTTTCCAAATAAATTTTATATTTTTATTATTTCTTAATTTCTAAACCAATCCCAAAAAATTTTCTACTCTTCTATAATTTCTAAAGTCATTTCTAATATTCTATTGCATAGGGATATTTATTTCAAATAAATTTATTTCCTAATACAAAGTCCTAAAAGTAGGTTTTATTTATTCTTTTCATCTTTGAGAAGTATTTACATAAATAGTCTAAAAAAGGTATTCAAGTTGGGAACATTAACGAAGTCATTAAATTTTATATTGAGAGTAATTTGGGAAAAAAATCTAAAACTAAATCATAATTCAAACTCCTTCATTTATTATAGTATCTTATTCAATTAAATTTTTAAATAACTTTATTTAATATTGTCTTTTGTTTATAAATCTATCTCAAAATTATACTTTATGAGGGAATTTGCTTCAATCAAACTTAATTTTAAATATAAGTCTACAAAAATTTATTTTATTTCCTGTGTACTTTTTATAGTTTTTCTTGTTAAATTTCCAAAATTATAAATGAAATATGTAAATTTATTTTTCAAGTAAATTTTATTTTTTATTATTCTTTATTTCTAAAATCCATTCCAATAAAATTATTTCCTATTCTTCTTTAATTTTTTAAACTCATTCCTAATATTCTATTACATAAGAAAATTTACTTCAATCAAATTTATTTTCCAATATGAAATCTTAAAAGTAGGATTTATTTTCTCTTTTACTCTTTGAAGAGTATTTATATAAATAACCTAAATAGTTATTAAAAAAAAGGCATTTAAGTTGAGAAACATAATAAAGTAATTAAATTTTATAGTAAGGGTAACTTCGAAAATAAAATCTAAATCACTAAATCATATTGACTCTTTTAATATATTGCTAGTATGAGAGAACGTGCTTTACACGTTTGGAAATACTAATTATTTGATTTTTGCTATGAATTAAAAAATAAAGCATGTTTGAAAATTCTAACTGTTTGATTTTTTTTATTTCAATTAATTTTCCACTTATGAAATTTATGTTTCAATGTTCAACAAAACCAACTAATTTTGCAGTTTGTATGAGTTTAGAGAAATATTTGCCCATAGGTGATTTTTACACATTTTCGTTAGTTATACATTGTTAGAAATATAAGAGATTTGTTTATTTCAATAGTTCAACCAATTTCATACTAAAAACTAAATAATTGTATCTTGTCAATAACAAATCTACCTTGCAATTTTTAACATAGAAGTCCATTTCCTCGATTGAGAATTATTGAAGCATTCTATAATTAGTTCATTGATACTCTATTTAACTTCAAACATAGGAAAGTTTAAACTTTGTATCATCAAATTAAAGTACAATGTATAATAGCAAATATATTAGAATTTATTATTGTCTCCATTTTGTAAGTTTAATAATCCAAGAGGGTAGTGTAGTCTTGAAAAAAGTTGATAATTTATAGAGTTTATTGGAACCCTTTATTCTCTTCAATTATTCAAGTTCTATATACAATTTTGGATTTATCTAGCATATTAAGATTTAATAATTATAATTTATCCCTATACAGACCAATTTGATGAAGGAACGATTCGTGTGCAAATACTAATTAGCAATTTCTACTTTAGGAAACAAAATCTCTCTCAAATATATGGTTTGCGCAGCTATATATATATTGTATATCATGAAAATAGGAAAAAAGTGAAAAATAATCTACCATCATTTAGCAATTTACGGCGTAAAATTTAATGATTAATTCATTAAGTTAAAACTATCAATCTGTATAGTAGTAAATTAAATGATAAATATTTAATATTATAAATTTTATTTGATAAAATAAAGTGACAATAACATATAGTTACAGTGGCTATCAACTTGTATAATAATAATTCAAAAATGACAACAAATATTTAGTATTTAGATTTTATTAGAAAAACTATACTTTAGTTAAAATCTAATTAATAACTGATATCCCTATTTTTCAGTATGTAATTTATACGGTTATTAATATTCAACATTAGATATTTACATATCTAAAGACAATAACAATAATTTTTGTAGGAGGATAGTAATTTTCTATTAAGAATTTTAGTTAATATAATTTAAGAGCTAATTTTTTTATTATAGGAAAAACCTAACTTAGACTAAATATATGCTAATTATTCAATACATGAAAAAGGAACTAAAAGCCAAGTAAGAATTTCAAGATAAGGATTATATTCTATTAAGAAAAATAAAAGAGGCGTGAATCACATTTTTTACCCCTTTCTTACTCATCCAATTAGTTTAACAATAATCGAAAAAATAGCTTCTACATTACATTTTTTTTAGTACACTACACAGAAGCCAAAAATTCTTTTTATATTTTGGACAATGAATTTCTTTTGTCATTACAAAGTCCAAACAACAAAATTAGAGACAAAATGAATGGCACTGGCAAAAGGAAGGTGAAGATGTTGACACTATATCTAGGGAAGATAATGTTGTTGTTAATACAAGTTTAGATGGTTTTGAGACTTTTAAACAATTTTATATCTCCATTGTTCTTTTGGTTTTTTTTTTCTTTATTGTATCAAAAATAGAAAAATATTTCAAAATCATACATGATAAATCTTACTGTTTTGTTTAAAGAATATCCCTACTATTATTTAACATAATTCCTAATTCTAAAAAAAAAAAAATTTGCATACTTTATAGTTAAAATTCATCCTTGAGAAATAGATTTTAGATGGAACTATTTATTTTGTATGAAAATTTTATTTTAATAGTAAAGTAACATTAAGATTAAAAGTATATTTTAAAATTGTGTGCATTCCAAAAGGTTAATGGCATTTTTTTATTGGCATTTAGTTTGATGAGGCCAAATTAGAATAGATTTTTAGTTTTGGAGGGTCGAATTCATAATCTTTCAGTTTTGGAAGCCACATGGAACATTTGCAATAGTTTTGAGGACCAAATTGGGACTCTTTGAATTTGGTGGAATATATTGGAATATTTTTCAATTTGGAGGTTCAAATCAAGACCTTTTTAATTTAAAATGTCATATTAAAATTTTTGCATAGTTTGAATGGCCAAAATGGTATTTAACTCTTTGAAATTAAAATAATATTGTTTTCCTTGTTTTTCTTTATTTGTCAAACGAATTTTTCTTTTTCTTTTAATAGTTGTTAATGAACATGTATAAATGTTATCTAGTCTGTTGATGTATCCCAACTTATATATATTGATAATAACCATATGCATAATTCTATTTAACGAGAAATCTTATTCCATTAAGTTTTTTTGATTACTATATTTGATGTTCATCTTTAATTTCTAAATCTATCAAAGAATTCTACTTTAGGAGAAAATTTACTTCTAACTAAATTTAATTCTAAATGAGGTGTCAAAAAGTTAATTTTTATTTCATGTATACATTTATAGAATTTTTTTCCCTTTAAGAGTTCAAAAGTATAGGTGAAACATGTAAATTTATTTTTCAAGAATTATATATTTTTATTATTGCTTGATTTCTAAAACCCAACCCAAAAAAATATTTCTTGCTATACTTTAATTTCTAAAACTCATTCTTAATATGCTATTATATAAGGAAATTTATTTCAATAAAATTTATTTCCTAATATGAAATCTTAACAGTGGGTTTTATTTCTTCTTTTACTTTTTGAAAAATATTTACATAAATAGCCTAAAAATTTTTAAAAAGCATTCAAGTTGGGAACATAATAAAGTCATTAAATTTTATACTGAGGGTAACATGGGAAAGAATATCTAAAACTAAATGAAATTCATTTATTTATTATATTATATATTCAATTAATTTTTTAATAATATTATTTAATATTCATCTAAATATATCCCAAACCTATTCTACTCTATGAGAAAATTTGCTTCAATTAAACTTAATTCTAATTATAACTATAAAAAATTTAGTTTTATTTATCATAGTATATATTCAATTAATTTTTTAATAACTTTATATAATATCCATATTTTATTTCTAAATCTATCCAAAATTATACTCTACGAGGAAATTTGCTACAATTAAACTTAATTTTGAATATGTATAAAAAATTAATTTAGTTTTATTTCCTAAAAATGTTTTAGGAAATTTTCTCGTTAAAGGTCCAAAAGTATAAATGAAATACGTAAATTTATTTTTCAGGTAAATTTTAGTTTTTTATTAGCTTGATATTTGAAATTCATCCCAATAAAAATTATTTCCTACACTTTTTTAATTTCTAAAACTCATTCCTAATATTCTATTACATAGGGAAATTTACTTCAAACAAATTTATTTCTTAATATAAAATCTTAAAAGTAGATTCTATTTCCTCTTTTACTCTTTGAGGAATATTTACATAAATAACTTAAATGAAATATCTAATTATAAAAAGGCATTCAAGTTAAGAGACATAACAAAGTAATTAAATTTTGTAGTAAGGATAACTTCGAAAAGAAAATCTAAAACATCTAATAAGATTTGGTCTTTTAATATAACTAGGAAAAAACACGTGCTTCGCACGTGTAATACTCTTGATTTGATAGAAAATTTTATTTATTTTTTAAATATAAATAAATAATCAGTGAATGATTAGAATACAAAGTATAAACATTTTATTCATTGAATTTTTTATGCAAAAATTATGTATTTTAAAATATATATTTGGTATCGTTTTTCTTTTCTTCGTAATTATTTTTGCCTTTCTTTTTTTTAATTTTTTTACTATTATTTTTTATATGTTGCAACATTATACATCAATTCCATTTCTTTACAACATTATATATCAATTATATTTCTTCTCAAATATAAACAAACTTTCTCTTTTATGAGAACAACACATGATATTTGCATCTTATTTTTATTTCCTTTTTAGGCAATTAGATTATGACTCTTTCCTATAGCGACATCACCAATTACTTGATCAATTATTTGTTTATAAAGATATTTTTCATAGTACACAACTTTTTAAATAAATTTAAATATTCATTATCATTATTAAAAGACAAATCACTATCAAATACCAAACATTATTTTATAGATGAAGCATAGATTCTTTTATTAGCGAAAAATATTTACAGGAAATGAAATGATATATGGATAATAAATACAAAATTAATTAATTAAAATTTCAAAAAATAAGAAAAAATGAATCTGATTAAAATGTAAAGAACGAATACAAAAAAATCATTATAAAAATTAAAATCTAATTAAACTAATATCTTATCCATATTATTGATAGGTATCATATAGTACATTAAAATCATTGTAAAAAATTAAAATAATAAATTAATCTTTTATATTGCTTTGAAATGCACTAAATGTTAATGAAAACAATCATTTATCTTACTATAAAATACATGCATTGCTAATGAAAAAACTTGTAGTTCTAAACATATCCAAAATAATTATACGTTACTTTAAGTTATATTTAATATAAATTTCTAGCACAATTAAATTTTGTTAACATATTGTGTAAATGTGTACACATAAAGGAAATATATTGGTATTTTTTAATATTTTTAAAACTTTTTTTAAAGGGGATCTACAGTGGATTTTCATCTACTCTCTTGATGACTCGAACCCAAGACTTAGATTATAGGTACGCACCATGACCTATATTATGGGTAAAGCGTAGTCTTACCAGTTAAACTACACTTCGTTGACTTAAGATTATGATAACATTCACTTCAGTATTCTATTGTAATTTTGAAGTTTGAATTCATATTAATGATATAAAATGTAATTAATTCTAATCCAAAATAGTTTTTGTTTCTCT
Source organism: Cinchona pubescens (assembly GCA_025175665.1). Lineage (NCBI taxonomy): Eukaryota > Viridiplantae > Streptophyta > Magnoliopsida > Gentianales > Rubiaceae > Cinchona > Cinchona pubescens. Next base: position 1,359,468 of record JANKKI010000353.1, read on the forward strand.
TTTAGATTCCCAGATTATAATTTGTTGTAACAATACCACTAATGACTTGATCATTTAAAACTAAAGATTTTTTTCCATAATATTGAATTTTTAGATGTATCTGTATATTCTCTGTATATTCTCTATCAATATTACTAAAAGATAAAATTGCTATCAAGTATGACACATCATTTTATAGATGAAACGTGTTAAAATTATTTTATTAGGGAAAAAATATTTACTCAAGATCAAATAATATAAAATAATAAATACAAAATGATTAATAAAAAATTCAAAACATAAGAAAAAATGAAAATAAGTGAAATGTAAAGAACAAAAACATCAAAGTAAATAGATTAAACAAATATATTCTATATAATATAGATAGGTAACACACAGTATATTAAAATATTATCAATGGATGAATATAAAAAGTTGTTCTTTTATTTTACTCTAAAATCTATAGAACATTAATGAAAAAAAATCCTTTATCTTTCTCTAAAATGCAAAATAACATATAATTTTTATATAATTTCTATCGCAATTAATTTTTTAACATATTGTGTAATCATGTATCAAAATAGAGAATATATTGTTATTTTCTATTTTATTTTTATTAACCTTATAATAATATTACTTGTGTCACTTTGTTGACGTAACTAATGTTTAAGAAATTTTTTCCCTTCATCTAAAATGGTATCGAGCATGGTTAACTCTGAAATTATATTTTGATATAGTATTTTACTATAAAAGTAAATTTTGCATTTGTTAAATATATAAATGAAATTGTTGCTAATAAAAGTGTGTGAATTTTATTTTTATTTTTGCATACTTTTTAGATTGATTCCATATATTGGTTACCAAGATATTTAATCCACATTTTTATTGTTTTGTTAAGTAAATAAAATTGCATTATAGTTTCCAAAATTGACGTGTAATATAATTTATGTCTATAATTATTTTAGAACATTTAATAGTATGATTTTATTTACATAATTTATGTTGTCTTTTACATTACTTACTTGCTTATTTTTTCTATATATTATCCCAACAATTTATGCGTAATATTCTTATAGGTCTTACAATGATTTTTCTAAACTATTTTGGATAGGTATCGTACCATTGGTTGAAATTTTTTTAACTCATCAATAGTTACTCTAAACTAATATTTCGTTGTCAAATACTGTAACAACTGCATTATAGTTCTCAAAATTGACATTTCAACTCAATATATACGAGCAACTATATAGAGTATTTAATAGTATAATTTATTTGCATAATCTGTGTTATTTCTTTATTAATTGTTTACCTAAGTATTTTTTCTATATTAGTATCACAAATTATGCGTAGAATTTTTGTATGTGTTGCAATGATTATTTTGGAATATTTTGGGCATTGCATCTTATCATGGGCTGAATTTATTTTCTATATCATGAATAATTACTATAAACCCCAATGTTTTATGAAATAATTTATTAAAGATAAGGATTTTATAATCAAATATTACTATTGAAGAAATATAAAATTACACAAATTGCTTGGTTAATTTTCTTTTCTTTGAGTATGGAAGGGAAAAACAAATCTAAATTCATCGTAATAAAAATTTAAATGAGATAAAAAGTTAGAATTATATACTTTACTATTTGTTTCACTTTTATAAATATTAAATTTTTTGAGAGATAGTTATATGATTATTAATTTTGTGATTTTTAATTTGGAGGAACACTTTAATACTAAAATATATGTTATTGAATTCAAATCCAATCAAGTCAAATACTATGTATAAAGTTTGTCAGAGGCATTTTCTCTTCATTTATTTATGTTCTGTTAAATGTTAGTGGGATTGAACTTTTTTTTTGGCAAAAGTAAGCTTAATTTCCTAATTGAAAGAAGCTATTGATACTAATAAATTTGAAATTCTAACAATTTAACTTATCTGGTATGATAAACAACTAATTATTTATTATATATTGAATCTAAGCACAATAAGTTCATATCATAATACAAACAAATATATGATTAATCATATTAATATAATAGATAGTTATATGTGCTATTGGCATATGAAAATTTATAAAACAACAAAAATAAGTCTAATTAACAAACATACAAGAGCATACGTGAAAAAACAATTAGAGAAAAGAAAATAATTATTTGTGAATTTATAATATACATAAAATAGTTATCAATGCATGTAAAATAAAACTATTTATATTAGGAATAAAAAAAATAAAAACAATTAAAATAATATTTTTATTTATTCTTTGTTCACACATAATTAATTTTTATACTCTTAAAAATTTATACATTCTTATTATGTATTTATGCCAAATTTCATAATAATTTGGGAAAAAAATAATTTGAAAATATATAATAGCTATAAAACTACTTTTATTATATTTTTGCTCAAATATAAATTATTTTTATACAAATAATTTTTTTACCATCTTATTATGTATTTATACCCAAATTTTCATATAAATCCAAAGAATTATGTTGCGACAATTTGAAATACATATAATTAATAATAGTAGTATTATAAAAGATAGAAAATCTTATTATATTAAATGAATATAGAATTTTAAATAGGCCAATTATACTCCATGAAGAGCATGATAGACATAATTATTTAATTAAGGGTATATTAGGTGGAAGAAAAAAGGAGAAAAATAATAAACTATATTGAGTAGGATGGTAGGCAAAGTTATATATTAACACTAATATAATATATATATATATATATATATATATATATAGTTGTACTGTAAAAAAATGTTGTATTAAATATGGAATATTTTATATAATCAATTATTCTTCATTAAGAATATGTTAGGAATAAAACTATTTAATTAATGATTAATGATATATTAGGCATATACTAAACGTAGGTAGAATACATAATGAGTAATTTGATTATGTTTTCCTATTGAGAATTGGAAATTATATTTTATTAAGGGCATGTATTTTAGGCATTACAAAAAATGAAGAAACACTTCAATATATTATTATGTTTTTTCTAAGAATTATATTTCATTAAGAACGGGTATTTTAGACATCATAAAAAAGGAGAAAAATACTTTAAGGGGAGAAACAAATCACATCTAATTGGGAGAAACAAGCAGTGTATATACTCTTATGGGTTATTGCTACTGGTCTCCAAACCAGCAAGAGGTTATTTCCGTTCTTTCATTGACACAAAAGCTTATTATTAGTATTAACACGACCACTTGTGTGAAAATTAGTTGCATTTCAACTGTCCCTTTGCTTGAGGGGCATTATAAGTCTTTGACAAGAAACAGAATATTTGTAGGATTTCTAATGTAAAACAACTATGTAATTTAGGTGTATTGGAAAAGAAAAAAATACGTCTCCGAGATCCCCGTCTAATTCTAGTAATTGAATAGATGAAACTTTGACAAATAACCCACTTCCCAGCCTAGCTTGCCTCTAAGAATGGCTTTTTTAATGTGCTGGTCGATCTTCTGATGATGAAAGAATAATCCATAGAACCTGTTCAATAAGTAGAACGCGTTAATTGTCTGTTCTCAAGTTGGGTAATAAGGGTCGAAGAAGGATAATCGCTCAGTTTTAAAACCAAAAAAAAAACAATGTTAAAACCAACACGAACTCTACTGGACCACCAAATTGATCAACTGAATCTCAACAAAATATCTTACCTATTTGCACCTACAAACATTTCTTGTTTCCTCAAAATAATAACATTAATTATTCTTTATTTTACAAGAAGCAAGGTATTTATGGCAATTAATTATTGTAAAAGATGAAAATTGGTCGACTTGCATTATTGTCCAACGGGGAAAAAATTGATGTTTGATATGTTGATTAATAGAATGCTTAGAGAGCACAGATGTTCTGATGGAGTAACGAAGAAACTTATGAAGCAGACAAAATATGCTTGTCCTGCTTAATCTCTTTCTAACGTTAGATTGACTTAATTATGATTGGGTTCCAGAAGTTAAAGGAAAGCTTTGTATTTAGTACGATAATCATTTGTGTTTTGGTTGGTTGGAGCAGAAAAACCATTTTAATTTGTGGCTTTTTAAAAAAAAAATAAAAAATGACGAGTATTTATGTAAAAAATTGTGTCAGTTCCGACTTACTGCTGGGGCCTACCCTCCAAGTGCCTACAAGAAAGGTACCAGTAATTAACAGAGAATATTTGTGAGTGTATTTTTTTTTTTTTTATATCTTATTATGAGAAATCATACAGTTGTATTTGTTAGGAGATAATAAAGAAGATTACGTATTTTGTACTTGTAATACTCTTGATCTGTTGGATATTTTTATTTTTTTAAAAAATAATTAATTAATTAGTGAATGATCACATAGAATACAAAGTGTAAATATTTTATTTGTTGAATTTTTTTATACAAAAGGTATATATTTTAAAATATATATTTAATATCTTTGTTCTTTTCTTTGTAATTATTTTCACCTTTTTTTTTAAAATTTTTGATTGTTATTTGTTATTTGTTATTTGTTATTTGTTATTTGTTACCTGTTACTTGTTACAATATTATACATAAATTCCATTTCTTCTCAAATAACTGAACAAACTTTCTCTTTTATGAGAACAATATATAACATTATTTGCATCTTTTCTATTCTCTTCTAAACGCTTAGATAATGATTTCTTATAGTGACACTACCAATTACTTAACCAGTTAAAGATACAAATATTTCTTATAGTATTGAACTTTTTAAATATATTTATGTAATATGTTTTGTCTTTACTAAAAGACAAAATCAATTATCAACTACCAAACATCATTTTATATATGAAGTATTGATATTCTTTGATTAGCAAAAAATATTTACATGAAATCAAATAATATATGGAAAATAATTACTAAAATTAATTATAATTTCAAAAAAAATAAGAAAAAAATGAATCTGACTAATATGTATAGAACAAATACATCAAAAAAATTATTATAAAAATTTAAGATCTAATTAAACTAATATATTCTCTATATTATTGATAAGTTCACATGATATATTAAATTTATTATAAAAACTTAAAATGATTACTTGTTATTTTATGCTACTTAGAAATACATCGAATGTTAATAAAAATAATCATTTATCTTACTATAAAATACACGCAATGCTAATGAAAAACATACAGTTTTAAAATTGTTCAAAATTACACATTACTTTAATTGGGATGTTATATAAATTTCTATAACAATTAATTGTCATTAACATATTGTGTAAATGTGTAATATACATATAGTGAATATATTGGTATTTTTTCAATATATTTCTTAAACTTATGATAACATCTATTTTAGTATTTTATTGAAACTATGAAATTTGATCTCTTCATTCATATTGATGGTACAAAATACGGTTAATTTCGATCTAAAATAATTTTTATTTCTCTTTTCAGTTCCCAAATTATAATTTGTTATAACGACACCACTAATAACTTGATCATTTCAAAATAAAGTTTTTTTTTCCACAATATTGAACTTTTTAGATGTATCTATATATTCTTTAAAAGATAAAATAATATCAAGTATCAAATATAATTTTATAAATGAAGCATGTTAAAATTCTTTTATTGGGAAAAATATTTACATGAGATCAAATAATGTATGGTAATAACTATAAAATGATTAATTAAGATTTCAAAAAATAAGAAAAAAATGAACATAAGTAAAATGTAAACAACAAATATATCAAACTAAACAAATTAAACTAACATATTTTCTATAATATGGATAGAATGTAGTTTGTACCACATAATATATTAAGATCATTGTCAAAAGATAAAAGTAAAAGGTTGTTCTTTTATCTTGCTTCAAATGTAGAAACATTAACGAAAGAAATCTTTTATCTTACTCTAAAATACATAGAATTGTCTATTGAAAAACATGTAGTCCTAAATATATCCACAATAACATGTAGTTTTTATATAATCTCTATCATAATTAATTTTTTAACATATTATGTAAATTATGAATCAAAATAAAAAAAAATTTGGTATTGTTCCATGTTTCTTAACCTTATGATAACATTCACGTCAAAATTTTATCGATATTCTAAACTCTTTCCCTTATCCTGAATGGTATCAAACATGGTTAGCTCCGAAATTATATTTGATATAGTATATTACTATGAAATAAAAATTTGTATTTATGAATATATATATAAAAAAAATTAAAGCTAATAAAATTGTGTGAATTTTATTTTTATTTTTTACGTACTTTTCCTATTAATTCCTTATATTGTTTACCAAGATTTACTTAATCTACATTTTAATTGTTTTGTTAAATAGTGTAAAATTTGTATTGAAGTTTCCAAAGTTGACGTGTGATGCAATTATATCTACAATTATTTTACAATATTTAATAATATAATTTTATTTGCATAATTTATGTTGTCTTTTACATTACTTACCTACTTATTTTTTCTATATGTCATTCCAACAATTTATGCATTGGTTGAACTTTTTTACATTAATAGTTAATCTAAACTAATATTGTTTTATCAAATACTATAACAATTAGCATTGTAGTTTCCAAAATTAACATTTCAATATATACCAGTAAATACGTAGAATACTTAATACTGTGATTTATTTTCATGATATATATGTTTTCTATATTAATTACTTATTTAAATTTCTGTATTAACATCTTATTTAAATTTCTATATTAACATCACAAATTATGTGTAGAATTCTTGTATATGTTACAATGATTATTTTGAGATATTTTAGGCATTTCATCGTATCATGTGTTAGTTATACAATTTATTTTCTAAGTCATCAATAATTACTTAAATCAATATTTTACAAAATGATATTCGTACAGATAAGGATTTTGGAATCAAATATTACTATCAAAGTTATATAAAATTAACAAATACTTTTATCTTAATTAAAAATTGTGAGTTTTTTATTTTGCATCGAGTTTTAATTTCGTTGCTTGGTTAATATTTTTTTCTTCATGTAGGGAAGGGAAAAACAAATTTAAATTAATCGTAATAAAAATTTAAATGAGATAAGAAAATAGTATTATATACTCCATTATTTTTTCACTTTTATAAATACTTAATTTTTATTTGTACAATAATTAATTTTGTGATTTTTAAGTTGGAGGAAAACTTTAATATTAAAAAGGCAAAGGTAAGCTTAAAGTGAAAGAATATATTAACACTAATAAATTTGAAAGTTGGTCCAATAATTTAATTTATATGCTACGATGAACAACTTATTATACAGTGATCCTAAACCACAACTTCATATTGTAACAAAAAAAAAAAAAAAATACAAGATTAATTATATTATAATAGAGCCAAAATTTTATACTTTTATTTAAGATAGTTATAGATGTTATTGGCATATGGAATATATAAATTGAGTCTAATTAATAAACATGCAAGAGAGTACTTGAATAAACAGTTATCGAAAATAAAATAATTATTTGTGAATTAATAATATATAAAATAGTTATAAAAGACAGCTTTTATTAGGAATAAAAAATAAAACGATTTGATTATGTGTATATAACAGTTATAAAATAATATTTTTATTTATTTTTTACTCTAGTATAAATAATTTTTCTACTCTTAGAAATTTTTACCTTCTTATTAGGTATTTATACCAAAATTTCGTGCTAACATAATAATTTGACACTTACACAATAGATATAAAAACTACTTTTATTTTATTTTTGATCAAATATAAATTATTTTTATACAAGTAAAATTTTTACCATCTTAATATATTTATGCCCAAATTTTCATATAAATCTATTTAAGAATTATTTTATAGCAATTTAAAATATATATAATAAAGAATAGTAGAATTATAAAAGATAGATAATCTTATTATATTAAATAGACAATATTTTAGATAGGCTAATTATACTTCATGAAGGGCATGTTAGACATAATTATTTAATTAAGGGTGTATTAGGCAAAAAAAAAGATTATAAAAAAAAAAGATTATACATCTCGAGTGGTATTGTATTCCTAAAAATAGGTGATGGTTTACTAAAAAATAGGTACTTAGATTAGAAGAGAAATAATTTAATTATGTTTTTTTAAATTATATTTTATTAAAAGCGAATATTTTAAATATTACAAAAAAGAGAAAAAAAATTAAGGGAGAAATATTTTAAGAGAAGAAACTTAGAGAGAATCAATTAGATGTGTGTATAGATATATATATATATATATATATATGTATATATATGTTATAGATTAAAGATAGATATATATCTCTAATTTTTATAATAGATAGATATACATGGATAGATTTATTACACCTTCTCGTGAAACACGACAAAAACATGTCATACAGCGAGAGCCCGAGTTTTCAGAGACGATTTGGAGTTGGATTAGATGGTTTGATTAGCTTTCTGCCGGGAACTTGAAGGAAAATATTCAAATAGATTCGATTTTTGGTTCTATTTATAAAATTTGTAATATAGATTAAATTTTAAAAATTTATGACATCAACTGATGTAATTTTTAAAATTTAATTATGATCATAAGATTTATAGATAAAATTAAATATCGGATCTACCTAAATATTTTCAAAACTTCAATCTCCATACTCGCCATTAATCATTCTATATTCTTTAAACACTACTATTACTGATGTATGGTGATTACATGCCTTCTCTTTGGAAGAGTTACTTTCTTGAAGGCATGGAGAATCAATGATATTATGACCAGTGACAAAGAATCTATATAAACTATTCATAACGAGATTGTGTTTAGATTTTTCAAGAATTAAAAAGTTGAGAGCCAGCTATTTAGTTATCATGATGATTCTATAAAAAAAGGGTTAATAACACTTTATCCCTGAATTAGGTAGGTAATAATATTTGACTCCCCTGAATTAAAAAAATTACACTTTGTCCTCTAATCATATGATTCATCCTTTAAAAATTTTATAATATCACGTTAAATGACTTAAATACTCTTAGCACTATATTTTGATTTTTGTTTTGATAATGATGTGATAATTTGTTAAAAATAATGAAAAATAAATTATATAATATTTTAATATATTCCATATCAATATATATTTTGGTCAAATATTATAATGGTAGAATAATTCCTAAATTGGCAAATTTTCTATTGAAAATTCTTCTTTAAAAATATTGTGTGACAATATAATTTTTTTTTTATAAAATTTGTGATTTTTTGATGTCTCTTAGCATTTTATAATTTTAATATTTGGATGAACCTATGCAAATTGCAATATCAAATATAATATAATTCGACATTTTATCACATTTTCACTCCCTAATTATTTTGTTACCATATTTTATTGACTGATAATATAAGTTTGTTATTATATTTTAATTTTTCTAATTCTTTTATACGTATTGAACATCAAAATTAAATACATGAAAAATCAAAATACAATACTAAGGGTATTTTAGTCATTTAACTTAATATTATAAAATTTTTAAATGATAAATCATGTGATTGGAAGGTAAAGTATAATTTTTTTAGATCAAGAAGACAAAATATAATTACCGACCTAATTCAAGGGATAAAGTGTTATTAACCCAAAAAAAAAAAAATTCAACGATCTCGTATTATTATATTTTAAAAAATTATATAATAGATTGAATTCCCTTTTTATTACACAACTATATTGCTTAGTTTACTCAACGTGTCTTATGGCAGTTGCACAATTGTTTTATATTGTCAGTGGTTGGGTTCAAACCTCAAACGCATTTTATATTCATTTCTTCACAATTTACACAAAATTTAATTGCAAGAAATTTGCATTGAAAACTCTTTAATTGTCCGAGGAGTAAGTTAAAGCTAATACAACATCAGGATCATGCTCAAATCTGGGCATGTCATTTTCATTCAAACATACTAGTGCTTCAATATCACCATTTTTGCTGTCTAGTAGAGTGAACATTTCATATGGTCTTTTTAAACTACTCACTTTACATGGCTGTCCCCAACCAAAATCAACTTCATTTAAAGGAAATCTAGACCAACTAGTACAGATAAAGGTGTCCACTTCATTGTTAATCAACTTTTCATCAACCATCTTTTTGAAAGCTTCAGTGGCCATCATGAATATTTCATCTCTACTTGCTTTCTTGATATTCTCAGCAGTTCTCTTTACTGCATTATCTAGAATAAAGACCAATTCATGCAGCTCTAATTTGCTTGTTTTTCCTTCATAATGTGCACCTACTGGAAACCAAAAGTTCCCGAAAGATCTCTCAGTTAATGGGATAACTGTTTTTCCTCGCAATCCGATTGCAGGGCAGAGCAAAGAGGGCCTTAAATTCCCATGTTTGGCTTGAGAAGTGTTGAGTATGAGAGCTTTCCATATAACTGCATTCACTAATGTCACTCTTGAAGGTTGACCATTAATACTGCTGTTGCCAGAAACAGGAAAAGCATCCATAAATATGGTTCTGAATTTTGAAATCTTGGATTCTTGAAACAGAAACCTTCTCGAGACAATCTTAGGTCCAAGATTCAACAGAAGTTTCAAAAGATTTACTTTACAATATTCACTTACTGGGAAGAAAGAACTCACGTCGAAACTCGGGCTGATCGGCAAGTTTTCGATTCCTAATCTACTAGCGTTAGCCCATCCATTCAAGAAACTAACTACTGAGGAAGTGTCTGCAATTTTATGGGAGATAGACAAGCCAATAGCAACACCTCCACATCCAAAAAAGTTCACTTGAAAAGCTGCCAGAGGCCTAATAGAAAAATCAGCATCAGCCGCATGATCAGGCATAAATTGATCCAACTGCTTAATTTCAAATCCTTTATCAATAAAATCAGCTAAATCTCCATCAACTTCAGTCTGGCTTCCAAATATTCAACTCCATGATCATTGCAATCAATTGAAAATTCATCCTCAGCTATTCTGCCCGCTAAAGGGTAGAATTTGGTTAAGGACTCGGACAATGAACTCTTCAATCTTTCAGCTTTCTGGGCTCTGGTGTCTACATCAGTTGTGATGGAGTAACATAGAATTATTCTAATATAAGTTGGAGGAGCAAGCTGATCAAATAGTGAAAGTTTGCAACTCTGGAGCTTTTCTGGGGTTGGATGTGATGGCTTAATCAACTCTCTGGACAAGATTTTGATATTCAGATCATCCATTTAAACCAACCAACTAGTAAAGGTATGGATAGAATTTTCAGAAAAAACAAAAAAAAAAAAAAAAAAAAAAAAAACGAGTGCAAATTTCACTAAACTAAGATTAACAAGTGCATGGTAGCAATAACTGATGTCTATTAAAGCTTGTCTGAGGTATTTATGAGGTTGAGATTAGAGTCCATTTTAATCAAAGGAGTGAAGGGGTCAAGAATATTTTAATATATAAGAGTATTTATTATTTTCACGTGCTCTATGTCATCTTAAGAATTTTCTAGGACATATCTGTCATATTTTGGTTGGTGTCTTGGTGAATTTTCATATTCAGTCAAATAGAATTGATAAAGTTATCAAATTATTGATATATTATTGAATTTGTAAAAAAATAAAAATAAAATAAAATTTAATTAAGTATCTAAAATATAGAGTTAATGATTCAATATAGTAATTTTGAACACGTTAATTAATTAGTTTTGGAAAGTAAATTTATGATGTTGTAAAAAAAAATTTATTTAATTAGTTGTAATTTTTTATTTTTTATTTTTGGTGAAGAGAGAGAATGAAAGCATGAATTACGATGAATTGGAATTTGACTGTGATGAGTTGACTAAACACCAAAGGGAAGTATGGCTTCGTTGGGATAATATAGTTATGTCAAATACTTCCGTAGATTCGGTCTTTTGTTTCACTTATAAATTTTGTAGTGTAAATTAAATTTTAAAGAATTTATTATATTACTATATGACATCATTGATGTAAGCAAGATTTTTTAAAATTTAATCATATATTAATAGACTGTCTCTTATAAAAATCGAGTATACTTAAGTATTTTCTTATAGTTATTTATTATTATTCGAATAATATTTGTAATTATTTTATAATAAGTTTGTTTTAAATTTTTTTATTACACATACATCATATTTTAAGAGATTTTAATTTGGATCCGATTCATGGGTTCACTTATGAATTTTGTTGTTTAAAAAAGAGTTAGATGATATATGCTAGTGTAAAAAAGTGATGGCATGACGGTTGTTTTAATCACAAAATATACAGATAGGGTCATGAATCGAATTCATTTAAAAATTTTCTTATATTTCAAAGATAGCCATAATAATTATCTAATAATATTTTAAATAATAATTATTCAAATAAAGCCATTAATTAATCAGCATGAGAAATTTGGAATACATTCCACAAATTGATCACTTATTTACAGTATAGAACAAATTACTTAATTAGCAACAATTGAAAAACATCTAATACTAATTAGCAATAGTTAATCCAATGGAAAATATGGCCACCAGATTGCAGTTCAATTAAGCTACTTTTTGCTGGTGGGTTCCACAATTTTATGAATAACAGGCTCAACAATTGTCTCCATCTCTTTTAGGTCTTTGCTCACGTCACCAACCTGTCAATCCAAAAATACTAAAGCTGTCATAAATTAGTAATCTAGCTAATTACAGTACGAACCATTTCCAAAATTTCATCAGTAGATACTAAACTAATTAAGACAGAAATAAATCAAACTCCATTTAATGGAGTTAATCAGGAAATGATTCATAAGGTATTTTTTATTGTGAAGTCAAAAGTTTAAATTTTAAATTTTAAAAAAATGCAGACATTGAAATAGGTGTCAAAGCGCTTTTACATAATTTAGAAAAAATTCATCAGTTTTTTAGTATTATTATAAAGTAAGTTAAATTAAAATATTACCGCTTTAACTCAAACAAAATTAAGACGAAACACAAATAACGATAATATCTCATGTCAAAAAGGATACATAAGCAAACAAAAACAAGAAGTTGATTGGAGGGTAAAATAGAAGTCACGTGGTGGAAAAATTAAATTACTTATATCACTCATTCTGTCAAACATAAATTATGAGTTGGAGTCGGCAGATAAGTAAAAATCACCATAAATTTTTTAAAACAAATTAAAAAATAAAAATTTGACAAAATGAGATTTAATTTTGATCCTTAACAAAATCACGAATGAGGGACCACAGAATTTTTGGTATCCAGTGCACATACTCTGTGGATAAAATCTTCAGTTAATTTAGCCTCTTGAGCGGTCACACTCGATAGGTGTTCCACAACCAGAACCGCTGCTTTAATTTTGTTATTGTCCGGAAGCTTTTCCGCCACCTCTGCCGATGCCTTCTCCACCACAGTGGCCACATTCTGCACCACCTCCGCCACAACTTCAACCTCTTCAACCACATTTTCCACCTTCCCTGAATATTATAAAAATTAATTAGTTGTCTCTGATCTAAAAGTTAGTATTATATTAAGATACAAGCAATTAAATTTAATTAACTATGCAAAATCAAGTAACTGCCATAATATTTTAAACAAAATGCACCTTCTAGTCCTCGTAAATTTTCCCACTTTTGCTTCGAGAACGGCAACAATAATGTCAATATAGAGCCCAAAAGCCACTTGGCCCTGCAGGATCAAATTAAGGATCATTTAATAAAAAAAATTTAGTTCTTGTGTTTCCTAGGTTTTGGATGTGGCATATAAATTTGTTTAATGGGGTCTAATTAATAATATCATCCTATTTGTTTTTGTATTTTGTGGGATCTATGTGTATAATAAGTTATATTCAGCTCGACATTTTATTTTTCCTTCTAAATAAGGTCTAAGGTAGATTTCTACTTATCTAAATCGAACACATGATTTAAGTCACATGAAAAGTGTAAGTGTAATTTTATTATTTGAATCTCACGTTAATTAACTAACAAATTTAATTTGATTCTCATCTGTGGCTTTGATCCGATAAATGTATGCTATTAATTAGGTATAATAATCAATAACTTTTCACACAAAAAAAGAAAAGTTAGTACTTAATTAGAAATGTTAGCACGGATTACTAGTTCTCTTTTTTTAGATGAGAGTAGTTTAACAACCAAATTTGTCAAACTATTACTCTATCCTTATCTTTCTTTGCTACTTTCTTCCAAGAAAGGAAATGAAATTTCAGCTTCATATGAAACACTTCCATATATTCAAGGACGGACACAGCAATTACATATTAAAGAGCAAAATACAAAAATTTTATCAATATAAGTAAATTTTTAACGATAAAAAGTGCAGATTCTAAATTCTTGGACCCTGCCGTCCCCGACCCTAGAATCGTCCCTCCATATATCTCAGTTACGGAAAATATTTAGTGACTCGATTTTTTATCTCATTTGTAAATATTGTGGTCAAAATTAAATTTTAAAAATTCTTACTTACATTAGTTCATATAATAAATTCTCTAAGGTTTAATTTACACTACATGAGTTTATAAGTAAAATCATCGAGTTTATCTAAATATTTGCCCTTAGTTACAACTATTTGATGGTTCAAAAAAATAAAAGAAAATACTTAAATAGATCCGATCTTTATCCCCACCTGTAGATCTGTGGTCAGGATTAAATATTAAAGAATTTTGTTTACATCAACTGATGTAATAGATTTTCTTTTACATCACAATATCTACAAGTGAAATAAAAAATCGAATCTTCTAGAGTATTTGCCAAAAAAAAAAATTCTCTATTTATGAACTACAAGACGGTTCTGTTCAGTACTCCGTATAGCAAAATCCCTGGCATTGACCCACTTATTACAACCTAGTACATTATTCATAGGACAGGAGCATCAAATTAGTCATGCCTACCACTTAATCTTATCTACCAAAATTAAACAAGTGCATTTATACCAAGTAGAGAAGCTTTGCTTCTGATCAGAAACTGCAGATGATGTTGGCTGAGCCTTCTTGTCTTCACCCTTCACCCTACAACATCCAGGCAAATACAACCCAAAAACATTGAGTAATAATAATAAAAATAAAATAAAAACAAAGAATAAAATTAATTTTCAGCAAAATATGGGAGCAACAAAAAATTATTAATTTAGAGGTACATCATCAATTAATCTCTTACTTTACAAAATCAGTTTTTTCTTCAGCTTCTGAAGGGGTGCTGCTGCTGCTGCCACTAAAGGCCCTCAACCCTCGATTGATCATGTAATTTCCGTAGCCTAACTTAGACGACTCGAATTCGCGACGATTGTAGATCTGCCGAGGATCACGAGATTGGGCGGCACTTGTAGCAGCAGATGAAGAAATTCTATAGCGATAAAGTAATGCAACCAAACCCTGAAGTTTGTGCGATGAATTTCTTGCAGCTGACATAATTAATTTTTATGATCGATGAAAAATTTAATTAATTGGTCACCGAAAAATGTCGTTCAAAATTTCTGACCAAATTATTTATTTATAAAAAAATATATATATCAAGATTACACAGAACAACGTTGTTGATGAATGAATACCTTTTTAATCGAATTTAACTTATAGATATTAGTGGTTGAAACGTTAAAAGTAGTACGTAAAAGATACGAACACGCCAAGTTATGATGTGGGATTTCCTAAAAATATGATCACTTCTAAGAAATTTTCCCCTAACTATGTCAATGCAAGTAACCTGTTCCTTGCAAGTTAATTACTTTGTAGTGTTTCTTCCATTGAATTTGTAAAGCTGTGAAATTTCACAAGTTGACATTTTTACATTATTCAATATTTTACCTCTATAACTTTTTTTTTATTTTTAATAAAACTTTTTAAAAGACAAATAATAAACACAGAAAGGAACGTACTACAGCTAGGGATGTAAATGAATGTAAATAAATCGTACACTTTAGTATTAATATTCAAAAAAATTTAATTATTTGAATGAGTTTGAAATTCTATTCAAATTTAGTTTGTTTATATTTTGAGCCGTATTCAAACTATCTTTATCAAGTCGAACTCAAAACGAGATTCACTAATTTGGAGTTTTTATATATAAATTTAAAATTTTTAATTTATCGCGTCGAGTGTAAATCGAATACAAAAAATTAATAAATAAATTTAATTTAATTATTGACGAATTAAAATCAAAAGAATTTAATTTAGAGGACCACTCAGGTAGAAACACGTTAAATCTTAGGCAAATATTTAGATAGATCCGATTTTTTACCCTACTTGTAGATCCTGTGTTGTAGATTAAATTTTAGATAATTTATTATATCAGTTGATGTAAGTAAAATTTTTTAATATTTAATTCTGACCACATGATCTACAAGTGGAGTCAAAGATAGAATCCACCTAAATATTTTCCTAAATCCTAAAACAGAACATTATTATTCTAGTCCAGCTGATCAAGCATTATTGCAGAGTTGTACAGTACTAAATTAAGAATTGTCGTGATCAATTGACTGTACCATTTATGCAGGGGTGGATCTCATTTATGCAGGGGTAGGCAAAATTTAAATATTTTAGTGTCTCTTATCCTAGGGTCAGGACTAGGATCTCTCATTTAAGGAGTAAATGAAGGATACTTTATTTTTTTATTTATCCCTCTAAATGTTTATTTAAAATTAAAAGTTAAATTTTATTTATATCATTATTTTATTATTTGTAACACTTAAAATTACGTAGTTTCAGTTGTTATTTTATTTATATAATAAATTTAAGTTTAAATATAAGAAAAAAATAAATACTTAAAAAAGTGTAATGAAGTTATAATATTATGTTACTCTAATTTAATGACCTACTAAAATTTTTGTTATAAATTTTTATTTGGTGCAAGAAATCAATTACGTAGATTATTTAATTAAATAGTATGAATCTTAATAAAATGATTTGATTAATTTTTTTGAATGACAATGAATTTTAAATTTAATTAATTATCAAAGAGAAGAATATAAAAACTACTTAGTTTTATCATAAAAATTTATAGAAATGATGATTTGACAAATACCTCCCATTTGATTATGCATTTCAATGATGTGTTACTCATATAGAAGGGTAAATGGAGATTTACCTCCTAAATAGAGAGGATTATTGTCGAAAGGGTCATCCTTGTGTAATGTCATAAATCACGAAATCTTGATAACCCCTCTACCTTATAATATTTCCTTGAATTCTAAATGTAGGATTTTACAATCTTTTTGAAATGAAAAATTCTTATATAAACTAAAGACACGGAATTTATAAGTTTTATATCTACCTCATACAATATAATTTACAAATTTTGTGTCTTGTAGATCTATAAATCTTGACCTATACAAAAATTTACTCAACTCCAAGTAGAGAACATTATTAAGTCCTCTTGATCAGCATTATTGCTGAGTTGCAACTTGCAACGACAATTATAGTACTAGTAGATTAGAGTAATTATCATGAATTTAATCTATCATTTATGGAGAATGCAAAGTGCGAACAATCAACCAACTGGATGTGGAAATTGAAATAGACGCTTAAGTAATTGCTTTTCTCCTCTTTCCCTACCTACTATTTTTTTTTTTTTTTTTAACTTGAAAATATAATTAAAATCAAAGCTGGATTTAGATCTTTGAATTCGATAAACGTAATTTTGAAAAATATTCTAACATGAAATTAAACTCGAAAATGGTCCACCACAAATTCATCCTCAGGATCAAATTTCATCAAGTCGAATCTAATCAGCAAGAAATTTTTCCAATGAAAGAATTTGTGTTGGAGACAGCAGGATTTGAACAATGTGCAGCTAATATTAGCTTGGAAGTCATTATCAAATAATGAAAACATCACCATATAGTAGCTTAATATCTTGAACAAATAAATTAAAAATAGGGTTAAATACAAAAAATTTCCCGAACTTACAGTCTATTTACACTTTACCCCCCTCAACTTATTTAATTAGCACTTTATACTCTCTTTTATGTTTTGAGACCAAATACCCCTATTATTTTAATTATTATTAATTTTATTTTCTTCTTCTTTTTTTTTCCTTTTATTCATTTTCTCTATCTTGTTTTTTTTTAATCTAAATTATTCTTTTCATTATTCTCTCTTGCTACTACTAAATAATTACTTTACTTTTAATAATTAATTAATTAAAGTTCTAAATTTCACATGTGTCTAAATAATTTAATTTATAGATTAATCATCCTTTAATGCAATAAATATAATACAATAATTATACCTTGTTGTAATATAAAGTTTGTGATTAACTATTAATAGTAAGATTAATAAATAAAAAATAAAATTTTTGAGTTAGAGGAAATTAAAAAATTTATAGTATACAAATAAAATTAAAGAATGAAAAAATATTTACAATATTTTATTTATGGTGTAATATCGAAAAAATATAGTAAGAAAATATTACGACTGCCTAATATAAGGAATTTTGGAGTTACGGTAAATTCAATCAAAATATGACCCGTGAATGATATGGCACCAAAAAAAATTTTGTTTGCATACTTAGAATATATATTTTAATTTTTTTTGAAAAATTATTTTATCTTTTTATAGTTTGTTTATTTGTTAATTATAGTATTTGTATAAAACTCATAAAATTTTAGTATACAATTTAATATATGTTACTTGTATTAAAAAACTTATTTAATCTATAAATTATTTATAAATATGTAAAAAAAAATAAGAGCTTTTAACTAACTAATTATTTTTAATATAATAATTTAATAGTAGTAAGAAAGAATGGGTAAAAAGATAAAAGAAAAAATATGAGAGAGAAAATAAATAAATTGGTAAGAAGAGAAAAAATGAAAAAATATTAATAGTAAGGGCAATTTTGTTTCAAAACATAAAAAAGTAAGGGATATGAGTAAAATGTTTATTAAATAAGTTTAGGGAGATAAAGTGTAACTGAAGTGTAAGTGTAGGGGGGGATTTTTTGCTGGAAAATCGCTAAAATAGTCCTTCAACTTTTTTACTTTAGCCAAAATAGTCCCTCAACTTTTTTTGTAGCCAGAATGGTCCTCCAACTTTTATTTTTTAGCCAAGATAGTCCTTTTATGTGAAATTTATAAAAATAAAAAAAAAAAAATTTAATGGTGACTCTGACACCATAAAAGGACTTTCTTGGCTAAAAAATAAAAGTTAAAGGACTGTTCTGGTTATAAAAAAAGTTGAGGGACTATTTTGGCGATTTTCCTTTTTTTGCATTTAACCGTTAAAAATATGAAGCCAAGATTATTAATTAGGAGTACCATTCTGTTGACCAAAACTGCTTGTAAGTAAATTGCTAGATTGCTACTTCCCCGGTTGACGCACATATGAAGTGTAAAGTATATACATTGACTGAATGAAAGATGCTGTTTCTCTTTCCAAATTTGCAAGAAAGTTGTGCCCATGTGGATCACCATGTTCTATAATTCTTGATTAAAGTATTACTTATTACTGTTGATTGGATCTAAAAAATGTTTTTTTTTTTTCCTTCTTGTAATATGATGTTAAGTAAATCTCTAATTACTCCTCAGTACTTCGAATAAATATCTTATTGATTATTTTATATTTAGTTGTCTAGATAAAAAATATTTTTGTTTTTAAAAAAAATCTCATATTTTTCTTAATCATTTATTAAGAATAAATTCATAATTAATAAATATTTAAAATATATTTTATCATCTTAATTAAATTTTGTTGTCACTAAAAAAAAGTGATTATCTACCGGGAAATGGATCTTTTCATGGTAAGTTTGCCAGCCTCTACCATAGTGTTTCGGTTGAAAGTTCTTGGAAATTGTCACAACCAACCACTACTCGAAACTAGCCAACGACTCTTAAAGCTACACCTTTTTTTTTTGGCACAAATACAAAAGAAAGGGGAAAAAAAAAAAAAAAGTCAAGGCCAACTAATGGCAAGAAATAAAAAAACAAGAAATGCTTTACAAATTACAAGTGGGGCATCTTCAGTTTCTTCTTCATAACTTTAGTCAGCATTCAGCAACAATCCAAGAAATAGACTAATCTATTATCCATCCTCATCACAACTTCCAACCCCTAACCATCCCCCCCCAAAAAAACACCACACCCAACAAAAGAACATCCCAGAAAATCCCTGTTATGTGAAATCAAGAAAACCATGACCGCCTTCCACCACAGGAAGTTGCTGAATGGTACTCTTCAGGATTCAGTTGAAAAATTCTGTGAACCATATTGTGATCCTGTAAAAAACCCTGGAGGATCTTGTCCAATCACATGTATACCCCGCTGTTATCCATAACTTTTGATCCGCCTTTCTATTATTTTTCTCCACCTCCTCCTGATTATGTACTCTCTTCTTCTGATGACAATCATCCCAGCAAACCATCTCCACTTTCAATCTTCTTCACAATTTCTCTTGCTGTTTTAGCCACAACTTTCTTGATTTTCTCCGTTTATGCAATCTACAAGTTTTATAAAGGTCAGCGTAATAATAATAGGTCTTCAAGTGGTAGGCAGTCCATACCGGTACTTCAGCATCCTCCTGGAGACGAAGAACAAAGCCATCTTGATTTTCTTGATGAAGATCATGGCCCTGTGATTGACCACCCAATATGGTATATCAGGACAGTTGGTCTTCAGCCTTCTGTGATTAGTGCAATCACTAGGGATTTGTAAGTATAAAAGGGGTGATGGACTTGTGGAAGGAACAGAGTGCTCTGTTTGCTTGAATGAGTTTCAAGAAGATGAGACTTTAAGGCTTTTGCCAAAATGTAATCATGCTTTTCATATTCCTTGTATTGATACTTGGCTTAGATCACATACTAATTGTCCTAATTGCCGAGCTGGGATTGTTATGAGCTCGCGGAGTCTTCAGCCTTCGGAGCATATTCATCGTAATTCAGGCCTTCTGGAAGAATCCCAGGTGGGAGATTCTGAGAATAATGTGGAATCTGAGAGAGAAAGAGAAAGGGAATTGGCAAGTGAGGTTAGTGTGATGGAAAATGATAATGAATCAAGGGATGGAATTGGAAATGCATCAAACAGAGATGAAAGTCAAATGGAAGATGTTGGAAATAGTGGTGCTAGAGAAGAGGAAGGAATTCAACCGCTGAGAAGATCAGTGTCAATGGATTCTTTGTCAGCCTTAAAAATTAGTGCTGCTATAGCCCCTAATGCATTTCCTGCACAATCTGATAGAAATTCAGATGAGAAGTTTATGCAAATGGACGGATCTGGAAATGATCAGGGCTTGTCGAAATCCGAGGGTAGTTCCTCAATGGAGAGATCACTGCAAAAAGAGTCATCTTCAGTGAAGAGATCACTTTCTTGCAGTGCCAAGGTTTTCTTGTCGAGGTACAGCAGAAGCAGGAATTCCATTCTTCCTCCATGATGATTTCAGGTTCTTGAGAATTCCCCACAACAACACCCAAAAAAAAAAAAAAAAGAGATTGGAGTTACCAATGTTTCTACATCAAGTGCACATAGAATTCTGACACTGAAAAAAAAAAGGAGTTGAAACTTGATTGAAAGGCTGATCCAAAAATAGGGATTGGCAACGGGAAAGTTTTTGTCATACTATTACATTGTTACTAATGTTGCATAATGTCTGCACAGAACCTGGAAGTTGTAAGTAAAGTTTTGCTAAGTGATAAAGATCTAAATGCAATGTGATGTACTTTAAGCTTGAAAAGCAATATTCTCTTTCAATACAATCTTAAAATTTTGCCTTAATTTGTGAGTGTTAACTGTAGCAGATTTTAGCTAGCATTTGCATTGCTTCTTTAAGTCTTTGGTTTTATCAGCAGTTATTCGATCTTGATTACAGTTTATTCATGCAAACTGCCCTCTGATGCCTGTTTCATTAGACTGGATATTAATAAGGATAATGGAAGGAACTAAGCAAATGTGGTAAAAGTAGTCTATAGGATACTTAACTCCCCAGCAACTGAGTGCATCACCAAGTATTTCAATTGGATCTCTCATAGGAGCCACCAGATTTTCTAGGAGAAAATTAATCAATACTCAATTCTTTTCATTTTATCTAACGTTTAAGACAAATTGTCATATTCATATTCCAAATTATCTGTTATCGTAGGAAAAAAAAAAAGAATTGGATGACGTTTTTTCTACTTATCTTAATGTCATATTAATAGGGGAAGAATTATATAATTAAGAATATTTCAGTGTAAAAGACAATTTTATCACTTGTAATTATCTTTTTAATACCTTTCTTAAATTTTGTACATCAACCCAAAGCGAGAAACAGAGAGAATAAAAGTTTGCAACAATTTCAAGTATGAGAGACCGTCTAATCCTTGATGAATTTGACGCTTTGAGGTCTTCAAGATGCAGATCTAGATTACTGATTCTGAGGCTTTTAGGACTTCAAGATACTGATTACCTTGAATGACATTTCGATAAGCCTTCAAGATACATCCCAGCATCCCACGACTAAATTCAATGAACCAGATCATAAATGACACAGGTGCTGTTTTCTGAGTCCAAAATTGAACACGAGTAAACAAAATTTTCTGCATTTCACCTGTAATGCAATGCTTCACTTTGAAATCAACTAAAGTTTTGAAGAACCTTAGCTTCACTTCAAGGATTCAGAATCTTTCTTTAAAGGGACACTCGTTCTATTCAAGTTCACAAGGTTCTTCAAAGACGTAAGGATATAAGGAATCGAACAAACCTAATTAATACTTGAATTAAACTCGAACTCGTTCAAACATACTAGGTCTAAGTCAAGATTTAACGTTTGTTAACTTCTTGAACTTGACTCGATTAATTTAAAAAGTTTATAGGTAAAAATTTTAAGTTACTCAAACTAATTCGATAAAAAATTATTTGAATTCATATCAAAAGATAAACCAATCAAATTTAAACACATTTTCTACTTCGTTAAAATAATCAAATAATTTTAAACATGGAAATTTTTGATCAGTTTACACTCGTTTAGACCTCTATATTCCTATTACTTCTAACAATCAGTTTACATATTCTTTCTTTGCCTAAGAAAGAATGGTAAGATATTCTAAAAATCATCCTCTCGGACTTCAACTTGTGACAATGTTATGGAAGGCAAAAGTTACTCGTGATCATAGACATTTTATTTGTAAATGTAAATTATTTTTGGACAAATAGTTATAGAAAATATTTAGATAAATATGATGTTTGACTTCATTTATGAATTCCTGTAGTGTGATTAAATGTTATATAATTTATGATATCAACTGATGTAAATAAGATTTAATAATATTTAATCTCGATTACAAAATATATAGGTAGGGTCTAAAACCGGATTTATGTTAACATTTTTCAATAGTTATTAATCAGGTATACTTGTTAAACGGGCCGCCTTCAACTTTCGTTTGTATATTCATTCAAATCCGGCCCATATCAATCTATACCAATTCCGTTAAATTCTTGTGGCAAAGCAAAGGCATAAATGAAATACTTAATTGGATGATAGACAAAAATTCCAGGCTAGTAGTCCAAATAAATAAGGGAAGCCCAAACGCTGATATGATTTAATCTTTATGTAGGGTCTGGCAAGGTGGGGCTTAGTCTTATTTCATCTTGGATATAAATCCACGAGTGGATGGGAAAGGTGGGACTAGTAGCATATATACACTTGGGCCTAATTCTTGAGAGTCCCTTCCTTTTTTGGGCTATTATCCATCATCACCTCTCAGACCGTTCATATCCATCAAAACTTCTTTTTCTTCATTTTAAGCTTTTGAAAAACACAATGATTAAGAGTGTGTTCGTTTGGATTGAAAATATTTTTCAGAAATTTTTTTGGGACCAAACACCGGAAAATATTTTCCAATTTTCCTTCCTCTGGCTGAAAATAACTTACGGAATTTTGTAGCGTAAGTTATTTTCCAAATAATTCAAGAGTGACATTAAATCTCAAATACTTACTTTTAGAATTTCGTTTGCTAAACTTATTTTCATTTTCAATTCTTTTTCATTTGTTTTCTCTCAATCATGGGTCCCACACTAATATAACTATCATTATGCATATTTTACTATTATATTGTAATTTCATTTAATTTTGAACAAAATCAATCTTTTATTAATCACAAATACTTGTAAGGTATTTATTACCATTGTTATAAGTTTTTTTAAACTTGTATTCATAAAATTAAAAAAAAAACGTTTAAAATTTTTTATTTCAAAATATTTTTATTTTATCAATCCGAACACCGGAAAGTTATAGGGAAAATAGATTTTTTCATGTAAAATATTTTCCATGAAAGAAAATATTTTCAATCCAAACGAACACACCCTAAGTTGATTAACCCAAAATTTTAAAAAAATAAAAAATAAAAAACTTAGATGAACTAGTTATGAGTCTCACATGTAAACTTTATGGTTAGGAGTAAATCTTATTCAATTTTACTTACATTAATTGATATCATTTATTTTATATGATTTAATCCACACATAAGAGTTACAAGTGGGATTAAAAGATCAGCGTACCTGAATATTTTTCAAAAATATCTTAAAAATATGAAATCAAGAATATTGAACACTTCGAGAGATGTAATCGGATGGCTACCCGCCTATTTAGGTCATTCCGATCCTGACCCACTTTAAAATGTTATTATCAACACCAGTCTCAGAATCCTACTGGATTTATGCAGTTTGACTCAACCCTATCCCATTTAAAGTTGGTACCCTATTAATATGGTGGGTAATTATTCAATTTAAAAAATTCTCTACAAAATAATTAAATTCATAACGATAAAATAATGTGGCCGTAATAACAATAAAAAAAAAAGTAAACAAAAATTATATGCGTCAATCAAACTTTACGGCTCTTGCATTTTTTTCCCCTTAAACAATCAACAAAAGAGAGAAAATGAAACAAAAAGGGCCTTGTTGAATGTTAAACTACCAAGTATAAGTACACTGCCAAATTGAAAATTAATTGAAAAGATAAACAAAGTCAAATGCCAAAAGGTTAAGTTATATTTGTTCCACAAAGAGAAGTGTATTTAATTCAATGTTTAGAATCCTTAGAACCTTAGACCATTTCATTACATAATCATTCAAACAACACAGTTAGCTCCCATAACGTTCATAATTGCAGAGCCGGTGCTGTTGTTGCCGGTGCGTAGGACCGTCCCCACCTCCCATCCCGGGTTGTTAAGGGCCCTTTGTTTTTGAAACAGAAGCCAGTATTTCGTTGACGTTTCGAATTAATTTATACAGTATTTTTATTGCGACATGCTATGTTTTTTCTTCCATTGCTAGTAGATTGATGGGTCGTTTGTCCGGATACACATGTTTTGATATTATGTGTCCATAATTCAAAATAGGTGACTTATTTATATATAAAATGATAAAAATCATTGTTATATTATTAAATTTGTTAAAAATATATAAAATTTGATTAAATATATAAATATTTAAAATTAAAAGTAACTGATTGAATATGATTGGACTAACTTTGACGAGTGATTTTGAATTTATAATTTTATAAATTATTTTCCTATATCTATATAGTATGCATGTCGTTTGATCATTGTGAATAATGTTGTATAAATTCATGATGTGAAGCCAAACGTCCGTCTCAACTGACCAAAGCCAAATAAGGGATGGGACCAAAATGACCAAACAAAAAATGCCAAAATCGGTGATCCGTAGACACCAATCAACAACATCAAAGTAATTGATTGCAAACTATGCTCAAAGTCCAAGGATGGGCATCTACCCCATTCTGACCATTCCATCCTCAAAATTGTTTTCTAATTTACTACAAGAAAAAAGAAGGTAAAAAATCAAAAAGAAAAAAGAAAAAAGAAAAAAGAATAGTTGTTATTTTTAAAATATTATTTAGAATAATACTGTAACAATTTTTAAAATGAAATGTATGTTAAATAAAAAAATTAATTAAAAATATGTTTGAAAATAATTATAAAATATTATTAATGAATAATTTGACTATCCAAACAGAACCAACGTCATCTATTTAGCGAAAACATGTTACTCATTAACCATCATTACAGCTCCGAAATAGTTTTCTAGCTAGAAGAGTTGTTACTACCGCAATAGGAAAAGCAATATGAACTTGAATCTTTTTACGAATATATAATTATACCCAACCACCTCGTCGGTGATAATTTCTAATGAGTAACCACTCTAGAATATTAAGTGTTGTTCCTCCAAATAATCGTAGCACCAAGTACTTCCACGCGAGCAATTTTCAGTAGCCATTGGCAAGAATTTTACAAGTGGATGGTAGAAATAATAAGTGCAAATATTTATCTAATTGCGTATTCGATCTCTAATTATTTAAGCACAATAAACAAGGATCTTGTTTCAAATTTTACTTTTTTATTATCAATTGGTAATTAAGTATCGTATGGCATACATGACAAATATCGATGCTATCTATTTTATATATAAAACATGAGGAGGGATTTGATATAATGTTATTTTATAAATTTTTAATTTTATCCTCAATTAATCTGTACTATATATAAAGTATGAGTGGAATTTGATATGATATCATTTTATGAACTTTTAATTTTATTCTCAATTAATATTGATATTTTTGAACACCGTATTAACTTCCACTTAAAATTACCATATTATTTGCTTCTTATTTTTATTCATTATTTAAAAAAAAAAAAAATCACATACACATAGTGTGTCTTTTTCACTAATTATATATAATAATCTCCCCGCTATCATTTTTATTGGATGAATAATTATTGAGTCAGGAATACAAGAAGTATTTACCATTATTAATTAATTGATCTATTTGCAACTACATCCAGACAAATATGCCTCCAGTCGTTACTACATATTAAAGAAAAGAGAGTTGGACTAAGTAGTTTGAACAGAGGAAAGAAAATGGACGTTTTCTTCCTTTTGGATTTGCTTTCACAACTTACGTTAGTCGCATACTTTGAAACGTACAGCATTCCAAATTATTCTAGTTGGAATTCCTAACTGATTGAGAAATGTTTTGATAGACCCAACATTTAATCTCATTTGTAAATAATATGATATAGTAAATAATATTTTGACATCACGTAACGTAAATAAAATTTTATAAAATTTAATTTTAAATTATAAAATCTATAATAAAATTTAATTCTGAATTTATTTAAATATTTTCCCAACTTATTCTGGTCGATTACAAATTGTCTATGCAAAAGCACTGATTGGACGTTCACAAAGATCACAAATATTTATGGTCAACACTTCATTCAAGCCACAGCCCACAGAAGGATCCAATGTGCAAGCAATTTCACATTGCCTCCTAGAGTTTAATATGGAAGAGAAAAGACAAAACAATAGCCTACAAAAAATCCAAAAGCAAATTTTGAATTTTTTCTAAAATATTATGATATATATATATTTTTATATATATAATTAACACCAAACTCCTCACAAGTTAGTGATTATGTTGTAGTTGGGCTTTTAATAGTTTAGTTATTAAAGATATTAGGTGTTTTTTTTTTTTGTTAGATTCCCGCTAGAATTAGTTTTAACATTATATTTGTCAGATTATTTAGTTGATGAAAGAGTTGAGAGTTCAGACAAATTTTATATCAGATACTATATTTTATTTTGTAACTTATTTTTTCCCCTATATTTTTTGATATGTGATAAACATTAACCTCCAATGCATTATTTTTTGGGAAAATTCTACTATCCCCGTTCTCTTGTACTTTAAATAGTTATACAGTGCAACATCATATATTTTAAAAAATTATACTGTCTAAATTTTTAAAATCAAAAAAATAATTTCTTAAAAAGAATTATAAAATTCCCTTATTTTTTGTGTTAATATTAACATCTGCAACTCATATATCCGTCCCTGCTAATTACGTGCTACAATTTATCACATGGAGGCTGAGAGACACAACAGTTCTTTGGACTTCTTCAAGCTGTCCAAAGCTATCGTATTTTTTACGTTAGTAGTCCCCTTTTTTTTTCTTTTTTTTTTTTGGAAATATTTAGGCAGATCTGATTTTTTTAGTTTTACTTGTAAACTCTATGATATGAATTAAATGTTATGAAATATATGACATAAGTTGATATAAATAAAATTTTATAAAATTTTATTTTGATTACAGAGTTTATAAATAGAATCTATGGTAATATTTAGTCCCTTTTTTTATAGTATATTTTTGTATGGCTAAATTCCCATCGAAGACGCCAAAATAGGCTTCTTCTAGCTTTAGGAGCCATAGTCAGTCAAGAATTTTGATCCGAACTGTACGCAAAACAAATTATCCATAAATTTGATTAAAAAACTCTACCTCTTCTTGCTTTTGTAAGTGGACGCTCTTCTAAGACCTTATTTTGTCGATTCAAACTATTTAATTGTATTTTTTATTATATTTTTTTTACTAATTGAAGTGCAGATATTTTATTATTCTTCTTAATTAATGTTTTTCAAACGAAAAATTAATTATTAGAGATGATTCTAAAATTGATATATAACTACCGCAATTTTGAGCTCTGCATTTTCTTGAATATGTTTATGTGGATCATCCATATACTTACTATATATAAAGTATGAAGAAGGATTTGCTGTGATGTCATTTTATGAATTTCTAATTTTACCCTCAATTAGTATTGATAATTTCAAAACACTATATTAACTACCTTAGACTTAAAATTACCATAATATTTCCTTCTTATTTTTATTCAGTATTTTTTTTTTCTTTTAAAAAAATCACACACACAAAATGTGTGTCTTTTTCACTAGTTGTATATAATCATCACTTGGCTATAATTTTTATTGGAAGAATAATTATTGAGTCAGGAACAGTAGTTTCCATATTAATTTGTTGATCTATGTGAAACTACAGCAAGATCTTTTTACAGCCAGAGAAATATGCCTCCATTCGTTACTACTTATGAAAGACAAGAGAATTGAACTAAGTAGTTAGAACAGAGGAAAGAAAATGGACGTTTCTTCCTTTTGGATTTGCTTTCACAACTTACGTGTGTCGCACACTTTGAAACGTAGAACATTCCAAATTATTCTAGTTCGAGTTTTTAACTGATTGAGAAATATTTTGGTACACCCAGTGTTTATTATCATCTGTAGATACTTAGTGTTTAATATCATCTATAGTTAATGTGATGTAAATTAAATTTTAAAAAATAAATAATATTTACGGATGTAAATAAAATTTTATAAAATTTAATTTTAATTACATAATTTATAGGTAGAATTTAAAATTAAATTTATCTAAATATTTTTTTCTATAGAATACATGACATCACGTAATACAAGTAAAAATTTATAAAATTTAATTGTTATCATAAAACCTACAATAAAATTTAATTTCAAATATATTTAAATATTTTTCCAACTTGTTCAGGTTGAACCACAAAGTGTCAAAAGCATTGATTGGACGTTCACAGAGATCACAAATATTTATGGTCAACACTTCATTCAAGTCGAGAAAAAAATATTTATTACTTGCTCTAGAGACACAAAGTGAATATTACAAATCATTGAATTGAAAAAATTCGTGATTCTAAAATTGATATATAACTACCGCAATTTTGAGCTTTGCATTTTCTTGAATATGTTTATGTGGATCATTATGAATATGGTAGTCTCAATATAATCAAACAAATTATACTATCAACATATCTACGTAAAATAATAAAGTCATCAGTGTTATTATTTTTTTAAATTTGGGAAGAAATGAAATTCGACAGAATATTAAAAAATTCAAAAGAATAAATGGAATTTAATGAAATATAAAAATTAAAAATTAATAATTTTATATAATTTTATCACATATGTGTATTGACTTTAACAAGTAAAACCCTAAACCCTAGTATGTAATATCACCAACCCCGTTCAAAGGTTAAAACCGTGTGCAGACTTTCTAATCTCTAGAATGTCTAACAATTCATAATTAAATTTTTCTAGGACCGGCATTACTCGTTGCCCCACACAACATATAATTTCGACGCTGTAAAACGGGATTCATCTCGACCGAAAATATTTAAGTAAAATCAGTCGTGAATTCTATAGGTAAACTTTATGATTAAAATTAAAATTTATACAATGTTATCTACATTAATTGACATTATTTGTTTTATACTAATAATTTTGACACTCTTATGTCTGTTCAAATAAAAAATAAAAGCTGATATACAATATTTGTTCTTACTAATGATTTTGACACATCCCATATACTTTGAAAAGTAATCACATAAAAACATGTACTTTGAAAAGTAATCAAATAAAAAGGTGTATAAACATGTATAAAAAAACATGTACTTTGAAAAGTAATCACACAAAATATAACACATTAAATTGTCTAGTTGGCGCTTTTTTTATACATATATATATAATTGCTAGAGAAAAATTTGTTTAAGTTATTAAAAATAAAAAACAATAGATATGATGAAGAAGTTGGGGTGGTCGAAAAATGAAGTTCCGATGATATAAGTAGTTATGTAGTAATTTATTAAGAACATATCACGAATAACATTAACTTATTTTAAAATAATAAGCCTTGTACTTTATTAATAGTAAAATAAGATAAAATAAAATTAGATAAGATAAAGATAACATGATTTAATCTACAGACATACAAGTAGAGTTAAAAAACTGGTCACCCTAATATTTTACTCAGTCAAATTACCAGTAGTACTTACATCCAGTCCGGATGAATAGTTACTGTGGTCTTTTAGTCTCAGCTAGCCACATAGAATTCAAAGTTTGTACAGGTTAATTACTTTCAATATAAATTAATTAGTAGAATTAGTGGACTACGCACCATTATTGCGTTATTATCCTCAAGATCATGTTCGATTAACTAGACCAGTTAGAACACAAATGTAGAATTAATGTGTACATCTGAAATTAGTGTTTACTTGGACATTTGATAATCTTTGATGTACATTACTACGTGACAAATACTAATAATTGCGTAGTACGTATAAGAAATGAACAACCAAGATTGAAACTCCAGTTCTTCTTAGAGGGCTTAGACTCAAATCTCAAAAAATTGGAATTTAGTCTAATTACACATTAAATTGTGTTTGGATCGATTTATTTGGAAAAGAATTAGAAATTCACCTATTTATTGGAGGGATTTATAAGATTAAAATGAATTAATTTTAAATTCAGCTAAATTAGAAAATTATTTAAAATCATTCACTGTGTAAACTTCACACTTTTTAATTTGGATGCATTTAGAATTAATCCATTTAATCTCTTATAATTATTCTAATAAATAGATAAATTTCAGATTTTTTTCCCAAATCTTCCTATCCAAACCTAATTTATGTTGATTCAATCAATTGTGGGCTAGTAATAGTGTTTTAGTATGGAGTTCACAATCCAACCATTACCATTTTTGGTTCATTCTGGGATTGAACCCAACAGTACAACATTTTGGATTAACTCTTATAACAGAATATTTTAAATTAATATTAGTTGTATAGATCTCTACTCTTTGCTAGCATTAGAGTTGAATCAGATTAACTTGCTGTCATATTTTTGTTCAAATAAACCAACACAATAATAGCAAAAAATAGCAGAAATTAATAAAACCACGTAAAGGTTAAGTTAGTATTGCTACTATATTATAATGCTTTTTCATCTCTAAATTCCAAACATGACAGCTAACTGTCTTAATTTTCCACATGAAGTTTGAAGTTAAACCAAAAGGATCTCATAGAGATCCATGAGATAATATGAGCTTGTTCTCAACACTTTTTTGAAAACTGTTCGTAGTTTTTTTAAAATTAAAAACATTATTTTTTTAAAAGAATTTGTGAACAAAAATTGAAAAAAATATTTTTACTTTTCATGCTTAGATAAGAAAAAATTATATTCAAAAACAACTCTATAGTTTGCACCTACTTTTCTTTAAAAAAAAATTAATTTTAAAAAAATAATTTATAATTTTTCTTAAACAGTTGAAAGACATCTAATCTAATTACCTAGGAACAAAAAGTCAATATCAATAATGTCCCTCCCTATCAATATTAAAAACCAATCAAGAAAGAAATTAAAGCAAGTCGTGTACTTGATCGTTAGCATGATGTTTGTTACCATGTTCCTTTTACAATATTGGCTTGCTAATGACTCTTTCTGGTTGATTTTAATTGTCACTTTAAATTGGTGTACAATAATTAAAAAATTATTAAAATATATTAATTTTACAAAAGATAGTTAATCGTGATCTAAATTACCCTTTTATATTAATACCGTTAATTATATATTTTTTCTCCATTAATACGACACCAATAAGTATAAAAATTGAAAAAATAACATTCAATGCTTCATTAATTTTTTAAAAAGATAGATAATTTAACATCAAACAAGTTGTCTAAAATGACAAGTAAAATAAAACAGAAGGAGTAAGTCTTAAAGAAGTTATCTTGTTTTTGATTTATTCTTTTTGTTGGATTATCTTTCTTTTTCAATAAGAAAAGTAAAAAGTAGATAGGGTGTTACTTGGTTAGTGGGGAAGATATTAAAAGGATTTTGACTCTGTTAAGTGCTGGCTATCGTTGAAAGACATTTCAAACTTATGGTATATTTTGTCAAATTTGCCGAAGATGGCAGGCAGTTGTCCAACCTAAACTGCCACCGCTCACACGGTGAGACCTCATCAAGATACTATAAATTCAGCAACATTTCTTCTCTTGCTACCACAAGAACCATCATCTTATTCCAATATTGCTGCGTAATTAATTTGCTATTTCATCATCGATTCTCAGATTCATTTAATTAATTAAGCATATTAATTATACGAAATGGCAAGCGTTAAAACACTTGTTCAATCAGAAAACCTCAAATCCATCCCTTCTGATTATGCTCATTTCAAGGATAATGAAAAATCAATTGTGGCAGGCCCTGAAGTTTCACTTCCTGTAATTGATTTTTCTTTGCTCAGCTCAGCTAATCCTGATGATCGTGCCAAAGTCATCGAGGACCTCGGCAAAGCCTGTGAGGAATGGGGCTTCTTCATGGTAAACAATTGCATATCTCGTCCCTTCACAGACTCTTTTGTTTAATACTAATTAATATATAGTGTTAATTAATCTTTTCTAGGATGTCGTTATATAAAATTTACGACACCAGTAGACATAAATACTTGTTACATGTATGTTTATATTCGTTGGTGTAAAAAATTTTTACTCAACGATTCAAGGAAGATTAATATAAAGCATATATATTTTAGAGAAGCCAATTTTATAGTTCCGTTAACTGAATAATTTTGTTAACTTTAAAAGTCAGTACAAATTTTTAAAACATATAATGTTATACTGTACCATCTTTAAAAATATAATAAAATAATTTTATTGTAAAAACATAGAATTTTCCTATATTTTATACTAGTCTATATTCCAATCACGTAGTATATCACTGCTCTTTCTTTTTCTATGTATCCCATGATTATATATTTATTGATCAATGATATGCATGTATGCATGCAGGTGGTCAATCATGGTATACCAGAAAACCTAATCAATGGGTTGTTTAACGTGTGTAATGAATTTTTTGATATGCCTGAGGAGGAGAAGCTGAAGTTCGAAACCACAAATCCACTATATCCGGTTATGGTCAAGTCTGGAAGCACAATTCATGATGTTTCAAATCAGAAAGTTCTCTTCTGGAGAGATTATCTAAGGTTCTTTGTACATCCAGAGTTTTACTGTCCTGATAAACCGAAAGAGTTCAGGTAACAAATAGTTTTTATTTTCTTTTTCTTTTTTTTTCATTGTAAACAATATTTTCTGGTGAGTCCTAGAAAAAAATAATTTGCGTTTCTTCCACCATAAATGGTCAGGTAATGATTATAAATATGTAGTATTGAATCCAAGATTTTTTTTTTTGGTTAATTCTTTGATTCAATAAACAATTACTTTTATATATAGAAAATTCTACAATCCCGTTAAAAGAATTATTCCGTTGTGCTTAAAAAGTATGTATAGCACAACATTATATGCTTTAAAACTTGTATTGTACAAGCATTTAAAGCCAACAATATGGTTCCTTCAACGGGACTATAGAATTTCGTCCCTCAAATTTGTAATATTTAAGCATCAAAGTAATTATAAATCACTTACAAAAAGAAGTAATCATAAATCTTCTATATAATGAATTTTCTCAAGGTTTTGGAATAATAAAAACGCTGACATATAATCTTCAGACTTTCACAAAGAATTAAAAATAGTTTTACATTGACAGAAGTTGACTCATAAATATGTGTTGTGTGTATAACGGTCAAAAGTACTTGGGGCATGATTAATTTAATTTTTAAGTGGTTTTCACATAGTAGAAAAATTGTCGTAGATGGACCCCACTTTCCACAAATTCTCATTTGTTGTCGGGTTCTTTCACTGAAACCTCATTGGCCCAGTTGATCCTTCCTTAATCTAGATTAGTACAGAATAAGTTATACCAGTTTTATTCAAGAAGAAAAGAATATTCTTATCCCAAAAGCCCGCGGCCTCCATATTCTCAGCCGCCGACAGAGGGGTTAATAGAAACTACATCATTTAAACAAAGTTTTTGATTTCTTCCTTTGAGGTGATATGGTTAAATTTATAAAAAGTTACCCTTAGTCCAACAGGGTTATAAATGAAAACATATAATTATGCTGTTGTGCCTAATTGAGTTAACACAACATACTTATTTTGTTACTGTTGCTCAGTTCGTAAATAAATTCTTTACTTTTGAATGAAATTTAATTCAAGTGGTATTAACTAAGTCGACTCTCCAGAGTTATAAGTTTTGTATTAGGGTCTCAATATAACTCGCTCAAAAAACAAAAAGATTAAGCTGACTAGAAGAGTTCTAATTAAACTTGGTATTTGACTATATTATTGTAGTGAACTTGTATCCGAGTATGCTCAAAGAAGCCGAGATTTAGCTAAAGATTTACTCCGAGGAATATCAAAGAGCCTGGGCTTGGAAGAAGACTACATTGAGAAAGCAACGGATTTGAAGTCCGGCACCCAAATCTTCGCAGCAAATTACTATCCACCATGTCCTCAACCTGAATTGGCAATTGGCATACCACCTCATACCGATCATGGCCTCTTGACATTCCTTGTTCAAAATGGAGTTGGAGGCCTCGAGATACAACACGAGGGGCAGTGGTTCTATGTTAATGCCATTCCAAACTCTATTTTCGTCAATACTGCTGATCAACTCGAGGTAAATTGAAGTTATATTGTATCTTATTTATTTTGTCACAGTTTGATTTTTTTATTTTTATATTTTTTTTCAAGTTTTTAAATATTAATCTGTGTAGATTTATTTAATTATTTTTAAAATTTTAAGTTTACATTTGCTAATATTTGATTTCAATTTAACTTATGAAATTTTATTAAAAATTAAATAAATCTGTATTAATTCTTGCTTATAGAATAGACCAGTTCAACCAAAAAAAAAATGTAACAAAATAATTGTGACGGAGGATTAGTTATTTATATTTATTGTTCTAGATTTATTTTATGACCCACACAATTACAAACCAAAAAAAAATATAACTTAGTTAATTTCTTGTTTTTTTGTTGATGAACTTAATTTGGCCAGATATTGAGCAATGGGAAATACAAGAGTGTGTGGCACAGAGCAGTGGTGAACAACGCAAAGACAAGAATTACCTTAGTGATACCGAATGGTCCATCACCCGACACCATTGTCACCCCGGCCACACCGCTACTACGTGAAACTCCGGCTAAGTATGGCCCAATGAATTACATGGAATATGTATTTGCAATGTTCAACGTGTTACCAGACTCCATGAGAAGCCCATCTTGGAACGACTCAAGCTGAATTAATTGAACCATTTATTATTATAATTATTTACTGCAATTATGTGCTATATCTAATAATTAATTAATGCATGGGATGTATTGGAGGTTGCAGTGCTTGGACCCTTCTTACGCCATTTCCATACATACCCCAATATATACTTCAAGTTAATGATACGGGCGAAAGTTTTGACTAATGCAGATGTACTTTTTAATTTCTTCATACAATATTGTGAT